>JARQOC010000003.1:827518649-828821149 GCA_033576535.1 Allobates femoralis | reverse complement strand
TGGATGCGGGGGGCAGGATGGATGCGGGCGGTGTAGAAGGATGGATGTGGGGGGTTAGCAGGATGGATGCGGGGGGCGTACAGGATGGATGCGGGGGGGAGGGGGCAGGATGGATGTGGGGAGGGGGCAGGATGGAGCCGGCGGGTCAGGATGGAGCTGGAGGGGCAGGACGGAGCGAGCGGGGCAGGATGGATGCTGGGGGGGTGGGGGCAGGATGGATTGCCGCGGGGGGGCAGGATGGATGCGGGGGAGCAGGATGGGTGCGGGGGGGGGGGGGCAGGATGGATGCAGGGGGGACAGGATGGATGCGGGGGGGGCAGGATGGATGCAGGGAAAGGGGGCAGGATGGATGTGGGGGGCAGGATAGATGTGGGGGGCAGGATGGATGCGGGGGGGGGGCAGGATGGATGCGGGGGGGTGCAGGATGGATGCGGGGGGGCAGGATGGAATGCGGGGGGGAGATGCGGGCAGAGATGCGGGGGGGCAGGATGGAGCAGGGGGCAGGATGGATGCGGGGGGCAGGATGGAGACGGGGGGCAGGATGGAGACAGGGGGCAGGATGGAGACAGGGGGCAGGATGGATGCGGGGGACAGGATGGATGCGGGGGGGGGGGCAGGATGGATGCGGGGGGGGCAGGATGGATGCGGGGGGGCAGGATGGATCAGCTGATCAGTTTCCCAGGCAACGACATGTCCTGTCCTGGGAGATAGAAGACAGGTGGAGCGCGCCGGTGGAGGGTGAGTATCCATTTGGGATTTTTTTATTTTTATCACTATTGAGGAGCGGGGGTAGGGGCAGGGGGAGTGGGGGCCATGGGGAGTGGGGGGGCAGAGGGAGGGGGGGCCGCGGGGAGCGAGGGGAGCAGGAAGAGCGGATCGGGGCAGGAGGAGCGCGGGCGCAAGAGGGTGTGGGGCGCAGGAGAGGTCGCCGATGGCGAGAGTGGGGCAGTATTAGCCCCGCTTCTCACTAACGGTCGGCCATCTTGGTTAGGTATACAGTCGGCTTCAGTCAGGATGTGAAGTCATTTCGATGACATACTGACGGAAGCTGGCTTAGGGTTTTATTAGAATAGATTATTGTAATTTATACATAATAATAAATACAAATAATAAAGGGATTAAACAAATATCATGTCCAATCCTTTCCAAATTATCTCACTTTATGTAATCAAATAATTTTGAAAATCATATTTCTACCCATTGGTGGATGAATTACCGCTCTCCTGCTGAAACCCTCTGTGCTGCTTTCGGTCTCTATGAATACTGTGACGGAGCTGCACATATAGCATAGTCTATTAGTAATGCAGTCTGAGAAGATGTAACCAGCAGATTTACCTTCTGAGTTTTCCTCCACTTCGAGGGTTTGCGAACACTTTACTATCTATTAAAAAAATAAATAATAATTAATATATGAGATTAATCTGTGAATATATACATAGACAATACATAGACAATACAGACAGCGGCATATACTGTATGATCAGCCTGACTGCTCCCTCTGCTACATACTGGTGGAGGAAGGAGTAGACGGGTTGACTATGTCGCACGGTGACTGACCTGGTATCTGTCTGGTATCCATAGTATCAGGGATAACAAGACAATGTCTGGCGGTCTGACCGCTGAGACCACCAGGGCCCCGTCTGAATAGCGCAGACATTGTTCATTCATTTCGTATGGGGCGGCCTGACACAGCAGAGAGCAGCGCTCGGCTTTCTCCAGCAGATGTCAAGACTAATCGACTTCCACTATGTCCTTGACAGAAGAGCAGATACCAGGGCTCAGCCCGCCAGTGACTGTGAAGTTATCTCCTACGATATAGAAAGGGTAACTGCCAAAGCTCATCCCCTTTAAGGGTGCTGTGGCCCCTCCATGACTGGGGCTCCCCCACCCATATCACATGTCTCACCCTGACATTGACTGCAGCTCATTGTCCTCATCGGGGTCTCCACCTGACTGTGGCTCATTGTCCTCATCGGGGTCTCCACCTGACTGCGGCTTATTATCCTCATCAGGGTCTCCACCTGACTGGGCTCATTGTCCTCATCGGGGTCTCCAACCTGACTGCGGCTCATTGTCCTCATCGAGGTCTCCACCTGCCTGTGGCTCATTGTCCTCATCGTATGACTGGGCTCATTCCTCACCTCCACCTGTGGCTCATTGTCCTTATCGGGGTCTCCACCTGACTGTGGCTCATTGTCCTTATCGGGTCTCCACCTGACTGTGGCTCATTGTCCTTATCAGGGTCTCCACCTGATGTGGCTCATTGTCCTTATCGGGGTCTCCACCTGACTGTGGCTCATTGTCCTTTATACGGGGTCTGTCCGTCCACCTGACTGTGGCTCATTGTCCTTATCGGGTCTCCACCTGACTGTGGCCCATTGTCCTTATTGGGGTCTCCACCTGACTGCGAGTTTCCCAGGTTTTTGTTGTGTATTTTTGATAATTCCGCAGTACAGCACATTTTCTGCAAAGTGTATGGGAAATTAGAAGTGCTGTGGCCATGCTGCAGATTTTCCCGCGGTGCAGATAACGCACATTTTAGCGCACAAAATTCTGCAGCGTGTCAATTCTTGCTGTGGATTTTGCCGTGATTTCCTCGTATAGACCTCAATGTTAGCTCCTAAACACGCAGCACTGTTCACACAGTGAGTATTTGCTGCAGATTTAGCGATTTGCCACAAATTTTGCACTGATGACGTGGGGCTCCGCTGTCTAGTTTTACCTAGCTGGAAATCAAAATACAGTGGAGCCCTTTTTTCTTGAAATAAAAAAAAAATAAAAAAAAAAACACATGGAGTTGGAAACCAAAAATACAGTAAGGCTCCACGTCATTTTTTTTTTTATTATTTCAAGAAAGTATTTTGATTACCAGCCAGGTAAAACTAGGCAGCTGGGGGTAGGTGGCAGCCCATAGCTGCCTGCTGTATCCGGGCTGGTAACCAAAAAAACAGCGGAGCCTCACGTCACATTATGGCATCTAGAAACCCTTCTTTTTCCAGCCTTTAGTCTAGCTTTATTTAGTCACAACAGTGAACAATGTGAACAATTGGTAAAAAAACACCGTAAAATCCACATGAAATGAACGCGGCAAAAATGCATTAGAGACCACCAACTTACCTGTGCGGATCTTTGAAACATGGTGCAGATTTTGGCAGTCAAACATCCCCAGCACACATTCTACATCTGCCTAAGAGCGCCACTCTTAACAAACCCGGCCCCACAGGAGTCGTAAATCACATAAACAGTACTGGCATCACGTTTCCACCTCAACTAGAGGTCTTCATCAGCTTCATCTTCTTATACTATTACCACTTTGGGGCATCTACAATGCTTGTTTTTTACTAAATTTATTTTTATGGGGCCCTCGGCTATCCCTGGCTGGGAAGGGCACCTCTGAGATACAAACTTTTTTTTTTTTAGTATTTTTTGTTTAATAATTTGTTTACATTTTCTTGCAATTTTCTTTTTACTCTCCCCACCCCCAGGGAACCTGAGCCTGCGATCATTTAAGCATCTGTACTATATGCTGCAGTATCGTAGTATT
This sequence comes from Allobates femoralis, assembly GCA_033576535.1. Classification (NCBI taxonomy): domain Eukaryota; kingdom Metazoa; phylum Chordata; class Amphibia; order Anura; family Aromobatidae; genus Allobates; species Allobates femoralis. The sequence continues at coordinate 828,817,605 of JARQOC010000003.1, read as the reverse complement.
AGCAAATGTCCAATGAAGGTGAGCGGATACGGACGGAATGACTGTTGAATGGTGGTAATGGGGCTGTCAGCTGGCATGGCAACCTGTGATCCCGTAAACTAGTACGTGGACGATCCAATAGGATCCCCGACTGGATCACACCACTTAAAGGCCAAAAGAAAGTGCTTAAACCACAGTGATGGGAACTGGCTCCAGGTGCAGGCACGAGCAGTATCATACAGCCATCATCTGCACTCAGTCAGCTCTACACACCGGCAGCTGATCCATCAGAGGAACATACGCCATGGAGTGGGAAGGGGTTAACAAGGCTATGACTGCTTTCCCGATATAAAAAAAGAGCAATCGGCAGAGAATTTTGCACCTATTAAAGGGAATCTGTCAGCAGGTTTTTGCTAAGTAAGCTGAGGACAGCTTGATGTAAGGGTTAAAAAAGAAAAGTCAACTGTTCTTCTATTATCAAGCTCTATGCTATGGTTTACTAAGCTGGTGATTACCATTACAGGACTGCTTTGTCACATGCATGGCAGTCTGACACCCCCTGCTGTGATTGACACCTGACTGTGAATGCACAATCTCTATATGGTGTGGGTGGGGGCAGTTCTCCCAGCTCTGCTGTGTGTCTAAAACTAGATTCTTTGATTGTAGGCAGCCAGTAATCTATGTGATTCAGAATCTCTTCGCCTACATTATGTTGTCTCAGATGCTGCCAGATTCCATTAAAACGAGCATTGCCATTAAGCCGCTGTGCCCTTCCTCCACACGACTCACCATTTTCTCCAGCTTTTTTGGTGGTTTTGGGGTATTTCTGGAATTTGACATAATAGTAGCTTTCATATTCCATGAGGACGGTTTCCAGGTCGATGTTATCGCAGACTTCAAACCTTCTCAGGCTTAGTTTACTTTCCTGCTCCAGAGCATTTGCCGAGTCCACGTAACTGGAAGAAAATGAGAATCTGGTGTCAGAGAGATCCTGGGGGGAAAGCTCTGGGATCCCTCACTGGATATTCTTACTATATGGGATCCAGCACTACATTCACCGGAGATCAGTTCTCATTACCAACAGGCAGACAGGAGTGTGCTCCACTGAGGAATCAGACTCACTGGCTTTCCATTTCTCACCATTTGCTTTAGATCTCTGCTTGCTGTAGCTGAATGAGTCTTGTTTGCGTCCAGTGGCTGAAATCCCTCTATAAACCTAACACTTCTCACAGCTGAAGATTTGTTACACTTGCACCGAATCAAAACAATCATCTGTGAGCTAAACAGGCTGGACCCTACCCTGACACAACGTGCCTAAGTCTATGTTCAACTGCTTTGTGGAAGAAACTAATTTACTGTCAAGAGAGTTTTGGATGCAAAAGTGTGAACATTGCCTTTGGGCTCCTTCACATGTCTGTACAATTCAGTCCGACGATTGCACGGACTGGACACGGTTCTCCAGACCCGAGCATGACAGCTTTAAGCTGGGGTCAGACAGTAGTATAACACAGATGACAATCACATTGCACTGCCCAGCGGCTCCCCTGACCCAAGCGTGGCAGCTGCCTAGTAATACATGAAGTTGTCACACTCTGGTCAGGAGAGCCGCAGCCTGTCCGTGCTCTGTATATCGTTTTCAGAGTTATACAGCTATCTGACCCTGGCCTTACATAATTATATGAAGCTATCATGCTCAGGTCAAGATAGCCACAGTCCATGTGTCCCAGTCACAAGGGCAGGGGTACTCGGACAATCCGGGGCAACAGTCCTTGGAAGCTGTGGCCCTGACCGGACATGTGAAAAGGGGGATATTTACAGGGGAAGTAAGAGTTTTTGTCAGAAACGTCATATGAGGTTTCTATGTAAATCGGATTATGACGGCATCACCACAAGCGTAGGTGCAGGCAGAAAATAATATACTTACAGTTATGGTTATCTGCCGCGACACTACTATTACATGATTAATGAAAATGAAAATGAATGAGTGGCACTAGAAACAAGAGGATCAATGGATATGATATATAAGTGAATTGCAGAAACTGCCCTATGCTAAATATGATAAAAATGGAGATCTTAGTTCCAATAGTGGCCACTAGAGAGTAAGCTTGGCATCCACTTACAAGGAGCCTCCACTGCCAAGTCCTAACACTATGCCCTGGTGAAATTGTGAAATGTGAATGGGTTTATATGCCCAAAGAGGTAATTGGAAAGACCAGATTACTTACCGGTAATCTTGTTCTATGGAGCCACGACAGCACCCACAGAGAGAGGGGATCCGCCCCCAGGGACAGGAAACCTACAGATAAAAAGGGGCGGTCCCCCTCGCCTCCTCAGTTGTGTTACAGAGACCGAGAGGAACCGCTAATTAGTATAAGTACAAAGCAGACAACTCCATTAAAAATAACATCCCCACACACGTGACCAATAGAAGGGCAAAGAACCGTGCCGAAAACAAGGGGAGGGAAGTGAGTGGGTGCTGTCGTGGCTCCATAAAACAAGATTACCGGTAAGTAATCTGGTCTTTTCTCATCGCCACGACAGCACCCACAGAGAGACTTACAGAGATCTAAAGCTCAGGGTGGGACCACCGTGTGGAGGACAATCCTCCCAAACGCCACTCAGAAGCAGAGGAGAGGTCAAGGCGAAAGTGGTCAGAAAAAGAAGAAGAAGGTGAGGACCAGGATGCCGCCTTACATGACAAGTCAACGGACGAGCCAGCATGGTCCGCCGAGGAAGAAGCCATTGCCCATGCGGAAAGGGCCCAACACTGTCCGGAGGAGGCACACCGGTAGCCGAGACGCCAAGCAGATAGCTTCTCCGATCCCACAGGACAAGGTACACTCAGACTCCAGACCCCTTCATCCGACCCTGGAAGGAGACAAACAGAGCCCCCACACTTCCCCTGCCTGCCAGGGGTCCAACAATGTAGGAGAGGACGACTCGACTAACAGCGAGCGTAGGAACTTATGTACGGCAGGGGCAATAGGGCCAGGATAAAAGGCGGACCGAAAGGACCCCCAACTGCGGCGAACCCAGAAACCACCGTTGGGAGGCAAGAAGGAACAGGATTCAGCACAACCCATCAGGAAAGCCCGAGAAGAACAGAGGGCAAGGGAGAGAGCCCGAACGGCCCTAACCCGGCGCGCCGAGGGAAGAGCATAAACAAGGCTGCCGTAAGGGAAAGAACGGTCAGAGAAGAAGAGGGGAAAGAAGCAAATGGAGCACTAGAAAGCGCCACCAGAACCAAGGAGCAGGACCCAAGGAGACACACTTGCAATCTGAACCGGAGCACAGCGTTCACAAGCAGAAAAAAACGAGCAATCCAGTCATCTCCCGCAATAGGAGGCCCCTACAAGGCACCCAAGGCAACACGCCGAACCCTGAGAGGACCAACAGACAACACCAAATCCCAACACTGTTGGGAGATACGCCAGGATAGGCTGGGTGGGGACAACCGCAGAAAAAAAGGGGCAATGAAAAAGACAAAAAACTACGCCATACCCTACCTAGATAGGAGTAGAACAGGGCGTCCGACGCAGGAGAAAGGTAGAACCCAGACCATACGAAAAAACCCCATGCAGTCAAGAACCGCCGTACGAAGTCCCTGCCATCAACTGGAAACCGCGTACCTGAGGGTGACGAAATGGACCCTGAAACAGCAGAGCCAGGGTTGACAGTAGAAAGCACGGACCCGACAGGGACAAGGCCTAATCACCAATGGAAGAGCGGACAGCTGAGGGAAGGCATATTTGAGAAGGAAAGCCCCAGAGGCCTGAAGGGGGTCCACCACATCTGGACGGTCCCAGATAGTGAGGGAGGCAAACGTCCTGACTTGAGTCGCCCAGGCGGCGAAGAGAGCCGACCAGGAGATCCCACAGGCGCACCATCCGCTGGAACACCCTCCGGCCAAAGTCCATTCGCCCTGACGCAGAGGAAGCTGACGCAGAGAAACTGCTGCGGAGATGTCCGTTCCGTTGAGCTGAAGGGCGGTGAGGGACAGTAGAGGACGGGCGATCAGATGGAGAATCGGCGATGCAGAAAACATCAGAGGCAGTGAACGTGAACCGGCTGGACGATCGATATACGAGACACAAGGCACCCCGACCGGCAAGAGGCTGACTTGCTGGGGAATCAACGGTGGGAGAAAGTGAAGCCAAGCCGGAAGCATCGCCTTAAGTGCCCAGACCTGAAAAGAACCAGCCTCCGACAGACCACTGCCCGAGGCACACAGCGACCCCAGAGGGGCACCCTACAATGCGGACGAGGCTCGGCAACCACCACCGCAGATGGGGAACCCACCCACAGAACACCCCTAGAGGGGGACCTGGAGAACACCACCAGGAAAGGGAAGTAATGACCGCCGAAGGAAGGGAAAGGGGGCCCTGTAAGAACCCCTGCAACCATCCTCACCGCAGAGAATACCCTGCGAAAGACATCTGGTGCGGAACCGAGCCCATAACACACCCTGAATACCAGAGGTCAAGGACCCCCACCAGGACAGAGCAGAGCACAAGGACATACAAGGATGGCCAACCCAAGCAAACCGTGGCGAGTACAACCCGCGTCTCGTCCTCCGGCAAAAAAGAAAAAAGCACAGCCGCTGAAAGAAACCAGGAGCAAAAGAGAAATGGACCAGAACAGGCGATCTCTGCCCCGAGAAGCAGAAGTGTCACAACGAGGAAATCAGCCAGATACGGCACATAAAGAATATCGAGTTGACGCCAAAAAAAGGCCCTCCCATCCGACATCACGATGGGGAAGAGACGCCGGGCCCTAGCGAGGCCAACAGCAATGCTGCAACCCGAATGCCGGAGACGACCGTCGAACACGAGCGCCACATGGAGGAAATGCTGAGGAGCAGGAAAATCACCATATTGCCATTTGCACCTGCAAACCAACCGGCAAAAAACCACTAGGAACAAACCTACATGGCCTAGAGAACCGCCATAAAGCGTGTAAGGGAAAAGAGCGTGAGGAAAGGCCCATCAGGCATAGGGATCGGGAATAAACGGGGAGTAAAACGCCCCGTCCCTCCTGGCCCTCAGGACCTGCAACCAGACCCGAGGCACTAACCAATTCCGAACCTCCATTACCAACTGCGGCGAAGGAGACGGAGAGGAAGCCCAGGAAAACCTCAAGTACCCTCTCAGACCTGAAGACACAATATCAAGGAACCACAAGCTAGATACAACAGCCTGCCACTGTGTGGACAAAACACGCAACCGGCCCCCAACCGGTGGAGCCAGACTAACGGAACCGAGTGTCCCACGTCCCAGAGGCACCTCAACTGTGTGGGACCGCCTTGGGAGTCTACCGACCGAAAGACCTGTGGGAAACCGCCCTCCTGGAGGACGGAAGAAAAGCAATAGGGAACTCGACTTCTGTTCAGCTGCCCTGGCAAGGGGAACAACCAAGCCGATGCCAACAGGCGCTCCCCCAGACAAGGAAAGTACATAAACGGGACTTCGCCCGTGCAGCCCCTGTCCCGCCATTAAGCCATAAGGCGTGCTGAGCTAATTTAGAGAGGCCCGCCGACCCGTCCGCTAGCCCCGCGCCGCTTATCAGCGGAAGAGAGGAAAGTCAATTGCCACTGGAAACGCCAACTGGGAGGGTGAACTACCACTGAGCAAGCAACGCCAGCCCTACCAAGCTGTACATGGGGCCAAGACGGCCGGTGTAACGGCCCCCACGCAGGACGCCCAAGACTGACTGAGGAGCAAAACCACCCAAGATCCAGCGGATCCTTAGGGCAAGCCTGAAACATCCACAGGAATGGACGACGGCTGAGAAGCCAAAGGGACTGCTGCGTCAACACAACTCGGCGCACATGCATGTCCCACCCCCGCGGAAGGACAGTCAGCAGGGTAGAGCCGACTGCAAAGGAACGCGCTACTGCAGGGAAAGGCCAGCCAACCGAGACGACATCCTTCATAGAGTCAGAAAAACTGCAGAGCACTCGCAACCGAGCGGATGAATATATGCAGACTATCCACGGAAAACAGGACCGTGACTCATATACACCACGGACAAGGCCGAGAGAGAGGGAGTCCCATGACCCATAAAATGCAGTTTAAAAGGGGTTTGCAGCAGGGCTCGAACCGGGCACCTTTGCATTGGTAGGCAGTAGTGTTTACCACTACACCACGGCTCCTATAGCTGCTGAAAAAAGGCCTGCAAGTCTTCCGTAACAAGGCACAGATCTCAGGCACAGGTGACTCCTCCAACAAGGTCCTGGCAAACAAGATTGGCACAAGCAGTCGGAATAAACAGCAAGTAGCAGTGCCAGTGTCTCACCGTCACAACTTACTTAGCCAAAGAGAGGGAGACAGAGAAGGAGGACATCAGAAAACAGGTCGAGCCTGTACTCACCCTGCAATGCAGGAACCGGTCCCGGAGGTGGAGGTCCAGCCCGAGTGGCAGAAGGATCCGTCCTGGATTTGTCACTCCTGACAGCGGAGCTCCCATCCCTGGAGCGACCACTGGATGCTGCTGGCGTGCACCTCTTTCACCTAGAGGGCGCCCCTCTGAAACCGTAGGAGAGGACCCGGTTGCCACCCGACAGCGCCTGCACGCTGCTCTCACTTCCTCTCCCGCCGGCAAACCTCCCCGGCAACCCCGGAAGTGGAAAGGACCTCACTTCCGGGTCGGAGCGCCAGGAGCCACTGCGCATGCGCCCCGCCCCATCCGGAAGCGCGCGCCATGCACCGCTCCCTCCATGCCGACCTGCCTGAGGCGCCTGCGGGACTGGCGGTGCCGGGACCAGTGCCCACCCGCCCACAGCGCCCCAGCGTGCCCCCGAAGGAGCCGCAAGAGGCGCCATTGGAGCGGCAGCACCGCACCCGCGCCCTCACCGCGCCCCATCAGAGCCCAAGGAGGTGCACAGGACCCCAAAGAAGCCCCAGAGGCGGAGCAGGCACCACACCACCGGAGGAGCCCGCCCAACGACTGTGCTCCTGCGCTCCCCATGTGACAGGACGGCACCCTGACAGCATGGAATCTTCCAGACGAAGGGAGAGCCTGAAACAGGACTTCCCAACGCTGCCTCTGAAGCCCCAGGCCCTGTCGTTCCCACAGACACCGCACAGAGGCTGATTGGACCCAGGTAAGCACAGAACATGCTATCTGTAGGTTCCCTTCAGGGACAGGAAACCAACTGAGGAGGCGAGGGGGACCGCCCCTTTTTATCTGTAGGTTTCCTGTCCCTGGGGGCGGATCCCCTCTCTCTGTGGGTGCTGTCGTGGCGATGAGAAAACAATGAATAGGTGTGTGTAGGGCTCTCACAATGGTGTCCAAGTGTGGATACCAAACTAAGGAAGGGGGAAGGGGAAATAATATAGTGGGAGCTCGTCAAAAATAAGCAATATGTAAATCGGATTATGATGGCATTACCACAAGCGTAGCTGCAGGCAGAAAATAATATACTTATGGTGGGTTTACACACACCAATTTATCTGTTCAATATCTGAACCAATCTCTGGTTGCAGTGAAATCATGGATACATTGCTCCATGTTGTACACAGCCACAAAATGGAGCAATGTATCCATGATTTCACTGCAACCAGAGATCTGTTCAGATATTGAACAGATAAATTGGTGTGTGTAAACCCACCATTACAGTTATGGTTATCTGCCGCGACACTACTATTACATGATTAATGAAAATGAAAATGAATGAGTGGCACTAGAAACAAGAGGATCAATGGATATGATGTATAAGTGAATTGCAGAAACTGCCCTATGCTAAATATGATAAAAATGGAGATCTTAGTTCCACGAGCTCCCACTATATTATTTCCCCTTCCCCCTTCCTTAGTTTGGTATCCACACTTGGACACCCTTGTGAGAGCCCTACACACACCTATTCATTGTTTCCAATTACCTCTTTGGGCATATAAACCCATTCACATTTCACAATTTCACCAGGGCATAGTGTTAGGACTTGGCAGTGGAGGCTCCTTGTAAGTGGATGCCAAGCTTACTCTCTAGTGGCCACTATTGGAACTAAGATCTCCATTTTTACCATATTTAGCATAGGGCAGTTTCTGCAATTCACTTATACATCATATCCATTGATCCTCTTGTTTCTAGTGCCACTCATTCATTTTCATTTTCATTAATCATGTAATAGTAGTGTCGCCCAGGATAACCATATGATGTTTCTAGTCACAGATGACCAGCGCTGTTTGTAGTAGTCCACAGGGGATAGATGGTAGAGCAGCGAGATGGAGCACTCTCCTCAGACAGAGCGGACACCTGGGGCTTAGTGGTGGTGAAGTGATGATGATGGTGGTTGTAATAGCTGAAGGGGCAGGGGTGCAGAAAGGTGCAGGACACAAGGAGGCAGGATCACAGTTCTGTACCTTTACTGTACATCATGTAGCACAGCCAGGACTTCTGTGTTGAACTAGGTGTGCGGCTTAGTCAGTCTGGAGAGGGATGGGACCACCCTGCTGGAATAAGGTGTCTTGGCCTTCCTGCTGCTTCTTATCACTTTTTTAGCCTCTGTAAGGGCCCTTTCACATCAGCGTTTTTTGAAATTCGCGGCAGATGCGGTGAAAAAACCGCATCTGCCGCGATTACCGCATGCCGGCTGCACTTGCGGCACGGTTGCGGCCGCAAAAAAAACCGCGGCTGACAGCATTTTTTTTCGCGGCCGCACCTGCCGCAAGTGCCAAAACCGCACTTGCCGCTCCTCCGCCTATACCTTGTATGGCGTTTACCGCAACCGTGCCGCAAGTGCAGCAGGTATGCGGTTTTTTCACCGCATCTGCCGTGAATTTCAAAAAACGCTGATGTGAAAGGGCCCTTTCTCCTCCAGCTTCTCCTTGGCTCTGTGGATCCTTCCAGCCAGGTAGACGGTGTGGACTCTGGGAGCAACTGTACCCACCAGTCCTCCAGCCCTCTGTGCCACTAAGCCCTGGATAGGTCCACAACTGTGCGGCTACTGCACATGAAGCCCAGTAGCCTCCAAGTTCACTGCCAGTCACAAAGATCTGGCAGCTTAGGGTACCTGGTAACCCTCTTGCAGCATGAGGTCTGCACAACCCTCAGGCCGGCTACAGGCTGCTCACTGACTCCTCTTGCCTAATCCCTCCTTATGATAACTCCTCCCTTCAACCAGAGTCTGTCACAGCCCCAAACAGGCCTCGTGTCAAGCCCTCTGGTTAGAATTCAGATGTGTCGGATGCTCAGGGGTATTCCAGCAGCATGATCCTTACCCCTCTCCAGGCATGACACTGCTGGCTGTTGAGTGCAAAACCACTTGTGGCAGCTGGACTGCAGGGGCGCCACACATGCAATCCTACATTGGACCGAACTACCTGGACGTGCGAAAGGGCTCTACGATACGTTCACACCTGATTTTGGCTGGAATCGCTGCCGTGACTGTGCCGTGTAAAGTGCCGCCCACCTGCATGTGGAGATGCTGCAAAATCTGCAGCATTTTACAGCTGCAAGAAAGAATCTACAGTAGAAATTGACCTGCGCCTCTTAAAGGGCCCCAATCACAGCACCTAATAAAGGATGTGGCAGTGACATGTTAGTGCAAAGAGAGAGGACGTGTGTGCTCGTAGAAAGAATGGCCACGGAGGGTTGTGTGATCCTCCTCTGGATGACGACTTCTTACATCCTAGAAGATCACAACTGACTTTTGCTAGAAAGTTGGGTCCCTTTAGCAGGTGATATTAATAGGTGAAAAATCACCACTCTGAGGCTGCTCAGACTTCAGGAGAGGTGGGGAGTTCTCCTTCAATGGACGTCTTCCACAGAGGCTGGACAGACATCTGTCTGGGGTGATTTAGTGAATCCTGCTTTGAGCGGGGGTGGGTGGGGGGGGATGTGGTTGGAACAGATGACCCTGGAGGTCCCTTATAACTCCCCGTTCTATGTGTCTAAAAAAGAAACTGCAGCCCCAGACTGGAGATAAGTAGAATTGGTGCAAATCTGTTCATAGAAAACAGTCCATCAATTACATCAGGGGCGGACCCAGACTGTAGTGGGCCCCGGTGCAAGAAATTTTTTGGGGGCCCCCCCGCCCCTCATAGTGGCAACAAAGTAATGTAAACATATAGATTGTAATATTTATTTACAACGCAACCCTCAAAGAGCCCTGCATAAAGTATAAAGGCTTCCTCACACCCCTCCAAATATTATCATGCCCCCACAGAACCCTCCAGATATATTAAAATGGCTTCCATATTATATAATTGGCTATATATATTTTAATACATCATCCATAGTCCTCCATATATTATAATGCATTCCACGACCCTCCATATATTATAATACACCCGCATAGCCCTCCATATAGTATAAGGCAGTCCCATAGTCCTCCATATAGTATAATGGGCCCTCATATTCCTCCATATAGTATATTGCACCCCATACTCCTCCTATGTTATATTGCACATTACATAGTCTCCCATCACTGTATTCACGGGTTAAAAAAAAAAACTAAATACTCACCACTCTTCTTGCTGCTCCGCTCTGCACGTATCAGCACAGGGGCACTCAGTGATGACGTCATCGTGCCCCACCATGCTGAGCTGCAAAAAGCAGACAGCTCAGCCAGGACTGGGCTGAAGAATGCTGCCGGCAGAGGCAGCCGGGACTATAGGAACGGGAGCGGCATCCGCGGGGAACTACCACTGGCGCACAGACACCTTGTACGCACGTGGCTCCGCTCCAAATGCCTTGTAGACACGCGGCTCCGCTCCACATGCCCTGCGCACACGCCTCCGCTCCGTACACATGCGGCTCCTCTACAGGACGCCCCAGCATATGCGGCTCCACTCCATCCACCTTATGCACACGCGGCTTTACTCCATATGTCCCGCACATGTGGCCCTGCCTCATACTCACGCGGCTCTGCACACACGTGGCTCCGCTCCGTACACCTCGTACATACTCGGGCTCTGCTCCATACACCTCATACACTCGGCTCTGCTCCGTACACCTGCGGCTCAGCTCCGTACACCTCGTACACACTGGGCTCTGCTTCGTACACCTCGCACACACTTGGCTCTGCTCCGTACACCTCATACACTCGGCTCCGCTCCGTACACCTCGTACACACACTGCTCTGCTCCGTACACCTCGCACACACTAGGCTCTGCTCCGTACACCTCGCACACACTCGGCTCTGCTCCGTACACCTCATACACTCGGCTCCGCTCCGTACACCTCGTACACACTCGGCTCCGCTACGTACACACTCGGCTCTGTTCCGTACACCTCGCACACACTCGGCTCTGCTCCGTACACCTCATACACTCGGCTCCGCTCCGTACACCTCGTACACACTCGGCTCCGCTCCGTACACACTCGGCTCCACTACGTACACACTCGGCTCCGCTACGTACACACTCGGCTCCGCTACGTACACACTTGGCTCCGCTACGTACACATTCGGCTCTGCTCCGTACATCTTGTACACACTCGGCTCCGCTCCGTACACCACGTATACACTCTGAACTCCGCTCCATACACCTCATACACACTCGGCTCTGCTACATCCACACTGTAAATCCCTCCTGACATAAACTTCATCTCATCCAGCACCATGACAACCAGCACAGCAGAGTCCTGCATACACTGAGGAGCTGATCATGTGACCACTGACTCTTCCCCTCAATGTGACATCATCACAGGTCCTGTAAAAGCATAAAAGCAGTGTACAGAGCAGCAAACCCCCCCCCCGGGTCTGTCCTCAGCCTGTGCCCTGTCTTTGGTCCCTTTCCTTGTACCTGGGTCCTTGTGCAGAGCTGTGTCCCCTCATCTGCTGCTGCTGTTGATGATGCTGAACAGCCATCAGCCATGTGGAGAGAATTTCAGAGGCCCGCGCGCATTGCCAGGATTGGTTGACCACAGTGCAGGAGAGGTCACATGACTCACTCTCTGCACTGTGATTGGGGCTCTGTCCTCGCTCCTGAGCTGCTGTGAGGGGGCGTGGCCGGCAGCTAGAAGAGGCGTGGCCGGCAGCATGTCGGCTTATTCTCCATGAATAACAAGAAGGACATGAGATACAGTTACATAATGTGGCTGGAGAATCCCATTACCCGACTCATCTACGGCTCCTGGATTAATCACCACGGACCGCGGTAAAAATGCCCTTCAGGACTATGGAAAGCTGGATGTCAACCCTTATACTATGACCGATTATACTCAGAAAGGGAAGACGGAGGACAATCAGCCGAGGGCTTCTACTTACTGTGACTTTAATTTTAGATGTAGTTGGAGGCAGAAAATCGTAACCGTAAGGAGCTAATTTGTGGCTACTGTATAATCCCAGCTAATGAGTGTGACGAGAGCGGAGATTATTACTGTGCAGATAGACGGCGAAACGGCTGAGCGTTAACTAAGATAATATGTGTAAAAACTAATGACGGGGAATGAGGCCATTAAACGAAACTGCCACAAATAATTAGGAAAAAAAGGAGGAAAAACTGTAAAAGAAAACACAATGGGCAGCGCTGTGAACACATTTTATAAATGGTCATAAACTTGTAAATAATTCATGAAAGAATAAAGTTACGTAACAACCAAGCACACCACTGTTTTTCTTATGAAATTATCAATAATTTTGATGTGTCACATGACCCTCCTCCCATTGAATAAAATGAAGTTGGATCCAAAATGGCCGACTTCAAAATGGCCGCCATGGTCACCACCCATGTGGAAAAAATTTTCCCCTCCCATATACTAATGTGCCACAAACAGGAAGTTGATATCACCAACCATCCCCATTTTATTTAGGTGTATCCATATTAATAGCCCACCCTGTACTTTGAACATGATTTGAGGTGTGATAGACATTACTCCAGCACTTGGACAAGTCTTCTTTATATAAAGTGCTGGAGTCATTTCTATTTGCTATAGGATTACAGACGTCCTCTCCTGGCACTACGGCCTCATAAGAAGCTGGTGAGCTCCACTCCACTCCCCTTTCCCTCAGCTGTTCATTATTTGAGGCCATTTGTTAGTGACAAGGTGATTTCTCAATCCTGCAGACATCAGCATGTGATTTTTCTACTATGCAAAAAACTGACCCATTTTTATTTGCATTTTGGATTACATTGTTATCTGTGTGTGTTTTTCCCATCAGCTTTTGTCATATGAAAAAAAAAAAAAAAAAAAAAAAGGAGAATTTTGTGTACTCACCGTAAATTCTTTTTCTCTTAGCCTCTAATTGGGGGACACAGGACCGTGGACCGTGGGTGTTATGCTGCTGTCCACTAGGAGGCGACACTAAGCAGAATCTGCAAAAGAGTAACAGTGGCTCCTCCTCTGCAGCACTACACCCCTGTAGCAGGAAGTGCTTCTCCAGTTTTGTGCTAAAGCAGTAGGAGATTAACAGAAGAATGACAAGAATCACAGTTAGGATAAAGGCCTGTTAGATAAACAGGCAGCTACATAATAACAGTAAGGTAAAAAACCCGTAACCGAACAGTATAATGAGGCCTGTAAAATAAACAGGCAACTATATAAAAGCTTAAGATTAACATGATAACCTAGCAACGGCCCGAAACGGGCAACAGGGTGGGTGCTGTGTCCCCCAATTAGAGGCTAAGAGAAAAGGAATTTACGGTGAGTACACAAAATTCTCCTTTTCTCCTTCGCCTCATTGGGAGACACAGGACCATGGGACGTCCTAAAGCAGTCCCTGGGTGGGAACAGCAATGGAAAATCACTAATGATAAAAATAACGATGCACCTACAGGTGGGCTACTGCCACCTGGAGAATACAGTTTCCCAGACTTGCATTTGCAAAGGACTGAGTGAAAACCTAAAGCGTCTGGCAAGCATGTGCATGCTGGCCGCGTGGCTGCCTTACACACTTGTTGTGGTAATTCCTGGTGCCTAATAGCTCAGTAGCCCAGGAGACCCCAGCAGTCATAGTAGAATGCGCTGTGCCCGCAGCCGGAAGGATACAGCACCATGGATGAATGGTGCTACCTAAAAATTAATAATATAATAAGAGTACTAATAATATAAATGATATTCATTTATGTTTCACTTTTTTTTTTTTTTTTTGTAACAATGCAACAAGCATGGATGGTGGATTTAAGCCATTTGATCAAGTATTTGTAGAACCTGGCCTGCCTGCCGTGTTTATCCTTCTGGAAGAAGGAAAAGAGGTTTCTAAAGGGAACTTGTCCTGGGCGCGTATATGCGTAGGGTTCTGACCAAGGTCTAGAAATGTAGTGCAATTCTGACCGGATGAACTGGCGCTAGGCTTAGGCCGTCAGAAATATATATTCAGGTAGGCGGACAACAAAGGACACCACCATCTTGAGGAAAAAACTAACCGGACGTAGGACAACATTGTCTGGGAGACCAGAAAAAAAACAAAACAAAAAAAGGTGGTTTACCTGAAAACGCTGCAAATTTAAAGACTCTGCGGAGAGAGGCAATTGCCATCCAGAAAAAAACAACTCCCTGTGTGAGAAAACAAAGGGATTTTCCCCTATGGCTTAAAATGTGGTTAGCGTAAAGTCGCGAGGACGAGGGTCAGGACCCCTGGGTAGACTGAGAGGGAGGAACAAGTCGGCAGACTCCTTGAAGAAAAGATAATAATTGAGGTCTGGTAACAAGGTGATGCCGAGAGGGGTATGAAAAGGGTTGAAACTTGTCCTTTGAGAGGACCTAAGGAACAGGCGCGAGTGTAGATCCAATTGCGTAGGACTGGGAATCCTTGGGAGGAAACCGTGCTGAGGTGATAAAAACCTCAAGAAGAAAGGAAAGAAAATGATTTCCCATGTTGATGGAATATCTCTTCAGAAAAACTGTGTCCGCGCTCTGATTGAGGTTGCGACAACATTATGTGAACACCTAGGTGTACAGGGTCACGTTGTTGAATTTAGAGCCGATGGATTATGATGGTAAGACAGCCTTCAGAGAGTGGATCTGGACGATCAAGTAGGTGGCATAGCACGTCAGCTATGAAGTGGCCGAGATCGGCATACCAAGCGCGCTTGGGCTAGTGTGTGTGGCCACAAGGATGATTTGTCGACGGTTCAGTTTGATTATCTTCACTACCTTAGGATAGTGGAAGTCTGGGAAAAAAAGGAGTGGAGTTGGAATTGGGTCCAGTCTAAGATTAGACCTTCCGCCGTCTATGACTGTGGGTCGTGGGACCTGGCTATGAAGCTAGGAACCTTGGTAATGAGGTGTGACACCACTATGGATGTTCCCGGAGTTCTCTAGCGACGCCAGAGTTCTTTGAAGACACCTGGATGTAGGGACCCTATTCTGAGGTAAGCCCTTGGCAACGGAGGAACTGTTCTAATCATCTACGAGCGTAGAATAGTAGCCAGTAATACTGAGTTTGTGAATTCCGCCTAGTGAAGAATGTGGTAAACGTCCTTCATTGCCTGAGAACTTCGGGATTCGCTCTAGTGAATCGACATATGCCACAGCCATGGCATCATCAGCCTGCCTTCTGAAATTGCGGTCCGCCAGAAGAAGGGATAAAATCTTCAGTGTTGGGAATCTCGCCCAAATCTCCCAAAGGACGATGAGTATCGTTGATTCCGATCAGGACCAATTGTTCAGAGTGTTGAGATGTAGGTACAGCGCACCTTACTCTGTCCGAGTCACGTCCGTGAATAGTACCCTTCAACTTGGTGGAAGAAAATACTTCCCTGCGCACTAGTGAGTGGCTGAGCCACCACAGAAGATACCATATTGCTGGTACTGGAAGATGACAACTCTTGATACGTGATCGTACCATCTCATCTCATGACGTGAGCATGGATAACTGGGAAGGCCTGAGGAGCAGCTGTGTCAATGAATAACTACCAGTGCAGCCACCGTCCTGCCTCTGACCGTCATGTCAGCTCTGACAGGCTGAGGTGACCGTTGAAGGAGAGTGCGGACTTCCAGTTGAAGTGCCTATGCCTAGTCTCGGAAAGGCCTGACTAGTGTTTTGAATATATTGAACTGCGTTTCGAAAATACTAAAGACTGCAGTGAAAACTGGCGTAGACTTGTGGAGGGTGACCAGCCAACCAAGTCTTAATAAAGTGTTCACTGTAATAGAGACGGTGCGTTCTCAATCCCTGAAGGTCGTGTATTGAGGAGTAATCATCCAGGTATGAAAGAGTGACCTCGTCCCTGGAATGCAGGAAAAAAACAGACAACTGCCATAACCTCTGTGACCACTTAGGAAACTGTAACAAGTGTGCACGGGACGCCACACTTAGGAATGGCCTTTGCAAAGTGTAAATATGATAAGTGGCTGCAAGTGGAACATGCAGGTAGTCGTCCTGTATATCTAAGGATGCAAGGTATTCTCCGTGTTCCATGAAACATTATTATGGAGCGGAGAGAATCCGTGCGGAAAAATCTGTCCCAGGTATGTTTGTCTAGCTGTGTCAGTCTAGCACGGGACGTACTGCACGTTCTTGTTTATGGGCTACAAGATATTTGGGATAGAGCCTTTAAAACCCTGCTGTGTGTGTGGCACAGGCATAGAACCTTTAAACACGCTGTGCGTGTAGCACAGGCATAATGACTCCCTGAATTAAGGGGGCTCTAGTTTGGAGGGTTGTCTATGATCACTACATGTGCTAGACGATGATCCGTTAAATGAATTCCCAAGAGGTTGGAATCTGGATTGCTGACTGCGAGTGAGGCACCGTCTGGTGCTGTGCGATTGGCATCCTCAAGGTATGGTAGCGGGCTCTGATGCTTACTGTTGTGTTCTGTTCAGCAGAACTGTGACCCTAGGGAAACCCTGTTGTCAGATAGGGTACCGTACAAGCCTTGCCATGGAGTCCAAATCCAACAAAACTCCCTTATGGTAAGTGGGGCGCTGAGGGTCCCATGGGTACGATCTTGCGTCCTGTGAGACACAGTTGAATGTTCGAATTATCGACATTTAGCTTCCTTTGAGATGGGACGTTGATTTGGAGATGCATAAAGGTCCGAGTCTGGGGTTGGATTGCGAAAACCATCAAACGTCGGAGCCATCATCCTGCTGCATGCTAGTTTCCCATAAGCTGTGACATAGTCACAGACGTAATAACTGTCTATCTAGATGTAGCATTATGTGCTCTGATAGGTACTGGCATCATTGGCTGACCCGGTGAAAGGAAAGCCAGGCTGTGCCTATTAATGTGTCACCCACACTAGGCAGAGGAACTCTGCTCGCTGGATGTGAACATAGACGAAGCCATGTCATCGCAACGACACAGAATAAACATATTACATCCATAGGGCGTTGAGTGGATCACCTCTCCCCCGTGCGTACTGAGAATAGTCTGACACCTAATTTCTTCACTGAGATTATGTATAGCTGCTGACAAAAAGGTTTACAGCAGCACAGAGTATGTCAGGGGAGATCTTGTAGGGCACGGTACACTCATTGTGATGTTAGTGATGACAGCACTGTGCTGCAGCAGTTGATGAAGTTGAAATATTCACAAAAACTGTATTCACAGCAGCACAGAGTATTTGAGGGCAGAATACGTCGGTCAGCCCACTTGCTGTACTGGCCCTCGTAAATGCCTATGTAGCCTGTCACACATGGCATAGCCTGTGACCCGTGGCATAGCCTGTCACACGTAGCATAGTCTGCACATGGTGTACAGGGGGAGAGGAAGCTGCAGCAGGGAATTATATCCCTGCTGGCAGCCCTGCATCTGCCCCCCAGCCTGTCACTCATGGTGTGCAGTGGGCAGAGAGCTGCAGCAGGGAGACAATCCCTGCTGGTCTGTATATGCCCCATAACCTGTATGCCCCATAGCCATTACACACTGTATATGGCCGGTGTGCCTAACAGTGTGCTGTGCCCACATCATAATGGCGCCCAGAGCATTTTTGGCGCCGCCAGGAGGAACAAGGAGGGGGCGGGAACCTGAATGGGCGCGCAATACAAGCGCCCAAAGGAACTTCCCGCCCCTCTCCGTGATGCGGCGCCGCGTCATTTGACGCTATCCGGAGGGCGGGCGGTGGGCGGGGATAGGCGGTGCCTTCCACGCTAGGCCTGAAGCCGGGGCCTAGCGTGATTTGCGGACCCGCGGATGGCGGGGGGGTCGGCGCGGAGGTCCGGGAAGCATCCAGAACCGCCGGTCTGGCAGCGAGGGGGGCCATGACGGATCCCTGCCACCCCAGGTACCTTGCTGCCTGTTCTTGCAGGGGCAGTGTAGGGGGAGCTGGGTACCTCTTCTCCCTGCCTTGGGCTGTGGAAGCTGTGCAGGGAGTAGAGGGACAGGTAGACACCTCTGTCCCTGCAGGGCTGAGTGGGGCTGTACCCGGACCCCACCAGGATCCTGTGGGTAGATAAGTGCAGCTGCGCTGCTGGTACCTATGGTGCCTCAGCCTAATAGCCCACAGGGTGATTAGGGGGACTGCTGTGCTTGTATGAGAAGCTTGTGAGCCTGCGCTCCTGCAGGCAGCCGGGTGCCTCAGCCTAATAGCCCACAGGGTGATTAGGGGGGACTGCTCCAGAATCCCAGCCCAGAGTGCAGCATGTGCTGCTGGGACCTGTGGTGCCACAGCCTAATGACCCATAGGGTGATTAGGGGGTCGTCTCTGAGCCTGTGCTTCTGCAGGCATCCATCTAGCCAGGCCAGAATGCAGCATGTGCTGCTGGTACATGTGGTGCCACAGCCTAATGACCCATAGGGTGATTTGGGGGTCGTCACTGAGCCTGCGCTCTTGCAGGCAGCCATTCAGGATCCCAGCCCAGAATGCAGCATGTGCTGCTGATACCTGTGGTGCCTCAGCCTAAGCACCCAGAGGGTGATTAGGGGGACGTCATCTGGCAGGTAGTCCAGCTCTGGCTTCAACTCAGGACCCCGAGGGAGTGAGGAAGGTGGATGTTATGCTGGGCTGTCTCAACTTTAACCCAGCAACCCAACAGTGGGAGGCTGAGAAAGGAGTACGGCATATGTAAGGATTCTCAACCTCAACCCAGCGCCCCAACAGTGGGTGGCCGAGGAAGGAGCATGCCGGGGGTCACACCGGACCCACTTTTCTTCATTGGAAGAAAAAAGGATGAGAAAAAAATAGAGAGTAAAAATGGTCGTGTGCCTCCTTCGACACTAAGCAAAAACTGGAGAAGCACTTCCTGCTACAGGGGTGTAATGCTGCAGAGGAGGAGCCACTGTTACTCTTTTGCAGATTCTGCTTAGTGTCGCCTCCTAGTGGACAGCAGCATAACACCCACGGTCCACGGTCCACGGTCCTGTGTCCCCCAATGAGGCGAAGGAGAAAAAGGTTTGACACTGTTGAGCACCATCTCCTACTCTCCATGCTGCACTCCATTGGTATAAAGGACACCGCTCTCTCCTGGTTCTCCTCCTATCTTTCTGATCGCTCTTTTAGTGTATCATTCTCTGGCTCCAGTTCCTCTCCTCTTCCTCTCACTATTGGGGTCCCTCAGGGTTCAGTCCTTGGACATCTTCTCTTCTCTCTCTACACAGCCCCGATTGGACCGACCATCAGCAGATTTGGCTTTCAGTACCATCTCTATGCTGATGATACACAATTATACACTTGTTCCCCTGACATTACCCCCACTGTATTACAGAATGCCAATGAGTGTCTAACCACAGTTTCCAATATCATGTCCGCTCTCTACCTGAAACTCAACCTTTCCAAAACTGAACTTCCGTCTCAGTGTGCGGCTCCATCATAACGCCTAGTCAGACTCGCTGTCTGGGTGTTATGTTTGACACTGATCCCTCCTTCACCTCCTATATACAATCTCTCGCCCGCTTCCACCAGAAGAACATCTCTGGAAACTGCCCCTTTCTTACCATGGAAACAAAAACCCTCACTGTGGCCCTGATCCATACCCACCTTGATTATTGTAATTCCCTATTAATTGGCCTCCCCCTCACTAGACTTTCCCCTCTTAAGTCAAGTAATGCAGCAGCCAGGGTCACCTATCTGGCTAACCGTTAATCGGACGTGTCCACTCCGTGCCAGTCATTGCACTAGCTGCCCATTCACTACAGGATCCAATTCAAATAGCTTGTTCTCACCCACAAAGCTCTTCACAGTGCAGCACCTTCCTACCCCTCTACCCTCATCTCTGTCTATCACCCTACCTGTTCTCTGCAGTCAACAAGTGACTTTAGACTGACATCCCCAGAAATCCGAACCTCCCACTCACGGCTCCAAGACTTCTGCCGAGCTGCACCAACTCTCTGGAATGCTCTACCCCAAGAAATTAGATTTATCCAAAACTTACACAGTGTTAGGCGCTCCTTTAGGGTATGTGCACACTGGGCGGGTTTTCGGCGGTTTACCTGTGTAAACCGCCGTTTTGCATACATTAGTTTTATTTAAATTTATGTTAATCCAAACCGACGTTTGGATTAACATTGAAACTAATGTAACCCGCCCAAGCCTGTGCACATACCGGCGGTTACCTAGCGTCATCCGTTGCTAACCCGCAGGTTTCCCAGCGGGTTAGCAAAGAATGACCATGTTCTAAAAACCGGCCGGTTCTGCAGCGGCTGCAAGCAGAATCATGTGCTGCTTCCAGCCGCTGCAGAATCGCCGCCGAGAACCCGCTGGGCAGCCGCCGGATACCGCCCGCACATACCCGCCAGGAAGCCGGTGCACGGCGCCGGAGCTTCCTGGCGGGTCCCGCCAACAGCCGCCGACCGAACCGCCGGGTAAGTGTGCACTTACCCTTAAAATGCATGTTTTTAAGGCAGCCTATTATGATCGCTAATTGTAGTCCTTTATAGCCCATTCACAATTTCTCTGAATATAACTCAGTTAAACTCCACCAAACACAGATTGGCTGGTGGCCACTCATGCAGCCCTTACCAACCCATTTCTTCAAGATGGCTGGACCATCATTGTAAATACGCCCCTGTACTTTGTGTCACCCCCACCTCATTGTAGATTGTAAGTTCTTATGAGCAGGGCCATCATTATTTTTGCTTTATTATATTTTTTTATAATTGTTACTTTGAATTGTAAAGCGCTGCGGAATATGTTGGCGTTATACAAATAAAGGATTATTAATATTCGCTGGGAGCCTGTATGACTTTGTTAGGAGGCACTGGCCCCTTTTTTTTCCCCGTGTTACATTTACGGGAGGTGATTTTCTCCTTAGTTGGCTGAGCATCGCTTCCTCCAAACTGAGCCAAATCCAATCTGCCCTTTATGTGAGTCGGCCTTAGCCCAGGAATGAGCACCTGAAGAGGTCACCTTATAACCGGCAGGTGGGTTCATAATTTAATCAAACAGCGCTAAGTATGTGTTAGTGTATGTTACAGTAATGCAGATCAAAGTTCATATGTTCACTGTTCATATACACCGTAGTGGGCTCAGAGGGCCGTTGTATTTGTATGTAATCTGTATATGACCCATCCCAGGGCCGTGGTGTACCCGGTCCCGGGCGTTGTTTCACGGGGGATATCACGGGGCCTGTGCCCGACCCTGTGGCCCTGGTGGTCGCTGAAAAGGGTCAATGGGAATAATAAATATAATGAAAATAAGTCTGTGACGCCACCTACAGTTCCGGTAATGTTACCAGTGCTGTGGGACGGGACCTCCGGGGTGATGGTGGAACAACAGGAAGGTTACACTCTCAGTAGGTGGCAGTAGTGGAAGTTATGGTTGCGAACAATCTATGAAGGGAGCAGGATCAGGGGCCGCAATAACAGTCACACACACACAGGGTTGTTATTTCCGTACCTTTACTGATGATATGAGCAAGGTGAAGTCCAGGGTACAGTCCGGTAGGCTAGGAGCAGTTTGGGATCTCCACATCCGATGAGTTATGAGGCCTCCCTTTTATGCTGTGTGTGTGCTTTGGTCCTGGGCTGTCATAAGCTAGGCCCTGAACCTCTCCTGAAGTCTTCCCTTGTATGGCAGGCTGTGAGAGCTCTGATGCGGGCACCACTCTACCCACTATGGTCCCGGGCTCTGCTAGGTGGCTGTGCTCCAAGTGCTGCACCAGAAGACTTGAAGCCTCCCTGGTCTCCGGTCTTTACTGCTGGGCTGACTGGACCCGTGCAGTCTTAGACTTCGGTATCCGGCTGGAAACGTAGCTCTTCTGGGACGAACCGGCACGGCTCTGTTCCCCCTAGCTAACTCGCCTCGCCTCCGACCCTCACTCTTGGGTCCCTCACACTGGCTAGGCTTCCCCTCTGACAGGGGCCTAGTGCGGCACCATTCACCAGGTGTCTTCCTCAGTACTGCTCCGTACTGAACTGCCTAACTCCGACCCCAGGCCTGAATTTATAGGGGACCTTGCCTGAAGTCAGCAAGTAGAGCTCCCTCTTCAGGTCTGGGGGTGGAAGGTGTTGTGTGTAAGTTTACCTGATGTGGAAATCCTTCCTGTACCACTGCTTGAAGTTGTCTTCCAGAAACTGGCAGTAGGTCTGGGAGTTGATCTTCACTCCATCGTCAACCCAAAAAGGTCCCACAAGTTCATCTTTGATCATACCAGCCCATACCAGTACCCCACCTCCACTTTGCTGGCGTCTGAGTCGGAGTGGAGCTCTCTGCCCTTCACTGATCCAGCCTCTGGCCCATCCATCTGGACCATCAACAGTCACTCTCATTTCATTAGTCCATAAAACCTTTGAAAAATCAGACTTAAGATATTTCTTGGCCCAGTCTTGATGTTTTATCCTGTTTCTTGTTCAAAGGTGGTCGTTTTTCAGCCTTTCTTACCTTGGCCATGTCCCTGAGTATAGCACACCTTGCGCTTTTTGATACTCCAGTAATGTTGCAACTCTGAAATATGGCAAAACTGGTGGCAAATGGCATCTTGGCAGCTTCACGCTGGATTTTCCTCAATTCATGGGCAGTTATTTTGTGCCTTTTTTGCCCAACACACTTCTTGCGGCCCTGTTGGCTATTTGCCATAAAACGCTTGATTGTTCGGTGATCACGCTTCAAAAGTTGGCAATTTCAAGACTGCTGCATCCCTCTGCAAGACAGCTCACAATTTTGGACTTTTCAGAGCCCGTCAAATCTCTCTTCTGATCTTTTTGCCAAAGGAAAGGCATTTGCCTAATAATTAAGCGCACCTTATGTAGGGTGTTGATGTCATCATTACACAGATGCACATCAACTGATTTACTTAATTGGTAGTTGGCTCTCAGCCTATACAGCTTGGAGTAGGACAACATGTATAAAAAGTATCATGTGATCAAAACACTCATTTGCCTAATAATTCTGCACAGTGTATATATATATATATATATATATATATACACATATACACAGTGCCTTGTGAAAGTTTTCGGCCCCCTTGAGCTTTTCAAAGTTTTGCCACATTTCAGGCTTCAAGCATAAAGATATAAATTCTATAATTTTTGTGAAGAATCAACAACAAGTGGGACACTATCGTGAAGTGGAACGAAATTTATTGGATATTTTAAACTTTCTTAACAAATAAAAAACTGAAAAGTGGGGCGTGCAATATTATTCGTCCCCTTGAGTTAATACTTTGTAGTGCCACCTTTTGCTGCGATTACAGCTGCAGTCTCTTGGGGTTTGTCTCTATGAGTTTTGCACATCGACAGACTGAAGTTCTTGCCCATTCTTCCTTGCAGAACAGCAGGAGTTCAGTGAGGTTGGATGGAGAGCGTTTGTGATCAGCAGTTTTCAGCTCTTTCCACAGATTCTCCATTGGATTCAGGTCTGGATGTGACTTGGCAATTCTAACACCTGGAGACGTTTATTTTTGAACCATTCCATTGTAGATTTTGCTTTATGTTTGGGATCATTGTCTTGTTGGAAGATAAATCTCCGTCCCAGTCTCGGGTCTTTTGCAGACTCCAGCAGGTTTTCTTCCAGAATGGTCCTGTATTTGGCTCCGTCCATCGTCCCATCAATTTTAACCATCCTCTTTGTCCCTGCTGAAGAAAAGCAGGCCCAAACCATGATGCTGCCACCATGTTTGACAGTGGGGATGGTGTTTTGAGGGTGATGATCTGTGTTGCTTTTACGCCAAACAAATCGTTTTGCATTGTGGCCAAAAAGTTTGATTTTGGTTTCATCTGAGCAGAGCACCTTATTCCACATGTTTGGTGTCTCCCAGGCGGCTTGTGGCAAACTTCAAACCAGACTATTTATGGATATCTTTGAGAAATGGCTTCTTCTTACCACTCTTCCATAAAGGCCAGATTTGTGCAGTGTACGACTGATTGTTGTCCTATGGACAGACTCTCCCACCTCAGCTGTAGATCTCTGCAGTTCATCCAGAGTGATCATGGGCCTTTTGGCTCCATCTTTGATCAGTCTTCTCCTTGTTCGAGATGAAAGTTTAGAGGGACGGCCGGGTCTTGATAGATTTGCAGTGGTCTGATACTCCTTCCATTTCAATATGATCACTTGCACAGTGCTCCTTGAGATGTTCAAAACTTGAGAAATCTTTTTGTATCCAAATCCAGCTTTAAACTTCTCTACAACAGTATCTCAGACCTGCCTGGTGTGTTCCTTGGTCTTTATGATGCTCTCTGCACTTGAAACAGAACCCTGAGCCTATCACAGAGCAGGTGCATTTATACGGAGACTTGATTACACACAGGTGGATTCTATTGATCATTACCAGTCATTTAGGACAACATTGGATTATTCAGAGATCCTCACTAAACGTCTGGAGTGAGTTTGCTCCAGTAAAAGAAAAGGTGCTGAATAATATTGCACGCCCCATGCCTCAGTTTTTTATTTGTTAAAAAAGTTTAAAATATCCAATAAATTTCATTCCACTTCACGATTGTGTCCCACTTGTTGTTGATTCTTCACAAAAATATTAGAATTTATATCTTTATGTTTGAAGCATGAAATATGGCAAAAGGTTGAAAAGTTCAAGGGGCCAAATACTTTCACAAGGCACTGTATGTGTATCTACTAATGATAACAGTGCCAAATGACAACATAAGAAAGAAGGAATATAAGAAGCTGAAGAATTACCAGGGCCTCAAACAGTGGCGTAACTAGAGATGAGTGGGCCCCAATGCGTTGATCAGATGTATGGGCCCTTGTAACTTTCTAAATCCTATAAAGACTTATGGATTGCCCACTCCTAGCAGCCCACTACACCCCTCTGCCCGGTCCCCACAGCCCGCACCCCCACCTGGTCCACGTTCCCAACAGCCCACTCACCTCCCCCCCCCCCCCTGTCCACACTCTCAGCAGCTGCTCACCCCCGCCTGGTCCATGCAGCCGCTCACTCCTGCCCAGTCCACACTCCCCACAGCCCGCACCCCCACCTGGTCAACGTTCCCAACAGCCCACTCATCCCCCTCCCCACTCTCAGTAGCTGCTCACCCCTGCCTGGTTAACACTCCCCACCCCCACCTGGTCCACGCTCCCCACAGCCCGCTCATCCCCCACCTGGTCCACGCTCCCCACAGCCTACTCACTCCCCACCTGGTCCACGCTCCCCACAGCCCGCTTACCCCCCACCTGGTCCATGCTCCCCACAGCCCGCTCACCCCCACCTGGTCCACGCTCCCTACAGCCAGCTCACTCCCCACAGCCTGCTCACCCCTGCCCGGTCCACACTCCTGGGGGGAGGGGCAGAGAGACAGCACAAGAGGGGACAGAGTGATAGAATGGGAGGGGGGGGGACCAGAGGGTGCAGGACCATGGGGAGGGGGCGTCTGCAGGGTAAACCATCACACCTGGGCCCTGGAGCACTAGGGGGCCCAAAGTCCCCTTCTACTGTAGAAAAAGACTAATGCTATTAAAGATTTGCAATAATTCGGCCCTGTTGGAGCTTTCACATCGGGGCCCATGACCTTTCAAGTTACATCATTGGTCAGGTCCCCTGCACACCAGATCCACCAGCAGTGGTGGATGCAAAATCAATGACTTGTAATTACAATGTAAAATAATATTCCCATCACATTTCATTGATAGAGCCGCTGGGTAATAACTGAGAAAAAATAAACAATACAGCGAAAAAAAAAATGTCAAAGGTATCCAGACAGCCAGTGTAGAGAGAGAGCAGTGACAGCGGCCATAAAGTGATCCAGATAGCCAGTGTGGAGGGAGCAGTGACAGCGGCCATAAAGTGATCGAGATAGCCAGTGTAGAGAGGGAGCAGTGACAGCGGCCATAAAGTGATCCAGATAGCCAGTGTAGAGAGGGAGCAGTGACAGCGGCCATAAAGTGATCCAGATAGCCAGTGTAGAGAGGGAGCAGTGACAGCGGCCATAAAGTGATCCAGATAGCCAGTGTAGAGAGAGAGCAGTGACAGCGGCCATAAAGTGATCCAGATAGCCAGTGTAGAGAGGGAGCAGTGACAGCGGCCATAAAGTGATCCAGATAGCCAGTGTAGAGAGAGAGCAGTGACAGCGGCCATAAAGTGATCCAGATAGCCAGTGTAGAGAGGGAGCAGTGACAGCGGCCATAAAGTGATCCAGATAGCCAGTGTAGAGAGAGCAGTTACAGCGGCCATAAAGTGATCCAGATAGCCAGTGTAGAGAGAGAGCAGTGACAGCGGCCATAAAGTGATCCAGATAGCCAGTGTGGAGGGAGCAGTGACAGCGGCCATAAAGTGATCCAGATAGCCAGTGTAGAGGGAGCAGTGACAGTGGCCATAAAGTGATCCAGATAGCCAGTGTAGAGAGGGAGCAGTGACAGTGGCCATAAAGTGATCCAGATAGCCAGTGTAGAGAGGGAGCAGTGACAGCGGCCATAAAGTGAACCAGATAGCCAGTGTAGAGAGGGAGCAGTGACAGCGGCCATAAAGTGATCCAGGTAGCCAGTGTAGAGAGGGAGCAGTGACACAGCGTCATAAAGTGATCCAGGTAGCCAGTGTAGAGAGGGAGCAGTGACAGCGGCCATGTGTCCCCGCCTCCTACAGGAGACACGTGCTCTGTGACAACAGTGGAGACACGTGACCGGAGCGCGCAAGCGAACTACAGCCGGAAGTGAGATTGACCACAGTACTGCTGTTGCCATACGAGCGGATCCCTGCAGTCGAATCCTTGTTCTGCGCATGCGCGCGGCAGTCGCTCGCTCGGCTCTAATTCCTTCTGCGCATGCGCGCGACTGCCGCACGCTCGTGCTCGCGCCTCTAATTTAGTGCTCGCGCCGGAGGCTGGCTTCCCTGCGCGAGCTTCATTCACTGTGAAAGCCCGCCCCCCCGACTTGCCGGTCTTCCCGCCTTGCTGTTCAAAACACTGGCGCTTCTACTGCATCAGGCTTCTGTATTGACTGGTATTAATCCTTTAGGTTCTTTTTTATTAGGTCTGGGTCTTACTAGGGGGGGGGGCTGTGTATGGATGGATGGGGGTCTTACTAGGGAGGGGGGGCTGTGTATGGATGGATGGGGGGTCTTACTAGGGGGGGCTGTGTATGGATGGATGGGGGTCTTACTAGGGGGGGGCTGTGTATGGATGGATGGGGGTCTTACTAGGGGGGGGCTGTGTATGGATGGATGGGGGTCTTACTAGGGGGGGGGCTGTGTATGGATAGATGGGGGTCTTACTAGGGGGGGGTCGTGTATGGATATATGGGGGTCTTACTAGGGGGTGGTCTGTGTATGGATGGATGGGGGTCTTACTAGGGGGGGGGGCTGTGTATGGATGGATGGATGGGGGTCTTACTAGGGGGGGGGGCTGTGTATGGATGGATGGGGGGTCTTACTAGGGGGGGGCTGTGTATGGATAGATGGGGGTCTTACTAGGGGGGGGGCTGTGTATGGATGGATGGGGGTCTTACTAGGGGGGGGGCTGTGTATGGATAGATGGGGGTCTTACTAGGGGGGGGCTGTGTATGGATAGATGGGGGTCTTACTAGGGGGGGGCTGTGTATGGATGGATGGGGGTCTTACTAACTAGGGGGGGGCTGTGTATGGATGGATGGGGTCTTACTAGGGGGGGGCTGTGTATGGATGGATGGGGGTCTTACTGGGGGGGGGCTGTGTATGGATGGATGGGGGTCTTACTAGGGGGGGGCTGTGTATGGATGGATGGGGGTCTTACTAGGGGGGGGCTGTGTATGGATGGATGGGGGGTCTTACTAGGGGGGGGCTGTGTATGGATGGATGGGGGTCTTACTAGGGGGGGGGCTGTGTATGGATAGATGGGGGTCTTACTAGGGGGGGGCTGTGTATGGATAGATGGGGGTCTTACTAGGGGGGGGGTCTGGTATAATACAGGAGGTAACTCAGGATCAGTAATGTAATGTATGTACACAGTGACTGCACCAACAGAATAGTGAGTGCAGCTCTGGAAAATAATACAGGAGGTAAATCGGGATCAGTACAGGATCAGTAATGTAATGTATGTACACAGTGACTCCACCAGCAGAATAGTGAGTGCAGCTCTGGAGTATAATACAGGAGGTAACTCAGGATCAGTAATGTAATGTATGTACACAGTGACTCCACCAACAAAATAGTGAGTGCAGCTCTGGAGTATAATACAGGAGGTAACTCAGGATCAGTAATGTAATGTATGTACACAGTGACTGCACCAACAGAATAGTGAGTGCAGCTCTGCAGTATAATACAGGAGGTAACTCAGGATCAGTAATGTAATGTAATGTATGTACACAGTGACTGCACCAGCAGAATAGTGAGTGCAGCTCTGGAGTATAATACAGGATGTAACTCAGGATCAGTACAGGATCAGTAATGTAATGTATGTACACAGTGACTGCACCAGCAGAATAGTGAGTGCAGCTCTGGAGTATAATACAGGAGGTAACTCAGGATCAGTAATGTAATGTATGTACGCAGTGACTCTGCCAGCAGAATAGTGAGTGCAGCTCTGGAGTATAATACAGGAGGTAACTCAGGATCAGTAATGTAATGTATGTACACAGTGACTGCACCAACAGAATAGTGAGCGCAGCTCTGGAATATAATACAGGAGGTAACTCGGGATCAGTACAGGATCAGTAATGTATGTACACAGTGACTGCACCAGCAGAATAGTGAGTGCAGCTCTGGAGTATGATACTGGAGGTAACTCAGCATTAGTGCAGGATAAGTAATGTAATGTATGTACACAGTGACTGCACCAGCAGAATAGTGAGTGCAGCTCTGGAGTATAATACTGGAGGTAACTCAGCATTAGTGCAGGATAAGTAATGTAATGTATATACACAGGGAATAAGCATATTTGCTTCACGTTTACACATACACAGCTTCTGTACAGAATGTATCGACTGTTGACTGACTGGTTCCCAAAAAATGTGAGATAAGAGGCGAGTTACATAATGATGAAAGCCCTTTTTATAAATAAATCACATATACATCATACGTCACTTCCACTAATAACTACAGACACATAATACACATATACATTTCTGGTTTGGCAATTAACCCTTCAGCTGCTGACCCAAACGCCTTCCGTCCATCTTCCAAACTGCCCAATAAGATAATTAATCCGGACTCTTGTCCTTCAGACTTCGGGCTCAGACAATCATTGCTATGATTTTTTTTGGCACTATTACTCTATATTCAGGGGATTTTTACAAATTGCCATCAAGTAGTAATAAACAACTCTATAGATACAATTAAAGGGCCACTCCGCCTGCAACTGATATTCACATTATTGGTGCGGTAAACATTCCTCCATTGGTGAGGTGATAAAATAATTGACATTTGTTCAATACACTTTTATATTCTATACGTCTCTGTCTTCATGCCTCGGGATGGAGCGCAGACTTTATATTCCCTGTACTTGGATGGGAGCTTTGTCCTCCGCTCCTTGTCGCCCACCAGAAGAATATGTCTACTTCCTCCCCCTTCTTGGCAAGAATTTAATATAATACTGCCCCCCTGTGGACACAGATAGAATTACTCTAAAACAAAAAGGATCTAAATGAGTAAAACAAGTTTCATCTCCGACAAAGGAGATAAAAATAACAGCCCGTCAGCAATCATGCCACATCATCCTCTTTTTAGCCTTCATTTGTAATCAGATTAAAAAAAAATACTTTGTGTGGAGAGCCCCTTTAAGGCGGTACATGCCAGAATCCTATTTGCCGCTTTCTTTCTCACCCATGTCCTTTACTAGTGACTCCTATATAGAATGTATATCTTTCCCGCTGCTCCCCAGACACGACACCTGGATAACTTTTCTTTCTTTGACTATTGCACACACATAAACATCAATACATCATTTTTGTTCAAAAAACATGAAATGTGTGGGAAAATAGTCAGTCACTAAAACATGGATGGAGAGAGAAAAAAAAACATTAAAAAAAGAAAAAGATCTTCCCAGGTTATCGTATAATATTGAGATAATGCACTTCTGGGTACAGGGAGTTGATGAGGAGGGCTAGCAGCGTGTTCCCGTCCTGAAGGCAGTGGCCCGGGTACCGGATAAACTGAATGGCCTGTGAGATCTGCTCCTGGTACTCCGCATACTGTTTACTAGAGGTCAACGACTCCACAGTACTCAATGCCTGAAACATAGAAATATATATATTAATGTAGGGGTAAAAAGATCACTAAATATTCAGTTTTAAATCTTTCCTGTGCATCCCCACCAGTCATAAAGGTTCTATACATGTCATGTGTGTCCAGGAAGCTGCTGTCTTCACTAGCTCTCATGTATTAGCACAGCTTCATTCCTGAACTGATTTCTCCTTTTCTTCTTACTCGTACCAACAGAGCAGGGAGAGGCAAGAGGTATCAAATCCTCCTCAGCATAAGTATCTGTCTCTGTGTGATCCACTCTGCTTCTGCTTTCCTTCCTATCTACAGAGTCTGTAATCTGCCCTCCCAGAACACTTGGGTGATTGACAGTCTCTGATATATCATATACATTCTCCTCTACCTTTACCCTGCTGGAAACATTAAAAGGAGAAGGCGGGAGGGTAAAGATAGCGAAAAGGATTGGTGTGCTGTCAGATCTACAATATATTAGAAGCTATGTACAGGCGTTACACAGTATCTACACCGGGGTGTCACACTTGTCAGGTAGATTGGCAGCACTCACAAACAATACTCAAGTTGACGAGTCACTTTCCTTGTGGGACGAGATTCGAGTTTCCGTGATACCGTTTTGTTTTACTATTGGACTTTTTGATCACTTTTTATGCCATTATTTGGGTGTTAATGTAATAAAAATGATTAGTTTTGCTTGTTTTTGCTACGATGTTCATCATATGGGTTATGGCACAGTTTTATAGGTTGGGTCATTACGGATGCAGCGATACCAAACATGAACCTTTTTTCTTTTTACTTTAGTTTTTACATAAAACAGTATTTTTAGAGGGCAATATTTATTTTCTTTCATATTTTCATGTTATTTTTTTTTAATTTATTTTACTTAATCCCTATATGGGACTTTAAAGGGAACCTGTCACCAGGTTTTTGCAACCTAATCTGAGAATAGCATAATATAGGACCCGAGATCCTGATTCCAGCGATGTGTCACTTACTGAGCTGCTCAGTGTAGTTTTGATAATCTCCAGCTGTTTAAACAGTGATTTTATCATTAGCAGTCCTCTTGGCCTGCTGCCAAGTGGACTGGTTTATTCACAGACTGCTAAATCTGCAACAGAGAAAACAGTAATTTTATCAAAATCACAGCAAGCAGCTCAGTAAATGACACATCACTGAAATCAGGGTCTCTGTCTCTACATTATGCTGCTCTCAGATGGGATGGCAAAAACCAGGTGACAGGTTCCCTTTAACTCTTAAGGTACCGTTACACACAGAGATATATTGCTTGCAACTCACTGGTTGCAGTGAAATCATGGACACATTGTTCTATTTTGTTGCTGTGTACAAATGTAACAGTGTGTCCATGATTTCACTGCAGCCAGTGAGTTGCAAGCAATATATCTCTGTGTGTAATGGTACCTTTACTTGCATGATGATGAGAACTACCAGCACCACGCAAGTCCCTGGTGCCGATAGGCTTAAAGAAGAAGTCCCTTCCCCCCCCCCCCAAGTAACCATCTAGATATCACTGTCATTCAAAAAGTTAAATGGCGCTCCTTCCCTTCCGAGCCCTGCTGTGTGCCCAAACAGTGATTTTCCACCACTTATGTGGTATCAGCGTAATCAGGAGAAATTGACCAGTAAAATTTTAGGATTCTTTATGTGCTTTTACCTTTGTGAAAATGCAATAATTGAAGCTAAAATAACATTTTTGTTGGAAAAATTAAAATGTCCATTTTTTTCCTTCCACTTTGCTTTAGTTCCTGTCAAGCACCTGAAGGGTTAATATTCTTCTTGAATGTAGTTTTGAGTAGCTTTAGGGGTGCAGTTTTTGGAATGGTGTCACTTTTGGGTGTTTTCTGTCACGTACACCCCTCAAAGGGACTTCAAATGTGATGTGGTCACTACAAAAATGGTTTTGTAAATTTTGCTGGAAAAATGAGAAATTGCTGATGAACCCCCCTTTAACTTCCTAACAAAATTTTTTTTTTCCCCAAAATTGTGCTGATGTAAAGTAGACATGTGGGAAATGTTATTTATTAACTATTTTGTCACATAATTTTCTGGTTTAACAGAATAAAAATTCAAAATTTGAAAATTGTGAAATTTTCAAATATTTTGACAAATTTCCGATTTTTTCACAAATAAACGCAAACATTATCTGCCTAAATTTAATACTAACATGAAGCCCAATAGGTCACGAAAATACAATCTCAGAATCGCTAGGATCTGTTGAAGAGTTATTACCCGGGACACTGGTCAAAATTGCAAAAATTGGCCAGGTCAGTAAGGTCAAAATAGGCTGGGTCATGCAGGGGTTAAGGATCATAACTAGAAAAGAGTGAATCTATTTGCAGGATGCTTTCCCACCAGACACTTCAGTACTCTGTGGTCACTAGATCGGAGTCCTGCGAAACACTCCCACCTGCCTCCTATGTTGATCAGAAGACTTTGCACGACATCATGCCACAACAGTGATTCTGCACCGGGCCTGCAAGCCAGGAATAATTCTGGCAGGTAGGAAGGTGCTCATAGGGTTCCTTCAAAATCCAAAGAAGTAGTGCTTAGATGATCCGCGCTGCCGTCGGGATGAATGACCAGGAAGACCAGGCTTCTTAGAATGCTGCTGCTTTATTCCCTACGCGTTTCGGTGCCATCCCAGTACCTTCCTCAGGGGTACAACCTTTGGATTTTGAATATACCACCACGGTGCACGTGGAAGTGCGGATCCAGCAGCAGCAGCTGTCCAGGCGAGCATACTGGTTGTGGGTTAACACAACCGAGCCAGGTGAGCACATACACTCACAGATAAATAATCTTATTCAAATGATAAGACCCATTTGCGCCTCTCTGTGTCTCTCTCTATTTATAGATATTAATAGGGCTCCTGTCCGGCAGCCAGGAAATTTGCACGTGACCGCTTGACCAGGATTCTGCAAATCAATTTGCTCATCTCTAGTCCAAACATGTCTTCAAGTATCACCAAAGTAGCTTTACAAACGCTCTTCTTTGTGCCTCCACATAATAATAAAGCATAAAGACCCCAACTAGGCTTCTTTAATATAAGTGTATCCTCTGTGCCCCCATAGAGAAGTAATCCTGCTTTGAGTCCTTCATTGTTATAATAATAAAAAACCCTGAAACTCCCTTCATCTGACTTCCATGATGATGGTGGTGTCGTCCTCCTCTCCCTCTCTGCAGTGTGTGGCCTGACAGTGGTAACGGAATGAAGTAAAGACCCCTAACAGACACAAACATGAACAGCCTGCTGCCTGTCAGAGTGATGATGGGGCAGAGAGCTGATGGCTCTCTCCTTTGTCTCAGAGATTAAGACTAGACGCATCTTGAGGACGTGAAGATCACTAAAAGTCACGTGGATTGGATTGCGACCACTGCTGATATTGGCCAACCTGACTTTTGTCATGATTGCCAGAGAGGCTGTCTGACCCTAAATGTGGTAAAACATAAAATTACTTGACTGTGCTAGGTATATAGATGACGTGTCCCTTTTTTTGCGAGCTGGCCTTTCAGATCCTAATAACGAAGGCAATACTGGGGTATTTCAGCTCTGAAGTATAGTGAATAATGCCCTGAGAAATATAACAACCTCGGGATCGGTGCAAGACATGAATGTACATACACACTATATTAAAGGTATAAAGTTACCTGTTGAGCTTTTGGCGACAGATGTTGCCCAGACCCTGCCTTAAGGCGCACTTGATTTTCAGCAGGAATCTGGGCTACAATAAAGGCCGCCAGACTGCGAGAGATGATCCGAAATCTAAAATAAACATAAAACGTGAGATTATGAGTCACACTGTAAAGACAAGTGACGAGTGGTCTCTTCAGTGTGTTATGTGGGGTCTTCCTACTTCCTCTCTCTCCCATCTCACAAGAATATACCGTATATACTCGTGTATAAGCCAAGTTTTTCAGCCCAAAAATTGGGCTGAAAAGTCCCCCCCCATGGCTTATACACGGGTCAATACGGTAGGGGCTGAAAATAAGACAGGGGAGGAGTGGGGGGGCGCTGCGCAATATACATTACCTTGTCCGGTGCTGTCCCCGCTCCTCTCCTTGTCTGCGGCGCGGTTCCGGGTCCAGTTCCATGATGATCGGTGCGGTCCCTGGCCGACTTCCTGCTTCCATCTGTAATCTCCGCCCAGGTAAGGCCGTGCACCAATGAGAGCGCAGGACCCGTGCTGTCAATCACCGCCCAGACGCGGCCAGATGACATTGGGGCCTCTCATTGGCCCGACGTCATCAAGCCACGGAGCCTTGATGACGTTGGGCCAATCAGAGGCCCCAACGTCATCTGGCCGCGTCTGGGCGGTGATTGACAGCACGGGTCCTGCGCTCTCATTGGTGCAGGGCCTGACCTGGGCGGAGATTACAGATGGAAGCAGGAAGTCGGCCGGGGACCGCACCGATCATCATGGAACTGGACCCGGAACCACGCCGCAGACCAGGAGAGGAGCGGGGACAGCACCGGACGGCTGGAGGAGCGGGACATGACAGCGGGGAACAGCACCGGACAAGGTAAGAAACGGTGCATATGTGTGTGTGTGTGTATGTGTGTGTGGATGGGGCTGGGGCTGCTGTATATACCACTGGGAGGCTGCTGTATATACCACTGGGAGGCTGCTGTATATACCACTAGGAGGCTGCTGTATATACCACTGGGAGGCTGCTGTATATACCACTAGGAGGCTGCTGTATATACCACTGGGGAGGCCTATATACCACACTGCTGGGGACTGTATACCTGTGCTGGGGTCCACCCTCGGCTTATACACGAGTCAATAGGTTTTCCCAGGTTTTGGGGGCAAAAGTAGGGGGGTCGGCTTATACACGGGCCGGCTTATACACGAGTATATACGGTACATGGAAATAAACTGCAGCTGCCTCCCCCTCCTCCCTCCCTTTTATTTACAGGACAGATCTTTGGTGTAGGTTCCTGAGCATTTACAGATGTCTTCAGGCAGGGAAAACAGGAGCTAAGTGTTGCTGAGACATAAGGAAGATGTCACATGGGGCCTTACCTGGCTGAGAGGGGAGACTTTCTTCCAAGGCCAATAGCCCCCAGGATACCAGTAGACATTCTTTCTTCACCCAGAAGGCAGAGGCGAGTCTGGACCGCTACCAGGGTCCGGAGGACATGCTCGGTTACTTCAATGTCATTCTGCTCCACCTGAATCAGAGACAACTGCAGAATCTTATGGATCCACAGAAAGAGTTTGGGTTCTTCAATGATGGAGCTAAAATTAAAAAAAGATAAATACATAAAAACAGAGGATTTTTGGTACTCACAGTAAAATCCTTTTCTCATGGCCTTCATTGGGGACACATGAAATCACGGGTGTATGCTGCTGCCAACTGGAGGGTGATGGTAGAAAATACACTTAAAGAAAAAATTGTCTTCTCCCCCTGCAGACTACCTGTCTATCCACATGTATCCTACGTGGATAACAACCTATGGTGGTGGGCAACTATAATCCCTGGGGGTAAAACGAAATAAAAGAAAAAACTGAAAAACTGTGCACTCGAGCATCCTGGTGGCAGGACATATATGCATGGTCCTGTGTCCTCCAATGCTACTAATGAGAAATTAAATATTACGGGTTGCAGAAGATAGCGACACAAATCGAGTTTTTTTGGTTTTACAAAGCTCTGAATTTTTTTTTTCAACGAATAAAATATTTAAAAACAAACAAACAAAATCGGAGTTTCCAATCTCCTAAACTTTCCTGACACGGAGAATCATATCACCGGGTCTTTTTTATTGTGAATAAACGTTAAAACAACAATGGCATAGTTGATAAAGGGAATGTGTCAGGTCAAAAATATATACCGTATATACTCGCGTATAAGCCGAGTTTTTCAGCCCAAAAATTGGGCTGAAAAGTCCCCCCCTCGGCTTATACGCGAGTCACTGTATACTGTATACAATGTATACAGTATACAGTGCCCCATCTATATACAGCCCCCCGCCGCAATCCTGTAAAGGAATAGGTTAGTATACTTATCCATCCGCTGCAGCTGCCCCGCCGCCATCGCGATTCAGCATCTTCCGACTTCCAGCGTCTCGCGTCTCCTTCCGATGGTCGCAGGCAATGACGTCATTGCCTGTGCGACCGGGGAGGAAACCGGAAGAAGACGCGAGACGCTGAAGTCGGAAGATGCTGAATCGCGATGGCGGGGGACAGCTGCAGCGGATGGATAAGTATACTAACCTATTCCTTTACAGGATTGCGGCGGGGGGCTGTATATAGATGACGGGGCACTGTATATACCTCTGGGGCATATACGGTATATGTGGGGCTGCTGTATACTACCACTGGGGCTATATTTACCTGTGGGGCTGCTGTATACTACAACTGGGGCTATATTTATCTGTGGGGCTGCTGTATACTACCACTGGGGCTGTATAATACCTGTGGGGCTGCTGTATACTACCACTGGGGCTGTATATACCTGTGGGGCTGCTGTATACTACACTGGGGCTGTATTTACCTGTGGGGCTGCTGTATACTACCACTGGGGCTATATTTACCTGTGGGGCTGCTGTATACTACCACTGGGGCTGTATTTACCTGTGGGGCTGCTGTATACTACCACTGGGGCTGTATTTACCTGTGGGGCTGCTGTATACTACCACTGGGGCTGTATTTACCTGTGGGGCTGCTGTATACTACCACTGGGGCTGTATTTACCTGTGGGGCTGCTGTATAGTACCACTGGGGCTGTATTTACCTGTGGGGCTGCTGTATACTACCACTGGGGCTATATTTACCTGTGGGGCTGCTGTATACTACCACTGGGGCTGTATATACCTGTGGGGCTGCTGTATACTACACTGGGGCTGTATATACCTGTGGGGCTGCTGTATACTACCACTGGGGCTGTATAATACCTGTGGGGCTGCTGTATACTACCACTGGGGCTGTATATACCTGTGGGGCTGCTGTATACTACACTGGGGCTGTATATACCTGTGGGGCTGCTGTATACTACCACTGGGGCTGTATAATACCTGTGGGGCTGCTGTATACTACCACTGGGGCTGTATATACCTCTGGGGCTGCTGTATACCACACTGTTGAGGGCTGTATACCTGTGCTGGGGTCCACCCTCAGCTTATACACGAGTCAATAGGTTTTTCCAGATTTTTGGGGCAAAAGTAGGGGGTCGGCTTATACACAGGTCGGCTTATACACGAGTATATACGGTATGTAATTGATATAATTTTCTAATTCCTCACTCTATTCATGTATTTATAATATGTATGCTTCCCTCCTATCCTGTGTAAACTTCAAAATAAAAGACTAATTTCCTCTGTCAATCACAGTGAGTTCTCTGCTGCCCACTCCCCAAGGAATGAATATTCATGCATCATTACACTGCTCTGCCCTGTGATCTGTTATGCTGTGTGACTTATTGCAGACAGAGGAGAAAGGAGGAGGAGGAGGTGTGTGCTCTTAGCTGCAGCTCTTCATGTCAATGTGTGTATGAGACATATGTGTAGTGTGTGCAGTCAGATATTTCTATTGGATTATAAGAAAATGTGATCATTTGCTCAGCAGGTACACACATTACATGTCTGCAGGAAAACCAAAGTTCATATAATAGAAATCTCTTACAGACACCACAGAGTGCAGGACAAAATATCTCCCCCTTCCCCAGCACGGAGCACAGAGTGGAGGGACAGAACACCAGCTTGGATAGGTGTGGATATTTAAATAACATTTACAGCTGGTCTATTTGGCTGTTAAAGTAATGAGCCGGACTAATGCACCAGCTCCATGCAGGGTGTGAAAATGCTTATAGCAAGAAAACTACAAAACATACAATAATGATTTTTACATGTTTTTAAAAGGGGCTGCCCAGGCACTATTCAAGGGTAATATTGGTGTCATACTGAACAATGACCTGACATAGTCCTTTTGAAAGAAAAATTATATAATTATATATATTTACTCAATTTGGATTTTTTTTTTCTTTTTAGTAAATTACATGGCAAAATGAATGGAGTTACTCAAAGTTACAACTTGTTGTGCAGAAAACAAACTATTGTGTGATTAGCTTGAATGAAAAATATTCATAAAAAGTATGATTCTTGTAATATATCTTTTTAAAGATAGCAAAACAAAAATTGAAGGCGTTAAGGAACCGTATCAATTGATGCAGCAGCAGGAGGGATCCAGATAATGGAAAATGAAAACGCGTGGAAGCTAAATCCCCTTACAGCCCAATTACAACCCGCTGGATATTTTATGTGAGGTTTTTACCTGGGTTGCGCTTGCTCGATCCACTTGGAAATCTTCACCAGCATCCGCAGCTCGTTGGCGAGGGTTTGCTCTCTGTTTAGACACTGCAGAACGTACACGTGAAGTGTGAGGTAACTGCCCAGGGTAAGGCATTCTTGGAGAAACTCCTCAGTAGTGAGTTCAGGCACCTGCAGGGAGGCCAGGATCGGGCCCCAGCCTGGGTTCTGGGAGTGCAGAGACTCTGAGAATGAAAATAAAGAGAGACATTAAAGTCTCATGCAGGAATAGGACATATGAATATAAGTAGTGATTTATGATGTACTAGTCCTGGGTTGCATTTGTGTTATACCTCAGAGCTGCATTCATAATTCTGCTTGTTGTAAGACATACCAAAATTGTGTGTTGAATTCACACAACATAGAGCAGACTATATAACCTGGAGGATCTTACCATCCTTGAAGTATGCCAGTATACAGGCCTCTGTTGCCTCAGCCATGTGTTTAATCGATGCCAGGCTCTGGCAGGCTGCTGTTAGGAGGGGCATCACCAACATGCCTTGCACTTTGCTATCGATCCACTTCAGCAGGGCTCCACGTAGAGATTCAGCCGTGGTCACACTCGCGTTATTTATGACCATCAGAAGCTCCATAAACAAACTGCTTAAAGCCATATGACGCTTCTGGACCTCCAGATCTACAAAACAGTAACAGTCACAAGTCACAGAGAAGAATATATAGCGTTACATTTGTATTATACTCCAGAGCTGAACTCACTATTCTGCTGGTGGAGTCACGGTGTATATACACAATACATTACTTATCCTGTACTGATCGTAAGTTACCTCCTGTATTATACTCCAGAGCTACACTCACTATTCTGCTGGTGCAGTCACTGTGTACATACATTACATTACTGATCCTGAGTTACCTCCTGTATTATACTCCAGAGCTGCACTCACTATTCTGCTAGTGCAGTCACTGTGTACATACATTACATCACTGCTCCTGTACTGATCCTGAGTTACCTCCTGTATTATACTCCAGAGCTGCACTCACTATTCTGCTGGTGGAGTCACTGTGTACATACATTACTGATCCTGTACTGATCCTGAGTTACCTCCTGTATTATACTCCAGAGCTGCACTCACTATTCTGCTAGTGCAGTCACTGTGTACATACATTACATCACTGCTCCTGTACTGATCCTGAGTTACATCCTGTATTATACTCCAGAGCTGCACTCACTATTCTGCTGGTGCAGTCACTGTGTACATACATTACATTACTGATCCTGAGTTACCTCCTGTATTATACTCCAGAGCTGCACTCACTTTTCTGCTGGTGGAGTCACTGTGTACATACATTACATTACTGATCCTGAGTTACCTCCTGTATTATACTCCAGAGCTGCACTCACTATTCTGCAGGAGTCAGAGCTGAAATCTCCTACTATTCTCTACTTCATTCTTATCTGTTCTGTGAAGAGCAATCTTGACACAAACTACTTTAGAGAATTATGGGAAATCTATTTCCGCCAGCTACAGAAATCAGCTCAGCTCCCTTCAGTGGAGGCACGGCTTTTCCATTACATAGTGTATCATCACCCGGAGGTAGAGGATCTCCTACCTGGAGGGATGAAAATGACAATATCGTCCATTAATTTGGACATCTCCTGTTCAAGGGCAGAAACGCTGATCTTCCCATTCTGTTCCAAAGAGCCCATGAACTGGACTATCTGCTGAATGTAGATCCGGCATTTAGGGGTCACATCCTGGAAAACAAACAACAAATTAAGGTGAAGTGGCATTTGGAGAGAGAGCGGAGGTGACATTAGTGGAAAGTAAACTCAATACAGGGGTTTTCAGTTAAAGGAAAGTTACAAAGTTCCAGCAAGTGCAATCACCGGACTGCTGAAATCCTATTAAACTAAGGTGAAAGAAAGTGCTTGACCACTGGGGGGCAGTAACAAACACTTAATGGGGAAGTTTCCTCTTTAAGAAAAGTGGATCCCAAATGTTTTTATAAGAGTCACATAACAAATAGGGCAGGTCCTCTCTCTCCCCGACTCCGGTTGCGGTGTTTTGGCTGCATCGATGACATGTCAACAGTGCGCACCACCGCTGCAGACTATCACCCGTCAGTGATTGGCTGCAGTTGTGATGAGCTCTGTCCATGTGACATCCTTCTGCCTTTTTCTAATGTTTTTTTCATTTCACCATTTGGGACAAATATTAGATTTTATTGATTCCGGCACAACCATACCAATACCAATTAAATAAAAATTTTAAAAAAAACTTTTTTTTTTTTTAGAATTTTGTACTTGAATTATAGAGAAAAGAGGGTGATTTAAACTTTTATAATTGTGTTTTTTTTATATCATTATTATTTTTTATTATATGATTTATTGAACATGCGAACGCTTGATACTGTAGTATTGCAGTCTGCTGTATACTATCAATCTAACATGGCAGATATGGGGGTCTCCACCTGACCTCCAGCCGCAATGACAGCACAGTACACCAAGTCTGCATCCCGGGAGGACAATGGGCTTCAACCAGAATCTAAGAGTTTCTCCTTTACATAATGAAATCTGAATTCCTTCCCAAATTCACTATGACTTATTCTGGTTACACCACGTCGTATACTCACGGAATAAATGCTGCAATCTGGAAAAGAGGAGAATCCTGCAGAGACTCGGAGGAGCTTCAGGAGCAGCTCATCTGCCAGGTGGGTGCTCAGGATCACAGAAGGGGGGTAATGGCTGCTGAAATACCCAATGACATTTTGGTACGATACGGCATCCACCAAATGCCAGGACAATGTGCCAGCCTGCCCCAAGAGGCTGATTAAAGGCGCCCCCTACAAAAATAAAAATAGCAATTACAAATCTGTTCTTAGTGAAACACTAATGATTTGCATCGTGGTAATACAGCGTACCGGCTGATCTATGAGCTGCTCCTCTTTGCTGAGAAACACCAGCATATACAGGAGGCAAACCAGCATGCGGTGCGTTTCTGGCCGAGGAATGGGGCCCCAGGCATCGGCCAGGACGTTCATCCAGTTGACGTCACATAAGACACCGCCAAGAAACAGGAAACAGCTCTTTGGGCTCCCTCGTTCCACCTAGTTGACAAGAGCAAATAGAGTTGGAAATCCATGAGCAACACAGACCAGGCCAAACTGGGTGACTCATCAATGTGCCTAATGTCATGAGACCCCGCCCCCCTAGATATAAGCCCAATCTGGACCCGCAGTGATCAGCTGTGGATGTGTCAGTTGCTATGCTGTGTTACTATACTCTGAATTAGACAGATTTTTAGAATATTTACATTAATAAAAAGTCCCTTTCACCAGAAAAAAGGGGGGTTGAAAAGAAGCAAAACTAACCTCTCCATCCCTTTCTTGCTCCCGTCCAGATTCTTCCAGGTTCCCCACCGCACTCTACTTCCTGCTGTAGCAATAACATTCCAAAGTACGGACATGTGACTGCTTTAGCCAATCACTGCTTGAGGAAGGTCACAGCTGCAGTCGGTGATTGGCTGAGCAGTCATTTCCTATGTGTCAGGAGGAACCAGACAGTAGAGGATACAGGGGGGAGTCTGGAAGGGCTGAAGCAGGAACGTCATGGGTCAGTAGGGCAGGTATCACATGTTGAAGCCAAAATAAACCCTGTTCGCTATGGAGAACCCCTTTAAAATAATGAAGGTACGGCTCTCCCCACTCCTGCAGGGTGCTGTGTGCTCATTATAAACTGTGCTTCATAGACTCTGTGTGTATGAAGCAAAGGAGAAAAAAAATTGCAAGAAGAACTCTGCCGTAAAACATTGATAATTAATGGCTTCTCACCTTGAAAAACTCCTCCATCAATGTCTGGTCGGGATACATTTCCTTCCAGGGCAGCTTACTGTACTCTGTGTGATAGGTATACAGAATATACTCGGGGTGCATGGGTGCCGTGCAGGACTCACAATAGTGCATGAGATGTAACCACAGCGCCCCACGCTGGCCAGGAAGCAGATGATCTGTAGGAAGATGAGAAGGCGGATTTGCAAGAGGTTAGTAAAATGCAGAACTACGAGGTACCAGACCTGTATTAAGCTAGAGTTCACATGACCAGCTATCATCTGTTAGGCTGCATTCGCATCAGCGGTAAATGTAATTTGCGGCAGATCCGGCAGATGTCGCCGCACCAGCTGGATCTGCCGCGTAGTGGCCGACTTGAAGCACAGATCCGGCAAGCCCCATTCATTCTCTATGGGACTTGCAGTCAGGTGCGGCAAGTGCAGTTTTGCTGGATCCGACACTTGCAGCACTGCAAAAAAACCACTGCTAGCAGCGTCCGGCAACATCTGCTGGATCTGCCGTAAATTATATTTACCGCAGATGTGAAAGCACTCTAAGGCCCCTTTCACATCAGCGTTTATTCAAATTATGGCAGATCTACCGCATCTGCAGCCTAACGGTCGCGGCAAACACCATGCATTGTCTATGGGGTTTGCGGCAGGTGCGGTACAGCTGCGGTTCCAGCACTTGTGGCTGCGGAAAAAAAACGCAGCTGACCGTGGTTTTTTTCACGGCCGCAACTGTTGCAAGTCCTGGAACCATGGCTATACCGCACCTGCCGCAAGCCCCATAGACAAAGCATGGGGCTTGCCGCAAGTGTTGCCGTTAGGCGGCACATGCGGCAGATGTGTTTTTTTTGTCCAGATCTGCCGGATCCGGACAAAAACGCTAGTGTGAAAGGGGTCTTAGAATGGATCCAGCAGAGATCATATTGCAGAAAGGTTCTGAAAACAACTTTGTCTGTTTTGAAAATAAAAGGATATTTTGTGTACTCACCCTAAAATCCTTTTCTCTTAGCCTCTAATTGGGGACACACGACCGTGGGTGTTATGCTGCTGTCCATTAGGAGGGGACACTAAGCAAGATCTGCAAAAGATTTACAGTGGCTCCTGCTCTGCAGTATACACCCCTGGAGCAGGCACTTGCCTCACCAGTTTTGTGCTTAAAGCAGTAGGAGAAGTAAATTAAAGTTAACAAAGCCTGTAAGAAGGCAAATATGTAAGAGCTCAAGAGTAACATGACAAACCAAAAAGGCCTGAAATCGGGCAACAGGGTGCGTGCTGTGTCCCCCAATTAGAGGCTAAGAGAAAAGGATTTTACGGTGAGTACACAAAAGTCTCCTTTTCTCGCATCTGTCGAGGACTGGGTATGAACACTGTAGTGTTTAGTAAACGTGTGTAGGCTGGACCAGGTGGCCGCCTTACACACTTGTGCTAATGCCTGGTGCTGAATGGCCCAGGGGGCCCCCACCGCATGACTAGAGTGCGCCCTGATACCAGCTAGAAGTGGTGATTTTTTATCCGGTAGGCATCCTGAATAGTGGATCTGATCCATCTAGCCAGAGTAGCCTTTGAAGCCGGCGTGCCCCTGCGGCTGCCTTCCGGAAGAAGGAAGAGATAGTCAGACTTTTGAAAAGGCGCAGTCCTGGACATGTATATGCGAAGCACCCTGACAAGGTCCAGCGTATGCAGAGCCTTCTCGACCCGATGAACCGATGCCGGGCAAAGAGATGGCAAGGAAATCTCCTCATT
The DNA here is from genome assembly GCA_033576535.1 of Allobates femoralis. Taxonomy (NCBI): domain Eukaryota; kingdom Metazoa; phylum Chordata; class Amphibia; order Anura; family Aromobatidae; genus Allobates; species Allobates femoralis. The sequence continues at coordinate 828,773,427 of JARQOC010000003.1, read as the reverse complement.
AAGGTGGAATGATGACACCACCTTCGGAAGAAAGGACGGAACTGGACGGAGTACAACCTTATCCTGGTGAAACAATAGGAAAGGCGGTCTGCAGGAGAGTGCTCCTAGTTTTGACATTCAGCGGAGAGAAATAATTGCCACCAGAAAAACCACCTCCTGAGTCAGAAAGCGTAGGGAGATCTCCCTAAGGGGCTCAAAGAGCAGTTCTTGCACCGCAGTCCGTACCAGGTTACCAGTCTCTTATAAGGGGGAACCAGTAGGCAGACTCCCTGAAGAAAGGTCTTCACCTGCGGCTTAGTCGCAAGGTGTCGTTGAAAAAGAACTGAAAGAGCGGAGATTTGGCCCTTAAGGAACACAGGGACAGTCCGGTCTCCAGCCCCGACTGAAGAAACCCAAGGACCTTATGCAGGGAGTAAGGCAATGGAGAGTGAGCTCGTGAGGTGCACCTTGCGAAAAAGGCCTTCCAGGTGTGATGGTAAATCCAAGCAGAAGCCGGCTTCAGTGCTGTGATCATGGTTCCTATTACATCCGGGGAGAAACCCGCTTGGGTCAAAACTCAGGTCTCAAGGGCCACGCCGTCAAATTCAGTGCTCCTGAATTCTGATGGTAAAACGGGCCCTGAGAGAGAAGGTCTGGACGATCTGGAAGGCGCCAAGGAACGTCTGCCGCGAGCTGGACGAGGTCAGCATACCATGCGTGTCTAGGCCAGTCTGGGGCTATGAATATGACTGGAATGACCTCCGTACTACTCTGGGGATTAGTGGTAGAGGAGGGAATATGCAAGGAAGTGGGAATCGCGTCCAATCCTGAACTAAGGCGTCTGCTCCCAGAGACTGCGGGTCGTGTGACCTGGCCATGATGTTGGAGACTTTGGCATTGAAGCGCGATACCATTAGGTCCACATCCGGGGTTCGCCAGCGATGGCATATTTGTTGAAAGACTTCGGGATGCAGGGACCACTCTCCTGAGTTTATGCCATGACGACTGAGGAAGTCTGCTTCCCAATTGTCCACTCCCGGGATGTGTACGGCTGATAGCACCTATCCTGTTGATTCCGGCCAGTGGAGAATGTGCTGCACTTCTCGCATCGCCTGGACACTGCAAGTTCCTCCTTGGTGATTGACATATGCCACAGCCATGGCATTGTCCGACTGTATCCTGATGTGGTATCCTGCTAGGAAACGACTGAAGACATTCAGTGCCAGGAAGATAGTCTGAATCTTTAGGAGGTTGATGGGCATGGTCGATTCCGATGGGGACCATTTGCCCTGGGCCCTGTGGTGTCAGTACACCGTGCCCCATCCCGTCAAGCTTGCGTCAGTGGTTAGGACTTTCCAATGAATCGGAAGAAAAGATTTCCCTCACGTGAGAGAGACCGGTCTGAGCCACCAGTCGAGGGAGCGTTTGGTTGCAGTTGACAGCTGGAACTTCCTGTCTAGGGAAAAGGGACTCTTGTCCCAGGATGTAAGAATGGCTAGCTGGAGAGGCCTGAGGTGGAGCTGGGCAAAAGGGACTGCTTCCATTGCTGCGACCATCCTGCCTAGGACTCTCATGGCAAAACGGATGAAGTAGAGTGCGGACTCCTTGACTGAGAGCCCGTGCTCTTTCTTGAGGAAGGAGCACCAGACCTCTTGGGGTATTGAATTGCATTCCCAGGAATATCAGAGATTGTCTTGGGAGTGGCGAAGACTTTTGGAGGTTGACCAACCAGCCTAGGCGACGTACCGTGTCCACTGTGATGAAGATGCTTTGTTCGCAATCCTTGAATGTGGGCGCCTTCATGAATGACTACTCCTCTTGAGTGGAGAATGGTCATGACAGCCGCCATGACTTTGGTGAACACTCTGGGGGCTGTGGCAAGTCCAAACGGGACAGCCACAAATTGGTAATGGTCCTGGTCGATTGCGAACCAGAGAAATCTTTGATGACCCGAGGAGATTGGTATATGCAGGTAGGCATCCTGTATATCTATGGAGGCGAGAAATTCACCCTCTTCCATGGATGATATTATGGAGCGAAGAGACTCCATGTGGAAATGGCGTACGTGAACAAATTTGTTTAGTTGTTTTAGGTCCAGAATGGGCCGTACCGTACCACCCTTTTTGGGGACCACGAACAGGTTTGAGTAGAACCCGTGAAAGCGCTCGGCCTGTCGGACTGGCACAATGACTCCTGTCTTTAGAAGTGAGTTGACAGCCTGGAAGAAGGTGTGAGCCTTGGATGGTGGTTTTGGGGGGATGGACTGAAAAAACGATTGGGCGGTCGGGACATGAACTCTATGTTGTAACCGGAAGACACCAGTTCTCTGACTTACTTGTCATCTATAACAGTTAGCCAGACTTGAAAAAAGTGTGAAAGTCGGCCGCCTACTTGTAAGGTGTCTTCCGGGGAAAAAAAGCCATGAGGAGGAGAACCTATGGGATCTTGATCCCTTAGGCTTAGACTGGCGAGAGTGGGATTGCCAGTTTGTGCTCGATATTTGGGTCATCTGCGACCGTTCCCTGCGTGGCGAGTGGCTGCCAGTCTGTGCTGGCCTTGAGGCCGACCAGCCAAACGAGTTCCGAAAGGATCGGAACCGTGTTTGTTGTCGGCGATTGAAGGGCCGCTTTAGTTTGCGCTGGGGAAGAGAAGTGCTTTTGCCCCTGTAGCATCCGAAATTAGTTTATCTAATTTTTCTCCAAAGAGACGGCCACTTAGGTAGGGAAGGCTAGTGAGAGACTTCTTAGAGGCTGCATCTGCCTACCACTCACGAGGGCGTGTCTAATTGTAATGGCGTTTGACGCTGCTACTGCCGCACAATTTGCGGAGTCCAGGGCGGCGTGCAGTAAATATTCTGCAGTCACAGATATTTGTGCTGCCTGATCTGACAGCACAGGGTCAGCGTCTGAAGAACGTAAGGCGGTATGAAGGTTACCGGCCCAAGTCATAATGTCCTTGGCTGCCCAGACTGAGGCAAAAGCTGGAGCCAAAGAGAACCCTGAGGCTTTGAAAACCGATCACGCCATCTGTTCCACCTGGCGGTCCGCTGCATCTTTAATTGAGGCGCTATCTGGTAAGGAAAGGAGCATCCGTGCGGCCAGCTGAGAAACCTGGGGATCCACTTGGGGTAGATCCGCCCAGTCCTGGGTTACCGCTGGCAAAAAATGGTAACGCGCTTCAAGCGTTTTAAGGTTGCCAAATCTATTCTCAGGGTGTGATTGATGCTTTTGGAGGATCTCCTGAAATTCAGGGTGATACACAAAATATTTATGTGGTTTCTTGGCTCTTTTAAAATAAACCTTGTGCTCCGGAGTATCGCAAGGTGGGTCTGATACGTTCAGTGCATGATTAATGAAGGTAATTAAGTCCTCAACTAAAGCCACAGTATCTGGTGGGTCTAGGTCTAGGGATGGGTCTAGATACAAGTCTGAGCTAGGATCATAAGGTCCCTCAGAATCCTGGGAGTCATAGTGGCTTTCCTGGTTTGGGGATGCTCTAGAGCAGAGGTCCCCAACTCCAGGCCTCAAGGCCCGCCAACAGTGCAGGTTTTCAGGATTTCCTTAGTATTGCACAGGTGCTAATGTGATCATCTGCACAGGTAATGATTCCAAGCCCTGTGCAATACTAAGGAGAACCTGAAAACCTGCTCTGTTGGTGGGCCTTGAGGCCTGGAGTTGGGGACCTCTGCTCTAGAGCTATGAGAGGATGCTGGAGAGGGCATTCTTTGGACCCTTTTGCGTCCTGATATGGAAGTAGATAGGATCGGGTCAGTAAACCGTCCGTGGTCCGAGGATTCATCCTGAGTGTGCTGTGAAGGCTGGGCAGTGGTACAGGGAGAGGAACGACTCTGCAAAGCCTGGAGTGAAGTCGAGGAGAGTTTCTCTATGGATTGTGACATAGATTGGGACATAATAACGGCCCATTCTGGCGCAGTATTAGGTGCACTGGTCATTGCCAAATCTATGGGGGGTTCTGGCACATTATCCTGGGTGCAAGCCTGACAGTATGGAGACGTACATCCACTAGGCAGAGGAGCCCTGCAAGCTGTGCATGAGGCATAGTATGAGCTAAAGTCCCTGGTAGCCCTATTGCCTCCTTGAGCCAGGCATTGTGATGAAAGGAAGGCAGAGAGAAATGAAGCTGCAGCAGTGACAAAGTCCCTGCTGTAATTTTACCACCCTGCAGTGCACCCCAGCTGCAGCCCAGCGGTCCTGTGCCCCCTCCCGGAGACCGATAGCCAGGTGCAGAAATGCAGAAGCATAGTTGGCGGTGATTTTCCCTCTGCGTAATGGCGCCACTGAGAGAGAGGAAGGAGGGGGCGGAGTGGTAGCAAAAAAGCGCAATGCAAGTCTTGCGATGAGCGGGAAGTGCCAGTACAAGCCCAGTCCACCCCCTGCTAGGACGCTGGCTGTGTCATCGGCGTCATCCGGAGGGCAGGCTGGGGGCGGTGGAGAGGTGGTGGCTTAAGCGCTAGGCCCGAAGTCGAGGTCTCGCTTAGTTGCGGGACCCGGGAACGGTTGAGGGCCGGCTTGGAAGTCCGGTCTTTAACCGGAATGGACCCAGATCCCACCGGGCTCCGGTGGCTGGGTCCAGAAACTTCTGCCACATACATACAGGAGAGCACCACAGATCCCAGCAGGAGAGCAGTGCCTAAGCTGAGCCTCCTCCCTACAGCTGTGTGTAGCTGCCTTGTGATTGCTGATCTGGATTGTACCTGTGGTGCCTCAGCCTAATTCCCCAGTGGGGTGATTAGGGGGGATGTCATTCTGGAAGCGCTGCTTGTTCTTTGTATGGGAGATGGTGTAGAGCCTGAACTTCCACCCGAGTCCCCATCAGTGGGGAGTCGAGGAAGGAGGAGGTATGCTGGGGATTTCTCAACCTCAACCCAGCACCCCAACAGTGGGATGCCGAGGAAGGAGGGCGGCATGTGGGGGAGCCAAGGAAGGGAAGGAGCATGCCGGGGGTCTCACCGAGGACCCACTTTTGAATCCTCTTCTGAAGGAAAATTAAAAAAATAAAAGTAAAAATAAAAATTTTAAATAAATAAAAATGGAGTGTGCCTACTAATGACACTAAGCAAAAACTGGTGAAGCTGTGCCTGCTCCAGGGGTGTATACTGCTGAGGAGGAGCCACTGTAAATCTTTTGCAGATCTTGCTTAGTGTCACCTCCTAGTGGACAGCACAGTCTGTATCCCCCAATGAGGCAAAGAAGAAAGTTGTTTTTATACTACTATTTTTTCAAAAGATCTCTCCTGGGTCTGTTCTAATGGATGATTACTGGACTGTGAACGTAATTTGCTAATCATCAAGATATTGACTGGGGGCCATCCAATAATCAGAACTTAAAGGGTATGTGTCCTAAAAAAAATTCCTGTTTATATCATGTTTTTACTTTAAACAGATTTTTTTTTTGCAAGAATTTCAGTCATTTTATTTTATTAATTAAAAAAATTATAATAATTCTTGAAATCTTGCAGTTTTCACGCTGAACACGAAGCCTGACAATATACATTTACCTACTGTTCTGGTCTCATCATTTTCTATAAAAGGACACACATAACTAGAAAGAAAAAAGGAGTGTGCCTAACTGATCTGCGAAAAAAAAATGTACTGTGATGGTGTCAAATTTAATAAATTGTCAAATTTAATATATTGAACATGAACAGTTAAAAGATGCAACAAATGTTTCAGGAGACGTGTACTTCACTATGAATTTGGCGCGCCTTACTGCAGAGGGTGGTAAACTCTAGTCCGGTACATACATTCTTCTCATTCTCCTTACTGTAATCACTGGATTGCACTGATAAGTGCAACACTCACCCTGAAATTTCTGGTGCAGAGTCAAAATGCAGTCACAATAAAGCTGGACCAGGATGACGGCGGTGTGAGAGTCACTTTCCAGCCAGGGGTAGCAGCGCTGATTACTGCAGAAAGGGCAGAGACAGTGCAGAGTGAACAGAACAGGTGAGATCACACAAGCTCTCACAGAATTACCTTTATTAGTGACATGAAAATGTGACCAACAGTTCTACATCTTAAAGGGTTTGTCCACTCCTCAGTCAACTTCTTAAAGGAGTTGTCCAGTGTAAAGGTACCGTTACACGGCACGACGTCGGAACGATGTCTGCAACAATCTCGTGGGCGCGCGGTCGTTTCAGACATCGTTTTGATGTCGTTGGTGAGATGTCGAACGTCTAGATATCGTGGACAACTCACTAACGATGTTGTGAGCAGGTATCGTTCGCACAACCCAGCCAACGATCCCTGCTCATTGCTGTGAATGGGCAAAGTCTTCAACAACATCGTTATTGCGGTGTCACACACAACGATGTACCAGGTTGGCTGATAGTTAATCGTGAGGTTTGAAAACATGTTCTCAAACCTGCGATTAACGATCCAACGACTTATCGTTGTTGAATCATGGTGTTACACGCAACGACGTCCTAATGATGTCATTGGAACGCATCCAAACCTGTGACGTATCAGCGACATCGTTAACGATGTTGTGCCGTGTAACGGTACATTAACACTGATAATTTTGCAGTCACTCTCTGTGACTGCAGACTTATTAGGCTACGTTCACACAGCACGTAATTTTCGCGCTTATGTTTTTCCACCAAAAGTGCATCTGCGTTTGCTGGCAAAGTGAATGGAAAGTAAAAAGAATCAACATGTCAATTGTTGGCGCTTTTTTGCGCTCGCTTTCTCCCATAGGCCCCATTATAACTGCTGGAATTACGCATCGCCGTTCAGACAATGCGCCATTCCAGCGCATATGATGCCGGGGCTGCAGGAAGTGATGTCACATGGGGAAGGAAGAATCCTGTGTTCCTCCCCCACGTGACATGTGTGGCAGGCCTTTTGGTTTTCGCAGTGTATTATACACTGCGAAAGCTAAATAAAAGTAATCAAAAGGTATCAAAAATAAAAAAAATAGAATACTTACCCCTCTGCCGGCTATTCCTGGTTACCGGGACCTGAGGCATCCACGTCTGATGTGCTGCCAGGACCTTCAAGATGTGATTGGCCGGTAGCGATCATGTGATATGCATATCACATGATTGCTACCAGCCAATCACAGATCTGGAAGGTCCTGGCAGCACATCAGACGTGGATGCCTCAGGTCCCGGTAACCAGGAACAGCCGGCGGAGGGGTAAGTATTCTATTTTTTTTTATTTTTGATACCTTTTGATTACTTTTATTTAGCTTTCGCAGTTTATATAGATACACTGCGAAAGCCAAACTGCATGTCACACGGGGGAGGAACATAGGATTCTTCTCCTCCCTCATGTGACATCACATCCCTCCTGCACTTTTGGGGAAGAAATGCGACCATAAAAAAAATGCAGTGTGTGAATGCACCGCATTTCTTTACCTGCGTGAAATAGCGCAGCCGCAAAACGCGGCAAAAAAAACGCATGCCCCCAAAAGCGCAGGAAATACGCAGCGTGTGAACATAGCCTTAATCCTCCCAGAGCCCGCACTTTGCGCTGCAAGGATTTGTGGTTTGTAAACTGGGAACAGATGCATGATTCTGACAACAACACAACTAGTGGGCACGGCCTTGCTCCATACACTTGTATAGAGTGTGGCTATGCCCACTAGTCGGGGGTTCTGGCCATGAACATGCATACCGCATAACTGCAGTCCGTTCCCGGTTTAAAAACAGCGGGTGGAGGATTGATAAGTCTGCAGTCTTGAGGATTGATAAGTCTGTGGCCATAACAGCGGTGTTGAGTGTGCATGACATTGATATGCCGCATGTGCACCCCAGTCTCCACTAATTTCCTGCAGACGTCCAAGATTTGTCCAAAGGAAGTGTGAGCAAAGTATTAGAGTGATTGGCTGCAGCGGTCCCATGACATAATACTGTCACCAAAGCTCTGGCATTGCTGGTGTGGGAAGTAGCTTTTTTTTTTTTTTACACTAGGGAATATAGAATTTAATAAATGGATGTTTAATTAATGAAGAACCCCTTTAATAATGTAACACAATGCAGATTCCAGTCTAGGCAATGCTCTGTGAGCTGAACACATCAGCTGCAGCTGGAGCATTAGATGACCTTGGACAGGAGTTGTATGCTGAGAGCAGGACTAGCTGTGTAAAGGATTACTGCCTGTGAATGGAGGTGTTCTCATATATCTCATTTAATGACAACAAACCAATATATAGAAATTGTTAATTTACATAGTGGTCCACTGTGACCTCATAATCACTAAGCACCAGGATACCGGCACAGATCCTGGTCCGGCTGCCACAGAGCATGGAAGTGGAGGCCAGCCCAGAGTAATGTGAATCTTTTTGCTAGTCTCGATGTAACTTTCTCTTACCTATTCTCATCTTTATCTAGGACCATGATCCACGGCTTAAAGAGCTCGGTGACAACTGAATGTAGAGATTTCAGGGCTAAATACAAAGAAGAAGTGGACAGATTTGTTAATTTGCATAATAGAGGGATTTATAAAGACTGATTAAAACAGATTCATTAAGACAGATTTTTTTTACTTTGGTCTTAATAAATAGCATGATGGAGAAAAATGTGCCATTCATCAAGAGGTGAACATCACTTACTAAACCATGCGCATCTATTGCTGAGTGCATGCACCACAAAATCAAATCCACACCAGCCCATGACACAGTGTAGATTTGCACAAAAATTCATGGCAATTTTTAGCGTAAAGTAAAATTTGTCAGGACCGCGTGGCCCAACAACCCCTTCAAGAAGTGTCCCATACAAGGAGTACATCGCCAACTTTAAGTCCGCACTCACTGCCGCAAATCAAGCCTATTTCTCATCTCTAATAACCTCCATGTCTCACAACCCTAAACAGCTATTCTACACTTTCAATTCTCTCCTCTGTCCCCCAGCACCTCCTCCCTCTCCTTTCATCTCAACTGAAAACTTTGCCACTTTCTTCAAACTGAAAATTGATAACATAAGAGAAAGCTTTGGCCCATGGTCCCCACAGCCCCTCCTCATAACTAATGAACCCTCTTCTTCCAAAAACAGCTTCTCCACCATGACAAAAGATCAGCTCTTCTCTCACCAATTGCAAACTTGACCCACTCCCATCCCGCCTCATCCCCAACCTCACCACAGGTTTCATCCCCACCCTAACCTATCACTAACAACTGGTGTCTTCCCCTCATCCTTCAAAAACATGCCTCGATCACACCTATCCTCAAAAAAACCCTCCTTTGACCAATCTTCTGTGTCTAGCTTTCCTCCCATATCACTTCACCCTTATGCCTCAAAAACTACAGGAACAGCATGTCCATCATGAACTGTCCTCCCACCTCTTCACCTGCTCCCTCTTTGACCGGTTACAATCTGGCTTCCAACTGCATCACTCAACTGAAACTGCCCTAACTAAAGTTACCAATGACCTGCTAACCACCAAGACCAAGCGACATCCTGGATCTCTTCATATCTAACAGATCGGACATTCAGAGTCTCCCTCACCAACACTACATCCTTACCTTGCCCCCTATCTATCATTGTCCTATAAGGCTCAGTTCTAGGACCCCTGCTCTTCTCTATCTACACCATTGTCTTGGGACAGCTCCTAGAGTCCCACAGCATTCGGTATAACACACAGATCTACATCTCTAGACTTGATATTACCTCATCACACCAAAATCCCTCAATGTCTGTCCACTATTTCATCTTTTTTTTTCGGCTTCATTTCTAAAACTGAACATGGACAAAACAGAGTTCATCATCTTTCCTCCTCCTCACTCTACCCCTCCACCAGAACTGTCCATCAAAGTCAATGGCTGCTCACTCTCCCCAGTGCTGCATGCTCAGTGCCTCGGGGGTAATCCTTGACTCTGCCCTCACCATCTCAGCCCTTGCCACATCCTGTCCAACTCAAAAATCTTTCCTGGATCCGTACATTCCTTGACCAAGAAACTTCAAAAACACTTGTGCATGCACTCATCCATCTCACGCCTTGACTACTGCAACCTCCTGTTCTCTGGCCTCCCCTCTTGCACCCCTTCAATCCATCCTAAGATCTGCTGCCCGACTAATCCACCTGTCTCCCCATTATTCCCTGGTCTCTCCTCTCTGCCAAGCCCTTCACTGGCTACTCATTTCTCAGAGGACCCAGTTTAAAACCCTAACTATGACAGATACATCCATAACCTGTCTCCTCCATACATCTGTGACATTGTCTCCAGGTACTTACCTACATGCAACCGGCGATCCTAACAAGATTACCTTCTCTATTCCCTTCTTATCTCATCTTCCCATAATCGCATACAAGATTCCTCTTGTGCACCATCCATACTCTTTGCCCCAATATATCAGACTCTCACCTACTGTATCCTCACCCATCCCCTGTAGATTGTGAGCCCTCGTGGACAGGGTCTTGTCTCCTCACCTACTGTATCCTCACCCATTCCTTGCAGACGTGAGCCCTCGTGGGCAGGGTCCTCTCTCCTCACCTGCTGTATCCTCACCCATCCCTTGTAGACTGTGAGCTCTCATGGGCAGGGTCCTCTCTGCTCACCTACTGTATCCTCACCCATCCCCTGTAGATTGTGAGCCCTCGTGGACAGGGTTTTCTCTCCGCATCTACTGTATCCTCACCCATTCCTTGCAGACTGTGAGCGCTCGTGGGCAGGGTCCTCTCTCCTCACCCATCCCTTATAGACTGAGTCCACGTGGGCAGGGTCCTCTCTGCTCACCTACTGTATCCTCACCCATCCCCTGTAGATTGTGAGCCCTCGTGGACAGGGTCTTGTCTCCTCACCTACTGTATCCTCACCCATTCCTTGCAGACTGTGAGCCCTCGTGGGCAGGGTCCTCTCTCTTCACCTGCTGCATCCTCACCCATCCCTTGTAGACTGTAAGCCCTCATGGGCAGGATCCTCTATCCTCACCTACTGTATCCTCACCCATTCCTTTCAGACTGTGAGCGCTCGTGGGCAGGGTCCTCTCTCCTCACCCATCCCTTATAGACTGAGTCCACGTGGGCAGGGTCCTCTCTGCTCACCTACTGTATCCTCACCCATCCCCTGTAGATTGTGAGCCCTCGTGGACAGGGTCTTGTCTCCTCACCTACTGTATCCTCACCCATTCCTTGCAGACTGTGAGCCCTCGTGGGCAGGGTCCTCTCTCTTCACCTGCTGCATCCTCACCCATCCCTTGTAGACTGTAAGCCCTCATGGGCAGGATCCTCTATCCTCACCTACTGTATCCTCACCCATTCCTTGCAGACTGTGAGCGCTCGTGGGCAGGGTCCTCTCTCCTCACCCATCCCTTATAGACTGAGTCCACGTGGGCAGGGTCCTCTCTGCTCACCTACTGTATCCTCACCCATCCCCTGTAGATTGTGAGCCCTCGTGGACAGGGTCTTGTCTCCTCACCTACTGTATCCTCACCCATTCCTTGCAGACTGTGAGCCCTCGTGGGCAGGGTCCTCTCTCTTCACCTGCTGCATCCTCACCCATCCCTTGTAGACTGTGAGCCATTGTGGGCAGGGTCCTCTCTCCGCACCTACTGTATCCTCACCCATCTCTTGTAGACTGTGAGCCCTCGTGGGCAGGGTCCTCTCTCCTCACCTGCTGTATCCTCACCCATCCCTTGTAGACTGTGAGCCCTCATGGGCAGGGTCCTCCTCTATCCTCACCTACTGTATCCTCACCCATCCCTTGTAGACTGTGAGCCATTGTGGGCAGGGTCCTCTCTCCGCACCTACTGTATCCTCACCCATCTCTTGTAGACTGTGAGCCCTCGTGGGCAGGGTCCTCTCTGCTCACCTACTGTATCCTCACCCATCCCCTGTAGATTGTGAGCCCTCGTGGACAGGGTCTTCTCTCCTCACCTATTGTATCCTCACCCATCCCTTGTAGACTGTGAGCCTTCGTGGGCAGGGTCCTCTATCCTCACCTGCTGTATCCTCACCCATCCCTTGTAGACTGTGAGCCATTGTGGGCAGGGTCCTCTATCCTCACCTACTGTATCCTCACCCATCTCTTATAGACTGTGAACCCTCACGGCAGGGTCCTCTATCCGCAACTACTGTATCCTTCCCCATCCCTTGTAGACCGTGAGCCCTCATGGGCAGGGTCCCCTCGCCTCCTGTACATGTCTGTGACTTGTATTGTTCATGAATATTATACTTGTCTATGTATGCCCTTTTATCATGATGCAAGCGAAAAGAGCAATAGTGCAAACGTGGGAAATATTTTCCATGTGCAAATGAATTCCTAAATTTGCAGGTACCTATGATAGTTTATACCCCTTTAACATCCAGAATCCACCCAAAAAAGTCACGTACATGGCAGTGTCAGTGCATTCTCTCCCAGACCCTCAGTAAATACACATACGTGGCAGTCTCGGTACACCCTCTCCCACACCCTCAGTATATACACACTTATGGCAGTGTCAGTGCATTCTCTCCCAGACCTCTGTATATACACATACATGGCAGTATCGGTGCACCCTCTCCCAGACCCCAACTATATTCACATACATGGCAGTATCGGTGCACCCTCTCCCAGACCTCAGTATATACACATGCACGGCAGTGTCAGTGCATTGTCTCCCAGACCTCTGTATATACACATATATGGCAGTATCAGTGCACCCTCTCCCAGACCCCAACTATATTCACATACATAGCAGTATCGGTGCACCCTCTCCCAGACCTCAGTATATATACATACATGGCAGCTCTACAAACCTCCCCCAGGTTACATCTCTCTCGTTCATTACCTGCATGCACTGTGGGACTTCCCATTGCCTCCTGTTTGATATGCAGAAGCTCGTAGTCGATGTGACTCTTCACAAGATATTCCAGGAAGGTCTTCACCTCCGGGATATAAGGACTCCATTTGGACAACAATCCGAAGCTCTGGAAGTCCGGCTTAGAAATACGCAACTTGCTGAAAAAGTCTGAAAGCCACTTAATCGTCTCCAGGACCTAGAAGACAAAAGGGGAGACAATAAAAAAGCCACTAAGGTCCGTCACTGGCTGCAGCGCTGTCTGCATTAAGTCAACAATAAGACAATGGGAGCAGCGGTGGAGACTCTGTGCAGGACCAGGGAAGGGTGGAGGTAACAACAAATTTTTTTTGTTTCTTTTTAAAAATAAACTGCACAGGGAAAGATTTTTTTTTTCTCTGAATGCTGAGAACCTCTTTTAGGCTCCTTTCACATCAGCAGTAAATGTAATTTCGCGGCAGGTGCGGCGACATTTGCTGCATCCGGCAAACCTGCACTTGCCGCACCTGACCGCAAGCCCCACAGAGAGTGAATAGGGCTTGCCATATCAGTGCCGCAAGTTGGCCGTTACGCGGCAGATCCGGCAGGTGTGGCGACGACTGCTGGATCTGCCGTGAAATTATATTTACCGCAGATGTGAAAGGAGACTAACTGTGCTAAAATGTAAAATGTTATCTATGTATGTAGATCCCTCTACAGATGAGACTTGTGCTGCTTTTTGTTTGGGTGACGTGCCTGTCCAGGGTAGAGTTGGGTTGTCAGATTGGTGAGGATGGAACCCTTGGACAAGTCCTTTAAATTACCAACCACCGTGTGATTTCTCAATGCAGATACATCAGTTTCCCAATGCAAATGCATTGAGAAAAAGCAAATCCGAGCGAAATGTTAATGAAGCAATTTTTCCAGCGTGGCCATAGACATTAGATACCTGTTGTCCAACTGGCCATCTCTTCTGACCTCTCCATATCCATGCACATTAGATAGCCGTCCATGGGCATAGATAAAAACATTAATGTAATGTGTACGGCCAGCTTAAATTTCGGGAAGGGGGTATGATCTCCCCGCTGCACTGTCTTGTTACAATATGGAATACTTCACAAAGATTATACAAGGTGTATAGTGGAGGAAACTGCCGAGACACGACAGTCTGAGCCAACCAACCTGCTCTGCCGACAGCATCATTTTGTTAGTGCAATTTGGGAATATGAGGGGATCCTTGGAGTCCAGCTTGATGGCATTTGGCAGAACTCTTGGGGTGTAACATCCCACCGCCTTCAGAGACGTTTTCCAGCACTCTGGACTTAGCAGCTGCTCTGAGGAGCCTGTATGAATAAACAAGACATAGAAGAAATGTCACCCAAAGAATTCTACTCATTTCAAGGTAAGGTGCCATCTGCAAAACTGGATTGTTAACCTCATCTTAGGGCAGCGCCATGCGTTACACAATGTCAGACATGTATGCAATTTAGTTTGCTAAAGACATGCAGTAAATCTGTGCAAACTCTATGAGATCGTCTTACTCTGCATGAGCAGTCGCAGGCAGTCGCTGTAATGGTCGGGGAACTGGTAGCGCAGGATGGAGTTCCAGTGCTTGCAGAAAATACTGAAAGGCATCATCAGATCGTCCTCCGGCGTCAGGCCGCACAGGGTCAGAGCCAGGTGCACGGATTCCAGCAGTTTGCTCCGCTCAGACATGGAAGGTTTTGCAGAATTCAACCAGTGATTAAGATCAAACTGCAAAACAATGAAAAAAGCTGTGAACTGGGCCAGTACAAGCTTACTTTAATTAATGTAATGGGCAGCAGTACTAAAGTACAGATATGGCATTAAATGGTCATTTAGGATGGCTGGAGTTCTGCATCACTTCATGAAACCACAAGCAAACTTGGATAATTCAGCTCTGCTACGTCTTTTTTTTTTTTAAATCAAATACTTTTTTTATTTGCAAAAATCCAGACAGATACGGTAATACAGGATATAGTAGTTTTCCAATATTTCAGAAAAATAAACCAATTACCCCGCTGCAACAGAACCAACCCACCCTCCACCCACCATCCCCCAAATCTCTTGGCTATGTCTTTAATTCAGCTCTGTTTAGTCTTTAATATGGCCCTGCCAAGACTGAAATCTGGTCGTGTTAAGACTGAAATCCAGAATCCGGCCGGGCTACGCCTGACATCCGGCCGGGCTACGCCTGACATCCGGCCGGGCTACGCCTGACATCCGGCCGGGCTACGATTGAAATGCGGCTGTGCTACGATTGAAATGCGGCTGTGCTACGATTGAAATGCGGCTGTGCTACGACTGAAATGCAACAGTACAACAACTGAAATCCAGCATTTGGCTGTGAGGTGACTGAAACCCGACCGTGCTAAGACCGAAATCCAGCATCCAGCCATGCTACATCTGAAATCCGGCTGGGCTATGTCTGCAATCCAGCCATGCTACGACCGATATTTTTTCCTGCTATGTATAATATTTAGCTCTGCTAAATCCTCATCTCCTCTTAGGTGATAAAACAAGATCCTGTTTTTACAAAGTGATTCATGACCTACCTTAGTCAGCAGCATGAAGATCACGTCACTATTATCTTCAGAAATGGCTTCCACCACTTTTGCGTACAAATGCACAAACTCCCCAGGAGAGGCGGCGGGGGTGAAGTATGGAGACAGCAGGTTACACAGCCTCCGATTCTGCAATACAGTCTGCAGTATAGGCCGACATTCGGACTGGGTTCCGCTTATAAACACCTGTGATGTAAAAGAACCAAGATTGCTTTCAGTTTGCATTGTAAGGCTATGTTCAGACCGTGCGCTTTTGATCCTTTTTTTGGATCCGTTTTTGCAGTGAACACATCACTAAAATGGAATCCCAGCAAAGTCAATGGATTTTCAAGTTTGCTGTTCAGTCTGTGCATCCATTTTTTGGGTAAAAAAGTGATCCTGAAAAAGAACGAGCATGTCAATTATTGCTGCGTTTTTCTGATCCGCTTTTCCCATTGAAACCATTGTCTATGGGCTAAAAAAGGAGATTTTTGTGTACTCACCGTAAAATCCTTTTCTCTTAGCCTCTAATTGGGGGACACAGACCGTGGGTGTTATGCTGCTGTCCACTAGGAGGCGACACTAGACAGAATCTGCAAAAGAGTTCAGTGACTCCTCCTCTGCAGCATATACACCCTGTAGCAGGAAGTGCTTCTCCAGTTTTGTGCTAAAGCAGTAGGAGAGTTAACAGATAATAACAGTGACACAGGAAGTCTACGCAGGCGACCTGTGTAAACAAATATAGTTAACAAGGTAATAACAGTGTAACATGGCCTGAAACCAATCAGGCACGTGTGTAAACAGTTAAAAGGTAGCAGAGTAATGCTAGTACCACAAGTCCTGAAATTAATAAGGCGCATGTGGAAAACAGTGAAGAGTTAACGAAGTAATCGTATAACAAGGCCTGGAACTAAACAGGCTCACAGTACTATAAGGCCTGGAACTAAACAGACACAAGTTTAAACAGTCAACAGTTAACCATGTAACCGCTGAGAAGCTATGTGAGAACTGTAGAAAAGGCCCACAAGGTCAATAGGGTGGGTGCTGTGTCCCCCAATTAGAGGCTAAGAGAAAAGGATTTTACGGTGAGTACACAAAAATCTCCTTTTCTCCTTCGCCTCATTGGGGGACACAGACCGTGGGACGTCCCAAAGCAGTCCCTGGGTGGGAAAGAACAATGGAAC
The DNA here is from genome assembly GCA_033576535.1 of Allobates femoralis. NCBI lineage: Eukaryota > Metazoa > Chordata > Amphibia > Anura > Aromobatidae > Allobates > Allobates femoralis. The sequence continues at coordinate 828,756,986 of JARQOC010000003.1, read as the reverse complement.
TAGTGACACTGAGCATGGTCAGTGAAGAACTATGCACCGACAGGCGGGCTGCTGCCGCCTGGAGGGCACGTGTACCCAGACCTGCGTTTGTCGAGGACTGAGTGCAAGCACTATAGTGGCTTGGGTATGGGTGTAGGCTGACCCTTTGGCTGCCTATACACTTGTTGCGCCGATACCCCTTACCGAACTGTCCAGGAGGCTTTCACGGCCGTAGTAGAATGTGCCGTGACCTGCCGGAAGGAATGAGTTTTCGAAGGTATAAGCGTCTTGGATGGTTAGAGGAATCCACCTGGTTAGGGGAGCCTTAGAGGCTGACGTGTCATTATGTCTGCCCATTGGAAGAAGGATAAGGAGAATCCGACCTCTTAGAAGGGCACTGTCCTGGATATCTAGACGCGTAGGGCCCTGACAAGGTCCCGCATACGTAGGTCCTTCGCGACCGGACAGACTGGAGTCGGGCGCGGCGATGGCAGAGAGATTTCTTCATGTAGGTGGAAGGAGTAAACCTACCCTAGAAGAAGAATGGAAACAGCCATAGGACAATCTTGTCCAGATGGAAGACTAGAAAAGGATGGATTACAGTAAACTGCTGCAAGTACCGATACTTCTGCAGAGACAAATAAATGCCGCCGAACCATACTACTATGTGGATGAGTATGCTAAGGTAACATCCCATCGAGGCTGAAAAGATGGTTCTTGTAGTGCCGTGAGGACCAAGTTCAGGTCCCCACGGGTGTAGTCTTGTTGTATGGAGACCTGAAATAGCAGACCCTTCGAAGGAAGGATTTTATAGACGTCTGGTGACAAGACGTGTTTGTAAGAGAGTGAACAACAGCTGAAAAAACCTGCTGTGTAAGAGACCCTAAGGACAGACCTGAGTCTAGGTCTGAGAGAAAGAAAACGGAGAGTCCCTGGTATGAAGTAGAGCCAAGGGGAATGACCTCTAGAAGTGCCCCAAGCAAAAAAACAAAAACAAAACGACTACACGCGTGATGGGATATCGCTGATAAGGCTGGTGTCCTCACTGTGACTACGGTCATTACAATATCCTGGGAAAAAAACCACTTGGGTTAACCTCTAGGTCTCAAAAGCTACACCATTAACCTCAGATGTGAGGAATTCTGAGGGAGAACTGGCCATGATCAAGCAGGTCTGGACAGTCTGTGAGACGTCCTGGTACTGCTGCTCTAAATTGGACAAGTGTGCGCACCAAGCGCGTGTGGGTCAGTCTGAGACCGCGAAAATGGTTCCGCGACATTCTCGTTTGATATCCCAGACTGGTAGTGGGAAAAGAATATAGGAGAGACGGATACCGGTCCAGGCTTGGACTAGTGCGTCTGTCCCACTGACTGTGGATCCTGAGACCAGGCCAGGTAGGCCGAGACCGTGGCATTGTGACTCCGTCAGGTCCAGATCTGTGGTTTCCTGGCGTTGGTGTTTCGACGGAGGACTTCTAGATGAAGGAGCTAGTCCCGAGTCCATCCTTTGGTGTATTAGGAAAACCGCCTCCCAGATGTGTACACCTGGTATGAGAACAACTGGCAGTACAGTGTTCCAAGGATTCCCCCTAGTAAAGGATGAGGTGAACTTGTCATCGCTTAGAGACTGCAGGTTCCACCCTGGTGGATGACATATGCCATGGTTGTGGCATTGTCTGACTGTATCCTGACATGTTCAAATGCCAGAAGGTGACTGAAATATTTCAGTACTAGAGATACTGCACGAATGTTCGTAAAGTAAGGGGCATCTTCGAGACAGGGCAAGACTACTGCCATGTGCAATTTGATGGGGGTATATCGCACCCCATCCTGTTTCTGTGCAACACCTGAGCATGGATAATTGCCAAGGCCGGCGATTCAGCTGAGTCAATGGAACTGAATTTCAATCTGCTACTATGCTGTCTAGGACTCTTATAGCAGTTGTGAAGGATTGAGGAGACCACTGACGGAGGCTGCGGATTCCCAGATGAAGAATCTGTGCCTTGTCTGGGGAAATTTGACTAGAGCAGTGGTGGTGCAACTAAAGGCGGCCGTGTTCATGCGATGCTGTGCGTCCAGTATGGCTGAGACTCCATACGTGATGCTGTAGCATGTGGCCGTCAGGAGTACGCAGCGGAGCAGGGACTCCTGGAATGTGTGTGCTGTGCTGCAGCATGTGCCTTGGAATTGCGGTAGACCTGTGGAGGTCGATCCTACCGAGTCTTCTTAGCGAGCACGATGTAAATGCCACTGTGTTCACAGTCCTTGAAAGACATGCATTGATAAAAGAGTCATCCAGATATGGGAGACTGCTGAATCGTAGTATAGACCTTGCCAACTTCAGGGTGGGAAAAAGCTTTCTATCCTTTGCGCTTCAGTCCTTTTTGGCCTCGCCCCACTCCCTGTGCTGACGCTTCGGAGGCCCCGACGTCAGGCAGAGGGCGGGCGTTTGGGGGCGGGCAAGCCAGTGCTGTCACGGCTAGGCTGAAGCCAGGGCCTTGCGTAAATCGCTGGGCCCGGGAACAGCAGAGGTTCGGCGCGGAGGTCCAGAGGGAGCCGGAAGTCAGGATCAGCGCCGGCCGAAACCGGGGGCTGCTCCACGATAGTCCAGTCGCCGGTGTCCTGCGCTTCATACAGCGAGCGCTATCCCACCATGAGTATTCTCCCTTTGGACTCATGAGTCGAGAAGGGACAGATTGTGTGGAAGAATGTTCAGGCCACAATCATACGGGGTCCAGAAGGGCCCATCCATCGGGTTAATGCGGTTGGGGGTCTGCGAGGTCCTGCTTTGAAGCGGGCTGTGCAGAGTGCTCACACTTGTGATCTCAACCCAAGTACCTAATATAGGTATAGTGAGGAGATTGGCAACCGGGCTCGTATTACATGTTCTGCGACCCAGAGTTGCGTTTTTGTAGTTTGGGGACGGAGGCCGGCCAGGCCTTGTGCCGTCACAGTTTCAACCCGAGTCCCCAACAGTGGGGAGTCGAGGATGGAGTATGGTATATAGCAATCTCGGCTACGACCCAGCGCTCCAACAGTGGGGAGCTGAGGAGTGAGTATGCAATGGGTCTTAGGTCTCAGAGACCTGTAGCTAAATTACTCGTGCAGTTGCGAATTATGGTGTTTCAGCCTGCGTCTTGTGAGACTTGACCGTCATCACCGCCAACCAGACCTCCAGCCCTTTTGGAGAGGATTGGCAAATGGTCTTGGGACCCTTGCAGTTGTCAGGCAATTGTAGATTACATCAACTTCAGCTGGGCTCTCCAACAATGGAGGGCCGAGGAAGAAACCTACGAGGTAAGCTCGTAGTAATTCTACCACAACCTAGTTGTCTCAACTGTGTGTGGGAAGGGGTCTGATGGACGAGTATTTTGAGCCGTTTGAATAGTAACTGGGCTCCGCCAACGTTGGGGGACCAAGGAATACGCATGTCGGTGGCTCACTGCAACCCAGCTCCCCCCAGGGCAATAAGGTTGGACAAGTGTACCAACAGGTACATGCATTTGGCACGGTGTTAGGAAAAAACAATATGTGCGGTGGCCCGTGCGCTGATTACTACTGTAGAGGAAGTTACACTGGTCCTCATAGTATGGTATTGCTCTTTACACGGTGTCCTGAGGGGTGGACAAGCTGGAGCAGGAGACATCGCTGCTGGTTGTCTTGCCGTTTTCGTTGGGAGACTGCTGCACAGCGAAGCTGAGCGCATTGTATACTCCAGTCGCTGCGTGTGCGCCCTCGCAGTGCTGTGCTTGCTGTACCCCTGCATAGCGGATGCTGAGCCATGGCTGTTGGAGAAGCCAGAAAATGATGGGGGGCATTGCAGACCGGCCGTACCTATATGGCATGGCAGGCTCTGCTGTATGTCCTCTTCCTTTTGTTGCGGCCGGGAGAAGGAGGGGGCAGGCACTGTAGGACTCCTAAAACCAAGGCCCCTGGCTGCACTAGTGTGCCTTGAAGACCACGGCAGGGAGGAAGCACTGTTGGGCTCCCCGTGTTTGAAAGGGGCCTAGTGCTCGTTGTACCCCCTGCTGGCTGTGCATATGTGCCACTGTGCCAGCAAGGTCGTGGGCACGTGGTTGTCCGCCCACAGGACAGCTGACCTACATGTGTGTTTATTACATGTGTCAGCTGTTACATGTGTAGTGTGTGCACATTGTCTGCACAACAAGGTAGCCCGTATATGTGGCTACTGTGTGCGGGGCTCAAGGCTGGCAGCTGCGGTGACAGGAGCAGTGCCTGAATCCCTTAATGGTCACCGCAGCTTAGAGGAGAGGGGTCATCCTCATCCTGTGCCCCCCGGAGACTGGCTGGCTGATAATGGCCACCGATAGTGCCAGACCTGCGGTTGTTGAGGAAGAAGGGGGGCTGGGCGCAGAGAAAAAGAACGCGTCCTATGTAAAAAACGCGCCCTCTCTGCTCCGGCCCGCCCCCTGCTGTGACGCTGGCAGCGTCATCCTCGTCATCCGGGAGGCGGGCCGGGGGCGTGGAAAAAGGCGGCGGCTTCGAGCTAGGCCGAAGCCGCGGCCTAAATTGGATTCCTGCGCCCGAAAAGGGCTCCAGAGCGGCGCGGAGGTCCGGGCAGAGGTCCGGAACGGACCCGGACCTCGCCGGACCCCCTGGGCATTATAGCGGCGGCATGGTGGAGCTCCCACAGAGGACCCAGAGCGCTGGGTCCTCTTGCATCCAGCCACTGTGCAGCCGTGATGCTGGCTGCTGCAGGGGCACAGGCAGTCTGTGCTCCTGATTGTGCTATGACTGCCCCGTTGTTGATCCCCCGGCCCCATCCAGAGAACACAGCAAAGCTGTGTCTCCTGGGTATGCTGCAGCAGTCCGTGCTGCAGCCTAGTTCCAACGGAGTGACTCAGAGCTGAGGTTCCTGGGATGCTCAGAGGTGCTGCACCTTCTGGCCCTACCTGAGGCGTCTCAACCTAAAGGGACCCCTGAAGGGTGTTTAGGGAGGGATTGCGTCCACCATCAGAGGGCCGCTTCGGAACCTCGACCTCAACCCAGTAACCCCAACAGTGGGGAAATGGGGAGGGAGGACCGTCGTCTCAACCTTAACCCAGCGCCCCAACATTGGGTGGCCGAGGAGGGAGCGGCATGTGGAATAAGGGTCTCAACCTCAACCAGGCACCCCCAACAGTGGTGGGCCGAGGAGGGAGCATGCCGGGAGTCTCACAGAGACCCACTTTTCTTCTTCTTGAATTAAAAAAAATCCAAAAAGCGAAAAAATTCCATAGGAAATAACATTTAGGTGTGCCTCCTACGACACTAAGCAAAAACTGGAGAAGCACTTCCTGCTACAGGGTGTATATGCTGCAGAGGAGGAGTCACTGAACTCTTTTGCAGATTCTGCCTAGTGTCGCCTCCTAGTGGACAGCAGCATAACACCCACGGTCTGTGTCCCCCAATGAGGCAAAGGAGAAAAAGCAATAGAAAAAACACACAGTCTGAACATAGCCTTAGGAAGCTAATTAAAGAGACAAGTGGAAAACATTGTTGGGGCCGATATACAGACAATCTGAGGTCTGCAGAAAGTAATTGTTACTGGAATCTGAGGTTCACACATCAGCGAGGAAGATAATACATCTCTGGGGATGTTTTTGGAGGAAATCAGAGAACTCAGAAACTTCATGGAGATGTTGGATTTGACCCCAGGGCCTGACCAAGGTCCACGTATCTTTTGGCCACGTGAACAAGACATGATTTATAGTTTATAAACCTTTACAATACAGATGGATGACTTGATTTGCGGGACCCTTGTCCAGTGGCCATGTCCTGTCTGGCCACCATGGACTACTGACAAAGTGGGGCATTGTGGGTAATTGTCTGAATGTCAGAAATCCGCTCAGACAGACGTAATAGTGATGTGAAAGCAATTCCAGAATCTCCAGTGCCAATAGGAGAAAACCTACCTGTCCTAATATTTCAATGCAGGAGGTGAAGAATTGCCGAGAGGGAGGATGGCGCTGAGTCTCATCACAAACAAACTCAACCACAGCGAAGAAGGTCCCAATTCCAATCTTCTGTATCTCCAGCGGAGACTGCACTTTATAGGCATTTACAAGGGCCCTGTGTAGGAAAAAGTTAATGGATGAGGATTATGGCTAAAATCTGCAAGCACGATCTACCCCTCACAAGATCGCCTGCTCATTGCTCCGAGTGTAAGAGGACAGGGGAAGAAACGCACGGGATTACCATACCTACACAGGGTCAAAAAAAGAGGATAAAGGTAGGAGATCTGTCAATAAGCAATTTTGTGTTTGATACTTTTTCCTCCATGGAAACAAATCAATTCTCATGAAGCCAAGGGATTGTCTAGTGCTTATTTTGGCCAACAAATACAACTAAACACACACACATATTATATTTTTATACTGTAATAGAGTGACCGGCTACATTGTGAATAGCCGATATGTATCACTGAGAAGATTATCCTCTGGGATGTGAACCTGGAGGTTTCTCTTGGACTTCTAGCTACACAAGTTTTTGTTAAAGCATTCAGAGCCAGGTTTACAGATAACTGCAGCAACAGGCGTGTCTACCTATCCGCATACCTCCACCCATGGGTGTATCTCTCATTTGATAATGGTGTCTGACTGGCACATGGTCAGTCAGTCAGTGAGGAGGAGCCTTTAAGAGAGGTTCTGTGCGCTAACTGACAGGAGTCAATGTGTGGAGGATGCCATGCCTTCTGAAGAGGAAACAGTTTAAGAAACCATGTGTATACTGACCGGAGCCAGTGACAGAAATCTGAGACTGATCCACTGGGATAATTCGGTGTAGGAGTTATATCCAACTTGGGCAGGCATACCTGTGAGTGAGTTAAATGGACTGTAACACTGTCTGTGTTTATATTATTGTAAAGCTCAAATTTACTTTTTTCCTGTGCGGTTTATGAAGAGTTTAATAAACTATATGAAGTTTTAAAGGAGAAGTCTTCTTATTGCAGACCAAGCAAGGTGAGTAACTCCATCACGTTTAGTGATTGAACGGTTTCTATGTATATATATGTGCTGAAGATCGGCGTGGGTCCTTCTGCTTCCTGCAGACAACGGATAGGACTTTAGGGCAAATGGTGGGGTCTCAGGACCAAGACTTCTCCTGTTCTGAAGTACATTTCTAGTCTGATATTTATGGGGGGAGTCTCTTGAATCTTTTGTGACAGATGACATCAGGGTATAGAAGAATCGGCCAATGCTTTTGTTCTCTGGGAGATATAATCCGCTGCTAGAAGTGTCTCAAAGAGAAAACAGGAGCACTCAATTGGTCAAACGACATCCGTCTATAGCAGTGTTTCTCAACTCCAGTCCTCAGGACCCACCAACAGGTCATGTTTTCAGGATTTCTTTAGTATTGCATAGGTGTTAGTTTAATCACCTGCAAAGGGAATCATTCTAACACCTGTGCAATACTAAGGAAATCCTGAAAACATGACCTGTTGGCGGGTCCTGAGGACTGGAGTTGAGAAACACTGGTCTATAGTGTCTGGGGGCCTTAAGGTCAATAAGCTGCTTTAAAGCTTTATTACTATTAATGTGATGCTCTGATTACTCATGGGCATTAATGCTGAACTCCCCCCACAATGGACCAACTTACGTGATGAAGTTCTCCAGATGGACGGCAGTTTCTATGATGTTGAGCTGAGTAGGTCTGGTGGCTTCCGCCTGTAATTGCTTCATTTCCCTCCGCAGGATATGGAGCTGTTGGCTTATGGCTTCTTCCATCTGCATACCTTCAAACTAGAGAAGACAATATTTCCTTACGAGATTATTTGGGGTAAATGGTCTGGGTATGGCCGTACTTGGCTGCCTCTGGCAAACTCTCCGGAATGAGCGACAACCTCTCCATGCAAGCGGCACTCAGTTTCCCAATTCTCAAAATAATTTGCAGATATGCTCTGTGCTAATAAAAGGTGTCTGTACTTTAAATAATTAAAAATGTTTAAAGCGTGCAATAATATTTTCTTGTAACTATTCTATGAGGTGTCATAAAAGTGAAGCCAGCTAGATAATGGACTGACACGATCCCTCACCTTGACCGTAACCACTGCCGGCCCGCTGCACGCCTTATTTAGGTTTCCCCTGCACTCCATCTTCATTTCTATCTGTTCCTCTCTATTGACGTAAAGTTTGGGGATTGTATCAAGCATTTCACTGTCCAAGGCCACTTGCTGGGACTCCCGCATGGAAGCTGTCCTGCAATGAAGGAGACAGTTCAGAAGCCTTAGATAGTTTTATCAATGTCTAACATAACGAGCATCACGTGCGCTGGTGCGAGAAATCCTCATGGCCCCCTACAGTGGTCAATACATGAAGCCAACGCGCCATCGCCTTTAAAGGCAGTGCGTCCCAGAGAATGTCAGATTGTTAAACAATCAGGTTATTATAGTTAAATGTTGTTTTTAAAACATTTAGGTTTTTTTTACATTTCCTAGGAAAAAAAACACTGAAATTTTGCAATTTTCAAACTGGCCACTAGTTCTTATCCTGTAAACAGGATCCACCATTCACAATAGATGTTATATATATAGCTCACCACCTCCTCCTCCTCCTGTAAACTAACTGATAGCTACTATATAAAAGGAGTGTTCCTAGTCACTATAAGGAGGTGCACTGTGGATATTGTGTTATCTACTGTATATAGAGGTGTTATCAGTCATTGTACAGGAGGAGGAGGTGAGCTGTGATATCACCTATTGTGAATGGTGGATCCTGTGTTATCTACTGTATATAGAGGTGTTATCAGTTATTGTACAGGAGGAGGTGGTGAGCTGTGATATCACCTATTGTGAATGGTGGATCCTGTGTTATCTACTGTATATAGAGGTGTTATCAGTTATTGTACAGGAGGAGGTGGTGAGCTGTGATATCACCTATTGTGAATGGTGGATCCTGTGTTATCTACTGTATATAGAGGTGTTATCAGTTATTGTACAGGAGGAGGTGGTGAGCTGTGACATCACCTATTGTGAATGGTGGATCCTGTGTTATCTACTGTATAGAGAGATGTTATCAGTCATTGTACAGGAGGAGGAGGTGAGCTGTGACATCATCTATTGTGAATGGTGGATCCTGTGTTTTCTATTGTATATAGAGGTGTTATCAGTTATTGTACAGGAGGAGGTGAGCTGTGACATCACCTATTGTGAATGGTGGATCCTGTTTTATCTACTGTATATAGAGGTATTATCAGTCATTGTACAGGAGGAGGAGGTGAGCTGTAATATCATCCATTGTGAATGGTGGATCATTTATTATCTACTGTATATAGAGGTATATTGGTCATTGTTTAGGTGATGTAGGAGGTGAGCTGTGACATCACCTATTATGAATGCAAAAGGTTTGATAAAAGATCCACCATTCACACCAGGTGATAGTCACAGCTCACCTCTTCCACCTCCCTGTACATTGACCTTTACCCAGATGCTCATATAATGCTTCTATACAAACATAATGGGTCAGTCATGCTATTGTCTAATCTCCATGTAATCAACAGAAAGTTGTAGTATCAGTGTGAATACTGAACAGATCAGTTTCTGATGAATTTCATTAAACATGTAATTGCACATGTAATTGCAGGGTATATTTATATAAAAAAGAGAATTTTGTTTACGTACCGTAAATTCTTTTTTCTTTAATCATCAATGGGAGACCCAGACAATGGGGTTTAGGGCACTGCCCTCCGGAGGTCACACTAGGTACTACAAGTTTGTAGACACCGCCCCCTCCGCTTATAAACCCCTACCGCAGGGAACATCCTCAGTTTGGTCCATAAGCTGCGAGGAGACAAATAAACCACACCCGAAACGTCGGGAAGAAAACCGTGCCCAGACGGTCCAACAACCCGGATAACACTGTCCCAACAGGAAACAGAACAAATGCAAAACATGCAACGGAACAACTGGGTGGGTGCTGGGTCTCCCATTGATGATTAAAGAAAAAAGAATTTACGGTACGTAAACAAAATTCTCTTTTTTCTGGTCATCATAATGGGAGACCCAGACAATGGGGATGTCCTAAAGCAATACCCCAGGGCGGGAAGAGTTCCTCAAAAGACGGATAACACACGGTCCCCCTTAGAGGTGGGCAACCGCCGCCTGGAGGACCCGCCTGCCCAAACTCGCATCTGCTGAGGTATGGGCATGCACCATATAGTGCTTAGAGAAAGTGTGCAGGCTGGACCAAGTGGCCGCCTGACACACCTGTAGAGCCGAAGCTCGATGTCGCAAAGCCCAGGAGGCACCGACAGCTCTGGTAGAGTGCGCCTTCAATCCCACCGGGAGAGGCAAACCAGAGGACCGGTAAGCCTCTTGAATGGGAGCCTTGATCCATCTGGCCAAGGTTGACTTCGATGCCGCGGACCCCTTACAGCGACCCGTCGTAAGGACAAATAAGGAATCCGAACTCCGGAAGGAGGCAGTCCTGGACACATAAATGCGTACAGCCCTCACGAGATCCAGAGTATGGAGCTCGCGCTCCACCTGATGAACGGGAGCGGGGCAAAATGATGGGAGAACAATCTCCTGGTTCAGGTGAAAAGTGGAAACCACCTTTGGCAAGAATTCTGGCCGCGGGCGTAACACCACCTTGTCTTGGTGAACCACCAGGAAAGGCGACTTGCACGATAGTGCAGCCAATTCTGAGACCCTTCTCAGAGACGTAATCGCCACCAGAAAGACCACTTTCTGGGACAGACGAAGTAGAGAAACGTCTCTCAGTGGCTCAAACGGCGGTTTCTGTAGTGCCGCCAGGACCATATTAAGGTCCCAAGGGTCCAGAGGTCGTCGATAGGGCGGAACCACCCGAGACACCCCCTGCAGAAATTGACGGACCCTGGGAAGGAGCGCCAAGCGCCTGTCAAACAGCACTGAAAGAGCCGACACTTGACCCTTCAGGGAGCTGAGGGATAAACCCAATTCCAACCCCGACTGCAGGAAAGCCAACAATGTCGTGATGGACAAGGGCCACGGGGACCGGCCACCCGAGGCACACCAGGTGAAAAAAATCTTCCACGTTCTGTGGTACATCTTCCTGGAAACAGGCTTCCTAGCCCGAGTCATAGTGGCAACTACCGCAGGAGAGAAGCCTCTGGATGTCAGCAGCCAGGCCTCAAGCGCCATGCAGTCAATCTGAGGGCCCTGGAATTGAGGTGGAAGAATGGGCCTTGCGCGAGCAGATCTGCGCGTTCTGGAAGAGCCCACCGGTGTCCGCCTGACAGTCACCACAGGTCCGGATACCAGGACCTCCTGGGCCAATCTGGAGCCACCAGAATGGCTACCCTGCACTCCGACCTGATCTTCCACAGAACCCTGGGAATCAGAGCCAGAGGCGGAAACACATATGGTAGATGGAAGCTGGACCAACTCAGGCTCAGGGCGTCTGCCCCCAGAGACTGAGGATCCCAAGATCTTGCCATGTATCGCGGCACCTGATGATTCAGCCGCGAGGCCATCAGATCCACGTCCGGCGTGCCCCATCTGCTGCAGATGTCCCGGAAGACGTCTGGATGAAGAGACCACTCTCCGGCGTCCATCCCCTGCCGGCTCAGGTAATCGGCCTCCCAGTTCTCGACCCCTGGGATGTGAACTGCGGAGATCAGGCAGTCGTTGTCCTCCACCCAGGATAGAATGCAGTGGACTTCGGCGAGGGCCTGAGCACTTCTGGTCCCTCCCTGATGATTTATATATGCGACGGCCGTCGCATTGTCGGACTGCACCCGAATGGGCTGTCCTGACAGGAACTTCTGAAACGCCAGGAGCGCCAGATAGACCGCCTTGATCTCCAGCACGTTGATCTGCAATGCTGACTCCGCCTGAGTCCAGAGGCCTTGAGCCCTGTGGTGTAAGAACACCGCACCCCAGCCCTTCAGACTGGCGTCGGTGGTCACCACTAACCATGACGGCTTGAGGAAGGACCGGCCCCGTGACAGGTGATATGGCCGGAGCCACCACTGTAGGGAGTCCCTGGTCTGCTGTGAAAGGACCACCAGCCGAGTCAGAGAGGACGTCCTCTTGTCCCATCTGCGGAGAATTTCCAGCTGGAGAGGACGGAGGCGAAATTGTGCGAAAGGCACCGCCTCTATTGCTGCTACCATGCGCCCCACCAGCTTCATCAAGACCCGTAGGGATGAGTGTGGTGACAGGAGAACATCCTGCACTCCTGATTGGATGGCCAGCTGTTTGACTCGAGGCAGAGACACTAGAGCAGAGTCTGTGTGAAAGTCCATGCCCAGGTACGTCAGGGACTGGGTCGGAACCAGGGTTGACTTCTGGACGTTGAGTAGCCACCCAAACTGTTCCAGAGACTTCATGGTTACCTCCAGACTCTCTCGACAAAGGTGTTCCGATGGCGCCCTGACCAGCAGGTCGTCTAGATAAGGTATGACGGCGTGTCCCTGCACATGCAGGAGAGCCATCATAGAGGCCATCACTTTTGTCAACACCCGCGGTGCCGAGGCCAACCCGAAGGGGAGTGCCACGAACTGGTAGTGTTCGTCCCCCACTGCGAAGCGTAACCAGCGCTGATGAGCCGGTGCAATGGGCACATGAAGGTAGGCGTCCCGGATATCTATGGACGCCAGGAAGTCTCCCTGCGACACAGCCGCGATCACGGAGCGCAGGGATTCCATGCGGAACCTCCGAACCAACACGTGACGGTTGAACATCTTGAGGTCCAGAACCGGGCGGAAGGAGCCGTCCTTCTTTGGGACGATAAAGAGGTTGGAGTAAAAACCCCGGAACCTCTCCCCAGAAGGCACTGGGACCACTACTCCGTCTCTGCGGAGCCCCTCCAACACCAGGTGAAAAGCCTGAGCCTTTTCTGGAGATGGGACCGACCGATGGAATCGGGGTATCGGCTGTGACTTCAGCTCTATCCTGTAACCTCGGGAGACTACGTCTCTCACCCACTGGTCTTGGACGTGAAGCAGCCACCTGTCCTGAAATCGAGACAGGCGGCCCCCCACCTGTGGGGAGGCAGGAAGAGAGAGCGAGTCATGTAGAGGCGGGTTTGGGGTGGCGGCCGCTGCCCCCGCCGGCTTCTTTTGACGACTCTTGGAGCGCCACTGGGTAGAGGGCTTGCCCCCTCGGTCCGGTCGAGCGGACGTCGCTGATGACTGTGAGCTGGAGCGAAAGGACCACTGCTTTGGGTTCCTTTTAACGGTGTACCGTGGCTTAGGTTTATTCTGCGGGATCTTAGACTCAGCAGAATCCTTTATCAGCTTGTCCAGTTCGGTGCCAAAAAGCCTGTCACCAGAGAAGGGAAGATTTTGCAAAATCTTCTTAGACGTGGCATCTGAGTCCCAAAGACGCAGCCACAACAACCTGCGGATCGCTATAGCATTGGCCGAAGCCACAGCTGAGCGAGTGGCAGTTTCCAAAGTTGCCGTCCTGGCGTAGTCCGCATAGGCCTTTGCCCTATCGGTAAGTGCCAGGACCTCTGGACTGGACCCTGCCAGGTCAGTTATCCCATCCAAGCAGGTGGTGATCGCCTGTAGGGTCCAGACCGTGGCAAAATTAGCGGCAAATGAAGACCCCACCGCCTCATAAGAAGACTTGGCGAGTTGCTCGACCTGTCTATCAGTCGCATCCTTCAACGAGGAGCTATCAGAGGCAGAGAAAAGGGAGCGTGCAGCAATCCTGGTCATGGAAGCGTCCACCTTCGGGGACTGCGACCACTCCTGAAGCACCTCCTGGGGAAAGGGAAAACGATTGTCCTTAGCTTTGCGGACATAACGCCGCCCAGGATGTAACCTGGGTGCTCTAACCACCCTTCCAAAGTTAGTGTGGTCCATGAAGGAGCCACTCGGTCTAGCCTCCGGCCGCAGCCATTGATAGACCTCCTTCGGGTGAACATTCACCTCCTCAGGGGGTGTCACGAGACGTAAGGACTCGTTGATGGAGGACACCAGATCCTCCACCCCTTCTGGTGGTTTAGACACAGACCCGAGAGTCGAACCCCCATCATCCTCCTCAGCGTCAGAGGGACGCTCCTCCTCAGAAAGAGCCTGGAGCTCGGGTGAATCCTCACGACGAGTCTGTTTAAGGGGTCTCACAGTAGAAGAGGGAGACACCCGGGGGTAACTGGGAGGAGTAGCTGGGCTTTCCAGTCTCCTATTAAGTGCCTCCAGGGATTGCGACATGGAGGATAACTGGGACAACAGAGATTCATTGATCTTATGCTGAGTTTCCCATGGCCCTGGGATCACCTGGACCTCAGGGTACAGCACCGGAGCTGCTGTCTCAGCAGCGTCAGTCCGGGCCTCTGGGCGTCCGCAGTTATTGCAGGACCCCTCAACCAGTGTCCCGTTGCATGTAGCACAGGCAATGGTGGCATCTGCCGCCTTAGCAGCACGCTTCCTAACTGAGGACATGGCCACAGTAGGGGGATATAAGCCAATTTTTACAGACAAAAACCGGGATTCCCGGTGGCTTACCGACCGCAGTAATGCGGTGGAGGAAGCGGTGTGTGTGTGTGGCCTCCGCGAGGGTTTTCTGGTCTCCCCTAGAGTGCAGACGTACGCTGCAGTCAGATCCCAGCCGGGAAGTGAGGGGGAAAGATGGCCGCCGGCAGCCAAGCCGAGGGCGGCGCCGAAAACACGCGGGAAGCACACACGCACGCCCACCGATGACGTCACCGTAAGGGCTGCTTCCCATCCTCCGGGCAGCCTCAATAATGTAGGCGCCGGAGCCCGCAGCGCGGGAAATGAGTGTGAAAATACAACACTCAGACTGCATGTCCAAACACCTGCAATCTACAGCCTCAGCCCCTGTGCGACACAGGGCGGTCAGCCAGGGTGACCCCAGCACAGGGTTCACCTCCAGAACCGCGGACCCGAGGGTAACGCGCGGTCTGAGTGTCAGGACACATAAAGTGACAGACACTACCCCCAGGCACACTGGAGACACACGAGGTATCTCAGTGCCGGTCCGGTCTGTAAGCACCATTTAGGGAGGCCTCGGACGGGGGTTCAGCACCAGTCCGGAGTGTAAGCACCATTTAGGGAGGCCTCGGACTGGGCTGGCTCCAGTCCGGTCTGTAAGCACCATTTAGGGAGGCCTCGGACGGAGCGGAGCTGTGCAAGGCTCCCATCTCCCACTCTCCAGAGCCCCCAGGAAGGGATGGAAAGGAGTGCGACAGCGTACCGGGAGAACACTACGTGTCCAGGCACTAGGCCCTCCGGTACCTCCACCTGCGTGTTCCACAAGGGTGAGCGGGGAGGCTGTCGAAGGTCCCGACCGGGACCGTTTTACCTTGTCTTCATACGCCATCACGTAAGCTGTGAGAATGCAGTGAAGTGCAAGCAAAGCGTGATCCTCCGAGCACACTAAGTTTAAAACTGAGGATGTTCCCTGCGGTAGGGGTTTATAAGCGGAGGGGGCGGTGTCTACAAACTTGTAGTACCTAGTGTGACCTCCGGAGGGCAGTGCCCTAAACCCCATTGTCTGGGTCTCCCATTATGATGACCAGAAAAAAGGGAACACCACCCACAAAGATATATTAAAGATATATAATAATGAAGAAATGCATCAACATAAGAGTGAAAAAACTATTTAGATTAAAAATGTTATGTAAAGTGTTATTGTTCAGACGCATACAGGCAAGATAGCGTGGCCCTTACTTGGCGTGCTGCTGCAGGACCGTCAGATCTTTGTGCACAAGTTTCATGGCATCCTGGGTGTTGATATAACATGAAGGCGGAATGACGGACACAGGAGACTTCATGAGCTGCAGGGTGATGCCCGGGCAAGGGGCAAGATGCTTCTTTAAGTTCTGAAGGATTCGCTCTTTAGCAGCTAAAACAATAAATGTGATTATTGTGAAATCTCAGGGCTCAAAATGGGCTTATAAATCAGAAAAAAATACTTACATATGTCAGCAGGTTTTTGCTATTTATTCTAAGAGTGGCATGAGGTAGGGACAGAGAGCCTGATTCTAGAGATGTGTCACTTATGAAGCTGTGCGTTTTCTCAGCAGGAGAGTATTACTGCAGGACTAGGTGTAACGTGCAGACCAGTCCGGCTTATCTGTGTAACCCCACCCTCATCACTGATTGGCATCTCACTAACCATGCACAATGTACACCAGAGGCTATCAGTCAGGATGGGGGCTGGATTATACACAGGAAGCTGCCAGTCAGTGGTGTGGACAGGGTTATACACAGGAAGCTGCCAGTCAGTGGTGTGGGCAGGGTTATACACAGGAAGCTGCCAGTCAATGGTGTGGGCGGGGTTATACACAGGAAGCTGCAAGTCATGGGTAGGGGTGAGGTTATACACAAAAAGCTGCCAATCAGTAATGTGGGTGGGGTTATAGAAAGCTGCCAGTCAGTAATGTGGGTGGGGTTATAGAAAACTGCCAGTCAGTGGTGGGGGCAGGGTTATACACAGGAAGCTGGCAGTCAGTGGTGTGGGTGGGGCTATAGAAAGCTGACAGTCAGTGGTGTGGGCGGGGTTATACACAGGGAGCTGCGAGTCATTGGTAGGGGTGGGGTTATACACAGTTAGCTGTGAGTCATTGGTAGGGTTATACACTAAAAGCTGCCAGTCAGTGGTGTGGGTGGGGTTATAGAAAGCTGCCAGTCAGTGGTGTGGGTGGGGCTATACACAGGAAGCTGCCAGTCAGTGGTGTGGGTGGGGCTATAGAAATCTGCCAGTCAGTGCTGGGGGCGTGGTTATACATAGGAAGCTCCAAGTTAGTGGTGGGGGGTGGGGTTATACATAGCTCAGCGTTCTGAGCTCTGCTACATATACATAAGTGAAAACAAAGATTCTGTCAAAATTGCACCAACCAGTCCAGTAAATAAGACATCACTGGAATCTGACTTCCTGCCCCTACATCATACTGATCTCAGATTACATAGCAAAAATCTGCTGACAGATTCCCTTAAACTTTTAGTGGATTAGTAACAGTTTATATTGTTTGTAAGGCAAAACAGTTTATATTGTTTGTAAGGTTTGTATGGAAAAACAGATCATCTTTTTAATCTTGCACATGTGGGATCCATGAGCTGGGAATCCCATCAAATATTAAACAAGGCTCAAATCACACCTGCAGGTTTTAGGGCAGTTTTTTTTTTAACCAAAGCCAAAAGGATGCGAGGTTGTGGCTACTTGATGACACACGTTGCGTGTCAGGAGACTTGTCTGTGAGACTAATTTTAGGTTGGACGAGTCGCATATGACTTGCACCCAGTGACATTAGCGATTCTGTCACAGTCGTGACCTCAGGAAGTCACTAGATGCGATGTCACGATGTAACATGTGCAGCTTAGTCTCACAGGAACGGAAAATGTACAGGAAAGATTCATCAAAATCTAGCACATAAGAGTCTGTGACACCCGGGATATCAGACAATCTCAGCTCTATAAAGCAGAAGAGCACGAGGCACAAGAGGAATACAATGTGTGTTATAATACCTAATGATGGGGACGGCATGTGCACAGTCACGGCTGGAGTCAGCAAACTTGTGTCCATCTCTACCTTGATTTGGTTCCATCCATTTACACATTCCTGAATTTCAAATATGATTCGTTCCATGTTAATGAACTCCATCCAGAGATCCTAGGATATGACAATAAAAGAGGAATAAAAAGACAAAAATAAAACAGAATATCATGCTTTATGGGTTTACCATTTTGAGTGCTCCCATTGAAGTGAACGGCTGATATGCAGCTGTGCGATTTCAGCTCTGCACACAGCGTATATCTGACCGCTGTGAAAGCTGCAAACAGCTGATCACCGGAGGAGTGAGGGGGACACTGCATGAGCCACCATGGGTCCGACATTGATAACATATCCTATGTACAGGCCACAATATCATAGGCTAGAAAAATATATATGGTTGCAGTTTCTCTTTAATTTCTCACCTGCTCATTTCGCAAGATCTTAGCCAGTCGGTGAGGATCATACTGCTTGGGAAGGGATGGAATATACACTTCTCCTTTCTGCAGCTTGTCATCATCCAGCCAAACAATGAACACATTAAATAATCTATAAAAAAAAAATTGGTCTGAAAATCTAAACTTCAGCATTAACAATTGCCAATCACATATCCCTTCTAAAGCTCCTTGGAGAATGTCATAAAAAAATGGTAAATCCCTAGATATGTCTCTAAAGGGAGGAGGTGTGAAGAATAGGGAAGAGAGCTACATGAGCCTATGCAGCCTCTTAGCCTGAAACAGGATGCCACATCCATCTACAAATGGTTCCAATGGCGGAAGGTGAAGTGAAAACGTTAATAAAGTAGCTGGGACAATTGAGCCTCAAAGAAAATCATCAGACATGTAGACTGTAGACTCCAAGGGAAAAGCATACACATTGAGGTGTGCGTAGCTCCCACAAATATGTCGGGCACATTTCCAACCTCAGGATATCGGAAGAAGCGTATACATATTTTCCCTGAAACTGTGCGACATGCCTATCACCCTTAAATTAATACCTAGTTGCTGCAAGACACATCATGTTTCTCATTTATAAATAAGTAAATTTATAATAGAAAATATGACGGTAATATCTCTCGCCTGGGACACTCAAAGATATAAGGAAAGCTGATAATTCATAATGTAGCTCTGAGCCCACCCCACAGACAGCCCCCACATGAGGTCACCAAGGATTTGGTCAAGAGAGGGGATAGAAGGTATCCACTATATTTCTTCAGTGTTCACTGCCAGGAAAGTCACACCATGTATTATGTTGGTATTAATTGGAAGCCCCTGGCTGTACAGTACCGCCCCTGTGGCTGTGAACAACCAACGAATTGGCAACTATATTATGCACGTCTGCGTATACCTTTAGCATTTTCACTACCTGTCTCTGCAAAACTGACTATCATATCTGTATACCCATTGTGTAACTAGAGTACTAGTGTACTAGAGTATCTAGTGTTCCGGTAAGGCAATTAAATATATAACTTAATACTAGTTTGTTCTTTTGTCTCAATCCATGAATTCCCATGTACGTGTACTGAGTTTAATATTACATGCTACCTGGGCTAATTTCTGGCCTATATAACCCATTAATGGACCAGGCTTTTATCTAATGAGGAACTGCTTAGTGGCAGCTCTACCGGGCTGGCAGGTTTCTGATGCTAGTGAAAAGGGTCTCCCAGGTTGTGAGCGAGTGTGGCATCACGACAGCGGTTACATGAATCACCCGCTCTCACTCCCTGTGCCTCCCTTTGCCTGTGTGAACAGGAGTTGTCAGTATAACTCTGTGTCAAGCTGACCGTACGTACCTCCAGGGGGTGCGGAACGTCACGTGTTGGCAAAAGTGATGAGACTGTATCGCATGATCCCAACATATTAGAAGTGTCAGGGCAGGGCCGCAAGATACGGTTCATCACAAAGAATGATTAATATGTGAACACACCTCTCTATACAGGACCAAATTCTTACATGAAAGAAGTCTCTTTATGAAAAATGATCTATGGTAATTCTAGCGAGGGCGCATGGAGTGCCGCAGGTTTTCCACCCACAGAGTGATAGCTTTAACCAATTTAGTAGAGAACTTCTTGGACCTCATAGGTGACATGGGTACAACACTCTAAGACCAATTCAACAACACCGAACATACATTAAGCGTATTTTGTACCCTAGTGAAGGTTGGACCGGAACGCGAGTGTTCTTATGCAAAAATATATAAATGTTTAATACAGGTCATATATACAAAAAACACACAATATCCAGTCCTTTATACAAAATGTTGCATAGGAAGGACACACTTAATGTGGGTTTGGTGTTGTTAGAGTGATAGCTTTGTATAGGTCCATAAGGTTGTGCTTGGACCAATTTGCACCGATGGCTGAAGCAGCCCTTTGTGGTTTAGGGAGAAGTAAAAATAAAAAAAATTGGGCCACATTATGATTATCTATTCATGATGCCCAAATACTATCACCTGATCAGGAAACACCTCATTTAGCGCCCATCAATCTGACATCACTTACTTCACCAGCTCTTTGTGCAGATCTGGAGATGACAAACAGTCCTGGGTGCAGCCCCCTGAATCTGAGAACACCGGAGACCCATCGAGAGGGACGAGGACTCGCAGAGCTTTGCTGGCTGAATGGTGGAAATCGGCCACTTCCATCAGACGACGTTTCATCTGTTTCAGGAGGTGATGGTGAGCCGAGCTAGTAAAGAACCTCCTCCCGATACAGCCCTCTACTGCCAATCTAGATAAGGATGGAAAGAAAAGGTGTTTAACTTATTTATTTATGTTTTAGTACGTTTCAGTAATCTTAAATGTAGGATAAATTTTGATAAACATGGGCTGGTGACCTGACATCTTGTAACCACACCAATAAGAACAAATCGGATCTAGTACTCTTCAACAGCACATGCAAATGGAGCCCAGTGATCCCGAGAATGAAGGGGAGGCAAAAGTGGTAAAAGAGAAATGTACAGGACCAGCACCAATCCCATCCAGAAAATATAGTAAATATATTCAATAAATAATAAAATACAAGTGATACAAATTCAGCACAACAGTACAGAGCATGGCACCGTGCACTCCATGCCATGTACCGCTGTGCTGAATTTTTACCTCTTGGATTTTACCATTTATTTTTTACTCTTTTGAATGATGTCGGAGTCCATGTACATTTACCGGTGAGCTGATCATTTGTGTTTTTATCGGCTGCGATAGTGGTGGTACTGCTGTGTCCCCTTTGCTGTTTTTCCTTCACAATGGTGTCCTGGTTCCCAGTGAACAAAGTACGGCAAAACAGCCAAATTCAATAAATGGACGGGTAACCAGGAACGCCGCCATAAAAGAGAAAACTTAGAAACGTTGGGGCCCCTTCATTCTCAGGATCAGAAACCTCATGAGCCTTCACCGATCATAAACTCAGTCTTTTTTTAGTGATAGGCCATCTCTTAATTTTGGGTTTTCAGCCTCTGGATGTAAACATGAATATTACCCTTCACTGACAACAAGCAAGAATACTTAAAGGGGTTTTCCACTACCAATTTCACCTCCTTTTTTTATCCTAACTCTTCCTAACTAACATTTCCCAATATACTTCTGCTACCTACCTTGCTCCTGTAAGATTATCTCTCTGAGGCTCGTAAATACCTTTATTCATGTTGCAGCTTTGATCTTCCAGTCTGGAGACCAGATTCAGACCAACTGAGCAGGGCACGTCACCGGTGGGTTCAGAGCTGCCCATCTGTGATTGACAGGAGTCTGTGCACGCATGCCCAGATCAGACTTCACTCTCCTCTTAGTCCCCATCAGTGATTTGCCCTGCTCAGTTGGTCTGATTCCGGTTTGCAGCCGAAAGGATGAAAGCTACAACTACAATAAAGGTATTTATGAGCATCTTAGAGATAAGATTACAGGACTAGAGTAGATAGAAGAAGTATATAAGGTAAGTGTAAGTTATGAAGAGTTAGGACAAAAGAAAGGGAGTAAAATTATTAGTGGAAATGCTCTTAACGTTCTGTAAACTCCTTAATACTAAATATTCGCATAGTGATCGTACCCATATTGTGGTCCTGGACGATTCAGATATAGGAGGAAAAATTTCTGCCAAAATAGAGGTAAAAGAGGGTGATCTGCTGGTGTGGCCATCGCTTGGTGAGCCCAGCGGTAAATCATCAACCTCTGTACAGAAGGCACAATGGGCAACTTCAGCTGCTGCTGGGCTTTCTGAAAAAGAAAAGCAAAAGGCCAATGTACGTTGATATGGAGCACGTTGGTAATCTAGAATTTACAGGGGTGATGACCGGACGGTGACATACCTTCAGAGCCTGGTCTGGACTCATAGATGAATGGCTGAGGAGTTCATATTCCAACACTCGACGTAGCTGCGAATCCTCTTCAAATAAAGACTCTGTATTAAGCACAGTCCATGAAAACCAGATCTGAAGGTAAGAGCAATCATAGCGGGTTCAGACACCACTCACAAAAACACTTACGCATTATCTACAAGCAGAGAGGGTGATGTTCTCTCTGGTACAGTGCTTTTTTAACCCCTTATTAAAGGCCGCCATTCAGGTGTGTCGGCCGTGTTATCTGTATACGGTGCAGGCTCAGGAGTTGAGCCCGCACAATGCAGTGTGACTGCTGGCAAAGTTAGTACATCAATCTAGATTCCATCAGTCCCGCGTGACGTGATTGTGGTGAACCGATGGGCTGCAGCCTGTGGCTAAGATCTGTAAGAGACTGTCAGTTTTACTGAAAACCAATACAGCACAGCAGTCAAGACATCAAGACATCGCAAGTTCAAGTCCCTTGTACAAAGAATACAATCACAACAAAAAAAAATCAAAACAGCAGAACTGGCGTTTTGGTCACAAAAATTCTCTAAAACAAATGCAATTAAAAGCATTTTATGTACCGTATTTTCCGCACTATAAGGCGCACCTAAAAGACTAAGATTTTCCCAGAAATCATAGATGCGCCTTATAGTGCAGTGCGCCTTATATACGGATTTTTCCAGGAAAATTTAGCACCCCCCAGAAAATAAGGCATACCTTTGTGCCGCAATATCCTCCGTCCCCGCCATCCCCCTCTGTCCGGTGCCCGCCTGGCATCGCTGTGCGGGGGCGCGATCACCAGCCGCCATTCCCGCCATCCATGCTGGTGCCGGGGCCTGCCTCACATCACTGTGCGGGGACGCGATCACCAGCCGCCGTCCCCGCCATCCATGCTGGTGCCGGTGCCTGCCTCACATCACTGTGCGGGGACGCGATCACCAGCCGCCGTCCCCGCCATCCATGCTGGTGCCGGTGCCGGTGCCTGCCTCACATCACTGTGCGGGGACGTGATCACCAGTCGCCGTCCCCGCTGTCGTGTCCGGTGCCGCCGCTGCAT
The DNA here is from genome assembly GCA_033576535.1 of Allobates femoralis. Lineage (NCBI taxonomy): Eukaryota > Metazoa > Chordata > Amphibia > Anura > Aromobatidae > Allobates > Allobates femoralis. The sequence goes on along the minus strand of JARQOC010000003.1, from coordinate 828,734,192 downwards.
CGGGCGCGCTCACAGCCCAGGAGCCCATCAGCCAATCACAGCTCCGCCCAGGAGCCTTGAGCCAATCCGAGGCCAGCTGACGTCAGCCCATAGCCTCTGATTGGCTGAGGGCTCCAGCACTGTCATTGGCTGTGGGCTCCAGCGCTGTGATTGGCTGAGGGCTCCAGCGCTGTGATTGGCTGAGGGCTCCAGCTCTGTGATTGGCTGAGGGCTCCAGCGCTGTGAGTGCCTTGCCACACAGTACAGTAAGTGTGTATGTGTGTGTGTCTGAGTGTGTGTGTGTCTGACTGTGTGGGATGCTGGAGGGTGATGGGAGGCTACACAGGGATGCTGGAGGGTGATGGGATGCTACACAGGGATGCTGGAGGGTGATGGGAGGCTACACAGGGATACTGGAGGGTGATGGGATGCTACACAGGGATGCTGGAGGGTGATGAGAGGCTACACAGGGATGCTGGAGGGTGATGGGAGGCTACACAGGGATGCTGGAGGGTGATGGGAGGCTACACAGGGATACTGGAGGGTGATGGGAGGCTACAGAAGGATGCTGGAGGGTGATGGGAGGCTACACAGCGATGCTCGAGGGTGATGGGAGGCTACAGAGGGATTTTTTTTATAGTAATATGGTGCGCCTTATAATCCGGTGCGCCTTATATATGGACCAAGACGGCTTAAAAGTCATTTTTTGAGGGTGCACCTTATAATCCGGTGCGCCTTATAGTGCGAAAAATACGGTACTCCAAAATGTCAGTTCAGCATCCAAAACTACAAGCCTTCCATTAGCTGCATCAATGGAGAAATAAAAAAACGTTACGGGTCTCGGAAAACGACAACACAAACCTGCATTTTTTTTTTTTACTAAATTTCAGAGAAAAAAAAACTACATAAATTTGTCATCACCGTAATCGTAGTGACCTGAGGAACCACCAAGTCAAGGAGGTTAGACCAGGAGGCCAGAGCTGTACATCTCCCACGCTGAGAAACCGGTTTTATCCTATGGTGAGGGCGTGTCCTTCTTCTCCTGTGCCTGCCGGCTTATGATTGGTCAGCATTATACCAGGAGAACAAGTACACACCCCCAGTGAAACTACCTGATAACACAAACTTGGACTTAGAACAAAATTAACTCATTAGGTGCGAAATACTTTGACTGCAAATATCTCTGCAACGGAGAGGGGAAATTGAAAAAAATCAATCTTTTATTTCGCTCTGCAGCCACTATTACATCATGTGTCTGGCTTAACATGAAACGTTTTGTAAAAGGTCATTAAAAGTCCATCTATAAATATGTAATTTTAAAGTCAATTAATTTTTTAAAGGGTGTGTCCAATATTACAAAAACATGGCGGCTGGATCGAGGTCTACGCCGTTGTTGTACACTAACCTGTGAGGGGTTGTAGTTGGAATCTATGAATGAAGGGGTTACATTGCCAGCGACGATCCATCCCACAAATGACGAGAGTATTCCCCGGTCACAATGATAACCCAACGCATCCTGGTAACACAAGCGTAATATCAGTAAGGCTAATCTGTAGGTTATGGTGTTACACACTGGATTTGACGATTTGATCCATAAAGCAGGCTTTATTGGAATATCTTCACATTCTATAAGCAAAGGTATAAGGCAGGGGTGCAGCTTTAGAGAGTCCTGCTAGAGGCATGGTGTCTAAAAGGCCTCTCTGCATTACAATCACATGGTTTTAGTGGAATTAAGATACAGATTTTTAATTGGGGCTGTGTAGTATTACCCATTATACCTCTAGGATCAAGTCTTTATTCTCGGACGTTTTGGAAGCACATTCTATAGAAATGAATGTGAGCAACAAAAAAACTGAGCATCTACAAATCTGTTTCCAGCCTCCAAAATATTAAATTTTTGCAAAACCATTAGAAAGTCGAAAGCTATTTACTGACATTTAAATTGTTGTGCGTGATTAAAGGCCGCTGCTTTTTTGTATACAACTGAACAAATCTGGTTCACAGGTTGTGTCTGTTATGGCGGTTCAGTCCCATTCACTTCAAAGGGGTTGTGCAGTCTCAGAACAAAAGCCTGCAGACTGACGAGTCATGACAATTTGAGATGTACACTGTCACGATTCCTCTGTGTTCCTCCTTGCCGTCCTTCATATTCTTTCAATAGATAAGTGGTGCAGGCATTTAGTCAGCACATGACTACTTACTCTTACATCATGAAAAATCATGACGGTGGAGCATTACACACAGAGCACATCTGTGATGAGCTGATGTAATGTGCTCCACAGAGCATGCACAATGCACAGCCTGAAGTCCGGGTGTGGAGTATCGGAAATGACGCGCTTAGGATCATACCCGGCATTCTGCAGAGCGGAGTGAGCCAGTCTGGGAGGCGCGCATTTGGATGTCAATATCACGCCCATCGGGGTGTGATAAACAATGAAGGAGGCGGCGTGAGGGACACAGAGAGGACACCCGGAGAGGGGGGGTAGCAATGGTATAATTAACATACTAATGAGTGAGTGATAACAACGTTTTATTACACAGTCACAGGGCACATTTAGCACAGATAGGGATAGTTAGAGTAGTAATAGAAGATGCAGGGACAGGTAGTGATAGCCTGGGGGGCTTTATGGAGGTGCCAGGTTCACCTTAAATGGAGTTGTAATTATAGACACAACCTGTTAGAATGGTTTAAGTGGAAAGTAGCCTTGAAATTCTAAACCTAAAGAACGCCTTTTAAGGGGGGTGTCCAGTAAATAAATATATAAGGCCTGCCATCAATACAATATCGGTGGGGGTGCGATACCCGGCACACCAGCCGATGAGCTGTTCTCGATGCCAGTTGCAGAGCTGCACAGAACAGCTCCATCACCTGCATAGTGGACTCAACCAAGTCCTGCACATCCATCCCTATTCCAATGACAAGGGTGGATCTGTAGTATCCTGCCAAGGCCACTATGTAGCTGACGGACCTGCGGTTTTCTGCTCCATATCTATGCACATCCAGCCAGCACCAAGAACAGCTGATTGGCATTGATGCTGAGTGTTAAATCCCCAATGATCACATGTGTATGACTTAACCTAAGGACAGGGCAACAATATGTTCCAGAAAACCCCTTTAATTCTCTTCCTATGCTGGATCCTGAATTGTGGGTTACCTTGTGCTGCTGGTAGAGCAGTTTGTGCAGACAGTCCTCCTGTAGGTGCCTGAACGCTGCTTTGCACAGCTGGTCCATGAGGTGCAAGCTGCCTTTATCCCTGTGCCATAGCTGCTGACTTATAAGAACCTGAGTCCAGAACTCCAGAACCGCCACTGCCCCAACTTCATTGGGTTTAAGACTAGCAGCGATATGTGACTGTAAAGAAAAAACGTATGAGATTTACATCAGTCTTGTCAATTCAAGATCTCACTGTCCTCAGCATCACCTTCCTTGCACACCTCAAATTGCCTCCTAATTACATTTCCAAACTTGAAAGGGATGGTTCACTGATGTGGAAATTGTTACATGCATTTGAAGATAAAGTTATATTTGCAATTGGGGCTGATTAAAAATTTTGCACCGTTTACAATTTGTATGTGTTAAACTGTCTATTGTTGGCTGCAGAATGAGTTAACTGAGAATCCATCAGTGAGCAGATGTGACTCTTATCTGTATTTTCTAGGCTTCTCTCAGTTGATTTATGACTACATGAAGAAACAAATAGTCCGTGAAACCCGAAATGCTGCAAAATTTTTAAAGACACCCAATAGCTAAAATTATTTTTAGCTGCAAATAAATGAATTTAATAGAAAAAAATTCCCCAAAGGACAACAAATCTCATATCCCGTCTCCTTTCATTCTCAGTGCATTTCATTATACAAAGCCCCATGTGCTTCATCTGGACAGTTCCTTTACCTGGATCATGTTGGTGAGCAGTTTCACGTTCTCCCCATAGTTGATGGAGGTCAGGTGTTGGGTGACCTTGTGCGTCATTTGCATGGTCATTCCTTGAGGGATCCCGCTGTCCAGCTGGAGAAAAAGCTGAATGTAGGACAGAAACCTGCAATAGTATTAGACACCGCGATGTGACTTTACAGTTTCGCATTACTCCACATAATACAGTCACTGTGATAAAACTCTCTAAATTAGGACGTAGGATAGGCGTCCTATGAAACATAATACAGGAAATTTCTATAATATTTTAATATCCTGAGACCATTTAAGAATAAGGATACCGTCACACCTGGCCATATCAGCGGCGATTCCAAAGGCGACGCAGGGGCGTGGCCTATCGCCGCCGACATCGCTGGTTCATCGCCTAGTGTGAAGAGGCGATGTCGGCGCAACAATCGCCTTAGAGTGGTCGCCTGGTTTCTCAGCACTGCTCTGAAACCAGGCGAGCACTCCGGGGCGATGTGTACACATCGCCCCATGTAACACGGCGATCGCCGATGTTACAAGCAATGGGAGCCATAGGCTTGTGGGATTGTGGACAACCCAGTGGCGATGGCACCTGCAACATCGCCGGTGTGTCGCCAGAGGTATCGCCGACGCGGCGGCGATGCTGGCGGGGCACCAAAAACGTGCGCGCCCCCGTGCGTCGCCAGCGATATCTCCGCCGATATGGCCAGGTGTGACGGTACCCTAAAGGGTTAGAAAGACTCTTAATCTTGAACAAGTGTGCTTGACTAGTACGGGTGGAGTCTCTTCACTCGATTGGGTTCCATGGAACACAGCGGATCTCTTTTTTTCTGTGGACATTCAGGATACCTATCTCCCTATTTCTCAGCACATCAGAAGTTTCTTCACTTATTTGTCAATTAGACCCACTTTAAGTTTGTGGCCCTTTCCTTCAGTGGCCCTTCAGTCTCTAATCTGGTGGTGGGACTCTGCGCCTATTTTTCTCAGTCGTTCCTTTCTATCCTATCCATCGGCAGTTTGTGATGACACATGCCAGTCTTCTCGGTTGGAGAGCAGTCTTCCGGATGTTGACAATGCAGGGTCCGTGGAAGAGCTATAAACTCCTAGTTCATATCAAAGTCCTGAAACTCAAGAGCAAATTCGCCTTGCATGCCTACATATGCATTACTAGCTGCCAGGTCTTTCAATCCGAATTCAGTCAGTCACCACCACCAACGTGGGTTACATCAACCGTTAAAGTGTAACTGCTGTTGAAATTTTTATTTAATAATAATGTAAAGCAAGTTATTTGAAAAAACATCCCAATATACTTCATTAGAAAATTCTGGTTGAAAACCATTCATAAACCTTCCACAAGGAGTCCCTACTGCACGATTTGTGAAGCAGATATATGTTCATTCTCACTCAGATCTGTGTTCACACTGAATAGGGGCATGCAACCATATAAGGGAGGGGGCGTGGCCTACACTGCTGACTGCAGCTGGTGAGGAAACAATGCATCAGATTAGCTCAAAATACAGCACAGGACTGAGATTTAGCAGAATGTCAGGATCGCTGCAAACTCCTCTTTCCTTGGCACAAGTTTCTGATCTGTCAGAGCACAGATAAATGTGAGATAATAAGCCACATGGCACAAAACACATTATGCTATGTGACCCATCATTAACAACCAGTACAGTATTGTTTTTTTTTTTCTTTCAATGAAATAACATTTACACTTTAAGGAGGAAAGTGGGGTCACCAAGATGGTGTAATGAAGCATCCTAGCCATATCAGGGATCCACATTCCAGCTGAAGACACTTTTAAGTTCAGAAGGTTTATCTGCAGGAGATTGGTCTTCTGAAGGTTTTCGATTAGATCTGCCCGCAGGTGGGCATTCCGAAAGTCAACCTGATGGCATCCAGATGAAAATCATATCCAGAGTTTGCGATCTTCTGGCGGTAATATCCGATTCTCTGGCGGTTCCTTGGTTTCAGTTTCTCTTCTGTTACCCAAGTTACTTAAGAAGATCATATCAAAAGGCATCCCCGTCATCCACGTGGTGCTGGACTGCCTCAGAAGATCTTGGTACGCAGAAGTGGTCGACCTCCTCGCAGATGTTCCGTGGAGACTTTTAGATTGACCAAACCAACTCTACTAAGGAATTCTCAGTCACTCAATTTAGCAGCATGACTGTTCAAACCACACTTCTAAAATCCTCAGGTTTTTCTGATCAGATGTTACAGCCAATTTTTTCTCTACTTTTCCTTCTTGCCTTTCGGCAGTCGGATCTTGAATCTGAATTACACCTCAGCTCCCTCAAGGGCCACGTCTCAGCCCTGTCCATTCTCTTTCAGAGCGTGGCCAACTCTGTCCCTTACCGGCCTCCCAGGGATCCCAGGGATTATTACGTGGTGCATAACACATTTTACTGTATTGTTTTTCAACCAATCCACAGCATTCAAGGTGGCGCTCCTGATCGCAATCACTTCTATAAGTATACTATCTGAGCTATTAGGCGAGTATTTGAACTTGCCACTCTCCTTTGGTTATCCTTCACCTGGACAAGGTGGTGTTGCGTCCGATGCCTTCATTCCTTCCTTGCAATTTATCAAAGAGATCATTCTTTCTTCGCTCTGGCCTTCCTCTATTTCAGCAGAGAAATGCTTACACTGTTTGGATCTGGTCCGAGTGGTGCATCAATACCTGAAGGTCATGGCTTCATTCAGATTTCCTTTTTGTTATCCCCAGAAGGTCCTAGTTGAGGACTTTGCCTCTGAGGTGACCAGTGGATTCATTCTGCCATTCTGGAAGCTAAGAACAAAGTGACCCTGCTGGGGGTCAAAACTCATTTTGTACGGGCAGTGGACACCTGTGCTGTCTGCCATCAGGCCTCGACTTTGCAGTTTTGCAAGGCTGCAACTTGGTCCTCTGTTCACACTTTCTCACAAACCTACACGGTTCACACCTTTGCCTTGGAAGTTCCAAGACTGGGCAGAAAGGAGCCACAAGTGGAAGTCACTTGGGTTATTAATTGAGGGATTTACCTTACACATTTATAGATTTTTCCCGCCCTGGAAACTGCTTTGGGACAAAAACTCACCAAAAATTAGCCAGATCAAGTATTCATTGCACCCAGCAGCAGGCTGCCAGCTCCAATGAATATGATGTCTGAATACCGGGTGCTCAGTCCCCTGCAACTCAAGCAATAGGGGCGGTTGTGACATCTGCGTCCGGCCATGCTTTGGAACATCACGTGGTTCCTGCATCCCCCCAATCAAGCGCCTGAGTAATGAGGATTCTTGTCCTTATCCTATATTTTTTTTATTTTAGCTTTCATTGGGGGACACAGCACCCACCCTTTGGTTCATGTCGGATGTGTGTCTGTATATTACTACAAAAAAGTCTGCATCCTGCATCTCCTACTGCTTTCTTCAGGAACGGATTAGCTCAGTTATCAATAGGTGGATGCAGCCTGCAGACTTTTTTCTTAGGTTGTAATTCTAAGTGTAGCGTAACCTATGGGTTCCTGTATCCCCCAATGAAAGCTACGAGTAAAAGATTTTCTGGCAAGTCCAAAAATTCCTCTTTTTTTTCCAATTTTATCAGACATAAAACATTTTTTCTATATTACAGCACACTATATAGTAAAGTGAATGGCATCATTCAAAACTACAACCCATCCGAAAGGAAAAATAAAACCCTCAAATGTTGACGGGAATAATTAAAAAAGTTATGGCTCTTGGAACTAGAATACGAAAAAAAAATTCAAGGGGGCAAAGGATTGATAAAGAAGATAATGTAAACTTACGGTTCATTCTTCAGTAGATAGCTTGGACATGGATAAAACATGGGTAAAATTTTATCCAAAATGTGAACCACAGCACGCAGGTGCTTTGCTTGTATCAGGTCACCGAGCATGGTCACACCCTCTACGCAAAACTTATCGACACTGCAGAGACAGAAGTCAGTGAAGAACATATAGATATATACTATATGTACACACACACATACATTATATGTCGCTAATGGATGCAAAGAATTACCTGTGTCCTACTGAAGCAGTGGCCAAAGCGATGTAGCATCCTATGGGCACCCCGTTTTTCACAGCCTTCAGTACCGGGTGCAGGACATTTGCCTCTGTCAAATCAGGGACGGCATCGCAGATCTGCTCCGGACGATCGTTCCTGTGCAACTTAAGTCTCAAAACCAAATCCCAGGACCACTGGTTAAAGGAGGCTTCTGGAGTTTGTCCGGTTCGGACTATGTTGGCCAAGTAAGACACCTGAAGATCACACCAAACTGTTATCACATCGATAAAAGAAGCAGTTGACTATTTCAAGCAGTTTGTGAGGATTTTTAAAGGGTTTTTTCTCATAAAACAACCCCTGTCCATACTCATTAAAAACAGGACCTCTGGACCTCACCTATAAGCCAGAAAGGATCCAAAAAGGACAGCTAATCTGTGTGAACAGCTCCAGATCTGGCAGCCTCAGTTGTCCTTGTATGACGTGGTTGCCCATTCATCTGAGTGGCCCCGTCATAATACTTTTTCCTTGACAGATAATCGGCTAGCTGTGACTTTCTCTGTAAAAATAAGCCTATAGACCAGTGACCGGTCCCTGCACCGTGGTCGGTATAATCCTATAGACCAGTGGCTCGTCGGTGCCCTGCGATCATTATAAGCCTATAGACCAGTGGCTGGTCCGTGCACCATGGTCAGCATAAGCCTATAGATCAGTGGTCAGTCCGTGCACCACAGTCAGTATAAGCCTATAGATCAGTGGTCGGTCCGTGCACCACGGTCAGAATAAGCCTATAGACCAGTGGTCGGTCCGTGCACCACGGTCAGTATAAGCCTATAGACCAGTGGTCGGTCCGTGCACCACAGTCATTATAAGACTATAGACAAGTGACCAGTGCATTCACCGCGGTCGGTATAATCCTATAGACCAGTGGTCGGTCAGTGCACCACGGTCAGTATAATCCTATAGACCAATGGCCGGTCCGTATACCGTAGTCGGTATAAAACTATAGACCAGTGGCTGGTCCATGCACCACGGTCGTTATAGGCTGGTGTGAATGCAGCCTTACTGTTTGTAATCACATTATCCCTCTCAGCCAGTTAGTAGCAAAGAAAGTGACAGTGTGGTGTGCCCGTGACTCCGGTGTCCGATATGTCATGGTTTACCAAGAAGTTAGCTCTGGTCGAAGCATCATTTACCTGCTTAATGCTCTCAGAGATGATCCCCGTGTAGGGTTTGTCAGAGATGAATTTCTGATACGCTTCCAGGACCATGAGCGAGACTTCCACATGTAGAGCATGGTCCAGATACAAGGTATTCTGTTAACAGATAAAAAGGTGGGTTTTTATTTGCTAAAATCCTAAAAAAAAATTAAAACAATTGACCGCTTGGCCATGTTTCAAGATCAACTTGTTGAGCTTATCTTCTGTGTATCAGCAGAAGCCCACAGGAAACTTTGAAGGATACCAGTCCATGAAGAATAAGAAAACTATGGGTTAACTAAGGTAGAAATCATAGGGAATCGCAGAGAAGGGGATCTCGGGCTCTCCATTGTGCCCGGTGCCCTTGTCAGTGGAGAGATGGCCATGTATTAACGACACTCTATTATTGACTTCTCGGGGAGATAAAAAACAGCCCAGTAGCTGAGTGATATATAATATTTATAGCATATCCTGGACATATTCAGATTACACGATTTTAACCTTGTACCAACCTGTGATGTACGTTTTCGACGCACATTGCGTGCAGGGAGTATGGAGTGCACTCCATAAAGGGCAGGTGTCGGCTGTGTCATGCATCCAGCATCTGCCCCTAACAAATGCCATTAGTTCTGTCTCTGATCACGGCTGTTTAACCATTTATATATCACTTTCAATCAATGACTTAATGTACTGCTTTCTGGTGCAACTGTGTGTAGCCAATGGGCAACAATGGCAGATAGGGGCGGCCCCCATGGCTGCCATCTTATTCCACCTGCGGCTAGGCTTCATAGGAGAACATAAAATTATACAATAAAATGGAAAAGTGTAGTAGTGCAGAATGTAACATAAGCGATAAGTTCAGATCTACTAGGAAGCACTTAAACAAATAAATATATAATGCATAATTGAACACATAAAAATGCCAAAACTAATTTTTGCAAAGTTCTGAACCTTTTTCGACCACTAAACTACATAAAATAAATCTCATATGATTGATATTGCCATACTGGTTCTGACCTCTCGTCAGTAATGTTTACCGCACACATAAATCCTAATAATCAGTGCCAGGAATGTTGTTTGTTTTTATCATTTCATCTCACATTTTTTTAGTACATTATATGTTAAAAGACACAACTTGTCCTGCAAAAAAAAACAAGCTGTGTCAATGGAAAAATCAGAAAAAAAGTTATGGCTCTTGAAGAGGAAAAAAAACTAAAATGCAAAGAGTGAAAAGTGGCACAGTCCTAACTGTCATCAGCCTCATTTTCTGGGTTTCGTTGCAGGTCTCGTTCATACCGTGTCAGTGATGCCCCAGTTCAGACCCTCGAGGATAATACAGGCCAGCTTGTTCTCCACCTCAGACAGGTTGTGTCCGAGGAGCCAGTCCCTGATGATGCCGATCTCTGAGGCGCTGGGTCTCCATTGATGGAGGGGTAATTCTTTAAATAAGTACAGGGAAACCTTAAAATGGAAAATCAATAAGATCATCATTAATAAATGCAAAAAAAAATAAAAGAATCACTAATATTCCTGTTGGAGCCACTGCAGGGGTTGTCCGGTGAAACCAAGTTTTCTTTGGGGGACACAGGAACCATGGGCGTACACTGCTGCCACCAGGAAGCAAACACCAATAATACAACCTAAAGATAAAAAAGTCCTGTGCTTCTCAGCAGGCGACATTGGCCTACTGGCACCAAACTACTCAGACTAGGTTAGAGTTATGTAGGAAGCAGACACGGATCTGTGATCTGGACTTGTCTCTACCTATAACTGTCAGGAGTATCTATCATCATTAGGAGACCTGACAGCCCTGGTTTTTAAATGTGATTCATTTCATTTGGACCAACACATTTTAATGACATTTTCCTTGTTGGTAGTCCATTCCATTTGAATAGTCACATGATCTGTGACATCTTCTCCTCTCGCTTCCTTAAACTAAACATAGACAAAACTGAACTCATCATCTTTCCCCCATCTCGCGCACTTCCCTTACCAGATCTATATATCACAATAAATGACATCACACTTTGCCCTGTACCTGAAGCCTGCTGCCTCAGCGTAACCCTTGACTCTGCCTTTTCCTTCAAATCTTACATCCAAGTTCTCACCACCTCCTGCCGCCTCCAACTCAATAATATTTCCAGAATCCGTCCCTTTCTCAACCCTCAATCTACTAAATTACTAGTGCATGCCCTCATCATCTCCCATCTCCACTACTGCAACCTCCTCCTCTATGGCCTCCCTGCTAACGCTCTTGCACCTCTCCAATCTGTCCTTAATCTGCTGTCCGACTAATCCACCTCTCTCCTCGCTGCTGCTCCTCCACTTCTTCCCTATCCAAATCCCTCGACTGGCTCCCAATTCACCAGCGTACTAACATTGACGTACAAAGCCGTCCACAATCTGTACCCCCCATATATCTCTGAACTAATCTCCCGATATCATCCAACTCGTAATCTCCGATCTTCCCAAGACCTCCTCCTTTCCTCCACACTTGTAAGTTCCCCATCAAACCGCCTGCATGACTTCACCCGAGCATCCCCCATCCGCTGGAACTCTGCACCCCAAAACATCCGACTGTCCCCTACACTCGGAAACCTTCAAGCGGAGCCTGAAAACCCATCTCACCACCACCCGACCCAGCGCTCCACCACCACCAGAGCAGACCCAACCTACTGTCTCTCTCCCCTTTGCCCTGTAGAATGTAAGCCCGCAAGGGCAGGGTCCTCTCTCCTCTGTATCGGTCTGTCACTGTTAGTTTGTTCATTGTATTTTTAACTTGTTTGTATGTAACCCTTTCTCATGTACAGCACCATGGAATCAATGGTGCTCTATAAATAAATAATAATAATAATCTGTCACTTCATGCTGGTCATAGAATCTTACTATACTGACCACCATGAAGTGAGGAAGTCTCTTGTGGCTGCTGGAGTTCGGATGTTTGGAGCCGTGTCGTCTGCAGCAATCACGTTTGTTGTATCCTTTTGTCTTGTTCCTCAGTCTATCTACCTTCCCTGTGTTTTACTACATCGGTCAGGCAGTCTACGATCTGGTGGCAGAACTCTCCCCTTATTCATCTCGTTCTAAATCATTGGCAGATTGTAATGAAAGACACCAGTCTTTTCGGCTGGGGCACATTTTTCTGTAAGACGGGTTTGCAAGGGCACCGCAGAATGTAGAGGAAGAGATGTATCTCATGCATGAAGTAATAGGACAAAAAATAGAGAGAATGAGCAACATGGAAAGAAAGTGATGATCACCATTATAAAAGAATATTGGAAAGTTATATGGAAAGTTCAAAAAATCCTCTTTTCCATAGGAAAGGTGATGATGTATTAATGAGTGGAGGTCCGATTGCTGAGATATGCACCAATATGAAAAACAGGAAACTTTTACCCTGGGAAATAAAATGAAGCAGCAAGAAGCATGCTCGACTACTGCTCCATTAGATTCCTAAGAGGCTGCCAAGCACTGCATTTGGCCGTTTCTGGTCTTGCATAGGGAATGGAGGCTTGCTTGGGAATCTGATCTCCAGCTTCATTTTGTAACGGAGATAAAAGTTTCCCATTCTGCTGATCAGCGAGAGTCCCAGTCATCGGACCACCACTGATCAGTAAGTATACACCTAATCTGAGGATAGGTGATAACTTGTTTTCAATGGACAACCCCTTTAATAGCTGGGATGGGATTCACCCAGTAAATAAAAATCTCACCATGCCAACTTTATCGATGGTTTCCCGGACACGCTGCAGGAGGACAGATATGATACTAGAGTGTGCACTAGTAATAGTGGCGAGGAGCTCGCGGCCCACCTTAGAGAACGCTTCTCTTGTAGACATACTGACATAGGAGACCTAAAAATACAGAGAAAGTAAAACATACACTGTAGTGAAGTCATAATACTCTAAACATGACTAGAAAAGCTCCGGGGTTCAGTGTTTAATGTCAATAAATGTATAGGTGGCATGTGCATGCAACATTATGGTTGGAGAACAAGAATAACACTATTTCTGGTCATTGGATGACTTTTACATTTGTAACTAATTTTCCTCTCTGTAGCCTCTAACTCACATTCTCAGTTGTCTCTGAGCTGGTGGGTGTTGACTATTTGCTATAATAGCAGCACATACAGACATGAAGGATTCGTGCTCTCCTGTCTCTATGTAGCACATTCAGAAGCAGCAAGGGGGACATTATACATTACTGAGCATTGTAGATGTGAATCCAGCACTGGGATGAGATTAAATCACTTGCCAGAATCTGCTGAGTGATCTGTCAGTTTGTGTTTGTGTCTCTCCATGTTCTTCACTCCTCCTCTTCACAGACTTTAAAGGGATCGTCTGGTCTTAAACTACAAGTCTGCAATCATCCTATGGCTGTGACTGCAGAGTTGTGAATCCTCACATTGAGTGACTGAAGACTTGTGAATCCTCACACCGACTGACTGTAGACTTGTAGTTAAAGACCACATTGCCTACACAGTGAGGGGTCTCATATTAAAGGGGCTATCTGTCTCATGCACAATGGATTTCAACAGTATTTCAGAACGAGAAAGAAAAAAATGTTCATGTGTTTTGAAACTTTTGTTGGCACACTTCCATCATTGGCTTATGAGTAACATTTATGTTTCCATCAATCTACGTTGTCTCCTCTTGGTGTTGCATTTTCAATGCTGAAGAGTGTATATACCTATATATTCTATATCATGCACTTGCTTGGTCGACTTACCTCATAAATCTCTAAAGCGACGGTCTTCACCAGCTCCTCGTCAACATCGTTACGCTTCGTTTGTGCCATCTGAGCAAAGGTGGTGAGAAGACAGATTCCTTCGGAGCTGTTCATTGAAGAAAAATATTCTTCAAACTTTTCTCGCTTCACAGGATCTATGTAAAAAAAATCAATAGATGAAAAATCAGTGAACAGAACATCATTCGATAATGTCACGGCAGCAGCAATAACCATGGACAGTGTGTTGTATCTACTGGTTTCACTTTATATTTCTTTTAGCAAGAAAGTGGTGTAAATAAGTTGGAAAGTCTTCCCCCTTTATGTAATAAAGTTCTCACCTTCCAGTTGCTGCCACCAGGAGGCGATCTGTATAGGCCTCTAATACCCTGAACCGGGAAGGGGAAGGGGGGTGTTGAATACAAATCGGCCCCCTAACACATAGTTTAAGGGTTTACATTTGTGGAAGGGAGGGCAGTTGTTGGCGACATGATGAATGTACAATACCGTTTAATGTGGATTGACAGGTAGGCACGTCTATCCTGGAATAAATGTTCTCGGCGTTCTCGCTCTCGGCATAGTGCATGAGATACAGGAGCTTCCACAGCATGGCGTTCGACAGGGTCCCATAAGGCATCTCAGACATGAAGAGCCAAATGCCCAACCTAAGTATAAAAAAAGAGTAAAAGAGGTGAAAATAAGAGTCAAGACGACAATCCTCTACACGTGCACATTATTAATCTGGCATGGTTTGCAGCTTGAATCAATAGCGCTGACGTGATCCCGGTTATTGATCTTACCTCTTGGCTTTGAGGACATGGAGGACGGCGGTCAGGAAGAGCTCATCATAAATGGCTTGTAGCTTCCCCAGTGAGTAGAGCTCCGAGCTTTGCTCCCGGCCTCGGTTACTGCTCAGGTACAGAGCCCAGTGATCGCTGACATAACACAGGGTCATCCTGCAATACAAAATCATTGCTTTACCTTTATAGATGTATTTCCACCATAAGCTTTTATGTCAAATTCACAGGGAAATGTATAATGGATGAGAGTCTCACTTATGGCACCATATCATATGTAGGAACTCCCATACAAATGAATGGAGAAAGTCACATGTGTGCAGTGACCTCTCCAATAGCAACAATTTAGGAGGGCTGGGGAAGTCCTGCATCTGTCATACATATATGCAATAGACTGTGAATGTAATACAAATGCACACGATGGAATCACTACTTTATTTCCTTCAGTTATTGCATCATAGATTAATCTTTACTGGAAAATAATTTTTGTTTTTATTGCTTGGATATTGCATGAATCAATAGAGGTCCAATGTCTGTGGCCTGCACCAATCCTGAGAAACAAGGAGGCGCAGCAGCACTGGTGTGTAGAGGTGTCCCCCTTCTATGTTATCCTTGCGGTTATTGTCCCATTCACTTGCACTGCTGCTCTCTGCACGGTCTGATGGCCACGGAGCGCAGCAGTACAGGAAAAGTAATAATCCGGGATATCTTGTGGTTTCTATGGTCAGATCCCTCTGACCACAAAGTGACAACATTATCTAGTAATGTCATATCAATTCCCATGTAGGAAACATCATACTAACCTGATCAGAGCATAGTCAGGCATCCCAATGATTTCACTACCCCAATATCCCGACGGGGGGTGTATATACCATGAATCTGGCCACAGGACGACACACAAAACAACAGAAATGTTTTCAGTAATGTAAAATAGAAAAGCCTGAGATTACCGTATAATGCAGCCAATCCGCTTCACGAACTGGCGGTACCGGGCCCTGTTGAAGGTCTCCAATCCGAGGGCCAAAAGCTCAAGCAAAGAATTGGCAAAGGCGAAAATCTTCATCATTTCCTGGGGGGTGGTTTTATCAGGAAAATATTCACCTATGGAATTAAAAGTTTCAATATGTTTACCAATCATCGCC
The DNA here is from genome assembly GCA_033576535.1 of Allobates femoralis. NCBI lineage: Eukaryota > Metazoa > Chordata > Amphibia > Anura > Aromobatidae > Allobates > Allobates femoralis. The sequence continues at coordinate 828,718,443 of JARQOC010000003.1, read as the reverse complement.
TGTACCCAGAGGGCTGCTGGCTGCTTTAGGTTTTCGCCTACCCTCTGTAAAGGCAGCAGGATTAGATGAATTCACCTTTTCGCAGCCTTCCTAACCCCAGCCATGTCATTACTACCTATCAGATGACGAAGGGTCACAATTGTGCCGTAGTATGTATTCCCTGATAACATATATCTGATTATTTGATATAGAATACAAATTAGTGATGGTTGGTTTGGTGACAGCGGGGAAGCCTCTATACACATTAGACGGTCATGCGATCCTGCCAGAATAACCGTGTCCGTCTGACTGTTATGTGATGTCTAAGAAAGTATATACAGATGTAATCAAAATTATTCAACCCACATTGCAAACCAAGAATAATAATGATTTGGAAGCCACAGCCCATGAGTAATGGACTTAGAATGGTTTCCAGAAGCTGGTGTCTGGGCGAAGCATTTAATTGTGAAACAACGCGCGTTGGGTGTGCTGCACTCCTGGTAAGACAAACAGTGTTCATTATGTATCACTAATAGCATACTCTGTCTCATTATGTTTTCTTGCTACCAATTTTGTTGGCTCTTATTTTTGGTTTTTGGTTTTTATCTTGATATTTTAAAATGTGTCTGTATTTATACTTTTAACACATGCTATATATAAATATTTATATTGATTTATTTGGCACCAACAGCAGCAACCCTGGCACACTCTGCAAACACGGTTTCTCCAGCGGTGCTCCAGGTGTGCAGAACGCCTGTGGAGAAAATCTAACCTGGCCGAAGATTTCATCCATTATAAGTTTATGCTAAAACCATAAAACACCGCCCTTCACCTCTCCATACCAGCTTACTACAACACCCTTATTACTTCACTAGCCAACAATCCTAAACGACTGACACTTTCCATTCCCTCCTCAGTCCAAGAGTACAGTCCCCAACCACCAGCCTCACTGCTGACGATCTGGCCAAATATTTTAAGGACAAAATTGACCTCATACAGCAGGAAATTTCCTTACAGCCTCAGAACATCATGCTTTCTCCTCCCTCCTGAACTTCATCCAACTCACTTTCGGTCTTTGATCCAGTCACATCGGAAGAAGTCACCCGGCTCCTTACATCTTTCTGCACCAGTGACCCTATTCCCTCACATCTCCTTCCATCCCTTTCTTCAGCTGTCACATCTCACCTAACTAAAATATTTAATCTTCCCTCTCATCTGGTGTTTTCCCTTCCTCCTTCAAACATGCCAGCATACATCCATTATTAAAAAAACATCCCTCGTTCAGAACTCTGCTGGTAACTACAGACTTATCTCTAATCTCCCCTTCATCTCTAAACTCCTGGAACGCTCGGTCCACTCCTGTATGATCTCTGACAATTCTCTTCTTGACCCTCTACAATCAGGCTTCCGCTCCTTACATTCTACTGAAATTGCCCTCACTAAAGTCTCTAATGATCTACTAACAGCTAAATCTAATGGTCACTACTTCCTACTGATCCTCCTGGATCTCTCCGCTGCATTCGATATGGTGGATCACCAGCTCCTTCTCTCTATGCTCTGCACTATTGATCTCAAGTACATGGCTCTCTCCTAGCTCTCCTCCTACCTCTCTGACCGCTCCTTTTCTGTATCCTTCACCGACTCCTCTTCCTCGCCTCTTCCCCTGACAGTTGGGGTTCCTCAGGATTCAGTCCTAGGTCCCCTTCTCTTCTCTCTATACACTGCCCCCATTGGTCAAACCATCAGCAGATTTGGTTTTCAGTACCATCTCTATGTTATTATTATTATTTATTTATATAGCGCCATTAGGTTCCATGGCGCTTTACATGAGGATAAGGGAGACAAGAACAAGTACACTAAATCTAGGTGATCAGGACGTACAGGTACAGGAGGGACAGGGACCCTGTCCGCGAGGGCTCACAGTCTATGAGGGGCGGGTTAGGATACAGTAGGATGGGGGAATGTCAGGTATGGGGCGGTCGCCTGGGTCTCATGGCAGGTTGTAGGTTTGACGGAATAGGTGAGTCTTCAGGTGACACTTGAAGCTTCTCAGGGTCGGAGAGTGTCTGACGTGTTGGTGCAGGGAGTTCCAGAGTATGGCTGATGCCCGGGAGAAGTCCTGGACTCGGTTGTGCGAACAGGTGATGAGGGGGGACCAGAGGAGGAGTTCTTGGGAGGAGCGGAGGTTGCGTGAGGGTAGGTATCGGGAGACCAGTTCAGAGATGTATGGTGGGGCCAGGTTGTGTATGGCTTTGTACACCATGGTTAGTGTTTTGAATTGGGATCTCTTGGAGGCGGAGAGCCAGTGAAGGGCTTGGCAGAGGGGGAGACAGGGGAGTAGCGGGAGGACAGGTAGATTATCCTCAATTCCGCTGCCCAACTAGACTGGAGAGGTGTGAGGGAGTTAGCCGGGAGGCCATTGAGAAGGAGGTTACAGTAGTCAAGGCGGGAGATTATAAGAGCATGAATGAGTGTTTTAGCGGTGTCGTGGGTGAGGAAGGAGCGGATCCGCGAGATGTTCTTGAGCTGGAGCCAGAGGGATGTGGTGAGGGCCTCGATGTGGGGCTTGAAGGATAGGGAGGAGTCAAGGATTACCCCGAGGCACTTGGCTTGGGGGACTGGGGAGAGGGCGCAGTCGTTGATGCAGATGGATAGGTTAGGAGGTGGGGTGGAATTTCTTGGGGGGAAGACTATGAATTCAGTTTTGTCCATGTTGAGTTTAAGGAAGCGAGCAGAGAAGAAGGATGAGATGGCGGAAAGGCATTGTGGGATTTTGGAGAGTAGGGAGGTGATGTCAGGGCCGGACAGTTAGATTTGGGTGTCGTCGGCGTAGAGGTGGTACTGGAGGCCGTGGGACTCAATGAGTTGCCCTAGGCCGAGAGTGTATATGGAGAAAAGTAGGGGTCCCAGGACCGAACCTTGGGGGACTCCGACAGAAAGGGGGTAGGGTGAGGAGGAGGTGTGGGAGACGCTGAAGGTCCGGTCCGCTAAGTATGAGGAGATCCAGGAGAGGGCAAGGTGGGTGATGCCGAGGGATTCCAGGATCTGGAGAAGAAGGGAGTAGTCAACCGTGTCGAAGGCGGCATACAGGTCAATGAGGAGAAGGATGGAGTAGTGGTGTTTGTTCTTGGCGGTCAGTAGGTCGTTGGTGACTTTGGTCAGGGCTGTTTCAGTGGAATGGAGGGGTCGGAAGCCGGACTGTAGGCGGTCGAAGTGGGAGCACGAGGAGAGGTGAGAGGACAGTTCGGAGTGGACGTGCTGTTCAAGTAGCTTAGAGGCGAATGGGAGAAGAGATATGGGGCGATAGTTAGAGACAGAGGTAGGGTCAAGTGAGGTTTTTTTTTAGGATGGGTGTGATTAGGGCGTGTTTGAAGGCCGAGGGGAAGGCACCAGTGCTAAGTGAAAGGTTAAAGAGGTGGGTGAGGGCTGGGATGAAAATGGAGATGTGGTTCGGAATGAGGTGGGATGGGAGTGGGTCGTGGGCGCTGGTGGTGCGGTGTGATTTTGACAGGAGGGAGGAGAGTTGGTCTTCAGTTATGGGGGGAAGTGGCTGATGGAGGAGGAGGGCAATGTAGGTGAGAGGGGGAGTTGTGGGGATAGTGGACCGAAGCTGTTTCTGATCTTGTCGATCTTCTCCTTGAAGAAGGTCGCAAAGTCTTCAGCAGAGATGAGGGGAGAAGGGGGAGGAGCAGGCGGGCGAAGTAAGGAGTTGAAAGTTTTGAAGAGCTGTTTGGGGTTGTGGGACAGAGAGGTTATTAGGGATGAGAAGAACACTTGCTTGGCGGTAGCAAGTGCCGTCTTGAAGTCAGTGATGGATTGCTTGAACAGAGCAAAGTGCTCGGGGGTGTGGGACTTTTTCCATCTCCTCTCGGTGACCCTGGACGCTCGTCTCAGGCTTTTAGTGAGGGTGGTGTGCCAGGGTTGCCTGTTAATGCGTGGAGCATGGAGAGTGAGGGGGGCGGCTAGGTCGAGAGCGTTCGTTATGGTGGTGTTGTATAGGGTGGTGGCAATGTCAATGTCGTCAGCGGAGGGTATGTCGGTGAGAGGGAGGAGGGATTCAGAGAATAAAGGAAGATCAAGATCTCTTAGGTTTCGGCGAGGGTGATTAAGTTTGCGGGGAGGGGGTAGTGTGGCAGGGGAGGAGAGGGCGGAGAAGGTCAAGAGATGGTGGTCAGACAGTGTGAGTTCCGAGGTTGTGAGGTTAGAGAGGGAGCAAAGGCGGGTAAAGATGAGGTCAAGCATGTGGCCTTGTTCGTGGGTGGGAGAGGAGGACCATTGGGAGAGCCCTAGGGAAGTGGTCAAGGAAAGAAGGAAAGAAGGTTGATGACACCCAGTTAAACACCTCTTCTCCTGACATCACCACATTACTACAAAGTACCAGTGATTGTCTGTCTGCTGTCTCTAATATCACGTCTTCTCTCTACCTTAAACTGAACTTGTCAAAAACTGAACTTCACGTGTTTCCTCCCTCTCCTAATCTTCTGAAACCTAATATTGCCAATTCTGTATGTGGTTCTACAGTTACTCCTCAGCAGCACGCTCGCTGTCTTGGGGTTATATTTGACCCGGATCTCTCCTTCTCTCCCCACATCTGGTCACTCGCTTGCTCATGTCACCTACACCTCAAAAACATCTCTAGAATACGATCTTTTCTTACTGTTGACTCTGCAAAAACTCTAACTGTTGCCCTTATTCATTCTCGCCTGGATTACTGCAATTCTCTATTAATCGGTCTCCCTAATACTAAACTCTCTCCTCTCCAATCCATCCTCAATGCAGCAGCCAGGATCATATTCCTCTCCAACCGCTTCACCGATGACTCTCTCCTGTGCCAGTCATTGCACTATTTGCAAATCCGCTATAGAGTACAATATAAAATTATCACTCTGACCCACAAAGCCCTCCACAGTTCTGCTCCGCCCTACATCTCCTCCCTCATCTCTGTCTATCACCCTACATATGCCCTTTGCTCCGCAAGTGACCCAGGACCGACATCAGCTACAATCCAAACCTCCCACTCCCGTCTCCAAGACTTCTCACGAGCTGCTCCAAATTCTCTGGAACGGGTTACCAAGAACAATTCAATTAATTCCCAATACCAATAGTTTTAAGCGAGCCTTAAAAACACATCTCTTTTTACTGGCCTATCACCTCACCTCACTTGTCTATTTATTCCTATCTTCCCTTTTCTAAATCTGGCCTCTTGTGTCATCTGTTTGCACCTGCAGACTGTTTGTCTGTCTGTCTGTCCCCATGCATAATAAAGCACTTTATCTGTACTTGCACAGATCCCGACTGATGACTGCTTCATGCAGCGTTACGTGAATCCTGTAATTATTATATCGATGGCTGGACCATATATGACATCATTTGTTACTGTTACCTTTTGTGCCTCCCCTATTTCCCCATAGATTGTAAGCTCTTGTGAGCAGGGATCTCACTCCTCATGGTTTTTGAATTTTTGTTACTCTGTATTGTCTCATTGTCTGTACATGTCCCCTCTGAATTGTAAAGTGCTGCGTAATATGTTGGTGCTATATAAATAAAATTATTATTATTTACCTATGAATTCATATTTATTATATGTTATACTAGCTGTAGAGCCCAGCGTTGCCCAGATGTGGTTGTAATGCTCATATATGGTAATATCATCCATATATGGCAATATGGGGCGGGGATATGTGGAGGAGGCGGGGATATGTGGAGGAGGCGGGGATGTGTGTAGATGTAGGTTGCAAAGTGAGCGTGGCTATGTAGAGTGGGTGTGGTTATGTGGAGTGGGTGGGGGCTTTGTGGAATGGGCGGAGCTATGCCGCATACATCCATATAGACTCAGCTTTATATATTACTAGTAAAAAGGCCCGATGCAATTGCATCGGGAGCGCGGTGAAAAGAATTGTGTGTATACAGGCGGGTGAGTGGCTAGCAGAGTATACATGGGGCTCTGTGGGTAGCAGACTATACAGGCGGGTCTGTGGGTAGCAGAGTATAGAGGCGGCTCTGTGGGTAGCAGAGTATACAGACTGCTCTGAGGGTAGCAGATTATACAGGCGGCTCTCTGGGTAGAAAAGTATACAGGCGGCTCTGTGGGTAGCAGAGTATACAGACTGCTCTGAGGGTAGCAGATTATACAGGCGGCTCTGAGGGTAGAAAAGTATACAGGCGGCTCTGTGGGTAGCAGAGTATACAGGCGGGTTTGTGGTTAGCAGATTATACAGGCGGCTCTGTGGGTAGCAGAGTATAGAGAAGGCTCTGTGGGTAGCAGAGTATAGAGGCGGCTGTGTGGGTAGCAGAATATAGAAACGGCTCTGTGGGTAGCAGAGAATACAGGCGGGTCTGTGGGTAGGAGAGTATACAGGCGGCTCTGTGGGTAGCAGAGTATACAGGCGGCTCTGTGGGTAGCAGAGTATACAGGCGGCTCTGTGGGTAGCAGAGTATACAGGCGGCTCTGTGGGTAGCAGAGTATAGAGGCGGCTCTGTGGGTAGCAGAGTATAGAGGCAGCTCTGTGGGTAGCAGAGTATGATTTGGCGGGAGGCTGGAGGAGTGAGGGGAGCAGAGGCTGGAGGGGTGAGGAGAACAGAGGCTGGAGTGGTGAGGAGAGGTCCAGATGGAGGGGTGAGGAGAGGTCTGGCTGGAGGGGTGAGGAGAGATGCGGCTGGAGGGGTGACATCACTGCTCGGCGGCAGGACGTGGCTGCGTGCTGGGGCTGATCGCAGCCCCAGTCAAACGGCATTGTCGTCTGCGGCGGGTTGGGTGATGCAGAGAGGGATCAGTTCTTGCCCTCAGGTCACACATGTGACCTGAGCAGAAGGAGCGGATTGGGTGGTGTGTGGTAAAGACAGGACGGTCATCCGATTGGTCTAGGACGCCAAGTCCTGGGCAATGGGATGGGCGTCCTGTGTGTACAACACAGCGCCCAATCCGCTTGCAGGGGCAGGCAATGGGAGTGAGCGGGGCGTGTCAGGCTTTGCAGGCTGACACGGTCCGCTCACTCCCATTGGCTGTCGCCGGCCACAGGACGACGTCCCTGGCTCCCGGCACCCGGCCACAGCCCGTAGACCGCTAGTCCACCAGCATGGCGACATTGAGAGCCCAGCGGTGAGAGAGTGGCGAGGGGCGGAAGGCTGCGGCGGCATCCGGGCAGCATGGACCTCGCGGAGGGCGCGAAGGCGGTGGCGATGGAGCGGGGCCGACGGTTGGCAGGATGGCAGCGGTGTCAGGTAGTGCGGCTGAGGATGAAGGAGGGTGAGAGGCTGGAGGAGGCTGTGAGGATGGGGAGGCTGTGAGGCTGGAGGAGGATGTGAGGCTGGAGGAGGATGTGAGGATGGTGAGGCTGTAGGAGGCTGTGAGGCTGGGGAGGCTGGAGGAGGCTGTGAGGCTGGAGGAGGCTGTGAGGATGGGGAGGCTGTGAGGATGGGGAGGCTGTGAGGCTGGAGGAGGCTGTGAGGCTGGAGGAGGCTGTGAGGATGGGGAGGCTATGAGGCTGGAGGAGGATGTGAGGCTGGAGGAGACTGTGAGTCTGGAGGAGGCAGTGAGGATGGGGAGGCTGTGAGGCTGGAGGAGGCTGTGAGGATGGGGAGGCTGTGAGGCTGGAGGAGGATGTGAGGATGGAGGAGGCTGTGAGGCTGGAGGAGGCTGTGAGGCTGGAGGAGGGTGTGAGGATGGTGAGGCTGGAGGAGGCTGTGAGGCTGTGAGACTGAAGGAGGCTGTGAGGATGGGGAGGCTGTGAGGCCGGAGGAGGCTGTGAGGCTGGAGGAGGATGTGAGGATGGAGGAGGCTGTGAGGCTGGAGGAGGCTGTGAGGCTGGAGGAGGCTGTGAGGCTGGAGGAGGCTGTGAGGCTGGAGGAGGCTGTGAGACTGAAGGAGGCTGTGAGGCTGGAGGAGGATGTGAGGCTGGAGGAGGCTGTGAGGATGGGGAGGCTGTGAGGCTGGAGGAGGCTGTGAGGCTGTAGGAGGCTATGAGGCTGGAGGAGGATGTGAGGCTGGAGGAGACTGTGAGGCTGGAGGAGGCAGTGAGGATGGGGAGGCTGTGAGGCTGGAGGAGGCTGTGAGGCTGTGAGGATGGGGAGGCTGTGAGGCTGGAGGAGGATGTGAGGATGGAGGAGGCTGTGAGGCTGGAGGAGGCTGTGAGGCAGGAGGAGGCTGTGAGGATGGTGAGGCTGAAGGAGGCTGTGAGGCTGGAGGAGGCTGTGAGACTGAAGGAGGCTGTGAGGATGGGGAGGCTGTGAGGCCGAAGGAGGCTGTGAGGCTGGAGGAGGATGTGAGGATGGAGGAGGCTGTGAGGCTGGAGGAGGCTGTGAGGATGGAGGAGGCTGTGAGGATGGGGAGGCTGTGAGGCTGGAGGAGGTTGTGAGGATGGAGGAGGCTGTGAGACTGAAGGAGGCTGTGAGGATGGGGAGGCTGTGAGGCTGGAGGAGGCTGTGAGGATGGGGAGGCTGTGAGGCTGGAGGAGGGTGTGAGGCTGTAGGAGGCTGTGAGGATGGGGAGGCTGTGAGGCTGGAGGAGGCTGGAGGAGGCAGTGAGGATGGGGAGGCTGTGAGGCTGGAGGAGACTGTGAGGCTGGAGGAGACTGAGGCTGGAGGAGGCAGTGAGTATGGGGAGGCTGTGAGGCTGGAGGAGACATTTACTGTACTGAGCATGCTCAGTACAGTAAAAGGTCTCCAAACAGGAAGGCAGGGGTTAAAAAAAAAAAAAAGTTAATGCTCACCTCTCCCCGAGCCCCCGCCGTCTCCTGCCGTCTTCTGCCAAGCTTCCGGTGGCTGCCGCAGGCTCCCAGTGTGTGCAGAGCAGTTCTAGTGCAGTTCAGGACCTGCGGTGATGTCAGAGTCACGTGACACCAGGTTACCATGGAGTAACCCGGTGTCACGTGACTGTGACATCACCACAGGTCCTTGACTGCAGTAGTAGAAGAGCTCTGCAGACACTCGGAGCCTGCGGCAGCCACCGGAAGCTTGGAGGAAGACGGCAGGAGACGGCGGGGGCTTGGGGAGAGGTGAGCATTAACTTTTATTTATTTTTTTTTTTTACAGTAGTGCGGGTCTGCGGCTCGTGATGACGCTGCGCGTCATCACTCGCAGTCCCGCAAAGCATGTTGGAATTCGGCTACAGTGCCCGAATTCCCAACTGCGGATTATATAAGTAGATTCTACCGTGATGTCACAGGGGGAGGGGCTATGTGGAGAGGGCAGAGCTATGAAGGGGACGTTATGCCCATATATGGTCGTAATGTTCATATATGGTAATATTGCCCATTTATAGTAAAATCACACATATAAGGCAATGTATGTATGCATGTATTATAGCCCCGCCCCTTCATAGCCTCACCCCCTCCTTGTAGCCCCACCCACTTTATAGTGCCACCCCTACGTATACTCTCCTTCATAGCCCCACCCCACCACATGGTCCCGGGGCAGGGCTATGTGGAGTGGGCATTGCTTAGTAGGCAGGGCTATGCCACATACATACTCTCAGCTTTATATATTAGATAATAAATAATAATAAATAAATAAATAAATAAATAATAGTAATAATAATAATAATAAAGTCAATCATTATTATTATTCACTCAGGTCTTAACTTTTACCATCTTTCAGGAGTACCCACCTTTTTTGTCATCTGTGTTCTTCCCCTAGTTTTATTGTATGGTATATTTTATGTATATTATGTATTTTATTTAGTATTCTAATAAAGATATATATTTTCAGCCACGGTGTGTTAGTTTTTCTATAGGTATTTTTCTTGTTATAGGCTTCCTCTTGGCCTTTACCATAGATTGGATTTTTTGGGGTATATCTATACATCACCTTTGCAGCAGGTCGTAACAGCCAGAGGGGCTCTACTAATAACCAAAGACGCTTGTCTTGAAGGGATGGAATAATTCTGAGACTGCAGTAGTGATTAAAGTGGAATTTTGTGTTATTCAAAATATCAGAAAGTTTGAAAAATTTGCTAATAACCCTAATTTGTAAAGGAGAGGGGGTGAATAATTTTTATGGCAACTGTATATGTTATTTAGACAGTCGATAACGTCTGGTGCTGAGTAAAGATGCAAATTTAGTTTTATTTTCATCCTCATTGACAACAAGAAGGATGGACGCTCGGCTCACCTCTAGAGTTAAATCCAAGAACGTTCTTAAAAAGTTCCTGAAAAGGGAATTGCCCCAAAAGAGAAATCAGGTCGTCCTCCGACAACAGGATCCAACTCGTCTCTGGATCCTCGTCCTGCAAAAGGTGGTAGAAAGTAAATAAGCTGGTGATCAAAACAAAAATGCACGCGGGATATGTAAAACGTTATTTGCTCTCTGCGTACTAAGCGGTTTGTCTTATGTCACTACACACAAATGGTGAGAGAGGTCTAAAAGAGCCAATTTATCCACTGACATTAAAAGCCAAATGTTACTTTCAGTGGTCCCCTGACCTGCCGCTGCATTTTGTAACAATTATAATAGTGTCCCATCAGAAATAAAAATTCCACATTCTGCTGATGGATACAAATCCATTCACTGGTCAGTAAGTGACCATTTACCCTATGTATAGACAATATGAAGATCTTTGGTACTCCCCGTAACATCTTTTTCTTGTAGCATTCATTGGGGGATGCAGGAACCATGGGTTAATCTGCTGCCAACTGGAGGTGGACACTAATAATACTTCTTAAGAATAAAAAAAAAGGTCTGGCTCCTCCCCCAGAAGACTATAAAACTCTCCTGCTGGCACCAAATCTCCGCAGTTAGTGAGTAGGCATTAGGAGGAGGAAAACAAATAATGCATGAAGAAATAAAAGAAAAACCTTAATCACCCCAAGAAGAAAGAAATAAGTCTTAAATGCATGTTTGGCCAGGCAACCAAAGGTGTTGTTGTATCTCCCAATTAAGATTACGAGGGACAGACTTTACGGTGAGTACCAAAAACCTTCATTTCTCAGCCGCTTCTTTGCAGGGCACAGGAACCATGGGTTAGTCTGCTGCCAACTGGAGGTAGACAATAATACTTCTTAAAGAGGACCTGTCACCGCCCCCATGGATGTGAATCTAAGTGCAGCACTGAATGCAGCATGTCTGCTGCATTCAGGCAAGGGGTCCTCTATGGCTCTGTGGGGCTGCTACCCCGATAAAAGCTTATAAACACTTAAATGAATAAGCCATGGATGCTGCCCTTGTGCTGCAGCCTGCGTCTCTGTAGTGCCATGTACTCGTGCAGTCATGAAATCCTAGCTCTGGGCGTCTCTGTGCTGGTGATACAAGGAGCAGAGCGAGGTATTGCTTATCACCGCCCCGGGTGCTGTCCTGCTTCCTGCTCTGACGTCAGAGCCTTTTCCCGCCCTCCTCCATGTTATGCTATGGAGAAGGGCTCGGAAAGGCTCTGACATCAGAGCAGGAGGCGGTGATAAGGGCTAGTGATTTGTCTTGAGGGAGTCACCAACCCGCAGGAGGTGTTGAACATCATTCCCAGGAAGTTGAGTGACTGGGCAGGAGTCGGGTAAGATTTTGTCAGATTGAAAAGCCAACCCAGTCATGAGAGTGTGTCTATGGTTATCTGGACGTTCTCCTCGCAGTCTGAGAAAGAGGGGGCCTTGATCAAGGAGGTCATCTAGATAGGGCAGGACAACCACGCCTCTGGAGTGAAGGAAGGTCATGGCAGCCGCCATGACCTTCATGAATACCCTTGGTGCCGTACCAAGTCCGAAGGGTAAGGCGACAAATTGAAAATGCTCCGTGTGGATCATGGAGTGCAGAAATTGTTGGTGTGTGTGAGATTTCGGGATATGGAGGTACACGTCTTGGATATCTATGGAGGTCAGGAATTCTCCTTCCTCCATAGACGCGATGATGGAGTGTAGGGACTCCATTCGATGGATATGGATATATCTGTTTGAGGTCTAGGATGGGGCGCACCGAACAGTCCTTCTTGGGGACGACAAAGAGGTTTGAATAAAAACTCCTGAAGTGCGGAAACGCGCCCAACTCAGGGAGTTGCGAAAGGAGCGAAAACACATCTGTGGATCGCCTAAAGAGAGGACGTATCAGTTGTGCTGGGGAAGCGAGGTACTCTTTCCTCCAGCTGTGTCTGAAATATGTTTCTCTAACCAATCACCAAAGAGTGGACCGGTTTGATAGGGAAGACTGTTAGAGACTTTTCTATGCCGAATCCGCCCGCCATTGTCTGAGCCAAAGGGCCCTGCGAATGGCGATCGCGTTGGAAGCCGCGAGGGCTGCACAACTGGCCGAGTCCAGAGAGACATGAATCAAACTCACCAGCCATATTGGGCGATCAGGTCTGACCACTCCGGGGAAAGGTCAGTATCCTGTAAAGACTTCTGCAGAGTTTCCGCCCAGATCATAATCTCCTTGGACACCCAAACCGAGGTGAATGATGGCGAAAGGGATGAGCCCATAGCCTCCAATTCTGAGCGAGCCAATTGCTCAAACTGTATGTCAGTCGGATCTTAATGGAGGACCCGTCTGGTAAGGACAGTGAAACAGGATATCGACCGGCGGAAATAAGCCCAATATTTGGCGAGAGCGGGTGCACAGGGATAGCGAGCCTCAATGGGCTTGCTACCTCCGAACTGCTTGTACGGTCGCTGTCTTTGTTTTGCCAGAATGTCTTGGAACTCAGGATGGCTCGCAAGGAATTTGTGCGGGCGTTTTACTCTTTTGAAGGAGAAATTATGGTCCGGCACCGTAGTAGTAGGGTTATCTACCCTAAGTGTTTGGTTGACTGCTGATATCAGATTGTCAACCATTGCCTGTGTATCTGTGGAGTCTAAGTCAAAGGAATCATCCAGGTCAGGGTCGGAAAACGAGGTCCTGGCATTCGTCGGGCAAAAGCGACCCGGGTGCCGATTCCCGTGTGAGAGAGGCATGAGAGCCTTGTGAGTAAACAGGGGAGACATTTCTGTGAGGCCTTTCTCCTATAGCGCCGAGGTTACGAGGAGTGACCTTCTCCCGTCTGATGTGCCCCTCTCGCGGGAGATCATCTGTACGTGTGCTGCTGCTCTGGAAGGGCGTGCTGTCCGAGTTACGGTGCTGTATAGCCTGGACCAGGAGTTCGATAGACTTTCCATGGATTGGGAAAAGAATAGTGCCCCTCAGGCGGACTCGATCCACTAGTTGTTCTGGTCTTGGCGGAGGCCTCCTGGATCTCTGTGGGGGCGCAGGCCTGGTAGTGTGGGGTATCATGACCAAGGTGACAGGTGACATAAGAAGCATACGAGACTGTATGGGACTAGGGGCTTTATTTGAGGACTTAGAGGACTGCATATTAATACTTGGTCTGTTTCACTGAACAAAGGAAGGTATAATGTGAGAAAGCTAATGAGCCTGGGCAATGCAGCAGCGAAGGCTCTGCTGAGAATGAGAAAAAAGATTTTAGCTCTTACAAGGTGTAGTGAGCCCCTTTCACTTACAGCCCCGATGGTCCTGTGTCCCTGGTGCGGGCCGGTAAGAGTGCCCCCGTTGCTGACTAGTAGAGAGAATACCCCACGAGAGGAATGCTGTGATGGGGGATGTGCCCTGTAACAAGGTGCGCTGAGGAGATTTGCAATGTGCGAGAAGCGCCAAAGGTGTGGGCATACCCAGGAACGGGGCCAGGTTCACGCCTACTGTGATGTCATCACAGGGGCGTGCACAGGAATACCGCATCATTAGGGAGGCTGACCGGGGGCGTGAACGCGATTATAGCATCACCTGAGGCACAGAGCCATGCAGAGGCCGAAGCCGGGGCCTAAATTTGCAGACGCGGCCGGGAAAACACAAGGAGAAAGAAGGCCAGAACGTATCGGGCGCGGACGGTGAGCGTCAGAGACAAGTGGCCTGGTGGGACAGATAAGGATAATGGTCAGGGGGAACCCTCCGCGGCGTTCGGTACCGATCCCGGGCTGGGTAACGGTGCCGGGTCTCTTGTGAAGATCTCACCTGCAGGCTGATGGAGTGTCCCCTGGTCCGTCTGCCGGGGCACTGGAGCAGATATGATGTGGCAGTAGCGCGCCAGGGTAATTTGCTGCTGTCCCATGGGCTCCGCCATGAGTGAGGAGGTTGGAGGGTGTTGTGCTGCTGGCCCTGGAGGGTTTGGATTGTTTATCAATTGGATGCCTACTACTCAGGCTCCTTAGTGAGAGGCTGGGGAGGTATGTGCGGTCTCTGAGGTTGCAGTATTGGATGCCTACTACCCAGGCCCCTTGGTGAGAGGCTGGTGAGGTATGCCTCTGTTCTGGAGGTTGCAGTATTGGATGCCTACTACCCAGGCTCCTTGGTGAGAGGCTGGGGAGGTATGTTGCGGTCTCTGAAGGTTGCAGTATTGGATGCCTACCACCCAGGCCCCTTGGTGAGAGGCTGGTGAGGTATGCCTCTGTTCTGGAGGTTGCAGTATTGGATGCCTACTACCCAGGCTCCTTGGTGAGAGGCTGGGGAGGTATGTTGTGGTCTACTGGAGTTTGCAGTATTGGATGCCTATTACCCAGGCTCCTTGCTGGGAGGCTGGGGAGAACAGACTCTAGTCCCAGGTGGATGCAGAGACAGGGGGGTCTACACCAGTGCAGAGGGGGATACGGGAAGGTGACACTCCGCGTGCCCTTCTGTTGATGTTTGTGGGAGATCGGAGCCCTTAGGGGAACCGTCGCAAAGAAGAAAAGGCGTAGCCCCAAAGGATCCAATGTCGCAGAAGGGGGTACGTGGAGGCGACACTCCACGTTCCGGTCTGTTGGTGGTGTGGGAGAGCGTTGCCTTTAAGGGAGCTGTCGCCTGTCTAAAATCTTCATCTGTGTATAAACATTCAGTAAAAAATCAAAACTAAAAGTAAAAAAAAAGAATGTGAGTCTATAGACTGCATCTGCCTGCTACAGACACTAGGCTTAAACTGGTGGTGTATACTGCAGGAAAAGGAGCTAATCTGTTTTTTATATTCACTTAGTGTCAGCCTTCTAGAGATAGCAGCATAACCCATGGTCCTGTGTCCCCCAATGAGGCGAATGAGAAAGATAGAAAAGTTTAGCAGTTAACCTACATTGGCTAAGATCACTTACTAAAACTGACACTAAGCTAAACTGAGGAGGCTTGGTGCTAACAGGCAAGTTGTGTGTTCTGAGGAGGAACCAACTTTTTTTATTTGTTAAGAGGAATTAGTGTGAGTCTGCAGGTGGCAGCAGACCAACCTATGGTTCCTGTACCCCCCAATGAAGCCACCGAGAAATCTTGTTTTCTACCGGAAAACCCCTTTAATCAACCTGTTTTAAATATGGAAACCAATATACTACATTGTAAAGCACTGACCTCCTCACCACCTTCATCCACTAAAGTCCAATTCCCGGACTCCTTCCCTGAAGATGACCCTTTTCTTTCATTAGGTTTCATGTGGCAAAGGAAGTCAGCTCGATTTCTGGGGGGTAAAGCACACACAGATTGATTGATTTTCACTGCAATTTGTATTCATGTAGTTATTTCATACTTTTTTTTTATTGCATAGGATCCATTAGAAGTGATCCAGCTTTCACCAGTTCTCAGATAGGAGAGGAAGCCTGCAGCCAGTGGTGGAAGGAGGAAACATGAGCGGCAGCCATCATAAGTCCTCCGGTAGAGATGGTTTGAGTTTTGGCATTACTATAGAGCCGCACAGTGCTACACAAATAGTGAAAATTAAAAACTGAAGTATTATGGGTGACGTCTCACCTTATAGGACACATGAGGACCGCCAGCTGCTGCATGAAGTGAAACACACCAGCCGGGTTGTGCAAAACACGAACCTGAAATATCGAAAAATAATCATATCTATAGATGTATACCATACACAGAGGGTATCTGATTTGCCGAGTTTTGTAAATAGATTTACTACTCACCTGAACAAACGGGATGGCCCACTTATTAATACCTGCTGGACAGCGCAGGACATGATTCAAGAGGAACAGGTGGTCTCCGAGGCATCCCACTTTCAGGAGCACCGACACCTACAAGACAAGATGTTCCTCAGACAGGCATCTTCTGATCATTTATCTTCAGGACCACACTGCCCCCTCGACCGCCCAGCGCTCCTGACTGACAGTTCAGGTCAGAAGCATTGATGCACCCCTGGTTTGTACATCCGCTCTTGCAGTGGGCAAGATGGACATACTGCTGATGGACTCCTAGGCCACCAAGCATGCCAAGGAGTTGTTCTATACAAATACATATGGCTGGATAGGGTGACTGGGGTCAGGAGTCAACACACATGTTCAATCCCAAAATCATGGCAGGGACTGGTATAAACTCACATGTGAAGACATTAAGCATGTTTGTCCCCACGCCCAAGAGAACCAGCAATGGCCGGTCCGCAGCTCTGATCAATTGAATATGTGCCACTGGTATTGTTGTGCCTGACCTTCCTGTCTCTGCTTATGTCACCAGGCGGCACCGAGAGATGACAAGTGTAGTTCTGTGACCTCTGGGACTTGTAGTCCCATCCATTATGGGAGATCAAGAGTTACCACTTGTCAGGGTTTGCGTCTTCTAGTGGGCAAACTATTTAGCTCCAGAGTGTCTGATATCCACTGCCAGTGATAATGTGACTAGCCTTAGTGATATGAGTACCCTACTTAAATTTCTAGTACACCTTTCCGATTCTGACTAATTACCTGCCGTACAATTTAGTCCCTCCACTAACCCATGGTTCTTCCCCGGCTATGGGACCATTCTTCTTGCCAGATTGCACCACTGAACAACAATTAACTCTGTGGCCTCCGATAAGGGGGTCTCTGTTTAAGTCCAAATTCCTGTAAAAGGGTGAAGGCCAGGGCAAACCTGGGGATCTGGAAAATAGAGTAGCTAACTTCAAGCTGTTTGTGGTAGCCATCTTTAGAGCTGAACAGGAACAATGTCCCGTTAGGTACCTTTACACGCGGCAACTTTTCTAGGAATTTCACTGGCAACTTACTGGTTGCAGTGAAATCATGGAGACATTGTTCCATTTGTACACAGCAACAAGATAGAACAATGTCTCCATGATTTCACTGAACCAGTAAGTTACCTGTGAAATTCCTAGAAAGTTGCCGTGTGTAAAGGTACCTTTACAGAATGGCAGTATCTGGCAGTGGCCCTTACACAGTGCACATGACTGTGATATTGATAGGTGAAGGGAGAAGGAGATGAGGGATGGGAAGACAGGGAAAGATGAGGAGAGGATGGACAGGGGGTAGGTGATGAGAGGGAGGATGAAAGAAGGGAAGGGGGACTTGTGTCGGACGGACTCCACCAATCTGATATTAATGGCCTATCCTAAAAGTAGTTAAGTCATCTAGATCATGGTAATGAATGACCCAGTTACATTTCCTATTGCACTGAACCCTTCCCTCTGCACTCTGAGCGGTCTTATTCAGGAGACGTGAGAAGTTGGGGAGCCGTCATAGTAGAGCGCTCAGAGAGAAGCGTTCTCGGAAAGCTAGCAAAAAAATAGATGGCTGATTGCTTTCTTCCCCTCGTTTTAGTGAACAGTGGGTATCCAGGTTACTTATGAGCTATGAGACATTTTCTGAAAATGCAGTTAAAGCACCACTACAGTGGTTTTTCTTTTCGCACCGCTGTGTTGTTGCTCTAAATCTAAGTCCCCTGAGCTATTTCGTATACTCGCCTTCCGCTGCATTCATCCTTTTCCAGCCAGCAGCGCTCCGATCAGTCTGCGCTGGAAATTGACCAGCCAGCAGCTACACTATTTCATGGAGCACGACGGACTTTTCAATACATCTCTATGGTAGCTTTGTTCTGGCTCTCAGACATGCATGTACGTAGCACCTGGAACGTAGCTTGACTTTCAGCCATTCAAAAGCTATGAGGAGAAAATGGCACTGCGGGACCAGAGGGGCATTGATAAAGTATGAAAACGCCAGTAGGTGAGAATAAGACGCGGGGTAGGAGGGGGTTTACATTTAAAGCAGCACTACAGATGTGAAATAAACACTATAGTGGTGCATGAAAGTGGTCATGCACATGAGAGCATTCACTCATTAAACAACCATCTGCCGTTCCCATTTATATGAGGGCTTGGGTCGGCCGCAGACCATCTCCCCTAAAAAAAATTAAAAGAATCGGGTGGTGAAATTCGAACTGCCAATCCTTGTTGTCCTCAATAGAATCTGTCAGGAGACCCCCATGCACATTATATAGCCGGGCTTGGCTGATATTCATCTAATGTGTTCAGGGTAACTTTACTCTTTCAGGGTATAAAATCATAAGCAGTGATGGGCGAGCACTACCATGCTCGGGTGCTCGATACTCAAAACAAGCAGTTTGGACGCTCAGACGGGCACGACTTAAGTACTTGTGTACCAAGTATAATGGAAGTCAATGGGAAACTTGAGCATTTATCTTCGGAAAAATATTTGGGTTTTGCAATCACTTCCATTATGCTTGGTACTTGAGGCATGCCCGCCTGAGTGTCCGACCTGCTCATTTCACGTACAGAGCACCTGAGCAAGGCAGTGCTTGTTCATCACTAATCATAAGCCAGAGATAGGAGACATGAGTGTCACTCCTTGTAGTCATACTGTTTGTGAGGAGGTCATGTATCTGCTGTATAGAGGGACGGGACTCACCAGCTTCTGCAGCCACAGCAGAATATCATTCTGGAACTGAGTGTCTTCAATAAGTCTCCTGGTAAAGCTGAAGAGGACGCTGATACACTCCTTCAGCAGGATCAGGTCCGAGTGAGACCCTTCCAGTTTCTGAGGGGCTGCGGAAAATAAAAAATACATTATTCATTCATATAACAGCACAAAAGTGGTGGCTCACACCACAGACCCCAAAGGACAAGGACAGCAGAGCTGAACACAGAAACACAGTGTCTGTTCCTACAATATGTCAGAAAGTAGATTAAAAAGAAATACACCAGCCAGAGTCCCTGATTTGGGTGCCTGCGGGCACTCCCCGACTCAGGTGCCTGCGGGCACTCACCGACCCTGGTGCCTCCGGGCACAACCCCGACCCTGGTGCCTCGGGCACACCCCGACCCTGGTGCCTGCGGGCACACCCCGACCCTGGTGCCTGTGGGCACACCCCGACCCTGGTGCCTCCGGGCACACCCCGACCCTGGTGCCTCCGGGCACACCCCGACCCTGGTGCCTCCGGGCACACCCCGACCCTGGTGCCTCCGGGCACACCCCGACCCTGGTGCCTCCGGGCACACCCCGACCCTGGTGCCTCCGGGCACACCCCGACCCTGGTGCCTGCGGGCACACCCGACCCTGGTGCCTGCGGGCACACCCAGACCCTGGTGCCTGCGGGCACACCCCGACCCTGGTGCCAGAGTGTGCCCACAGTCATCTCTGTGAGAAGTATGAGGTTGACCATTTTACACCCGTACAATGAAAGCAAATGGAGATCTTAAAAACAGTGAGAAGTTGGAATGGAAAGATTAATAGACATTTCTCCTTCGCCTCATTGGGGGACACAGACCGTGGGTGTTATGCTGCTGTCCACTAGGAGGCGACACTAGGCAGAATCTGCAAAAGAGTTAAGAAAACTCCTCCTCTGCAGCATTACACCCCTGAAGCAGGAAGTGATTCTCCAGTTTTTGCTTAGTGTCTTGTAGGAGGCACACACAAATTTTATTGCTCCTAAAATTTTTTACTTTTTGGATTTTTTACTTCAAGAAGAAGAAAAGTGGGTCTCTAACGAGACTCCCGGCATGGTCCCTCCTCGGCCACCCACTGTTGGGGCGCCTGGTTGAGGTCGACTTTTCCCCCCACATGCCGCTCCCTCCTCGGCCCACCACTGTTGGGGGTGCCTGGTTGAGGTTGAGATGATGGTCTTCCTTCTCCAGCTCCCCACTGTTGGGGACCCTGGGTTGAGGTCGAGGCTACACAGAAGCCCTTGGATGATGGACTGCAGCATCCCTCCCTAACCACCCCTCATGGGGCTGATAGGTTGAGACACCGCAGGTAGGGCACTAACGTGCTGCACGGTCGCAATCCAGACGCATCGGTGCTGCTGAATGCTTCTGATGGGCACGGGCTGCAGCACTGTGCCAGACTGCAGCACCAGGAGCCACAGCTCTGCTAAGTGCTCCTAAAGGGGACAAGGCTAAAGGGTCAGCTGCATTGCGCAGCACACGCAGGAGACCTCAGCCTGGATGACTACTCCCCAAGAGCCCCAGTCCTGCTGCCACGAGACTGTTCCCTGGGGGTCCCCTAAAGGCTGCAGCAAACGTCCGTGTAATTCCAGGAGATCAGCTTTTGCTGCTCTCTCCTGAGAGGGAAGGGAGCCCATACTGCAAGTTGGAGCACCGGTTTTTCTGGGCTCCTTGCAGGGTCCCCACAGTCCCTGGATGCCGGGAGACCCAGTTTTCTGGGATCTCCTGATGGGAGCAGCCACCCTACCCCTGAATCCAGGAGACCCAGTCCCCTGGGTTCTCCTGCTGGGGGCTGCGCTGGGCAAGCGCGCATGTGACCACAGCTCCTGGGGTCCGGCCGGGTCCAGATCTGTTCCGGTCCCGGACCGGACCTCCGCGCCGGCCTGCCGTCATTTGCGGCTTCGCTGTTTACTTGAGGCCGCGGCTTCGGCCTAGCGCGAAGCCGCCGCCTTATCACCGCCCCCCGGCCCGCCCCCGGATGACGAGAATGACGCGGACAGCGTCATAACAGAGGGCGGGCCGGAGCTGCACAGCAAAGCAGGGGGCGGGACGGAGGATAACTGGCGCGAAGCCTATGGCACGCCTTAGGATTCTGGTCCCGCCCTGCTGTTAGCAGCGGCGGCCATTATCCACAGGGCACAGTAGAAGCAGGGTTGAAAGCACAGTGTGCACAACCCTTAATGCCAAACTAAAGCTGGATTGGGCACAGCTCCTCATTGGTACCAAGTACTGTGGCCATGACAGGGCTTCATCCCTGCTGCAGGGCTGAAAGTGAACTTGGGCCAGCGAATATGTGCGGTGCAGGACCAGATAAGGAGCTCAGTAAGAGCTTCCTGCCTGCCTCAGCCCTTAGGGGAGCCAGGGGTCAAGGAACCCAGCAGGGCTCCCTGCCTGCGGCAATACATCACTAAGGCCGCTTCCAGGGGTTCCGGAAAAGGCCTACAGAGCCTTGCTCTGTGCCAGTTCCCAATAGCGACGGCAGGACAACCAACAATGATGTCCTGCTGCATTTAGTCCTCATGCCCAGTGGCGTAACTTCAGGCCTCGGGGCCCCGATGCGAAAGCTCCAACGAGGCCCCCAATTATTGCAAATCTTTAGTTCCCCTGCACCTATTGTAGTTACGCCCCTGCTCACGCCACACAGGCAAGGAACGATGTCATAATAAGGGGCAGTGTAAATACGTCAGGTGATCAGTTACTGCCCTGTCCTACAGTATTAAAGTTACCTGACAGTACACCTATCACAACACCTACTGGCCAGACATTACGCATGCTTCTGCTTTCTATATTGACGCACAGACAGCACGTAGGTCGTTTTTATGACATTCTCCAAAAATCATTGATTTCGTCCCGATAACAGGTTTAATAACTGTAAGGTAATTAAGATACGGATTCAATTCCGTCAGGCACTTCATGCTTCTGCTTTCTATATTGATGCACAGACAGCACGTAGGTCGTTTTTATGACATTCTCCAAAAATCATTGATTTCGTCCCGATAACAGGTTTAATAACTGTAAGGTACTCCAGATACGGATTTAATTCCGTCAGGCACTATTGTTTCCTGCCCGCCGATCATACTCTGTGGCCCGAACGGCTCGAGTCGTTACCTCAGGACTATCTGATACATAAGTCCTGGACGCTGCCAATTGCCCTGCAATAACAGCATCTACTGCCATCGCCAGTAGACGTGGCATCGGGTTACGTGGATGGGAGGCGGAAGTGGTCGTAAGGAGGCCATCACAGGTCTCCTATGCCTCACTAGACACCTGTTTGGAGAATTTCTGTACACCTCAGGCGCTTAGGAGGCAAAGATCGTTTTCCACCCCCAGAACACATCAGGACGGTTTTTTTATCCGCCGTTGGCATAACTGATTCCGGTTCTTCGGAAGCGTTCGGGTTGGTCGGAGCTTAGGCTAAGTCTGACAAGGGATCGGTCGCCACGCAGGGACCTTTTTTAGTGGCGGACTTCCTTCAGGTTTAACTGACAGGTTTCTTCCTAGGCCCCCCACTGTTGGAGAGCCCAGTTGAAGCTGATATAACCTGCAATTACCCGACAACAGTAAGGCGTCCCAGGACTGCTCACCAATTCTCTCCAGACCCCATAGCTGGAGCTCCGGTTGGCGGTGACGACAGCCAAGTCTCAAAGGACACAGGCTGAAACACCGTGATCCGCAGTGGCACGGGGAACTGAGCTAAGGGTCTCGGGAACCTGCGACCCATAGCATACTCCTTCCTCGCCTCCCCACTGTTGGGGACTCGGGTTGAAGTTGGGACCGCACAGGGTCTACCCGGCCTCCATCCCCGGACTATTGAAACGAAACTCTATATTGCAGAACGTGGAACACGGGTCCAGCGGCCAATCTCCTCACTGTACCCATATTAGGTACTTGGGTGGAGATAACACGCGTAATGCCCTCTGCTCAGTCCGTTTCGAAGCAGGACCTCGCAGACTCGCAAATGCATTAACCCAATGGATGGGCCCCTCCGGTCTCCCGTGTGGCTGTGGCCTGAACCTTCTTCCACGCAGTCAGTCCCTTCTCGTCTCAGGAGTTAAAAGTGACTACCGTGAGACCTAAAGCTCATAAATGCAGCCTGAAGTTGGAGATGTCTATACTGCATCTCAGGAGTCTCCCATATCGGGACGACTTATTCATCAATGCATGATTTTCGGAGTCTGCGAACGCTGTCGATTTCACTGGACACGTTAAGAAGACTCGGTTGACGGATCACCCTCCATGGGTCTACCACAATGCCAGAGCACATGTTCCAACACAGAACACAAACTCAGGGAGTCCTATATGTCTTCCTGATGGACACATGCTGCAGCATCACATATGGCGTATCAGCCATATTTGTTTTTCCCAGACAAGGCACGGATTCTTCGTCTGGGAATTCGCTTCAGCGGTCTCCTCAATCTTTCACGACGGCTATAAGAGTCCTAGACAGGATAGTGGCAGCATGGGAGGCAGTTCCATAGCCTCAGCTGCACCTACAGCCTCTTCAACTATCCATGCTTAGACATGGCCCAGAAACAGGATGTGGTGCGATGTACTCCCATCACAATGCACGTGCCAATAGTCCCGCCCACACACGAGGATGCCCCCCAATCTACGAAGATTCGGGCAGTATTTCTAGTACTGGAATCATTCAGTGATCTTCTGGCAGTCGGTCTTGTTAGGATATAGTCAGACAATGCCACAGCCGTGGCATATGTCAACCACCAGGGTGGAACCCACAGTCTCCAAGTGATGACAGACGTTCGCCACATCCTTCCCCGGGTGGAATCCTTGAACGCTGTACTGTCAGCTGTTCTCATACCGGGCTAACCCGCCAAGGGACGGACTCAGGGAAGCGGCCCCTTCATCCAGATGTCTTCTGTCAAGACTGCCAGCGCCAGGAGACTACAGTTGTGGACCTGACGGCCTCACGTGTCCAATGCTAAGGTTCCATCCTTTCTGGCCAGGTCCTAGAACCTACAGTCAATAGGACAGACATACCAGTCCTAGATGGGACCTGTCTCCGTCTCCCTATATTCTTTCACACTAACAGGATAGTGCGGAAGGTCAAACAAGACGGTTGCCAGATCTCCCTGTATTTTCAGACTGGCCCAGATGCGCTTGGATGACAATTTCGTCCAACTCATACCAGCAGTACCAGGACAACTAAAAAGACAGTTCAGACCTGCTCTCCCTCGGAATTCCTCAACTCTGAAAATAGTGGCGTAGCCCTTGAGACCTGGAATTTACCCATGGGTCTTTTCCCTGGATGGTGTAGCGACCATGGTCGCAGCGAGTAAACCAGCCTTATCGACGATATACCATGAGTGTAATCGTTTTGTTTTTCTTTATCTCCGAGCACCTCTAGGGGTCATTCCCCTTACCCTATTTCATGCAAGGATCTTTCGTTTCTTCCACTCAGACCTAAACTCAGGTCTGTCCTTGGGGTCTCTCACACAGCAGGGTTTCAGCCTGTTTCACCTTCCAAAAAAAAAAAAAAAAAAAAAAAAAAAAAAAAATACATAAATAAACGTGTTGCCACCAGGTCTCTAGGAAAATCCTCCCTTCAAAGGGTCTCCCATTTAAGGTCTCCATACCACGGGTCTACACCTGCGGGACCTGATCTTCGTCCTCAGGGCTCTACAAGATCCACCTTTTGAGCGTCTATAGGTTTATCCTTGGCATTCTCATCCAAACAGTAATGTGTTTTGGTGGCAAATTATTTTTCTCTGCAGAGGTATCGGTACTTTCAGCGCTCTCATGTAAACCATCTTTTCTGGTCTTCTACCTGAACAAGACTGTTCTACGGCTGGTTCCATCCTTCTTAGGCAGTATACTTCTTCCACCTCACTAAAGACGTTTCTCTGTCATCGCTGTGACCGACTCCAGTCTGTCTGGTCGTAAAGGACCTACATATGCAGGACCTTATCAGGTCCCTACGCATCTGAGTACCCACAACCAGTGCCTCTCCACAGGTCGGATTCTCTTTCTCCCTTCTTCCAGAAGGCAGAATTAATGACATATCAGCCTCTAAGGCTCCTCTAACCAGGTGGATTCGTCTAACCATCCAAGACGCTTCTACTGTCAAAATCTCATCCCTTACGGCAGCGGCACGGCACATTCTACTACGGCCGTGAGGACTTCCTGGTCCATTTGGTACCAGGTCTCAGTCCGACAAGTGTGTAGACAGCCAAAAGGGGTCAATCTACACACATACTCAAGCCACTATAGGGCTTGACGTGCCCTCCAGGCGGCAGCGGGTCTGCCTGTCGGGGCATAGTTCTTCACTGACCATGCTCGGTGTCACTAGTTCCATTGTTCTTTCCCACCCAGGGACTGCTTTGGGACGTCCCACGGTCTGTGTCCCCCAATGAGGCGAAGGAGAAAAGGAGATTTTTGTGTACTCACCGTAAAATCCTTTTCTCTTAGCCTCTAATTGGGGGACACAGCACCCACCCTATTGCCCTGGTGGGCCTTTTTTTCTACAGTTATCACATAGCTTCTCAGCTGTTACATGGTTAACATGTTTACACAGGGTTGCCTATTATCACTCTGTTGATTGTTTAAACTTGTGCCTGTTTAGCTCCAGGCCTTGTAGTACTGTGAGCCAGTTACAGGCCTGTTGTACGATTATTGCTTGTTAACTCTTCACTGTTTTCCACATGCGCCTGCTTAGTTACAGGCCTTGTGGTACTAGTATTACTCTACCTATTAACTGTTTACACACGTGCCTGTTTGGTTCAGGCCTTGTTACACTGTTATTATCTTGTTGACTATATTTGTTTACACAGGTTGCCTGTGTAGACTTCCTGTGTCACTGTTATTATCTGTTAACTCTCCTACTGCTTTAGCACAAAACTGGAGAATCACTTCCTGCTTCAGGGGTGTAATGCTGCAGAGGAGGAGTTTTCTTAACTCTTTTGCAGATTCTGCCTAGTGTCGCCTCCTAGTGGACAGCAGCATAACACCCACGGTCTGTGTCCCCCAATTAGAGGCTAAGAGAAAAGGATTTTACGGTGAGTACACAAAAATCTCCTTTTTTCACTCCTCAGGAATACGTTTGGCTGACATGTGAACTCACCATGGTCCGGATGGTACACGGCTACCGATTTCAGGAAAGGTGAGTTGTTTACCAGCCCGTAGATATAAGACTCGACCTGCAGACGAGACAACACCGACGTGTACGAGTGAAGAGCGAACGTCTGGTGTAAGTGGTCCGACTTCAGCTCGAAGAGTCTCTTCAGGTCTCCTAACGCCGAGGCATTGACTTCCGCAGTCTGGTAGTGGTGGTATCCGACTACTTTGGCCTGATCTTCGCACAGTCCCTGTAGCAGAAAAAAAGGTTGTGAGTACTCGCCGTAAAATCTCTTTCTCAGAGAATTCATTGGAGGACACAGCAACCATGGTTTCCAGTGTCCCCCCAATGAAGCGATAGATAAACATTTGTAGCTATTTGTGCCCTCACCAAGTGCCCCATCCACATGCTCTATTAATTTATGAAGAAATATTGTTTTATCAAACAATCTAAGTACCCTATAATGTAATACTACCCTCCACCAGCAGAGGCCACCGCAGGCAAACATAAGACCAGTCTGACGTGAAGATCAGCTGATGAGCCAGGCCTGCTACATTTCAATGATAGGAGCCCATTAGCAGTAACAGATTAAACTCTTATGGGCCGGTGGGCATAGAGGATGCATTATCTATACAACTTCACCCGCAGTTAGGCCTGAAGGAAACAGAAAAGAAGCCAAGTCCATGTTGTACTTGCATTGCAGGGTGGCGGGGATTGTGCCCAACCAGGAGCAAGGAAACATCTAGTGGGAGAACTAAAGAAGATAGGACTAAAGCAGAAGACATGAGCCAAGCAGCCGATCAGGGATTGATCAGATAGTAAAATCCAGGCCACCTCTCAGGCATACACATAAATCAAGGGGGGCCACAGAAAACATCCAAACTGGAGTGATTGAGCGGCTCAATCGGGGTTGACAGAGGGCTACAACCCCATGTAACCATTTAGATGTCATGGGCACTCTTCACCATGGTTTTAAAGCGGTTCAGCTTTTATGAACACAGCTAGCTCCAACCACATCACTGACCAACAGTTATGGAGCAGCCCACCAGGTACAGAGCAGCCCACCGGGTACAGAGCGGGCCAACGGGTACAGAGCGGGCCAACGGGTACAGAGCGGGCCAACGGGTACAGAGCGGGCCAACGGGTACAGAGAGGGCCAACGGGTACAGAGAGGGCCAACGGGTACAGAGAGGGCCAACGGGTACAGAGAGGGCCAACGGGTACGGAGAGGGCCAACGGGTACAGAGAGGGCCAACGGGTACGGAGAGGGCCAACGGGTACGGAGAGGGCCAACGGGTACGGAGCAGGCTCAAGTGTATGAGCCAACTCCATACTACAACTACTTCTGCCATGCATATACGGTGTTTGTCAGACGATGTATGCGGATGCCAGGCAGGGGATGAGGCCTTGTGTCACTGTGCCCCATAGCGGACTTCTGGCCTGCCATCACTGACGCTACTTATGAAGCCCCCATACATTGCTCAGGCTAAAAGAGATGGTTGTGAAGAATACATGATTGGATGATACAGGAAGTTAGAAAATAGGGGATTCAGAGGTGGGGTACAGGGAATCTGCGGCCCTTCAGGATGACAAATATACTGACAAACCAATTCTGACAAGTCTTAACATTGGGACAGTCTCAGAAAATCCCTTTAAAATGGTTGTTCTAACTTTTGTAGCCCTTTGATTAGGCTGGCGTCTGGCCTCTAGTCTCGATTTTTGGCATGTGCAGGTTACCAGAGAACGGTGGCACTGCTTGGTACCAAACAGAAGGCTGTGTATTTACACTAGTATTAAGTGTTATGTCTTGGCTGGATGATACACAGGAAGGTTTTCCTTTCCCACAGTCTGATATAACAGGCTTGGATCTGTGCCCTGGCGTCGCCTTTATCAGCAGATAATCAGCACGGCAGGACTCGATGCCAGCCATGGTGAATGCTATTATTACACTGTGACGGGCAAACACACTAAGCCCAGAAAGTATGAAGTGAAGGAATGCGCTTATTGTGTATAGACCACATCACTATACAGAGCCTCAAACACGTCCAATATTCAGACATTATATATAATATATTATTTATATTATATATTAATATATAATATTGGGCAGATAGATGACAATACATATACCATATTTCATATCTATAAAAAGATAAAATCATGGTAAGAAACATGACCACAATATCTTCCGCCTGGGACCTCCATGGGTGAAGATATTCTGTACGTTGGGGACCTTCTAAAATTCTGATGGGCCAAGCACATCCCACAAACAGCCCCCATCTGCGATCACCAAAACCTACAATACTGACTCCTCAAGCCAGTTTTTGGACTCGTACAAACACCAAAGATTGTGAACTCAAACCCCCCTACCAGTTCTAGAATAAGTAAGAGTCACACACATTTAGGTCCAATGGAATAAATCAACAGTTTATTAAACTATAAATTGCTTGGTTCTATATGGGCAATTTTTTCGATTAATATTAGATTCTTTTGAGCTTGGTATGA
Organism: Allobates femoralis; assembly: GCA_033576535.1. NCBI lineage: Eukaryota > Metazoa > Chordata > Amphibia > Anura > Aromobatidae > Allobates > Allobates femoralis. The sequence goes on along the minus strand of JARQOC010000003.1, from coordinate 828,690,295 downwards.
GCTATATGGGACAATATTGGTGGTTATACCTGTTAATTATGAATGGACTATAGAAGAACTCCCTTCATTAGTATCTCTCCTTGGGTGGCTAGTCCACCCACCACTTTGTTCATCACTGGGTTAAGTGATTTCTATACAATTAGTTAATATTTGTAGTTTAATAAACTGTTGACTTATTGCATTGGACCTAAATTTGTGTGACTCTTGGGGTACCGTTACACGTCGCAACATTGCATGCAATTTCACTGGCAATTTGCTGGTTGCAGTGAAATCATGGACACATTGTTCTATTTTGTTGCCGTGTACAAATGGAACAATGTGTCCATGATTTCACTGCAACCAGCAAATTGCCAGTGAAATTGCATGCAATGTTGCGACGTGTAACAGTACCCCAAAGGCCCAGTCTCACATAACGACACATCAGCGATCCCGATAACGATGTGCAGAGATCGCTGGTGCGTCGTTTACACATCGCTGGTAAGATGTCAAACAGGTATCTCACAAGCGATGTGAAAACGACGCACTAGCGATCCAGAATTATACTGAGGTCGTTGTGAATTTTCTCTCCATAGCATAGCATTGAGATCGTTGCTCATTATCTCTGTCAAACACAACGATGTAGCGTTCCCAGCTGGAGCACAACGACGCAGGAATGACCCAGAGCAGTGTGTAACGATCAACGATCTCACAGCAGGGGCCAGATTGTTGGTGCGTGTCACACAGAACGACATCGCTGTTGCGTCACGAATTTCGTGACGCAACAGCGATCCCAATAGCGATCTCGTTAGCGATCTCTTTATGTGTGACAGGGCCTTAACTCTAGAACTGGTAGGGGGGGGTTGAGTTCACAATCTTTTAGGTTATGTGAATATACTGGATTCTTTTCTCTGCTTTGTAACATATTTTGTATATTTTTATAAACACTGCCTATCTTTCGGATTAAATATATCAAATCAAATAGCTTTGTTCCTCTTGCTCTATAAACTGCATCCTCGAAGCCATAGCCTACCTTAACAGGAGTCCAATCTACTTGTATAAACGATTGGTGGTGGAAGTCAGTAGTTTTCTTGGATTATTGTGGAGCTGGGCAGTGACTGCATCAAGGTGTATATATATTGCATACAATGGAACATTTGCATATATACAATACGCTCACTGTGAGTTCCCCCATGCCCGGCCTATCAGTGCTGTTTGTGTAAAATTGATGGCAGCGGTAGGATATCTCAAGGTCTCCCTGAAACCCTTTAAATGTGTAAGTAATGTTATAATGGCCGGTTAGTCACCTGTACAGTCATGTGCTCCTCCTTGAAGTCCCACACTTTGCTCTTGATATTCTTCCAGTCAGAGATCATGATCTGAAGCTTGGCTTCGGCCAGGAGGAGCTGCTTCCTGCACCGTCCATAGTTCATGAGCAGCTCATGGAACTCGTGCCGGTCCTGGTGGGCGATCCTCTCGAACTCCTCGGTGAAGGAGTCCACATTCTCTATCCAGGAACATGGCTCGAATATCTTAAGTTGCTCCCTAGCAAAGGGGGTGTGCTTGTGCGGCTGCAGGAGCTCGGGGTACAGCTTTTCATTAGTAACCAAAGGCTTAATGGTGGCCACATCTCTCGTGTGGTCAGAGACCTCCACCGGCAGCTCCGGGTAAATGGACTTCACCTTGGATAGATGCAATATCTCTTTGGCTTCCACGAAATGCTGGGTGTTCGCTGCATCTACTTCCCTCAGAGAGAGGACAGCAGGGTGGAGGTCAGGAGCCTCCCCAGGGTGAGGGTATCTACGGAGGGGCTCGCTCTTTCACTACTTATAGCATTTTTAGACAGCAAATCGCAATGTGGAGAAGCAGAGGGAACATTCGTGTCGGCTGCTGCTCCTCCAGACTCCGCTCCTTCTTGTCATCCAAGGTGTCTTGATTTACAATGGAGACAGTCAGCCACAGACAGGCTGCTCAGCCGCTTGCTGTCGCTCCGCAGGTCTCATCGTTTAGCTGGATCTCTATAAAGTTATCCGGGAGTTCGCTGTCCGTCTTCTGTTTAAGAGCATCGCTCTCCTCCTCTAACACCAGAGGCTTCTCTGTTCTCACGTCCACAAGACTCTGCTGCTTCTTCTTGGTCTAAAAAGAAAAAAAACAAAAAAAACACAATGTACTTGAAAATACTCCAGTCACATCCATAGCTGCAATTATTATTCTGCTGTCGTTGATTTTTGAATATGATATATTATAAAACTCCTTATTACTCTGCTGGTATCGAATATTATATTATATACTCCGATCACATCCAAGCTGCAATTATTACTCTGCTGGTATCGAATATCATATGATATACTTCTTATTAGTCTGCTTGTCTTTAATGTCATATATTATATACACCTTATTACTCTGCTGGTATCAAATATCATATATTATATACTCCGTATTATTCTGCTGGTATATATGAGATATTCCAATCACATTAAACATGCATTTATTACTCTGCTGGTATCGAATATCCTGTATTAGATACTCCAATCACATCCAAAGCTGCATTTATTACTCTGCTGGAATCGAATATCTAGTATTATACTCTGGTCACATCCGGAGCTGCATTTATTATTCTACAGGTGTAGCATATTGCATCATATACTCCACTCACAACCAGAGCTGCATTCCAATTCTGTCGAGTTCACAAAGCACATCAGATATTCCAGTTACAACCAAGGCAGAGTTGATAAATCTGCTGGTTTCGTATATCGTACAATGTCCTCTAGTCACATCGGTGCTTATAATTCTGCGTGTCGCGTACTACAGTCACATCCGGAGCTGTCAATCTCGATTGTGTTGGTTTCTCATCACCTGCAAAAAAAAACCCTGGCTGCAGCCAAGTAAACAAGATTGTGAATGCAGCTCTGGCAGTGACTGGAGTGAAAGACTGATGACCTGGGATCTCATAGGGGTGTGCAGTTTGCTGACAGCTCTAGGGTGCGGCCTGTGAGCGTGCTGCTTATCTAAGCCCTGCAGTACAGGGGGCTGCACGCAGGACCCCAGTATACGGCAGCCCATATACACAGCACAGGATAATGAAATCTCTGCAAATAAAGCATCGCAGCTCCACAAATTAATGGCTCTGTAGGTAAAAGTCCTGCTCAGCGCCCAGCAGGCGACAAACTGAAGTGGAGAATTAGGAGTGAAGCATGATGGGAGCGCAGCCCTCTCGCTTCTCTACAAGAAGTTCCCATAGTAACGATGAAAGTGGAGTAATTACAGTCAGCCGAGGACGGGAGAACGCCTCAGCCAGGGTGTCCGTTATCACCAATTCATTGATCGCAGACGGTGTCACTGTGAATATGGACAAAGGCCGAGAAACATAAAATAGCGCACTTGTTACTAAACCCGCATCACTACGCAAAATGGAAAAATCAAGGGCGATAAATGCAATGTGCACGGACGCCGATCATACAAGTCTAGGAAATGGAGATACAAGGCTGGGTGGTAGGAGAATACGGCCGGGGGCACTGAAATGGGACACAGGACACTGGACAGGTCACTGGCTGCAGGGCTGACACTAGTATGGAGGCACCGGCTGTGGGGCTGACACTAGTATGGAGGCACCGGCTGTGGGTCTGACACTAGTATGGAGGCACTGATTGTGGGGCTGACACTAGCATGGAGCACCGGCTGTGGGGCTGACACTAGTATGGAAGCACTGGCTGTGTGGCTGACACTAGTATGGAGGCACTGGCTGCGGGGCTGACACTAGTATGGAGGCACTGGCTGTGTGGCTGAGACTAGTATGGAGGCACTGGCTGTGTGGCTGACACTAGTATGGAGGCACTGGCTGCGGGGCTGACACTAGTATGGAGGCACTGACTGTGGGGCTGACACTAGTATGGAGGCACTGACTGTGGGGCTGACACTAGTATGGAGGCACTGACTGTGGGGCTGACACTAGTATGGAGGCACTGACTGCGGGGCTGACACTAGTATGGAGACACTGGCTGCGGGGCTGACACTAGTATGGAGACACTGGCTGCGGGGCTGACACTAGTATGGAGACACCGGCTGTGCGGTTGACACTAGTATGGAGGCACTGGCTGTGGGGCTGACACTAGTATGGAGCACCGGCTGTGGGGCTGACACTAATATGGAGGGACTGGCTGTGGGGCTGACACTAGCATGGAGGCACTGGCTGTGGGGCTGACACTAGCATGGAGGCACAGGCTGTGGGGCTGACACTAGCATGGAGGCACAGGCTGTGGGGCTGACACTAGCATGGAGGCACAGGCTGTGGGGCTGACACTAGCATGGAGGCACAGGCTGTGGGGCTGACACTAGCATGGAGGCACTGGCTGTGGGGCTGACACTAGCATGGAGGCACTGGCTGTGGGGCTGACACTAGTATGGAGGCACTGGCTGTGGGGCTGACACTAGCATGGGGGCATTGTGGATGACACTGAATGGAGGCACGGGCTGGTACATGAGCAATATGGCTCATGAACTAACAGTACTGCTGGCAATTTACTTTTTTGCAATCTCTGTAGCTGACACTGTTACGGGGGCACTGTAGTTGGCATAGTTATGTGGGCGCTATGACTGACGTTACAGGAGCAGTGTAGCAGTAAGGCTGGTTTCACATTAGTGTTTGCTCTGCATGCATCTGAACGCAAATGCATGGCCGAACTCATACATCTTTATGCAAACACAGCGTATATTATCCTGATGCGCTCAGAGAGAAAACTTCGGCCGGGAAACGAGGGAGGGAGGGAGAGTGAGAGAGAGTGAGTGAGAGTGAAAGTGAGAGTGAGTGAGAGTCCTGTGTCTGCTTGTGTAGTCATCAGGATGGTAATGTGTCTCAATTGACTTCAATACAGAAGTTGTGTGCCTGTGGATGCTTGCGTATAAATCAAGCATCCTGGGACGCACAAAAAAAATGCAACAGGAAGCGTTTTTCTAGGCTTCTAAAAAAACGCATTCATACGCAAACGCATTGAAACGCAGCGAAACGCATACAAGGTGCGTCCCCATGTAAAGCCGCACACCCTCATCCGCATGCCTGCGCAATGCAGCCGAACGCCAGTGTGAAACCGAGCTAAGGCAGTAATGGAGGCCCTGTAGGAGTCAGACTGATACTTTTGTGTGTAACATTAGTGACTGACATAGTAATGAGGACACTGGGACTGACACTGTTATGTGGACACTATGTTTGAAGAACTACAAGAGTATAGAAGGGAGCATGTAACAAAACCCCGCTAGGGAGAGCAGCCAGGACAATGCTAGGAAACATGAGTGCCACTAGGAAAATTAGATAACGTGGACAGAGTGCCTCCGGGGAGCCCAGAGACAGCGCCTCCGGGGAGCCCAGAGACAGCGCCTCCGGGGAGCCCAGAGACAGCGCCTCCGGGGAGCCCAGAGGGAGCGCCTCCGGGGAGCCCAGAGGGAGCGCCTCCGGGGAGCCCAGAGGGAGCGCCTCCGGGGAGCCCAGAGGGAGCGCCTCCGGGGAGCCCAGAGGGAGCGCCTCCGGGGAGCCCAGAGGGAGCGCCTCTGGGGAATGCAAATGGCTACTACAGAACAGTAGAGTGGACATATCATTGATATGGAGCCTGAGCAGAGCGCAGCTATAGATCATGGACACAGTGTTGCTGTAAAGCTTGGATAGAGTCACTAGAGAGCACATGCACATAATTAACCAATTAAAAGGCTGAGTCACTTTGTAAATACAGTAATTACTTATCTACAGGCTTCAGAGCTGAAATCCCCAGCATTCTTTGTACCAGTAAACTAAAATGAAAGCAATAAATTTACGAAGTGGCAGGAGTGTCAGACGGACAGTATTAAGGCATGATGTGTAAGAGTAGAGGAAGGTCATATATAGTGTACTGTATACACGGCATAAATATTCTGCTCTTCTATGCCCAGGAATACTATTATTGCTCCATTTTCTGCAGAATACACATGTACCATACATGTATCCTGGATCAGCATGTGACCCAGCGGCTGATGTGAGAGCTCTACCAGCGCTGACTTGTGATCTGGAGCCTCCAACCACAGAATAAACACAGCAGATATTCAATGACACTGAAGACATATCTATATGGCGAGCGCTGGGACCTACAAGTCTCAGCACTGTCCAGATGTCTGATATATCTTGGAGTATATACCTAGACCTGTCCTCATCCCTCACAACAAGATAAAACTGATTTTGGTGCTCAAACCAATCTACTATGTCCAGGAAATATCCTCATTCTCCTGCTCTGCAACTTGGTTCCTCTTTATTAGCATTCTGACAGCACTATAGCTGCTAGAACTTCCTTCCCCTCACTTCCAATGATGCATTGCTCCTGCCAAGATCCAATAGCTTGCCTACCCCAAACTAACACCCCCCCCTCCTTCAAGTGGAGCGACAATGACTTGCTCCCAACTTCCTAAAGCTTTTACTTTTGACAACAATCAGTGGACTGCACCTTTATGTATGGAAGTGTAAAGATGACTCACTGCATTCACAAATCTGTAAGCTTCAGAGCTGAAATCCCCCCCAGCACTTATTACATCAGTACCAAAGAAGAATTTGTTTACAAATAAGGCAGTGGTCGCCCCAGTCACAGAGACCATGGACTGCTCTGTTTTTATGGAGGTGGCTGTACAAGACTTGTACCTCGTGAAGTCACATGGATGTGGAACAACACAGGCGAATAACGAAAAGCAGTGAAAATACAGCGGGCTGCAGATTGTATTCTGAATGTGGATGACATTTCATGAAACCTCATCCACAAGGCTGGCACTGTAACGTGTAGAGCAATTTACATTTGGAAAATCTGTAGCATTCTGTCCTGTGTGAACAAGAACCTTCCAAAGCTCCCAATCCTGTGCTGTTTAAGCAGATAATGCCGCACAGTACAGTGCCGCTATTTCAACACAATGGAGCCCCTTTTCCTTCTGTGCGTGTGTTCTCACACTGAGGAAGACAAGCAGGTAAGAGAAGGGACCCCACAGGTTTATAGGAATTGTTCATGGAGAAAGACCTCATGGTTAAAAGAGAAGAATTGAACAAGAAGATGAGGAACACCAGCCACCTGATGGCTTGATACTATCAAGATAACGGAGGAGAAGACCCTGTAGGACCTATCCAGCCTTGGAGAAGACCGTGGTGGACCCATCTAGTCTTGGAGAAGACCGTGGTGGACCCATCTAGTCTTGGAGAAGACCGTGGTGGACCCATCTAGTCTTGGAGAAGACCCTGGTGGACCCATCTAGTCTTGGAGAAGACCCTGGTGAACCCATCTAGTCTTGGAGAAGACCCTGGTGGACCCATCTAGTCTTGGAGAAGACCCTGGTGGACCCATCTAGTCTTGGAGAAGACCCTGGTGGACCCATCTAGTCTTGGAGAAGACCCTGGTGGACCCATCTAGTCTTGGAGAAGACCCTGGTGGACCCATCTAGGCTTTGAGAAGACCCTGGTGGACCCATCTAGGCTTTGAGAAGACCCTGGTGGACCTATCTAGGCTTTGAGAAGACCCTGGTGCACCTATCCAGGCTGAACAAGATCGATCTTCCTACAGAGCATTTATTCATTAAGACACCATGGCTTGATCTCAATGCCTAATAATAGTTTCCCATCATCCCTCATATACTGTATATACGTTTATTAATGGCCAGATCAGTCATCTCCTTCTTATAAAAAATTGTTGTGATAATTCCTTCTCTTCTTATGTTGTCGAGGAGAGTTCTGGGCAACACATGGAGCCAATAACGGATTCAGGGTGTTTCTAGGAAATGTAGTTTCCCATAATCAAGCGACGGTACATGTGATCACTGACACAGACCGGACAATTCTGGGAGGAAGAAGCTTCTGAGAAGGGAAGAATATACACAAAATAAAATAGTAAGAGGAACTCTCACCGGGTCAAAAAAAGAGAATTTTGTTTACGTACCGTAAATTCTTTTTTCTTTAATCATCAATGGGAGACCCAGACAATGGGGTTTAGGGCTCCGCCCTCCAGAGGTCACACTAGGTACTACAAGTTTGTAGACACCGCCTCCTCCGCTTATAAACCCCCACCGTAGGGAACATCCTCAGTTTAGTCCATAAGCTGCGAGGAGGAAAATGAACCACACCCGAAACATCGGGAAGAATACCGTGCACAGACGGTTTGAACAACCCGGAAAACACTGTCTCAACAGAGAACAGATCAAATGCAAACATGCAACGGAACAACTGGGTGGGTGCTGGGTCTCCCATTGATGATTAAAGAAAAAAGAATTTACGGTACGTAAACAAAATTCTCTTTTTTCTGGTCATCATAATGGGAGACCCAGACAATGGGGATGTCCTAAAGCAATACCCCAGGGCGGGAAGAGTTCCTCAACAAGACGGATAATACACGGTCCCCTTAAAGGTGGGCAACCGCCGCCTGGAGGACCCGCCTGCCCAAACTTGCGTCCGCAGAGGCATGGGCATGCACCATATAGTGCTTTGAGAAAGTGTGCAGGCTGGACCAGGTGGCCGCCTGACACACCTGCAGAGCAGATGCTCGATGTCGCAAGGCCCATGAGGCACCTACAGCTCTAGTAGAGTGTGCCTTCAAACCCACCGGGAGAGGCAAACCAGAAGACCAGTATGCCTCCTGAATGGGAGCCTTGATCCATCTGGCCAAGGTCGACTTCGAAGCCGCGGACCCCTTACAGCGACCCATCGTGAGGACAAATAAGGAATCCGAACTCCTAAAGGAGGCGGTCCTGGACACATAAATGCGTACAGCTCTCACGAGATCCAGAGTATGGAGGTCGCGCTCAACCTGATGAACGGGAGCGGGGCAAAATGATGGGAGAACAATCTCCTGGTTTAGGTGGAAAGTTGAAACCACCTTCGGCAAGAATTCAGGCCGCGGGCGCAACACCACCTTGTCTTGGTGAACCACCAGAAAGGGTGACTTGCACGAAAGTGCAGCCAATTCTGAGACCCTTCTCAGAGACGTAATTGCCACCAGAAAAACCACCTTCTGGGACAGACGAGAGAGAGAGATGTCTCTCAGTGGCTCAAACGGCGGTTTCTGCAGTGCCGCCAGGACCATGTTGAGGTCCCAAGGGTCCAGAGGTCGTCTGTAAGGCGGAACCACCCGAGACACCCCCTGCAGAAATTGACGAACCTTCGGGAGGAGCGCCAAGCGCCTGTCAAACAGCACTGAAAGTGCTGATACTTGACCTTTCAGAGAGCCAAGGGATAATCCCAACTCCAAACCCGACTGTAGGAAGGCCAACAATGTCGGGATGGACAAGGGCCACGGTGAGCGTCCACCAGAGGCACACCAGGAGAAAAAGATTTTCCACGTTCTGTGGTATATCTTCCTGGAAACAGGTTTCCTTGCCCGATTCATCGTGGCAACCACCGTAGGAGAGAAGCCCCTGGAGGTCAGCAACCAGGCCTCAAGAGCCATGCAGTCAATCTGAGGGCCCTGGAATTGAGGTGGAAGAATGGGCCTTGCGCGAGTAGATCTGCGCGTTCTGGAAGAGCCCACCGGTGTCCGCCTGACAGTTGCCAGAGGTCCGGGTACCAGGACCTCCGGGGCCAATCTGGAGCCACTAGAATGGCTACTCTGCATTCTGTCCTGATTTTCCACAGAACCCTGGGAATCAGAGCCAGAGGCGGGAACACATATGGCAGCTGGAAGCTGGACCAACTCAGGATCAGGGCATCCGCCCCCAGAGACTGAGGATCCCACGATCGTGCCATGTATTGGGGTACCTGATGATTCAGCCGTGAGACCATCAGATCCACGTCCGGAGTGCCCCATTTGCTGCAGATGTCCCGGAAGACGTCTGGATGCAGGGACCACTCTCCGGCGTCCATCCCCTGTCGGCTCAGGTAGTCGGCCTCCCAGTTCTCGACCCCTGGGATGTGAACTGCGGAGATCAGGCAGCCGTTTTCCTCCACCCAGGCTAGAATGCGGTGGACTTCGGCGAGGGCCTGAGCACTTCTGGTCCCTCCCTGATGATTTATGTAGGCGACGGCCGTCGCATTGTCGGACTGAACCCGAATGGGTTGTCCTGACAGGAATTTCTGAAACGCCAGGAGCGCCAGATAGACCGCCTTGATCTCCAGCACGTTGATCTGTAATGCCGACTCCGACTGAGTCCAGAGGCCTTGAGCCCTGTGGTGCAAGAACACCGCACCCCAGCCTTTTAGACTGGCGTCGGTGGTCACCACTAACCATGACGGTTTTAGAAAGGACCGGCCCCGTGACAGATGAAGTGGCTGGAGCCACCACTGTAGGGAGTCCCTGGTCGATTGTGACAGCGTCACCAGCCGATTCAGAGAAATCGTCCTTTTGTCCCATCGGCGAAGAATCTCCAACTGGAGAGGACGGAGGCGAAACTGTGCGAAAGGCACCGCCTCTATCGCCGCTACCATGCGTCCCACCAGCTTCATCAACCCCCGTAGGGAAGATTGTGGTGACAGGAGAACATTCTGCACTCCTGATTGGATCGCAAGCTGTTTGGCTTGAGGTAGGGACACCAGGGCTGAGTCCGTGTGGAAGTCCATGCCCAGATATGTCAAAGACTGGGTCGGAATCAGGGTCGACTTTGGAATGTTGAGAAGCCACCCGAACTGTTCCAGAGACTTCATGGTCACCTCCAGGCTCACCCGACAAAGGTCTTCCGATGGCGCCCTGACCAGCAGGTCGTCCAAATAGGGAATGACGGCGTGTCCCTGCACATGCAGGAGAGCCATCATTGAGGCCATCACCTTTGTGAACACTCGCGGTGCCGAGGCTAGCCCGAATGGCAGTGCCACAAATTGGAAGTGTTCTTCCCCCACTGCGAATCTCAACCAGCGCTGATGAGCCGGTGCAATGGGCACGTGAAGGTAGGCGTCTCGGATATCTATGGACGCCAGGAAGTCTCCCTGTGACACAGCCGCGATCACGGAGCGCAGGGATTCCATACGGAACTTCCGAACCAACACGTGGCGGTTGAACAACTTGAGGTCCAGAACCGGACGAAAAGAGCCGTCCTTCTTTGGGACAATAAAGAGGTTGGAGTAAAAACCCCTGAACCTCTCTCCCGTGGGTACTGGGACCACCACTCCGTCTCTGCGGAGTCCCTCCAACACCAGATGAAAAGCCTGAGCTTTGTCTAGGGATGGAACAGACCGATGGAATCGGTGTGTGCCGGCTGTGACGTCAGCTCTATCCTGTAGCCTTTTGAGACTACGTCTCGGACCCACTGGTCTTGAACGTGGAGAAGCCATCTGTCCTGGAAAAGAGACAGGCGGCCCCCCACCTGTGGGGAGACAGGATGAAGGAGCGAGTCTTGCCGAAGCGGGTTTAGGGGTGGCAGCTGCAGCCCCTGCCGGCTTCTTTTGGCGACTTTTGTTGCGCCACTGAGTGGAGGGCTTGCCCCCACGGTCCGCGCGGGCGGACGCCGCTGATGACTGCGAGCTGGGGCGAAAGGACCACTGTTTTGTGTTCCTTTTCACGGAATACCGTGGCTTAGGCTTATTCTGCGGTATCTTAGACTCAGCAGAATCCTTTATCAGCTTGTCCAGCTCGGTGCCGAAGAGCCTGTCACCAGCAAACGGAAGATTTTGCAAAATCTTCTTAGACATGGCATCTGAGTCCCAAAGACGCAGCCACAACAACCTGCGGATCGCTATAGCATTGGCCGAAGCCACAGCCGAGCGAGTGGCAGTTTCCAAAGTTGCCGTCCTGGCGTAATCCGCATAAGCCCTTGCTCTGTCGGTGAGTGCCAGGACCTCTGGGCTGGCCCTAGCTAGATCAGAGATACCATCCAAGCAGGAGGTAATCGCTTGTAGGGTCCAGACCGCGGCAAAATTAGGGGCAAATGAAGACCCCACAGCCTCATAGGAAGACTTGGCGAGTTGCTCGACCTGTCTATCAGTAGCATCCTTCAATGAGGAGCTATCAGAGGCAGAAAACAAGGAGCGTGCAGCAATCCTAGTCATGGAAGCGTCCACCTTAGGGGACTGTGACCATTCCAAAAGCACCTCCTGAGGAAAGGGAAAGCGAAGGTCCTTAGGTTTACGGACATAACGCCGCCCAGGATGTAACCTGGGTGCTCTAATCACCCTTCCAAAATTAGTGTGGTCCAGAAAGGACCCACTTGGTCTCGCCTCCGGCCGCAGCCATTGATAGACCTCCTTGGGGTGAACAGTCACCTCCTCAGGAGGAGTGACCAGACGTAATGTCTCATTGATGGAGGACACCAGATCCTCCACCCCATCTGGAGGTTCAGAGACAGACCCGAGAGTAGAACCCCCATCATCTTCCTCACCATCAGAGGAACGCTCCTCCTCAGAGGGAGCTTGGAGCTCTGGAGAGGCCTCACGAGCTCGCTTAGGGGGTCTCACAGAAGAAGTAAGAAGCACCCGGGGGTAACTGGGAGGAGTAGCTGGGTTTTCCAGCCTCCTATGAAGTGCCTCCAGGGATTGCGACATGGAGGACATCTGGGACAGCAGAGATTCATTTATCTTATTCTGCGCTTCCCATGTCCCTGGGATCACCCGAACCTCAGGGTACAGACCCGCAGATTCTGATTCAACAGTAACTGTCCGGGTCTCTGGGCGTCCGCAATTATTGCAGGACCCCTCCACCAGTGAACCGTTGCATGTAGCGCAGGTAATGGTGCCATCTGCCGCCTTAGCAGCATGCTTCCTTACTGAGGACATCGCCACAGTAGGGGGAAATAAGCCAAGTTGTAACAAACAAACAAACCGGAGATCCCGGTGGCTTACCGACCGCAGTAAGCGGTAGGAGGAAGCGGTGTTCGTGTGTGACCTCCGCGAGTTCCGGTCTCCCCTGGAAAGTGCAGACACACGCTGCAGCCAGATCCCAGCCGGGAAGAGAGGGAGAAGATGGCCGCCGACAGTAAAGTCATAGGCGTGGCCAGGAACACGCGGGAGAACACAAAACACGCCCATCGGTGATGTCACCGTAAGAGCTGCTTCCTCCTCCTCCAGGCAGCCTCAGTAATGGAGGTGCCAGAGCCCGCAGCGCGGGAAAAGAGTGTGTAACAATACACATACACACACCGACTGCATGCACAAAACAAACATCAGCAGTCTACAGCCCCTGAGACACACAGGGCGGTCAGCCAGAGTGACCCCAGCACAGGGTACACCGACAGAACCGCGGACCCGAGGGTAACCGCGCGGTCTGAGTGTCATGACACCAAGTGACAGACACTACCCCCAGGCACACAGGAGACACACCAGGTGCCTCAGTGCCGGTCCGGTCTGTAAGCACCTTTAGGGAGGCCTCGGACGGGGGTACAGCACCAGTCCGGAGTGTAAGCACCATTTAGGGAGGCCTCGGACTGGGCTGGCTCCGTCCGGTCTGTAAGCACCATTTAGGGAGGCCTCGGACGGAGCGGAGCTGTGCAAGGCTCCAGGCTCCCCCTCTCCAGAGCCTCCATGGAGGGATGGAAAGGAAGGAGCTCGACAGCGTACCGGGAGAACAGCAAGTGTCCAGGCTAAAAAGCCCTCCGGTACCTCCACCAGCGTGTTCCACAAAGGGTGAGCGGGGAGACTGTCGAGGGTCCCGACCGGGACCATTTACCTTGTCTTCATACGCCATCACGTAAGCTGTGAGAATGCAGTGAAGTGCAAGCAAAGCGTGATCCTCCGAGCACACTAAGTTAAAAACTGAGGATGTTCCCTACGGTGGGGGTTTATAAGCGGAGGAGGCGGTGTCTACAAACTTGTAGTACCTAGTGTGACCTCCGGAGGGCGGAGCCCTAAACCCCATTGTCTGGGTCTCCCATTATGATGACCAGAAAACACCCAGTTTAGATTGTACATATGTATGGACTTTGTATTCTTATTTTCCCATGGCTTTCAGTAATTTTTTTTATTTTGCGATTTAAAGTGAACCTGTCACATGGAAAATTGCCATTATCCTGCAAATCTGGGGTTATCATTATCCTGAACCTGCCCAGCGCCTGCACATTAAGCCCCACTGCCGGGGGAAAGTAACTTTAACCGTCCTTGGAGTGTTCTAGTTTCAGTCACGTGGGTGTCGCTCTGTGTATGGAGAATGGAGAGAAGCCGCTGTCAGTCAGTGCAGGGAGGGGCATGGTTAGGCTCAGCTGTCGGTCAGTGCGGGGGCGTGGTCAGGCTCAGCTGTCAGTCAGTGCGGGGGTGTGACAGCCCAACACCAACTTGGAGAGCAACTTCCCTATTCACTCCCATGTTAAATGGTCGTTCCCTGGTTCGCTCGTACAAGGGGGCGAATACATCGCAGTTGCGTTGCCTGCCGATATCGCCCTGTGTGACATCTCATATGCGATCTTGGATTTCAGCCAAAAAAGTGCACACTCCCGTGCCGTTGGATACAATATCGAAACGATGTTGGGACGTGTGAAGCGGCCATTACTGGTTGCAGTGAAATCATGGACACATTGTTCTATTTTGTTGCCGTGTACAAATGGAACAATGTGTCCATGATTTCACTGCAACCAGTAAGTTGCAAGTGACATTGCATGCAATGTTGCAATGTGTAACTAAGAGTGGAAGACTAGTAAAGCCTCATGTCCACGACCACAGGAGTCTGGTGTGATATGACCATACTGGTTTTCATTCAGCTTTACCAGACTTCTGAGTGACAAATGTGCAAAATAATTGTCAGGAAAATTAGAAGAGTCTCTATGTATGACGGTGAGTGCGCAGCATGCCTAGGTGAATCATCCATAATAACAGTTATTTGGGGCGAGTTTCTCATGTTGACAGGTGATGACACAGTTACAGGAGCACGTGTCTATACACCGGGAGCATGAGGTCACTGAGAAGTCAACACTCGGCCAGGAAAATGGTCACTCCAATACAGGGGCCGACCATGTGACACATCATGAGGGGAGACACCGCAACGTCAACAATTAGGCACCTTCTTCACATTTCAGGTGGAATAATAGAGCAACAACAATGTTGGGTTTCTAAGAAAAGATGCTCCACAAATGTTTTCTTAGGCGGCCGTCAGACGCTTCAATATCTTAAACGATATCATTTAAGTGATCTGCTTTTTGATCGCTTAAGCGATATCGTTTGTGCATCGTTACGTGCGATCAAGCGATTTTACAATGTAAAATCGCTTGATCGTGACATCGCAGATATGGGAGCCAGAGCTCATATCAAGCGAGAAACGCTTGTTCATTCTGCTTCATCGTGGTGTGTGACACCACGATGAACGATCTCCCAGCGGCAGAGCCTATGCTGGGAGATGGTATCTATGGTAAACGTCGGGTTACTAAGCGCCGCGCGGCGCCTAGTAACCCGATGTGTACCATAGTTACCAGCCATCTCACTGGCCCACATCGCTGGTGAGTCTGTCTGTGTGACATCTCACCAGCGATGTGAGCGATATTGTTAGCGATCGCGCGTGCACGTGATCGCTTACAATATCGTTCAAGATACTGAAGCGTCTGACGGCCGCCTTAGGAGTGGTACCTGTCAGAAGAGCCCACATGTAAAGTATAGAGTACATGGATGTACCACTGAATGCAGCATCAAATGACAGGGAACCCAACAACTGGAAGTGACAAAGGGTAATTAGCATTTGCTTCCTAAATATCATAACCATATGCAAACCTAATATTGGGCCATGTGCACATGCTCCGTATTTGATGAGGTTTTTTTTTTACCTCAGTATTTGTAGCTAAAACTAGGAGTGAAATAATCAGAGGAAAAGTACAAAGACATGACCACTTCTGTAATGTCCCTGAGCAGATTGCGGGGGACAACATGGCAACACAGGCTGCTATAGTCATTAGTCAGGTGTTAGTCATTAATTTAGTTACCGTATGTGTTGCCATGGACTTATGGTGGGTTTACACACACCAATCATTGTATCCAATCTCTGAACCAATCTCTGGTTGCAGTGAAATCATGGACACATAGTTCCATTTTGTGGCTGTGTACAACATGGAGCAATCTGTCCATGATTTCACTGCAACCAGAGATTGGTTCAGAGATTGGATACAATGATTGGTGTGTGTAAACCCACCATTAGGGTCAGTTCATGGCAACTGGTATTGGTTGGCTGGAGTCCAGCCAATGGCCTGGCCTGAGGGCTAGTGTTTACTGATTGGTCAGTAATGTTGGCGGGCATTGTGACTATAAACAGGACCTTTCTGTCAGAGGGTCAGTCAGACCTCTGACAGAATTTGAGACCCTCCCTCCCTCCCTGTACTTATGTAAAAAAAAAAAAGATTTTTAAAACCTTTTGTAACGGATGGCCGATGATATTATTGAAGCTGTGTTCACGAAGGTATTTATTAGATGTGTTTCGTCATTCATTTTTAATTGTCGTGAGGCATTATTAGAGGAGTAAAAATGTTCCAATATGTGTTGGGATGGTCTTGGTATGTTTTAATGGTATTTATATAAGAACATTTGATATGGATGTAATGCTAGTAAAATATAGCTTGGGTTCATTTGTGAAAATGGAGATTAAAAGGTTATTATTTGATTTATTAATTTATTTTAACATTAATAAAGCCCACGGCCTTGTTTATCCATTTGGTTGTAGTGCCAATTCTTATTTTAAAATTAAGTGTGTATTGTACGCTAGTTCAGCCTTGTGTTTCCATGTATTTATCACCAACTGCTGGTCTTGACTTACAAAAAAACTGAGGTAAAAACTCACAAATGCACAACAATGTGTGCACGAGGCCTTACATATACAGAGGTAAAAAGTCACCAAATACACAACGTGTGCACGAGGCCTTACATATACAGAGGTAAAAACTCACCAAATACACAACGTGTGCACGAGGCCTTACATATACAGAGGTAAAAACTCACCAAATACACAACGTGTGCACGAGGCCTTATGGTGGGTTTACACACACCAATTTATCTGTTCAATCTCTGAACCAATCTCTGGTTGCAGTGAAATCATGGATACATTGCTCCATTTTGTGTCTGTGTACAACATGGAACAATGTATCCATGATTTCACTGCAACCAGAGATTGGTTCAGAGATTGAACAGATAAATTGGTGTGTGTAAACCCACCATTACATATACTGAGGTAAAAACTCACCAAATACACAACATGTGCACATGGCCTTACATATACTGAGGTAAACAACTCACCAAATACACAACGTGTGCACGAGGCCTTACAAATACTGAGGTAAAAAGTCACCAAATACACAATGAGTGCACGAGGTCTTACAAATACTGAGGTAAAAACTCCCCAAATACACAACGTGTGCACGAGGCCTTACAAATACTGAGGTAAAAACTCACCAAATACACAACAATGTGTGCACGTGGCCTTACATATACTGAGGTAAAAAACTCACCAAATACACAATGAGTGCACGAGGCCTTACAAATACGGAGGTAAAAACTCCCCAAATAAACAACGTGTGCACGAGGCCTTACAAATACTGAGGTAAAAACTCACCAAATGCACAACGTGTGCACGTGGCCTTACAAATACTGAGGTAAAAACTCACCAAATACACAACGTGTGCACGTGGCCTTACAAATACTGAGGTAAAAACTCACCAAATACACAATGTGTGCACGTGGCCTTACAAATACTGAGGAAAAACTCCCCAAATACACAATGTGTGCACGAGACCTTATAAATACTGAGGTAAAAACTCACCAAATGCACAACGTGTGCACGTGGCCTTACAAATACTGAGGTAAAAACTCACCAAATGCACAACGTGTGCACGTGGCCTTACAAACTGAGGTAAAAAACTCACCAAATAAACAGTGTGCACGAGGCCTTACAAATACTGAGGTAAAAAACTCACTAAATACACAATGTGTGCACGAGACCTTATAAATACTGAGGTAAAAACTCACCAAATGCACAACGTGTGCACGTGGTCATACAAATACTGAGGAAAAAACTCACCAAATACACAATGTGTGCACGTGGCCTTACAAATACTAAGGTAAAAAACTCTCCAAATACTCAATGTATGCACGTGGCCTTAAGCCCAGGTTACACACTTCAATGTCCGAACGATCCGACCAACGATCTGACTTGACCTACAGTACAGACCAAAAGTTTGGACACACCTTCTCATTCAAATCATTCAGAGAGTTTTCTTTATTTTCATGGCTATGAAAATTGTAGATCCACACTGAAGGCATCAAAACTATGAATTAACACATGTGGAGTTATGTACTTAACAAAAAAGCGTGAAACAACTGAAAATAGGTCTTATATTCTAGGTTCTTTAAAGTAGCCCCACCTTTTGCTTTGATTACTGCTTTGCACACTCTTGGCATTCTCTTGATGAGCTTCAAGAGGTAGTCACCGGAAATGGTCTTCCAACAGTCTTGAAGGAGTTCCCTGAGATGCTTAGCACTTGTTGGCCCTTTTTTCCTTCACTCTGCGGTCCAGCTCACCCCAAACCATCTCGATTGGGTTCAGATCTGGTGACTGTGGAGGCCAGCTCATCTGGCATAGCACCCCATCACTCTCCTTCTTGGTCAAATAGCCCTTACACAGCCTGGAGGTGTGTTTGGGGTCATTGTCCTGTTGAAAAATAAATGATGGTCCAACTAAACGCAAACCGGATGGAATAGCATGCCGCTACAAGATGCTGTGGCAGCCATGCTGGTTCAGTATGCCTTCAATTTTGAATAAATCCTCAACAGTGTCACCAGCAAAGCACCCCCACACCATCACACCTCCTCCTCCATGCTTCACTGTGGGAACCAGGCATGTAGAGTCCATCCGTTCACATTTTCTGCGTCGCACAAAGACACGGTGGTTGGAACCAAAGATCTCAAATTTGGACTCATCAGACCAAAGCTCAGATTTCCACTGGTCTAATGTCCATTCCTTGTGTTCTTTAGCCCAAACAAGTCTCTTCTGCTTGTTGCCTGTCCTTAGCAGCGGTTTCCTAGCAGCTATTTTACCATGAAGGCCTGCTGCACAAAGTCTCCTCTTAACAGTTGTTGTATAGATGTGTCTACTGCTAGAACTCTGTGTGGCATTGACCTGGTCTCTAATCTGAGCTGCTGTTGACCTGCGATTTCTGAGGCTGGTGACTCGGATGAACTTATCCTCCGCAGCAGAGGTAACTCTTGGGTCTTCCTTTCCTGGGGCGGTCCTCATGTGAGCCAGTTTCTTTGTAGCACTTGATGGTTTTTGCAACTGCACTTGGGGACACTTTCAGAGTTTTCCCAATTTTTCGGACTGACTGATCTTCACTTCTTAAAGTAATGATGGCCACTCGTTTTTCTTTACTTAGCTGCTTTTTTCTTGCCATAACAGTCTATTCAGTAGGACTATCAGCTGTGTATCCACCAGACTTCCGCACAACACAACTGATGGTCCCAACACCATTTATAAGGCAAGAAATCCCACTTATTAAACCTGACAGGGCACACCTGTGAAGTGAAAACCATTTCCAGTGACTACCTCTTGAAGCTCATCAAGAGAATTCCAAGAGTGTGCAAAGCAGTAATCAAAGCAAAAGGTGGCTACTTTGAAGAACCTAGAATACAAGACATATTTTCAGTTGTTTCACACTTTTTTTGTTAAGTATATAATTCCACATGTGTTAATTCATAGTTTTGATGCCTTTAGTGTGAATCTACAATTTTCATAGTCATGAAAATAAGGAAAACTCTTTGAATGAGAAGGTGTGTCCAAACTTTTGGTCTGTACTGTACATCGCTTGAACGTCGTTCAATGATCGCTAGTGAGATGTCACACGTACAGATATCGTTAACGACGCAGCAACGATTCCGCGACAAGTGAACGATAATTGCGGTCGTTAGGTCGCCTACGTCCTTCAGTTCTGAATTGGCGAGGTCGTAAACGACATCGTTATCAAGGTGTCACACACACCGATGCTGCAGGTTGGACAATCATCGACTGGTTTAAGGTCCTGATCACAAACCTCTGATGAACGATCAGCCTATTTATCGTGGATCGCATCTACTTGTCATACACAACGACGTCGTTACGACATCGTAGCTCCACCCAAAAAGCTGTGACGTACCAATGATATCGTTAACGATATTGTAGCATGTAACGGGCCCTTTACAAATACTGAGGTAAAAATTCACCAAATACTCAATGTGTGCACGTGGCATAATGTGAACGTGGCCTGAGGCTTATATACACTAGCTCAGCAGGACAGGATTGTAAAGATAAGCTTAGCAACACTAGGAAAAGGGAAACTGTCAGCTGATTAAAAATGGAGCTACGGTATTTACCTGCAGACATACTGGGCAACTGCAGGTAAACAGCATTTTAAACATGTCGGGTGTTTAATGCAAGTTCTAATGCTGACCATCTGTGAGCCAGTGTAGGGGGCAGTTATAGTCGCAGCTTTCGATACACAGAGCGGTGTCTGAACCCATGCCAGTGCATCCCCTATGACTGGGGAAGGGAGCTGACCTCACTCATCTCAGGAAAAAGGAACCCAGAGACCCACGTGGATGAAATGGTAGTTGTTTCATTAACTTCCATGGAGTGTAGTGTGCACATGTCAACACCGCTTGTACTATGAGTGGCGGCTGTCATGGGGAAAAGGATTCAACAGGAGGGTGTTTCCCTGCCTAACCAATGTTAAGCTTGAGCATAAGCAGTGCTATCTGAATGTGGCAGCTGCTTATCATTTAGCTATTTATGGTAATAGTGGAGTTAGGAGACCCATCCAGCTCCATGATGTATTTACACACACCAGCTATTGTACCTGTTCTATGCTCGGGTGGCGGCATTTTTATTGCCACATTTTTAATTTTACCTGAATACGAAATGTATTTATTACTCAAAAACTAGTAGGACTCTTTCACACATCAGTGCCGACAAATGGACATACGGAGAGCAATGTCACTCTATGTCCCCTTTCACATGTCCGTGAATCTGTACAGGCCAAGTCTCCGTGTGGAGCAGACGCGTGTCCGTATGTCAGTTTTTGGCAGGCAACAAGGACCCATTCAAGTCAATGGGTCCGTGTCAAAAACGTCCTGCTCATTTGCATGGCTACTCATTAGTCTCATGAAATATTCACTGCACTGAGAGCTGCAGCGGCCCTGGAAGAGAGAGGGACAGGCAGCGCTGGAGAGGTTGTCCGTGTGCTATCCACATGTTGAAAGCTGCTCTCTGGTTGCTATAGGCGATGTTATTACTTATAAAGCATTAGGTGTAGTGAAATGAATAGGTGTATTATTGCTGGTAGTGATATAAGAGTATACCATAGGATGTGGGTAGGATAGGTTGCCCAGCAACTGACTACAGGGCAAGTGACAGTTGGAATTAGCCAAGGGGCAGGAGCTACTGCTGAGAATAAGACTGCTGAAGCCAATCGGTAGCTGGCGGCATGTCCTCTTGCCATCATCTCATTGATCATCCTGGCTTTGGACCTCTGTTCACCGTTATATTATAGATATGGAGCAGGCTTACTCTATACAGGTCATGTGGTGGCTGTTCTATGCAGCCTCCATGCCACCTGCCTTTACCAGCAGCGACTGGAGAAAGCTTCGATCACTGATGTTTAACCACTTAAGTGCTACTGTCATTATCTGACTATGGCATTTAAAGTGTACTCAAATTTTTACATTTGGAATGGCGGCTGTATGTGCATTTACAAACAGTGTTGATGTCATGATGGAGGCGGGTTTGAGGTGGCCTTATTATGGGAGAGGGCAGCGTGGTGACTCCGGCGAAGGAGGAGGACAGTAGCAGCATGCGGTGCTGCTCGTGGTACTGTGAGGTGTGCCCCATCAACTGGGCAGTCCCACCAGTGCCCGCCATCTTGGCACACCCATCACTTGGGTGTGCCAATATGGCAGCAGCAACTTTTTTTTTTTCCATTTCAGGTGGCCAATCAGGTGGCGGTCAGCTGGCCAATCCGGTGGCGCTTTATCAGAGACATCCGGATGCCAAGTCAATTATATAAGACACAAACCCAAATTTGTTCCAAAGTTGTGAATTTTTGGAACCATAATAATATTTAAACGCCAACTATAGACTTTGGCTATCCCCATAATAGTAACGACCTGCAGAATCCCGCTGACCGGTCAGTTATACCGCACAAAAAGACAATCTGAAAATTCCTCCAATCAGGGTAGAGATTAAGTGCAATATGGCATAATCTTTCATAGCAACCAATCAGATCACTGCTTTCATTTTCCAATTAGAATTATACAAATAAAAGCAAGGACTTGATTGGTTGCTATGGTTAAAATAACCCCAAGGCGATTGGTTAATTAACTGATAAGGTGGGATGATAAGGGAGCTGATTGGTCAGTAGTAAGCTCCGCCCCTATGCAGGTAGCGGTGTGTAGGTGCGGTCAGGTGACAGTCGGGGGTCCTGAGGCAGCGGTCACCTCTCGGACACCGGCCATACCTTGTCATGCTTCGTCCTGCTCTTGGCCTTGCGGGGCCTCACCGCCTCAGCCATCCCGGTGCAGCCGCTCCGCCAGGTGACGAGTGCCGGGGCCGGGGACGTTATCTGTGCAAGAGCCCGTAAACACGGACATAATCCTCTGCGCTGGGGGAGGGAGGGGAGGAGGTGATCACGTGATACGAGACGCGCACCAATCACAAGCTGCGGGATGACGTCTTCGGTTAGTACGGACTGCGGTAAGGGACAAGTGTCCTCGATGCGCGTTGCTTGTTGGCAGTTATCCTGCAGCATAGGACTGGTTCCTGGGGAGTTGTGTACATGATGGGGGTTGTAGTATCTGCCCAGCACAGTGACAGGGGTGTGGAGGGCTATAGAGCACTAGGGACAGAGCCATCTTATACTACTATCTGTATAATAAGACAGGTCTCCTCCGCTATACACATTAGATGTCTGCTGGCCAATCATTCTCCACTTATCTCCAGGAGAACACTGCAGTCAGCAATCAGACTCGCATGATTGACATCTCTCTGCCTGCGATTCCAGAGATAACTGATTTAGGGCAAATTTGCATGGTCTTAACCCAGAGGGTGGAGCTAATGGGGTAAAATGGCAGCACAGCCTAAAGACACTCCCCCGAGGAGCCAGGACTCTGAGTCGGATTCAGGGAAGTTAAGTTTGTCGGAGGTTTGTCTTACCAACTGCACGCCAGGCCAGGGCCGTGGAGTCTGTGTCCATTTTGGAGGAGACAGAGGTTTGGCTTATGGACTCTACAGCCTTGTGAGGCGCCCTGTCAGCAACACCCACTTGTAAGGCTCTTAAATGGGTTTTCCAGTCTAAACTGATAACTCTGCAGTCCCTCTATTTGTATCACACTGTGACTACAGACTTGTCAATCCTCCCAGCGCCGACACTGTGCACTGCAAGGATTCATGGTTTCTAAACCGGAAACTGACCACTGTTATGTGGCATGCATGTCCCCGGCCAAAGCACCAGACTAGTGGGTGCAGCCTGGCTCAATACAAGTGTATGGAGCAAGACCGCGCCTACTAGTCAGACACACCCACTCCATACACTTGTATTGAGCAAGGTTGTGCCCACTAGTCAGACACACTCACTCCATACACTTGTATTGAGTGCGGCCGTGCCCACTAGTCTTGGCGCTGGGAACATGCATACTGCATATCTGCAGTCTGTTTCTGGCTTAGAAACCAGCGACTGCTCACCGTGCACAGTGGGTGTGCTGGGGGATTGATACTTCTGCAGTCACTATGTATCACTACCATATGTGACTGCAGACTTATCAGTTTTAGACCGGACAGCACCTTTAATGGAAACTGTGATTGACAGGTCACTGCTGAGATATTAAAAAGTCTGATCACTCACAGACCGGAGGCGCCAGGGAATCGGACGGGGAGAAGACCCAGTGTACAGACCCTGTTTCTGAATGACAGGAAACTTGAAATGGTGATTACAGAAGGACCAAAATGTGGATTTCTTCACCAAACCTATCAATATAATCATTGTAAGGGTAAGTGCACACTTACCGGCGGGTTGGTCGGCGGCGGCTGGGCGGACCCACCAGGAAGCTCTGAGGCCGTCCACCGGCTTCCTGGCGGGTATGTGCGGCGGGAGCCGAGCGGTTGCACAGCGTGTTCTCGCCGGCGGTTCTGCAGCGGCTGCAAGCAGCACATGATTCTGCTTGCAGCCGCTGAAGAACCGGCGGTTTATAGAACATGCTCATTCTTTGCTAACCCGCTGGGAAACCAGCGGTTTAGCAAAAGATGAGCCTGTGTAAACCGCCGGTGTGTGCACAGCGGCTGTCGGTTTACATTGGTTTTAATGTTAATCCAAACGCCGGTTTGGATTAACATAAATTTACATAAAACTAATGAAAACCGACCAGCGGTTTCCGCTGATAAAACGACCATAACACGGCCAGTGCGCACATACCCTTAAAGTCCTTGCTTTACACTACAAAATCCTGCTGACAGGTTGCTGTAGTGGTTGAATAGGAGGTTAGAAAGGCTCATTTATTGGAGGTGAATGTGGAGGAGGAACATTATTATTTTTCTCTGAATATCTTGTGCAAGAAGCAGTATATCCACAGCAAAAATCCCACATCAGATTAAAGCCCACTCTGTGAAAGCTTCAGGTATAATCAGGCTTCTCATTACTTTTGTGCATTTTACAACAGATCCACAGCAGAAAACCAAGGCTGACGCAGCTGATCTAAATGAAGGTTGGCGCCATTACAGCCATGTCTCTACTCTACAAAATCCTGCTGACCGGTTCTCTTTAATATGGAGTCAACCTCTGCAGATAGAACAGCTCCCGCTCTTGTGTTGTCGGGTGGTGCTGAGGTCCAGGCTCTGTGTTGTCGGGTGGGGCTGATGTTCGGGCTCTGTGCAGCTGCTCATGCTCTCTCCCCTCCATGTCTGTATGGAGCTTGTGCACTGGGGGACAGAGAAGGGCCTTCCCCAAACTGTTCCTACAAAGCTGGAAACTACAATTTTCCACAATGTTTGTGCATAAGTATTAAAATGTCTCTTCACTGGAACTTGGAGGCCGCGGCCAACACTTGATAACAGCCCGGAGCATTATCTTCCACCAAACTGTAGAGCAATGTTGGGCTTTAATTAGGTGAGGTGGATCCTCTAAGCCAAAGGTCTAAGTGGGTCACAAGCGTTGTTGCAGGAGATGGACGAAGCACCCAGGGTGCAGATAGCAGAGGACTGGTGATCGCAGGCAGATGATGCTGGAAACCAAAGGCAGCCAGGAAGACATCCCGAAAACCGCATGCAGACATATAGAAGAGGTCCTAGAATACTGGGGACAGGTAGCAGACAGCACTCTGCAGAAACTAGAAACCCTGAATACCATAGAATCCTCATACAGCCAGGAAGATGTCCCGGAAACCGCAGGTAGGTAATTGTGGAATTAGAAGCCATAGACAGGTTGGAGAGGTACTAGAAGCTGCAGGCAAACAGAAGACTCCCTGAAGATTGGAAACAGATTGCATACAGAGACAAAACTAAGTCCTAATATCAAGACTCGGGTATGTCTTGGAAGCCCTTAAATAAGCCTAGGAAGTTTATCACATGGGAGCACACGGGGTTAAGGCCCGTTGCACACACAGATATCTGTTCAGATATTGGTCACAGATCTCTGGTTGCAGTGAAATCATGGACACATTGTCCATTTTGTGGCTGTATACAAATGTACCAATGTGTCCATGATTTCACTGCAACCAGAGATCTGTGACCAATATATCTGTGTGTGTAACGTGGCCTTTACTTACAAAGCCTGATGTGGAACACCATGCTGAGCGGACAGGGTTTTACAAAAGAGCAGTCAGGGTGTAATGTTCTGACATTCACCAAGCCTGGACTCCTCTATCACCAGATAGAGCAGTGTGATCTGTCACTGCATAGAATACCAGTCCAGTGGCGTGGTCTTTACATTGCTCCATCTGACGCTCGGCATTGTGCTTGGTGATGTACGTCTTCAGCTGCTCGGCCATGAAGCTCCTGGCGGGTGCAGTGTTTTGTGTTGATGTTACCAGAGGAGGTCTGGACTCTGCAGTTATGGGGTCAGCAGAGCAGTGGGGATTTCTGTCCTCTGCTCTTCAGCACTCAGACCCCCGCTCTAACGTTACAGGGTCTCCACTTCGTGGCTGATTTGCTTCAGTTCCTTCTACTTCTCTATGGTAACATAGTAACATAGTTTTTAAGGTTGAAGGAAGACTTTAAGGGTATTGCAACATAGCCGGTTTGTTGCGGTGCGAGGAGGCACGAAGAACCTGCAGCCGTCCACCGGCTTCCTGGCGGGTATGTGCGGTGGGTGTAGGGCGGGTGCACAGCGGGTTAGCGGCGGCGCTTATGCAGCGGCTGGAAGCAGTACATGATTCTGCTTGCAGCCGCTGCATAACCGGCCGGTTTATTGAACATGCACATTCGTTGCTAACCCGCTGGGAACCCAGCGGGTTAGCAACAGATGAGCATGTGTAAACCGCCGGTGTGTGCACAGCGGGTGTCGGTTTCCATAGGTTTTAATGTTAATCCAAAAGCCGGTTTGGATTAACATAAATTTAACATAAAACTTATGGAAACCGACCGGCGGTTTACACAGCTAAACCGACCCTAACCCGGCATGTGTGCACATACCCTAAGTCCATCTAGTTCAACCCATAGCCTAACATGTTGATCCAGAGGAAGGCAAAAAAAAAAACCATGTGGCAACACTAAGCTCCACATTGGGGAAAAAAATTCCTTCCTGACTCCAGATACGGCAATCAGACTAATTCCCTGGATCAACGCCCTATCAAAGAATCTAGTATGTATAACTGGTAATATTATAGTTTTCAAGAAAGGCATCCAGGCCCTTCTTAAATGTTAGTAGTGACTCACTCATTACAACAGCATGTGGAGAGAGCTCCAGTTCACTGCTACAGTAAAGATCGCGTCTTGATTATGATAACTTCTTTCTCCAGACGTAGAGGATGCCCTGTCCAGTCTAGCCTAGAGTATGGAAGTGAACATCCGTTGCATCGTTAGCTGTGTAACGCGTCGTTCCATAGTTTTATGTAATTATGTTAATCAACGCGTTTGATAACTTAAAACTATGAATGACAACGCTGTGCACACATGGCGTTCACATGCTGACTTGCTAACGCTGGTTCTAGGTTAGCACGATGTGCATTTCAAACCGTATGCACGGCTGCACGCAGAATCATGCTGTTCAGCGCACAACACCGCGCGTAACCGCTGTGCCCCCTAATACCCCAGAACGTGACGCTGCAGAGCTCCTGTCGGTCCCAGCGCCGCCGCCATCAAAACGCCATCAGTGCACTACCTAAAGAGATCATTAGAAAGGTCTTGTACTGTCCCCTCATATATTTATACATTATTATAAGATCACCCCTAAGCTTCGTTTTTCCAAGCTAAATAAACCCCAAGTTTAATAACCTGTCTTGGTATTGCAGACCCCTTAGTCCTCTAATGACTTGATGGGGAAGATTCAGGAGGAAGAAACATCATGGACGGACAAGGGCAGAAGGCATGGATGGGGTTGGAGTGGAGGATGGTATACACAGGTACGGGTGGGAGCAATGAGGCCAAGTGAAAAACCCAAATTGCATGTCTATACCTTAATTCTGTTGTTACACTGCCCCCTGGTGCTTAATAAAAGTACCATCTTTGAATGCTTTTAAGGTACCATCACACGCAGCGATATGGCTTCCGTATCGCTGGCAATTTGACATTGTGCGCACGTTGATGCCACTTTTTTCACATCGCCGTCGATCTGGTCACACGTAGCGATTTCATGGGCGATCTCCGGCGATCCTGTGTTCCGGAAATCGCCTAGCGCAGACCGGAAGCAATTTCCCTTTTCCTAATTGCCGCGTCACACGCCAATACCTCATCAGCGATGTGGGTGTAGAGTGTGAGTACGGCGAGGAAATCAGGCGTACCAGAGTGTTTCGCGATGCACCCTACCACTCCGATTGGCCTACACAACTGCTTTGCCATTGGTCAGCTTTGTCTGGACGTCTGCCCACTACATGACGCATTTGCCCTTTCTACTATCTCGCTACTGCACGCTCGTGTCGTGTTGCGGATTTTCAAAAGGCACTTTGGTGTCGCCAAAGTGCCACATAGGACGGCTTGTCTGTTGCACTGTGGATTACACCATGAATGGCTACGTGTGCGTCTGTTGGTGACGTTGGTAAGCTGAAAACAACACTCTGGACGGATGTGGCTGGATTGTGTGTGGTCCTGGCTGAACTATGTGTGTGCAGATACTGATGACTACCTCCATCCTCAACAAACACAATACAAATGTGCTTGTGTGTGGAGACATACCCATGTGTAAATCCATGTAATATGGACATGGAGACTTGAGCATACAGTCTGGCCCAAAAGTCTGGACCTGTGTACTGGACATTAGCAGACAATGCTGCTGGCACCCATAACCATACCTCTGTGCACAGCTTAATGATATGTGCAACTGCCATGTACAGTACAAGTACCAAAAACAAGGTTCTGATGCAGTGGCCACCCCCCTCTGAAATATTCACCATTCACACAACATACAATAAAATTGTTTTCATAACATACATACACAAAGAATATGTGGGCAACCAACACATTCCCCATTAACTACATGACCATCCCAAATATACACTGTCACCAATTACAAGAACATATTTGTAGACCATCATGTGTAGAAATAACATTACCAAATTCCACAAACCCAATAATATTGGCCGTACATGTAAATTTGTAGGACACACCATGCAAAACCATATTGGCACCACGTACAACATGCAGGGGTTATGAACATAGCCATGTCAAGGCCACATCACACACTGCAGGAATCACCATTACCAAACTACATCCCTATTGATTTGCAAAAACCGGATATTGGCCCGCACACATTCACAATAATGCAAACACACTTAAGGTGTCCGCATCACCACAACACATCCCTTTTGTGTGTGCAAGTCAGGATACATTCCTCATCATTGTATATGTTGGCCACACACCATCAGTTTGCCAACTTGTGTACACATTCAATGGCGCATCTACATTGGGGCGATAGGGGCGGTCGCCCCCGGCCCAAGGCTTCTTGGGGGGCCCAGGGGACCAGCCACCTGTGAACAGACCCGCCGCGGAGGAGACAGTGTCAGAGAGAGAGGCGGCTCTCCAGCCGTTCCTCTCCCTCCAGGGAGAAGCAGAGGCATGGAGGGGCCTGCAGTAGAGATGGGGAGACGGGGCCCAGAGAGATTGACTGGAGATAGGAGGACCTGTGTGACGTGAGCCCTTCACATCACCTGGGTCCTCCTAGCTCCAGTCAATCTCTGGGCCCCACCTCCCTATCGCTACTGCAGGCCCCGGAAGTTGTTCCAACTTCCATTCCACAGCGTGGGAGCCAGCAGAATGTGTCAAGAGATAAAGATCATGATGAGCTGCAGCAGCAGCTGGGTGGTGGGTAGTGTGTGTGTTTGTGTGTGTCGCTCTCTCTTTGTGTGTGTCTTTCTGTCTGTGTGTCTGGGGCTCTGTGTGTCTGGGGCTCTGTGTGTCTGGGGCTCTGTGTGTCTGGGGCTCTGTGTGTCTGGGGCTCTGTGTGTCTGGGGCTCTGTGTGTCTGGGGCTCTGTGTGTCTGGGGCTCTGTGTGGCTGGCTGTGTGTGGCTGGGGCTTTGTGGCTGGCTGTGTGTGGCTGGCTGTGTGTGGCTGGGGCTTTGTGGCTGGTTGTGTGTGGCTGTGGCTTATTATGTGTCTATGTTGCTAGGGCTGTCTGTGGCTGACTGTGTCTGTGTGGCTGAGGCTGCGTGGCTGGCTGTGTGTGGCAAAATGTGTCTGTGTGGCTGACTGTGTCTTTATGTGGCTGGGGCTATGTGGCTGTGGCTGGCTGTGTGTGCCTATCTATGTCTGTGTGTGGCTGGGTCTGTGTGTGGCTGGGGCTGCTTGGCTGTGTGTGGCTGACTGTGTGGGTGGCTGGCTTTGTGGTTGGCTGTATGTCTGTATGTGGCTGACTATGGCTGTCTATATTGCTCGCTGTGTGTGTGGCTGGCTGTGTCTGTGTGTGTGGGTAGCTGCGCCTGTGTGTGGCTGGCTTTGGCTGTGTGTATGTGTGGCTGTATGTGTGGCTGGCTGGCTTTGGCTGTGTTTGTGTGGCTAGCTATGTGTGTGGCTGATTGTGGTGTGTGTGTGGCTGATATTGTGTGTAACTGGCTGTGCCTGTGTGTGGCTGGCTATGGCTGTCTATGCTGCTGGCTGTGGCTATGTGTGTGGCTGGCTGTGGCTATGTGTGTGGCTGTCTATGTGGCTGTGTCTCTCTGTGTGGCTCTCTGCGTCTGTGTAGCTGTCTATGTGGCTGGCTGTGTATGTGGCTAACTGTTTTTGTGTGGTTGTGGCTCTGTGTGTGGCTGTGGCGGGCTGTCTGTGTAGCTGGCCACTGGGACATCCAAATGCTGTGCGAGTGTCCGAGAGTTTTCTTAGATCAAATCCATGTGCAATCTGTTTTGTTTCTCAGCAGCTATTACTGTAGAATCATTTACAGGAGCATTTTACAGTTGTCTCAGCTGAAGAATGATAATGTATCAGTGAAAAAAACAGATGCCTCTCGGATGGTTCGTGTGCTGTCAGTGTGCGGTCCATGATTTTGTCGGACTCATAGACTTGCATTGGCGAGTCTCGCACATGAATCGCATACTGTCGCAGCATGTTGTGACTTTTTTCCCATCCAGAATCTGGATGAGAAAAAAGCGTCCGACACTCGTCAATGTGTTTCAGACGTTGATTAACTGACTGCACTGCGATAAAATCACACATTGCACTTATCCGAGTTTCACCCCAGTATGTCCGTGCCCTAATAATAAAATCCATATAGTAATCCTACAATGTCTGCTGGACATGGTATGGGGAGGTTTATGGCTCAGTTAGTACACACACACCATACTTCATGGTATGGGGAGGGTGTATGGCTCAGTTAGTACACACTCCATACTTCTTGTTATTAAACAATTAATGCTCTCTTGTCCACCGCACTGCAGTGTCAAAAAAGGAAGACAGCGAGACAGGCAGCAACATGGCGTCAGAGAGTCCCTGACCTCGAAATAGAAGATCCTCAGATGCCGGTATTGTGACGACATATGAAGAAATATTTTTTTACATTTATATTACTCTATGAACGCCACAGCACTTTGTTTGCAGGATGTCATAATTGACTCCCAGAGCTGCTGGTTTGACGGTTAATGTCTTACAGCATCTTAGATTTTTTTGCTTAATGGTACTTCCAAGTTTCTCAATAGGGCGGCCTCCTGCTGTATACTGGGTCTGGAGAATGTAACATACTTGGGGTTGGGGGCCCTAGCCTTCAGAACAGCCCCGGGCCATGGCTAATCTTAATCCGCCCCTGTATACATTACACAATTGAAATCACTACATATAAGCACAATGAGTAGGGGACATCCCCCATTGTATAACTATTTATACACTTTGTGAAAGAAATCGCAACAAGGTCACACATCCGGAGTCTGGCCTGCACACACCTGGAGGTGTATTTGTGCTGACCAACACAGTAGACATGTATGTGACATAAAAAGCCTCCCAATAAAAAACACTCAACCATCGTAGAAGGGACGTCAGAAGCATGCTACTTACTCAGTGACTCTGGCCAGCTAGCTTGAGCACGCACTGGCGTAGCTGCTTTTTATATGTTATGCAGCCAATTACAACGCGCTGGCGTCACCAAAGACATGCACCCACCTCGGTCTTGACACGCCCAAATCCTGTGATTTGCTGACTCAGGTGCGTTATGATTTGTTGTCGGAACCTTAACCCCTTAGTGACGGAGCCAATTTCCACCTTAATGACCAGACCGTTTTTTGCAATTCTGACCAGTGTCCCTTTTATGAGGTTATATCTCCGGAACGCTTCAACGGATCCTAGCCATTCTGAGATTGTTTTTTCGTGACATATTGGGCTTCATGTTAGTATTAAATTTTGGTCGATAATTTTTGTGTTTATTTGTGAAAATATAAAATAATTGGCAAAAATTTTGAAAATTTGACAGTTTTCAAATTTGTAATTTTTATTCTGTTGAACCAGAGCTTTATGTGACACAAAAGAGTTAATAAATAACATTTTCCACATGTCTACTTTACATCAGCAGCAATTTTGGAAAAAAAAATTTTTTTGGTTAGGACGTTATAAGGGTTCAAAGTTCATTAGTAATTTTTCATTTTTCCAGCAAAATTTACATAACCTTTTTTTTAGTGACCACATCACATTTGAAGTCTCTTTGAGGGGTGTACATGATAGAAAACACCCAAAAGTGACACCATTCCGAAAACTACACCCCTCAAGCTACTCAAAACTACATTCAAGAAGATTATTAACCCTTCAGGTGCTTCACAGGAACTAAAGCAACGTGGAAACAAAAAATGGCCATTTTAATTTTTCCAACAAAAATGTTCTTTTAGCCTCAATTTTTTCATTTTCACATGGGCAACAGGATAGAATGCATCCTAAAATTTGTTGGCCAATTTCTCCTGAGTACACTGATACCTCATATGTGGTCATAAACCACTGTTTGGGCGCACGGCAGGGCTCAGAAGGGAAGGAGCGCAATTTGACTTTTGGAGCTAATTTACCATTCAAAAAGTGAAATGGCACTCCTTCTCTTCTGAGCCCTACCGTGCGCCCAAACAGTGGTTTATGACCACATATGAGGTATCGGTGTACTCAGGAGAAATTGGCCAACAAATTTTAGGATGCGTTTTATCCTGTTGCTTATGTGAAAATGAAAAAATTGAGGACAAAAGAAAATTTTTGCGAAAAAAAAGTACTTTTTCATTTTTACAGATCAATTTGTAAAGCCCCAGAGGGTTCAAAGTGCTCTCTATGCATCTAGATAAGTTCCTTGGGGGGTCTGGTTTCCAAAATGGGGTCACTTGTGGGGGAGCTCCAATGTTTAGACACACAGGGGCTCTCCATACGCGACATGGTGTCTGCTAACAATTTGAATGGAAAATTAGCTCCAATTGTTAGCGGACACCATGTCAAGTATGGAGAGCCCCTGTGTGCCTAAACATTACAGCTCCCCCACAAGTGACCCCACTTTGGAAACTAGACCCCCCAAGGAACTTATCTAGATTGGTGGTGAGCACTTTGAACCCCCAGGTGCTTCACAAATGAATCCGTAAAAATGAAAAAAGAAAATTTTTGTAGAAAAGAAAGTACTTTTTCATTTTTACGGATCAATTTGTGAAGCACCTGGGGGTTTAAAGTGCTCTCTATGCATCTAGATAAGTTCCTTGGGGGGTCTAGTTTCCAAAATGGGGTCACTTGTGGGTGAGCGCTAATGTTTAGACACACAGGGGCTCGCCATACACGACATGGTATCCACTTACAATTCCAATTTATAGTGGACACCATGTCACGTATGGAGAGCCCATATGTGCCTAAACATTGGAGCTCCCCCACAAGTGACCTCATTTTGGAAACTAGACACCCCAAGGAACATATCTAGATGCATAGTGAGCACTTTGAACCCCCAGGTGCTTCACAAACTGATCCGTAAAAATGAAAAAGTACTTTTTTTCACAAAAATTTTCTTTTTTTCCTTTTTACAGACTAATTTGTGAAGCACCTGGGGGTTGAAAGTGCTCACTATGCATCTAGATAAGTTCCTTGGGGGTCTAGTTTCCAAAATGTGGTCACTTGTGGGGGAGCTCCAATGTTTAGTCACACAGGGACTCTCCATATGCGACATGGTGTCCACTAACAATTTGAATGGAAAATTAACTCCAATAGTTAGCGGACACCATGTCACAGCTCAGCGGTGTAACTAGGTTTGACGGCGCCCGGGGCAAAGATCTATCTTGGCCCCCTCCCAAAGTAGGTGAGAACCGGGGGGGGGGGGGGGGTGCTGTCAGCTTTCAGCCCCGCCGCCCCTGTTGCAGCCTTGGTTGAGGGGCAGGGGGGGGGGGTGCCGCTGGCGCCCCCCCGCTGAGTTGCGCCCGGGGCAAAAGGTCCGGCTGCACACCCCTAGATACGCCCCTGTCGCAGCATATGGGGAGCCCCTATGTGCCTACACATTGGAGTTCCCGCACAAGTCACCCCATTTTGGAAACTAGACACCTCAAGGATTATATCTAGGGGTATAGTGAGCATTTGGAACCTACAGCTACTTCACAGAATTTGATAATGTCATATTGAACATTTTCTTTTTTTCACGCAATTTCCCACTTTTAGAGCATGTGCACAAGACACGGAGACACCGTGTCCTGGTCGTCTTTTCCTGTGCATTTTTTTTTTTTTTTTGTATTTCTTTATTAAATTTAAAAAAAAAAACGACGTGGGGCTTCGCCATATTTTTGGTCCAGCCAGGTAAAGCAGGCAGCTACGGGCTGCCACCAACCCCTTCTGCCTAGTTTTACCTGGCTGGAAACCAAAAATATAGGGAAGTCCCTTTTTTTTTTTAATTATTTCATGAAATAATTTTAAAAAAAAATGGCGTGGGCTTCGCCATATTTTTGGGCCAGCCAGGTACAACTAGGCAGCTGGGGGCTGGAATCCTCAGCGTAGGGAGGCCCAAGCTTTCTGGGCCCCCCCGCTGCGAATTGCAGCCCGCAGCCGCCCCAGAAAATGGCGCATTCATAGAAGCGCCATTTTCTGGTGCTGTATCCAGCTCTTCCAGCTGCCGTGTAGCGGTGGCAGACTGGGTAATAAGGGGTTAATGCCAGCTTTTTCGCAGCTGGCACTAAGCCCGAGATTCATAACGTCTGGCCAATATTAGACCGGACCATTAGGAATCTCTAGTAATTTGTAAAGAAGACACAAGACAGAGAAAAATATTTTTATTAGAAAAGAAACACAAACACTATTTGGAAGGTCCGACGTAGTCCAGTGGGAGGTCCCGCGTCGATTCTCAGTTTTATAGCATATGGGGCATCCCCCATATGCTATAAAAGCAGGTTCATTGCCAGGAGGATGACAGGTCATGAACTCAGTGAGTTCATGACCTATCAGAATCCTCGGGTCACAAGGGGTTAACTGTGCTCTTCATGGCGGTCTCCACATCAGGTCAACATCAGTGGTGATCTATCAGGATCCTGGGATCCCATAGGGATCCTGGGATCACCACTGATGGTGATCTGATGTGGAGATCACCATGAAGAGCACAGTTAACAAGGGGTTAACTGTGCTGTTCATGGTGTTCTCCACATCAGATCACCATCAGTGGTGATCTATCAGGATCCTGGGATCCCATAGGGATCCTGGGATCACCACTGATGGTGATCTGATGTGGAGATCACCATAAAGAGCACAGTTAACAAGGGGTTAACTGTGCTGTTCATGGTGGTCTCCACATCAGATCACCATCAGTGGTGATCTATCAGGACCTGGGATCCCATAGGGATCCTGGGATCACCACTGATGGTGATCTGATGTGGAGATCACCATAAAGAGCACAGTTAACAAGGGGTTAATTGTGCTGTTCATGGTGGTCTCCACATCAGATCACCATCAGTGGTGATCCCAGGATCCCTATGGGATCCCAGAATCCTGATAGATCACCACTGATGGTGATCTGATGTGGAGACCACCATGAAAAGCACATTTAACCCCTTGTGACCCTAGGATTCTGACAGGTCATGAACTCACTGAGTTCATGACCTGTCATTCCCTGGGCCGCACAGCAGGGGTCAACAGCGGTGCACGTGTGGGCGCACACCAGGGTGCGCGCACAGAGGAGGCGAGCGCCGCAGAAGAGACAGAGAGCAGCAGGAGCCGCCGGCAGGAGAAGCCCCCGGACCGGAGGACCGCGGGACCGGAATCAGGATCGTTGGTAGGTAAGAGTGGTGAGGGGGGATTTACTGGGGCACGGGGGGGGGCCCACAAACAGTTTAGAGGCGGCGGGGCCTCTGGGGAAAAGGCACCGGGCACAAGGTATCAGGGGAGGGGGGCGGGGGTGCCCGGTGCCCGGTGTCCGGAGGCCGGGGGATGCCCGGAGGCTGGGGGATCCCTGCAGGGGACTAGGGGAGCACCGGGGGAGGACATTCCCATGCAGCCTGACATGTGTGACATGTCAGGCTGCATGGAGATGCAGCGGAGGCAGCGCACCGCCGCCATTTTTGAATGGACAGGGGGGGATGGAGGTGTGGGGGCCCGGGGGGGGGCTCGATCTTAGGCACAGGGGGTCTTAGCTGCCTTGGGGGTTAATGGATCACTTTGATCCGACATGTGTTTTCATGTCGGATCAAAGTGAAAGCATTTTTTACAGAGCTCTTTCACTTTTGTAATGTGATGACCGGTAAACGGTGTTTACCGGTCATCACATTACAGGTGCGGGTACAAAAACAGCTAATTACTAATCTCTAGGGTGTCAGCTACAATCGGTACGCTGACACCCTAGAGATATTAGCTCCAGGGGCGGCGCTACAGGGCTTTTTCCTGCCAACGTCTACAGACGTCGGCTAGGCTTTAGTACCCTTTTTTTCCGACGTCTGTAGACGTAAGGCTGTCGTCTAGAGGTTAAAAATGGCACTGTTGAAAGCACTTGTGTGTTGCAAAGTTATATGCAGCATCGTGGTAGGCTCTCTTCAAGCACACTCTGCTGGTCAGACAGTAGGTTTAGCGATGTGCATGCCTTGATCATCTGTACATGACTGTGTTTTTGGCTCCTACCCCTACCTACTGCCCCATCTGTAATGTTGTATAGAATTCTGTTGCCTATGCAGCCTTACATGGATGGTGTTTGTGAGTTATATGTAGCCATGTTCCAGACGTGAATGTAATATCTCACACATAATGTGGGTCTACACAGTACATCTGCCTAATGTACTGTGGTCCGCATTGTGTACATAATGCGCCAAACATCGCCCAAACCTGTAAGGTAGACATACAGCAAGCAAGACTGCCATACAACTGTATTGCTGTTGCTACATAGTGGCTTTGCTAATACATGTATACCTACACAATCGTATGTAGAATAGTGCATCTTCAAGGCTAACAACAAACTACATGTGGTTGGAGTTTACTGCTGGGTTACCATATGTCTTCACATTAAACAATGGCAGTCTTCATTGTAATGATCTTACCTAATTAAGCCACAATGATTACCTGCTCTGATTATGTGCCCATTATTCATGGGACATTATGTGGACATACAGACATCTATGTGTGGTTTTGATGTGCTTTCTGGTTATGTTGCAGATGGGGGACAATCAGGATTTTGGTTGAGCCTTGTTGGCAATGTACCAGGACCACGAATGCCTGTGGCGGCTGCGTTCACCTGATTATAAAAATAATCACGTGAAGGATGTGGCCTATGGCCACCTTGTTGCCCTTGCCCAAGAACACCTCCCTGGTGCGAGGTGGGATAAGGCCAAGGTTAAGGCCAAGATCAAGCACCTGCGCACCATTTTCAAAAAGGAACACAACCTGGTCCAGAGGTTCCAGCATTCTGAGATGGGAAGTGAGGAGGTACGTGTGCCACAACTGTAGTACTATGACCTCCTCACTTTCACTCTGGATCAGGAGGCTCCTCTGAGATTACGGTGCGCCAGGTAGTTTGCCGACAACACCACGGCCACATCCGAAGCCACCGCTCCGTCACAGGAGGTACGTTTAATGAAGCTTCTTGTGTATGGTAATCCCTTGGTGGTAGTAGTCAGTTTTTTGTTTTTTTTTTGGGTCAAGTCCTTTCTGGCATAATCCTTTTGGTGTTGTTCAAATACTCTGTGTCTTTTGGTGATGGGTCACACACTTGGCTGCTCTGTTTTTTTTCTGGTTGTGAACACACATGGACACGCCTCACTTACCATGTTGTCCCCTCAGGTAAGTAGAGTGGATATTTTTCACTTCTTGTTGTTGTTATATGTTGAATGTTTATGTTGATCAAATACAATGGCGTGGTACTGCTGCTGGTGCAGTAAATCTGCAATGGCTAATAGTCTTTTTGTGGGACATGACAAGTGATTTGTTTTTGTTTTTCCATTCTTTGCAAGATCCGCCGGACCAGCAGACAACGCTGGAGGGGTCACCCGCTCATGATCCTCATCCTACAACATCTGCGGGGGAGGTTGTGCCTGGTCCCAGTTCGGCAGACCAGCACCCTGGTCCCAGCTCAGGAGTCTCTAGAAGACTGGCCCTGACACCGCCCAATACTGAGCTGGAAGCGTGGGCGAAGCAGGTGCTGGTTCACTTGGAAAATCAGCCAAATACTGGGATTGGGCACCTAGTTAATGAGCGGGTGTCCATTATGACATCACTGCAGCGGAAAAAATGCTGAGCGGATCATCATTCGGGTCCTGGAGGTGGGCGTGGACGAGTCACATGGTCCTCGGCCGCCGTCGCATGGGCCCAGATGAAAACCTGAATTGTCCAGGGGCACCATCAACCCGCCCCCAAGTTGGGCTAGTGGTTGGGGTTATGGGGATTTGGGGCCTCAACCCATGTCTGAACCAGCAGATGATTACACCCATGAGGAGAGACGCTACCAATCATTTTTTTTTTTTTGTTTCTACATACCTTTTCTAATATGATTTGTAAACACGGTATGTGTGTTTTGCTTTATGTTTTGTACAAGTTAATTTTTCGTTGTAGCAGAATATTATGTTTGAACTTTGTCTCATGTATGTGTAGATACGTATTGTGATGTAGTATTACACGGCAAGGCTGTGCGTCACTTGTATAGGCCACATAACCAAGATAACATGGTCACGTAGCTATTTGGACATATGCTACATCCCTTTGTCCCCTAGGTGTCACAATGCATTTGTTGTAAAGGGTGATCACCTACATAGCTCAGCTATTGTGTACACGTCACCCACAAAATGCTTGTGTTGTTTGCCATACAATGCTGATGAGTAGTGTGTTACCCATTGTTTTGTTTAGGATGTGCCTTAAATTGGGTCAGTAAGGTAGTATAGTGCTCCGAACATTGATGGTGTACATTGATACAGCACATCTGTATATTTTAAATAATGTTTGCACCATCAATGCTAATGTGACCCCCTCACAATTTTTTGGGGGCATCAAGATGTAGCCTTAGCAAAGAGGTGTCAACTCCATACTCAAGCACCTCTGTGTATATAGTCATGAGGCCAAACACAGTAGTGGGATTTGTACAATAATTTCAGGACAGCATCCGCAACATCCATTTCTGCTGGTGTTGGTGACGTCCATGGCAACATGGCCACAACTGCTGTGCCATCTGCATTAACCAAAAGAATTCAACTAAAACAGGAAGGCATTAACACCGGGTCAGACAGGGCAAATGTGGAAAAGTAAGCTTGTTTGATATGGTCAACACGTACCATCAGGCCCACCTCCACCAGGCTCACATTCACCCTGTGGGAACCATTCCCCAACAGGGCTGCCAACTTGGCTGCCTACGTCAGGAGGGGTGGCAGGAGGTAATGGTGTCTGCAGCCGGCTGTGTGTGAGTCCTGAGTCAAGCGTTGGGCCTCTTGTTGCCCTTCCAGGTGGGGTGGCTAGTGGACTATGCGGCCCTGAGGCTGGGCTGGCAGGTGCAGAGGAGGGGTTCTGAGGTGTCCCAGAGGCAGAGCTGCCTGCAGGTGTGGACGCAGCCATTACAGGAGAAGGTGGTGGCTGGCTGCCAGATGGTGTTGCTGGCAGGGGATGGACGTCTGGTCGCCTTGCCAGTGGTGATGGCTGCCCTTCAGAGCTGTCAGCATCCTCTGTAAGATTGAACATTGCAATTATGAACACATGTACACCATCCACAACACCTATGCCAATAGACATGTCATTTGTATGGGTGTCAGTAATGACTGCAGTCAACATGTAAATGCTTGTTGCTTGGCCCATAGTGATGTGATGTGAGCTGACTGTGCACATGTCTACATGGGCATGGCCAAACACACTGTTTTTGTGGGCATGCAGTACACACACAATATAGTGTTGCCCATGACAGAGACTTTGCCACACACAATTGGGCCTTTAATGTTGTGTGTGCAGACCTATGCTGTGGATGAAGGGGCTACATGATGGAATATTAGCCATCACAACACAGTGTGACAAATGTTTACCAACTATACTGACACACCAATCGCAGTAGATGGGGCACGCCAAACAGAACGCTCAGGCACGCCTCTGGAATTGCTTCCATATGGCCTGAGCTCGCTTTCTACATCGCTATCGCCCTGTCACACGCCATGATGCGCACAAATCACCTGGTGGTAATCGCCTGATTTCACTGCAGAGAAGACGTGCCACCAGCGATTTCTCGACGTAAAATCGCCCTGTCTCACGCCACTACACACACCCAGCGACCGGGAACCGGATTGTTTTTTTGCCAGGCGCGATCTGGCGCCCATAGACTCCCATGTTATGGGCGCCGGATCGCCCCAGATCCGGTTTTGGTCGATTGTTTTTTTTGTTTGTTTTTTTGGGTTTTTTTGCCCCGGGCACACAAAATGCTGCTTGCTCCGATTTTCTGTCCAGGGCAAAAAACGAAATAAACCGGATCCAGCCAGACAGACACCAAACTGGATGGCAAATAACTGCCACAGGGATATAATAGGAGCAAAATCGGATCCAGGGCTGTCCAGTTCACACGTGGTGTGACGCCAGCCTAAAGGCCCCATCTCACGCTTCAATGTGTCGGCGAACCGACCAACGATCCGACTTGACCTAGATCGCTTAAACGACGTTCAATGATCGCTAGTGAAATGTCACATGTACAGATATCATTAACGACGCAGCAACAATTCCGCGACAAGCAAACTACACTTGCGGTCATTAGCTCGCCTACGTCTTTCAGTTCTCAATAGGCGAGGTTGTTAACGACATCGTTATCGAGGTGCTACACACACCCATGCTGCAGGCTGACCAAACGCTCATCGTTTGATTTAAGGTCCAGTTCACCAACCTTCCATCAACGATCTGCCCGATTATCGTTGATCGTTTGTACATGTCACATTGAATGACGTCGTTATGGCTTCGTTTGAACGACTGCAAACCTGTGATGTGTCAACGATATCGTTAGCGATATCGTTGTGTGAGACGGGGCCTTTAGTAATTAGCGATTCCTCAGTGCACAGTGCGGGCGCTGGGAGGATTGAGAAGTCTGCAGTCACATTGTGACCACACAATTATCAGTTTTAGACCAGACAACCCCTTTAATGGATAGATCAGTCATGTTTGAAATGTCTAGGTAAAAAAATATGCTTCGAAACAAGTCATTTTATAGATCTTCACTAGAAGTCACTTATAGGAAAATCTAGCATAAATTAAAAATGTATCCGGAAACCTTCTTTTCCCTGTAAATCCTGGCCATCCTCCTCTCTCCTCACAAGAAGTGTCGATGGGTCTGGCCAGGACCCTTTAAAATGCCTAATCAAGAGACCAAAGAGTCAAACCGTGGGACATCAACCCAGATTGTAGATATGCCTGAATTGCAGCAGTTCCCTGGATCCTCACCGATCTAATTGGTGAGAGGTCTGGTCACTTTTACCCCTCACTCCCGGGTGATTTTTCGTTTTTCCCTCGCTTTCTTCCAAGAGCCACAACTTTTTAATTTGTCTGTCAGTATAAACATTGATTCACTGAACTAGGACAGCTGGGGTCAGCACCCTTACTTTGTGAATAGTGTGCTACGACTTACCGTATATACTCGTGTATAAGCCGACCCGTGTATAAGCCGACCCCCCCCCTACTTTTGCCCCCAAAACCTGGGAAAACCTATTGACTCGTGTATAAGCCGAGGGTGGACCCCAGCACAGTTATACAGCCCCCAGCAGTGTGGTATACAGCAGCCTCCCCAGTGGTAGTATACAGCAGCCTCCCCAGTGGTAGTATACAGCAGCCTCCCCAGTGGTAGTATACAGCAGCCCCAGTGGTATACAGCAGCCCCATCCCCAGTGGTATATACAGGCCCCAGCAGTATATACAGCAGCCCCAGTGGTATACAGCAGCCCCATGTCAGCCCCAGTCAGTATATACAGCAGCCCAGGTATACACAGCTAGCCCCAGCGGTATACAGGCCCCATAGATACAGCCAGGGTATACAGGCCCCCTCAGAAGTGGTATACAGGCCCCCCCATCAGTGGTATACAGGGCCCCCCCCGCAGGTATCACGCCCACCCCCCATCAGTGGTATACAGGGCCCCCCCTTGCTGCCGCACACCTGTAAAGTAATACATCATTATACTTATCCCTGTCGCTGTCGCCGCTCTGACACCACGCTCCTCTGGGTCTTCATGCTTCTTCCTGCTTGTGACCGGCGGGCGCAGGCAATGACGTCATTGCCTGTGCGCCGGCGGAAGAAGCATGAAGACCCGGAGGAGCGCGGTGTCAGAGCGGCGACAGCGACAGGGATAAGTATAATGATGTATTACTTTACAGGTGTGCGGCAGCAAGGGGGGCCCTGTATACCACTGATGGGGGGGGCCTGTATACCAATGGGGGGGGCAGGCGGCCGGCCTATGACTCGTGTATAAGCTGAGGGGGGGACTTTTCAGTGTGGCGCCCCGCAACGAGTGCGTCACAGGAGGGTATTGCATCCCATACTGAAGATACAATAGTCTCTGCCCCAGTAATGACATGGTTAACCTCAGAGTACCACATGCACCACTTAGAATAGAGGGTCAATCAGGTCCTGGTGGGAGGAGTGTAGGTGTAGTGTGTGTAGGTGTAACCACCCGGGGGTCTGCCGCAGGGCTCCAGCGCCCTCTGCTTGAATAGCGCCGCTCATCTCACTTCCGGGGCTACTGCTTGAGCGCATGAAACTCCATCTCCAAATCAGTGACTGCTGGAGAACTGCAGGGATCATGCTCCTCCCCTCAGCCAATCACCATGTCTCTGTGTCCTGCCAATCAGGAGTACCCTGCTGTAATATAAGCTTCCTGTTTCCTGTCAGTCTTTGCCAGGGCAATT
Organism: Allobates femoralis; assembly: GCA_033576535.1. Lineage (NCBI taxonomy): Eukaryota > Metazoa > Chordata > Amphibia > Anura > Aromobatidae > Allobates > Allobates femoralis. Next base: position 828,647,560 of record JARQOC010000003.1, on the reverse strand, counting down.
TCTACCTTGTGAAGTTGCTATTCCTGGTCTGGTCAGGTTGGTCCTTGTTTTGCATGATATGATACCTGTTTGTTACTTCCAGCAGATCTCTTCCCTGCCAACTCCTCGTGGACTCCGGTGTTCTTGGCCTGCTCCCCGGACCTCTTCTCTGCTGAAGTGCTGGCTCCAGTCCTGCTCCGGTTCCCGGGGGTTCTTGTGCTGTTGCTTTTTACCACGTCGCCTGGGGTCGGTTTAACACTCGTGCCCGCTCCATTGGTGCCCCCGAAGTTGGTACCGGCGGTATCCCTGTATAGGGGTTAAGCGCTCCGGGGCCTCCTTCGGTGGTGTTCCGGTGCTGCGACCTTGTGGCTCTCCCCTGGGGCGTGTGTTCTTGTTTTGTTGTTGTACACAATAAACCTTTTGACTCTACTGTTCTAGTCCGCCTCTCTATCAACCAGGTATCGGCATCCGCAACTACGCGGTCCAGTGGGTTCACACGTAGGGTCCGTCAGTAGGACGTGACAGTAGGAAGTTAGGAGAGGAGAGTTAGAACGTGGCTGGAGAGGAAGGAAGAAGAAGCAGGGCTCTGCACAGTGCCGTGCAGCCCTGAAATCCAGCTTACCGGCTGGCACCACCAAGTGGTGCCCCAGACCGGAACACGGGCAACTACTAAACGGGTCCAATTATACCCGTGTCCACCAACTACCGGATCACTGGTTCCGAGGCGAGCAAGTTGTTCACCGCAGCTCCGCAAACCAGGGTGAAGAACCGCTTCACAGAGGCATCTCACTACCGCCGCCATCTATGTTGTCTTGCCAGCAGGGACCCACCCCTGGGACATAGGATCTTCTGCAGCCTATATACAGTCAGAACCTCCAAATAGAAGTCTCCCAAGTACCCCTACCTGGTAATCTAAGGCAACTCCGGCAACTTGTTAGAGAGAATAGAGAGAGGAGGAACACCGCGGAGCTCTGAGTCAACACCAGTCCTTGCTGGGACCCCCCGGTCCATTACCTAAGACTGTATACCTTGTACCATCTTACCGGTTACAGTAAAAGACCCGTTGCAGAGAACGCTGGTTTGTGTTTCCTTCAGAACTGTTAAACTTACACCTTCAGCACTACAAAGCTGCCATATTCCATCAAAGACAGCTCCTGGCCCCGGGGACTCCCGCTCATCCTGTGGGGAGCGTCCCATCTTGCTGCCGTACATCCCCCGGAGGCCCAAGCAGCGCCGGTGAAATCACCGGAATTCCCGCAGGTGGCGTCACGACAAGAAGAATTAACCCTTATCCGTTCAGCCAACCCCTTTTGATCTGGACCACCGGGACCCACAGCCTCGGGCGCGGAACCGTGACAGGGAGAAGCAACGCCCGAGACGTGAAGACCCGGCTACGGTGAGTCATCAGCACATTTTTTGTGCTGAAAAACTCGACTTATACACGAGTATATACGGTATATTACTCGCGTGCTGAGCTCAACTTCTCCATTCATTTGCTACATACACAACTGTCTCCTTCTTCCCATTTGGTGTCCTTTCTCTATGGTTGACGGGGAAAACTGAAGCATCTGCCCAATTTCCAACCGCATTGGGGGGGGGGGGATGGGCTGCTTTCAGATTGGCAAATGTGCAAGTCCATATGAATCCCTTTGAAGGAACCACATGGACAGGCACTGATGCCAACTGATGTCCATGGACCGTATTTTCAACTGATCCGTCATCAGTCACCAGAGATGGGGGTAAGAGGAGCTGTACCTTCTGAGCATGCTCAGTACAACAAAACTGATCTGTTTCGCTGATCCATTTTTGTCACAGATCCGTGTGGATCCGTCCTCCATAGGGCTCAAGGTTATTTCATATGGACTGATACGGATCCGTGTCTGTCCGTTTGTGTCCGCTTTTTTTCAAGGCGGCCCAAAATCAGAACAGTCACCGTTTCTGGGTGCATGAAAAAAACGGACAAAAACATCTGTTAAAAAAATAAACACATGGATGGCCCTTTAGGACCAATCCGTGCCCATAGGATAAGATGGGAGGCCATAAAAGATCCATGTCTATCCATTAGAAAATGGACAGACATGTACTGAAAACTTGCCATTGTGAATCCAGCCTAAGAGAAGTTCTCCTAAGAAGATTAGAGCAAACCTGTTGACCTCTGTCATAATTTTTCCATATTATGCAAATTAGAGGAGGAAAAATTAGGAAATGTTCTCTAGGTGATAGTCTCAGCCCGGCTTCATTATTTTTTATCCTCAGTGCTCTGACCTCTGTAGATAGATGTGGAAACGAGAGGTACTCATACTATAAGTGTAGTTCGTGGCTCCAATTCTTCAAAGTGATTACAGCAAAATTCTATCGACAATCACTTTTAAAATTTGCAAAAATTCTTTGCAATGCAGATTTGTGCAAACATTTCGTCACTTAGTTTTCATGCCAATTTTACCCAGTGAAATGAATGCAGCCTGAACAGGACAGAGGTGTGACGCTACAACCATCCTCATCCTGACAAACTGTGACTTTCTTTACTCTAGAAATCTTATTCCAGTCCCCGACTGGAGTAAGATTTGTGGCAAGATGTCGCACACCACTTGTCTGATCTTTAGCTTCCTTGGATGTTGAAGCTTTGTATACCAGAATCCGACACAAGGTAAATATCAATGCTGTCTCTTTTCTGGAGCAGTTATCATTTGGGGATATGAGACACAAATCCTTGGTACAACTGCTTGATTGTCTGTTTTGGGTTGACTTAAGGCCCTGTTACACGGTACGATATTGCTGAAACGTCACGGGTTTGGAGTGGTTCAAACAACATCGTTACTACTTCGTTGCATGTGACACCGAGATACGACTACGATAAATCGTTGGATCGTTGATCGCAGATTAGAGAACATGTTATCAAATCAGACGATCCACGATCAGCCAACCTGCTGCATCGTTCTGTGTGACACCGCGATAACGATGTTGTTAACGACTTCGCCTATTCACATCAGTGAGCAAGTATCGTTCGCTGGGTTGTGCGAACGATACCTGCTCGCTACATCATTGGTGCGTCGTCTGTCCACTATATCTAGACGTGTGACCTCTCACCAACGATGTCAAAACGATGTCCTAACGACAGCGCGCCCCTGAGATCGCTGGCAATATCGTTACAACATTGAAGTTAAGTGTGATTTCTTGAATTGATCATCTTCCTTTTGAGAGGCTCTGTGATGACTGCATCAATAAATATCCGGTGACTCGTGTGGGGGTGAACTATTATATCAGACTTATTGTTCCTCTCTTTGAGTCAAGGGACTTGAGACATTGTTTCATGTGGGACTGCCTGGAGGCCTTCTTGTATGTTAACTTGTGAAATGCCTGCTGATTGCGAATTGCATTAGCCCCCTGCGGTGAACTGGTCTGCATCATGTGGAGGACAACCTTCCCCCCCACCGTCACTGGTGATTCTACACTACTTCAGCCTAGCGGCCATAGCTCAAGCTTGTGGATTGCAAAAAGACTCCACTGCCCAACACTGAGACCATAAGTTTGTTTGGAGAACCCAGGATGGAACCATCCGGTCACTTGCCTACATGCTTCGCCGTGCTCAGATTCCGAAGATTGCGGCTACCTCCCCTTAGTGGGTGCCCACCAAAAGTGTGTTGCTGCTACTTGCTGGGGTGGTTGACCCTGGATGTCCCTGTCACAGAGGTTCTAATCCCTGGTGAGCCAGTGGAAGGGTGAGACTGTGTTACATCCAAAATTACTATATGCTGTTGACTGTTATGGTACCTTTACACGCCGCGACGGCAGGCTGGATACATCCCGCTACTTCACGTGCACGAGCACGCTCAAACGGCTACAAACGGTCAACGCACCCTCTTTACACGCCGCCATAAGGTGCGCTACGCCACGCTACATCTGTAGCTAGCTACATCGCCGGGTGTGTCAAGTAGCCAGCTGTAGCTTAGCGTACTACGTTTACACAGCGCTACAACCAGCTACTATGGGCGGACCTGGTGCAGCAGGGACAGCACATAGGCGTGCCACAATTGTGGATTACGAGACGTCCGTACGCTGATAGGACAAAGCAATAATACCATGATTGGCCAGGCAGCGCAGGAGGCTGATTAATACTTGACGCTCGAGCAATTGTGTAGTGTGACTCGTCAGCTCCTTAAATATGCCGCCCTGTGCGCCGACAACCAATCGCAACGCACCATCTTCCACCAATGATCGCACATGGGGCGCGGTAACACGGAGCCAGGGTCACGCCTTAGCTACATTGCAGGCTGTCCCGAGTTCCCTTCCGTTGCCTCTTTACACGCCGATACAGCTCGCTACCATCGGTGTTGTAGCAATCAGTTTTCGAGCAGACCTAGGAAGCAGATGTATCTGTTGCCGGCTGTAGCGTCACGTCTTCAGACGCCGCTACGACGGGCTACATTGGCGCTACAAGCTACATGTGTAGCCTGTAGCAGGATGTATCCAGCCTGCCGTCGCGGCGTGTAAAGGTACCATTAGTGATCCAATAAAGTCTTATCATTGTGTGGTTTTCTCGCCCTGTGTTGTCTGAGTGGTATTCTGCCCACGGTGAAGGAGTGTGGGCGTTCAGTGGGATGAGCCCTGGTGCATTTGATCTTTCCATAGAGAGCAGGGCCAGCGGACAAGAAACGCCCACTATTCCCCCCCCCCCCCGTGTCTCCACAGACTGGGGGGGCCCTCAGGTGTACTTTTTCTATTCTTTGTATGTGATATGATCAATAAAGTGATTTGATCAATAAAGTTAATTTTTTTTATCTCAGTAATATTTCACTTTGTGTATGTTTCTTTCTTTTGCCATTGGAAAACCGCACAGTCCCCTCTCTTGAGTGATTGGATACAATCTTTGGCTAGGGTCAAACTTGCGTGGTGGATGCGTTTTTCCATGCGTTTTCACACTTGTATTTTTGGGAAACCGCATGCAAAAACACATCCATAGGCCCCAATACAAAAAATGCATGCCCCAATGCCAAAAACGCATGGCTAAAGTGCCATGCGTTTTTTGGATGCATTTTTGGCTCAGCACCAAAAAATGCATCAGGATGAGTTTTTTGGTGCGTTTCCAAAAACGCATGCGTTTTTGTGACATAGGTCCCTATGGGAAACGCATGCGAAAATGCATGGCACTAAATGGTACCATGCATTTTCACATGCGTTTTTTAAGGCTGCCCCACACCTAACAGCAACAGGCCAAAATCGCAGGCAATCAGGAACAACCTTAAAAAACGCATGCAAGTGTGACCCTAGCCTAAGAGCAAGACACAGTATAGACCAGTTGTTCAGAACATGGAGCCCTTGGTTTCTGTTTAAGGAATCCAATTATTCCTTTCTCAACCACGTGCCAAAATCAATTCAAGATAAGCATGGACCAACACTTCTCTTGCTTTCTCCCTTAATTCTTTCCCATTCTTGTATTTCCTTCTGTCTTTCTTTAGCCGCCTTCTTTCTTCATACTTGTTATATAAATAACACTTGTGTATTTTTAGATATTTCTGCCTGACTTGACTGTTTTCTCACTATAGAATAGTGTCTGATGATTCATTGTCATGCCTCTCTTAGGGTACCGTCACACTTGGCAACACACCAGCGATCCCGACAGTGATACGACCTGGTAGGGATCTCTGGTGCATTGCTGTTGGGATCGCTGGTAACATGTCAGTCAGATCTCACCAGCGACGCAACAACGATCCGGAATGATACGGAGGTCGTTGGGACCCTGTTTCTCAGACCTGTAGTATTGAGGTCATTGGTCGTTGTCCCTGTCAAACACAGCGATGCATGCTGCCCAGCGGGAGCATAACGAACATAAAACGGTCCAGGCGACTCTGACACGACCAGCGATCTCACAGCAGGGGCCTGGTCGCTGCTAAGTGTCAAACATAGCAAGATCGCTGTTGCTTCACCAAATTTGTGACTTGGCAGCGATCTCGCTAGCGAATTAGTGTGACGGTGGCTTAAGTGTGCGAGACAGTGGAGCAAATAATCAAACCATGATACTATATACAGGAATATAAAAACTATACTGTTCCTATGTATAAGAATATATCTACTATAATACTGCTCCTATGTACAAGAATATAACTACTATAATACTGCTCCTATATACAAGAATATAACTACTATAATCCTGCTCCTATGTACAAGAATATAACTACTATAGTACTGCCCCCTATGTACAAGAATATAACTACTATAATACTGCTCCTATGTACAAGAATATAACTACTATAATACTGCCCCTATGTAGAAGAATATAACTACTATAATACTGCCCCTATGTAGAAAAATATATCTACTATAATACTGCCCCCTATGTACAAGAATATAACTACTATAATACTGCTCCCATATACAAGAATATAACTACTATAATACTGCTCCTATGTAACTACTATAATACTGCTCCTATGTACAAGAATATAACTACTATAATACTGCTCCCATATACAAGAATATAACTACTATAATACTGCTCCTATCTACAAGAATATAACTACTATAATACTGCCCCCTATGTACAAGAATATAACTACTATAATACTGCCCCTATGTAGAAGAATGTAACTACTATAATACTGTCCCTGTGTACAAGAATATAACTACTATAATACTGCTCCTATGTACAAGAATATAACTACTATAATACTGCTCCTATGTGCAAGAGTATAACTACTATAATACTGCTCCTATGTACAAGAGTATAACTACTATAATACTGCTCCTATGTACAAGAATATAACTACTATAATACTGCTCCTATGTACAAGAATATAACTACTATAATACTGCTCCTATGTACAAGAATATAACTACTATAATACTGCCCCTATGTACAAGAATATAACTACTATAATACTGCTCCTATGTACAAGAGTATAACTACTATAATACTGCCCCTATGTACAAGAATATAACTACTATAATACTGCTCCTATGTACAAGAATATAACTACTATAATCCTGCTCCTATGTACAAGAATATAACTACTATAATCCTGCTCCTATGTACAAGAATATAACTACTATAATCCTGCTCCTATGTACAAGAATATAACTACTATAATACTGCTCCTATGTACAAGAATATAACTACTATAATCCTGCTCCTATGTACAAGAATATAACTACTATAATACTGCTCCTATGTACAAGAATATAACTACTATAATACTGCTCTTATGTACAAGAGTATAACTACTATAATACTGCTCCTACGTACAAGAGTATAACTACTATAATACTGCTCCTACGTACAAGAGTATAACTACTATAATCCTGCTCCTATGTACAAGAGTATAACTACTATAATACTGCTCCTACGTACAAGAGTATAACTACTATAATACTGCTCCTATGTACAAGAATATAACTACTATAATACTGCCCCCTATGTACAAGAGTATAACTACTATAATACTGCTCCTACGTACAAGAGTATAACTACTATAATACTGCTCCTATGTACAAGAGTATAAGTACTATAATACTGCTCCTATGTACAAGAATATAACTACTATAATACTGCTCCTATGTATAAGAATATAACTACTATAATACTGCTCCTATGTATTTGTGCTTTATGTTTAGTGTTTTTCCTATATATATTTTTTTTTTCCTTTTTCAAAACACATTTTTTGTGCTGGGACATTAAAACCACCTTTTAAAAACTAACAAATAGTAGTGTTATTACATGACAAATCAACAGACAACCCTGGCTCACAAACACCACTAAAAAGCTGCGGCGGGAGTCTAGGGTTGCTGAGCTGCGCTTGAAGAAAACTCATTCACAAAAAGACTACACAGCATTCAAACAAGCACTTCTAACATTCAAGTCAGCACTCACCACCACTAAACAGAATTTCTTCTTTAGCCTCATATCCTGTTTGTCTCACAACCCGAGACAGTTATTCAACATGTTTAACTCCCTCCTCCGCCCCCACTGCCCCCTCCTACTTCTTGTATTTCTGCAGAAGACTTTGCAATACACTTCACCAGCAAGATTCATCAGCTCAGACAAGTCTTTGCTACCCAACTACCACAACCCCTATGTATACCAGACCACTCCTCTCCCCCAATAACCCTCCTCCCCTCCATCACTGAAGGAGAGCTCGCACACCACCTCTCCAGATCACACCTCACCACCTGTGCACTGGACCCCATCCCATCTCACTTAATCCCCAACCTCACCACCACACTCATCCCAGCCCTAACCCACCTCTTCAACCTATGACTAACTTCCAGTACCTTTCCTTCTGCTTTCAAACACGCAACAATTACACCTATCTTAAAGAAACCATCCCTCGGCCCTACCTCTACATCCAGCTACCACCCCATATCCCTGCTCCTGTTCGCCTCCAAACGTCCTCTGACACAAAAGTCGACCACTGCCTCAAATTACAGATCGCCTCTTCCATTGGTATCACTGACCTTGCCCTCCCCTGGATCTCCTTCTACCTTTCCAAACACACATTTAGTGTCTCCCACTCCCACACGACCTCCTCACCCCATCCCCTCTCTGTTGGGGTCCTCAAGGCTCTGTCCTGGGCCCCTCCTTTTTTCCATCTATACCCTTGATCTGGGACAACTCATAAAGTCCCATGGCTTCCAGTACCAACTGTATGCTGACGACACTCAGATCTACCACTGTGGCCCAGATGTCACCTCTCTGCTGTCCAGAATCCCAGAGTGTCTATCAGCCATATCCTCCTTCTACTCCTCACTCTACCTAAAACTCAATGTAGACAAAACCGAACTCCTCATCTTTCACCCATCTCCTGCACCTCCCTTACCTGATCTCTATCACAATAAATGACATTACACTTTGCCCTGTACCTGAAGTCTGCTGCCTCGGAGTAACCCTTGACTCTCCCCTGTCCTTCAAACCGCACATCCATGCCCTTGCCACCACTTGCCGCCTCAAAGTCAAAAAAATTCCAGAATCCATCCCTTCCTCAACCCTCAATCTACTAAACTACTAGTGCATGCCCTCATCATCTTCCATCTCGACTACTGCAACCTCCTCCTCTGTGGCCTCCCTGCTAACACTCTCGCACCCCTCCAGTCTGTCATTAACTCTGCTGCCGCCCGGCTAATCCACAACACTCCTTGCTGCTCCTCCACTTCTCCCCTCTGCAATCCCTAACATTGGCTTACAAAGCTGTCCACAAGCTGTCCCACACCTATATATCTGAACTAATCTCCCGATATCATCCAACTCGTAATCTTTGATCCTCCCAAGACCTCCTCCTTTCCTCCACACTTGTACGTTCCTCATCTAACCGCCTGCAAGACTTCACCCGACCATCCCCCATCATCTGGAACTCTGCGCCCCAAAACGTCTGAATGTCCTATACACTCAGAACCATCAAGCGGAACCTGAAAACCCATCTGTTCAGAACAGCCTACAACCTGCAAAGACCATGGTGCCACCTCACCACCACAAGACCTGGCTCTCCACCACCACCACCGGAGTAGACCCAAACAGGGGCGGACCGTCACCCCCGGGGGCCCTGGTGCAGGAGAGGACCGGGGAGGTGGGGGGGTGTGGTGGTGCTACTGGCCGTCGGCGCGGCCCAGGAGGGTGTGGGGGGTGGCGGTGCTGCTGGGTGCTCTCCTACCTGGTGAGCCGTGCCGGACGCTTGCAGGAGCCGGAGGGGCAGAGGAGGGAGGGGCGGGATCAGGCAAGGGAAGCAGGAAGCTCTCTGCTTCCCTTGCCTGACCTCCTCTCCTTTGACGGAGGCTTGCGGGGGTCAGCTGGGGGCCCCCTCCAGGCTTGAAGGGGCCGCCTAGCCAATTGGGGCCCTGGTGCAGCTGCACCACGGTAGTTCCGCCCCTGAGACCCAACCTACTGTCTCCCTCCTCATTGCCCTGTAGAATGTAAGCCCGCAAGGGCAGGGTCCTCTCTACCCTTTTTATCGGTCTGTCATGTTAGTTTGTTCATTGTATTTTTAACTTGTTTGCATGTAACCCTCTCATGTACAGCACCATGGATTCAATGGAGCTCTATAAATAAATAAATAAATAATAATAATAGTTCTTTGGAGGGTTTGTGAAAACAAATGTGAGGGAGACATACCGTATATTGTGCCTCATGTACACATGATTATATTATAATATGGTTACACATAGGTGAGGATGATGACTTGGACATGTAGGAGAACCTCCATACCAGACTTGAATGGAATGCAGTTAGGGCAGAAAGACGACCTGGTCTGTCCTGAATGTTAAGAATAGGGAAGAATGCAAATCTATTATGAAGCATTGTCAACATATTGTAAAGCACTTGCCTACTGTAAGGCTACATTCAGACACAATGTTTTTGATCCATTTTGTGAGGATCTGTTTTTTCAGCTTCAAAACTGGATCAGCATATCAAAAAATGCATAAAAAAACAGTGTGTCCATGTATCCTAACACTGCTCCTATGTACAAGAATACATGTGACCCAAAATGTTTCCATGGTCGTGTTCTAAACAAGTACAAGAGTATTATAATAATGTATAGTCTCTTAATCTTTAATTGAATTAAGAAAACCTGCTGATAGACTCTCTGTAAAGGAACACTAAACTATGAATAATGGGATGGGTAGGTGAATGCTCATCTCCCTTTGCTTTAAATATTTCTCAATTTAAAATCTAAAATATAATTTTATTATATACTAGCTGGGTGCCTGATGCACAATGTATCGCGATTCTAGCAGAGCGAGTCTCTGACTCGCAATGGCGCTTCGCGGCCAATGCTTCGCGCTGCTAAGGCGACTCGCCATGCCCGCTGCGCGGGCATAGCGAGTCGCCTTAGAGCTGCTCGCAATGGCCGCTGCGCGGCCAATGCTTCGTTCGTATCCACATGACGACATTGACTCGCAGCGTGAGCGATCTCAAAAGGGGCAAAAAACCATTCGTGATTATATAATAGATAGCCCCACCCAATAAAAAATGTGGGTTCAGCTGACCACCATCCCAAATGATCAGGGGCATTAGCCCTTTTAAACACTAGAGGGAGCTGTTGCTCGATTGCTGTAAATGTTGGCATGATATCCTCACATGTCTGATATAACTGTTGGTTTTTAATTTTTATTACAGGAGAAAAATGAGCAACTCCTGTAATATGTCTTATCAAAGAAATCTGCACCTTTCTGCACCAAGACTTGATTCATTCTCAAAAATGTTCATAAAATAATTTTTTTTTCCCTTGCTTTGCTAAAATGTTATCAGCACCAACTGCAATCATCTCTCGGTAATGTAACACTTGTCTTCACTGAATACAGAATTTCACATGAATTATTTAGAATTTTTAACATTGATTTTAAGTCCAGGTAGAGAGAGAACAGATTTCTCTGATAAGGCTGGTTTCACACTGCAGTTTTTTTTCCTGATCAGGTTTGTGAGCCAAAACCAGGAGAGGAACCAGGAGAGGAACTTGCAGAGAAAAAGTATAATTGACAGATTGACACCTGATCTGAGTTTTGGAGACACTCCTGGTTTTGACACACAAACCTGATCGAACCTGATCAGGGAAAAAACTGCAGTGTGAAACCAGCCTAAAGGCCCAGTTACACGCTACGATATCGGTAACGTCACCGGTTTGGTGACGTTGCAGTGATGTCGAAATGACATTGTTGTGTGTGACATTTACCAACGATGAGGTCATTCAACGTTGGTCATTGGTAAATGACCTGGACCATGAATTTATCGTTGGTCTCCCGCTGGGATTGGCGCATGTGACAGCGGGAGATCAATGATGAACGAGCTCCCAGCGCCGCACAGCAAGCGCTGGGAGACTGGTAACCAGGGTAAACATCAGGTAACTAAGCGCCGCGCTCTGCTTGGTTACACGCTGTTTACCCTGGTTACCAGCATTCTCGCTGGTCCTGATCGCTGGTGAGTCTGCCTGTTTGACAGCTCACCAGAGATCAGATAACGATATCCCAGCGATCCAAATCATTGGTTGGATCACTGGGACATCGTTAGGTGTAACGGGGCCTTAAGACCCAACACAAAGTTGCTCACTTTCCTCCTGTATTATTGATTTATGTAGCCAAAATGAAAGTTTTTTTATGATCAATAAAAAAATTAAACAAATTTGTAATGCATTACCTTTTAATAATTTTAGCTGCCTGCAGCTGTCATTATAGGGAGATTGGCATGGAACTCCTAAATTAAAGTTATTTTCTGGTTTCAGTGATGTCAGCGCTGAAGACTATAAAGGTATGTGCTCACGGTCCGGAGGAGCTGCTTGAACCCCCGGGTGGCCGCAGGGAGACCGCAGTGCCCTATACTCACCATGTCTGGCAGGTGCGGGGCGGCTTCTCCCTGCAGTCACCCGATGTAAACTGCTTCCGACTCCGCAGCATGAAATGAACATGCTACAGAGGAGCAGAATGCCGGCAACCCGCATCGCAGCTAAAAGAACGCTGTGGTCGGGTTAAGCATAGTGGGCATGGGATTTCTACAAATCCTATCCACTATGCTGATGCTGTAGTATGCAGCGTTTTGGACGCCATCCAAAACACTGCATATACTCATCGTGAGTATGTAGCCTAAGGTCCCTTTCACATAGGCTTTTTTTGAAAATGCGGCAGATCCGGCAGATTTACTGCATCTTCCGCCAAACGGCCACACTTGCGGCACTGATCCTGCAAGCCCCATGCATTGTCTATGCTTGTGTTCGGGTGCGGTTTTGCCGGTTGCGGCAGATGCGGCACTTGCGGCCGTGAAAAAAAAAAGCACTTGCCGCACCTGACCACAAGCCCCATAAACCATGCATTGGGCTTGCCGCAAGTGCGGCCCTTAGGCAGAAGATGCGGTAAATCTGCCGGATCTGCCGCATTTTCAAAAAACCCTATGTGAAAGGGGCCTAATGGGGATGTCACACGCGTCAATATCGCGTGCAATATTGCTGCTGCATATGACGTTGCAGCGATATTGACGCGTGTGACAGGGTGCATCAACCAGCGATTGGTTGATGGTCGCCAGGTTTTCGGTCCAGTCGCTGCGTGTGACACCGGGAGACACGCGATCAGCCAGCTCTCAGGGCCTCTCAGCAAGCGCTGGGAGCTGGTATCCATGGTAAACTGCGGGTAACTAGGCAGCGCGCGCTGCCTAGATACCCGATGTATACCTTGGTTACCAGTCTTCTCCGCTCACCGGCTGGTATCCAAGGTAGACAGCGGTGTACCTTGGATTCCAGCTAGAAAGCGGACAAGGCTAGTAACCAAGGTATACATCAGGTATCTAGGCAGCGCACGCTGCCTAGATATCCGCAGTTTACCTTGGAGACCAGCCTGCTCCCGCTAACCGCAGCGTGGCAGCGGGAGCAAGACATTGTGGAAACGATATTTAAATAATTTCCACGATGTCGCTGGTCCACTGATCAGATTGCTGACGACATTGACGCGTGTGACGGCCCCATAACAGCCTCATAGTATAGAGGTGGAGATTTGTCGCTGGATTTGAAGAGGGTGATTAACCCCTTCAAGACATCCACCGTACCTGTATGGCACAAGTTGGAGGTAGGTGATCTGCTCGCTCCATAAACGGCAGGTAATCGTTGTGTATTACCCCAGGACCTGCCTCAAAAAAAAAAAATCGCAGGTGCTGCAAAGTGCTACCTGTGATTTTTAGCTGTTAAAAGCCGCTGTCAAACTCTGACAGCAGCATTTAATGTGCACCGGTATGTGGATGCGTGATTCTATTCACAGATCGGCGAGCACATGACATGATCACGGGGTGCCTATGGGTTTCTATGACAGCTGGGAGTCTGCCGAAGAATTCCCTGCTTGTCATTACAGAGCTTTCTTGAAGTCATACCTGTGACTTGAAAGGAGACTGAATTTTTTTTTTAAACTATATACGGCAATGCTATGTCACTGCTGTGTATGGCACAAGTGATCAGACAATCACAATTTATAGTTCCTTAAGAGAACTAAAGTGAAAAAAAAATAAAAACAGAAGTTCTAATCACTCCCCCATAAAGTTAATACATAAAAAATACAAATGTGGTATCACAGCATTCAACAAAGTCAGATCTACTAAGATATAAAAATAATTAACCCGATTGGTAAACACCGAAAATGAAAAAATTAGAGGATGCCAAACCACATTTTTTGTTGCAGCTGCAATACCACAAAAAATATGCATGAGTGATTAAAATATCATATCTATCCAGAAATGGTATAAATTAAAAATGTTGTCTCACTCTGCATAAAATAAGCCAGCAGACGGCTGCATCAACCGGAAAATGAACATACGGTTCTTGGAAAACGGCGACAAAAACGCACAAATTTTATTTTACAAACTTCTGATTTTCTATTTTTCATTACTAAAATAATAAAAGTAGATGTGTTTGGTATTGTCATAATCGGACTGATGAGTAGAATCATATGGCCAGGTCATTTTTACCACATTTTGTACATCGTAAAAACAATTTCTAAAAAACAATGTCACAATTGTAGGTTTGTTTGTTTTTAAATTTTACTGCTTTTTTAAATTTTTTTCCCCATTTTCTAGTAAACTATGTTGTAAAATGAGAGATGACATTCTAAAGTTCAACTCCCTTAAAAAAAAACAAGCCCTCATATGTCCGTGGCCAAAAAAACGACGGTTCTGGGAAAAAGAGGTGGAAAAAACAGAAATTGATCGTGTCATAAAGGGGTTAAAGCACTGGTTTGTGTGTGTGTGTGTTTTTCTTTTTCTCACTTGTTTTATGCTGTATGTGCTGGGTTTCCCTAATGTTAGATCAGACAAGGTGGACAGCAGTGTGAGCAGTCTCTTCTTACCTCAGCACTTCTGGTATCTTCAGTATTAGACCAGATATACAAGGATGAAAGCAGTGTGAGTAGCCACTTCTTACCTCAGAACTCATTGAATTAGATCAGCTATACGAGGTGGACAGCAGTTTGAGCAACTTCTTATCTCTGCAGTCATGGTAATTCTCTTGTATTAGATCAGATATGAAGGGATGACAAAAGTGTAAGCAGCCTCTTCTTACCTCAGTACCCTTGGTGTCTCTTGAATTAAATCAGATACACAGGGTGGATAGCAGTGTGAGCAACCTCTTTTTACCTCTGTAGTCCTGGTAATTCTCTTGTGTTAGATCAGTTATACAGGGTGAACAAGAGTATGAGCCGCTTCTTAACTCTGGTACCCATGGTATCTCCAGTATTTGATCACATAGACAGAGTGACAGCAGTGTGAACAGCCTCTTCTTACCTTTGCTGTTTTTCCTGCATATCTGATCTGATACTAGGATACCAGGATGTCAAAGTGAGCAGCCTCTTATTACCTCTGCAGTCCTGGTATCTCCACTAATAGATCAGATAGTATAGATGTGAGTAACCTGTTCTTATCTCAGCATCCCTATTATCTCCAGTGATAGATCAGATCCACAGTGTGGACAGCATGTGGGCAGTCTAATCCCTATTGCACATACCTACAGGCATCTACTCTATTTGTATCCTTTCACATGTTTCTGTCCATATGACAATATGTTGGCTATTTTTGTGTGTTGTATAACATTATCCTAGAAAAAACAAGTGTTTGGAAATTTTAAGGCATTTAGAAATTTATTAATAATGACCTTTATTTTTTTTTTCTAAGAAAACCCCATTATAGGTGCTATCCATATCTGCAGTATAGGCAACCACTGAATAATCAGTGAGGGCTCGGTTCCACATCAATCAATTGTGTCAAATGGCAGAAATACATGAGTGACCATCACAGAAGTATACAGTAAGTGTGGAGATGATGATAAGTTGTGCTAGGAACCAACCACCTCAGATGACGACTATAAGCTGTTAATACATGTCCTGCACCCTACCTACACCATTCCACCTATGTTTTTCTTAAGAATATTGATAAATGTAAACCGAAATATACACTTTATAAAATTACATGCCTGTGTATTAAATACACATTAAATACACAGTCCATTAAATACACAGTCCATGTTAACAAGTGGACGTCCTTCATACTTGGCAGTTATCCATAATCCATTCCTCAACATTCGAAGCAGAAACCACGATGTGTCTATGGAAGTCCTACATCGTCAATATAAATAACTAGCTAAAATGGAAACTACAACTGCAGGGTCTTCATTTCCTATCAGATATCGAAGCGTCCAAAAGTGGAACCTAAAAGGGAGAGAATAAAGGTAAATGGTTTATATGCTCACACAATACACCTAGTGGACAGGTCTATGCTCTGAAACAAAAGATGCACTTGTATATGTGTGGAGGTCAGCGCCTTTATTTTCTAACACCGAGCCCCAATTCCTCCAAAAGTATAAAATGTCTTCCTGCTTCCACCAGTAGAGGGAGCTCTCCACATACTATTCCATTATTGAGTTGAAAGTGAACCTACCACCCCCCCTTCCGCCGACACCCCCACCCCCCCCCAGTACTTTAGAAACTGAAAACATCACCTTCCGCAGCGTCCACGCTGCATTCTGTGTAGGTGTCTATACTCTTTGCCCCGGACGCAGCTGGCAGGGTGGTGCCCTTCGACTGTAAGATGCAGCGCTGTAAGATGTTCCCTCGGCAGCTGCATTTTTGCTGCACCCCTTACTTGGATCTGTCTGTTTTCTAAGGAGTAATATACTGGCTCCCATGAATAGTACTTCTGTCTTTCAGGTGGACACAGTATGGGTAGTGGGGGAAAGGGATGGTGCAGATACAGTATGAGGAGTGATGTTGGGGGAGAGAAATGGTGCCTACACAGTATAAGGAGCTGTGTGAATTACATAGTAACATAGTAACATAGTTTTTAAGGTTGAAGGAAGACTTTAAGTCCATCTAGTTCAACCCATAGCCTAACATGTTGATCCAGAGGAAGGCAAAAAAAAACCCATGTGGCAACACTAAGCTCCACATTGGGGGAAAAAATTCCTTCCTGACTCCAGATATGGCAATCAGACTAGTTCCCTGGATCAACGCCCTATCAAAGAATCTAGTATGTATAACTGGTAATATTATAGTTTTCAAGAAAGGCATCCAGGCCCTTCTTAAATGTTAGTAGTGAGTCACTCATTACAACATCATGTGGCAGAGAGCTCCATAGTCTCACTGCTCTTACAGTAAAGAATCCGCGTCTGTGATTATGATTAAACCTTCTTTCCTCCAGACGTAGAGGATGCCCCCCTTGGTGCCTAAATAGTATAAGGGGGTGGAGGGGGAATTGGTGACTACACATGAAGTGGAGCTTTGGGAATATGTGCCTATACAGAATGAAGGAGAAGCAAGAGGGGAGGAATCTATGCCTACACAGTATGTGGAGTGAGGGAGAATTGGTACCTATACAATATGAGGAGGGAGGGGAAATTAGTACCTACACAGTATGAGAGGGAACGAATGCAGACACAGTATGAGGAGCAATGGGCGGCTGGAATGGGTGCAGACACAATATGAAGAGGAGGAAGTGTGAGGAGACAGTATGGAGAATGATGGGGGAAATACGTGGGGAGTCAGTATGATGAGTTGGGAAATGTGTGCAGAAATACTATTGGAAGAAAGTGGGGAATTTGTGAGGAGACAGCATGGGAAATGAGAGGGTAAATATGTGAAAAGGCAGTATAGTTATTTAGTTATTGGTGGGGGAAATGTGGAGGAGACAGTATGGAGTGAGAAAAGTGAGGAGGCGCAAAATAAAGCCTAGGCAGTGTTTGTGGGGGGGGGGCAGCATGGAGAAGGGACAGTATACTGAGGAGGGGGGAGTTTGAGGGGGCACATTACAGATTGGGCAGTATAGGGGGGGGCACAGTATGAAAGGACAATGTGAGGAAAGTGGCCCAGTATGGAAAAGAGGAGCATGGATGACATGTACCATAAGAGGGAGAATGTGTGCATCATATGTTGTACAGGGAGCATAATGAGAACAATGTATTCAAGTACAGTATATGGCAAATATTTATCTCACACTACTACTTTTAAGGGTGCCCTGTCAGAATGTGCTGCAGATGACCAGAGAAGATTGTCGACAGAGACAAGAAGAAGAAAAAAAGGGACTTGCTCCAATTAGAGAAGATATCACCTATTTATAAGGTACTTGGATGTTTACATGGTATACTGACTACATCTCATCAGTACTGTGGTTCCTATAGGTTCATGCGATGCAAATGTAATGGGGTCTGACATGGCAGTACAATTAATGTACCATGTACTAATAGTGATTCTGGTGGTGAATTTATGTATGAATTGTGGTCCTGGTGATGTATTCATGTATGAATGGTGGTCCTGTTGAACTGGCTCTGGTGATTTATTCATGTACTGTTGATGCTTCTAGTGATGTTATTACTGTACTGATGGCAGTTCTAAAGATGTATTTCTGTACTGCCGGTGGTTCTGATTATGTATTCTTGTGCTGTTATTGGTTCTGATCCTGTAAACATGTGTGGCGCCCCGCAACAAGTGCGTCACAGGAAGGTATTGCATCTCTGACTAAAGATGTAATATCTTCCGTCCCAGTGATGACATGGTTAAACCCAGAGCTCCATACACCACACAACACACTAGAGGTAGAGGGCCAATCAGGTCCTGGTGGGAGGAGTGAAAGGTGTAGTGTGTGGGGGAAGTTAATAACTTAGGAGTAGTGGTCGGAGGAGAAGGAAAGAACAGGGACCTGCACAGTTCCGTGCAGCCCTGGTACTGGCAGGGCACCATCAAGCAGTGACCCAGACCGGAACACGGGCAACTACCGAGCGGGTCAAAATATACCTTGTGCCCAACCCACCGGATCACCGTTTCCGAGGCGAACAGACGTCCACCGCTGTTCTGCAAACCAGAGTGACGGAGTAGCTTTTTAGGAGCGCCTCACTACAGCCGCAACCTAGCCGTCTTGCCAGCGAGGTACCCACCATTGGGAAACAGGCCCCTATACAGCCGGGAGTCGAACCGGTAGGGAATCCTTAAGAAGTCTTCCCTGTAGTTCGAACTGGCGCACTAAGGCGACGTCGGCAATGAGAATAGAACGGGTAGATAAAGGAGGGACACTGTGGAGCTCTGGAATAAGACCAGCCACCGCTTGGACCACCCGGTCCGTACCTACTGACTGTATACCGTGTACTACAACAGCCATTACAGTAAAGACCCGTTATAGAGGAATCTGGTGTCTGTGCTTTTCTTCAGAACTGTTATTAACTCTATCCAGCAAGTACAGGAGCTGCGGTACTCCATCCAGTGCAGCTCCTGGCCCCGGGGACTCCTGCTCATCCTGTGGGGAGCATCCCATCAAGCTGCCGCACATCCTTCGGAGGCCCAAGCAGCGCCGGTGCATTCACCGGAATCCCACAGGTGGCGTCACGACAATCAAGAAACATCCCCATCCTTCAATCCCCTTTGATCTGACCACCGGGCCCTACAGCCTCAGGCACGGAACCGTGACAAGTGCTGCATCGCCTGAGACGTGAGCATCCGGCAACGGTGAGTCACATGTAACAATCCAGACCTTGTAAGATTACCTGATACATGGCTAATAAAGTGTTGCCCCATCTGACAAGTTGAGGGTTACTTTGTTTTTATTTACATTAAGAGCATTTAATTGGTTGTCCACGTTTGTGACAGTCAATCTACCGTATGTCTACAGACTTCTAAATTCTCATAGCACACTGTCAAGATTCTCTGGTGCTGGTGGTGAGAGTGGGAGGTCATGAAACCGCAAGTATGAGATTTCCATACATGTAGTCACATGCTGACTAGACAGGTGCTGTCTCGCTCAGTACTACTGAATTGAGCGAGGCCAAACACAACTAGTCGGAACGTGTTCGGAAATATGCAAATCACATACTTGCACTCTAATCACCGTCCACTGTTGCCATCCACACTGGATAATCCTGAAAATGGGCAGTGCATGTGTTGTGGGAATTCAGTATTCAGTACAATACACTGACGGCACACTTTCATCACAAACTTAGAAAAGCCCTTTAAATATAGGAATGGGCACTGTAGAATGCCTAATCCTAATGGTACCTTTACACGCCGCCACTGCAGGATGCATACAACCCGCTACAGGCTACAAATGTAGCTTGTCGCGGCAATATCGCCCGTAGTAGCGGCGTCTGAAGACGGGACGACACAGCCGGCTACAGATACCTCTGTATCCGTGCACTGCCCATAAACAGATGGCTACATCGCCGATTGTAGCGAGCTGTATCGGCGTGTAAAGAACCCACAGAAGGGAACTGTGGACACCCAGCGATGTAGCTGCAATGTAGCTAAGGCGTCACCCAAGCTCCGTGTTACCGCGCCCCATCTGCGATCATTGGTGGAGATGCTGCGTTGCGATTGGTTGTCGCCGCACAGGGCGGCATATTTAAGGAGCTGACGAGTCACACTACACAATTGCTCGAGCGTCACGTATTAATCAGCCTCCTGCGATGCCTGCCCAATCATGGTATTTTTGCTTTTTCCTATCAGCGTACGGACGTCTCGTAATCCACAATTGGAGCACGCCTATGTGCTGTCCCTGCTGCACCAGGTACGCCCATAGTAGCTGGTTGTAGCGGTGTGTAAATGAGCTACAGATGGCTACTTGAGACACCCGGCGATGTAGCTAGCTGTAGATGTAGCGTAGCGTAGCGCACCTTGTGGCGGCGTGTAAAGAGGGTGCGTTTACCGTTGGTAACCGTTTGGGCGTGCTCGTGCACGTGAAGTAGCCGTTGGTATCCATCCTGCAGTGGCGACGTGTAAAGGTACCATAACAGCCTGTAATATACTCACTGTCAAGATTCGGCTCATATGTGATTTTACTATTTACAGTCACATGACAACTGGCTTTTCTTTCTGCTTCTCTGTTTAACACTGAACATTGAGAAAATTGGGAAGGGTAGCTTGTCGGCAAGTGTAAGTGTGCAAATCACATATGAGTGATCGCATGACGACTACTGAAACCGCTCTAGTGGAAGAGGGGGACACCAAACTGAACTCTTTCCCTGCGTGCCAGAAAACAAAGATCGGCTTCTAATGATTAAGAATTGTCCAAAAGGGAGAGTCCATTTTTAAGGGGATTGTTTCATCAGAAAATAACCTTTTGTTTGTCATATTTTAATGTAAAATGCATTTTGAAATTGCTTTTATATCACACTATACAGTGCGAGAAATTTGTATTGAAAACATCATCAATTTTCTAAGTTGAAATATTTCTAAAGGTGCCATTTTATATGATTTCTCACCAGAAGTTGGTAACAACCCATCCAATCCACACAGGCAAAGATATCAAGCCATAGATGTCCATAAATGTAGTGACGTGTAATAAGATAAAATGTCACATGAAAAACACATTGAAAAAGTGAAGAACGAGGGGGCAACAAGCCATGGAAAGTCATGACACCAGCTAAAATCTCAACAAGAAAGGATATTGATTGCAACACTAACACTAGAAAAATGTAAAAAAGCATATTGCATAATGAATGCCATGGCTGGCTAAGTGCAAAGCTGCTCAATGTGAATAGGGTATACAGGAACAGCAGAAAACTGCTTCATGATGTAGAGGGAAAAAAATGAGAATTTGGCTAATGTGATGGCCATAGCATTCCAGCCCGGTAACCAGCGTCAAGGTCTCTCATACTATCTGGTCCTAACCTTGTGCCTCTTCCTGCGGTATGAATTGCTTGAATGGGTGTCTGTGCCACTAACTGCAATTAAAAACATGGGTGTATGGGTGTGTCAGGACCTAGGCTACAGCAGGATGTAGAGTCTCAACATGGCTACAGGGTCCACCATTCACAATAGGTGATATCACAGCTCACCTCCTCCTCCTGTACAATGACTGATAACACCTCTATATACAGTAGATAACACAGGATCCACCTGTACAGGAGGAGGAGGTGAGCTTTCACATTACCTATTGTGACTGGTGGATCCTGTGTTTACTGTACATAGATGTTACCTTTTATTGTAATGATGTCTATTAATGAGACTGCTTAAATGTAAAGTCTAGTTTTAAGCTTGTTGGCCAAGTTGGAAATTTTTATATACTAGTGCATCTCCATGAATTAGATCATCAAGAAGTTTAATTTATTTCAGTAATTCAGTACATAAAGTGAAATACAAATATTATATAGAGTCATTACACACAGAGTGATCTATTTTATGTGTTTTGTTTCTGTTAATGTTGATGATTATGGCTTACAGCCAATGAAAGCCCAAAGGTAATTTTCTCAGGAAATTAAAGTAGGGAGGATGAAGGGTTAAAAACCGCGCTGCCGTATTCCACGAGACATAAAAGGTTGAATATAACATTGATTTATTAGTCATCGCGTTTCAGGGTTGATTTTTGATGATATTCTAATTCATTGAGATGCACTAGAATATTATTTGCCATATCGCTATATTTATATATAGTGATATGACAAATTGAGAAAGGAACTATTTAGAAAAAATTATTAACGTTAAAAAAACCTTGTTTACGGAATAGGTAATTTTTTTGAATGAGAGGTTGGTTCCTTTGTTTCCGTCATTACAATGGTAGCGCTAATGTCAATAACCAATATTAAAAAAACAAGTCCATTCATCCCTTCTTGCCTCTAAGACGGACAGCGCTGACTTATGTCCAAACTCTGTATTGTCAGAGGTTTGCTATAGTCACATACTATATGTGTGTAGAATCTGGCCGTATAAATTCAGATTACTATCTGATGTGTAAAGTCTATTTCTCGATTGCTGATCAGATCCCCAGTGTGAATGGTCCTTGTCGGGGATGAGCCGCTGCCATGCACCGCCTTGTTCCTGGAGGACACCTCTATAATATCTATGTCAGACCTAGATCCTGACTCCTCTATTTGCATATTATTGGTATAATACAGTAAAAGGCATACTCACTCTTCACCACCGCTATTGATACAGATTGAAATCGCCCACCGTGGCGTAGGCTGGATCACCTGCAGATAAGGAGGAACAGGTACAATTATTTCTGCATTGTGGCCAGAAGCTGCTATATTCTATACCCAGACTGGGGTAGTCAATTGGCTGCCATTACCACTCTCTCCACCTCCACCAGGCTCATCACCCAGCTTTCCCACAACCCTGAACCCCAAATCCACAAAGAGATGAGCTATGTCAGGCACGTATGAGTTAGGAGTAAATAACTGGGTCGATTTGCTGCCCTGGTGGAGAATCCCTTTAATACCCCCGTCTGTATGTGTATATAGCAGCCTTGCTCTGTTACTTGGGGCCCAATCCACTACTTCATTACGATTAGGGAAAGAATAGAAGAATGAGGATACTTTGACTATCAAAGTACACGATGCAAATATATGACCTTCCGAGCTCTCACCTGGCGCTGTGCTCGGCGTCTGCAGTGGACCTCGCCTAGAAAATACCAGGGAAAATAAGAATGTTCAGTAATGTAAAAGGAAAAGCCATGTGTTCTGCCTGATATACAGTACTACCTGACATGTCACAAGTGGGTGCACTGTGTAATGCTGACTATACGGGTATCACACATGGGGTGCAGGATAATGACACTGATACTTGGGGTACAGGATAATGACATTGACACTTGGGGTGGAGGATAATGACATTGAGAATTGGGGTACAGGATAATGACACTGATACTTGGGGTACAGGATAATGATACTGACACTTGGGATAGAGGATAATGACACTGACACTTGGGGTACAGGATAATGACAGGATAATGACACTGACACTTAAGATACAGGGTAATGACACTGACACTTGGGGTGGAGGATAATGACATTGAGAATTGGGGTACAGGATAATGGCACTGACACTGTGGGTACAGGATAATGAAACTGACACTTGGGGTACAGGATGAAGGCACTGACACTTGGGGTATGGGCTATTGGCACTGACGCTGGGGGTACAGGATAATGACACTGACACTTGGGGTACAGGATAATGACACTTGGGATACAGGATAATGACACTGACACTTGGGGTACAGGATAATGACACTTGGGATACAGGATAATGACACTGATACTTGGGGTACAGGATAATGACACTTGGGGTGGAGGATAATGACATTGAGAATTGGGGTACAGGATAATGGCACTGACACTGTGGGTACAGGATAATGACACTGACACTTGGGGTACAGGATAATGGCAATGATACTTGGGGTACAGGATGAAGGCACTGACACTTGGGGTATGGGCTATTGGCACTGACGCTGGGGGTACAGGATAATGACACTGACACTTGGGGTACAGGATAATGACACTTGGGATACAGGATAATGACACTGACACTTGGGGTACAGGATAATGACACTTGGGATACAGGATAATGACACTGATACTTGGGGTACAGGATAATGACACTTGGGGTGGAGGATAATGACACTTGGGGTACAGGATAATGACACTTGGGGTACAGGAAAATGACACTGACACTTGGGTAGAGGATAATGGCAATGATACTTGGGGTACAGGATAAAGGCACTGACACTGGGGTATGGGCTATTGGCACTGAGACTTGGGATACAGGATAATGACACTGACACTTGGGGTACAGGATAATGACACTTGGGGTACAGGAAAATGACACTTGGGATACAGGATAATGACACTGACACTTGGGGTACAGGATAATGACACTTGGGAAACAGGATAATGACACTGAAACTTGGGGTACAGGATAATGACACTGACACTTGGGGTACAGGATAATGACACTTGGGGTACAGGAATAATGACACTTGGGGTACAGGATAATGACACTTGGGGTACAGGATAATGACACTGACACTTGGGGATACAGGATAATGACACATGACACTTGGGGTACAGGATAATGACACTTGGGATAACAGGATAATGACACACTTGGGGTACAGGTATAATGACACTTGGGTACAGGAAATAATGACACTTGGGGTAGAGGATAATGCACTGACTACTTGGGGTACAGGATAAATGACACTGGGGTATACAGGATATGGCACTGAGACTTGGGGTACAGGATAATGACACTGACACTTGGGGTACAGGATAATGAAAATGCCTTGGGGTACAGGATAATGACAACATTGGGGTACAGGATAATGACACTTGGGAAACAGGATAATGACACTGACAACTTGGGGTACAGGATAATGACACTGACACTTGGGGTACAGGATAATGACACTTGGGGTACAGGATAATGACATGACACTTGGGTACAGGATAATGACACTTGGGATACAGGATAATGACACTGACACTTGGGGTACAGGATAATGACACATGGAGGTACAGGATAATGACACTGAGGGTACAGGATAATGAAAATGACACTTGGGGTACAGGATAATGACACTTGGGGGTACAGGATAATGACATCACTGGAGTGTACAGGATAATGACACTGGGGTACAGGATAATGACACTGACACTTGGGGTACAGGATAATGACACTTGGGGTACAGGATAATGACAATGACACTTGGGATACAGGATAATGACACTTGGGATACAGGATAATGACACTGACACTTGGGGTACAGGATAATGACACTGGAGGTACAGGATAATGACACTGGGGGTACAGGATAATGAGGGTACAGGACCCTCCACACTTAGTATCACAGAAGATAATATCACACAGCGCACAGCGCTGGTCTCACCTTATCACCGGTGTCGTGCTTCTGGGGCCATTATAGAAGTTCTCATAGTGAATGGGGGCTAGAAAACAAACAAAAAAAAACATATAAATCTGGCAGTGCTGGCTGGTAACTGTAGTTCACCCACTACTAACTGTGTGACAGACTTTGCTCCAGTCATTGCAGAAATAAAGTAAATGGATATTTGTGAAATATGAGCACATGACAAGTGACAGACCCCAAAGGTGAGTGATGTTCACTGTCAGTGTGAGCCGGGAACATCCATAATCTACCAGGGTAGGACGTACCTGGAGGTTTATCTCCTGTTTTGTGGCCATCTGTAAAGTGTTCTATATCCTTCTCAATGCTGCAGCCTTCCAGCGCTCTCCGGACTTCTTCACACATCTAGATAAAAAGATTACTATGTTGGGAAGTGACCAAGGACTGAATGGCAGATGTTGCCCTGGGGGGCAGTCTGCCTTTACCAGCCCACCACCAGCCAACTGAGTACCGGGGAAGGGGGGGTGCTGCTGAGCCCAAGTGTGGGGGGGGTGCTAGTGCAGCTTACACTCGCCTATGCCGCCACATGGCCCAGTTACTGCCAGCCTGCTGTGTCCCGGCTCCCGCCGTCAATGAGTGCGCGGCCGTCTCACTGGGGGGCGGCCCTAAAGGTGGGGTATACCACCGGCCTGGGGGGCAAATGCCTCCCTGCCACTGGGCCAGTCCGTCCCTGGAAGTGACCAAGAATTTGCATATCACCTCAGTTAGGCTGGTTTAACACTTGTGTTCAAGTGAAATTAGGCTGAAAACGCATCCGACCACGATCCTGGTTTGTTTGTGCAACCGCAGATAAGGCAAAAAAAAAAACCTGCTGCGGTTGCATCCAATTTTTATTTTGCCTTATCCATCAGAAAGTTGAAAATTTACCTAGGACACGCCAAATGGGAGGGTGTTGGGAGGGGCTCTAGCATGCTCGTGTGAAAGCCAGGTCCGGCCCACTGATGCCTATGTTTGACCACAGTGCGCCGCATCCGGTGAATTCAGGCTTTTTAACAAGCCGCAAAATCGCAACTTTGTGCGGTCGGGGAGGAGGTTAAAAGGACGCATTTATAAGGATATGAGGGAAACCTTATGCCACCGCATGTGCCTGTGTCCCCACTCTAAGTCTATGGAGATAGGTCTGATAGGTAGCATTAGTTTTCCCAGATTAGGACACTGGACAAAACAATGCAAGTGTAAAACCACTCTTACTTTTTTCTCTTATGAAATAACTCTGATTATTGGGCAACTAATTGGCAGTTTTATGCATATACAGAAGGAGTGCCCCCACCAGACATTACTAGAGAATGGCCTTGTAAATCACAGGTATATCCCCATTATAGACTTACCCCATCGGTGGTGACGCTTTCCTGAGACAGCTGATTGACGTGCGTCCACACCGCGTTCCTGTAATAGTTTATTCTATCCCACTCCTGGTCTCAAAGAACTAGAAAGCAAGGTGAAAAAAAGATCAGAAAAGCCTCAATGTCAAACAGATATTATATCTGTCTGTCTCTATCTATATCTCTATTTATCTATCCCTATAACTATCTATCTGTCTTGGTTATAAAAAAGTCTACACACCCTTGTTAAAATTCCATTTTGTTTGTTAGAAAACCTATACCAGAAGAAGCATTTCAGAACTTTTTTAGTGTCTTCCATAATCATCTATACAAATCAATTTAAAAATTAAGAAGAAAAATATTTTAGGTGGAAAAAAAAAATAAAAAAACAAAATATAATGCGGTTGCAAAGTCTGCACATCGTGAAACTAATAATTTGTTGAAGTCCCCTTTGAATTTATGACCGCATTCAGTCTTTTAGGGTGGGAGTCTATCACATGGAACATCTAATGTTGGTGATCTTTGCCCACTCTTCCTTCCAGTAGCTCAGCATCTGTCAGTTTATGGGGGGCATCTCCTGTGTACAGCGCCCTCTTCAGGTCGCCACACATTTTCAATTGGATTCAAGTTTAGGCTTTGGCTAGGCCATTCCAAAACGTTGATCTTCTTTTGATTCTGTTGTTGATTTTGAGGTCACCTAGGGTCATTGTCATGTTGAAAGGTAAAATTCCACTTCATCTTCAGCTTTTTAGCAAAGGTCTGAAGGCTTTACTGCAAAATTGATATTTGGACCTGTCCATAATTCCTTCCACCTTGACTAAAACCCCAGCTCCAGCTCCCAAAAAATTAAAGCACAATGCTCCATCCACCATGCTGCACTGTGGGTATGGTGTTCTTTTGGTGATACACAGCGTTGTCTTTGTGCCAAACATACTATTTATATGCAAGTTTCCTCTTCAGGTTGAAGACACACTGTGCGAGGGACTCACACGAGTGCAATGCAAGGGAACCTTGCATTGCACTGGGACCAGCATTGCCCTGTCAGGCAGGGCACATTGGTGCATGTCCCCCGCACTCAACTGGCATTGCGAGTCAGAAGCAAGTGCAGTCGCAGCATGCTGCGACTGCATGCGATTCTGACGCGCGTGAGGGCAATGCAAGTGTATGGGGGTGAGAAAATCTCGCCCCCAAACAGCACACGGTGCGATATTCGCATGAGTGTGCTGCCCAAATCGCTTTAAACTCACCAGCTGTCAAAGCCGGCAAGTTTAAAATTACTGCTTTCCCGATACAGTAATGAATCATCTTGCACCTCTGTGTCAGCGGTGCAAGATGATTAATAAACACCCAGCTGCTGGGCACCTCTTTGTCTTTTTCGGGATTAAACTGCATATGCAGCATCTGTGCGGTATATCAACACAGATGCTGCATATGCGGTAAATAACCCCGATAATAAAGGGTTAATGTGTGCAAAATATGTAGGCACCATGTCTCCAGGGAGTGACTACCCTCCCTCCCTAGAGACATAGTGCCTTAATTCATTGGTGGTTCAGGGGTTAATTGCTATATTTCTGGCAAGCCGGTAACTGTCGGCTTTGCCAGTTCACATTCATAAAATCCGGCGGCTCCTGTCAGTGAGCGCGGCGGTATGCTACGCAATTAGCGTAAGCACATTGCTGGGCAGCGTCCTGAATAAGGAGCTGTCCCAGGTACTTACGCTATTTGTGTACTGTACCCGCCGCTCTCCATGGTGCTGAAGAATTCAGCATCAGCTCCATGGCCAGGGCACCGGAGTTTCACATCATTCTAAAAAAAATCCTCGCTCTGACGTAATCCCCGTCTTCTGTCTTCAGCTCTGCTACATCTTAGCCATCAGACCAATATAACTGCTGACAGAAGAGAGCAGGTACAGAATGACACCGGAGCATAGCCGTAAGTGAGAGAAGCGCTCACTTTACAGCTGGGCTCTGGCTGCAGACTGCTGTGTGAAAAGTTATCCCAGTTCATTCATCAGGGAACTGGAATAACCCCAGCATCACTCATTACTCGGCAGCCACATTGCCGCCTTCATAGTATGTGCAGTTTGCATGATGAAGCCGGCAATGTATACCTAACTAGACAGCGCAATGTGCAGGACTGGAAATAACGTCTGGCGCATCATACGCAGAAAAGAGAGGTGGGAATTTGAAATGGGGAGTGCGCTTTAGGATTAATTCTCATGCCCAGCGGGGCTTGATAACAGCAGGGAGGGGGGGGGGGTGCAGAGCCCTGGAGACCACCCATGTCAGTCTACAGACTGTAGACTGGATACTGCATTTACATGTGAAAATGTAAGTATCAATCTCATTTTTCACAGCCTTTATAGACCGTTTTAGTTTAGAAAGGGATGGTTAGGGATGTGCTAGGAAGGTGCAGGGAAAGGTAATGATAGGTTAGGAGGTAAAAACAACTTGACAGGTTCCCCTTAACTTGAAGGTTGAAGTGTGTATTGGTGCCAAACTCCGAAAGAAAATGGCGTCATGTATTAGCCAGCCTTCCAGCGCAGGCTGCCCAATCATAGTGCTATTGTGTTTTCCAATGAGCGTGTTTGTGGTGCGGTGTAGACCAGTCTGGCACACCTATGTTTTCGCCGCTCTGCACATGTACGCCCACATTCCTTTGGGGATTGCAGCGTGTGAAGCAGCGACGGAAGGAAACCGGATGTTTCCCGCTGTTGGTGTGGCAACTTCCGGGGCGACACGTCGCCTTAGGTTGGGGGCGAAATTGCAGCGATCTGAGGCAACCATGAAAAATGTGCACACGCCGTTAGATTGCCTCCTGGCCTTCTAAGGTGGCCAGCAATGAGTCCAGACCTGAATCCCATAGAACACCTGTGGAGAGATCTAAAAATGGCAGTTTGGAGAAGGCACCCTTCAAATATCAGGGACCTGGAGCAGTTTGCCAAAGAAGAATGGTCTAAAATTCCAGCAGAGAGAGGCGTGGCCTGCAACTGCTCCATGTAGGACACATCCCCTGGAGCTGCTGTGCCTTACTATAAGCAACAGAGATTTATGCCTTTATTAAGGCAATAAATCTCATCACAGCAACGTGACCCTAACTATAAACCCTCCAGGACCATTTTGAACTTGTATGTGGAAGATTCTTTCTACCCTTCTGCACATTACAGGGAGATGGTAAGGACCTGAGAGGACAGTGGGGGCCATCTTGGAATGCTGAGCAGGTAATCTGCGGCCATATCCTAAGAGATCCGCCTGGACAGTTCCTCTCTGAATTCCCTCTACCTCCACTTTCGCTGTCGACTTCTATCTGCCGCCACGCCGGAGGAACCGGAGACCTGTGTTGTTACCTGGCGAGTTCCCAGTCTCCAGTCTCCTGTCATCATTGCTGTGTGAACAGCGCAGCAGAAATCAACTTACTGGAGTTAACTCTGTGATGTTAAGGTGAGGCGAGCTGCCTGTTGCTGTCCTGCTGCTGACCTGCGTCTCCTTTGGTTGTTGGAGTGGAGTCTCCCTCCTGATCGCAAGGAGAAAGCTCCCGGCGGAGGGATACGGCTCGGCCATTGTTCTAACACTGGTGGGTGATGAGGGAGTGAGGTGAGGAGAAGATCACGGTCTGTGAGTGGAAGACATCGAGTCCACGGTGCTAGATTGTGAGGATTCAGTTCTTATCAACTATTTAAGTACAATTCTGTTTAATAAGACCTATAATATATAACAAACAACTGGTGCTGTGTGATACTGGGGGAAATACAAGAACTATTTGTTTACTGCAATACATGTGTTATTGGAAGAGCGGAAGCTCACTTCTTCCCCAAGCCACATCACTCCTTGACAACAGTGTCACACACACTGGGTCTGCTGAGGAAATTTGATTATATACTGACACCTTCTGGCAACTGTTGGTATTGATTTGACAAGGGATTTTTGATTCTACTAGCAAGTGAGATTGACGAATCTCCGACGCGCCCAAGCCACGCGGAAACAGCGGACGAAGACCGAAGAATATATTCTTTATAGCAGTCTCTTATATATATTCAAGTGGTCTTCTATTTTAATTAATACTATTACTCCTGCTGAATTTCTACCCTTGTACTCAATATCGCATATACTCAGTGCATGGGATAATGACGTATTGGCTCTCTATGTACCTTTCATCTGTTTGGGAGTATATGTCTGGTAGATATTGTACCTATTGACATTGTACTTTTGCTATTTCCAGTACGTGCTCCATAGGGTCATTGCGTCACTGAGTCAGTTGTCTTGTTACATAGGGAGACAATAGTGTGTTCACTGGTCATCTATACTCTCACCTAAGAAAATCTCTGGTTCTTACACTCTTACTGGTGAGGATTTCGTTGACTAGATATAATATGCCTTCCAAAGTTAAATATCCTCAGAACAGAACGTCCTTTACTGACTCGACTACTGACCCTATCACAAACTTGACTCCAACGACCACTACTGTTACAGAACAGGAAATTATAGATATTAAGAGGATGGAGACAGGAACGGGCCTACAACCAAGGGACGACATGACTAATGATCTGATGATTTTAGAGAGCCAGCAGTCAATACATAAGCGCAAAGATAGAGACACTCCGATTAGACCCAAATCAGACGACACCCACAAAGATGGCACATATTTAGGGGATGAATTTGCTATGAAAAGTCCGGCTAGACGCCGCACTAAAAGAGGCGATTCAGAGGTGGACCCATTACCAAATCTTAATGTCGATCGGCCCATGGATAAAAGCTTCTTTGTTAGTCTCTTTAATGAGATGAAAGAATCTTTAAGGGATGACCTCTCAGAACAATTCGACGAAATGAATCACTCAATGGCCTTTTTGGTCTCTAGACTTGATAGACAAGAGAGAGCAGTTGAAGGACTACAAGACGACACTAAGACAATACAAAAAGATCAGGACTTGATGAAAGCAGAAATAAAGTATCTTAAAAACAAACTGACTGACAGGGAAGATAGGGATCGCCGCAACAACCTTAAGTTTAGGAACATACCAGAAAAGATAAAAAATACGGATCTCAGGTCGTACATCAATAATTTGCTAAAAGTAACTCTTCCTGCTTTACCAGATGTTCAATATTCCCTAGAAAGGGCTCATCGACTTCCCAGACCACCTCGATTATCCAGTGACACACCAAGGGATGTAATAGTAAAATTTTCGTTTTACCAAACGAGGGAACTACTGACAAACTTCTTATGGAAGAACAAATCACTTCCCTCCCCCTTCGAGAACATCAAAATTTTTCAGGATGTCTCGAAGGAGACTATGCTAAAACGTAAACTTTTAAAACCAATTACGGACGTTTTACAAAGGAAGCAAATTTCGTATAGATGGAATCGTCCTGCCAACGATGTCTCCTTCGTCCATAACCAAAAATCTGTACTGATAGATGAGGTGTCCACAGGTCTTAAAATCCTCAAAGATCTCCGCATATCTGACACTTGATCACAGGAGGCTATTAATGTGTATATTTAACTGTTACTAAGGGTTCCATTCAGGCACATGGGCTGAACCTTTAGCCTTTCGCGGAAGTTGTCATCGGCATAGTCCCTTCCGCTGATTCGTTCAATTTTATATATATATATATATATTCGTTATATATTAGCTATTGGTGTTAGTTAACCAACTGTTATTATTCTCTAAAGTTTGTGAAATGTTATTTACAGATTTGTTTTTTTTAATTAATTATCTTTACCTACTCATTCCCCAAACTCCCCCTCAATGGACAGCTCATAATCGCAATTTTAAGCAGAATTTTGACTATGGCTAAAAAATTCGTATCTTTCAACGTCAAGGGCCTAAATTCGCCGCAAAAGAGATTTCTGATATGGAAAGATTTAAAAAATTTAAATATTGATGTAGCTGGTCTTCAGGAGACAAAATTCTCCACCTTAAACCCTCCCAAATTTACTAATAAAAATTACCCACATATCTTCCTCGCTTCTGGTGAGAAGAAGAAGGCTGGGGTGGCAATCATTATTAAAAATTCTATTAAAGTTGAAATCTGGAAACAAATCTCAGACAAGGATGGACGCTTCATAATTTTATTGTGTAGACTTGATAACATTGACTACACATTAGTTAACCTATACGCCCCAAATACAGGTCAAATTACATTTCTGAAGAAATTAATAAAAATTGTCCAGGGAATTAAGAAAGGTCACCTTCTTATCTTTGGAGATTATAATGCGGTCCCCAACCCATTAATGGACTCATCAAACAAAAATAGAAATGCCAATACCTCTATTGATTCTTGGATGAATGGGGAAGACCTCTATGATACCTTTAGGTGCATCAACTCTTCGTCTGTTGAATTCACTCATTACTCAGATGCTCACAAATCTTTTGCTAGAATAGATCTACTCTTGACTGATATTCGATCATTGCAATATATCAAATCTATTAGAATTTTGCCCAGATCATGGTCTGATCACTCCCCACTTGTCTTTGAACTTAACCAATGCCATCCCCGTTCTGACAGGAATTTGTGGAGGGCGAACTCCTTTCTATTTCGTCACCCACAATATAAGATAGAAATCCAAAGGGCGATAGATCATTATTTCAGTGAAAACGACATTGATAATATTTCACTATCCACATTATGGACTGCTCATAAAGCGGTTATTCGAGGCCAACTAATACAATTTAATAATAGACTAAAACGAGACAAAATAAGCAACTCAGAAAACATAATTAAACAAATCAAGAACTTGGAATCAGTACAGGAACAAACCCCCACTGAAGACACACATAAGGAAATCCTCAAATTGAGGGTTCAACTTAGCCAAATGCTCACGGCAGACTACGACAAATACATACGTATAATGAAGGGGAACTTTTATAATTCTATGAATAAACCCAGCAGACTTTTCGCGAATAGAATTAAAATTCACAGAAATAAGACAAAAATACTCCAAATAAGAGACAAATCCCATACAACACTTAAAAATCCCACAGATATCTCTAATGTTTTTGCAGATTTCTACCGTACCCTTTATACCTTAAAAGAAGATCCGATGTTGCCCCAACCTTCTATGCCACATATAGATGCCTTCTTAAATTCTGTTGACCTCCCATCCCTGTCTGAAGTTGATCTTGCCCTATTAAACTCTCCGTTTACGGACGCTGAGGTATTGGAAACAATAGCCTTGCTTAAGAAAAACAAGTCCCCGGGTCCTGATGGTCTGCAAAATGAATATTATGTCACCTTCCAATACTCTCTTGCTCCTTTTCTTACTAAGCTTCTTAACTCTACCTTTGTCAATACGCAAGCTATCCCGGCAGAGATGCAGGAGGCTACTATCGCAGTTTTATATAAAAATAAGGGAGATATTGAGAATGTCTCGAATTATCGCCCCATCTCGTTGTTAAATACTGACCTAAAAATTATAGCCAAAACGATAACCTCACGTCTTCAGACAGTTACTCCGAAGCTTTTGCAGAGGGATCAGGTGGGCTTTGTTCCCAGACGAGGTACCTCAGATGCCACCAGACGTGCCATTACCTTGTTACACTATATTGAAAAATCTAAAACCCCTGCTATGTTAATCGCTGTCGACGCTGAAAAAGCGTTCGACAGGGTTCATTGGGGATATTTGTTCAAGACATTACAAAAATTTGGTTTTGAAGGTAATATTCTTAATGCAATACTATCCCTCTACTCCTGTCCCTCTGCAAAGATAATGACCAATTCAGTCCTTTCGGATAAAATTATACTCAACAATGGTACCCGTCAGGGTTGTCCCCTCTCTCCCACCCTCTTCGATTTATATATAGAACCATTAGCCGAAAAAATAAGATCCAACCACTTAATTAAGGGTATTTCTTTACATGAGCATAATTACAAAATTTCACTATTTGCTGACGATGTTCTCCTCACCATCTCTGACCCCATCAACTCTATGGAACATATCTTATCCACTATGTCTCAATTCTCAGAAGTTTCTTATTATAAAATAAATTTAAACAAAACTCAAACACTCCACTTAAATATAAAACCCAAAGACTTGGAAATTCTTAAAGGGAAGTTCCCGTTGTCATGGGACAGCAAATCCATGAACTATCTTGGTATCCAATTAATTACTCCTATCTCAACGATTATGGATGTTAACATGAGCGAAATCTTCAAAACCCTGCAGTCGGACGTCTTACATTTGGCTAAACTTGAGATCTCCTGGCTAGGTAAAATTGCAGCTTATAAAATGTGCCTTCTTCCTAAACTATTATACATTTTCCGTTCGTTACCTCTGCTGATTCCAAAGAAATGGCTGCAAAAATTGCAGTCCCAACTAGCGGCTTTCATCTGGGCAGGGAGGAAGCCAAGGGTGGCCAAATTAACCCTGGAAAAAAGTAGAAGCCATGGTGGGCTTGCTGTCCCAAACCTGACTTCCTATTATCAAGCAAATTTGGTTAAACTTAGCCAGACTTGGTGGGTGAGAGGGGAGGGGCCGGTTTGGCTCACGGTTGAGGAATCCTCATGTTTACTAACGAGACTTCACTTGACGACCATTGCTCATTTGTGTGACAAATCTAAACCTCTACCGGAATTACCCACTGTTAAATCGGCGATTCAAGCATGGCGGTTACTTCAAAAAATCTCCATCAAAACATATCCTTTGGTTTCTCCCTCCTGGATGAATGTTGATGTTCTTGAATATTTGTCCCCGAGGATTAAAATTTCTTCGTGGATTGAATCGGGAATACAATTCGTTTCAGATATACTAAGTGATGATCAGAAGCTTAAAGCATTTGCACTATTGCAGAAAGAATTTCAGCTTGAACACTCGGAAGAAAATACTTGGAAAAAAATTGATAAATTAATTAAAACTCGCAAACTAACTTTTTATCTACCCTATAATATTGTTCAAATGTTCAAATTTCCTCGAGCTCTAATATTTTGGAAGACAAATCACATATATAGACACTTCTCCCAAGACTCTACCATTCAACCTACACCTAATATAGCTACTTGGGAAAAAGAACTGGGGATATCTATATCACTAACTGACTTACAGCGCAATCTTGAAATTATATACCGTTATATACCATGTGTTTCTCTCCTGGAGACTCATTACAAAATTTATACTAGATGGTATTACACCCCAGCTAGTCTTGCTAAGATCAGTGACAACAATTCGGATCTTTGTTGGAGGAATTGCACAGATGTTGGTGGTCTGACTCACATCTTCTGGGGATGTGCTGTGCTTAAGTCCTTCTGGTTTGAAGTGGAGTCCCTAATTAACTCACTAACTAGTCTACACTTAAAATTAAATCCCAACCTAGTACTACTTCTTTTGGGCTTGGAGGCATTCCCGAGGGTACATAGACCAATCATCGCACATATCCTCCTTGCTGCAAAACACACTATAGCTATGAAATGGAGAGATCCCCTTCCTCCCACTATTGACAACTTGGCCGAATCAATAGCTCATCATAATGCTTATGAGTATGCATATGCCATGAGGAACAATTTATTGACTAAGTACAAGTCGAAATGGGATGCTTGGAACCTTCATGTAACCCCTAATGCGGATTGTGGGCCTTGACGTTGGATTGACTTTTAGAAAATAAGAGTAGAAATCCTTACCGCCATGGCTGATTATTTTGAGCTGTTCATACTACAATCGATGCCACAATACCATAATCTTCCCTTCCCTTGTTTGTCCTCCTTTTTATTCCCTTTCTTTTAAACTTATACTTGTTATGATGGAAAAAAAAAAAAAAAAAAAACTGTACGCATTTATTACAACACGCTAGTAAGTAGACAATTTGTACAGGTCGATACCTCTCAGTTCTCAAGATTCATAGCCACTTCAACATTATCTTGCCACTCATGTGTTAGAAATAAGGCTGAATGAGTATTGTGACATACATGTATATAACATTATCTCTAAGTTTGAACTGATGTAGCTACTTTTGATGTGTCTATTATTTTGTTTTAATAAAAATATTTGAACATAAAATTCCAGCAGAGCATTGTAAGAAACTCATTGATGGTTACCGGAAGCGGTTGATCGCAGTTATTTTGGCTAAAGGTTGTGCAACCAAGTATTAGGCTGAGGGTGCCAATACTTTTGTCTGGCCCATTTTTGGAGTTTTGTGTGAAATGATCAATGTTTTGCTTTTTGCTTCATTCTCTTTTGTGTTTTTTCATTGAAGACAAATTAAATGAAGATAATAATACCAAAGAATTTGTGATTGCAATCATTTTCAGGAAGAAACTGAGTATTTGACAAAATTGCAGGGGTGTCAATACTTTTGGCCAACACTGTATAAGATTATCTCAGCACAGAAAATATTTTCCAAGATTTATTGGTTAAAATGAACTTTGTTTGTGGGAAAACCCTTTTTAAATCTGTCCTATGTTTTTTTGTACAGCATATGTATGTACAGTAATTTGATAAAATGTGTATGTCATGAATGGTACGTTACCATACAGGCCATGATGTGCTCCTTCTGCCATTCTTCCCGTACTTTATCAAGCTGACTGACATTTTGCTGATATGTTTTATCTGGAACAAATAATGGGACAGGTTGTTATTATCAATCCTATGATTAGCTAAAAAGGCAGACTGACTCACACATGTAGCAAGAATACAGGACTGCCACTAGGAATTTCGGTGCCCCTGACTGCCAAAATTTTGGGGCCCCCTGAGACTCCGTCCAGCCTCCACCCAAACACACATTATATTTATAGTGAAAAATTGGAACAGCACCAAAGATTATCTCAATTTATGTGCAAAGCTTTCCTAACCAGCAATCCATATGGTTGCTTAGGCTGATTTCACATTGGGATTTTTTGCTGTCCGTGGGGATCCTGTTTTTTGCAGGACCCCACAGACCGGAAAGGACGGGATCGCATGTGAGCTGGGAGGAGGAAAGAGGGGCACTTTCGCTTCGGCAATGTATATACATACATTGCGGAAGTGAAATTAACGAAAGCAAGTGTTAAAAACAAAAATTAATTCTCACCTCTCCAGCGTGTCCCGCGATGCGCGCCATCTAGCTATGAGGGTTTAGGACCTGGCTGGGCGGGGCTACCCGATCAGCTGATCGGTCACATCTCCGTTCACTGCGGTCATGTGACCGACCAGCTAATCGGGTAGCCCCGCCAGGTCCTAAACCCTCGTAGTTAGATGCCGCCCATCGCGGGACATGCTGGAGAGCTGAGGAGATTTGTTTTTTATTTTTAACCCATGCTTTAGTTAATTTCACTTCTGCATTGTATATATATACATTGCAGAAGTGAAATTACACAGGAATAGAGCAGTTTTAGTGTACTGAACATGCTCAGTACACTAAAATCGGGTCCAATCCGTGCAGATCCGTTGCCCATAGGCATACATGGGCGCCAAAATCTGATTTGTGGCTGGCTGTTTTACAACGGACAGCCAGGGATTGTAAAAAATTGCGAAGTGAAAGCAGTCTTACAACAGAGTAAAAAAAGGAAAAAGAGCACAAAAAATAGAAAAAAGTGGACTTTATTGCCCAATGTGTGGCCACACCATTGGGCAATAAAGTCAATTTTTCTATATTTTTGTGCTGTTTTTCCTTTTTTTACACTCTCTCTCTCTATAGTGCACCCCCCATAGTCCTCCATATAGTTTATTGCACCCCCATAGTCCTCCTATATTATATTGCACATTACATAGTTTCCCACTAGTGTACTCACTGATTGAGTCACATGATCAGGAAGACAGCCGAGGACAGAGGACGGACGCGCTGGCTGCTGCAAGAAGACCCTGGAGGGTAAGATCTCTGCAGCAGCAGCAGCGGTGGGGGCCTCAGAACAGGGGGGTAGTGTGCCAGCAATAGGGGGCCCATATATACAGTATAATGCACTGCTCCCCCTGTCGCTGATTGACAGGGGGATGCAGTGCATATGTAATGAGCGGGCGCACGTGACGTGCGACCCGCTCCCTCAGTGTCCCAGCAGTAGGGGGCCTGTAGGCCACACTGCTGGGGCACCCAATGTAAGGCCCCCCCCGAAAGTAAGACCGGGGGCCACTTTTGGCCCCCAAAAAAATGTAAGACAGGGTCTTACTTTCGGGGAAACATGGTAGGTGTGACAGACTTGTGTATTCCGCGCCCCGAACACGCTGATTAGACAACGTAATAGTGTCATGACTGGCCAGCCTGCGCAGGAAGGCTGGCTAATACATGACGCCATTGCAATTGTGTAGTGTGAATGGACAGTTCTTCAAATATGGCGCCCTGTGACAGCCAATGGAAACACAGTAGCCACCACCAATCATCGCTGAGGGGGGGCGGTCTCCAGCACGCTGTGGCACACCTCAGGGAATTCAGTAGGCGACGCTGATTCCATCCCTATCGCCCCTTCACACGCCAAAACCAGGCTAAATTCACCTTCATGGTTGCGTCTGGTTTTCAAGCAGTGCTCTGGAATCGCAACTGGGAGCAAATTTCACCACCGGATTCCCCAAATACACACCGCAATTTCGTAGCAATTTCACGGCTCCGGATTGCCTCTCAGTTTTCACACCCCAGTTGCGGCATGTAAAGGTAGCCTTAAAGATTTCCAATAATTGGGGAACCCCTTTGGAGCTTTTGCATCGTGGCCCTTAGGCCTCAAGTTACGCCACTGCTTGTAGTCACTTCGCGCTGCTCTTGCTAGTGCCTGGAAGATTGATAAACACAGCAGCTGCGGTGCCCGGGAGGAAGACATCACCTGGGAACGCCGGGGAGAGTGAGTATTGCTGCGTTTTTGCTGCTAATCTGGATAATTAATTGACATAGTACTTCTTGTCCTGGTCAGGCTTTTACAGCAAAACAGCAAAACCTGATCAGGAAAAAACTCTGCCGTCAGAACGGCATTTCAGAAGTCTCATAGACTATGCTGGTGTGGAGCCCACTGGGACGGGGTACTCGTTGCCGGACCGGGGTACTGCTGAGGAAATCATGGCGGTCTTGGTCCGGACCGTGTTCCGGGTTCTCACAAGTAAAAGTGTATATATACAGGGCATTGTTGTCGTGACGCCACCCACGGGTTGTGGTCAGTAAGGGGACCACCGCTGCAGCATAGCTCTGCCAGGAGGATGGAGGGATGGATGGGCTACAGCTAGATGGATGAGCCCGCCGTGGGTCTGGCTGCTCCTGACAGGGTGAAAAGGTGCAAACAGTTCTATGTACCTGGAATTAGACACGGGAGACTGAAGCAGGGTTCACCGGGTTTACTTTCAAGTTCTTCAGTTCAAACCGTTCACAACAGTTCAGTTCACAGTACAGTTAACTCCAGACACTTTGAACCCTCTGCAGCCAGGTTGTCGCTCTGAGACCCCTCACTCTTTCTCTGTAACCTTTCAGGCTTGTTCTCTCTGCTCTTCCTAGTGGATTGTATGGCGGCAGCTCGGTCCCTTTTGTGTGGCTTCCCCCTATGTCTGTGGGCAGTAAGCCGGGTCCTCCTGGATGCTGCTGAGCCTCCAACCCTGTAGTAGGAACACAGATCTGGAATGTGTGTTCCCCGACGGTTTGTCTGGGGAGCCGGCGTGTAGCTTCAGTCCCCCTCAGAGCCGACACTCTGGTGTTAGCCTAACCTTGGGTAACCCTGTCTTCCAAGGGATTACCGGGCTCTTTCCCACCCGTGTGGTTATCCAAGTACAATCAGGGGAAACTACCCCGCCGGTAGTCGGTCAACGCTGCCGTACTCCTCGGACCCGGTGGCACCGGTCCGGTCTCTGTCCTCACTCTCCCTTGGGATGCCGGCTATGGACGAGCTTTCTCTCCATGGAACGGTGTCTCTGTGGATTCTGTGTCTCCAGGGAGCCCAATCCCTCCGGGATGCTTCACTGTCTGTCTGTTCTTGTCTGTTTTGGTCAGCTCACTATGGCCTACTAACTCCTTCCTCTTCTTTTCCTCTATTTGTACTCGTCTGTCACCTGACCTTCCTTCCCACCCACTTTCCTCTAACCCCGCCACCCCTTGCCCGCCTAGAGTCCCGGGCTCCGGGTTGGGTGCTGTGCTCCTGTGGTGTGTGTGCTATGTGAGGGTTTTTGATGCACAAACTGCCTACTTTCTGCCTGGCTGCAGTTCCCTATGTGGCCTCCTGGTCACTGGGGCGCCACACTGGCATGAGAAAAATTGATCAGTTTTTTTGTGCAAAAACGAATCACAAATGCCCAGTGTGCACATATAGTTAGGGGCCGTTAATCAGGCTAGGTGGGATGAGATTGGTTTAAAATGTTTAAATGTCAAAGATTATAGTTAGTGAAAAAAAATTATAATCTATGCAATTTATAATGTGAAATCTGGTGACAAGTCTGCTTTGAGTTCTATAGAACAGAGCCAACCCATAGTGTGGCATCTATGCAACGATGGAATCCAAGTATAACTATTGTATAATCATGACAATAACTTACCGGCATCTTCTGCAGTCACCTTTGAATGAGCCAGTTTTGCATAAATCTGTATGAGATAACAAGAAACAAGTTTATATCACAGGCAATAGGAGCAAATCATAGAAGATAAGAAGGGTCTTCCCCTGACTATGAGTAGTCTACCCATGGTTTAGGATATATTCACAAACAGCAGATGTTTTTCCAGAAATTTCTATGTCCGTCCTGAGAATCTAAATGGTGTTTGCAGAATTCAGATCCTCTTATTGTCACAGAAACGAAGCCACAGACGTTTTTGCAAATCTGTCACTTATGTATATACTATTAGGCAGTGGCGTAAGTTCAGGCCCAGGGGCCCCGATGGGAAAGCTCCAAAAGGGCCCCCAATTATTGCATATGTGGCGCCCCACTACATAGGTGCCACAAAAGGGGTACTGCACCCAGAAAAGCGGTGCAGTACTCCACTGCAATTGGGACTATGGTCACTAGATGGCACCCTAGAGCTGACACTCACACACTAGAATAGTTGGTGGGAGGGACCCGGGAGAGTATATAGTGACCTCCAGGGGGAACTAGAGAGCAGTCTAGCTCAGGAGAGCTGAAGGAAGAGAGTGGAGCTCAGGAGGAGTAGGAGAATGTAGCTAGGAAGAGCTGGAGCAAGGAGGGTCTGTCATGATATGTAGTTTGCCCTGTCCTCTGGTTTCTATAAGATGCAACTTAACTCTCTCCTTCCCCCAATCCTTGCAGCCTGAGC
Source organism: Allobates femoralis (assembly GCA_033576535.1). Lineage (NCBI taxonomy): Eukaryota > Metazoa > Chordata > Amphibia > Anura > Aromobatidae > Allobates > Allobates femoralis. The sequence goes on along the minus strand of JARQOC010000003.1, from coordinate 828,605,517 downwards.
CATAATGTAATTTAGGCTTGTGTCAACAGCTAGTGGAATCCCCCCTATTGTTTCCTAAGCAGAAGATAACCTACAATACACATCCTTGTAGACATTCCGGGGCCGACCAGTCTAGAATCTTCAGATGGACCCCTACCCCCTTCATGGGCTGCTCCCAGGAGCTCAGACAATCCTTTCTTATTTTTAAGAGAGATCAGAGTTGGCTGTGGACAGGACAGGAGCGAGACCTGAGCTGAGGCCAGATCTCGTCGTCCGTGGGATTGTGTGGAATCCATTGGACTCGGTTGGACTATTGCTTTGTTATCCGGCACAAGGATTATCGGGAGGTGCCCCCGAATCTGCTTCCGTTGGACTAATTGTGGACTCTGTGGATCTACCTGCGTGTGTTGTGCCAGTGTTCTTGTTAATAAATCGGTTGGATCGTCCCTAGGCCTGTTGTCCCTTCTTGCTCTGCCTTACACCCCGTCACAGGGTCTCCTCGGCTGAGGGGCCCAGAACAGATCCCAGAAATAGAGGGAAGGAACAAGAGGCTTAGAAGCAAGCCAGTTCAGGAAAGAAACCGGGTACCGGAGCCCGCACCTATGAGTCCTCTACGGTTCACAGAGAATCCGACGAACGGGGATATTATAAATAGAGCCCCAGTCTCTTGAGCGAGTCAAGGAGAGGGAGCCAGAAGCTAGAAGCAGAGGCCACTGTATAGCTTAGAGAAGGTTGTCCCGGAGACCGCACAGAAGGGAGAGAAGGAAGAAGAGAAGCAGCAGGAGGTCTGATAGTCTTTAGGAGTCAGACTTCACCGCCACTGGGAGGCAAAAGGACAGAAAATAAAAGAAAGGAACATAAGGAGGGTTCCGTCTACAGCCAGAAATCCCAATTGCAGCCTGGAGCATTTGCCGTTTATACCATCTATTGAACTGCTGAGCTGTATAACCTTGGAGAAGTATGTAAGTAAAAGTTACCCGGTGAAGTTAAGTCCCGACTCTGCTGCATCCTTTCTATATAAACTGCTTTATTACAGCACCGCTGCCCCGGCGATCCACTCCCGCCTGCGGGGGACTAATCCATCCAAGCCACAATACCATCGACCACTGGATGACTGTGGCGGCGCTGGTGAGCATCACCAGACACTACAAGTGGTGCCACGAAGACATAAAACTTTGTACATAATCCCTGTAAATAACCCCTTTTTCAATGACCACCAGGGTCACGGCCTCGGGCAGCCACCTGTGACATCCCAGACTGCAACCGAGCCTGAGAGCTGAGTACCCGAGCCCTAGGTGCGTGTCACATATCTTTAAGGCTATGTGCACACTGGCCGGGTTTGTGCAGGTTTAGCAGCGGAAACCGCCGGTCGGTTTCCATGAGGTTTATGTAAATTTGTTAATCCAAAAGCGGCTTTTGGGTTAACATATAAACCTATGGAAACCGACCCCCGGTGTGCACACACCGGCGGTTTCCACATGCTCATCCGTTGCTAACCCGCTGGGTTCCCAGCGGGTTAGCAAAGAATGAGCATGTTCTATAATCCGGCCGGTTCTGCAGCGGCTGCAAGCAGAATCATGTGCTGCTTCCAGCCGCTGAAGAAGCGCCGGCGCTAACCCGCTGTGCACCCGCCGCACACCCGCCCGTCTCCCGCAGCACGGACCCGACAGGAAGCCGGTGGACGGCTCCGGAGCTTCCTGTCGGGTCCGCCCAGCCGCCGCCGACACAAACCCGCCCACCGTGTGCACATACCCTAATAGTTTCAGTCTTTTTCTATAGGCCAAAGAGACTTCTTAGGCTGCAGGACCCGGGTGCGATCGCAACCCCTGCACCTGTTGTAATTATGCCCCTGCTATTAGGGTATTATGGTACTTGGCAGCATGTGACACAGATTTTGGATTTTCAGTAAGTCAAATTATGGTGCAAATTTTCCCAGCGGATTTTGTTATTTGGGACAATATCCAGCAAATATGCAGTGCTGGCACAATAAAATCTCCCAATCTGGTTAGCTTTTTGTTTTTTGCCACTGCAGATATTAGTCCTATGGGGCCATCTCCTAAAAGTGGGATGACATTAACCCTTTAGCACAGTAGGCCGAGATTCATTGGATGACATGACCTACAGTGTATAGTGCAAGTTTTCAAACAATCGCAGGTTCACGTTCCCTATGGTGACTATAAAATACAGTGTAAAGTTTAAAAAAAAAAAAAAAAACATTCCAGTTGTCTTCATTTTTCCTACTTTTTTCTTGAAATAAGTATATTGGTATGGCCATGTCTATAAAAAACTATCAAAACAACACTGAACCTCCCACCCAAAAAATTCAATAAAAAGCAGCCAAAATGTCATATGTACCCCAAAATAGTACCACTGAAAACTACAGCCTGAAACCCCCAAAACTGAGCCCTTCATTGACTCCAACACAATGCTGCAAAGTTAGGGTATGTGCACATGTTTTGATGCAGAATTCCTGCACCGTTTCTGTATATCTTGGCAGGAAAAACACAGCGGCAAAATGTGCATTTTTGGTGCCAATTTTCCAATTCATTACAATGGTTGAAATCTGCAGCAAATTTGCAAGGAGAAAATATTTAACGGCTGCCTGAGACTTCAGAATTCTCAATGACTTTGCTGGCGTGAGGATTCCCTGCAGGTTTTGTAACAAATCTGCGCTCAGAATTGCCAGATGTGCACACCGCCTTATAGCTCTTAAAAAATAGCAACACAGACTAAAAAATGTTTTTGCGCTGAAATAATAAAAAATCTTTACCGAGTCGTTGTTACCACTGAATGGGTGACTTGTAAACAAACCTTTCCGCCACCCAAAGGTGTGTTCTTTTTTGTTTTCACCATTTTACATCACTTTTTCTGTACATATTTTTCGCTTTATAAGACGCACCAGATTATAAGACGCAGCCCCAAATTTGGTGAAGGAAAAGAGAAAAAAAATGTGTAATGTTAAATTGGGTCCTACGTATAATGCCAGTATCCATCTTACAATCAGTATATATATCCCTCATCCTGGTACATGACCCCCCCATCCTGGTATATATATCCCCCCATCCTGGTACAAGATCCCTTCATGCTGGATATAACCCCCTATGACAGTACATAGCCCCCAGTGATGGTACACATAGCCCCCCCCTGTCCTGTACATGGCCTGCCCATCCTGTTTCCTACCCCCTATCCTGCACTCACCCCCTCCATCCTGAATATGTCCCTCACCCGTCACTCTATATGCCCCCCATGCTGGCGCACACATTAAAATAATAAATGCTGTAACTTACCCTCCGCCAGCCCCTGCTTGGAGCTCGCTGCCTTCTTCCTGTCTGTATGCCCGGAATCTGATCAAGTGCCCAGTCACATGATCAGCACAGAGACAGGAAAGCGGCAGGCTGCATGCAGGAGGTGGCGGAGGGTAAGTTACAGCGTTTTAATGTGTGCACCAGCATGGGGGGCGTATAGAGTGACGGGGAGGGACATATTCAGGATGGAGAGGGTGAGTGCAGGATGGAGGGAGTGAGAGCAGGCTCATATAATATGCACTGCTCGCCCCGTCCATCTCTTAGCGGTGCTTCAGCAATGAGAGGAGTACAGCGGGATGCAGTGCATATTATATGAACATAATGAGGCGGGGGCACATGACCACAGGCTGCCTGTGCAGCCTGATCCAGCCCCCGGACACCTTCCTTGAGCCGCCCCACTCACCTACAGTAGATTTGGGTTATAAGACGCACCCCCCTCTTTCCTCAAAAATTAGGGGGAACAAAAATGTGTCTTATAACCTGAAAAATATATTACTTTGTTTGGTAAAAATGAATGGTGTTGAAACAACAAAAAAAGTCCTCATACGGCTACATCAACAAAAAAATAAAACAAGTTATGGCTCTTTGAAGGTGAGAGGAAAGAAATATATAAAAATGAACAGCTAAGAAGTTACATAAAATGGATCCGGCACTTGTCCACCCCTCCTGGTGCCCGTTACATTACCTTGTCTTGTTGCTTTTGGTTCATGTTGTTTTTGTTGCAGCGAGACACGTTCATCTCCGCCTCGTCCTTCTCACGACACCTCTGCTCATACGTCTTCTTACTCTGACGGGAAAATGCCAAAAGGAAGAGATCAGTTTACGGCTTCCACTGACACAACTGGTTATGGGGGGGTTCAGGTCAGGATGGGGGGGTTGAGATTGATGGAAACAGGTGCAGGTCAAACAAGGTGGCATTGCCCATCAATGGACTCATTCTCTGATAACAGAATTTCAAGAGTAGACTCGTTACATAAATATTCATACCCCAATATTTGGTTCCTCAAGTAAATACTCTTATCCCAGGGTATACAACAAATTTTCATATCAGAGTGCAAGTATCTCCACAGCGAACCAAATATTAGGGTGCGAATATGTATGCAATGTTTGGAGGCTATGGTGACAAGTTTGGGACAGAGGCTGCCATGCTTTGCCACTGGGAATGGAAACTGCACCTAGTGACTTAGGGATATTGTGGTTAGGAGGCTGCTGAGACTAACTGGGGGTTAAAGTCATATGTGTGAATATACAGTTGCTTGGAAAAGTACACCCACAAGCGTAAATGTATTTTTATAGGGATTTTATATGATATACCAACATTAAGTAGTAAGTATTAGTGCCATGGAAAGGAAATGATCTATGGTTTTCTAAGTACGGTATTTTAAAAATGTAAATCTTAGAATTGTGATGTGGATTTGTATTCGGCCTCCTGTAGTCTGATGCCCCTAAATAATATCCTAACTGACCGATCGCCTCCAGAAGTCACCTAATTAGTCAATTGCATCCACTTGTGTGTAATTTATTGTCAGTATAACTACTGCTGTTCTGTGAAGGCCTCAGAGGTTTGTTTGAGAACATGAAGGATCAAACCGCATCATGAACACCAAGGAACACACCAGATGAGTCTGGGATAAGGTTGTGGAGCAGGGTTTGGTTATACAAATATAATCCAAGCTCTGAATATCTCATGGAGAACTGTTCAATCCATCATCCAAACATGGAAGGAGTACAGCACAACTGCAAACTAACCAAGACATGGCTGTCCCCTTGAAGTAACATCCCAAGAAGGAGAGCACTAATGAGAGAAGCAGATGAGAGGTCCATGATCACTGTAAAGGACCTGCAGAGATCACAGCTCGGGGTGGACAACTATTAGGGCCGCTTTACACACACCAACTTCTGTGTCCAACTTCTGAACAGATCTCTGGTTGCAGTGAAATCATGGACACATTGTTACATTTGTACACAGCCACAAAATGGAACAATGTGTCCATGATTTCACTGCAACCAGAGATCCGTCAGAAGTTGGACACAGAAGTTGGTGTGTGTAAAGCGGCCCTTAATGGTATCCGTCACAAATTTGGTCATTTTTTGAAAGCAAGCCATAAGACGTCCCATTTGCAGTTTGCAAAAACCCAAGCTGGGCACACAACAAGCATGCCCAACTTGGCATGCTTGCTTGGCATGAGCATACTCACATCTACAGTCCTCTTGTATTGAAGCTGTCGCTGCTTGTGCATGTTGTCCATGGCAGCTTCTATCTGCAAAGAAAAGACTTGTTATATGTATCCGTGTCTCGCAGTGAAGGTGAATTTCTTTCAAACTTGATTGGGGCTTATCCACCATCTAGACTATCATGAATTACATATTTTCATCAATTTTTCTCTGCCATCCACATCCAGGGAGATTAGCTATAGTGCCGTGGGTCATAAACCTCTTGATTATGTTGTGCACCATGGACAAAGGAACATCAAGATCTCAGGAGATTGTTGACATTTTTCACTAATTTTGTTTTGGTTTTCAAGCCCTCAGACAGTTCTCTTTTCCTCTATCTGCTCTTCATGCTTAGTGTGGCACACACAGACACACAATGCACAGATCGAGTCAACTTCTCCCCTTATCTAGTTTCAGGTGTGATTTTCCTATTGCCCACACCAGTGCCAAATAAAGCGCCTAGTAAATAATGCAAAAGTACCTAGGATAGAAGCGCAGTCTGTACCTCTCAAATGTATGATGATGCCAATCATTCTTGTACATTTGTGCACTATGGGCTGCACTTTTATTCTAGATACCTTTGGAATATTTACTAGGTGCTTTATTGATACTCCAGGCTGCATTTATTAAGCACCTTATGTAACTATACATTGCATATGGGCACATTATTGGGACATAAAGATGAATTCAACCATCATGATAATAAATATTCTATTGGCCCTTATTAAATAATATGTATATTTATTCTATTATTTTTTAGTGTCTTTTTTGTTTTACTGGGTACCATAATTATGGTTGTAAAAAAAATTCTCGTGCCTTGAATATATATAAGATCATTGTTCCTTCCCTTCTCCATTATTGTGAACATGATCATGTACAAATTGTAGAAACCTCTGCCGTCACCACTCATATCGTCCGTTGTGCAATCTCTGTCTGTCAGGGACTTCCCTTTATTGATGTATATTCTTTTATCAATAGTTTTTATGTCTTTCAATCAATAAAGAACACCATATATATAGGATATAGGCATAGCTCTGTTCATTTTGTTTGGTTTGTATATGACTTCCTCATATCTGTAGGCCTTTTTTTGTCTTGATCTGGTATCTAAAGCAGGGATCCACTATGGAGATCTGCTTGCACACTGAAACACCTGACTCATTATGCTTAATGGAATGTTCTTAATGTTAGAAGGGAAATGCATTACACGTTCATTTCTTAATAAATTTCAACTAGCAATCTCATTTGTTTTTTTCTAGGTGGGTAATGACTATAGGATTAAAATCCACCGCATTGTTTCACTATGAGAAACCTGTCCTAGAATGTTAGAGCTGGTGTTTGTGAGCACCTGCAACAAGAAGCACTGCCTATACCTTCATGTGTAGTGTAGGAATATGTGCTCTCAGCTTATATTCTAATGTAATACTCAGATACCATGGTTACTGAGGTAAGAAGAGGCTGCTAACACTGCTGTCTACAATTGCTTTCTCATCTAGTACTGGAGATATCAGGAGTGCTGAGGTAAGAAGAGGCTGCTTACACTGTTGTCTACCCTGTATATCTGATCTAATATTTGAAATATCAAAAGTGCAGAAGTAAGAAGAAGCTGCTTACACTGCCATCATCCCTGTCTGTCTGATCTAGTTCTGGACATTCCAGGGGTGCTGAGGTAAGAAGAGGCTGCTAGCACTGCAGTCTACCCTGTATATCTAATCTAATACTTGAGATATAAGAGGTGCTGAGGTAAGAAGAGGCTGCTCACATTGCCATCATCCTGTCTGATCTAGTTCTGGGCATTCCAGGGGTGCTGAGGTAAGAAGAGGCTGCTCACACTGTTGTCCATCCTGTCTACCTGATGTAATACTGGGAGCTGCCAAGAGAGCTGAAGTAAGAAGCAGCAGCTCACACTGCTGTTCACCTTGTCTATGCAGTACTGGAATACGTGGACTACAGAGGTAAAATGAGGCTGCTCACACTGTAGTCCACCCTGTATATCTGATCTAATTCTTGAGATAATGGGGATGCTGAGGTAAGATGAGGTTGCACACATTGTGGTACACCATGTATATCTGATCTAATACTTGAGCCACCAGGGGTGCTGAAGAAAGAAGGGGCTGATCACACTACTGTTTACCTTGTTTATCTGATCTGATGCTGGAGAAACCAGGAGTGCTGAGGTAAGAAGAGGTTGCTAACACTGCTTACAACCCCGTCTATGTCATCTAAAATTGTAGATACCAGGAGTGCTGAGGTAAGAAGAGACTCCTCACACTGCTGTCCACCCTGCCTATGTTATCTAATACTCAAAAACATCTACAGTGGCAACTGGGAAAGGTCCTTACATACAGTATGATGTCTTATCAGGTCATATTAGGAGGTGTACACCAGACTGGAGAGAGTTATGTAGCTGCACAATGGAACATGTGAGGGCTGGGGCAAAGTGGGCATATCTGTTTTTTAACAACTGCCAGGTTCTAGAAAAAATCTAGGAAAATGCTGGCTGGCCAGTATGTAATTTAAAGTGAATTTCCTTATCTCTAATCACCAAGGCTCTGAAAGGTCCCTCACTCTCTAGAAGTCTGCCGGAAAAAGCTGAGTGCTCCATCTTGTTCAGTCCCATACAGAATTAATGAAGTGGGGAGGTGTATGTGCTGCCAACACTCAGTTCTGATGAGTCAATTTCAGAGTACTGTTTCTAATATTGGGATTTAGGATTTAGGGTCCCAGCAGTCAGATCTCCACCAATCAGCAGATTTTGACCTATTCTTTGGATTGGTAGGCATTAGTAATTATGGGAATTACCCTTTAATCAGTATTAGATTAACATGAGGAAGCCTTTTTACCCAACTCATTGCTGACATGTTCATTATCTGTATCTAGATAGCAGCAGCAGAAATGTCTAGTTCCCCATCCTCAACTGATTGACTGTTGGCTGCTTATAGATAGATGGTGAAAGAGGAAACTCCGCAACGCACTGCACCTCGCTATTTCCTTCAGAATGTTCATTTGTCAGTCCCTTCAGCTCAGCATTGTCCCAAGATTTCACTATACACAGTATTTAAGTCCTAAGGTTCAGTTATACTCTTGCACTCTATACTTGAGGAGGCTCAATGGGTTTTAGTTTTTCACATTCTCTTGGGATTATTTTCTACTTCATCTGTGAACTATTCCTCATTTACAGATCTGACAATCTTCCAAAATGACCCGACCACTGGACATCATACTGCATACACAGGACACTACACCTCCCTCCATGACCCGACCACTGGACATAATACTGCATACACAGGACACTACACCTCCCTCCATGACCCGACCACTGGACATCATACTGCATACACAGGACACTACACCTCCCTCCATGACCCGACCACTGGACATCATACTGCATACACAGGACACTACACCTCCCTCCATGACCCGACCACTGGACATCATACTGTATACACAGAACTCTACACCTCCCTCCATGACCTGACCACTGGACATCATACTGTATACACAGGACATTACACCTCCCTCCATGACCGACCACTGGACATCATACTGTATACACAGGACACTACACCTCCCTCCATGACCCGACCACTGGACATCATACTGTATACACAGGACACTACACCTCCCTCCATGACCCGACCACTGGACATCATACTGTATACACAGGACATTACACCTCCCTCCATTACCCGACCACTGGACATCATACTGTATACACAGGACATACACCTCCCTCCATGACCGACCCTGGACATCCCTACTGTATACACAGGACATACACCTCCCTCCATGACCACACTGGACATCATACTGTATACAAGGACACTCACACTCCCTCCATGACCCGACCACTGGACATCATACTGTATACACAGGACATTACACCTCCCTCCATGACCGACCACTGGACATCATACTGTATACACAGGACACTACACCTCCCTCCATGACCCGACCACTGGACATCATACTGCATACACAGGACATTACACCTCCCTCCATGACCGACCACTGGACATCATACTGCATACACAGGACACTACACCTCCCTCCATACCCGACCACTGGACATCATACTGTATACACAGGACACTACACCTCCTCCATGACCCGACCACTGGACATCATACTGCATACACAGGACACTACACCTCCCTCCATGACCGACCACTGGACATCATACTGTATACACAGGACACACTACACCTCCTCTCCATAACCCGACCACTGGACATCATACTGTCATACACAGACTCTACACCTCCTCCATGACCGACCACTGGACATCATACTGTATACACAGGACAACTACACCTCCCTCCATGAACCGACCACTGGAATCATACTGTATACACAGGACATTACACCTCCCTCCATGACCCGACCACTGGACATCATACTGCATAACACAGGACATACACCTCCCTCCATGAACCACCACTGGACATCATACTGTATACACAGGACACTACACCTCCCTCCATGACCCGACCACTGGACATCATACTGCATACACAGACACTACACACCTCCCTCCATGAACCGACCACTGGACATCATACTGTATACACAGGACATCACACCTCCCTCCATGACCCGACCACTGGACATCATAACTGCATACACAGGACATCACACCTCCCTCCATGAACCAACCACTGGACATCATACTGTATACACAGGACATCACACCTCCCTCCATGACCCGACCACTGGACATCATACTGCATACACAGGACATCACACCTCCCTCCATGAACCAACCACTGGACATTATACTGTATACACAGGACATTACACCTCCCTCTATGACCCACCACATGGATATATACTGCATACACAGGACATCACACCTCCCTCCATGAACCAACCACTGGACATTATACTGTATACACAGGACATTACACCTCCCTCTATGACCCAACCACTGGATATTATACTGCATACACAGGACATCACACCTCCCTCCATCAACCAACCACTGGACATTATACTGTATACACAGGACATACACCTCCCTCTATGACCCAACCACTGGATATTATACTGTATACACAGGACATTACACCTCCCTCCATACCGACCACTGGACATTATACTGTATACACAGGACATTACACCTCCCTCCATGACCCGACCACTGGACATTCATACTGTATACACAGGACATTACACCTCCCTCCATACCCGACCACTGGACATCATACTGTATACACAGGACACTACACCTCCCTCCATGACCCGACCACTGGACATCATACTGTATACACAGGACACTACACCTCCCTCCATGACACGACCACTGGACATCATACTGTATACACAAGACACTACACCTCCCTCCATGACCGACCACTGGATATCATACTGTATACACAGGATACACTAACACCTCCAGCATCGACCACTGACATTACATGGACATACACTCCCTCATAACTGACCACTGGACATCACACAGATACACATGACACACACCTCCTCCAATCTGACCACTGGACATCATACTGATACACATGACATACACCTCCCTCCATGACCGACCATGGAATCATACTGCATACACAGGACATACACCTCCCTCCATAACCGACCACTGGACATCATACTGTATACACAGGACATCACACCTCCCTCCATGACCCGACCACTGGACATCATACTGCATACACAGGACATCACACCTCCCTCCATGACCAACCACTGGACATCATACTGTATACACAGGACATACACCTCCCTCCATGACCCGACCACTGGACATCTACTGCATACACAGGACATACACCTCCCTCCATGAACCACCACTGGACATATACTGTATACACAGGACATTACACCTCCCTCATGACCCAACCACTGGACATTATACTGTATACACAGGACATCACACCTCCCTCCATACCAACCACTGGACATTATACTGTATACACAGGACATTACACCTCCCTCATGACCCAACCACTGGATCATATACTGCATACACAGGACATCACACCTCCCTCCATCAGACCACACTGGACATTATACTGTATACACAGGACATACACCTCCCTCTATGACCAACCACTGGACATTATACTGTATACACAGGACATCACACCTCCCTCATGACCCACCACTGGAATATACTGTATACACAGGACATTACACTCCCCCATGACCGACCACTGACATCATACTGTATACACAGGACATTACACCTCCCTCCATGACCCGACCACTGGACATCATACTGTATACACAGGACATCACACCTCCCTCCATACCCGACCACTGGACATCTATACTGTATACACAGGACACTACACCTCCCTCTCATGACCCACCACTGGACAATTATACTGTATACACAGGACACTACACCTCCCTCATGACCGACCACTGGACATATACTGTATACACAGATCACTACACCCTCCTCTCCATGACCTACCACTGGATATCATACTGTATACACAGGACATACTACCTACACCTCCATGACCCGACCACTGGACATTATACTGTATAACAGATACACCTCCCTCATACTGACCACTGGAATATACTGCATACAACATCTACACCCCCTCCATGACCGACCACTGGACATCATACTGTATACACAGGACATTACACCTCCCTCCATGACCCGACCACTGGACATCATACTGTATACACAGGACATTACACCTCCCTCCATGACCCGACCACTGGACATCATACTGTATACACAGGACACTACACCCTCCCTCCATGACCGAACACCGGACATTACACTGTATACACAGGACACTACACCTCCTCCATGACCGACCCTGGAACAATACTGTATACACAGGACATACACCTCCCTCCATGACCGACCACTGGACATCATATGTATACACAGGACACTACACCTCCCTCCATGACCTGACCACTGGACATCATACTGTATACACAGGACACTACACCTCCTCCATGACCGACCACTGGACATCATACTGTATACACAGGACACTAACACCTCCCTCCATGACCCGACCACTGGACATCATACTGTATACACAGGACACTACACCTCCCTCCATGACCTGACCACTGGACATATACTGTATACACAGGACACTACACCTCCCTCCATGAACCGACCACTGGACATCTATACTGTATACACAGGACATTACACCTCCCTCCATGACCGACCACTGGACATCATACTGTATACACACGGACATTACACCTCCCTCCATGACCCGACCACTGGACATCATACTGTATACACAGGACATACACCTCCCTCCATGACCCGACCACTGGACATCATACTGTATACACAGGACACTACACCTCCCTCCATGACCGACCACTGGACATTATACTGTATACACAGGACACTACACCTCCCTCCATGACCCAACCACTGGACATTATACTGTATACACAGGACATACACCTCCCTCCATGACCAACCACTGGACATTATACTGTATACACAGGACACTACACCTCCCTCATGACCGACCACTGGAATTCATACTGTATACACAGGACACTACACCTCCCTCCATGACCCGACCACTGGACATCATACTGTATACACAGGACACTACACCTCCCTCCATGACCCGACCACTGGACATCATACTGATACACAGGACACTACACCTCCCTCCATGACCCGACCACTGGACATCATACTGCATACACAGGACACTACACCTCCTCCATGACCCGACCACTGGACATCATACTGTATACACAGGACATCACACCTCCCTCTCATGACCCGAACCACTGGACATTACTGTATACACAGGACATTACACCTCCCTCCATGACCCGACCACTGGACATCATACTGTATACACAGGACATACACCTCCCTCCATGACCCGACCACTGGACATCATACTGTATACACAGGACACATACACCTCCCTCCATGACCCGACCACTGGACATATATTGTATACACAGACATAACCTCCCCATGACCGACACTGGACAAATACTGTAACACAGAGCATTACACCCCCTCCATGACCCACCACTGGATATTATACTGCATACACAGGAATACTACACCTCTTCCATGACCCGACCACTGACATTATACTGTATATACACAGGACATTACACACTCCCTCCATGATCGACCACTGGACATCAACTGTATACACAGGAGTCACTACACCCCCTCCATGACCTGACCACTGGACATCATACTGTATACACAGGACATTACACCTCCCTCCATGACCCGACCACTGGACATCATACTGTATACACAGGACATTACACCTCCCTCCATGACCCGACCACTGGACATCATACTGTATACACAGGACACTACACCTCCCTCCATGACCCGAACACCGGACATCATACTGTATACACAGGACATTACACCTCCCTCCATGACCTGACCACTGGACATTATACTGTACACACAGAACACTACATCTCCCTCCATGACCCGAACACCGGACATTACACTGTATACACAGGACACTACACCTCCCTCCATGACCTGACCACTGGACATCATACTGTATACACAGGACACTACACCTCCCTCCATGACCCGACCACTGGACATCATACTGTATACACAGAACTCTACACCTCCCTCCATGACCTGACCACTGGACATCATACTGTATACACAGGACACTACACCTTCCTCCATGACCTGACCACTGGAAATCATACTGTATACACAGAACTCTACAACTCCCTCCATGACCTGACCACTGGACATCATACTGTATACACAGGACATCACACCTTCCTCCATGACCTGACCACTGGACATCATACTGTATACACAGAACTCTACACCTCCCTCCATGACCTGACCACTGGACATCATACTGTATACACAGAACTCTACACCTCCCTCCATGACCTGACCACTGGACAACATACTGTATACACAGGACACTACACCTCCCTCCATGACCTGACCATTGGACATGATCATAATGCACGTCAGTTGGACCCTATTCTATCCCATTACTATCTTCTTCAATTGGTATATAATATCCAGGATGATGGTGACCTGTATGTGTGCATTGATGATGTATGGATGAGGACGTTCTCACCTTCTTCCGCTCAGATTTCTGCCGTTCTCTGAACTCCTCCATTCTCTTGGCTTCTTCCCGTAGAGTCTGTGCCAGCTGAATGTGACACTGCCCAATATTGTCAATTTCTGCAAAAAATAAACATCTAATTAAAGGAAACAGAACAGTGATTGCGACATTTACGATGTGCCATATCTTCTCAGTGATAATCCAGTGGAAATCACAGTGTGGAAATCACTGTTATTACATTAGAGGTAACATGAATGAGATCAAAGATGAACTCCTGACCCAAATGTTGTAGGACCATGCGTGCGTGGTCTAAAGCTGCCCGTACACTTTAGATAAGTGTCATTTTTGGCAGGAGCATCTGTCCATTTATTGTGTAGAGGAGTGTACTGATTTTTTCCTGACAGCAGCTGCAGGGCCAGGGTGATCAGGCATGTGTATGGGGAGAAATAGCTGTCAGCCAAACTGGTGCCCTTGGATGGATATCAAGAGCTGGTCGGCCATCATCAGCCAACATTCAGTTATGTCAAGGCTTCAACATTGACCAACAATCACTGTGCAACACCAGTGTCAGACTGAGTCAACAGGGGTCCACCAGTAACATTGACTCTGGGGGCCACTGATCAGCTACAAAGAAATATACCATTCAATACTTTACCTATGCTTCTGTATAATATACTGTACTGAGTAGTTTGTAAAATGAATGATGAGATGCTTTCTGTATCTCTGCCTAGTGAAACAAGAGTATAGTGCTAAATGATGACAATGTTGGGAAATAATGAAAATAGGAGATATCTGCTGCAACACTGACACTAAATGTGTACAATTCATGAGTGCAATGAGCGGCCGAGCTGCACAGCTAATATAAGAAACATGATAAAATGTATTATGGCAAACACTGCCCTAGAATATATTGCAAATTAGAGGACTTAGCTTCAGCAGTGGCCACAGCAGAGTGCCCGGTGACCAACGACAAGGTGCTTCCATCTCACCAGATCCTAACACTATGACTAACAGAGTTGTGCAATGTGAATGGGTTTATATGCCCTTATTTTTAATTGAAAAAGAAAAAGTGTGTGCTGGACTTTAACAAGATGGAGACCCAAGCTGGCCTCTGGGCGGGGAAGGGGGAGGGGGGAGGGAGCTCAGTCAAAATGAATACATAATTAGTAGTATGTAACCTCCAGCTCGCGGTCATCTACCGACCCCCGGGACCCACCGCCTCCTTCCTTGACCACTTCAACACTTGGCTTCTCCACTTCCTCTCCTCCGACATCCCCACCATCATCATGGGCGACTTCAACATCCCCATCGACACCCCCGACCCGCCGACCTCCCGACTCCTATCTCTGACCACCTCCTTTGGCCTCTCCCAATGGTCCTCCTCAGCCACTCACAAAGACGGCCACACGCTTGACCTCATCTTCTCCCGCCTCTGTTCCCTCACCGACCTCTCAAACTCACCCCTCTTCCAATCTGACCACAACCTGTTGACCTTCTCCTCCCTCTTTCCTCCTACCTCACCCCCCCCCCTCTCCGGAAACTCAGTCACCCGCGCAGAAACCTTAAACTCATCGATTTCAATTCACTCTCCCACTCCCTCCTCCCTCTCACAGACCTCGCCTCCTCACCCGACGTTAACACTGCTGCCACCCTCTACAACTCCACACTAACTGCGGCTCTCAACCAGGCTGCCCCCCTCACCCACACCAAAACCCGCACACTCAGACAACCCTGGCTCACCTCTCTCACAAAAGAGCTTCGCCGAACGTCCAGGGTCGCTGAACAGAGGTGGAAGAAATCCCACTCCACGGCCCACCTCACCATCTACAAGCAATCCCTCTCCAACTTCAAGGACGCACTCACCGCCGCAAAGCAAACCTATTTCTCTAACTTAATCAACACACTGTCCCGAAACCCCAAACAACTATTTAAAACCTTCAACTCCCTTCTCCGCCCCCCAGCACCTCCTCCTTCCCCCCTCATCTCCGCCGACTACTTCGCCACCTTCTTCAAACACAAGATTGACAAAATTAGAGAAAGCTTTGGCCCAACGTCCCCCCAACCCACCACCATCACCGCCCAACCCTCCTCGACCAAGGGAAGCTTCTCCAACGTGACTGAATCCCAGCTCTCCACCCTCCTGTCACGATCTCACCTCACTACCTGCGCCCTCGACCCACTCCCTACCCATCTCATCCCAAACCTCACCACCACCCTCATTCCTGCCGTAACCCACCTCTTCAACCTATCACTCACTACTGGCGTCTTTCCCTCATCCTTCAAACACGCCTTGATCTCACCCATCCTCAAAAAACCCTCCCTCGACCAATCATCCGTCGCCAACTACCGCCCAATATCCCTTCTCCCTTTCGCTTCCAAACTACTCGAACAACACGTCCACTCTGAACTGTCCTCCTACCTATCCTCCCGCACCCTCTTCGACCGCCT
This sequence comes from Allobates femoralis, assembly GCA_033576535.1. Taxonomy (NCBI): domain Eukaryota; kingdom Metazoa; phylum Chordata; class Amphibia; order Anura; family Aromobatidae; genus Allobates; species Allobates femoralis. Next base: position 828,588,515 of record JARQOC010000003.1, on the reverse strand, counting down.
GCAATCCGGTTTCCGACCCCACCACTCCACCAAAACAGCCCTCACTAAAGTCACCAATGACCTCCTGACCGCAAAGCGGAAAAAACACTACTCCGTCCTCCTCCTCCTCAACCTATCTGCCGCCTTCGACACAGTCGACCACTCCCTCCTACTCCAAATCCTAGAATCCCTTGGTATCACTGACCTCGCCCTCTGCTGGATCTCCTCATATCTTACGGACCGCACTTTCAGTGTCACCCACTCCCACACGTCTTCCTCGTCCTACCCCCTTACTGTTGGCGTCCCCCAGGGATCGGTACTGGGACCGCTACTCTTTTCCATCTACACCCTCGGCCTAGGTCAACTCATCGAGTCCCACGGCTTCCAGTACCATCTCTACGCCGACGACACCCAGATCTACCTCTCGGGGCCCGACATCACCTCCCTTCTGTCTAAAATCCCCCAATGCCTGACTGCCATCTCATCTTTCTTCTCTGCTCGCTTCCTCAAGTTGAACATGGACAAAACAGAGTTCATTGTCTTCCCCCCCAGCCGCCCTCCCTCTCTGCCAGACCTGACAATCCGAGTCAATGACTGCTCCCTCTCCCCAGTCCCCCACGCAAAGTGCCTCGGGGTCACCCTCGACTCCTCCCTCTCCTTCAAGCCCCACATCCAAGCCCTCGCCACCTCCTGCCGACTCCAACTCAAGAACATCTCACGTATCCGCCCGTTTCTTAATCATGACACCGCCAAAACCCTCGTCCACGCCCTCATCATCTCCCGCCTCGACTACTGCAACCTACTGCTCACCGGTCTCCCTGCCTCCTCCCTTGCACCTCTCCGCTCTATCCTAAGCTCAGCTGCCGGTCTAATCCACCTGCCTCCTCGCTACTCCCCTATCTCCCCTCTCCGCATGGCACTCCACTGGCTCCCCACCTCCCTAAGACCTCGCTTTAAAATCCTAACCCTGACCTACAAAGCAATCCACAACCTGTCCCCCCCCTACATCTCCGACATGGTCTCCCGATACCTACCCGCACGCAACCTACGCTCCTCACAAGAACTCCTCCTCTCCTCCCCCCTCATCTCATCCTCCCACAACCGCATACAAGACTTCTCCCGCGCCTCCCCTAGACTCTGGAACTCTCTCCCCCAGCACGTCCGACACTCGCCTACCCTCAAGAGCTTCAAAAAGAACCTCAAAACTCATCTATTCCAACAAGCCTACAACCTATGATGAGACCCGGCGCCGCTCCACCAAACGCTCGGCGCTCCCCCACCCTATCGTGTTCCCCCACCCCTATAGACTGTGAGCCCTCGTGGACAGGATCCTCTCCCGTCGTGTATCAGCAAGCATTGACTGCTCATGTGTACTGTACCTGTCGTTGTTACCCCCACTTCTTATGTAAAGCGCCATGGAACCAATGGCGCTATATAAATAAATAAATAATAATAAAAAATAATAATAGTATGGATCACTTGCATCAATGTTGAGAAATAAGTGATGTATTACTGCAAAGGTGCCCACCGGAGAATTCTCCAGATCTCCAATGGGCCAGTCCAAGCCTGTGCAGCACCTATAAAAACCCCATTAGCCCTAAGCAAATACCTGCATTAAACTCCCAGGCAACACAAAATACCCCCCAAGCAAGGCTAACTATCCCACAATGCATAATGAAGTGAGTCTTATTATAAGTACAGGATATTAAGCAAATTACAGAATGTCACCTCCTTCACCCCTGTAATCGGCACTGATAAAAGATCTATTGTTCTCCGAGGGGAAAACAAAATAATAATCTTGTAGTTGTGATACCTTTTAATGGCTAACAAAAATTAAGTAATGATGTTACTGAGCAAGCTTTCTAGACTGCTTATATCTCTGCACCATGCCTGATGAAAAGACGTAAGCAGCCTCGAAAGCTTGCTTAAGAACATTGTGGCACCCCAGAGTTCGGATGCCTCAATGTCATTATCTCCCTCGGGGGGTAGTGTCATACCTGAAAGCAATAGAGGGTATTCACACCAGGCAAAACCAAAGCAAGCAACACCTTTTTGCCTCCAGGCCTGAAAAGGTAGATCTAAAGCCCGGATTCAGGGTAGCTCCCCTATAAATTCTGGGTCTGGGGTGGAGTTGTTCAGTTCAATTCCTAGGAGGACTGAAGGCCCAGTTACACGGGCCGACATCGTGCAAGACATCGCTTAAAAGTGACGTGTTGAACGATGTTGAAACGACATCGCAAAAGTGCGTCATTGCATGTAACAGAATGATTCAACTATGATAGATCATCAAGTTGGAGTTGACAGGTTTATGAACATGTTCATAAACCTGATGATTTCAACTCAACCAACCTGCTGCATCGTTCTGTGTGACACCGCGATAATGATGTCATTGGCGACTTCGGCCATTCACACCAATGACCAGGGATCGTTCGCGGGGTTTGCGAACGATCCCTGCTCAAAACATCGTTGGGGAGTTGTTCACGATATCTAGACGTTTGACAAATCACCAACGATGCCAAAACGATGTCTGCAACAACCGCGCGTCCACGACATCGTTGCAGACATCGTTCCAACGTCGTACCGTCTAACGGTACCTTGAGGAAAACATCCTGTGCACTGGAGCAGTGCTAAGCTCCTCCCAGGAGAGCTAGACTTAGCTTGAGTGACCTCTAGGCACGGGTCTAAGGAGGAAGAGAAAAGCCTGGGGAGCAGAGCAGTGTCAAGCTCACCACAGAGGAGAAAGCGCCAACAACCGGACACCGGAGTCCAAGGTTGTGCAGGGCCTAAGGTCCCAGCAGCCAACATCGGAGGCTGGGGAATTCCAAGTTCCCCAGCCACACAAGTGCCGGCAGGCAAAGCAGTGTTAAGAGCCCAGGAGAAGCTGCCCATAAAATGGGGCTGGAGAAGGACTCGAGCTGCTTCTCATACTGGCACACGCAGGAGAGGGAGAGAGAGGGCTGCAGCTCAGCTTAAGCAGCCGCAGAGACCCAACAAGAGAAAGCGCAGCAGGAAGGCCTCAGAACTTGCCTGGTGTGGAGAACCCCGAGTTGCTCCCAGGTTACACAGACTCACAGCAACATCACCTGTAGTTGAACCGGTATTGCCAGTAAAGGACTTGAGGAGCCAAGAAACTGTGAGTCTGCGCACCCTCCATCCTGCACCCTACACCCTTTCAACATCCACTGCCCTGGGGATCCGCTCTGCCCATGGGGAGCCACTACATCCCAGCTGCCCATGCATCGTCCCCAGAGGTTCTGCAGCAGCAGTGGCTACTCCTAGCCACAAACCACGGGTGGCATCACAAATAATACTCCCTTTAAACCACCCTATTCCAAAAAACTCTTTGACGCTGATCCCATGGTCATGGAAACCAGGTTTCAAAGCCTGTGACTCCCCAGAAACACCGCAGCCCGGTTCCTAGTAATCCACGGCCCTGGGGCACATCAACATCATTACTTCATTTTTGTTAGCCATTAAAAGCCAACTATAACATTATTATTTTGTTTCTCCCACTGAGGGCAATCAATCTTTTGTCAACTAACTATCATTGTACCAAACCTTTCTATCTTTGCACTGATAATGCACAGTTTACATTATCAGAGCGGGTTCTATCCCAGAGTCTGATACCTGGCACAGGCAGTAATCTGTGCCGCCTTATCAGATAATAAACCATGCCTGACAGTTTGAGAAGCACTGATCCAAAGGGTAGGGCCTGCTTAATCTATCTGTCTCTTACGTATCACAAAGAGGCCATACTGAGGAATCTGTAAATAAATCTCTCCATGTCTCAGAAAATTAGCCATATCTCCTCCGTCTGGCTATCTGACAACTAGCTGCAGCAGTAGCCTTCCCCCTCTGCGTTGTCTGCCCTGAGATACATGATTAGTCACTTCAGCCCCATTATCAGCCATAAATAAGAGATCAGTAGGTAATAATAGGTTTCTCCTGGAGGATTTCTATTCTAGGTTTAAAGTGAACCTGTCACCAGATTTTGAGGTTTTAAACTAAAAGCGCCACCTTAAGCAGCCCCTATGCTGCATTCTATGAAGGTGTCTATTATGCCCTGACTGATCCTGTACACCGAATAAATTACTTAAAAAAATGTCTTACCCTGTATTTAAATTACCTGTGTCCCTGTCTGATGGGTTCGATAGCAGCTCAGTCTGTCTCGCATCTCCTTGCCGTCAGTCCTGCATCTCCTCGCCGACAGTGTCACATCTCCTCGCCATCCGTTAGCCTCTTCTTCTGTTTAATATCCAAATTGCATCACTACGCAGAGGCTTATCCAGCTGAGGTCTCTGCACAAGAGTGAGCTTCACCCAGGTATATGAATGTCACTGATGATGTCATCCTGAGACCCGGGGTGAAGTCTAGCGCATGCGCAGAGACCTCAGCTGTTAATGCATGTGTGGCACCCCAGGAATACGGTTGCCAGAGTGGCATTACCTCCCTCTCAGGGGGTGGTGTCATGCCTGGAAGCAAGAAGGGGTCCCCTTGCCATGTAACACCAGCATCCAACACTTGCCCTGACTCCAGACCAAAAGGGGGAGCTCTGAACCTGGTTTTAGGTGAGCTTCCCTATAAGTTCTGGCCCAGAGTCGGGGTTAGAACAGAAAGTCTTAGAACAGTCTAGGACAGACGCCCAGGGGACTGGAGCTGGTTGGAGCTCGTCCCAGGTCAGAGAAAAGCTAGTGAGAGGGAAGAAGAGAGGAGTCAAGGAGAACCTGGGGAGTGGAGCCGTGACCAGGCTCGCCCCAGAGAAAGCGCTAGAAACCGGACACTGGAGTCCGTGGTTGTTCGGGTGCTGAAGTCCCGGCCGCTAAATCTGGAGGGCAGAGGATTGCAAGTCCCTGGGCCCCACTAATCACCCAACGGCACAGCAGCATACCAAAGCCGCCACAAAGGAGCAACACCTGGAATAGGCCTGACCTGCCTGCCATACAAGCGATGGCTAGACATGCAGGAAGAGGGCAGCAGCAGAGCTTTAGGCAGCGAGGACCTAAACAGCACCACACAAAAGGAAGGCCTCCGAACCCACCTGGCTAGATGGATCCCCAATTGCTTGCAGGTTGCCTGGATTTCCATTACCATCTGTTACCAGTGACCTGGTCTGCACCATCAACCATCAAGTAAAGGTAAAGGAAACTATATCCCTTGTGTCCTCCAATCATTACCCACACTCTCAGTCCTGCACCCCAACATCCACTATCCCCTGTATAAACTGTTTCAACTGCCCTGGGGCCCCCCGCTCCACCCGTGGGGAGCTACACCATCTCTGCTGCATCACCAACTGCCCCAGTGGACATGAACCGCAGCGTCGGCCATCCTACCCGAGTACCACGGGTGGTGTCACAACCTAGTCCCATATAAATATTCCCCCACTTTTTATGACACGGCCACAGAATCGGGTCACGACTCCGTGACCTCCCCAAAGAACTGTCCGACTCGGTTCTGAGTACTCCACAGCCCTGCTGGTCGCGTCACATGTATAGATGAGTTTTAGGCTCTGCCTGCAGTAGGGCAGAGCACAGTGCACCTGCGCGAGCCAGAGAAGTATCTGCGCAGGCACGCAATTTGGATATTAAACAGAAGAAGAGGCTGTCGGACAACAAGTAGAGGCGGGAAAGATGGCGAGGATAGGTGGGACGGATGGCGAGGAGAGGGGGGACGGACGGCGAGGAGAGGTAGGACAGTTCAAGCTGCAATCAGCCCACACACAGGTAATTATAATACAAGCGAGAAATGTTTTATTTATTCGGTGTACAGGGGCAGTCAGGGCATAATGGCACCTTCTTAGAATGCAGCATAGGGGCTGCTGAATGTGGCGCTTTTAGTTAAAATCAGGTGACAGGTTCACTTTAAACTTCCTTTCTAAAAGAGCAGCTCTCAGTACGGACCTGGCCCATCCATATAAAAAGCAGATTAGTAATGTAAATTAGAGATTAATGTCCTCTGCTGATCACTTCCCTTTTCTTATAATTTGCCTGATATAAAAAAAATTGCCTTTCTTTTGTCATACATAACAGTTAAGGATGCAACTGATTCCAAATAGGAGTCAAATTTATCAACGGCAATAACCTTATTTAATGCTATTCTGCCAGCCAGAGATAGTGTTATTCATCCTGTACATACAGGACAGCTTATTCTGTTATAGTTAATGTTATATGAAAGTACAGTAACTCTTTATGGTGAAATGGTGTTCTATCTGGACCCACAGTGCTCACTTGAGCCTTCTGTAGTTGATAGATTCAAAAATTGTTCTCTAACCAATTCCATAAGTATGTTTTGCAACAATAAGGTTTCAAAAGGTCTTGAGAAAGCTCACTAGTTTCACCCTACATGAGATGTTTCTTGTGTGGCACTTTGGTAATGAGACACCTTTTTATAGGCCATCAATTGAACCAGCTGAAAATATTTTTCACTGAGTGGCAGGAATGCTTTCTAATTACTGATACATTTCAGCTGGTGTCATGACTATCTATGTCTTTTTGCACCTCTCTTTCTTCATGTGTTCAATATTTATGTCCTATTTCATTTCTCATCATTACACATCACTAAATTTATGGACATCTATGGTTTAATTTCTTTGCCTGTGTGGATTGGATGGGTTGTTACCAACATCTGCTGAGAAATACATGTCAACAGCAACTTTAGAAATAGAAATAGAAAGTTCAATACATATATCACCTGCTGTATGATAATTTGCTAAAATGCTGACTAAATCCATACTTTCATTTCCGCTATCTGTGTTTCCTTTTCAGTGAAATCCCTTGTCCAATATTCATGCAAAAAAGATTAAATTAAAGTGCAATGGACTTGACCCTACATATCCATCTCTCTGGTATCTTTACCCTTGTCTTCACCGGCCTCCCATCACTGACTGCAGGTCATTCTTCTCTCAGTTACCTGCTCTCGCCCCTGAGATTTTGCACGAGCACTTTCATACCTAGTGGCCTCCCTGGGAATGATGGTACCAGTGTGAGATCTTGCACGTCACTGAGCGAAGAGATTAAATAGAATTCCGTGGCACTTCTACAGTCGTTGGTGCACAAGTGAGATCCACACCCGTCATATGAAGTCCATGATACTTGGCACTCAGATGGTATGAAGAAAAATTCAAGTTTTATTTGTAATCGAAGATTGTAGACGTTTCGGTCAAATTGGACCTTCATCAGTGGATATTGTTAGGAGACATCCTCAAGAAGGGTGCTGAAGTGCGGCATCCACCGCCTAATAAGGAGCGCGACTGATGAAGGTCTACTGTAGACCGAAACGTCTACAATCTTGGATTGCAAATAAAACTTAAATTTTTTTTCATGCCGTCTGAGTGCCAAATATCATTGCTTCCATAGTGAGAGAAGTGACAGGACAGTGGCGAGCAAGGAAAGAGAGAGAGACACCGAAGAGCTATAAGTGCAAAGCCAAGGTCACTACACTCTTGGCTCATTAGCCAAAAAAAAAAGTAAAGGAGACACAGATTTGCTAAAATCAAGGTATGGGTTTATTTAGCACTATTTATGATATATATGATATTAGTTTGAGGGATAAAAATCTACTGACAGGTTCTCTTTAAAGAGACTGTCAGACCCCTACTGTCCCCAGCCGGTACTAGAGCTGCATGCATTCATATTACTTTATTCTGATAAGGTGTTTGATTTGAACACTGTGATTTATGAAGTTTCTACAGCGTCACATATTCTTATAAGGCAAGCCTAATCCAGAAGGTTATCCCTTCACCCCTTGGATCTTCTAATCATGCCTCGTTGGTCATGTTTGAAAGTCTACATAATGGTCCTACCATTAGAAGTACTATATGTAGAGATCCATAGAGATAAGTGGCACTCTGAGAGCCCGTAGAAGCGGACATTCCCGCGATACGGTTGCCGTCGCCCTCAGCTTCCCCCTCCCCATGAACACTGCCCTTGTGTTATGTATGCACGATGAATAAATGCCGGATTTAAATAAGAAGCACGAGTGCCGCTTATCTCTATGGATCTCTGTGTGCTCTTATGCTGAATAGCAGAGCAACGTGCTTCTACCCTCATCGCACAGTTCCAGGAGGAATATCAGGTCAGTGCCAGGTTATCTCTTGCTTTCAGTACTATATGTAGGTGTGATTAGAAGATCCAAGGCAGGACTAGTAAGGGGAAGAGCCGCTCCGAAGGACTAGTCCAGTAAGCCACTCCACAAGTCTAGTCAGGGGAAGAGCCACTCCACAGAACTAGTCAGGCGAAGAGCCACTCCACAGGAATAGTCAGGGGAAGAGCCACTCCACAGGAATAGTCAGGGGAAGAGCCACTCCACAGGAATAGTCAAGGGAAGAGCCACTCCACAGGACTAGTCAGGGGAAGAGCCACTCCACAGGAATAGTCAGGGGAAGAGCCGCTCCACAGGAATAGTTAAGGAAAGAGCCACTCCACAGGACAAGTCAGGGGAAGAGCCACTCCAGAGGATTGGTCAGGGGAAGAGCCACTCCACAGGAATAGTCAAGGCAAGAACCACTCAACAGGACTAGTCAAGGGAAGAGCCACTCCACAAGACTAGTCAAGGGAAGAGCCACTCCACAGGACTAGTCAAGGGAAGAGCCGCTCCACAGGACTAGTCAGGGGAAGAGCCACTCCACAGGACTAGTCAAGGGAAGAGCCGCTCTACAGGACTAGTCAGGGGAAGAGCCACTCCACAGGACTAGTCAAGGGAAGAGCCACGCTATAGGACTAGTCAGAAGAAGAGCCACTCCACAGGAGTAGTCAGGGGAAGAGCCGCTCCACAGGAGTAGTCAGGGGAAGAGCCGCTCTGCAGGACTAGTCAAGGGAAGAGCAGCTCCACAGGACTAGTCAGGGGAAGAGCCACTCCACAGGACTAGTCAAGGGAAGAGCTGCTCCACATGACTAAGCAGGGCAAGAGCGGCTCCACAGGACCAGTCAGGGGAAGAGCTGCTCTACAGCACTAGTCAGGGGAAGAGTCGCTCCACAGGACTAATCAGAAGACAAGCGGCTCCACAGGACTAGTCAGGGGAAGAGCCGCTCTGCAGGGCTAGTCAAGGGAAGAGCCACTCACAGAACTAGTCAGGGGAAGAGCTACTCCACAGGACTAGTCAAGGGAAGAGCCTCTCCACAGGACTAAGCAGGGGAAGAGCTGCTCCATAGCACTTGTCCTGCTTTGTTAGTATGTGTGATGCTGGGGAGTCAAAGGACATATACGGTATATAGGTAAAAATGCATATAAAAAAATGTCAAGTCAACTGTGATCCCTATATAATTAGTTAAGGGTGGCAGTACTCACGTTGCTTAAAGATATCCAAAGCCCTCTTGAGTGTGCTGTGGAAGACAAATACAGGATGGATTACTTTAAGTAGCATCCAACTAATTGAACCATTAGTTTTCTTCCATCAGTTGTGTGTTAGATTCTGATTATACACCAGTGTGGAAAGAGTCCATCGAGAAAGGATGGTACTAGGTCAAAGACAACAACCATGTTGTTTTGTAAAGGTACCGTCACACGTAGCGATTTGACGTGAGTTTGCACGTTCCGGGCACTTTTTTACACATCGCCGTTGCCTTGTCACACATAGAGATCTTGTGTGCGATGTTCGGCGATCCTGCGTTCCGGAAATCGTCAGCAGAAGACCGGAAGCAATTTCACATTCCCACCTCGCCGCCAAATCGCCGCATCACACGCCACCACCTCATCAGCAATGTGGGAGTAGAGTGTGAGCGCGGCAGGGAGACAAGCGTGCCAGAGTGTTGTACACCACGCCCCTACCACTCCGATTGGCCAGGCCAACACAACTGCGTTCCCATTGGTCAGCCTTGCGTGAAGGCGTGGGTCATCCACTAAGGCGTCTCGGACACAGCCAGCCAATCAGAACGCAGTATCACCCACCAATCGCCGCAGATCCAGCGCAAAATAAACATCATCTAAGCACACCTACTGAATTTATTTCCGGATTGCTGGGTACGTTGCTATCGCCCTGTCACACGCCACGAAGTGCTGAGATTGCCCGGTGGATATCGCCTGATTTCACTGCATAGGAGGGCGATCAGGCGATGCTCCACCGGCGATTTCTCGGCGTAAAATTGCCCTGTCACACGCTGCAACCACACAGGCAATGTGGTAGCGATATCGCCGCATTCGGAAATTGCTTAGCAAATCTCCTGGCGATATCGCCATGTGTGACGGTACCTTAACATGTCTGAAGGCCACAAAAATGGAGCCCCCTCTTTCTGGAACCATTTAATATTTTTTAAGTAAATAAAGTGAATTTCACACTGGATTAAAGAAAGATGGAAAAAACAGTAATTGATGGTAAGTGGGACACATTACATGTAAGAAAAAAGTTTTAATCAGTGGTGTATTTCACTTTTTGTCATGTTCCCACTTGGTGTAAACACTATATTTCATTGGATTTTCTTGTGCAGAAAATCTGCATTAAACAGTTCAAAGTAGATAAGATTTCATTTAAACCCATGACCACTGCTCATATACAAATAGTGTTCAAGGGTGATGGTCAGGGTTATTGCATCTCATCACTGCAAAGTATGGGATCTGATATGGCTATTTTAAGTCAAGCTATTCCCTTGACTTGAAAAAGGAGAGAATGTGGCAACCAGTGAGAACCAGTGAGAACAGAGACCAGACCAGACCCTGTAATGGAAGTCACTACCCTGAAAAGGATGTCATGAGTGATATCTTTTTCATCAACTGGACTGATTTTTCTTGCTTACTGCATTCTCTCCTTTTCAAGATGCACTGACAGTGTGTGAGGGAACACAATGTCAGTGCACATTCAGAAGATATATTTAACACAATGAGCCCACAATGAGCATACAATGGAGGCAACTGACAATCTCACATGATGGACATCACTGATGACACTTTGTTTCAGAGTGGTGATAGCAGATGAGGCAGTAACCACAGCCCCGGACCCCTGATGATGTTCAATTCGAGAATTCACAGTGCATGTTGAGAGACTCAAATGAGATGTCATCAAAAGTTAAAAAAAACACAGGGAATTTTTATATTGAATACATTCTGAAACCGCCTGCAATCAGCACCATGTGTTCAGTTCCTCTGCGGCGCCTCTACAGGAAAATTGATGCATTGTTTGGAGCCCATTCAAATCAATGAGTTGCCTGTGTAATATGGCATTTTGGGTTCTCCAAAGAAAAAGATTTGTAGCCGCTCTTTATCTTATTGATCACATACAGTTACTCAAAATGCCATTATATGGGAATTAAAAATACATTTTCTAAATCGGACAAGTCAAATACACTGGATATTCTAGATTCTTAGTAGACGGCGCACTCACTTCAGTTCAGTTTGACCACAAGGTTTTTTCTTGGTTAAAGTAAGCAGATCTTTTCCGTACTTCTCTTCTATTACTGCCCTGTCGGATGAAAAATGGCACATTGTTTTAAGTCCAAATTGCACAAATGCATATCTATCTATCTATCTATCTATCTATCTATCTATCTGTCATCTAACTATCTATTATCTATCAATCATCTATCAATCAATTATCTATATCTGTCTATCTATCTACAAAACCATTCAAAAGTTTGGGGTCACCCAGACAATTTTGTGTTTTCCATAAAAACTCATACTTTTATTTATCAAATGAGTTGCAAAATGAATAGAAAATATAGTCCAGACATTGACAAGGTTAGAAATAATGATTTTTATTTGAAATAATTTTCTTCTTCAAACTTTGCAGCAATTACAGCATTGCAGACCTTTGGCAGGTACTATTTAATGAAGCTGCCAGTTGAGGAGCTGTGAGGCGTCAGTTTCTCAAACTAGAGACTCTAATGTACTTGTCTTGTTGCTCAGTTGTGCAGCGGGGCCTCCCATTTCTCTTTCTACTCTGGTTAAAGCCTGTTTGTGCTCTCCTCTGAAGGGAGTAGTACACACCGTTGTAGGAAATCTTCAGTTTCTTGGCAATTTCTCACATGGAATAGCCTTCATTTCTAAGAACAAGAATAGACTGTGGAGTTTCACATGAAAGTTCTCTTTTTCTGGCCATTTTGAGAGTTTCATAGAACAAACAAATGTAATGCTCCAGATTCTCAACTAGCTGAAAGGAAGGTCAGTTTTATAGCTTCTGTAATCAGCCAAACCATTTTCAGCTGTGCTAACATACTTGTACAAGGGTTTTTCTAAACATCTATTAGCCTTCTTACACAGTTAGCAAACACAATGTACCATTAAAACACTGGAGTAGTGGTTGTTGGAAATGGGCCTCTATACACCTATGTAGATATTGCATTAAAAACCAGACATTTGCAAGTAGAATAGTCATATCTAGCTAACTAAATGTTCAAAAAGCCAAAACAGAGGCAGCACACCCATTAAATAAATGTGAAAAATGCTTCTTTTTTCATTCCGTCCATCATCTTTATAAATTGAGTATTGATAGTTACATAAAGTGATCTCCCAACACAGGACTGTGGCATAAGGGCCTTTTCACACTCCATGCCACTGGCACAAACCACTTTCCATTGACCAAGATATCGCTGAAACGCGTCATTTTGTAGGGGGGCTGAGGGGGTGCTGTGTCTTGTTTTTGTAACTTTTTTGGATAGAAAATCAAGCCTTTGAATACGTCTGGGAATTCTTCTTCTATGCTCGCTGAAAACCATCTTCTCCTTGATATTAGCTTTGCTTGGCCTGAACATAGGAGCACACCCTCTGCTGTTGGCATGCCACTATGGAATTTTCTATACATTTGGTGTGCTGAGCATAACCTTTGCCATTGGCATGCCATTGGAGCACACCCTTTGCTGTTGGCATGCCACTGTGGAATTTCTTTTACAGTTGGCATGGCATCGGAGCACACCTTTGCTATTGGCATGGCACAGGAGCACACATTTCGTCATTGGTGTGCCACTTGGGCATTTACTTTACAATTGATGTGCCACCGGAGCACACCCTTTGCCATTGGCGTGCCACTGGGGCATTTCCTTTACAGTTGGCATGCCACTGGAGCACACCCTTTGCCATTGGCATGCCATTGGAGCACATCCTTTGCTGTTGGCATCCCACTGGGGCATTTTCTTTACAGTTGGCATGCTATCAGAGCACACCTTTGCTATTGGCGCGCCACAAGAGCACACATTTTGCCATTTAGCATGCCACTGGGTAATTTTCTTTACAATTGGTGTGGGACTGGAGCACACCCTTTGCCATTGGAATGCCACTGGGGCATTTCCTTTACAGTTGGCATACCATCGGAGCACACCTTCGCTGTTGGCGTGCCAAAGGAGCACACATTTTGCCTTCACATCAATGTCTAAGTGGAGGAAGGTATAAAAGTTGAACACCAGGGGTGGAGTGTGAAAAATGAAAACCATGTAGTACTGAATCATCTCTCCTACAAGTATGGACTGACAATATACATTAGCTGTCAGAGAAATGCTCATTCAACCAATAGATATCTTTCTTGACACCTCAAACAAATGAAGGATTGGCTCAGCCAAGGGTTCAAAAAGGATCATTCACTAAAATTTCAACTACCTTATGTCCTGAGAAAATCAAGAGACTTCTCATTAGATCGCTTGGCACAGTATAGTGTGCAGTAGCATGAATTTAACTGATTTTAAAGACAGAATCATTACAACATTGTTTTTATAATAGCGGAACAATGTGCGGCTTTCAGTGAGTGGGTGGTGCTAAAACTAAGAAAGAATAGATTCAATAATAGCACAATGCCAGTCTGCTGCTTCTAAGTCTGGTATATTTTTGTTATTCAGAATTTTAAAAAGAGGGGAACTTTATTTTATGGCTTTTATCATATATCAGTAATCCTTCCATACATATTTGTATTAATGTGTTACGCACCTTTCCTTTAGGAAATCCTCAAATTCCTTGCAGTTCTTCCTTCCGTCATTCATGTGCTGTAGGAGGGTGTCATAGCCTAAGGTACTGGTAATATCTGTACTCTGCAGGTAAAAGGAGATGGAACATTATAATAGTGCATTATTGTATGACTATGTAAAAGTATACAGATGTAGACAAAAACGTTGGTCTGAAAAAGTAGGAAAACCCCCACAATGGCCACGGAAATAACTTGAAAGTAACAAAACTCATTTTTAATTTAAATTTACTGAACATCAACTATTGAGAATCTGATTTTGCTTCTGAATTTTGGTTCAACAGAAAAATAAAAAAAAAACTAATAAGGCTGGCCTGAACAAAAATGATGGTTCCTTGCACTTAATATTTTGTTGCACAACTTTTAAGGCAATCACTGCAAACAAACAATTTCTATACTTTTTATTCTCCTGAGACAACTCTCTTCTTAGCTTTCTTTGGTCCATGTTCTGTGTAGTACACATCATGATGCCAAACAGAACTATGACTACTTTTCACCCTTTTAAATAGGAAGCCAGACTGATTACAACTTGGTAGAAACCTGTTATCCTAATTACAGGACACACCTTAGTTTAATATTTCCTTATGGTCAAACTTTCCTAGAGGTACCTTCATTTTTGTTTAGGTCATTTTGATTACTTTGTTTATTGTTAAACTACAAAAGCAATGTCTGATTTTCATTAGTTGACATTCAGAAAATTTAAATTGAAAATTACTTTTGTCCGATTCAAGTTATTTCAGTAACCAGTGTGGGGTTTTCTTACTTTAAGGCCTCTTATGCACATCTGTGCAAAAACACACGTGTGAGAGGCCATTTTTTTGTGACCGTGTGTCTAAGTGTCTCACATTGTGTGACATACGTGTGCTGTCTGTGTTTTGAATCTGAAAAGTAAAAACAGCAAATTACCTTAGAATAACTGCGTTCTGGCAGTGTTATAGAGTATATAGTACAGTGGGTATGGAAAGTATTTAACCCCTTTACATTTTTCACTCTTTGTTTCTTTGCGGCCATTTGGTTAATTCAAAAAAGTTCTTTTTTTTCTCATTAATGTACACTCTGCACCCCATCTTGACTAAAAAAAACCCAGAAATGTAGATATTTGTGCAAATGTAATAAAATAAGAATAACTAAAATATCACATAGTCATAAGTTTTCAGACCTTTTGCGCAAACACTTATATTTAAGTCACATGTTGTCCATTTCCTTGTGATCCTCATTGAGATACTTCTACTTCTTCATTAGACTCCTTCAATGTATGGTCATAAGTATTTAGACCCTTTGCTCAGTATTGAGTATTTGCACCTTTTGAGCTCGTACAGCCATGAGTCTTTTTGGGAATGATGCAGTTTTTCCCCCTGGATTTGGTGATCCTCTGCCATTCTTCCTTGCAGATCCTCTCCAGTTCCGTCAGGTTGGATGGTGAATGTTGGTGAACAGCCATTTTCAGGTCTATCCAGAGATGCTCAATTGGGTTTAGGTCAGGGCTCTGGCTGGACCAGTCAGGAATGGTCACAGAGTTGTTGTGAAGCCGCTCCTTTGTTATTTTAGCTGTGTGCTTAGGGTCATTGTCTTGTTGGAAGATGAACCTTCTGCCAAGTCTGAGGTCCAGGGCACTCTGGAAGAGGTTTTCATCCAGGATACTCTGTACTTGGCTGCATTCAAGTTTTTCTTCAATTGGAACCGGTCATCCTGTCCCTGCAGCTGAAAAACACCCCCATAGCATGATTCTGCCACCACCATGTCTCACTGTTGGGATTGTATTGGGCAGGTGATGAGCAGGGCCTGGTTTTCTCCACACATACCCCTTAGAATTATCAACAAAAACTTCTATCTTCATCTCATCAGACCAGAGTAGCTTATTTCTCATAGTCTGCAAACTCTATGTGGGCTTTCATATGTCTTGCACTGAGGAGACGCTTCTGTCGGGTCACTCTGCCATAAAGGCCCGACTGGTGGAGGGATATAGTGATAGTTGACTTTGTGGAACTTCCTCCCATCTCTGGAGCTCAGCTACATTGATCTTGGGGTTCTTCTTTACCTCTTTCACCAAGGCACTTTTCCCATGATTGCTCAGTTTAGCTGGACGGCCAGGTCTAGGAAGACTTCTGGTGGTCCCGAACGTCTTCTATTTAAGGATTATGGAGGTCACTGTGCTTTTAGGAACCTTGAGTTCTGCATAAATTATATTGTAACCTTGGCCAGATCTGTGCTTTGCCACAGTTCTGTCTCTGAACTCCTTGGGCAGTTCCTTTAACCTCATGATTCTCATTTGGTTTGACATGCACTGTGAGCTGTCAGGTCTTAAGGCCCTGTCACACATAACGAGATCGCTGTAACGTCACAGATTTTGTGACGCAACAGCGATCCCATTAGCGATCTCGTTATGTGTGACACGCACCAATGATCTGGCCCCTGCTGTGAGATTGTTGATCATTACATGCTGCTCTAGATCATTTCTACGTGATTGCGCTCCCGCTGGGAGCGCTACATCGTTGTGTTTGGCAGGGACAATGACCAACGATCTCAATTCTACGCTATAAAGAGACAATTCCCAACGACCTCGGTATAATTCTGGGTTGCTAGTGCGTCGGTTTTCACATTGCTGGTGAGATACCTGTTTGACATCTTACCAGCGATGTGAAAAACGACGCACCAGCGATCTCTGCACATCGTTATTGGGATCGCTGGTGCGTCGTTATGTGTGACTGAGCCTTTACATAGACAAGTGTGTGCCTTTCCAAATCAAGTCCTATTAGTTTAATTAAACACAGCTGGACTCCAACGAAGGAGTAGAACCATCTCAAGGAGGTTCACAAGGAAATGGACAGCATGTGACTTAATTATGAGGGTCTGAATACTTATGTGATATTTCATTTTTTTTTTAAATAAATTTGCAAAAAAATCTACATTTGTATTTCACTCTAGATGGGGACAGAGTGCACAGTAATGAGAAAAAATGAACTTTTTTGAATTCACCAAATGGCTGCAATGAAACAAAGAGTGAAAAATTTAAAGGGGTCTGAATGCTTTCCGTACCCACTGTATAAGTGAATAAAAGATTTAAAAAAAAATTAAGGTGAAAATAAAGAAACATTTTAAAACAATGTCTAAAAAATATAGTCAAAAGTTTAAATCATCCCATTTTTCCCTATTTAAATTAAAAATAAATCTATTTGGTTTATTGTGGCAGTAAAAGTCGAATCTATCAAAATGTAAAAATTCTTTAAACTTTACATTAAATGTTGAAAAGAAAGAAAAAAAAAAAGAAACTTCTGAATTTCCATTTTTTCAGTTGCAAGAATGCAACGGCCGCGATCAACGATTACTGCTGATGTGAAAGGGGCCTAAAATATATGAAAACCTTTTAAGTTAATTATCGGTGTAATCTTATTGACAGATAATTATGCTGCCAGTTCATTTTTTACAGTTGAATGGAAAAATATTAGACTCTGACTGTAAAAATATTATCTTATTAAAATATTATTTTATTATTATAAAAATATTATCGGAAAAATATTAGACTCTGACTGTAAAAATATTATCTTATTAAAATATTATTTTATTATTATAAAAATATTATCGGAAAAATATTAGACTCTGAGAGTCTTCAGTGGTTGATACCTTTTAATGGCTAACTGAAAAGATGGTAAGTGAAGCAAGCTTTCCAGACACTATGGCCTCTTCATCAGGCTTAAGCGGCCGTCACACGCTACGATCTCGCTAGCGATATTGTAAGCGATCACGTGCACGCGCGATCGCTTACAATATCGCTCACATCGCTGGTGAGCTGTCACACAGGCAGACTCACCAGCGATGTGGAGCAGCGAGATCGCTGGTTACTAAGGTACACATCGGGTTACTAGGCGCCGCGCGGCGCTTAGTAACCCGACGTGTACCATAGTTACCATCTCCCAGCATAGGCTCTGCCGCTGGGAGATCGTTCATCGTGGTGTTATACACCACGATGAAGCAGATCGTTAAATCGTTCATCGCAAGATGTGAGGTCCGGAGCTCAGATCTCGATCTTGCGATTTGAACACTTCTCGCTCGTCGTATCTTGCCGTCACACGCTGAGACATCGTTCATGCGATGTTTGATCTGGGGCGTTCAAGCGATATCTTTCAAGATATCGTAGCGTGTGACGGCCGCTTTAATGATACAATGTCTGGAGATACACACACATATATATATATATATATATATATATGCAGACAGAGCAGAATAAAGCTTGAAAAAATTGCAAAACAAACGTGAGGAGTTTTTCTATTGATCATATGTATTAACTTTGGCACCACAGACTAATAAGGAGAGAGTGCTGATCACCTTCTTGAATTATTTTCTTGCATATGAACCTATGTAAAGTAGCATTCAGATAGCGGAAGAAGTGTAGAGGAACCTTAATGGAGACATATGATAAGGCACACTGGACATTTATTCATACTATTGTGCAATGGCCAAACTATGAAAAATTACCAGTAGTCCAGTGTGCAAAATCTTAATAAATCTTATGAAGTAGGGGAAGATAATTTTGTTTAAACAGATTTGATTAGTGATGACTGAATAATTAGGGTGCTGTCACACATAACGATCGCTCCAACGATCCCGACAGTGATAACAACCTGCCGGGATCGCTGGAGCATCGTTACCTGATCGCTGGGGAGCTGTCAAACAGGCAGATCTCCCCAGCGATCAGGCCATGGGAGCCACCTCCCACATCGCTCCAGGGCACTGAGGGCTGTCAGGGTCCGTGTCTGAGGTAAAATGGCGGCCGCTACTGTGAGGTGACGGACGGAGCCCCCGGGCTTGTGTTTGTGTTCCAGACGTGGAGGGTGCGGCTACGTCCAAACATGGCGGCTCCCTGACAGGAATGAAAGCTTCCTGAGCGTCTCCCTGCCAACGTCCTGTCATGAATTCCTCACTGTCCCGCACCAATGGCGGCCGCAGCTGTCAGCTATCGACATTGTTACCAGGGAGGACCCTGGTAACCATGGTAAACGCCGGGTATCTAGGCAGCGCGCGCTGCCTGGATACCCGGTGTTTACCATAGTAACCAGCCCTGTGAGGTCACAGATCGCTGGTTTCTCGCTGTCACACGCAGCGATGCGTGCTGACCAGCGGGAAACCAACGATCTAAAAATGACCCAGAGCACTTTGCAGCGATCAGCGACCTCACAGCAGGGGCCTGATCGCTGCAAAGTGTCACACAGAACGATATCGCTGGAGAGATCGGAGTAACGTCACAGTTACAACGATCTCGCTAGCGAAATCGTTATGTGTGACTGGGGCTTTAGCAATACACAAACGCAGATAATGAAGACTCCAAATAGTCTGGCAACAAACAATGACTTATCCAAAATGAGATAACGAACTAAAGACCAATATGTCTGGCCAAATTAAGAACATTAACCCACGACAAGCATTGAGAAAAGCTGTGTCATTACAACAACCCCTGAAAATTTTAAAGCAGATTAACCTGGAAGCCAGTTCTGCTTTTTATCTATCCTGAGAGGGAGCTATTGAGATAGATATTGGCTGGCAATAAAAAATTAGCAGAGGCAGCAAATTTATGTTCCACGTTTCCTCTCTGCAGACCAGAAATATCTGTATTGGTTCTAATACCGTAGAGAAACTGCTCTAAAATCAGTATGCATATGAAGGCAGAACTTAATGGCTGCACTTGGTGATCTTGAAGACTAAGGAAAGGCAGCCATTACCATTAACCCATGCAGTGGAATAAAGGACATTGATCTAGGAGAGCATGTCGGGGCCAAGACCAATGTGCCGCAAAGTCCCCTAAAAACAGGTCCAAACCACCGGACCAAAAGCTTTTTCTCTTGTTAATGATACAAGTATGAATGGAAGCTTAGTGATACGTGCATGGTGGATCAGGTTGGTTGCATGGGAGGTGTTGGCCTGAGCCTCTTGGGTTGGCTTGAGTCTGGTTCTTCTTTCCACGCTTAGTGATGTTACAATGTTCTAGGCATTCCCTTATTAGTACAGCCATGCTTTCACGATGATTTGGAGAAACTTTAGCATGGAAGATATCTGGTAAAGATCTGGTTCTTTCATAGCTCTCCAATACCATGCATCGCTTTCTATGGCTACATGTACGATTTTAAGCCCCTGTGAGCCAAGAATGTGCTTGAAATACTCAATCTCATTAAATAAAGTAAGTATACACATACTATATAGATTTATATCACACTTGTTTTACTAGCTATTTATACATGAGAAGTAAAAACTACTTTAAACTGCGTGCCAACAACTTGAGAAACTTCCAAGAAACCACGTGTTTTTGCAAAATGAATCATTTGCTTACTTAAGAATTGTTGTAAGTGTGAAAGCGTCACGGGTGAAGTGTCAGAGGGTTTCCTCCAGTATCGTAACGTGAGGCTCATGGGCCCCAGTGCAAAACCTCCAACAGGACCTCCAATTATTGGAAATCTTTAACATATCATTGATTCACCCTGTGCGGACACACAGAGGCCCAAGATGTAAGGGGGCCCATTTCTACCTCCAAACCAGATGGATGGTGCATTTTGATGATATCTTGGAGTGCGAAGGGCACATATGTTGTTCTTGCACAGGGGCCCTTTTCTGTCTGTGTGCATCAGTGGGCCAAAGTGCCCTTTTTGCCCCCTAGGTTCCAGGGCCTGGGCGAGATTACAACCCTGCATCTATTATAGTTCTGTACCTGATTTACCCCTATGTAAAGGCCTGTGTCTTTAGTTAGTCATTTTAAAATGATAACCAATCATTAAGCTCAGTGTTGTGGTGGAAAAGTCATACAAAGAGATGCAAAAATTCTGTCTGGCCCACTAATGAGAAACTGTGGAAGGCATAATTACAGGGCTGCATCAGGAGGGCTTTTAGCCTTTTAGACATAGGTATTGATGATCAATCTACAAGATAAGTCTTCAGTAGCAGATTGGTGGGGGTCTGACACCCGCATAGATTAGCTATTATTTGCTCTGCCGGCGGCCAGATGTAAATACGGTACTTTAAATGGAGATGCTAAGCGCAGCAACATTTAAAGTGTAGTGGCTGCTACCAGCTGTTGCCAGCCGTCGCACCTGGTGATGGCACCGGAGATGTCAGCGGTGACTGGCGGGAGTGCGCACGTTTTTGGCGACCCGCCAGCGTCGCCGTCCCCCATTTACATGGGGCGACTCCTCCGGCGACGGACCACTGATCTGACAGGCAGCATCGCCACCGGGGTGTCTCAAAACCCCAGCGGCGATGCAGCCTATGGCTCCCATCGCCTGTCAGGTTGCCGTCGGCCATTTACATGGGGCAATGTATACACATCGCCCCAGATCGGCCGCTTGGTTTCAGAGCACTGCTCAGAAATCAGGCGACCAGTCAAATGCGTCGCCCTCGCCCATTCACATAGGGCGACGCATTGGCGATGTCGGCGGCGATAGGCCACGCCCCCGCGTCGCCTAAAAAATCACCGCCGACATTGCCAGGTGTGACGGTACCCTAAGAGCTGAGCTATTGGAGTCTGCAGGGGCTGCTACTCTTTAAATAGAGCTTTGCGATATTTAGGCTATGTGCGCACTGGGCGGGTTTTCGGCGGTTTACCTGTGTAAACCGCCGTTTTGTTTACATTAGTTTTATTTAAATTTATGTTAATCCAAACCGACGTTTGGATTAACATTAAAACTAATGTAAACCGCCCAAGGCAGTGCACACACCGGCGGTTACACAGCGTCATCCGTTGCTAACCCGCAGGTTTCCCAGCGGGTTAGCAAAGAATGAGCATGTTCTAAAAAACGGCGGTTCTGCAGCGGCTGCAAGCAGAATCATGTGCTGCTTCCAGCCGCTGCAGATTCGCCGCCGAGAACACGCTGTGCATCCGCCGGCTACCGCCCGGCTCCCGCCGCACATACCCGCCAGGAAGCCGGTGGACGGCGCCGGAGCTTCCTGGCGGGTTCCGCCAGTTGCCGCCGACCAAACCGCCGGGTAAGTGTGCACTTACCCTTACTGTTGGATGGTACCAGAGCAAATAATAGCTGATTGGTGGTGGCTCTGGGTGTAGGACCACATCCCCCCTCTAATCTGTCATTGATGATCTATCATGTACATAGGTTATCAATACCTGTACCCAGACAACCCCTTTAATCTATTTAATTAAATTGTAGCTCCTCTACTTTAATAATAATAATAATAATATTTATTCACTTATATAGCGCTATTCCACAGCGCTTTACAAACGTGATGATCACTGTACCTACTGGGGCTCACAATCTAATTTCCCTATCAGTATAATTTAGGAGTGTGGGGAGAAGACCAGATTACTTGCAAAATCAGGGAGAACATACAAACTCCTTGTAGTTGATGTCCTTGCTGGGATTTGAACCCAGGACCGCAGCGCTGGAAAGCAACAGTGCTAACCACTGAGCCACCGCGCTGCCCACTTTCATAGCGACTAGGGTGTTTTTTTATAGATTCAGGAGGCGTGCTTCTTTATGTACACACTCCGCCACCTGAAAAACCTTCTTATCCCTTTTTCTCTAAAAGCTGGCAAAAAGGGTTTAGCATGATGAAAGAATTGAATAAAAATGGCTTGAACAGTGGCTTGAATGGCCACCCCCCCTCTATCAACATCAAGAGGAGAGGAGCTCAGTTAGGCCGGTTTCACACTTGCGTTTGGCACGCAGCGTCCCTATGTTTAACATGGGGACGCATGGTACCTGCTTTTGTTTACGTGTGCATGCATTGCGTTTGGTTGCTCATATTCTCAGCGCACTCTGAATGTAACATGTTGCATTTGTTCTGTACATCAGGAGGCTTGGTTTCTACGCAAGCATCCTGATGAGCAGAAACAATGCATGGCAGTGAATGGAGCCGCTCTGCCATATCGCTCTCTTGCTCTCGCTCTCTCGCTCTATCGCTCTCGCTCTCTCTTCTTCCCCATCCGCTTTATAATGGGTTTCAATGGGCGACAATGAATTCCTATGAGCAAAATTCTGTGAACGCATGCACATAATTTGCATGTATTATGTCTGCGTTTTGGCATGCGTACCAAACCCTGCGTTCACGAACACTAATGTGAAAGTAGCCTTAGACTACTAGAATGCACACCTATAGCAGAAGATAATGTGTCAAAGAATAAGGAGTCAGGTTGACAGATGCAAAGATGACTCATATGAACTTATTACAGGTACCACAAGATCATGAATGGGAAATTACCCTATAGCCCGGGGACAGGTCCACCCCCGTGACAGCAAAGCTGGAGAAGCAAGTTTGTGAACTAGGTAATAAGTCATGTCCAGAGGTGGGAACACTCATGAGATATTTTCATTTTTGTCACATATCTTTTGGCTTGGTGGTCAACCCAAAAAAGGGGGTCTCAAGTGGAGGTACATCTCTTTATGAAGTTTAAGTGTAGTGAAGGTCAGGGTTTCTCATGGGTGAACAAGACCCACGCCCGTGATGTTCTCCATCTGCAAGACGATCACCTTTATAACAGCTGGAGCCGTTCCTAGTTATACAACAGAAATGATTTTTTTGCACAGCTTCCTCATGTTTTACATGCCACACTTCCTCCTGAACAATTCATCCCAGATAATGCAGAGGAATGTATAGATCTGGTGTTCAGTATACATTGAGAGGACTCAGGGGAGAGCTGTTCTCGTGAATCTTTCTTACACTATCCCTGAAAGCTGAGAGTTTCTCGAGGAGATATCAGCCATGTTCTGCTTGGGGGCAGTAAGTGAAACATGAGGTTATGCTTGATGATGTGAGCTGCAGTACCAACCACAGTCACAGCCAGGTGTGTGGCGCTGTTCCTGGTAATTGTGCTTCAGCACCTTCATTAACCCAATCAGCTGTGGTGCTAAGAATCAGAGCCTCACCAATCACATATTCATAGCCTATCATAGTCATCTACATTACAGTCTGAAACATGTTTTGCCTTAATCTCAAGATATTCCTTTTAATATCCACCAAATATATGGGTGCAAGACTTGTCATCACACCTGGGCCCTGGGGGTGGGGGTGGTTTGGGGGGGGGGGAAATGTCCCAATGACCCATATGGAAAGACCATTACTAACAAACACCCATGATATTTGGAGCCCACAAGCTTGAAGTTGTACCACAGCCACTAACATGAATTGATGGTAAGTGGATGCATAACAACCATGGACGGTGCAGGGCCCTCGGTCACAGCCAGACGCAGGCCTGGTGAACAACAGGGTGGCCACGCATGACGATACCATGACTAAGGCTGGGGTCACAGTTGGCATGAATTTTTTTAGTGCCTTTTAAAAACTCATGCGTTTTACCATGCGTTTTTACATGTCTGCATGAGTTTTTTAAGGTGTCTGATGGCTCCCTGCGTTTTTGGCTGCATTTTTAAATCTGCACCAAAAAATAGTGCTTGTACTATTTTTTTGTGCGTTTTGAAAAACGCATGCGTTTTTTTAACGTAGGCCCCTATGGAAAACGCATGCAAAAACGCATGTACAATTAGTACCATTTAGTGCCATTCAAAAACGCATGCGTTTTCCATAGGAGCCCATGTTAAAAAAACGCATGCGTTTTCTAAAACGCTTGCGTTTTTTTAACATGGGCTCCTATGGAAAACGCATGCGTTTTTGAATGGCACTAATTGTACATGCGTTTTTGCATGCGTTTCCCATAAGGCCCCATATTAAAAAACGCATGCGTTTTTGGAAATGCACCAAAAACGCATGGGACTGTCACACATGCTTTTTTGCTATTAGGGCATGCGTTTTTTAACATGGGGGCCCATGGGTGCGTTTTTTACATGCGTTTTTGAAAACGCAGGTCTCCAAAAACGCTTGTGAAAAATGCAACTGTGACCCCAGCCTAACACATACATACAGAGCTAATTGTATAGACAATCAGGTCCTATCTAACATATTGCCATATGGTATACCATGAACACTGAAATTCAACTATTTTTGACCAAAAAACACCACTCAAGAACAACTAAATCCAGATACATAGCTATATATGCTGCACAAAGAGCAGCACCTGATCCCCAATAAGGGTGGTGCAAAATCAGTCCAGGGCTTAGTTCCTTCACCCCCAATATATAGACCAAATGATGACTGCAGTACTCCACAAATGATTTATATTGCCTTTAATGGCCTTCAGGCATCTATAGATGCCTGAAGGCCATTAAAGGCAATATACATCACTTGTGGAGTGCTGCAGTCATCATTTGGTCTATATATATATATACATATATATATATATATATATATATATATAAAGAGAGAGATAATATGTGTGAATTTTCTGTGTGTGTATACTAGTGATGGGCGAATCCTAAATTACTCGGAATCGCTTGACTCTAGCGAGTCCGAGCACAGGACTCGCTAGTCGTTGCGAGTCTAGCGAGTCCAATGTTAATGAATGGGGAAGCGAGTAATAGCGAGTAGTGTGAGATTTACAACTCGCAGATGTGTCTCGGAAGCTTCAGCCTGAAGCAATCCTAGTTTTGTCATTTATTTGCATTGGACTAGTTTACTTTGCAACTGTAATCGCTGGCTGGGAAACTCGCACAGATAAGAGTCCTGTCTTCTTTGTGTGCTGGCTCCAGGGTCCTAGAGCCTGCCTGCTGCCTGATGTAGCAGAGCTGAGATTGTTCTCAGTCAGCTCATTCCCTGTGTACAGACATGAATGTCTCTGCACAGAGATGATGTAGCAGAGCTGAGATTGTTCTCAGTCTGCTCATTCCCTGTGCATATACATCTATATCTATGCACAGGGATGAGCAGAGAGGACATCGCGTTTTGGACTGCGTCGGACGGAAGAGGATTTTTTTAATTAAAGATGGAGTCTCTAATGGCTTTTTTTTTTATTTCTAATAAAAAAAATTCTCTGTGTTGTGTTTTTTTTTAAAACATTTTAATAGAAATTCATGGCGGTCATGTCTAATATTGGCGTGACCGCCATAAATTTCGGGCTTAGGGCCAGCTGATAATACAGAGCTGGCCCTAACCTCTATTACCCAGCGTGCCACCGCCACCAAGGCCGCTGGAAGAGCGGGGTTCAGAGCCAGAGGATGGCGCTTCAATGAACGCGCCATCTTCTGGGGCGGCTGCGGGCTGCAATTTGCAGCGGGGGGTGCCCAGAAAGCTTGGGCATCCCTGCGCTGCGGATTCCAGCCCCCAGCTGCTTAGCTGTACCTGGCTAGACATAGAAATTGCGCGGAGCCCCACGCATTTTTTTGACTCCGACTCCGAGACGACTCCGACTCCGAGACGACTCCGACTCCGACTCGACTCCGACTCCGAGACGACTCCGACTCCGAGACGACTCCGACTCCGACTCCGACTCGACTCCGAGACGACTCCGACTCCGAGACGACTCCGACTCGACTCCGAGACGACTCCGACTCCGAGACGACTCCAACTCCGAGACAATTCCGACTCCGAGACGACTCCGACTCGACTCCGAGACGACTCCGACTCCGAGACGACTCCGACTCCGAGACGACTCCGACTCCGAGACAACTCCGACTCCGAGGCGACTCCGACTCCGAGGCGACTCCGACTCTGAGGCGACTCCGACTCTGAGGCGACTCCGACTCTGAGACTCCGACTCTGAGGAGACTCCGACTCCGAGACGACTCCGACTCCGAGGAGACTCCGACTCCGAGGCGACTCCGACTCTGAGGCGACTCTGACTCTGAGGCGACTTCGACTCTGAGACTCCGACTCTGAGACTCTGACTCTGACTCTGAGACTTTGACTCTGAGACTCTGACTCTGAAATTCATTAAATAATAAAAAAAATGCGTGGGGCTCCGCGCAATTTCTATGTCTAGCCAGGTACAGCTAAGCAGCTGGGGGCTGGAATCCACAGCGCAGGGATGCCCAAGCTTTCTGGGCACCCCCCGCTGCAAATTGCAGCCCGCAGCCGCCCCAGAAGATGGCCCGTTCATTGAAGCGCCATCCTCTGGCGCTGAACCCCGCTCTTCCAGCGGCCCTGGTGGCAGTGGCACGCTGGGTAATAAAGGGGTTAATACCAGCTTTGTTATACAAGCTGGTATTAAGCCCGAGATTCTTAATGTCAGGCCACGTTTGACCCAGCCACTAAGAATCTCCAATAAAGGGTTAAAAAAACACAACACAGAGAAAATTTTTTATTTGAAATAAAAAAAAAAGCCATTAGGGACTCCATCTTTAATTAAAAAAATCCTCTTCTGTCCAACGTAGTCCAAAACGCGATGTCCTCTCTGCTACATCCCCTGTGCATAAATATAGATGTCTATGCACAGGGAATGAGCAGACTGAGAACAATCTCAGCACTGCTACATCATGTCTGTGAGCAGGCAGGTTCTAGGACCCTGGAGCTGCACAGAGAAGACAGCTGGACTCGGCTCGCAAAGAAACAGCAGTTATTTGCGAGTTTCCCTGCTATCACTGGCACAGTAGCCGAGTCTAATGCAAACAATGGCAATCCTAGTTTTGTCAGCGTTTCTGACAAAACTAGGATTGATATTGATTTGCATTGGACTCGTGCGAGTAAACGCTGGGAAACTCGCAGAGTACCGAGTCCTGCGAGTCCCTTACTACTCGCCGAGTAACGAGTCCTAGCGAGTAGATTCGCCCATCCCTAGTGTATACATATATATACGCACATATATGTGTGTAAAGTGCTGCAGAATATGTTAGCTCTATATAAATAAAGTTCTTATTGTATATTTATGCACTGGAGATGATCAAATCAATTTGCAGGACCCTGATCCTGCAGCCACACCAGTAGCTCATGGACACCAAACGGGAACCCTGTGAACTGCCTCCTATCTACTGCCATCCCTGGCGCCTCTTTAGATTAGTAGGCCAAGAATATCATCATGTCACTGATCCGCCCCAGGGCTGTGGGGTACCCGGGTCCCAGGCGTCGATTCACGGAGGATGTAACTGGGGCCTGTGCCTGGTCCCGTGGCCCTGGTGGTCACTTAAAAGAGTTAACAGAAATAATAAAAATAGTTTGTGACTCCACCTATGGTTCTGGTAAGGTTACCGGCACTGTGGGTCAGACCTCCGGGGTGATATTTGGGCAGCAAGATGGTTATGCTCCCTGTAGGTGGAGCGGGGTCCCCGGGGTAGTTGTATAGTTTTATGTACAGTTTTTACACAGGGAGGCAGCTTACCACACAACACAGTCACTTATCCTTTTCACTGCAGAAAGTATCCTCAGGCGTACGCAAGAAAATACGTCACACCAATCTTTAACTCTGAACAGGTTTTACTTCAGGTTTTCAAGCAAGTAGACAGATCGTACAGTCTTTCGGGTCTTTCTGGCCTGGGTAGTCGCCAGGGAACCGGGATGACTCACTTAGGACCATGGGTGGTGTGCCTGCCATTCCTTTCCAGTCCCTCACTGCGCTCTCTGTTCTGACTCCCGTGCAGCGCCTCCGCGCGCAGAGCCTCGAGCCAGCTCCCACAGATCTTCGGTGGGGGACTCTCCTTCAGGTCCCCCTGTCCCTAGTTTGGTATTCCTTTTCGAGGTGTATGCCGGTTCTCTGGCCGTGACTTCCTACAGAAGCTCAGGGCCTCCTGTTTGGTGGCTCGGGGTTGAATACCCGCACCGCGTTCAGAGCCGGTCCTCTGTCCCGGGACCAGATACCTCCGGTCGGTAATCGTACTGGGTCTGGATTCAGGTGTACCGCTATGCCTGGTGCCCCTAGGATCTCCCTACTGTCACAACGGCTTCTCCGCCTCTCACGCTCAACTGAACTCAACTGAACTCAACTCATTCTCCTCCCACCCACACAGCTTTCTACCCTGTCACTCCTCCCATTGGACTGGGTCCTCACTACAGCGGATCCACCCACGGTCCGCTATTCTAGGATGTGTGTGAATGAGTGCTTGGACCCGTAGAAGTGCAAAGCCGCGCAAAACAGTGCCTTTTCCTCTCAGCAAACCCCTCCCTGCACAATGTAATATCGCCTGCTCAAATAAAAGCGACACCAGCAGAATCCTCCGGTGAGTGCCGTCTCTTCTTCTTTTTATTATTTTGCCCTGGTTGGTGCTTATGGACTGAGCAACCCGGAGACTATATACTCAAACTCCAATCTGCTAATTGATTTCCATTGGACACCGATGCCTTTTTTCCTGCTCCTTGAAAGTGTGTGTGAATGAGTGTTGTGAGGGTCCTTTACGCAACATCCCAGTTCCCTAGTCACAGGAATACCACACACTCTTATCTGGGTGCAGTACTCCTACGTGGCGTCCCAACCAATGGGGCACCACATCACGACATTGATGTCATGATGCAATCACTAACACTAACAAAAAATAGGTACCGAGTACAAGGGAGGTAGGAGACTGTTCACTGTGGTCCCATCCGGTGTCTCACAAGAAGAGGCCCCAGGGTACAAATATATGGGACAATTCAGAGATCAAAATGTCTAAGAGAAGAAACTGAGGACCTGGCATCGTGACTAATGGAGAAAAATAATAATATATCAAACAAAAACAATATCACATGTCTACAAATTCCCCTGATTTACCATAATCAATACGCTATGGGGTGTCCTGAAAAATTAAGTTTAATGTCTGGTTGGACCTGTCACTTGACATAAATAGGAACTT
Organism: Allobates femoralis; assembly: GCA_033576535.1. Lineage (NCBI taxonomy): Eukaryota > Metazoa > Chordata > Amphibia > Anura > Aromobatidae > Allobates > Allobates femoralis. Next base: position 828,559,085 of record JARQOC010000003.1, on the reverse strand, counting down.
TTTTGTGTTCTGAATCTGGCAATGTTTTTCTTCCTTCCTACTCCTCTCCATTTTGGAGATATGGCCTCCTAGTCCCTGTTGATACAGTATAAGTTGACACCCACAGAGAAGATCTGATAACCACACCTACTTGGCTAAAAAGATTCGATTTCTATTTAGGGAGGAAGGGACCAAAATCTCAGAAATGGAGAGGAGCAGGAAAAAATAAAACATCTCTAGATTCAGGAGAACAGCGGCATATATACCAGGTAACAACAAAAATACATATTTATAGGCATCTTTACTCGATATGCTGCTAACATCTTAGACATCAAGATATCACGTTGAGATGGTATGAATACTTATTCAAGGCATTGTATAATAATATACCAGATGATATTTCTTTTACTCAGTCTTCATATTCACACTTCGTTATGGGACCGTCATCAGACCCTCATGGCCTGAGCGGGAAGATCCAGCATAACACAAAACAATAACTAGGTAAATAATCATTAGTTAGTTATTACTCTGTTGTTTGTTTGATGTTGAGATCCTGGCACCAATCCAAGAGGAAGTAGAAGAATCAATCATCTGCACAGGACTCCGATATATTTAAATAACAAATATTGGACCCCTCGTTAGAGAGTTTTCATTAAAGGGGCTGTCCACTACTGTTTCCACATGTTTGACCAAGGTAAAATAAAGCCTATACTCTCCTCAAGTGCCGGCACCGCCGATCCAGTGGTGTCAGGACTTGCATTCGTAGAGGTCATCTGACGTTGTGAAGTCACGAGAGCCGCACGTTCAGTCACTGCCGACTTCTGTCTCCTCGCCATCAGACACGGGGGTAATCAACAGGAAGTAACCGTCAGCCACAGCTGTCACTTCCTGTTGATTGTCATGAATCAGTCATTCACTGTGTGATAAGGATACTATGAGTGACAGCTCAGCTGCCCAATAGATGGCAGGGGCATGCTTGGCTGTCAAGATTGTGAATGACTTACAAAGCCGCCCAATCTAGAACCAGAGCAGGCTGGGCCATTTCCTTGCATATTGAGGATTGGTCTGCAACCTTATGGTGGGCTGGGGCTGCTGGGTTTCCTCTAGGGTGTCACCCTTTAGGGTGATTCACTGGCGTGCCTTGTTCCTATGCTCAGTCTCTGATCTGTTGTTGCTCGACCTATGACCTCACTTCTGACTACCGATCTGTCTTGCCCCTTTGTCTTTTGTCCTGATCATCTACCTTCCTGAATTTTTTACCTTGGAGCATGACCTGATAACACCTTTGTCTTACCACTTTGGTTATTACGAGCCTTCCTGGTATCTGACCCGGACCTCTGGACTACCCAGCCTCATGGCAAGCTTGTGAGTAGTAACTAGTATCATATTGACTAACTCATTTGTCCAAAGGCCAGAAGAGAGAAGCCGGTGGTGATTGGACATGGGGCTCGCATGATATCAAAACGTCAAGTGAACCTTGGAAGCATAAATCCTGAACAGCACCAGCATGGGAGGTGAGTATAGGCTTTTTTTTATTTTACCTGTGAAAAACATGTGGAATCAGAAGGATTTGTCCTAGTGGTGGTGGTGGACAACCCCTCTAATCATTGTTTTTCTCTATATACGGTAGTCCTTTACAGAAGTTGTCACATACAGAATATAGATAAGATGGTTTCAATGATGACCGTTATCTCCGGAAGAGCAGCACATATTTCTATGCTGGCTTCCATGTTGCTGATGTGTTAATTTTAAAGTGAACTTGCTTTCTAAAAATTGTACAATGAGCACACTGTTATATTTAGGCTAAGCTTGCAAAGTATTAGATTGGACCGAATCAGTTAACCCCATCTATTTTAAATCTCCTCCTTTGATTATATATTTTTTTTCATATAACAATAAAAATGGAAAATATATGAAGAAATCTCTTTCTGGCTGAAAATCTCAGCCATGTGCCTGGCCTCAAGACAACTGCCTGCAGCAGGAGCCTCCCCCTACTACACCATCTGCAGTAGGATGAACCCTTTTGTTCTTTGCAGAATTTCTACAAAATTGAGTGTTTCAGGGTAATTCCGACAAATAAAAGGACATCTATTTTCTTTAACCCATTAATTTCAAGATTTAGTGTTTCTTTAAATTGGTTTTCTTAGAAACAAACGTAATTTTAAGTTTATTTTAATGAATAGACCTTGAAATAGTAATAATTTCCACAAATGAATGTTTAAAAGAAATGTTCCTGTGCTGAGATAATCTTATATATGTGTCCCTGCTATGTACTGTGTAATGGATGTGTCTGACTGTAAAGGGACATGGTCTGATCATACCACATCTCCTGTGCTGAGATAATCTTATATATGTGTCCCTGCTATGTTCTGTGTAATGGATGTGTCTGACTGTACAGGTACATGGTCTGATCATACCACATCTGCTGGGCTGAGAATCTTATATATGTGTACCTGCTATGTACTGTGTAATGGATGTGTCTGACTGTAAAGGGACATGGTCTGATCATATGACATCTCCTGTGCTGGGATAATCTTATATCTGTGTCCCTGCTATGTACTATGTAATGGATGTGTCTAACCGTACAGGGACATGTTCTGATCATACCACATCTCCTGTGCTGGGATAATCTTATATATGTGTCCCTGCTATGTACTATGTAATGGATGTGTCTGACCGTACAGGGACATGTTCTGATCATACCACATCTCCTGTGCTGAGGTTATCTTATATATGTGTCCCTGCTATGTACTGTGTAATGAATGTGTCTGACCATACAGGGACATGGTCTGATCATACCACATCGCCTGTGCTGAGATAATCTTATATATGTGTCCCTGCTATGTTCTGTGTAATGGATGTGTCTGACTGTACAGGGACATGGTCTGATCATAACACATCTCCTGGGCTGGGACGATGCAAAAGAGTATATAGACATTACAGCATGCGATCGCAAATAATTCTTTCTTTGACATAAAATATTATTTAAAAACAGGCAGGGAAATGTTTTACCTCAAGAAAAGAATCATCTATTATCCCGTGCTGTAATGTCTGTATACTCTTTTGCCTCCTACCCAACCCAGGTTATGTGGTGTGATCAGACCATGTACAAAAACTACTAGAAAAAAGCAGCATCAAAAATTCTTACCATCCATGCCATAAACAGAAACCAAATGCACTTACAGGACGCAGTCAGAGCCCAAATGTGAAGCAAGCCCAGCTGCAGGCTGATAAAATCACCTCTACCATCAAGATGTGGGAGGCGACCTGCCATGCATATACTAGGCCTGCATAGGACACCATTCACACTGATACATATGATGCAGAGTGTCTGAAAGCTACCCAACCGCTCTGCTGCCTGAGCATTGGGCCGCACAGTACGATGCTTCTGCACCACTAGATGAATGGCGCCCCTATGGGCCCAACTGCACCCTGGATGGATAAAAAAGTGCAAAACTTTTTTATATGATAAATAAAAAACCTTTATAGATGGGATTTTGGTTCATGTATTGGCCCAAGACATTTAAGCTGATGACCCAGTAGTTTTTGTACAATTTTGTTAGGACTGGTGAGCATGAGATCCCTTGTCGTGGGTCATCAGCTTAAATGTCTTGGGCCAATACATGAACCAAAATCCCATCTATAAAGGTTTTTTATTTATCATATAAAAAACTTTTGCACTTTTTTATCCATCCAGGGTGCAGTTGGGCCCATAGGGGCGCCATTCATCTAGTGGTGCAGAAGCATCGTACTGTGCGGCCCATATGCTCAGGCAGCGGAGCGGTTGGGTAGCTTTCAGACACTCTGCATCATATGTATCAATGTGAATGGTGTCCTATGCGGGCCTAGTATATGCATGGCAGGTCGCCTCCCACATCTTGATGGTAGAGGTGATTTTATCAGCCTGCAGCTGGGCTTGCTTCACATTTGGGCTCTGACTGTGTCCTGTAAGTGCATTTGGTTTCTGTTTATGGCATGGGTGATCAGACCATGTCCCTGTATGGTCAGACAGAACCGTTACACAGTACATAGCAGAGACACATATATAACGATCATCTCAGCACAGGAGATGTGGTATGATCAGACTATGTCCCTGTACAGTCAGACACATTAATTACACAGTACATAGCAGAGACACATATACAAGATTATATCAGTAAAGGAGATATGGCATGATCAGACCATGTCCCTGTACGGTCAGACAGAACCGTTACACAGTACATAGCAGAGACACATATATAACGATCATCTCAGCACAGGAGATGTGGTATGATCAGACTATGTCCCTGTACAGTCAGACACATTAATTACACAGTACATAGCAGAGACACATATACAAGATTATATCAGTAAAGGAGATATGGTATGATCAGACCATGTCCCTGTATGGTCAGACACTTCATTACACAGTACATAGCAGGGACACATATATAACATTATCTCAGCACAGGAACATTATTATTATTAATCACATTCAATTGTGGAAATTATTGACTCACCGTGGCCGGCTGACTCCGGTTGATACAGGCGATTCTTCTCCTTCCTTGTCACGGGTGGACCGCGCCTGCCGGTAGTGGGGCCCGGTGTAGTGCAGATCAAAATTGAAGACGTCTTGCGGGAACAGATTAAAAAGGGGTTTAATTTGTTTTATTCGTGACGCCACCTATGAGTAGATTCGGTAAGGGCTACCGACGCTGCGGAACCCCCGGGGGATGGACAGCAGCAAGATGTTACGCTCCCCACAGGCTGAGCAGTGATCCCCGGAGGCTGGAGCTGCTCAAGATGTTGTGCGGCAGCTGCGGTTACCTTAGTGCGCGGACGGATAGTTCATAAGGAAGCACGGACACAGATAGTCTCTGCAACGGGTCTTTACTGTAACCAGCAGGCAGTACATGGCAAACAGTGGTTGAGTAGTAGACCGGGTGGACTCAGCAGTGATAGTGTTCCTCAGAGATCCGCAGTGTTCCTCCATTCTACCTACTTAGTTCCTTCTTGCCAGCGTCGCCCAGGAATACCAGGTCGGGTACGGGGAGGCTGCTTCAATGCCCTATCCATGATGTACGTTCTGGATGCTTTGGGGAGCCTTGGATCCCTCAGTGGGTACACCGCTGGTTAGACGACTGGAAACTGGCTGGTGGTGGGGTGCTCCTATAAAGCTGATCCTCCACTCTTCTGGTTCGCGTGGCAGAGGTGAACTGCTGCCAGCTTCGGTACCAGAGAACCGGCTGTAAGTTGTGGGCACGGGAGTCTTTTGGGAACCCGTGTAGATATGCCCAATCCCGGTAGTTAAGGCCTCAGGTGCTGACACCCGACCGGTGACGGCCCAGGGGCCCGCACGGAGTGCGGAGCCCCCGCTCTTCTCCAAGCTCTGTGTTCTAGGTTCTAGATTCCTTCTCTGACGGTGTTCTAACCGTTCTCTCTCTTAGATTATTGTGTGTTCTACTCCACTACCCTAACACTCCACCCACCAGGACCTAGGATTGGTCCCCTGTTCTAGGTGTTGCATGTTGGGTTGGATCTCAGAGTTAACTATTTCACTGCTTTGTCAGAGAATATTGCGGCTGCAATACTCCCTTGTGACGCACTCGTTGCGGGGCGCCACATTATTATTATTCCAAAATCTAATGATTAAAATTCACTTTATTTGTGGGAAGATGCCTTTAAGTTGGCCAGACACTGCTGCAGTCAATCATCTTTCACTAATGTAATGTGAAGTCTGCAGCCGATCAGTGGATGTTAGTTGGCCGCAGTGGTTACATGACATTCCCTACCTAAAGGAGATGCCAGGAAACCGAATAGTTAGGTCATTATATTCGTTTAAAGTTTTATTCCACCCCATTAGTTCCTATTTTAATATAAAAAAGTATCAGACAACTATTTTAAGGACTTTTCCTCTTCTAAAGGAGTCAAGACCACAGAGAACTGACCTATGTGACGTTTCTTGGCTCTGCTCAAATACAAGAGAATGCAGTAAGTGACACGGTAACTTCCAGCCAATGGACCGGCACTTTGGACGGAAGCCAAGTCCATGAGACCAGCCCCTATGAAATGAAATGTCAATGAGGATATGACCTGCTGACACCAGAAAGTACAAGAGGTTATGTGCACAATGATCACCACTGATCTTCTTTTAGTAAACATGACAAAAGTCACTTGCAAAAAAAGAATTTTTGGAATTTGGGAGAAAGGTTGTATTTTATCTAGTGGCACAGATCAGCCTGGTTTCTACTGAGCTATTCACCCAGAGATAGTTCTCCTAATATGCTACAGAATACAGATGTTTAGGGCACAATCCCAATAAAGGTTTAGAAAAAAAAATAAGTCGGCTTTCTGCTAAATCAGTGCCACCCCTGTTTAATGGAGGTATTACAGCTCAGCCAGTTATAATACAAATGTCATGGGTGTATTAGGAGACATGGACAAGACTCTTAGGGCCACTCGCAGAAGATCAGATCGCCTGGCCAAATAGCCAAAACCCTGAATTGTGGTTCTTTCCCTTTAAGAGGTATTTCTTTGCTTGGTGATAGCTGGAGGTCACTAGGACCCAGCTGGTCTCCTACCTACCTTCAGCTGTCTCTATTTAGACCCCTTGGCTCCCATGATGCATTGCTGGTGATAGTGTGTTTGCAGTGGGTGTTGCTTTCTGGCTCAGCAGTGCATCTTGGACTCCTGTGTAGTGAAAGAAATGTGGGAATTGCTAATAAAGCAACTGCTTAATTTTTAGAGATGTTCCTAGTGCATTTACCCCCATCGAACCACCTACAAGCTCTTATCCTTCCTTATTTCTTTTAATATTCAGGAGCAAATAGCTGGAAGTGAAAAGGTGCACAATAGTGTTTATCTGTAGAAACACCAGTGAAGGAAGTAAAGTGTACAGGCTCACCTGGACTGGTTGTGATCCATCACTACCACAATTCTTGCATGCGATATCCACGATATCAATGATTTATGGTATGCATGTGTTGTAATCCAAGGATGTATAGAAAGGAAAGGGGACTTCTAACCGTGCTCCCACTCCAATAAACCAATGTATTCTGGTTATTTAGGATGTACCCTATTTTGTGTTTTTTTTCTGATGAAGGGGTTGAAAATCCTTGAAACGTGTTGAAAATAAACATATGATTTCTAACGGGAATACATGGATTTATTGGAGTGGGCACATGGTCTGAAGTCCCCTTTCCATTCTACATATCCTTGGATTCTTTGAATATTCTTCAAATATACATACAGGAGCATCTCAATGAATTAGAATATCATCAAAAAGTTATTTTTTTCAGTAATTCACTACAAAAAGTGAAACACATACATTATATACAGTCATTACAAAGTGATCTATTTCATCAAGTGTTTATTTCCGTTAATGTTGATGATTATGGCTTACAGCCAATGAAAACCAAAAAGCCATTATCCCGGAAAATTAAAGTAGGACGGATGAAGGGTTAAAAACAGTGCTGCCGTATTCCACGAGACATCAAAGGGTGAATATAATATTGATTTATTAGTTAATGTGTTTCAGGTGTCCCTGACACCTGGCAATAAGATATTGATTTGTCCTGAGGAAGGGGCCAGGGAGCCCTGAAATGCATTGACTAATAAATCAATATTATATTCACTCTTTGATGCATTGTGGAATACGGCAGCGTGGTTTTAACCCTTCATCCTCCCTACTCCATATGCACCATGCTGGGACTGCAGCAGCCGTGCTATGCTTTTATAGTAGTCGTGACTCTCACAACCACACAAGGTGAAGCCTCTGATACCTATTTAGGTCATATTTTATCTCTCAGGGTACCTTTACACGCCACAACCAGAGGAGACATTTTTGGCGGCGATATTTCTCGCTGGAATTATCGCCGCCAAATTACCTCCTTATTGCGGCGTGTATTTCGGGAATTTGGCAGTGATAAAACCAATGTCGCTTGGTTTCGATTTTAGAGCAGTGCCGTAAAGGTACCCTTAAGGCCACTTCACACACACAGATATCTGAGTCCAATATCTGAACAGATCTCTGGTTGCAGTGAAATCATGGATACATTGCTCCATTTTGTGGCTGTGTACAACATGGAGCAATGTATCCATGATTTCACTGCAACCAGAGATCTGTTCAGATATTGGACTCAGATATCTGTGTGTGTGAAGTGGCCTTGAGACCCTTCATCCTCCCTACTTTAATTTTATGTGATAATGACATTTGTGTTTTCATTGGCTGTAAGCCATAATCATCAACATGAACATAAATAAACACTTGAAATAGATCCCTGTGTGTGTAATGACTCTATATAATATATGGGTTTCACTTTATGTATTGAATTACTGAAATAAATGAACTTTTCGATGATATTCTAATTCATTGAGATGCTCCTGTATATCCATTTAGAGATAAGGTATTGGTATTGAAGGTTTGCAGAACTGATGATTTAATGCAGAACTGTGGAACCAATGTATCCATAGTAATCCCTGGTCAGTCACACAATGAGCTTCTCTGTGCCAGATTTGAATAAATGATGTGATCCCTTATCAGATCAAGACAAGTCATTAAAGAGAAGATGCCCATATAAACAAAGCAACCCATGATGGCATAACTATAAATGCAACAGTATCACAACTATTAGTTCATTCTTAAACATACGAGGGGCGTTTATTAAAGATTTCCTCTGACGCACTTTTATTTATCACAAGACACTGAAACTGCTCGAGTGTAATGATGTACCGTATATACTCGCGTATAAGCCGAGTTTTTCAGCCCAAAAATTGGGCTGAAAAGTCTCCCCTCGGCTTATACGCAAGTATATACGGTATATAAAAAAAAAAAAAATCTCAAGGGGTAGTACACAGCAGCCCCAGGGGTAGTACACAGCAGCCCCAGGTCCCCCTCACTGTTTGGCGCCCCCACCGCTGCGCTCATACATTACCGGTCTAGCAGCTGTCATCCTCCGGTGGCAGATCGCGGCTCCCGGCTCCGGCTTCCATCTTCTTCTGTGTCTTCCTGCATGTCACATGACCGGCCGGCGTCGCGATGACGTCATCGCGATGCGCCCCGGTCACAATGCAGGAAGACACAGAAGAAGATGGAAGTCGGAGCCGGGAGCCGCGATCTGCCACCGGAGGATGACAGCTGCTAGACCGGTAATGTATGAGCGCAGCGGTGGGGGCGCCAAACAGTGAGGGGGACCTGGGGCTGCTGTGTACTACCCCTGGGGCTGCTGTGTATTACCCCTGGGGCTGCTGTGTATTACCCCTGGGGCTGCTGTGTACTACCCCTGGGGCTGCTGTGTATTACCCCTGGGGCTGCTGTGTACTACCCCTGGGGCTGCTGTGTATTACCCCTGGGGCTGCTGTGTACTACCCCTGGGGCTGCTGTGTACTACCCCTGGGGCTGCTGTGTATTACCCCTGGGGCTGCTGTGTATTACCCCTGGGGCTGCTGTGTACTACCCCTGGGGCTGCTGTGTACTACCCCTGGGGCTGCTGTGTATTACCCCTGGGGCTGCTGTGTACTACCCCTGGGGCTGCTGTGTACTACCCCTGGGGCTGCTGTGTATTACCCCTGGGGCTGCTGTGTATTACCCCTGGGGCTGCTGTGTACTACCCCTGGGGATGCTGTGTATTACCCCTGGGTCTGCTGTAAATACCCCTGGGACTGCTGTGTACTACCCCTGGGGCTGCTGTATACACCCCTGGGGCTGCTGTATACACCCCTGGGGCTGCTGTGTACTACCCCTGGGGCTGCTGTAAATACCCCTGGGGCTGCTGTAAATACCCCTGGGACTGCTGTGTACTACCCCTGGGGCTGCTGTATACACCCCTGGGGCTGCTGTATACACCCCTGGGGCTGCTGTGTACTACCCCTGGGGCTGCTGTGTACTACCCCTGGGGCTGCTGTGTACTACCCCTGGGGCTGCTGTGTACTACCCCTTGGGCTGCTGTGTACTACCCCTGGGGCTGCTGTGTACTACCCCTGGGGCTGCTGTGTACTACCCCTGGGGCTGCTGTGTATTACCCCTGGGGCTGCTGTGTATTACCCCTGGGGCTGCTGTGTACTACCCCTGGGGCTGCTGTGTATTACCCCTGGGGCTGCTGTAAATACCCCTGGGGCTGCTGTGTACTACCCCTGGGGCTGCTGTATACACCCCTGGGGCTGCTGTATACACCCCTGGGGCTGCTGTGTACTACCCCTGGGGCTGCTGTGTACTACCCCTTGGGCTGCTGTGTACTACCCCTTGGGCTGCTGTGTACTACCCCTTGGGCTGCTGTGTACTACCCCTGGGGCTGCTGTGTACTACCCCTGGGGCTGCTGTGTACTACCCCTGGGGCTGCTGTGTACTACCCCTGGGGCTGCTGTAAATACCCCTGGGACTGCTGTGTACTACCCCTGGGGCTGCTGTATACACCCCTGGGGCTGCTGTATACACCCCTGGGGCTGCTGTGTACTACCCCTGGGGCTGCTGTGTACTACCCCTTGGGCTGCTGTGTACTACCCCTTGGGCTGCTGTGTACTACCCCTGGGGCTGCTGTGTACTACCCCTGGGGCTGCTGTGTACTACCCCTGGGGCTGCTGTGTACTACCCCTGGGGCTGCTGTGTACTACCCCTGGGGCTGCTGTGTATTACCCCTGGGGCTGCTGTGTATTACCCCTGGGGCTGCTGTGTATTACCCCTGGGGCTGCTGTGTATTACCCCTGGGGCTGCTGTGTACTACCCCTGGGGCTGCTGTGTACTACCCCTGGGGCTGCTGTGTATTACCCCTGGGGCTGCTGTGTACTACCCCTGGGGCTGCTGTGTATTACCCCTGGGGCTGCTGTGTATTACCCCTGGGGCTGCTGTGTATTACCCCTGGGGCTGCTGTGTATTACCCCTGGGGCTGCTGTGTACTACCCCTGGGGATGCTGTGTATTACCCCTGGGGCTGCTGTATATACCCCTGGGGCTGCTGTGTACTACCCCTGGGGCTGCTGTGTACTACCCCTGGGGCTGCTGTGTACTACCCCTGGGGCTGCTGTGTACTACCCCTGGGGCTGCTGTGTACTACCCCTGGGGCTGCTGTGTACTACCCCTGGGGCTGCTGTGTACACCCCTGGGGCTGCTGTGTATACCCCTGGGGCTGATGTGTATACCCCTGGGGCTGATGTGTATACCCCTGGGGCTGCTGTGTACTACCTAAGGGCTGCTGTATACCACTGGGGCTGCTGTATATACTGCTGGGGCCTGCATACCACTGGGGAGGCTGCTGTATACTACCACTGGGGAGGCCTGTATACCACACTGCTGGGGGCTGTATACCTGTGCTGGGGTCCACCCTCGGCTTATACACGAGTCAATAGGTTTTCCCAGGTTTTGGGGGCAAAAGTAGGGGGGTCGGCTTATACACGGGTCGGCTTATACACGAGTATATACGGTAAGTCTCTATATGTTATGTGCCAATTTACAACTCTGAACTGATAACGGTCTTTCTTTTACAGGTGCTGAAGTGGTGTGAGGTGTGATAATGGACCCAGGGGAACAGTAGCATAGACTGGGTTAATGGGAAGACACCAGGGAGGTTGCCATAAGTGCAATAAAAAAAAATTACCATTTTCTCTTTTTTTCTTTTGAATTTTATGTCTCTAAGGGCCCTTTCACATCTGCGTTTTTCGTAATTCGCGGCAGATGCGGTGAAAAAACCGCATCTGCCGCGTTTACCGCATAACCGTTCCACTTGCGGCGCGGTTGCGGTTTTTTCTATGCAAAGTATAGGCATACTTGCGGCAGGTGCGGCAAGTGCGGTTTTGCACTTGCGGCAGGTGCGGCCGCGAAAAAAAACGCGGCTTACTGCGGTTTTTTTCGCGGCCGCACCTGCCGCAAGTGCAAAACCGCACTTGCCGCACCTGCCGCAAGTATGCCTATACTTTGCATAGAAAAAACCGCAACCGCGCCGCAAGTGGAACGGTTATGCGGTAAACGCGGCAGATGCGGTTTTTTCACCGCATCTGCCGCGAATTACGAAAAACGCAGATGTGAAAGCACCCTAAAAGAAGTTGCCATGCACGTGCCCCAGACGCCTCAAATCTCTTGGTAGAAGCCATTTTGAACTATGTCCAATAGAATTAGATCCAAGGGTCCTCTCCCCTCCTGTATCTGTTCAACTTGATTGTCCACATATATTGTACTTGTCCTCATCTGTCCTTTCCATATGTAAAGCGCCATGGAATCTAATGGTGCTATATAAATAAATAATAATAATAATAATAATGGCAGAATGGAACCTTAGACTCCCAGTCCCACCACTCTCCATACTATTGGGTGCAGCCTCTGCAAAGCAACAAGATATTGGCGTCCCGACATGTGCGGTGCAGTGACATAACCGCTCTGCCCCATTCTGCTGGCCAGCTATGTGTGCAGGGAAGAAGTGGACTCAGTTGCTTGAACAAGATGTAGTTTGGTGGAATTAATTGTTTTAAGGGGGCAAACAGGAGCATTATTACTGGTTTAGAGGGAAAAGTTCTTGACTTGTCCACATGGACTGGAAGCCTACACTACGCCACTGTCTTGGACAATTTGGTGTCTGGGCATGAGAAGAAGGCCGGGTGTGCACAATAAAATGAACATCAGTTGATACAAATATTTGTTCCAGTGATCCCAAGTATGATCGATTGCATTCTAACTCATCCTAATCTCTTGTGTACACTAGGTGCAGAATTATTAGGCTATGAGTACTTTGACAATAATCATAATTTTTATGCAGATTTTCCACCTCCAGGTTGGGGTGGACATACCATTAGTGCAACCTATGCAACTACACAGTGGCCCAAAAGGTAAGGGGGCCCATTTCTTCCTCCACACAAGGTCGACTTGTGCATTTTGGTGAGCTTTTGAGCTGCAAAAGGCCCAAATACTGTTATTGCACAGGGGCCCTGTTCTGTCTGTGTCCGCCAGTGCTCCAGGTTGTATAAGCTTGAATGCTTAGTGGATGAAGCAGGTGATGTGTATTTGTGCAATGAGGACAGTGCGGCCTAAGGATACAACACCCTTCAACAAGGTGTGCTGGTTTTCTTTAGGCAGCTTGTTTTCCTCATGCAAAATGGTCAAAAAAAGAGATTTAGTTAAAAAAAAGGATGGTTCTGCACCAAAAGAAACACAATGGATCAATAGAACGAGCTTGGATAGGGAAAACAGTTGTATATAGAGCAACTTCAAACACAGACCACGGTGATGCACAGCCTTAACTACCGTCTTTCCCCGAAAATAAGGTCCCCCCGATAATAAGACCGGGGGGTGGGGGGGTAGGAGGGCCTGCTAATATAAGTCCCCCCCGAAAATAAGACCGGGGGGGGGGAAGGCGCTCCACAATATAGGTCCGCCTGGCAGGGGGGGGCAAGGGGGCGAGGGGGCGCTGCGCAATGTATACTACCTTGTCCGGTGGTGTCCCCGCTCCTTTCCTGGTCTTCGGTGCGGTGTCCCGGTCCAGTTTCATGGTGATCGCTGCGGTGCCCGGCCGACTTCCTGGTTCCTCCGTCAATCCCCGCCCAGGTTAGGTCCTGCGCCAATGAGAGCGCAGGACCTGGGACGTCAATCACCGCTCAGACGCGGCCAGATGACGTTGGGGCCTCTGACGGCCGGAGGAGCGGGGCATGACAGCACCGGACAAGGTAAGAAGCGATGTGTGTGTGTGTATGTGTATGTATGTGTGTGTATGTGTGTGTATGTATGTGTATGTATATGTATGTGTATGTGTGTGTGTGTGTGTATGTGTATGTGAGTAGGCTGGGGCTGCCAATATAAGACCCCCCCCCCCCGAAAATAAGACAGGGGGCCACTTTTGGCCCCCCAAAAAATATAAGACAGGGTCTTATTTTCGGGGAAACACGGTAGGAAAGTCCATCAAAATTCCATAGCATCAGATGAGAGAAGGAATAAACCGGCGGCACTCACCAAACATGGTAAACATTCTTCATTATTAAAATATCGCAGGTGGTCAAATGGGTGTGGGCAGATGAGCAAAAACCACCTGGTTTGGTGAGTGCTGTCGGTTTATTCCTTTTCTCATCTGATACTAAAAAAAAGACATTTAACTGACTGAAAAGTCAAAAATTGTAAAAAGTTTCACAGAGGATGCAGCGCTTTTGAAATTGTTAGTAGATTGGGGAGTGATCACTGGAATCCCAAAATTTTTGTTGGTCACCAGAGTCGTAATTAAACATGTTGAGAAATAAAGACAGACATTAACTGCAAAAAATTGTAGAAAAATCAATCGTGACGTGACCAGGAATATTGATGAGTGGATCCGTATAAGTTCAGCTTTTGCGGGTTCAGCCAGACTTTATATAAAGTTTTGGCCTCAAACTTGATCCGAACCTCATTGGAGGTCACTGATTGGGCATTCCGGCTCTCCTCCCACATACAGCCAGCTATTAACAAACCACTTCCAAGGAAGGGAGAGAGGACGGGGTTTGTCAATTTTTATTTTGTTTGTTGGTACACACTTCATCTGATAACTCTGATTTTGACCCCCCCCCCTCCCCAAGTGCGAGACAATCAAACGCTGCACATGGCTTGCATTAGGCCGAGCACCGAGTGTACCTGAGGACAGCGATTCTCGCTCCAGTAGTGGTTTCCATACATAAAACACCCAAACTCTGATCCCGAACACTGATTTTTTGTTTGGTACAAAAATCGAACGTTAAAGCTCGGATCACTCATCTCTAACCAGTGCTATAATTCTCCAGACCTTCAACCTCCCTGGAGGTCAGAAGTACAAGATGTTCAGACACATAAGGGGAAACATCAAGACTGGGCCAATAAATATCTTAAGGCAGATTTTTCAAAGGTTCTATGAACTGATGAACTAACCAGATGGTTGGGCTCGCCCCTGTAATAATAACCTCAACTTTAACTCATATGTTAGTAAGATGAAGGTGGGGTCATGCTATGTAGGGCTGTGGAGTCAGTAAGCCAAACAATTTCCTTGAATCCAACTCCACCAAAATGGTCACCGACTCCAACTCCTCAGCCCTGCTGCTACGAGCTAGGATTATTAAAAAAAAAAAAACAATATCGTTAGCCATTTTCAGGTTGAAGATGGACTCAAATTCAACTCTCAAACCTACTGTCAGATTTTAGTAGGGCTGTGGAGTCAGTAAGCCAAACATCCGACTCCAACTCTTCAATTGCCATGAACCCAACACCGACTCCACCAAAAATGGACTCCATGACTCCGATTCCACAGCCCTGGTTTTTAGAAGACACTTTCTTCAAGCAGCGGTACAGGGAAAAATCTGTGTCTTTCAAGAAAACCATGATTTAATCCATAACATTGATGTCTCCACTGCTTTGCAGTCAATAAAGGCCTTTAGGTCAGGTAAGGCAGCGGGTCGGGTCATTGTTCTTTCGTCAAAGAGTAATGACCTGACCCGCTGCCTTACCTGAACTAAACCCTATGGAGAACTTGTAGGCCCTTCTTAAATGGGAGATTTATGATAAAAGAAACCTGACACCCCTCTGATCAGTGTTTCGGGGCTCTGGTTGATGCTGCTCAGGGGACTAAGAAACTGACAGACTCCATGGATGGATGGCGATGGATGGACAACGACTGTTGTTGAAAACAAGGGCGGCTATATTGGTCACTGATATTTTTTTTTATATATGTGTCAGAAATGTAGTTTTGTACATTTTGAGCTGTTTGGTTATAGCTCTCACTGCAAAAGATAAAAATAAACAATTTGAGGTGGGAAAATGTAAGTTCTTCATTTAGTTCCATAAAAATTCTGCAGACTAATTGCCCAAGAAATCTGAGCACAGAGATATTCTAAGCAAGAAAGAACTTCAGTTTAACTTTCTTAAAGGGAACCAACCACCAGGATCTGTAAATCAGTTCAGCAAGTGATTTATGTGTGCAGCATGACATCAGTACTTGTTTTTGTTTGTTTCTTATTGTTCCCTGTGGGCTTGTCTTTCTGCTGTAAGCCAGGCACTACCCCCCCCCCCCTCAGATGAGTCTGGATGAGAGGGAGGGGGGCGGGGGTTCGGCTCACAGCAGAAAGACAACCCCATTGGGGAGGAACATAAAACCCAAATAGTGATGTCATGTTGCACACGTCAATCATCTGCTGCACTGGTTTACAGGAGGTTAAATCCTTGTGGTTGGTTCCCTTTAAATAGTCAGGTTTATTACTCTTTTGGGTTGATAGACAGTACTGCAGATGCTCTATAATAAAATGAATCATCACAAATACAAATTACCTAACATTTGTGTACACAGTGTACAGTCAGCTTCAGACAATGGGTGAAAATTGGTCTCCACATTTATTAGTGTCTGGTTGCAATAATCGAAAATGGAGAGAGACAATGGGAAGACAAACTAAGCCATGAGAAAGGCTGGGTATGAACCTTACTAGACTCCTGGATGACACTCACCTAGATGCCCATCCTCCCCCAATGGGAGTGAAGAGCGCAAGGACAAACACAGAGTACCCAGGCAGGGCAAGAAGTATACCTAGGTTCCAGAGAATCTTCAAATGGAAACTTTGCTGCTGCAAGAGCAACAACATCACAGCTAAACAACAGCGAGCTCCTCCCCAAACAACTACACAAGTTCTATCACCAGTAAAGGAGTGAGGTCAAAGGGAGTAAATATAGTGGAAGTGAAGAATCACATATTACAACTGAAGGCTAAGAGAATACTTCATCCAGCAGTAAGAAGGTCCTTAACATCTTCTGCAAAGCAGAGAAATTAAAACTATCAAGTGAGCTCTGCAGAAAGCCTGAGATTAATTAAATGTTGAGACCTTCTGACCCAGAGGTGACGATCTGACACTGCACACTCATGACAGTTGAGGCTTTACTTATTGGAAATCCACAGAATTTAGCTCTTAAAAAAGTTCTCTGATGCCCAGAATCACAGCATTAACATTTTCATCTACTAAAATGCCTTTGAACCTACTAGTGATCTTAAGGTACCTTTAAACGCCGGTGTAGCAACTGAGAGGCAATCGTGATTTCCGTCACAGTTGCCTTGAAATTGCTACGAAATTGCGGCGTGTAATTGGGGAAAGTGATGGTGATTTTCGAAGTTGCTCCCGGTTGCGATTTCAGAGCATTGTTCAAAAACCAGAGGCAACCCCGAAGGTGAATTGCCCTGGTTTTGGCGTGTGAACGGGCGATAGGGATGGAATCTGCGTCGCCTAGTGATTTCCCAGAGGCGTGCCACAGCATGCTGGATACCGCGCCCCATCAGCGATGATTGGTGGGGGCTACTGTGTGTCCATTGGTTGTCCCTTCACAGGGCGACATATTGGAAGAGCTGTCCATTCACACTACACAATTGCAATGGCGTCATGTATTAGCCAGCCTTCCTGCACACCCTGGCCAATCAGGACGCTATTGCGTTGGCCAATGATTGTATTTTGGGCACGGTGTAGCGGAGTTTTCTCGTATCCTCTTTAGCCGTAGTATAGGCTAACCCTACGAGCTGCCCCCTGGTACTAGCAGCTGTGGTATTTAGATCCCCTGGGCTTGCCCCTGACAATCCCTATATAGGGGTTGGTTAAACTAGGACCAGCTCACCTAGGGGAGTTCGGTACCACGCCCCAGTGAGTCCACTCTTGGGCGCCTTCCCCCAGAAGTGTGACAACATCCTTCTACATTACATATGGGTGAATGTAGTGGAGAGGAGTGAATAATGCACTTCTATGTGGATATCTATGTCATCCCATAGCTAAGAGTGTGTTGGTATATTAACGTGATATAAACAATTTGATTCCATGCTTCGCCAAGGTGTTACAGCCTGATTGTGGTACCAACCTTTGAATTTTTCACCAAGTACTTCTTTGTACTGTACTTATGCGTATGAGCTTTTAATGATTTAATAAAGTTATAAATTAATGTAGAAACTTTAACTCCTGAGTGGATGGCACTTATTTCTATGAGTAATTGGAGTGTTTCGTATATAGTCTCCACAAAAAACTCATGGTATATAGGTGGACTAGTCATGAATTAATCATGAGGCTGATATAGATATGGTGGAGTTTGTGTTGTTTGAACAAATTACTAATAATGACACAAACTCTGAAGACACACACATATATACATACACAGGGTAGTATTATGCAGTAAATACAACAGGTGACGTAAAGCAGAAAATAGTAGTCAGTCTTGGGAGGGGGAGAGCAGGGAGGTAAAATCAAAGTTCCGAGATAAGAGGCACAGAGTGTATTATTGTTCTATGATTAGTGGTTGGTCGAGACCTGGAAATTCCTCAATGAATGTAGAAAGGCATAAATCTATGTGAGACATCCATTCCTGCTTTAAATGTGTCAAAGTTCATTATCAGTTTATATTCCCACACTCTTCTGTCCTGTATATGTCTCAAACCTTGCTTTGCTTTTTCTTACCATCTTTTCAGTTCGCCATTAAAAGGTATCAAGCACTGAGGACTCTCAGATTCTAATATTTTTCCCCTACCGGGCATTTTTCAAAACTTTTTGAGAAAAAAAGAACAACACTCAAAAAACATCTAATGTGGTCAATAAAGTGTATTTCCCATGAAAATGAATTAGAAGTGTTTTACGAGCATTTGGCTTATTTTTTTTATGAGGCATTTGGAACAGATCTGCTCAAAATGTCCTAAAAATCTCTCTGTAAAAGTAGCTTAACAATATGTTTACAGCTTAAGAATTTTTTTATCTGATCCTTCTCAAAAAACTCCATCTCCACATATCCTAAAGGTTATTCAACTTGAGTATACGTTATGCTTCAGGTTCTTTCATTTGCAATGTTTCTGCTTGCACTAATTAAACAGTCATGGTGGAAAGTGTTGGCACCTTGAAATTGTCGCAGAAAATGAAGTATTTCTCCCAGAAAATTATTACAATTAGGCCCCTTTCACATCAGCGGTAATTGTTGATCGCGGCAGTTGCGTTTTTTTCACCGCATAACCGCTGCACTTGCGGTTCACCTGCGGCAAGCCCAATACAATGTCTATGGGGCTTGCGGCAGGTGCTTACCGCTGATGTGAAAAGGCCCTTAGGGTGCCTTCACATTTGCAGATGTTAACGCCGCGTACGATGCGCATGCGCATCAGCATGTGGAAACGCATATAAAAGCATGTAAACGTTGCAGATTTCATCAGCATGCGTATGCGCATACTGATGATACGCACTGCGTATGCATGCGTTTTTATCATGCGCATGCTGTTTCTATCCGCATGCGTTTCTGAAATTACCCCTAATTTTCATCACTCCACCTACTGGCACGCCCCTGGGCGGTGGCCATACGCATGCGCACCATCAGCAACATCCGCAAAACGTCGCGCACGCTTGCGCACTCATAGGGACTAATGAAAGCACCATGCGCTGGCGTGCGCATGCGCATGCTGCCTCTTTGCAGACACGCCGAAAATTCCTACATGCTGCGTCCCGCGGCGGACATTTGGGCCCTCCATCATGCGCATGCGTACAGATACGCAGACATACGCGACATAATTTATTTCTTGCGGATGAATGCGCACACCATGTAAAATATAGGTGCGCAGTCCGCATGCGTATTTTAACATGAACGTAAGCACCGTGCGCGGCGCAAACGTCTGCAAATGTGAAGGTAGCCTTACATTTATTTTGTTGTACACATGTTTATTTCCTTTGGGACAACATAAAAAAACTGAAAGAAAAAAGCAAATTGGACATTATTTCACACAAAACTCCAAAAAGGCCGGACAAGATTGCTGTCCCCTTCAACTTAATATTTAGTTTCCCCCTTTGGAACAAATCCCTGCAATCAGCCTCTCCCTTTAACCTTCACAAACTTCTTCTCTCCTGGGATTTTGGCCTCTTTATAATCTGCTCCCGGTCTCTAATATTTGAGGCATCTTCTCCCAACAGTAATTTTCAGATCTCTCCACAGGTGATCAATGGGATTTAGATCCGGACTCATTGCTGCCACTTCGGGATATCTCCAGCACTTTGTTTCCATCCATCTATGGGGGTTTCTTTAAGTATGTTTGGGGTCATTGTCCTGTTGGAGACCCATGACCTAGGACACCACCAGCTTTCTGACACTGGGCTCTACATTGTGACCCAAAATCCTTTTGTAATCTTCAAATTTCATGATGTCTTGCACACAGTCAAGGCCCCCAGTGGTAGAAGCAGCGAAACAACCCAAAACCTCTCTGACCTCCCCCATGTTCTCTTCTTTGTTGGCCTCATTTCGTTTTCGGTAAACAGTAGAATGATGGGCTTTACCACAAAGCTCTATCTTGGTCTCATCTGTCCACAAGACGCTTTCCCAGAAGGATTGTTTGATACACTCATGTACATTTTATCAAACTGCAATCTAGCTTTTTTCTGTCTCTGTCTCAGCAGTGGGGTCCTCCTGGGTCTCCTCCATAGTGTTACTATTCTTTCACATGTGGATGGATAATGTGCACTGACACTAATGCCCCTGAGCCTGCAGAATAGCTTGAATTTCTTTGGAACTGGATTGGGGTGGCTTGTCCATCATCCGGCCCATCTTGCGTAGCAACCCTTCATAAATTGTTCTCTGCCGTTCACATTCAGGGAGATTAGCTGCAGTGCCATGGGTTGTAAAGTTTTGATTATGTTGTGCAACGTGAACAAAGGAACATAAAAATCTCTGGAGATGGACTTGTAACTTTGAGATTGTTGATATTTTTCAACAATTTTGGTTCTCTAGTCCTCACAATTCTCTTCTTCTCTTTCTGTTCTCTATGTTCAATGCAAAGATTGAGTCAACTTCTCCCCTTTTTATCTGGTTTCAGGTGTGATTTTCATATTGTCCACACCTGTGTCTTAATACAGGTGAGATAATAATAATAATAATCTTTATATAGAGCCAACATATTCCGCAGCGCTTCACAATTCAGAGGTTCATGTTCAAACAATCATAAGAAACAGTTATCAGAAAATACAATACAAAATACAATACAATACAAAGCATAGTGAGATTGAATGAGCTCCACATGCTTGAAACAAAAGTTATTTACCCACAATTTTGGAAAGTTGCCAACAATTTGTCTCAGCCCATTTTTGAGGTTTAGTGTGACATTACGTCCAATTTACCTTTTTTTCTTTTATTATAATATTAGGAAATAAACATGTGTATGACAAAACATGCAATTGCAATCATTTTCTGGGAGAAATACTTCAAATTTCTGGAACAATTTCAAGGGTACCAACACTTTCCGACAAGACTATATATACATCCAGAGGCTGAAAATCTGTCTAGATAATGCACATTTTGCACCTATTATTTAAATTAAGTTACTTGTGTTATTATCGCGTTTTTGACGCCGTGGTGTTTGTGTTTTTTTAGTGTGTCATGCTTTAGACAAAGCCGCTTTGTTTTTTGATACTTCCTGCTATTTGGCTTTGAGAATATTTTATCGATACATTTATGTGCAGATTACATGTGTTTTCTGCTGCAGAGACGCACTAAAATTACATGTGCATTATTTTTTACCTGTGGATTATGCGCATCTAATGCAAGTCTATGGGGAAAATCTGCACAGAAAACTCAAGTGTATCCGCAAGAGAAATTGACATATAACATATGTGAAACACGCACTGTGAGTTTACAATGATTAAAAAATAGTAGTGGGCTTGAGATTTATAAAAAGCCTATCCACTTTGCTGGAAAATACACAGCATCATAAGCTCATTGTGGGAAGTTAACATTGCTTTACACTGATGCCTTTAGACAGAGCCATGTCATAAACAGATGGCCAATGTCACACTGAGGCGTGCAGACGCCAAGCATGTGCCGCAAGACAAGGGTAACAACGGGGATGGTATGGAAGGCCCTGACAATAGGGAGAGGTGTCAGTCCTTGATACTCACCTGAGTCTGTACCCTTATGTCCCTATATGGCTCCTTCTCCTCATTGCTATTACGTGCCTACCTTATTGCTGGCTCTGAATATCAATGAGGACAATGATCTCACCACTGCAATGATACAACACAAGGTAGCAACGACGATGGTATAGACGGAAGGGTCACTCCCTGACACTCGCCTGAGTTTTTACCCTTCGCTCTCTAATGCCCCTATACGGGTCCTTCTCTCTGTCCCTCTCACGTGCCTAGGCCCTTTCTGGCCCTGAACTCACCCTGGCTAGTGTGAATGCCGGTGAGGACACTGATCTCACCACTGCAATGATACAACACAAAGTAAGGGAGATAGAAAGAGGGGAGCAGGCACAAAAAGGAAAAGACTCCAACTCCTCCAATGCAGCAAAACACAACTGCAATTGCCACAACTCCTCAGCTTCTTCCTGAGACAGGCTCCTTCCAAGGAGGTCAGCAAATAACGGGAATTTATAACTGGCGTCAGATGGAATAACACATGACTTTTTATAGTGGAGGGGAGTGGTCACAAAGGCTACAGCTGAGATGAATGCTACAATAATTTAGCCCCAGTGACAGTGTTGCAAATGTATGTAAAGTGCTATGGAATTAATAGCGCTATATAAATGAATAAATATTATATATTATTATTATAATAATTAGCCAATTAAGAAAGAGTCTTCATCCCCTTTCAGCACTGAAAAAAGTAGATTCCCTCCAATACTACTTGTAGATCTGTGATCAATAAGGCGTTGTGACCGGATCCCAGATTTGCCAGAAGTCTCCCCAGTGTGGGACACACACAAAACAGCTAACATCTAGAGGCTTAAAATCTTAAAAGGTATTTGTGATTGAAAATGCTAAATTGAGTAAAAAGTTGGCAAACGTTTCCTAATACAATAATAACCCTATATGTATGGTGAACAATGAATCAAATGTCATTGTCACACAGATGTCATCATAGCTCATAAAAACGTCTGCAGCGCTGGCTCCATAAACATTGCCCATAAAAAAAATTACATAAAGCGTATTTCTTACAATCAGCAAGACAAGAACAAAGCACCTGACTTCTGTTCCTTCAGCTTTGCCCCAATTTCATAAAACAAGAATCACCGGTTTAGTGGAGCTTCCTTCCCGGCAGCTCGGTGGCAGCTCCATTGACGTTGGAAAGAGGAAGCTGAGCTGAATGTCATATGCATCATTTCAGCATTTTAATTTCCTGCATTGGTCAATACAATTATAGTTTCATTAAAAAAAAACTAAAAAGTTAACGTCCTACATGGGTCATTATTGACCGAAGGTCATAATAACGTGGGTCCTGAATCATAAAGCTCGTTAGCCAAGGACGTAGTATTACAGTGGCGTAACTTGAAACTCAAGTGCGAAAGCTCCAAGGGGGCCCCCAATTGTTGCAAATCTTTAAGAGCAATAGTCTTTTTCTACAGGCCAAAGGGACTTTTTGGGTCCCCCGAGCTCCAGGGCCCGTTTGCAATTGTAACCTCTGCACGTATTGTAGTTACGTGCCTGTAGTTGGTGCAGAGATAACCGGGTCGTGAGACATGAGGAGTAATGAGCAGTCATGGCCGCCGCTACAGTCATATAGCCTATAGTGCACCCCAGACGCAGGGACGGAACCACAATAGGTGCAGGAGTTGCAATCGCAAGCTTAGGGGGCCCCAATGATAATAAAGATTTATAATATTTGGGGGCCCTGTTGTAGCTTTCACGTCGGGGCCCAGGTTATGACACTGCCCAGATGTCATATACTTATTGTGCGTAGCGGCTGATGAATGTTTCTCAGCCACTTTGATTTATTTGTATAAAACTCAATAAACATAAAAAAAACAATGGAGGAGATCTACATCTGATAATGGCCTCTGTTGCCTGTAGCAACCAATCACAATGTAGCTTTCATTTTACCACAGCTGTGGGAAAAATGAAAGCTGAGGCCTGATTGGTTGCTATGGGCGACAAAGACAGTTTTGAGGCCTAGTATATGGCATCTCAGTGCCTAAATCATGTGGTGATAGGATATTATAAGATAGCAGTTATGTTTCCTAAGAAGTCTGCTATAAACTGAATGGAAATCATCAGATTTTACTCAATTTATCAAATTTTATATTAAACAATTCTACATGTTAAATGAATCTGTCACCAGGTTTTGCTATCTCATCTGAGAGCAGCATGATGTAGGCAAAGAGGCCCTGAATCCAATGATGTGTCATATAGATTACTGGGTGCAGCGGTTTTGACCCAAAGTTTTTAGTCTTAGCAATGCAGCAGAGCTAAGAAAGCTGCCCCCTGCCCACACCAGCTCTGTATATACAATGTCTATAGACTGTGAGCTGCCCCTGCCCACACCAGCTCTGTATATACCAAGTATATAGACAGTGAGCTGCCCCCTGCCCACACCAGATCTGTATATACAAAGTTTATAGACAGTGAGCTGCCCCCCGCCAACACCAGCTCTGTATATACCAAGTCTATAGACAGTGAGCTGCCCCCTCCCACATCAGCTTATATATACCAAGTCTATAGAGACTGAGCTGACCCCGCCCACACCAGCTCTGTATATACCAAGTCTATAGACAGTGGGCTGCCCTCACCCACACCAGGCTCTGTATATACCAAGTGTATAGACAGAGAGCTGCCCCCACCACAACAGCTCTGTATATATCAAGTCTATAGAGAGAGAGCTGCCCCCGCCAACACCAGTTCCGTTTATACCAAGTCTATAGACAGTGAGCTGCCCCTGCCTACACCAACTCTGTATATACCAAGTTTATAGACAGTGAGCTGCTCCTGCCCACACCAGGCTCTGTATATACCAAGTGTATAGATAGTATGCTGCTAGTCACAGTATGGGGTATACTGGAATTGGGCTCAAGTGCTGTTGTGTCCAGCTATGATAAGATACTGATCCTAAAACAAACATTGCAGGTGAATAATACACTTTGGGATGAGACACATTCTGAATTATTTGTGTTAACTCTTACAGCATGCTGTCTTCAGATTACATAGCAAAAACCTGCTGACAAATTCCATTTAAGGGGATTTAGCACGATTAAAAAAAAAAAGGAAAAAGAAAATGTCATTATGAATCACTTCTCAAATACTTTTAATTACACATCCTATTACCATCCTAGATTTCCTAGGTTTCTGTCAGTGTAAGCCGGTGGAAATAATTTTAATATACTTTGTGCTAATGTACAATTTTAATTTACCTCCTTATACAAATCAAATGCAAATTGCTATTTAAAGATATTTAGGAATTTATTCATATTAATTATTATATTTTCTTCCTCCTGGAGAATCCCTTTACTTTAATGATCTTAGAAGAGAAGATGCAACATGTTGCTCCTTGGTCCCATCCAGAACTATGCATGCCTTTCTACTAGCATTATTCCTATAGAGGTAAGCTGCTCCAGAGTGGAGCAAGCAATTGCAACGCTTGGGAGCCGTATATAGTGTCAAGCTGGGGTGGCAGGGGCTCGAGAGTAACACTGACTCTGGGGTCCACTGATCATCTACATGCAAATATTACATTCACAGATTTAACTATGCTTCTGTATAATAATATACTGGGTAATTTGTAAAATGAATGATGAGATGCTTCCTTTGTCTGTACATAGTCAAACAGGTGTACAGGTGTATTGTGTCAACCATTGACCATTTTGGGGGCAAGTGACACACTACTGCAAGGGGCTGACCAGAGGATTTCCCTGCGCTTGTGTGGGCCAGTCCTACCCTGACCGTGTGTGTATGTGTATGTATGTATATATATATATACACTGTATATCTGCATTACATTGCTCCACCTGATTATTTGCCCCCCAGATGGTAGAGTTGAGTTATAGCAATTGCTATCTAAGAAGTGCAACTGGCTACCTGCACAATATACATTTTCTTTTCTATAAATTCTTTAAAGTTTTTTTTAACAAACTAGGAAACAAAAGAACAGCCTTTTTTTTTTGCAAATTAGCCAAGAGTACAGGGAAATCACATAAGAATTTTCCAAGTTTTGCAATTAGTATTCAATGGTGCAATCAAAAGGGGAAGCATCAACCATGCTGCTTTTCTATGTCATATGTGAAACTGATTTATACTGAAACTCACTTTGATATAAGCTTGAGGATAACAGGTTGCCAGCTCCATAACATCTGGTGAGCAACAAGTTGTCAGGTCCATAACATCTGGAGAGCAACAAGTTGTCATATCCATAACATCTGGAGAGCAACAAGTTGTCAGGTCCATAACATCTGGAGAGCAACAAGTTGTCAGGTCCATAACATCTGGAGAGCAACAAGTTGTCATATCCATAACATCTGGAGAGCAACAAGTTGTCATATCCATAACATCTGGAGAGCAACAAGTTGTCAGGTCCATAACATCTGGAGAGCAACAAGTTGTCAGCTCCATAACATGTGGAGAGCAACAAGTTGTCAGGTCCATAACATCTGGAGAGCAACAAGTTGTCAGCTCCATAACATCTGGAGAGCAACAAGTTGTCATATCCATAACATCTGGAGAGCAACAAGTTGTCATATCCATAACATCTGGAGAGCAACAAGTTGTCAGTGTATGCCCGAGCCCCCACAATCTTGTCTATAAGAGGACAAGGCGACCCTTACAGCTTATTTTCAGGACACATGTCACTCACCCAGAAGTTTTCTTTAAAGAAGACACCTCTCATTGTGAATCTGGCCAAATATGAAAAACTGCAAACTTCACTGAGAAAAAGGAAGTGTCACTTCAGTCCAAGTTTACTGCAGACTACACGCAGCCAAGAATAATGTAATAATTAGTTCCTCAAATGGTCCTTCCCTCTCAGTTATGCCCTGCCCCTGCAAGATCCTAAAAACCTGTTCAAAGTACTCTGACTGTAACAAATGCTAAAGTTATGGACAGCTCCACAGCGTCCTCTACTGATCACAATTCACATTGCAGTATACAAAACAACATGGAAAGACTGGGGCAAATTTACTGGACCGCCAGGGTTGTCTCCAGGATTGTGCAGGTCCTTGGGCAACAGAATCCCAGTGACCCTTCTTTCCATTATTTCTCCTCACCTCCTAAGTCTATAATATTTTCCCTTTATTCGAGGGCAACAGAACAATGGATTTCAATTTGTCTTCCTCAACTTCAAAAAGTTATAACTTTTTAATTTTAGTTTTTTTTCCATGTCAGCTGTAGGTTTTTTTGTACCAATTGATCACATCTTACTCCATTGTTCTTAGGAACCGTTAAAAAAAAAAAACGCTGATTATATTTTTTGGGTATTTTTTTGGCATTTACCGAGTGAGATAAATAGTTGTCTGCACCGTTATTCATGCAAAGATGTCAAATGTGTTGTTTTTTTATATTTTGATGTGAACATTTAATTTATTTTTTAAAACATTTTTTAATGTATTTATTTTTGTATATTTTGGTCCTCTTAGGAAATTCAAACCTTTGATCACTTGTAAAATAAACTGTTTCATTGTAAAATTACCCATCTGGATCAAGAATGGTAATAGTTGCCAATTTAATATTACGCCATTTTAATATATATATGGTGCACTGTTTCATCATGTTCAGTGAAAAGTATTGAGATAGAGCAACTATCATGAATTTATTGCATATCCAGACGTTCCTGATAGAATGGTAACTTCTAGTGTCGCTACGTCTGGTCTTACCCTCTTTGTCAAAGGGGTTTGTCCATGCACAGACAGAACAGAGTAAGCAGTGCTGTGGAGTCGGAGTCATGGAAGTGTCCATTTTTTATTGGAGTCGGATTAATGGAAATAGGAGTCGGAGTTGGAGTCAGAGGTTTGACTTACTGACTGCAAACCAGGGTTGTGGAGTCGGAGAAATGGTGTCGGAGTCTATGTCCATTTTGGTGTTGTTAGAGTCAGAGGTTTGGCTTACCGACTGCAAAACAGGGTTGTGGAGTCTGGGTTGGTGTCCATTTTGGTGGCGTTAAGAGTCAGAGTTGGATTCGGAATTCCAGGAAATTGTGGAGTGGGTGGTTTGGCTTACCGACTGCATACCAGGCTTGTGGAGCCAGAGTCGTGGAGTCAGTGGAGTCAGAGTTGGTGTCCAAATTGGTGAACTCTGAGTCAGAGTTGGATTCAGGGAAATTTAGGAGTTTGAGTCGGAGGTTTGTCTTACCAACTCCACAGCCCTAAGTGTAAAAGTGTTAAATGACACGTCCCCCCCATTTTCCCCAAATAGTAATCCCATCAATCAATTTATTTATAAATGATCAGAAGGAATAACATAGAAATGGCACAACAAAGAATTGTAAGAAAAGATAATAACCAAAGCTACATGGTAAATACATGGAAAGCAGCTGATTCGCGTCAGCAGCAATGTAGAGACCATAGTGTCACAGAGCATAGCTGTGTATCGATACTTCTGTACATGGTATGAGCTGCCGAGTTGCTGCTTTTCTTTGTGCACATTGTTATTTTTGGCATTTCACTGTGTTTGCAGATGTGGTCAGTGCATGGCACAGGTCTGCAGTTTCAGGAACCGAGGAAGTTAGTGGTTTATAATGAACACACAATTAATTCACAAGTACCCGAACAAGCGTGTCCATTATTGCTGGGAACCTCACCGCAGAAAAGCTGTGGATTTGCCCATGGAATGACAATGGAGCAACTGATATATGAGTTTCAGGTTTGGATTTCGTCAGTGGTGGACACAGACAGAAGAGGGCCCCTGTGCAAGAACAGTAAATGGGCCCTTTGCAGTACAAGAGCTCTTCACAATGCACAATTCTACCTGCTTTGGAGGTATTAATGGCCTCCCTCACTTCATGGGCCCCTCTGCAACTTGCACAGGTTGCACCAATGATATTTCTGCCCCTGGATTTCGTCATAGTGTTGTAAGGGTCACACGGGCTGAGGGGATCTATTGTGAGTCCAAACACCAGTGAGATGACTTCCTCTGAGTAAGTGATATTATTCCCTTTAGTGGTTTCCCGCTCAGGATGCATACATGGTGGGCCATTTATATGGATGCACCTAAATAAAATGGGAATGGTTGGTGATATCAACTTCCTGTTTGTGGCACATTAGTATATGGAAGGGGGAAAAGTTTTCCAGATGGGTGCTGACCATGGCGGCCATTTTGAAGTCGGCCATTTTGGATCCAACTTTATTTTTTTCAATGGGAAGAGGGTCATGTACAGGGGCGGACACAGACTGCAGGGGGCCCCTGTGCAAAAAATCTTCCTAGGCCCCCCCACATGCTTCAACAAAGTTATGTACATATATATACTGTACCATTTATTATTTGTTTAGGACACAATTATCACATTTAAACAATGAATTAATTCCATATGTAACAACTGGATATAACACAAAGCAGTCATGCAATTGATATGTCATATCTGGATCTGCTTATTGCAGCCTATGACTTATCGCAGTACAGACTGTCATTAGTTTACATATTGGAGGAAATAATACTGTAATGAGAATAGGATTTTGTTTTTTCAAAACTTAAAGGGGTTGTCTAGGACTGTTTTATTCTTTTAATATTAGCCTAACAACCACTAGTAGTTGGTTGCCGGTGCTGCATGGAGCGGTCACCTTGCTGCAGGCGATTCTGCTGCTTTTCATTTTTCAGGCTGCTCTGTTGAAGGGAGCGATTGTCGACATCATATACCGTTTAAAGGGTTAGTCTGAGTCCAAGCATTTTTCTCCTAACTTCCTATCTAATTTATCCCTATTATCTAAGCAATTTTCTTATATATATATACTTCCTTTAATAATTCCCTACAGTTCCCTCTCTACACTAACAGATACTGGGTTTTTTCTTTCTATTTTTTGCTATGATGACGATTCCTCTTAGTGCCATAGTGCATGCTGGGAAACTCACACCGAACATCATCACAGCAGGGGAAGAGGTTGCAGTCATGGCCTCAACATCTGTCGCTACCTAAAACAAATCGTCATGTTAGGGACACTTCCTTCAGGGGTGAGGTTGTCACTGTTGTGTACACGAGGGTCTCCAGACCTCCCTTCCTCCTCCTCGCAATGTGGTGTCTCATCCCCTGTGCGATGAGTGCACTGCCCTGGACTGATGTTGGCTTATAAATATTGATGTATACAAGTTTTGTTGTACCCGTAGAAGCCTGAGCAAGGCGAAACGGTGCACCCGTCGTCCTCCACCGCACCTCCCTCCCTCCTTAATCTCATGTAACCCACTCCATGTCTATGGAATAAAGCACAATCTCTTTCAAGGAAAAACAGGGTGAGTGCCGTCTTTTCTTCTATTATATAATTGCCGTAGCGACTTCCGTCGTGTCCGGCGCTACTTCCGTGGCTTTGTTCGCGTGGCTTGGCACTTTCTCCAGGACTTTCGTCCAGGCCCGCGATGCAATGGCCGCGAAGCGGTCATTGCGAGCAGTAAAACAAACAAAATCAATCTCAATCTCAATCTCTCTCTCTCATTACATTACATTACATTACATTACCCCAGAACTTCAAGGCGTCACCCACCGACCCTTGCAGACCTCAGTCTGGTTCTAAAGACGGCTATCACCGTTTATCACCCTGACAGGGATCATTCCCCATCCTATTGCACATGAGTCATCACACATGGCATTTTTACATAAGCCATCACATAGTAACAGGAACACTGTCACTCAGTACACACAAGACCTCCATGGATCCACCGGAATATAGGACACTACATCTGGATCAACGGGACCATATCATGACTCAGTCAGTCAGTCCCAAAGTCAGCTGTGACCACCTGGCCCTGGAGCCGTACTCGGTCTCTCACACCGCACATCTGACCGCCTGGCCCTTGAGCCGTACTCGGTCTCTCACACCGCACATCTGACCGCCTGGCCCTTGGACACTGGCTGGCATGCACACATCAGGTGCACTAGCATGGAGCTGGCAGGCTCCCATCACTTACCCACTGGGGACGGATCACTTCCAGCACCTCCTCACATGGCAGTGGTCTGGACTTCTGAATCCCATCGTCCTCTCCTCACTCAGACACCTGGCAGGTTCCTATCCAGCCTGCTCACTCACAGCTGCAACCCAGTGAGTCAATCAGCACATCTTCACTCACACACAGACCTGAGATGTGATTAACCCCCTGTGCACCATTCAGCTTTAGCCCAGCAAAGCACTCATCCCCACAGGTTCAGCCGCTCATTAGGCTCATGAATGTATCGGATCTTCAGCACTCACACTCAGCTGTTTTACTCAGCTCATGAAAACCCTTCAGCTGTTAACCCCCTGTACATTGGACAGGTTTCACACAGCACACACAATCAGGAAAACCGGCCCATGTGAACACAGACCTGCATTGATAACCCGTGTGATGCACCCGGCCAGGGGCCACATCACCACACCTCACTTTCTCCGCACTTCACTCACTTTGTCCGCACACATACACACACACACATACTCCGCTATACTTACCACCGGCCCTGCATCACCCGCCTAGATCCTCAGTCGACATGTCGCCGCCCCCGAACTACTCGATCAAATATCGCGTCCAAAAAGTCTCGCCAAACTTCCCGGACGCCATATTGGATCCAGTCGTCCGCGGGCGCCGACATGTCAACTCAGGATCCAGCCGGCAGGGAAGACGCAGGGTCGGTGCTAACTATAGCGAAGTGTCTGTGTGTGTCTGTGTATGTATGTATGTGTGTGCTGACCACTCTGCCCACAGCGCTGCACTCAGCACTCTGCCCATGCCGCTGGGCTGACAACTCTGCCCACGCCACTGTGCTGACCAATCTCACCGCACTCACTGCTAACCACTGAGCCACCGCACTCACTGCTAACCACTGAGCCACCACACTCGCTGCTAACCACTGAGCCACCGCACTCACTGCTAACCACTGAGCCATCATATACAGTGCTAACCACTGAGCCACCGCACTCGCTGCTAACCACTGAGCCACCACACTCACTGCTAACCACTGAGCCACCCCACTCACTGCTAACCACTGAGCCACCTGTATACACACAATTCATTTCACCCCACTCCCCTAACTATTAGTAAATATACTATATATGGATTCTAGACTACCCGATTCTTTAGAATCGGCCCGCCATCTATATATATATATGTGATTATATAGGAATTATCAGTATTATGTATGTGATTATGTATAAATTAGTGAGTCGCGCCTATTCTGCAAGGACTCGCAACGGCCGCTTGGCGGGCATTGCGAGTGAGGCTTTGCGAGTCAATGGCGCCGGCAATGCTTCACAGGTCGCGTGGGCGCTACGCCCACAACGACGGAAACAGCGCCGAAACTTACGGAAGTGCGTTAGGGAAATTATATATTACATACTGATAATCTATTATATAATTGCCGTAGCGACTTCCCTCGCACACGCCGCTACCTCCGTGGCTTTGTTCGTGGGCGCGCATCGCCCACGCGACTCACTCGCAATGCCCGCGAAGGGGGCGTTGGGAGTCGTTGCAGCAGCCTGAGCAATGCCCTATACACAGATTCTAGAATCCCGATGCAATCGCATCGGGCTCACAGCTAGTTCCTTATAAGTATTGATATCAGAGAAATGTCAGTATACCGGCAGTGCTGGAGGTCAGTGGTGCAGGAGATAATGGCCGCCCCGAAGGAGATGTCACTGTTCTCTGCTGGAGCGGCTTATGAATAGTGATAAGCCAGCAGTAGTAAGATGTCTCTGTACCCAGCAGAAACCAGTGAAATCATCTGCAGGGCAGCGCCGATCTCCTGCAACGATGACCTCCTTCACCGCTGGTATACTGACATTTCTCTGTCAGCTTATCACTATATATAAGCCAACATCACCTGAGTTTTTTTTCTTGTTTCAGTGCTTTAGTGGTGCTTTAAATGTATGCCCTCTGACCCGTTCATATACTCACCTCCTACCAGCTTCATCTTTTACCAACCTTGCTCTGGTCCTGCAGTGCGCCATCTTGTGACTAACTTCTGATTGACCGAAAGTCGGAAGTTACGTTACAGGCGCTCAATGCATCTCTATGAGAGCCAGAACAAGGAAAGAACAAACACAGGATGAGATCAGAACCAGGCTCTCAGAGATGTATTTGCGACCTCTGGTGCTTCCATGACACACTGGAGCTGCCAACAAGGCACAAATCTCCACAGACCGACTGGAGCAGCGGTGATAGAGGATGAAGCAGCGGGAGGGTGAGTGTAATACAGGGGACTTAGATTTAAAACACCACTCCAGCGGAGCAATAAAAAAAAACACTGGAGTGGGGCTTAAGCCCATTAACAACCAAAGACATATATATACACCATTGGCCATGTCCCTACCCCTGATGCGAGCTCACGCACTGAGCTCACATCATTTCCTGCACATGTCAGCACTGATCTGATCAACTAACCTTGTGAAGCTAATAGCACCGATCAAATAAGCATTCCGATCCGCACTGTTAACTCTAAATTATGCTATTTCTCCCTCTAGTATCCAGTCGTCGTCCCCCACCTTCTCATACCTTTCCAGTCCCATAGCATTCAGACTAGTGCACACTGCACAGTGTGCAGGGCCTGGACAGCAGAGCAGATCGAGCAGGAGAGTGAATCAATCACCGAGGCTCAGTGTGAGTCGCTCCCTCCCTCTTCTTAGAGCGTCTCCAAAGAGAAGACTAGCGCAGTGTCACTAGATAGGGGGGCCCATGTCAGCTCAGAATTATCATATGCCTGCAGCGGAGGGACCCCCTGCTGATAGTGATGCTGCCACCAGCTATGTGAATAGCCATTGCTTTAAATTCCTTGGGGGCCCCCTCCAGCTCAGGGCCCCAGTTAAATGCACAGGCTGCACATGTGGTATGTCCGCCCCTGGTCATGTGACACATCAAACTTATTGAGAATGTCATAATAAAAACAATGTCATGCTTGGTTTTAACGTAACTATTTTTTTATGAGTTATTTACAAGTTTAAGACCACTTATAAAATGTGTTCAAAGTGCTGCCCATTGTGTTGGATTGTCAATGTCACCCTCTTCTTCCACTCTTGACACACTGATAGCAACACCGCAGAGGAAATGCAAGTGTCTCGCCCCTGGTGGGGACCGTGGGGCATTTGGAACCGGGTCCTCTCTTTGTCGTCTAGGGATGCTGGATGTCACAATGGCGTGACCCGGTCTGTGATCCCCTCGTCGAGCAAACAGTTAAATAGGGGAATTTAGAAAAATGGAGAAAAAAATGGAGAAAAATAAAAAAATTGTATAAAATAAAGGTGTGACACCACCCGTGGAATGAGGCCGGTATAGCCGCTGCTTCAGTCGAGACCTCTGGGGATGATGGGAGTAGCAGCGAGGATGGTTCAACTCTCCATGGGAAGAGCAGGTCCCCAGGGCAAGTGTAAAGTTTATGGATGTGCAGAAGAATAGTAAGCAAGCGGGGCTGGGCTGTGCTGCTGTCAGAGTTCAAAGTCAGGCAGGCTGCTGCTGCCAGCTCGGCGGATCACGCTACCTCTTCCTCAGGTGTAGAAATCACAGTCACACACAGAGCTGAGCAGAGTTTACTTCACTTTCTCAGCAGATGGTTACAACACAGTGCAGTGGCGGCTCCAGTAGGTTCATTGCAGCCAGGACGGCTCATCCAAATCACCCCCCTTTCGTGTTTTTTTCATGGGCTTCTCGGTCTGTCCACACGCTAGCTACGATCCAGCTGCCACGGGCTTTTGGTGGGCGACCTGCCGGGTCCTAGCCCTAGTATGGCCGCCTTCTTTTTGCTGCGCCGGAGGTTGGGTCGCAGGGCATAAAGACCCTGCCGGTGTTCGTGGTTGGAGCGTAGAGCATCCTGGCCACTTTAGCAGAGCTGGCACCCTGGTTCCAGCCCTCAGTGTTCCTGCTAATTGGAGCACACCTAGAACTCCTTCTGTCTCTCACCACGGTCTGCAGCCCGAAACGCGGACAAGCCTCATGGTGGCAGAGTCCGCCGGGTCTGTGTCCTTTCAGTCCTGTGTGATGGTGTTCTCGCCTCTCCTGACTGAATTAAGACTCTTCTACTTTACTTGGCTGACTGGCTTGCTGAACGTGGTGTAGTCTAGTTTTGTGGCCTCCCCTAACTGGGTTCTGTCCTAACTTTCCCACCCTCCACTTGATCCCAAGACTAGGGACTCTATGCCCAGCAACGGGATAGCAGGGACTCGAGAGTGTGTTGGGTGTGTGTTTGGCATGACCGAACTTACCGATCCCGGCTGCTGTGCCATCTAGTGGCTACTGGTCCGCAGGGGCGCCACACTAGCACAGGCTTCCAGCTTCTGTTGTTTCAAATACTGCACATTTCGTAACTTCACAGACAACTGCCTTCAGATGACCCCAAAGATAAAGATCTAAAGGGATCAGATCGGGAGACTTTGGTGGCCATTCAACTGGCCCACGACGACCAATCCACTTTGCAGGAAGCTGTTGATGTAGGAATGCTCGGACCTGACACCCATAATATGGTGGTGCATCTTGTTGAAAAAACTCAGGGAACGTGCCATCGTCAGTGCATAAAGAGGGCAACACATCATGTAGCAATTTCAGATATCCAGTGGCATTGAGGTTTCCATTGATGAAGAATGACCCCACTATCTTTGTTCCCCATATAACACATCATACCATCAATTTCTGTGTTCCAGCAGTCTTGGAGGGATCTATCCATTGTGGGTTAGTGTCAGACCAATAGCGCTGGTTTTGTTTGTTAACTTCACCATTCACAAAAAAGTTTGCCTCATCACTGTACATAATGTTCTGTATAAACTGAGGATCCTGTTCCAATTTTTGTTTTGCCCATTCTGCAAATTCAGTACGCCAATCTGGGCCATCCTCGTTGAGATGCTGCAGCAGCTGGATTTTGTAAGGGTGCCATTTGTGAGTAGCTAATATCCGCCGAAGGGACGTTTGACTGAAGCCACTCTCCAGTGACATCCGGCGAGTGCTATGCTGTGGGTTCTTGCGGAATGAAGCTAGGACAGCCACTGATGTTTCTTCATTAGTGATATTTTCCATATTTTGGCAAATCAAACACTGAACCTGTTTCACGAAATTTGGCATGCAGTTTGCTAACTATAGCATGGGAGATGGGTGATCTCGTAGGGTGTCTTGTATTGAAATCTGCTGCAATGACCCGGGTACTGCAATCACCAGACAACACAATTTCTATCTGCTCCTCACTTGTTAACCTCTGCGAAATGTCAATGGCTGTAAAAAAAGAGAACAGTAATACAGCATACATGGCCGTGATCTGCTTTTACAGTGGTTGTGACTCTCACAACCACACAAGGTGAAGCCTCTGATATCTATTTAGATCATATTTTATCTCCCAGACCCTTCATCCTCCCTACTTTAATTTTCTGAGATAATGACCTTTGGGTTTTCCTTGGCTTTAAGGCTGTATACTCACGATCAGTATACGCAGCATTTTGGACGCAGTGTCTTGCCGCTGCGTCCAAAACACTGCATAGTACAGTATCAGCATAGTGGATAGGATTTGTAGAAATCACATCCTCACTATGCTTAACCCGACTGCAGCGTTTTGACAGCTGCGGTGCGGGTTGCCGGCATTCTGCTCCTCTGCAGCATGTTCATTTAATGCTGTGGAGTCGGAAGTGGCCCCCATCGGGTGACTGCAGGGAGAAGCCGCCCCGCACCCGCCGCACATAGTGAGTACAGGGCGGCTGCAGTCTCCCTTTAGCCACCAGCGGGTTCACTCAGTCACAATCATCAACATTAACATAAATAAACACTTGAAATAGATCCCACTGTGTGTAATGACTCTATATAATGTGTTTCACTTCATGTATTGAATTACGGAAATAAATTAACATTTTGATCATATTCTAATTCTTTGAGATGATCCTGTATTTTGTAACATCCATGCCTTTTTTTCTGGAGAATTGGAAACATGCCAGCCTAGTGCCTATACATTGTGCCCAGCTTGTGCTTATGGAGGCTTGCACCCCATAAATTGTTAATTGGGATCTCCCTACAACTATAATGGCAAACACCTGGTCACTTACTGCACTTAAGCACAGTGGGGCTCAGAAAGGGGAATTTGGATACGTAGATTTCACTGATTTGTATTTGAGGGGATGGGAGCCATGAAGCTTTTCTAAAGTCTTTGTACTACCAGTAACGTGGGGACCCCCCTATATTTCCAGTGACATAAAGGACCTGAACGGGGGCTTGCTTTGTGGTGTTCCATTGCTTTATTTTTTGATCAGTTTCAGTATACGGCTGGGATCACATTCATGTGTTGTACGCTGAGCAGTTATGTTGCTGTTTTCATCTAAATCTGACAAAACTACATTTTAAATGAAATCCCAAACAGAACAGCTCAACTAATGAGGCAAATGGAGACACTTTGGACTCCGTGTGGAGTCTGTTCCGTTGGTAACCATTAGGGATGGGCGAATCTACTCGCTAGGACTCGTTACTCGGCGAGTAGTAAGGGACTCGCAGGACTCGGTACTCTGCGAGTTTCCCAGTGATTACTCGCACGAGTCCAATGCAAATCAATATCAATCCTAGTTTTGTCAGAAACGCTGACAAAACTAGGATTGCCATTGTTTGCATTAGACTCGTGCGAGTAATCACTGGCTACTGTGCCAGTGATAGCAGGGAAACTCGCAGATAACTGCTGTTTCTTTGCAAGCCGAGTCCAGCTGTCTTCTCTGTGCAGCTCCAGGGTCCTAGAGCCCGCCTGCTCACAGACATTATGTAGCAGTGCTGAGATTGTTCTCAGTCTGCTCATTCCCTGTGTACAGACATGAATGTCTGTGCACAGAGATGATGTAGCAGTGCTGAGATTGTTCTCAGTCTGCTCATTCCCTGTGTACAGACATGAATGTCTGTGCACAGAGATGATGCAGCAGAGCTGAGATTGTTCTCAGTCTGCTCATTCCCTGTGTACAGACATGAATGTCTGTGCACAGAGATGATGTAGCAGTGCTGAGATTGTTCTCAGTCTGCTCATTCCCTGTGTACAGACATGAATGTCTGTGCACAGAGATGATGTAGCAGAGCTGAGATTGTTCTCAGTCTGCTTATTCCCTGTGAATAGACATCTATATTTATGCACAGGGGATGTAGCAGAGAGGACATCGCGTTTTGGACTGCGTCGGACGGAAGAGGATTTTTTTAATTAAAGATGGAGTCCCTAATGGCTTTTTTTTTATTTCTAATAAAAAATTTTCCTTGTGTTGTGTTTTTTTTTAAAACAATTTAATAGAAATTCATGGCGGTCATGTCTAATATTGGCGTGACCGCCATAAATTTCGGGCTTAGGGCCAGCTGATAATACAAAGCTGGCCCTAACCTCTTTATTACCCAGCGTGCCACCGCTACCAGGGCCGCTGGAAGAGCGGGGTTCAGCGCCAGAGGATGGCGCTTCAATGAACGCGCCATCTTCTGGGGCGGCTGCGGGCTGCAATTTGCAGCGGGGGGTGCCCAGAAAGCTTGGGCATCCCTGCGCTGCGGATTCCAGCCCCCAGCTGCTTAGCTGTACCTGGCTAGACATAGAAATTGCGCGGAGCCCCACGCATTTTTTTTTTATTATTTCATGAATTTCAGAGTCAGAGTCTCAGAGTCATGGTCTCAGAGTCAGAATCTCAGAATTTCATGAAATAATTAAAAAAAAATGCGTGGGGCTCCGCGCAATTTCTATGTCTAGCCAGGTACAGCTAAGCAGCTGGGGGCTGGAATCCGCAGCGCAGGGATGCCCAAGCTTTCTGGGCACCCCCCGCTGCAAATTGCAGCCCGCAGCCGCCCCAGAAGATGGCGCGTTCATTGAAGCGCCATCCTCTGGCGCTGAACCCCGCTCTTCCAGCGGCCCTGGTAGCGATGGCATGCTGGGTAATAAAGAGGTTAGGGCCAGCTTTGTATTATCAGCTGGCCCTAAGCCCGAAATTTATGGCGGTCACGCCAATATTAGACATGACCGCCATGAATTTCTATTAAATTGTTTTAAAAAAAACACAACACAAGGAAAATTTTTTATTAGAAATAAAAAAAAAAGCCATTAGGGACTCCATCTTTAATTAAAAAAATCCTCTTCCGTCCGACGCAGTCCAAAACGCGATGTCCTCTCTGCTACATCCCCTGTGCATAAATATAGATGTCTATGCACAGGGAATAAGCAGACTGAGAACAATCTCAGCTCTGCTACATCATCTCTGTGCACAGACATTCATGTCTGTACACAGGGAATGAGCAGACTGAGAACAATCTCAGCACTGCTACATCATCTCTGTGCACAGACATTCATGTCTGTACACAGGGAATGAGCAGACTGAGAACAATCTCAGCACTGCTACATCAGGCAGCAGGCGGGCTCTAGGACACTGGAGCTGTGGCAGCCAGCACACTGAGGAGACAGGACTCTTATCTGTGCGAGTTTCCCAGCGATTACAGTTGCAAAGTAAACGAGTCCAATGCAAATAAATGACAAAACTAGGATTGCTTCAGGCTGAAGCTTCCGAGACACATCTGCGATTTGTAAATCTCACACTACTCGCTATTACTCACTTCCCCATTCATTAACATTGGACTCGCTAGACTCGCAATGAGTAGCGAGTCCTGTGCTCGGACTCGCTAGAGTCAAGCGATTCCGAGTAATTTAGGATTCGCCCATCACTAGTAACCATCGTTTTAATCATACACAGAACTGTGGTCATCCACACATATGAGCTAAAAGGAAGCCTAGTGATGAGATATTGTCGGGACAGAGACCAGACGAAGTTCGAAGTGTCTCCATCTGCCTTATTATAGTGAGTTGTTCAGTCAAGGTTTTGTCTGAATCAAAGTTTTTGGGATTTGCATGGAAAGCCTAACATAAGCGCCTCACGGAGAGTGCAGGATATACGTGACCCGGGCCTTATTGCGATTTTTGAGAGACACAATGAACAAATATACAGCAGTTCAAGAATGGTTCTTATATTTACACTAGTAACGAGTGAGTGTAATCGTTACTATTCGCTACTCGCACGAATGATATTCGCGATACTCATTAGTCGGTGAGTATCGCTGGTGCTCACGAGTGATGTCGATAGTTATCGATCTGACATAAGTTGATAGCTCCCTTCAGTACAAAAACTACTAGAAAAAAAAGGAGCATCAAAAAACCTTACCATCCATGCCAAAAACAGAAACCAAGTGCACTTACAGGACGCAGTCAGAGCCCAAATGTGAAGCAAGCCCAGCTGCAGGCTGATAAATCACCTCTACCAGCAAGATGTGGGAGGCGACCTGCCATGCATATACTGGGCCTGCATAGGACACCATTCACACTGATACATATGATGCAGAGTGTCTGAAAGCTACCCAACCGCTCTGCTGCCTGAGCATTGGGCCACACAGTACGATGCTTCTGCACCACTAGATGAATGGCGCCCCTATGGGCCCAACTGCACCCTGGATGGATAAAAAAGTGCAAAAGTTTTTTATATGATAAATAAAAAACCTTTATAGATGGGATTTTGGTTCATGTATTGGCCCAAGACATTTAAGCTGATGCTCCACGTCACGGAATCCCATGCTAATCAGTCCTAACAAAACTGTACAAAAACTACTAGAAAAAAAACAGCATCAAAAAACCTTACCATCCATGCCAAAAACAGAAACCAAGTGCACTTACAGGACGCAGTCAGAGCCCAAATGTGAAGCAAGCCCAGCTTTCTAGTAGTTTTTGTAGTTTTGTTAGGACTGATGAGCATGGGATTCCGTGACGTGGATCATCAGCTTAAATGTCTTGGGCCAATACATGAACCAAAATCCCATCTATAAAGGTTTTTTATTTATCATATAAAAAAACTTTTGCACTTTTTTATCCATCCAGGGTGCAGTTGGGCCCATAGGGGCGCCATTCATCTAGTGGTGCAGAAGCATCGTACTGTGTGGCCCAATGCTCAGGCAGCGGAGCGGTTGGGTAGCTTTCAGACACTCTGCATCATATGTATCAGTGTGAATGGTGTCCTATGCAGGCCCAGTATATGCATGGCAGGTCGCCTCCCACATCTTGCTGATAGAGGTGATTTATCAGCCTGCAGCTGGGCTTGCTTCACATTTGGGCTCTGACTGCGTCCTGTAAGTGCACTTGGTTTCTGTTTTTGGCATGGATAGCTCCCTTCTGTACCCAAAGTGAGCTGGCACCTCAGTGAGAGCAGATTGAATGTTAGGGTTTCTCTGGGGGCACAACAAGGTGTTTCATGCATTAAAAAAGCAAAAAAGCCCACCCTCCTGTCCAGTCCCAGAAATGATGGTTCAATGTTACTGGATGCTGGCATTCTTTCTGATGTATGGTTTGATCTTCAGTAGAAGTGCACAATAGACTGTGGATATCTGTGCAATAGTACCCATACCTTTGAAATAAACTGCATAGCCCATCTCCCTAGTGAGCCGTGAGGCACTACACTATTTATTATATCTCTCAGGTTCCAAATTGGCCGATAAATTTTACTATGTGTTTCCTTATGCATATTGTAATTTTGATGTTGTGATGCTTTTAAAAGCTCTTCAATAAAGATTATTAATTTTTATACATTCCTCTGTCTCTGGTGAGATGTTTTGATATATATTGCTGTTGGAAAGGGTATATTTTGAAGGAGTTAGGATTAACTCATTGTTTTTATCACATCTGAGGAAAACCCGGCCTGGGTTAAAACCCAGGTCTCAACAGCCATGCCGTCAAATTCAGGCCTCTCGACTGTTGGTGGAATATTGGGCCCTGAGTTAGAAGATCCGGACGGTCTGGAAGGCGCCAGGGCTTGTCGGCGATGAGTCGTACCAGGCACATCTGGGCCAATCTGGTGCCACTACAATGACGGGGATGCCCTCAATCTTGATTTTCCTCACCGCCCTGGGTATCAGAGGCAGTGGGGGAAAGATGTAAGGGAGTTGAAACCGAGTCCAAGACTGGACTAGTGCATCCGCTCCTACTGATTGCGGGTCGTGAGATCGAGCCATGAAAGTGGGCACCTTGGCATTCAGTCACGAAGCCATGAGATCCACATCCAGAGTCCCCCAGCGATGACATATCTGCTGGAAAACGTCCGGATGTAGGGCCCACTCTCCCGATGAAATGCCTTGACTGCTGAGGAAGTCCGCCACCCAGTTGTCAACACCTGGAATGTGCACTGCTGAGATCACTGACAGGGTTGATTTGGCCCAGTGGAGAATGGGTTCCACCTCGCGCATCGCTTTTGGGCTGCGGGTTCCTCCCTGGTGATTGACATATGCCACTACTGTGGCATTGTCCGACTGGACTTGAATGTGGCAACGTGCCAGAAGATGATGAAAGGTCTGTAGCACCATAAATATGGCCCGAATCTCCAGGTGATAGGCAGTGTGGATTCCTGTGGAGACCATTGGCCCTGTGCTGTGTGGCATAGCTGTATAAACCGCTCCCCAACCTATGAGGCTGGCGTCGGTAGTGAGCACTGCCCAGTGAGCAGGAAAGACCTCCCCTGATGCTGGTCGCATCCACCAGCGAAGGGATTGCTTGATCCTGGAGGATAGCCAAAAGATCCGGTCTAGGGTGAACGGGCTCCTGTCCCAGGCTGTTAGAAGAGCCATCTGCAGAGGCCCGAGGTGCAGTTGGGCAATGGGTACCGCCTCCATCGCCACAACCATCCTGCCCAGTGCCTAGGACTCTCATTCCAAAACAGAGTGAGACGAAGGGCGAAGAAGAGCTCGGACAGCCTGTTGTAGAGCACGAGACTTGTCCTGAGGGAGAAGCACCAACCCACGGGAGGTATAGAAAACCATCCCCAGGAAAGCGATGGCCCGATCCGGAACTGGAGAAGATTGGGACAGATTAACCACCCACGCCAGACGGCATAGGGTTTCTACGGTGCTGTGGATGCTCTCTTCGCAGTCCGCGAAGGAAGGGCTTTGATGCGCTTGGGATATCGGGATGTGTAGATATGCATCTCGAATATCTATCGAGGCCAAGAATTCCCCTTCTTCCACTGATGAAATGATTAAGCGGAGGGACTCCATGTGGAAATGCCAAAAACGAACAAACTTGTTCAGGTGCTTTAAGTCCAAGATGGGGCGTACAGACCCATCCTTTTTGGGAACTACGAAAAGGTTTGAGTAGAACCCTCTGAAATGCTTGTCTTCCGGAACGGGGATGACACCCACCTGCAGGAGAGAGTCGACGGCCTGGAAAAAGGCGCGAGCCTTTGACTGGGACCCTGGAGGAGTGGAGGGGAAAAAAAAACGAGTGGGAAGTCAGGCAACAAACTATGTTGTAGCCGGAAGACACCAGTTCCCTGACCCACCTGTCTTCTGTGACGGAGAGCCAGACGTGATGAAAACAGGAAAGTCGGCCGCCTACCAGGGTGGCGT
This sequence comes from Allobates femoralis, assembly GCA_033576535.1. Classification (NCBI taxonomy): domain Eukaryota; kingdom Metazoa; phylum Chordata; class Amphibia; order Anura; family Aromobatidae; genus Allobates; species Allobates femoralis. The sequence continues at coordinate 828,515,976 of JARQOC010000003.1, read as the reverse complement.
CTTCCGCGAATGAAGGAGAGTCAGGACGACTAGAGCCTATGGGATCTGGACCCCTTAGGTTTGGGCTGTCGTGACCGAGACCGCCAGGTCGTGTTAGTTAGTGGTGTGTGAACTGGGAACCCCTGTCCCTTCGTGGGGAGAGGTTTGTAGTTTGCGGCGAACGGGAGGCCGCCCAGACAAACGAATTCTGAAAGGATTGAAAACGCGTCGGACAAAGGGGTGTCTAGGCTTCTGTTGGGGAAGTGAAGTGCTCTTCCCTCCAGTGGCGTCAGCTATCAGTTGATCTAGCCATTCCCTGAAGAGCCGGCCACTAAGGTAGGGGACACTAGTTAGGGATTTCTTAGAGGCAGAATCCGCTTTCCACTCTCGGAGCCAGAGCGCCCTACGAATGGGAATGGCATTTGAAGCTGCCACGACTGTGCAATTAGCCGAGTCCAGGGATGCATGAATAACATATACCCCGGCTACCGAGATCTGGACTGCAAGATCCGTCAACTCGGGGGAAAAGCTGCTATCTCGTAGAGAGGCGTGTAGTGTGTCCGCCCAGGACATAATTGCCTTAGCAACCCATACAGAGGAGGCAAAGGAGGGTGATATGGAGGAGCCAGATGCCTCAAAAACAGAGCGAGCCAGCTGTTCAATCTGTCAGGTGTTTAATCGAGGACCCATCAGGCAGGGAAAGCTAGACGGTAAAGCGGGGGATCGACTTGTGGGGAATCTGCTCAGTCCTGGCCTAAAGCAGGAGAGAAATGGTAGCGAGCCTCGATAGCCTTGCGGTTCTCAAACATCTTAAGTGGTTGGGATCTAGGTTTCTTCAAGATCTCCTGGAACTCAGAATGATCCGCAAAAAACTTTTGTGGACGCTTTACCCTCTTGAAAGACACAGTATGTTCTGGTGTCTCACAGGGAGGGTCATCGACATGAAGCATCTGGTTGACGGCGGTCATCAAATCCTGCGTGTTGGGGGAGTGAAAGTCAAAGGATACCTCCAGCTCAAGATCAGAGTCCGGGTCCTTAATGGCCGAGATAAGGGTGAGCCTGGTTCTAGCTCCCTGGAGGGTGAGCCGTGGGAACCCTGTGAGGACGCAGGAGAAGCACTCCTATGTCTTTTCCGCCCCGTTTCGGTCACAGATTGCTGTCTATCTCGTGGTCTGCCCTTATGTGGAGTGCTCTCGTGTGCCGGAGTGTCCTTCTGTGAGCTTGATTGATCTGGGGTGCCGGTTGTGAGGCAGCTCTGCAGTGCCTGGAGCAGGCTAGTAGAGAGCTTATCCATGGATTGTGACATTGATTGCATTAGGAACAGAGCCCATTCCAGTGGGTTAGGGGCACAGAGAGATTTGGCGTCGGTGGAGGGCTCCTGTACAGTATTAGGGTCACAAGTCTGACAATGCGGGGCAACATGTCCGCTAGGCAGTTGAGCTCAGCATGTAATGCAAGAGGCATAAAAAGATTTGAAGGTTTTGGGGGCCTTCTTAGTGGCCTTTGAGCTCTGCATTGTTAATTTGCAGATTGTATGCAATATAGGTCACACTCTAAAATCTGTTGAGCTCCTTACCCCAAATCTATAGTCCGGCTCCGATGCAACTGTGCCCAGTGATCTGTGTGCCCCTGTGCTGAGAGGCTGGATGCCGCGGTAACCGCCAGTATGTAGCGGTACTGGTGCAGTTATGGAGGCTGCACGTGGCCTCTGAAATGCTAGTCTTCCGGAGGAAGTTGGAGAGCTGCAGAGAAAGCGTGCAGCTGGATCTTGCGTGCAGTGCCGACTAAAAGGCGGACCACCCCTCTGGGAAGCAGCTAGGAGGCGTTCTGTTCAAGAGTAATGTCACCCAGAGGCAAGCTGGGGGGCCGGGACCATGCAAAGTAGGCCGAAACCGGGGACTATAGTGGATTGCGGTCCCGGAAATGAGAGCAGGTCGGCGCGGATGACAGATCCGTGCCCTGATGCTGCAGCTGCCAGAGGGAGCCCTCCTGCCAGTGAATTGCAGGTGGTCCCATGGGTTATTTACTGGCAATGAGCATCAGGGCTCTGGAGGAGAGAGCCTGCATGTGTTACCTAATGCTGGCCCTGCAACACATTGTCTCACATTCCTGCCGTCCCCAGCATCAAGGAGCCAGACATCAAATCCCTGACTGACCGAAGGTACAGCAGTCACTATTGCTCCCTCCCTCCTGGTTGTGAGGAGGGGGGGGGGGGGGGGGGAAGTTGTGCTCCTTGTCTGTGGTGGTGGCAGTCGCAGAGTTGTGTATGGAGGAGGGATTGTCCCCCTGATTCAAACAGTTCTGATGATTGAAAACAAGAGGCAGATGACTGAGAAGATCCTGAATCACAACTCCTGGAATCCATGCTGACTGAGGTGGAATGTGTGCTCATGGAGACTCCCCCTCAGCAGCACAGACCTGCAGACCGGAGAGGGGCTGCGCAGAGTTAGTCAGACATTTGTAGTTTAAATACCAGGATTCTATCTCCTCTCAATGCTGAGGGTTTGTTCGGACTGTGAGCACACAGTGCGGAGGAGCTGCGTGTTGGGTGTAGCTCCTCTGGACCAGAGTTAAGCAGCGGGTGGCCCTGTACTCACCATGTGCGGCAGGTGCAGGGCAGCTTCTCCCTGCAGTCACTCGATTGGAGCCGCTTCCGACTCCACAGCATGAAATGAACATGCGGAGGAGTGGACTGACCGCAACCCGCACCGCAGCTCCAAACACGCTGCGGGCGGGTTAAGCATAGTGAGATGGGATTTCTTGAAATCCCATCCACTATGCTTGTACTGTACTACGCAGCGTTATGGACGCAGCAGCAAGACGCTGCATCCAACACACTGCGTATACTCATCGTGTGCACGCACCCTTACAGTGCATCATCCTGGCCAACTTTGTGATCTTCAGACTGACACACTGGCCCATTTCACATCTAAAGCTGTGCTGCATTTGGCTTTATTTGCGTTTGTATGCGTTTTTACTGCTAAAAATGCATCCAAAAATGTGGTCTGCTGCATTTAGGGCTGTGTTTGCAAAAACGCATCCATTTTTGCAAACAGGTGTTTTTTGCATGCGTTTTCTATGTATTTTGCACTGAACCCTATGGGTGCGTTTTTGGATGTATTTTTAGCGGCAAAAACACATGCAAATGAAGCCAAACGCAGCACAGTATTAGATGTGAAATGGGCCAATGTTACAAATCCTGTGCTAGGAGACTCTCCAGGCCAGTGCAGGTTTGCATTCATTGACCCCTGGCAGAGCCCCCAGAAATTGTTGAAATCAGAATCACCTTTCCTCTGGATGGCATTGTCTGACAGGAATGTTTTCCCCCTGTACTCACCCCCCCCCCCCCCCACTCTGGCATGACCCCCCTTCTCCATGTCACCTACCCTCCCCCCCCCCCACATCCCAGCTCTGGGCACATCCCCCTCTCCATGTTTATAGTATATACAGGGATTGTGGGGTGCATTATACTATATGGAGCACTATTATGGTGCATTATAATATATATAGAGGCAATCATGCTACATTATAATATTTGGAGGGCTCTGTGGGAGCATGATAATTCTTGGAGGACTATAAGTAAGCCTTTATACTTTGTGGAGGGCTATTTGACAGTTGTGTGGGGGCCATTATACAGTGTGAAGGCATGTAGGGGCCATTATTCTATATGTGGGTCCATTATATTGTATGAAGGGCTGTGTGGGCGTCACAGTGGGGGATCATACCGTAGAAGAGGGGGTAGTAGTTTTATATGGCGAGTATATTCTAAACTCTATATTTTAACTAGAAATGTTGGGGGTCGTCTTATATGCCCAGTCTTATACGCCGGAAAATACTGTATGCCGTCATGAAGCAACACTGATTGTGAATCAATTTCTCCTGCTGTTGTGCAAACTGAATAGAGCAAGTAAGGGTATGTGCACACAGGGAGGTTTAGGGCCATTTTAGCAGCGGAAACCGCCGGTCGGTTTCCATCAGGTTTATGCAAATTTATGTTAATCCAAAAGCGGCTTTTGGATTAACATAGAAACCTATGGAAACCGACACCCGGTGTGCACACACCGGCGGTTTCCACATGCTCATCCGTTGCTAACCCGCTGGGTTCCCAGCGGGTTAGCAAAGAATGAGCATGTTCTATAAACCGGCCGGTTCTGCAGCGGCTGCAAGCAGAATCATGTCCTGCTTCCAGCCGCTGCAGAACCGACGCCACTAACCCGCTGTGCACCGCCGCACACCCGCCCGTCTTCCGCAGCACGGACCCGACAGGAAGCCGGTGGACGGCTCCGGAGCTTCCTGTCGGGTCCCGCCCAGCCGCCGCCGCCCCTAACCCGCCCCCGTGTGCACATAGCCTTAAAAAGTAAATAATTGGAACACCTCCCATCTATAAAGGAGCAGTTTGGCAGGTGGTGACTACAGACCATTTCTCTGTTCTCTTTTTTGGTCACTTTTGCATTTTGTCATTGCTCTCACCCCTAGAGGTAGCATGAGGCGGTGTCTTCCAGCATGGCTCATAAGGGTAACTGTCAGCACAATGTCCAGAACATTGAGCCGATACCAGGAGACAGGCCAGTACACCAGGGGATGTGGAGGGAGCCATAGGAGGGCAACAACCCAGCAGCAGGACATTTACTATCCTCAGTTCTGAGGGTCTTTACAAAAGAATTCAAGAAGTAACATTCCTTATTTAGATATAAATCAATACTACAGTACTGCTGTGTATATTGAAAGTCATGGTCTACTCTGAACATCAGATAGACTGGCTTTCACAGGAGATCCATCACGACAGGCACGGAGGTATTCAGCAGACCATCTGTCATGGCTAACCATAGGTGCCCGACACTCACGTTATAGGTGTGCTGATGGGTGCTTAGAATGACGCACCCCCATGTAGCTGTTAACCTGTTTAAATGCCGTTTTCAATCTTAACAGCTACGGGCAAAGATTTACACCACCTGCAACTAATCGGAATCTTATATTTCACCGTTTATTCAGGAACCCCCTCCCCCACCCGCACGAGTCCTTGAGCACAACTTTTCTTGAATGGAAGATAGGCGAGACAAGTTAAGAGCTGGAGATTGTGTGTAGCTCTGGCTTAAAAAGGACATGTCATCAGTTAAAGGAAACCTAACCCCACAAACTGACTGACCCCCCCCGCATCTTTAGACTTGTCCCTGCATCCCCTCTTATCATTTCTAGCAATCCCTTTTGCAGAAAAAAAAAATCAATTTTGTAAAGTAGAGATAAGTTTATATTCACCTCCGTCCTGTGTGGGTTCTCGGTTTCTGAATTAGTCTCAAAGGCTGGCCTGTCTGGTGCAGCCTTGTAATTATGCACGCCCCTCTATGCTTACCAAGAGCCTGGCCGCGTCATGAAAGGGGCAGGGCTAAATCGTGGTGTGCTGTTAGCCCCGCCCCCTTTCATGGCCAGGCTCTGAGTAAGCATAGAGGGGCGTGCATAATTACAAGGGAGCAGCAGACAGGCACGCCTTTGAGACTAATTCAGAAACAGAGAACCCACACAGGATGGAGGTGAATATAAACTTCTCTACTTTACAAAAATCGATTTTTTTTCTGCAAAAGGGATGGCTAGAAATGATAAGAGGGGGTGCAGTGACAAGTCTAAAGATGTGGGGGGGGGGCAGTTTGTGGGGTTAGGTTCCCTTTAAAACATGACCATTTTTTGCCTCTGTTTAAGTATTCCACTCTTATGAGCTTTTTTTTGTTTTCAGTGATACTATTTAAGGGACGTTACAAGGGGGTGTGGCACAGGGTAATGCAGTGCAGCCTTAAGACACACCCCTGAGGAACCCCAACAGCCGCACCCTTTGAATAGACCATATTAAAAACTAGCACTGAATAAATAAAAAAAAAAAAAAAAAAAAAAAAGTCCCATACCACTGGAACCAAACGGAAAAACAGAAACTGAGGAATAGAAGGAATACACTGAGCAAAAAAGAGAATTTTGTTTACGTACCGTAAATTCTTTTTTCTTTAATCATCAATGGGAGACCCAGACAATGGGGTTTAGGGCTCCGCCCTCCGGAGGTCACACTAGGTACTACAAGTTTGTAGACACCGCCTCCTCCGCTTATAAACCCCCACCGTAGGGAACATCCTCAGTTTAGTCCATAAGCTGCGAGGAGAAAAATGAACCACACCCGAAACATCGGGAAGAATGCCGTGCACAGACGGTTTGAACAACCCGGAAAAACACTGTCTCAACAGAGAACAGACCAAATGCAAACATGCAACGGAACAACTGGGTGGGTGCTGGGTCTCCCATTGATGATTAAAGAAAAAAGAATTTACGGTACGTAAACAAAATTCTCTTTTTTCTGGTCATCATAATGGGAGACCCAGACAATGGGGATGTCCTAAAGCAATACCCCAGGGCGGGAAGAGTTCCTCAACAAGACGGATAAAACACGGTCCCCCTTAAAGGTGGGCAACCGCCGCCTGGAGGACCCGCCTGCCCAAACTTGCGTCCGCAGAGGCATGGGCATGCACCATATAGTGCTTTGAGAAAATGTGCAGGCTGGACCAGGTGGCCGCCTGACACACCTGTAGAGCAGATGCTCGATGTCGCAAGGCCCATGAGGCACCTACAGCTCTAGTAGAGTGTGCCTTCAAACCCACCGGGAGAGGCAAACCAGAAGACCGGTATGCCTCCTGAATGGGAGCCTTGATCCATCTGGCCAAGGTCGACTTTGAAGCCGCGGACCCCTTACAGCGACCCATCGTGAGGACAAATAAGGAATCCGAACTCCTAAAGGAGGCGGTCCTGGACACATAAATGCGTACAGCTCTCACGAGATCCAGAGTATGGAGGTCGCGCTCAACCTGATGAACGGGAGCGGGGCAAAATGATGGGAGAACAATCTCCTGGTTTAGGTGGAAAGTTGAAACCACCTTCGGCAAGAATTCAGGCCGCGGGCGCAACACCACCTTGTCTTGGTGAACCACCAGAAAGGGTGACTTGCACGAAAGTGCAGCCAATTCTGAGACCCTTCTCAGAGACGTAATTGCCACCAGAAAAACCACCTTCTGGGACAGACGAGAGAGAGAGATGTCTCTCAGTGGCTCAAACGGCGGTTTCTGCAGGGCCGCCAGGACCATGTTGAGGTCCCAAGGGTCCAGAGGTCGCCTGTAAGGCGGAACCACCCGAGACACCCCCTGCAGAAATTGACGGACCTTCGGGAGGAGCGCCAAGCGCCTGTCAAACAGCACTGAAAGTGCTGATACTTGACCTTTCAGAGAGCCAAGGGATAATCCCAACTCCAAACCCGACTGTAGGAAGGCCAACAATGTCGGGATGGACAAGGGCCACGGTGAGCGTCCACCAGAGGCACACCAGGAGAAAAAGATTTTCCACGTTCTGTGGTATATCTTCCTGGAGACAGGTTTCCTTGCCCGATTCATCGTGGCAACTACCGTAGGAGAGAAGCCCCTGGACGTCAGCAGCCAGGCCTCAAGAGCCATGCAGTCAATCTGAGGGCCCTGGAATTGAGGTGGAAGAATGGGCCTTGCGCGAGTAGATCTGCGCGTTCTGGAAGAGCCCACCGGTGTCCGCCTGACAGTTGCCACAGGTCCGGGTACCAGGACCTCCTGGGCCAATCCGGAGCCACTAGAATGGCTACCCTGCATTCTGTCCTGATTTTCCACAGAACCCTGGGAATCAGAGCCAGAGGCGGGAATACATATGGCAGCTGGAAGCTGGACCAACTCAGGATCAGGGCATCCGCCCCCAGAGACTGAGGATCCCACGATCGTGCCATGTATTGGGGCACCTGATGATTCAGCCGTGAGGCCATCAGATCCACGTCCGGAGTGCCCCATTCGCTGCAGATGTCCCGGAAGACGTCTGGATGTAGGGACCACTCTCCGGCGTCCATCCCCTGTCGGCTCAGATAGTCGGCCTCCCAGTTCTCGACCCCTGGGATGTGAACTGCGGAGATCAGGCAGCCGTTTTCCTCCACCCAGGTTAGAATGCGGTGGACTTCGGCGAGGGCCTGAGCACTTCTGGTCCCTCCCTGATGATTTATGTAGGCGACGGCCGTCGCATTGTCGGACTGAACCCGAATGGGTCGTCCTGACAGGAATTTCTGAAACGCCAGGAGCGCCAGATAGACCGCCTTGATCTCCAGCACGTTGATCTGTAACGCCGACTCCGACTGAGTCCAGAGGCCTTGAGCCCTGTGGTGCAGGAACACCGCACCCCAGCCCTTCAGACTGGCGTCGGTGGTCACCACTAACCATGACGGTTTTAGAAAGGACCGGCCCCGAGACAGATGATGTGGCTGGAGCCACCACTGTAGGGAGTCCCTGGTCGATTGTGACAGCGTCACCAGCCGATTCAGAGAAATCGCCCTTTTGTCCCATCGGCGAAGAATCTCCAGCTGGAGAGGTCGGAGGCGAAACTGTGCGAAAGGCACCGCCTCTATCGCCGCCACCATGCGTCCCACCAGTCTCATCAACCCCCGTAGGGAAGATTGTGGTGACAGGAGAACATTCTGTACTCCTGATTGGATCGCAAGCTGTTTGGCTTGAGGTAGGGACACCAGGGCTGAGTCCGTGTGGAAGTCCATGCCCAGATATGTCAAAGACTGGGTCGGAACCAGGGTTGACTTTGGAATGTTGAGAAGCCACCCGAACTGTTCCAGAGACTTCATGGTCACCTCCAGGCTCACCCGACAAAGGTCTTCCGATGGCGCCCTGACCAGTAGGTCGTCCAAATAGGGAATGACGGCGTGTCCCTGCACATGCAGGAGAGCCATCATGGAGGCCATCACCTTTGTGAACACTCGCGGTGCCGAGGCTAGCCCGAATGGCAGTGCCACAAATTGGAAGTGTTCTTCCCCCACTGCGAATCTCAACCAGCGCTGATGAGCTGGTGCAATGGGTACGTGAAGGTAAGCGTCCCTGATATCGATGGACGCTAGGAAATCCCCCTGCGACACAGCCGCGATCACGGAGCGCAGGGATTCCATACGGAACTTCCGAACCAACACGTGACGGTTGAACAACTTTAGGTCCAGAACCGGACGGAAAGAGCCGTCCTTCTTTGGGACAATAAAGAGGTTGGAGTAAAAACCCCTGAACCTCTCTCCCGTGGGCACTGGGACCACCACTCCGTCTCTGCGGAGTCCCTCCAAAACCAGATGAAAAGCCTGAGCCTTGTCTGGGGATGGGACAGACCGATGGAATCGGTGTGCTGGCTGTGACGTCAGCTCTATCCTGTAGCCTTTTGAGACTACGTCTCGGACCCACTGGTCTTGGACGTGGAGAAGCCATCTGTTCTGAAAAAGAGACAGGCGGCCCCCCACTTGTGGGGAGACAGGATGAAGGCGCGAGTCATGCCGAAGCGGGTTTAGGGGTGGCAGCTGCTGCCCCTGCCGGCTTCTTTTGGCGACCTTTGTTGCGCCACTGAGTAGAGGGCTTGCCCCCACGGTCCGCGCGAGCGGACGTTGCTGATGACTGCGAGCTGGGGCGAAAGGACCACTGTTTTGGGTTCCTTTTCACGGTATACCGTGGCTTAGGCTTATTCTGCGGTATCTTAGACTCAGCAGAATCCTTTATCAGCTTGTCCAGCTCGGTGCCAAAGAGCCTGTCACCAGAAAACGGAAGATTTTGCAAAATCTTCTTTGACGTGGCATCTGAGTCCCAGAGACGCAGCCACAACAACCTGCGGATCGCTATAGCATTGGCAGAAGCCACAGCCGAGCGAGTGGCAGTTTCCAAAGTTGCCGTCCTGGCGTAATCCGCATAAGCCCTCGCTCTGTCGGTGAGCGCCAGGACCTCTGGGCTGGACCTAGCGAGATCAGAGATACCATCCAAGCAGGAGGTAATCGCTTGTAGGGTCCAGACCGCGGCAAAATTAGGGGCAAATGAAGACCCCACAGCCTCATAGGAAGACTTGGCGAGTTGCTCGACCTGTCTATCAGTAGCATCCTTCAATGAGGAGCTATCAGAGGCAGAAAACAAGGAACGTGCAGCAATCCTGGTCATGGAAGCATCCACCTTCGGGGACTGCGACCACTCCTGAAGCACGTCTGGAGGAAAGGGAAAGCGAAGGTCCTTAGGTTTACGGACGTATCGCCGCCCAGGATGTAACCTGGGTGCTCTAATCACCCTTCCAAAATTAGTGTGGTCCATAAAGGATCCACTTGGTCTAGCCTCCGGCCGCAGCCATTGATAGACCTCCTTGGGGTGCACCGTCACCTCCTCAGGAGGAGTGACCAGACGTAATGTCTCATTGATGGAGGACACCAGATCCTCCACCCCATCTGGAGGTTCAGAGACAGACCCGAGAATAGAACCCCCATCATCCTCCTCACCATCAGAGGAACGCTCCTCATCAGAGGGAGCTTGGAGCTCTGGAGAGGCCTCACGAGCTCGCTTAGGGGGTCTCACAGTAGCAGCAAGAGACACCCGGGGTAACTAGGAGGAGTAGCTGGGTTTTCCAGTCTCCTATGAAGTGCCTCCAGGGATTGCGACATGGAGGACATCTGGGCCAGCAGAGATTCATTTATCTTACTCTGCGTTTCCCATGTCCCTGGGATCAGCCGAACCTCAGGGTACAGACCCGCAGATTCTGACTCAGCAGCAACTGTCCGGGTCTCTGGGCGCCCGCAATTATTGCAGGACCCCTCCACCAGTGAACCGTTGCATGTAGCGCAGGTAATGGTGTCATCTGCTGCCTTAGCAGCATGCTTCCTTACTGAGGACATCGCCACAGAAGGGGTAAATAAGCCAAGTTGTAATAAACAAACCGGAGATCCCGGTGGCTTACCGACCGCAGGAAGCGGTAGGAGGAAGCGGTGCGATTGTGTGACCTCCGCGAGTTCCGGTCTCCCCTGAGAGTGCAGACACACGCTGCAGCCAGCCGGGAAGAGAGAGAAGATGGCCGCCGACTGTAAAGACGTAGGCGTGGCCAGGAACACGCGGGAGAACACAAAACACGCCCATCGGTGATGTCACCACCAGAGCTGCTTCCTCCTCCTCCAGACTGCCTCAGCAATGGAGGTGCCAGAGCCCGCAGCGCGGGAAAAGAGTGTGGCATAGTACACATACACACACAGACTGCATGCACCAAATAAACAGCAGCAGCCTACAGCCTCAGCCCCTGTGTCACACAGGGCGGTCAGCCAGAGTGACCCCAGCACAGGGTACACCATCAGAGCCGCGGACCCGAGGGTAACCGCGCGGCCTGAGTGTCTGACACACAAGGTGACAGACACTACCCCCAGGCACACAGGAGACACACAAGGTGCCTCAGTGCCGGTCCGGTCTGTAAGCACCTTTAGGGAGGCCTCGGACGGGGGTACAGCACCAGTCCGGAATGTAAGCACCATTTAGGGAGGCCTCGGACTGGGCTGGCTCCGTCCGGTCTGTAAGCACCATTTAGGGAGGCCTCGGACGGAGCGGAGCTGTGCAAGGCTCCGGGCTCCCCCTCTCCAGAGCCTCTACGGAGGGATGGAAAGGAAGGAGCTCGACAGCGTACCGGGAGAACAACTAAGTGTCCAGGCTAAAAGCCCTCCGGTACCTCCACCAGCGTGTTCCACAAAGGGTGAGCGGGGAGACTGTCGAGGGTCCCGACCGGGACCAATTACCTTGTCTTCATACGCCATCACGTAAGCTGTGAGAATGCAGTGAAGTGCAAGCAAAGCGTGATCCTCCGAGCACACTAAGTTTAAAACTGAGGATGTTCCCTACGGTGGGGGTTTATAAGCGGAGGAGGCGGTGTCTACAAACTTGTAGTACCTAGTGTGACCTCCGGAGGGCGGAGCCCTAAACCCCATTGTCTGGGTCTCCCATTATGATGACCAGAAAACAAACATTTATGCTGCTGACAGGACCTCCAAGAATTAAGACTAATCAATCCCTTCCCCCTTTTTGATATTGCATAGACAAAGGATGCCATGAGGGACAACCATATAAATTGAAAACAACTTAAGAGGGGGTGAGGTGTCCCCTTTCAGACAATGCTCCGCCCTGGCTGCAGATTTTTTTTTTTTTTTTTTTTTTTTTTAACCTTCCTAGCGTTATTCCCGAGCCTGACTCGGGGTTAACATTCACTACCAGAAGCGTTAACCCCGAGTCAGGCTCGGGCTTACCCGCGTTCGCGGCAGATGAAGTGAGAAAACTGCATCTGCCGCACTTGTGCCGCACTAGCGGCGCGGTTGCGGTAATCTGCATAGGAACCAACCACCTCTGATGACCCTCATACATTGTTAATATGTGCCCCTGCAGCCTAGTAAACCATTAGCAGCACTGTTGTTGTGGGCAAAGTGGCTGCAGTAGAAGTGCGATAATGATGGTATATACTTACATGCCTGCGTTCTTGAGGGCGTCTCCCTGTGTGTGCTGGCACTTGTGGGCTGTGCTCATCATGTCTGCTCGCCCCCTCCCTTATGCACGCCCCCTCTCAGCCTGCTATAGTGATGTGAGGCTGATTGCGTCATAAAGGGGCGGGGCTAAATCGTGGCATCACGGTAGCCCCGCCCCTTTATGACGCAATCAGCCTCACAGCACTATAGCAGGCTGAGAGGGGGCGTGCATAAGGGAGGGGGCGAGCCGACATGATGACCACAGCACAACAAGTCCCAGCACACACAGGGAGACGGCCTCAAGTACGCAGGCATGTAAGTGTCTAAAATTATCGCACTTCTACTGCAGCCACTTTGCACACAACAACAGTGCTGCTAATGGTTTACTAGGCTGCAGGGGCACATATTAACAATGTATGAGGGTCATCAGAGGTGGTTGGTTCCTATGCAGATTACCGCAACCGCGCCGCTAGTGCGGCACAAGTGCGGCAGATGCGGTAGATGCTGTTTTTTAACCGCATCTACCGCGAACGCGGGTAGCCCGCTTTTAGCAACAAATTCCAGAAATAAACAGACCGCCAGGGAGGTTAAACAACCTTCTATACTCACAAGGTCCAAAGCAAGACACTGGCAGAGACTCTGCAGGGAAGAGAGAACAATACCCCCTGCAGCCAGGGCAGAACATTGTCCCTTTTTCAGACAAAGTCAGAATTAAGCAAGGAATAAAAACCCACAGGCGTCTCCAGTAAAGTTTTCATGGAACATTTTACTCTCCAATTGAGAAATTTCTGTACATTTAAAGCCACAAGTGCTTCAATAAGTTTAGTGAAAATGGAACCAGAGAAGAGCAATAACAGCAACAGCCACAGACTGGAAATGGAAACTGGTGGAGTTTACTCAAAAGAAGACAGGAAATTTATAACAATTTCTTTCAGCTTGGCGTCTGCCTGCTCAGAGATTTTCCCGTCAGCCCTGAAAACAAAACAAAACAAATTAAAATTAATTATCTTTGTTACCTTTTTTTTAGTATTGCCATAAACAGAAGATCAAAATCTGATAAGCAAAGTATTTTAGGAGGATAATTTCTATTTGCATCAGGTGGAAATCTGGCATTACATGGCTCAATTATCTATGGGTGCAACATTATGCCTGTACATGAGACATTAGTAATAAGCTTTGCTGCGAAACACAGTTGATCAGATATTGACGCACCTGATGGTTGCAAGCAGCTCCTGGTGTTGACTCTTAATGTGGGATAGGAAAGCGTTCTCGAATCTTGTGATCTTACTTGGCTCCATTTTGTCTAGATAACCCCTCACACCGGCATAGATAACTGTCACCTGCTCCTCAATGGCCATGGGCACTGCAGAACAATGCACATGTTAATATTCACATCACCATTACTGTAAGAGTCAAAGTGGAGATAAAGGCATGTGGCTCACCATACTGTCCCTGCTTGAGCAGCTCAGTCAGACGGACACCTCGGTTCAGCAGTTGTTGGGTTGCAGCATCCAAATCTGAGCCGAACTGGGCAAAAGCTGCTACTTCACGGTACTGAGCTAACTCCAGCTTCATGGTACCGGCCACCTAAGGACAGAATAGACAGACTGAGCATAGGCTTTGTTAAGAGGTTCCACTGGATTTTTTTTTTTTTTTTTTAAATTGTTCAGATAAGAGGAAAGAAGAATCTACCACATGCAAATAAAATGTATGCACCTGCTTCATGGCTCTGGTCTGAGCAGCAGACCCGACACGGGACACAGACAGACCGACATTGATGGCAGGTCGGATACCCTTGTAGAACAACTCTGTCTCCAAAAAGATCTATGACAGAAAAATGGACAAATTGTGAATTCTGCCTTCTCCACGTCACCAAATGTAGACACCAGCTGAAACATCAAACATGGGGGGAGACTTACTAACACTCACCTGTCCGTCAGTAATGGAAATTACATTGGTTGGGATGTAAGCAGACACATCACCGGCTTGGGTCTCAATGACTGGGAGAGCGGTCAGAGATCCACCACCAAACTGGTCATTCATTTTAGCAGCTCTCTCAAGCAGACGGGAGTGGAGGTAGAACACATCACCGGGGTAGGCCTCACGACCGGGAGGACGACGCAGCAGTAGAGACATTTGGCGGTAGGCCACAGCCTGGCAAAAAAAAAAGTTAAGAATTGTAACAAATATCTGACAAAGAGTCAGCATTACTACACTGCGGCAAAGATTGCATGCAAAAACTTTGAGAAAAAGGCAGCCATAACATTTTTTAGTCTCAACATCTTTGGCATGAACTAGTGCCAAGTTTGATGCAGGTGATATATGCATTAAAAGTCAACCTCTTTCTACTTTTTAAAAGGTAGCAAGAAAAGTAAGCAGGACCAGGGAGGAGGGAGCATGGCTAGTAAATATATTACGCTTTACACCACGGAAGGCTTAAATATGGATTGCAGAATGTTTATTAAGAGACATGTACCTTTTAATAAATTCGGGCGAGTGGTGGGTTGGGGCTGTCTTATGCCAGTCAAACGTCTGTTAATTACTCCAACCAATAAGTACAACTGCGGAGCCCTAAGCATCTAATAATTAACAATGCACAAGTTTTGCAGCCCTTATAGACTGCACATATGCAACGTTTTCCCAGACCCCTTTTATGATTATTACCTGTTTGGACAAATCATCATAGATGATCAGAGCGTGTTTTCCATTGTCTCGGAAATATTCTCCCATGGAGCAGCCAGAGTATGGTGCCAGGTACTGCAGGGGCGCAGCATCAGAGGCGGTGGCAGACACCACAATTGTGTACTTCATGGCATCTAACATAAAAAAATTTAAACATGATGTAAATAGAAGCCACTATTGGAACAAACAAAAGCTACAATAAGAAAGACGACAACTGCAACTGAACATTAAAATCTTTTGTGATTCAATCAAGTTAATCAGCTTTAAATTGTACATAAATCAGTGAATAATATCTGGAAAACTGTAACAGCCTACAAAGTCATAATATATATTTTTATATACAGAATAAATATTTTTTTAGAAGAACACAAAATACCATATTTTGCATATTATAAAAATGTATTTACTTGTTAAAAAAGGATGTCTAAATACTGGAGTGCAGTATTATAATCTACGTATTATTTTACCGGGGACACTGTGGTGCAGGTTATCAACGGATAAAAAAAAAAAAAAAAAAAAAAAAAAAAAAAACTCAGTGGCAACATGTGTGGGGCAATGCTTGCGGACCCGAGGTTAGGAGCGGTCGTGGCGACACCACACGGGTGCCATTGATGTCCGGGAAGTGTACACGATTGGCATAAGGAAAATGGCTACGAATACAGTGCACACGCACACCGAGGTCTCAAGAGAGAAGAGGTTTCAATCTTCACATGTACTGCCTCCATAGCCATTTTCCCAAATTCCACTATGTCAGAAGCAGCGCATGTGAAGATTAAGATGTTTATGCCAAACAAGTACACAGCCCAGACCTAATGGCACCCGCATCGTGTCACCCCCCGCCTCCTATCTTTGGGCCAAATGCTTCACACTTGATGACGACTATTAGCGGCGACCCTGCTGACCCTTTCCTGGTAAGATATATCCAGATTATAAAATGCACTCCCATTTTACCCCCCAATTTGATGGGGGTGGGCGACCTATAATCTGGAAAACACAGTACTTTAAAAACAAATAAATAAAAATAATACAAGTTAAAAAAAATTTAAAGATGACACAGTAGCAATGCAGTTGTGAAACTAAAAACAGCAGGCATTTCCATGACAAACTAAAAGTCCCGAAATGCAGGTTAACAGCTGGCGTGCCGTTTATTGGCAATTACGGATGTTCTACTCATACCTGCGTCTGTCAGCCTCTTAACCAACTGAGCTACAGTGGATCTCTTCTGTCCAATGGCCACATAGATACAGTATAGTTTCTTCTTCTCATCAGTTCCGTCATTGAAACGCTTCTGGTTGATAATGGTATCAATGGCGATGGAGGTTTTGCTGAAAAGCGAAGAGTGCAGGTGTAATTTCACAATCAAAGTAGTAGTCATGTGGAGTGACTACACTGCATGTTTCATAAAAGCATCGTAGAGCTTCATCCTACACAATTCCTCATTACTGATTACACAAGGCAAACTAAGAATTGTGGCCAAACAGCTTCCAGTTTGTGATCATGACAAACTCCTGCTGAATCCCGGACAGCCGATCACGGAATAAGCTGTGTAATGGCCGTATCTGACCGTACAGGAACATAGACTGATCAGACCACATCCCCTGGGCTGGCAAGGACACGAGAGTATACAGACATTACAGCATGGTGTCATAGATTATTCTTTGAGAGATTAAACATTTCCCGTTTTTTTTTTTTTTTAAATGTTTTACTACAAAGAAAGAATCATCCATGACCCCATGCTGTAATCTGTCTACTCTTGTTTCCTCCTCGGCCCAGGAGATGTGGTATGATCAGATACAACCATTACACAGTACATAGCAGGGACACATATTTAAGGCTGCTTCCACACTGCAGTTTTTTCACTGATCAGTGTCCATCAGATTTGTGTGCCAAAACCCGGAGAGAAACCAGGAGAGGAACTTGCAGAGAAAAACTATAATTGAAAGATTGACACCTGTTCTGAGTTTTGGAGACACTCCTGGTTTTGGCACACAAATCTGATGGACACTGATCAGTGAAAAAACTGCAGTGTGGAAGCAGCCTAAGATGATCTCTGCACAGGATATCTTTATTTAAAAAACACATTAAATGGTGGAAATACAGATTCCAAAAGCTATCAAGATTAACTTTGTTTATGGAAAAACCCCTTTAAAGGGAACCAACCACCTCAGATGACGACTATAAGCAGTTAATACATGTCCCTGCACCCTACCTACACCGTTCCAGCTATGTTTTTGCTAAGAATATTGATAAATGCAAACCGAAATATACACTTTGTAAACTTACATGCCTGCGTATTTCTGGGCGTCTCCCTGTGTGTGCTGGGACTTGTGGGCTGTGCTCATCATGTCTGCTCTCCCCCTCCCTTATGCACGCCCCCTCTCAGCCTGCTATAGTGATGTGAGGCTGATCGCGTCATAAAGGGGCGGGGCTAAATAGCGGCATCCCGGTAGCCCCGCCCCTTTATGACGCAATCAGCCTCACATCACTATAGCAGGCTGAGAGGGGGCGTGCATAAGGGAGGGGGAGAGCAGGCATGATGAGCACAGCCCACAAGTCCCAGCACACACAGGGAGACGCCCAGAAATACGCAGGCATGTAAGTTTACAAAGTGTATATTTCGGTTTGCATTTATCAATATTCTTAGCAAAAACATAGCTGGAACGGTGTAGGTAGGGTGCAGGGACATGTATTAACAGCTTATAGTCGTCATCTGAGGTGGTTGGTTCCCTTTAAGAGTAGTGGTCATAGGCTACCAACTATTCTGTGCTGAGTCGACATGTAACTGATGCCTAACAGCTTTGAGTGTGAAAGTTACCCTCACAGCAGACCCCAGCTCATGTACAGAAGCCACACAGTGCCTCTTACTTTTTGCACAGGGCAGATTAGTCCGTGCCAGCCAGGACTGCTCTTGAGAAAACTGTTGGGACACCTGACAGGTATATACACTTATCTTATTCCTGGTAGTACAATGTGCTGAGGATACATGACAGGGTTCATACAGTTGCCTCAGAAGAACGCCTTTCTCAGAGACTTAAATCAGTCTTACCCAGTCTGTCTGTCACCAATGATCAGCTCACGCTGTCCACGTCCGATGGGCACCAGACTGTCCACAGCCTTGATTCCGGTCTGCATGGGCTCCCGCACAGAGATACGAGGAATGATACCTGGGGCCTTCAGTCCAACTCTCCTGCGGTTCTTTCCAGAAAGTGGGCCCTTTTAACCAAAAGTAAATCAATAACGATTTGTGGTTTATTCCCGTAAATATATTTAATTGTATTTAATTATCCCCATTATTCACTTAAAGCTCCAAATGCCTTAGAAGGGTTGCCTATTGCTGTTCACTTGTGCGCTGTGAGAGGTGCCGACATCTGTACTTATTGATTGTTCACAAGTCTCGGCAGATACGAGCAGCCACGTCCTGAGCGCTGCACACCTAATACAGAGGTGAGTGGCAGACCACCTCTTCTAAATGAAACAGCACTGTATCGCCAATGGCACGGAGTGTTAAGCAACTGGCTGCAGTGGTTACACGACACTGTTCATTTCACAAGAGCAGCAGGAACACAGGGTTTAAGCAGTTTCATAATGCAAGTTTTTTTTTTAGTTTTTAACCCCGTAACACATGACATATTTACATCATGTCAAGACCCTGCCTCATTTGCCAAGGCCACACATGTGACTAACAGTCGCGATTGGATTTGAAAACCACCTGCAGATCTGAACCAGTTAGATCTAACACACATCGGCAGAGAGCAAGTCATTCCCTACTTCCATCGCTGGGTTTGTAGGCTATTGATGGACTGTCATAACAGCCAGGGGTCAACCCTGTGTGTCATTAGGCTCCAACTACATACTAATTGTCAGGTCAGTTTTACCATATAGTGAACAGGTGAATATATATATATATATATATATATATTTTAATAAAAAAAATTGTGGAATTGTAATTTTTTTGCAATTTCACTGCACTTGGAATTTTTTCCCATTTTCCAGTACACTACATGGAGGAATAAATAGTGTTATTCAAAAGTACAAGTCGCACACAAAGAAGTCCTTATGGGTCTATACTTTCAGAAAAATAAAATAGCTATGACTCTTAGAGGGAAGAAAGCTGAAAATGACCATGGCATGAAGGGGTTAATGTAGCACCCTCAAGCCGATTCATAAGGCATTGTCCAGTGCTTGACATCCCCTTTACGAGAAATTTCCTTCCCTCAAAGAAAATGATGGGGGCAGCATTGTTTGTTCATATAATGGGGGAGGGGTTGCCTTGTACAGCTGGTCAGATTTTTGCCTATAATTCACAATCAGATGCTCCTGTATCTGACACTTAGGACGTGCAGTGTGAGAGAACACAGACGCTCACCTTGCCATCAATAACATTTCCCAGGGCATCCACGACACGGCCCAGCAGCTCGTCACCGACAGGAACGTCCACAATGGCGCCGGTTCTCTTCACGATGTCGCCTTCCTTGATGAGTTTGTCATTACCAAACACGACAACACCAACATTGTCGGGCTCCAAGTTCAAGGACATACCCTAATGATACAGAATAACAGAACTATTACACAACTCTATATACACATTTTACAGGGGAGATCCCAATAATCCAGGAGGGAAAGTACCATAGTAAAGACCGCACAAGGACAGAATTGCCAACACAGCCAGGGTGAGGTATCTAATAGGAGAAGAAAAACCCAGGCCACTAGTGGCATCAGTCCTACCTTAAGTCCAGAGGAGAATTCCACCATCTCCTCGGCCTGGACATTCCTGAGGCCATAGACACGAGCAATACCATCACCAATGGAGAGGACACGACCGGTTTCCTCGAGGTCTGCACCAGTGTCTGCACCCAGGATGCGCTCCTCAAGGATGGAGGACACCTCAGCCGTGCCTGCAGAGAACAATAACCACCATCAAGTAATAGGGTGTATGAAATTTATCAAAACCAGACCATCCTCTCCTGTGTGAGCAACTCCCTCATATGTGATGCTCTAAAGTACATCCATTTTCTCCAGTCTCATCCTTTAATCAACTCCCGCCCCACCATCCCCCCCGACCTATCCATCAAAGTAATTGGCTGCTTACTCAACCCAGCCCCGCATGCTTGCGGCCTCGGGGTGGTGGTCAACTCTGCTCTCTCTCAAGCCACGTATCCAAGCCCTTTTCACTGCCTGCAACTCAAATATTTTCCAGATTCAGTACTCCTCGTACATACTAACATGCAACCTTTGATCCTCTCAAGATCTCCTTCTTTACACCCGTTATTTCCTCTTCCCACAGTCGCATACAAGATTTCTCCCGCTCATCCCTCATTCTGGAACTCTGCCCCAACACATCAGACTCTTGCCTACCAAGGAACCCATCAAAAGCAACCTGAAGACACAACCTGAATACCCACCTCTTCCGACAAGTCTACAACCTGCAGTGATCCTTAGTCCACTAAACCACCGGACAACCAGCTCTACCCCCTCCTTGTGTATCCTCACTCATCCCTTGTAGACTGAGCCCTCCTTGTTGCTCACCCACTGAGTCCTCACCTACTGTGCCCTCACCCATCCCTTGTAAACTGAGCCCTCACAGGCAGGCTCCTCCTCTCCTACTGTGTCCTCACCCATCACTTTTAGATTGTGAGTCCCTGGGAAAGGGTCCTCTCCTTACCTACTGTATCCTTACCCATCCCCTTTAGATTTTGAGCCCTCGTGGGCAGGGTTTCCCCTTCTCACCTATAAATGGCTACACAGTAACAATCCTCATGGCTCTTGCTTTGCATCTGGCAGCATATTCTGAAGACAAGTTGTTAATCACGATCAAAGGTGAGTGATACAAGATACCCAATTACAACACAGCTTTAGAACCCCCCCCAACGTTGTCCACCTAGTGCAAAACTACAACTCCTGTCGGGGCATGATAGGAGTTTTACTTTTAACTGGACAGGCCTATTGATGACTGACATTTCACAGAAGCTTCAGGACCTCTGGGCCTGGCCATGCAGGAAAAGCAGAACAGAGGAATAAGCACTCACCAGTCTTTTGAAGCCATGATCCAGATGCATGGATGTTACGGGTGGCGACAAAAGCAGCACCAAGAGCCTTCTTGGAGACCTGAGCAGAGAGACAAGAAATATCCATTGGCCATTCCAGAAGTAACTTCATTCATTCCCTGTAAGTCACAGGGGACAAGTGCAAGAAAAGCCAAGGGCACGACTGCAGGAGAAACCACGTGATTACGAGCCAACCTTACCATGAACTCTAGCAGTTTCTTTTTCAGTGCTGGAGTGGCACTTTAAATGCAAGCCACCCCCCACCCCCGTCATACCCACCATCCTGTGGCCCGAAGTCAGAAGTTATGTCAAAAGCTCCCAGTGCATCTCTATGAGAGCCAAAGCGAGGATCCCACAGATGTATGGAGTTGTGATCTACTGAGCACTTTATGAAATGCACGAGCTGCTGGAAGGAGACCAACCAAAGCACCAGCGATAGGAGAGGATGCCACCAGAAGGAGAGTATCACACAGGGTGCAGGGGACATAGATTTAAAGGACAAACTCTAGACTGGTGCTTTATTGTAAGGTAAAATACCCCTAAATTCTCTTCCCATACCAGCATGGGATCATTTGTGGTTTGTAAGAGGGCCAACTACTTGAAGGAGGTTGTTCAGGTATTGTAACAAAATCTGCAAAAACAAACCATGCAATGTACGAGTATACGTAGGTGCAGACATGTCCTTAAAGGAAGTCAGGTATTTTACTATGTAATCTGAAAACGTGCTGCTAGGGTTAACACAGATTTCAGCAATACGTCTCTTAGCACACTGTGCTTATCTGTAATGTTTGTTTTAGCTTCAGGAGACAATCATCACTAGACTGAATTGCCTTGTGCCCGGAAGTCCAGCACTCCTACTTTGAGCTCTGCTACATCTAAAAATTGATTATGTCAAAACTGCTCCAGCCAAAAATCTAAGTAACATCGTTGGATTCAGAGTCTCTTTGCCTACACCATGCTGCTCTCAGATGAGGCAGCAAATAACAGCTAACAAACTCCCTTAAGAGGGTTAGTCCACCATTGGAGACTTTAAGGGGGTCATCCACTACTTGGACATCCCTTTCTCAATCAGTCTCCAACAGCTATACTCAGTGCCGGCTCTCTCTTCCTTCAGACATGATTGCCCTCTGGAGTGGGTGAGCGCTGCTGCTCTCTGGTTTTGTCCTGATGTCTGGGGAGAGTGAAGCAGCAGCTAATCAGCTGCAGGAACTACGGTATCTGACATTTTGCCCCAGAACAGCAGGCATCAACATTAGAGTACCTTTACACACGGCAACTTTTCTAGGAATTTCACTGGCAACTTACTGGTTGCAGTGAAATCATGGACACATTGTTCTATTTAGTGGCTGTGTACAAATGGAACAATATCTCCATGATTTCACTGCAAACAGTAAGTTGCCAGTGAAATTCCTAGAAAAGTTGCGGCGTGTAAAGGTACCCTTACAGGGAGCGGCAATGGTGAGTATAGCTGTTTTACTTGGAGAAATTGTGATTGAGAAGGGGGAAGTCCCGAGTAGTGTAGAACCCCTTTTGGCGCTAAAAATCAGTTTTTGTAATTAGATTTAATGTTAAACTTTACAGTTCTTTGCTTTTAAAAAGGTTCATAGTTCTTACATTAAGGCTGTGTTTGCACTGGACTTAGATTTTTTTTTTTTCAAACTGCACCAAAAACAGATTAGTAGCTGCGTCTGACAGCAAAACGAATGGGATTTTCAATCTGCAGTGCAGACGTCAGCGTTTTTGACTGCTGCGTTAGTGCTGCAGAAAGCACATCCAGACAGTAATGAGCATCAGTTATTGCTCCGTTTTTCTTTTGCGCTTTCTGGGTCACCAATGCTCAATATATTCACACTTTGTGCATTTTTGCATGGGCGCTTTTTGCACCAGCACAAAAAAGCGCAGTATTAATATAGACTGCGAAACACAAATTAGTTACCGAAATGTGTTAAAATAAAAAAAAAACAAAATATTGAATACTTACCCTCCGCCGTGTGTTCTGGGAGCTGACAACTGCAAGTACCGACCTTCCAGGACCAATCAAGATCGGTCGCTCGCGGTCATATGCACGTCAAATATCACATGGAAGATCTGTGATTGGCTGCTCGCATTCAAGGCCCTGGAAGGTCGTTACCCGCAGTTGTGTCGGCTCCCGGAACATTCGGCGGAGAGGTAAGTATTCAATTATCATTTTTAAGATATTTGGATTAAATTAATTTAGGCTTCGCAGAGTATATTAATACACTATGAAACCCGAAATGGGCTGTCACACAGAGGATTCTTCCTCCCGTGTGACATCATATCCTGCAGCGCCGGCATATTCCCGCTGGAATTGCGCCTTGTCTAAACGGCGAAGTGTAACTCCAGCGGGAATAATGGGCTCCTATGGGAGAAAGCGCAGGCACAAGTGTATTGACAGTCACTTTTTATGCCCGCACTTTCTCCCATAAAAACGCTCCGTGTATTTACGCAGCGTCTAAACAGAAAAAGTGAATTTACAGTCACTTACCCGGCAGACGCACTTGCGCTATTTTGAAAAACGCAAAAAAAAAAAAAAGTGCATAGTGTGAACGTAGCCTTACTGTCACTGGCAATCTCAAAGTGACCTCTGTCTTCCTTCCGGGCATCAACAGGACCTGCTGGTACGATACTGACAGGACCTGGAAATGTGACTGCGCCTGAGAGTCACATGGTGCCAGGTCCTGTAAATACTCGTACTACTCTCAGGTCCTGCTGATGCCAGGGAGGAAGACATTGCCGGAGGTCACTATAGGATCACCGAGGAGGATGAGAAAGTGTCCCCCAATGAAGCGATTAAGAAAGTGTGTGTTTCACCCTGAAGACGGAGCCTAAATACAACACAATCGAACGATGTGTGTGATGCTTTTTTTGCAGAAAGAGGAACCATTTTGGTGCAGACACTACATCAAAAACAGATAAAAAATGCATAGGGCATCCGCAGCCTCCCCCCCCCCCCCCCCCATCCAGTAGGGCAGGACCCCGGCCTGTCTGCAGCCTCTCCCCCCAATCCAGTATATGGGGCAGGACCCCGGCCTGTCTGCAGCCTCTCCCCCCCAATCCAGTATATGGGGAAGGACCCCGGCCTGTCTGCAGCCTCTCCCCCCCCCAATCCAGTATATGGGGCAGGACCCCGGCCTGTCTGCAGCCTCTCCCCCCCCAATCCAGTATATGGGGCAGGACCCCGGCCTGTCTGCAGCCTCTCCCCCCCCCAATCCAGTATATGGGGCAGGACCCCGGCCTGTCTGCAGCCTCTCCCCCCCCAATCCAGTATATGGGGCAGGACCCCGGCCTGTCTGCAGCCTCTCCCCCCCCCAATCAAGTAGGGCAGGACCCCGGTCTGTCTGCAGCCTCTCCCCCCCCAATCAAGTAGGGCAGGACCCCGGCCTGTCTGCAGCCTCTCCCCCCCAATCAAGTAGGGCAGGACCCCGGCCTGTCTGCAGCCTCTCCCCCCCCAATCGAGTAGGGCAGGACCCCGGCCTGTCTGCAGCCTCTCCCCCCCCAATCCAGTAGGGCAGGACCCGGCCTGTCTGCAGCCTCTCCCCCGGCCAGTATATGGGGTAGGACACCGGCCTGTCCGCAGCCTCCTCCCCGGTCCTATGACCTTCACTTGACACCCGCGTCCTATCCCATCTCTGCACTCCCTGCCCTGCAGCACAGCCCCGGCCTCCCCCCCGCAGTCCCTGGTGACCTCTGCCCGGCCCCTGCTATCACCAGGCCGCATGCTGACGCGGAGCCGCAGTGCAGGCCGCGGGCCGCCGTGGCACAGACGAGGCAGCCGTACAACCTACCAGACCGGCCTGCCGGGGCAGGGAGCGGGCGAGGGTGGCGGCTACACGGACTGACAGCATGGTTCCAGCGGCCGGTGTGGCTGAGCGGAGATGAGCGCGGCGTCCTCCCTGTCCGCCTGTCCGTGCAGACTGAGAGAAGATGGCGGCCCGGCAGCGAGCTACAGAGGAAGGTCACTCCCGCCCACCAAAGGCTCCTCCCACTCGACAAGGATTTGTTGTTTTTTTTTTTTGTATTAGCTTTATTCGTTCAAGGGCAATAGGACATGACAAGAACAACCCTGAGCGGTCATTCGCCGTGACGTCATGACGCGCAGACCTTACGGTTTTTAACCAACTTTATTAACACAATACCATGGTGGACACAACCTGACACCAATCTCCTCTACAGAGCCACGTGCATGATCATTACACCCTGCTTCAAATAATTATATTATAAAATCATACTAATAAGCTCAACTGATGACTATGTGTCCATAATATCACTAACTACACAAGAGTATGTCGCCGATCACTGCTAAGATACAGGAGCAGCTCAATGAATTACAATCATCAAAAAGTTACTTTATTCCAGTAATTGAATACAAAAAGTCAAACCCATATATAGAGACATTACACACAGAGGGATCTATTTTCAGTGTTTACTTCCGTTAATGTTGATGATTATGGCTAACAGCCAATGAAAACCCAAAGGTCATTATATGAGACTAGATGGTGGCCCGATTCTAAAGAATCGGGTAGTCTAGAATCTATATAGAGTTTATTTAGTAATAGGGGAGTGCTGTGAAATTAATTGTGTGTATACAGGCGGCTCAGTGGTTAGCAGAGTATACGGTGGCTCAGTGGTCAGCAGTGAGTGCGGTGGCTCAGTGGTCAGCAGTGAGTGCGGTGGCTCAGTGGTCAGCAGTGAGTGCGGTGGCTCAGTGGTCAGCAGTGAGTGCGGTGGCTCAGTGGTCAGCAGTGAGTGCGGTGGCTCAGTGGTCAGCAGTGAGTGCGGTGGCTCAGTGGTCAGCAGTGAGTGCGGTGGCTCAGTGGTCAGCAGTGAGTGCGGTGGCTCAGTGGTCAGCAGAGAGTGCGGTGGCTCAGTGGTCAGCAGTGAGTGCAGCACAGGCTGGAGGGGGCAGAGGCTGGAGGGGGAAAGGAGGGAGGAGGCAGAGGAGGCAGAAACTGGAGGGGTTAGAGGAGGGAGGGGTCAGAGGAGGGAGGGGGCGGAGGCTGGGGGGCAGAGGAGAGCGGAGGCTGGGGGGGCAGAGGAGAGCAGAGGCTGGGGGGGCAGAGGAGAGCGGAGGCTGGGGGGGCAGAGGAGAGCGGAGGCTGGGGGGGCAGAGGAGAGCGGAGGCTGGGGGGGCAGAGGAGAGCGGAGGCTGGGGGGGCAGAGGAGAGCGGAGGCTGGGGGGGCAGAGGAGAGCGGAGGCTGGGGGGGCAGAGGAGAGCGGAGGCTGAGGGGCAGAGGAGAGCGGAGGCTGGGGGGGCAGAGGAGAGCGGAGGCTGGGGGGGCAGAGGAGAGCGGAGGCTGGGGGGGCAGAGGAGAGCGGAGGCTGGGGGGCAGAGGAGAGCGGAGGCTGGGGGGGCAGAGGAGGGGGGAAGGCTGGGGGGCAGAGGAGAGGCTGGGGGGTCAGAGGAGAGCGGAGGCTGGGGGGTCAGAGGAGAGCGGAGGCTGGGGGGTCAGAGGAGAGCGGAGGCTGGGGGGTCAGAGGAGAGCGGAGGCTGGGGGTCAGAGGAGAGCGGAGGCTGGGGGGTCAGAGGAGAGCGGAGGCTGGGGGGTCAGAGGAGAGCGGAGGCTGGGGGGGCAGAGGAGAGCGGAGGCTGGGGGGGCAGAGGAGAGCGGAGGCTGGGGGGGCAGAGGAGAGCGGAGGCTGGGGGGGCAGAGGAGAGCGGAGGCTGGGGGGGCAGAGGAGAGCGGAGGCTGGGGGGGCAGAGGAGAGCGGAGGCTGGAGGGGCAGAGGAGAGCGGAGGCTGGGGGGGCAGAGGAGAGCGGAGGCTGGGGGGGCAGAGGAGAGCGGAGGCTGGGGGGGCAGAGGAGAGCGGAGGCTGGGGGGCAGAGGAGAGCGGAGGCTGGGGGGCAGAGGAGAGCGGAGGCTGGGGGGGCAGAGGAGAGCGGAGGCTGGGGGGGCAGAGGAGAGCGGAGGCTGGGGGGGCAGAGGAGAGCGGAGGCTGGGGGGGCAGAGGAGAGCGGAGGCTGGGGGGGCAGAGGAGAGCGGAGGCTGGGGGGGCAGAGGAGAGCGGAGGCTGGGGGGGCAGAGGAGAGCGGAGGCTGGGGGGCAGAGGAGAGCAGAGGCTGGGGGGGCAGAGGAGAGCAGAGGCTGGGGGGGCAGAGGAGAGCAGAGGCTGGGGGGGCAGAGGAGAGCGGAGGCTGGGGGGGTCAGAGGAGAGCGGAGACTGGGGGGTCAGAGGAGAGCGGAGGCTGGGGGGTCAGAGGAGAGCGGAAGCCGGGGGGTCAGAGGAGAGCGGAGGCCGGGGGGGCAGAGGAGAGCGGAGGCCGGGGGGTCAGAGGAGAGCGGAGGCCGGGGGGTCAGAGGAGAGCGGAGGCGGGGGGGTCAGAGGAGAGCGGAGGCCGGGGGGTCAGAGGAGAGCGGAGGCCGGGGGGTCAGAGGAGAGCGGAGGCCGGGGGGTCAGAGGAGAGCGGAGGCCGGGGGGTCAGAGGAGAGCGGAGGCTGGGGGGGGCAGAGGAGAGCGGAGGCTGGGGGGGGCAGAGGAGAGCGGAAGCTGGGGGGGCAGAGGAGAGCGGAGGCTGGGGGGGCAGAGGAGAGCGGAGGCTGGGGGGGCAGAGGAGAGCGGAGGCTGGGGGGGCAGAGGATAACGGAGGCTGGAGGGCTGAACACTCACTGGGCTGTTGGCGGTCAGCGGCAAGGCTGGCGGCGGTTCCGGAGGCCGGCCCCGGAGTGCGGGCGGGGCTAGCTCCGTGATGGAGGAGAGTCACCGGGTGTGTGGAGAGAGTGGCAGGACTGGGAGCGGTGCCGGCGGAGGCCGCACACCGGAGTGTGGGCCGGTCCGGGCCGGTTCCCGCATGTTGGTGGGCGCACAGCAGGCTGTGTGCGGAGCCAGTGGCGGGATGGCGGTCCCTGATGGAGAGTGGGCGGTGAGCAGCAGGGCTGTGGGCCGGATGTGGGTGGGCGCAGACGGGGCTCTGTGCAGGGCCGGTGGCGGGATAACGGGGAGTGGTGGCGCTTTAGCGCCCACGGCGAGGCGCTGTGCCATTTTGTCAGCGGCTCGCGGTGAGCGCTATGCGCTCACCGCTCGTGGGTCTGGTACTTCCGGTTCCGGTCTTTGACACAGGGCGCAGGCCATCACGGAAGTTGAGCGGATTGGCGGGAAGTGGCCTTCGGTTTTTATATATAAGATATATATATAGCAGTAAGATGGTATATGGTGGTAATTAGAGCACATGTATAGCAGCACTATAGTATATGGCGGTAGATTATAGTAAATGTATAGCAGCACTATAGTATATGGCGGTACATTACAGTACATGTATAGCAGCACTATAGTATATGGTGGTACATTATAGCACATGTATAGCAGCACTATGGTATATGGCGGTACATTACAGTACATGTATAGCAGTGCTATGGTATATGGCGGTACATTACAGTACATGTATAGCAGCACTATGGTATATGGCAGTACATTATAGCACATGTATAGCAGCACTCTGGTATATGGCAATACTGCGGTGACCGCGGTCCCCCACTCCTCCTGGCCCCCGGTCGTCCACAGTAAAAATAAAAAAATCCTCAGTGAGGATACTCACCTGTCCGGCGGCTCGCTCCGCCTCCGCCTTGTAGGTCCTACAGGCCTTTAGGACCTGTAGTTGCCTGGGCAAGCAATCAGCTGAGGAGGTGAGGGGGGGCAGGATTGTGTTGGGGGGGCAGAATGGAGCGAGTGGGGAAAGAGTATGGAGGCGGGGCAACAGGATGGAGGCGGGGCAACAGGATGGAGGTGGGGCAACAGGATGGAGGCGGGGCAAGAGGATGGAGGCGGGGCAAGAGGATGGAGGCGGGGGGGCAGGATGGAGGCGGGGGAGCAAGAAGAGCGGGGGGCAGGATGGATTGAGCGGGGCAGG
Source organism: Allobates femoralis (assembly GCA_033576535.1). Taxonomy (NCBI): domain Eukaryota; kingdom Metazoa; phylum Chordata; class Amphibia; order Anura; family Aromobatidae; genus Allobates; species Allobates femoralis. Next base: position 828,487,080 of record JARQOC010000003.1, on the reverse strand, counting down.
ATGGAGGCGGAGGAGCAGGATGAAGCCGAAGGGGCAGGATTGAGCAGGATGGAGCGGGAGGAGCAGGATGGAGGCAGATGAGCAGAATGGAGCAAGCGGGGCAGGATGAGTAAGCGTGAGGGCAGGATGGAGGCGGGGGAGCAAGAACAGCGGGGGTGAGGATGGAGCGAGCAGGGCAGGATGGAGCGAGCGGGGCAGGATGGAGCGAGCGGGGCAGGATGGAGCGAGCGGGGCAGGATGGAGCGAGCGGGGCAGGATGGAGCGAGCGGGGCAGGATGGAGCGAGCGGGGCAGGATGGAGTGAGCGGGGCAGGAAGGTGCAAGGGGGGCAGGATGGTGGGTTGCGGAGCAGGATGGGGTGGCGGAGCAGGATGGAGGGGGCGGAGCAGGATGGAGGGGGCGGAGCAGGATGGAGGGGGCGGGGCAGGATGGAGGGGGCGGGGCAGGATGGAGACGGAGGGGCAGGATGGAGACGGAGGGGCAGGATGGAGACGGAGGGGCAGGATGGAGACGGAGGGGCAGGATGGAGACGGAGGGGCAGGATGGAGGTGAGTGGCGCAGGATGGACAGAGCGAGGCAGGATGGAGAAGGCAGGGCAGGATGGAGGCGGCAGGGCAGGATGGAGATGGCAGGGCAGGATGGTGGTGGGGGAGGGGGGAGGATGTAGGGGGGGGGCAGGATGTTGGCGGGGGGTGAGGATGGTGGTGGGGGTGCGGGATGTAGTCGGGGGGGCAGGATGGTGTTGGGGGGCAGGATGGATAGGGGGGGCAGGATGGATAGGGGGGGCAGGATGGATGCGCTCCTCCTGACCCCTTCCGCTCCCCGCGGCACCCGTCCCTCTGGGCCTCCAGTCTCTGCGGCCGCCCTCCCTCTGGGGCTGCACACCCCCCTCCCCTTCATGGTGATAATAAAAATAAAAAAACCTCAGTGAGGATACTTACCCTGCGGCGGCTCGCTCCACCCGTCTTGTAGGTGGCAGGACAGGAGCTGTCGTTGGCTGGGAAACCGATCTGCTGGGGGTGAGTGGGCAAAGCGGGGGTCAGTGGGCAGAGTGGGGGATGAGTGGGAAGAGCAGGGGTTAGTGGGCAGAGTCATTGGGCAGAGCAGGGGTCAGTGGGCATAATCAGTAGTCAGAGCAGGGTCAGTAGGCAGAGCTGGGGTCTGTGGGCAGAGCTGGGGTCAGTGGGCATGGTCAGTAGCCAGAGGGGGGGGGGGGTAGGTAGGCAGAGCAGGGTCAGAGGGCAGAGCGGGGGTGAGTGGGCAGATGTGGGGGTGAATGGGCAGAGCATGGTCAGTGAGCAGGATTGGGCATCAGTGGTCAGAGCAGGGTCATAGCGGGGGTCAGTGGTCAGAGCAGGGGTTAATGGGCAGAGTGATTGGGCAGAGCAGGGGTCAGTGGGCACAGTCAGTAGGCACAGCAGGGGTTAGTGGGAAAAATCAGTGGGTAGAGCAGGGGTGAGTGGGCAGAGCAGGGGTGAGTGGGCACAGTCAGTGAGCAGAGCAGGGGTCAGCGGGCAGAGCGGGGGTGAGTGGGCAGAGCAGGGTTTAGTGGGCATAGCAAGGGTTATTGGGCACAGTCAGTGGGCAGAACAGGGGTTAGTGGGCAGAGCGGCGGTCAGTGGGCACAGTGAGTGGGCAGAGAAGGGTGAGTGGGTAGAGCATGGGTGAGTGGGCACGGTCAGTTGGCAGAGCAGGGGTCAGTGGGCATGGTGAAAGGGCAGAGCGGGGGGTGAGTGAACAGAGGGTGGTCAGTGGGCAGGCCAGGGTGAGTGGTAAAAGCAGGGGCGAGTGGGCAGAGCGGGGGTGAGTGGGCAGAGCGGGAGTAAATGAGCAGAGCAGGGTCAGTAGGCAGTGTGAGGGGTCAGTGGCCAGAGCATGGTCAGTGGGCAGTGTGAGGGGTAAGTGGGCATAGCATGTTCAGTGGGCAGTGTGAGGCGTGAGTGGGCAGTGTGAGGGGTCAGTGGGCAGTGTGAGGGGTCAGTGGGCAGAGCAGGGTCAGTGTGAGGGGTGAGTGGGCAGAGCAGGGTCAGTGGGGTGTGTGAGGGGTCAGTGGGCAGAGCAGGGTGAGTGGGCATTGAGGGGTCAGTGGGCAGAGCATGTTCAGTGGGCAGAGGAGGGTCAGTGGGCAGTGTGAGGGGTCAGTGGGCTGAGCAGGGTGAGTGGGCAGAGCAGGGTCAGTGAGGGGTCAGTGGGCAGAGCAGGGTCAGTGTGAGGGGTCAGTGGGGGGTGAGTAGGCAGAGCAGGATGAGTGGCCAGTGTGAGGGGTCAATGGGGCGAGCAGGGTGAGTGGGCAGAGCATGGTCAGTGGGCATAATGGTGGGTGAGTGGACAGAGAGGGGGTGAGTGAGCAGAGAGGGGGTGAGTGGGCAGAATGTGGGTGAGGGGGCAGAGAGGGGGTGAGTGGGCAGAGTTTGGGGGTGAGTGGTCAGAGTGGGGGTCAGTGGTCAGAGTGGGGGTCAGTGGGCAGAGCAGGGGCAGAGTGGGGGTGAGGGGGGCAGAGGGGGTGAGTGGGCAGAGTTGGGGGGTGAGTGGGCAGAGTTGGGGGGTGAGTGGGCAGAGTTGGGGGGTGAGTGGGCAGAGTTGGGGTCAGTGGTCAGAGTGGGGTGAGTGGGCAGGGTCAGAGTGGGGGTCAATGGTCAGAGTGGGGGTGGGGGGGCAAAGAGGGGGTCAGGGGGAAGAGTAGGGGGTGAGTGGGCAGAGTTTGGGGGTGAGTGGGCAGAGTGAGGGTCAGTGGTCAGAGTGGGGGTGAGTGGGCAGAGCAGGGTCAGGGGCAGAGAGAGGGTCAGTGTGCAGAGTGGGGGTGAGGGGGCAGAGAGGGGTTCAGGGGGAAGAGTAGGGGGGTGAGTGGGCAGAGTTTGGGGGTGAGTGGGCAGAGTGGGGGCCAGTGGTCAGAGTGGGGGTCAGTGGGCAGAGCAGGGGCAGAGTGGGGGTCAGTGTGCAGAGTGGGGGTGAGGGGGGCAGAGAGGGGTTCAGGGGGAAGAGTAGGGGGGTGAGTGGGCAGAGTTTGGGGGTGAGTGGGCAGAGTGGGGGCCAGTGGTCAGAGTGGGGGTCAGTGGGCAGAGCAGTGGCAGAGTGGGGGTCAGTGTGCAGAGTGGGGGTGAGTGGGCAGGGTCAGGGGCAGAGTGGGGGTCAGTGGGCAGAGGAGGGGGTGAGGGGGGCAGAGGGGGTGAGTGGGCAGAGTTGGGGGGTGAGTGGGCAGAGTTGGGGTCAGTGGTCAGAGTGGGGGTCAGTGGTCAGAGTGGGGGTCAGTGGGCAGAGCAGGGTCAGGGGCAGAGTGGGGGTCAGTGGGCAGAGTGGGGGTGAGGGGGCAGAGTGGGGGGTGAGGGGGCAGAGAGGGGGTCAGGGGGAAGAGTAGGGGGTGAGTGGGCAGAGTTTGGGGGTGAGTGGGCAGAGTGGGGCCAGTGGTCAGAGTGGGGGTCAGTGGGCAGAGCAGGGGCAGAGTGGGGGTGAGGGGGGCAGAGAGAGGGTGAGGGGGCAGAGTTGGGGGGTGAGTGGTCAGAGTGGGGGTCAGGGGCAGAGTGGGGTTCAGGGGGAAGAGTAGGGGGGTGAGTGGGCAGAGTTTGGGGGTGAGTGGGCAGAGTGGGGGCCAGTGGTCAGAGTGGGGGTCAGTGGGCAGAGCAGGGGCAGAGTGGGGGTCAGTGGGCAGAGTGGGGGTGAGGGGGCAGAGAGGGGGTCAGGGGGAAGAGTAGGGGGGTGAGTGGGCAGAGTTTGGGGGTGAGTGGGCAGAGTGGGGGCCAGTGGTCAGAGTGGGGGTCAGTGGGCAGAGCAGGGGCAGAGTGGGGGTGAGGGGGGCAGAGAGGGGGTGAGTGGTCAGAGTGGGGGTCAGGGGCAGAGTGGGGGTCAGTGGTCAGTGTGGGGGTGGGTGGTCAGAGTGGGGGTCAGGGGCAGAGTGGGGGTCAGTGGTCAGTGTGGGGGTGGGTGGTCAGAGTGGGCGTCAGGGGCAGAGTGGGGGTCAGTGGTCAGAGTGGGGGTCAGGGGCAGAGTGGGGGTCAGTGGTCAGTGTGGGGGTGGGTGGTCAGAGTGGGGGTCAGGGCAGAGTGGGGGTCAGTGGTCAGTGTGGGGGTGGGTGGTCAGAGTGGGCGTCAGGGGCAGAGTGGGGGTCAGTGGTCAGTGTGGGGGTGGGTGGTCAGAGTGGGGGTCAGTGTGGGGGTCAGGGGCAGAGTGAGGGTCAGTGGTCAGTGTGGGGGTGGGTGGGCAGAGCGGGGGTGAGGAGATCGTGGGTCAGTGTGCAGCGCAGGGGATGAATAGGCAGAGTAGGTGAGATCGGGACAGGACCTTTGATGACGTCACGGTCATGTGATATGTGACTCCACCCATCATCGTGACGTCATCAGAGGTCCTCAAGCCCCATGAATAGAGATCGTGGCTGGCTGGAGGAAGCTGTGGTAAGAGGCGGGGGGGGTGACCGGAGAGTGGGGGGTGACAGGAGAGTGGGGGGTGACCGGAGAGTGGAGGGCGGCTATGGTGACAGGCAGGGGGGTGATGGGGCAGCGGGGGGAAGTGTTGTGACAGGCGGGGAGCGCGGGCAGTGGAGGATGGCTATGGTGACAGGCAGGGGGGTGATGGGGCAGCGGGGGGAAGTGTTGTGACAGGCGGGGAGCGCGGGCAGTGGAGGATGGCTATGGTGACAGGCAGGGGGGTGATGGGGCAGCGGGGGGAAGTGTTGTGACAGGCGGGGAGCGCGGGCAGTGGAGGATGGCTATGGTGACAGGCAGGGGGGTGATGGGGCAGCGGGGGGAAGTGTTGTGACAGGCGGGGAGCGCGGGCAGTGGAGGATGGCTATGGTGACAGGCAGGGGGGTGATGGGGCAGCGGGGGGAAGTGTTGTGACAGGCGGGGAGCGCGGGCAGTGGAGGATGGCTATGGTGACAGGCAGGGGGGTGATGGGGCAGCAGGGCTGTGGGCCGGATGTGGGTGGGCGCAGACGGGGCTCTGTGCAGGGCCGGTGGCTGGGGCTCTGTGGGTCTGGTGCTTCCGGTTCCGGTGTTTGACACAGGAGGGAGGCCATCACGGAAGCGGAAGCGGATTTTGGGCGGAAGTGGCCTTCGGGTTTTATATAATAGATAATTAAAGCAGGGAGGATGAAGGGTCTGAGAGATAAAATATGACCTAAATAAGTATCAGAGGCATCACCTTTTGTGGTTGTGAGAGTCACAACCACTATAAAAGCAGATCACGGCTGCTGCAGACCCCAGCATGGTGCATATAGAGTAAGGAGGATGAAGGGTTAAACACCGCGCTGCCGTATTCCACAAAACATCAAAGAGTGAATATAATATTGATTTATTACTCAACGCGTTTCAGGGCTCCCTGGTCCCTTCCTCAGGACAAATCAATATATTGCCATGGTTTTGAGAGCCCTGAAACGCGTTGACTAATAAATCAATATTATATTCACCCTTTGATGTCTTGTGGAATACTGTCTGACAGCCAGCCGGGCGCCGGGACTTCACGGGGCAGGCATAGCTTCTTCCTCCTTGTCACGGAACTGCGCCTGTCGAAGTGGGCCCGTGGTGCAGATTCAAAGTGAATTTGGCTGAACAGATTTAAAGGTTGTTTAAGTTGTGACGCCACCTGTGAGTGTTGCGGTGATGTCCACCGGCGCTGCTTGGGCCTCCGGGGGATGGAATGCAGCAAGATGGAACGCTCCCCACAGGCTGAGCGGTAATCCCCGGAGCCAGGAGCTGCACAAGATGTTGTGAGGCAGCTGCGGTTACCTTCCACTTGCGGAGACGGACAGTTCTTAAGAAAGCACGGACACTGGAAGTCTCTGTAACGGGTACTTTAATGTAACCAACAGGTGATACATGGCATACAGTTCTTGGGTAACGGACCGGGTGGACTTAGCAATGAGCAGTGTTTCTCAGAGCTCCGCGGTGTTCCTCCATTCTAACTAGCTTGTGTTGCCGTGGTCGCCTTGGGATGCCCGATCGGGTACAAGGAGGCTGCTTCAATTGCCCTACCGGGGAATTCTGGCCGGATTTGTGGGGAGCCTTGGGTCCTTTTAGTGGGTACTCAGCTGGCTAGACGACTCTGTGTGTGCGGCGGTGGTGGGGTGCTCCTGTAAAGCGGTCCCTCCACTCCTGGTTTGCATGGCAGTGATAAACGACTCCCAGCTTTGGAACCAGTAATCCGGTTGTAAGTGGGCACGGGATGTTTTGACCTGTATGCATTTGCCCTGAGTCCGGTTGTTGAGGCACCGGGGTAATAGCGCCCAACCGGGGGTGATGGCCAGGGGGCTGCACGGAACTGTGCAGGCCCCCTCTCCTAGGTTGCAAAGCTTGTTGTTTTTGCTCCCTTCTCCTATGTTGCCTGTTTCAGTTCTCTCCTTCACACTACTCCAACACTCCGCCCACCAGGACCTTATTGGCCCTCTATGCTGATGTGCATGTAGGGTATAGAGCTCTGAGTTTTAACTGTGTCATTGCTTTGTCAGAGAATATTGCTGCTGCTGTCTTGGCTGCAATACCCTCCTGTGACGCACTCGTTGCGGGGCGCCACAATACGGCAGGGCGGTGTTTAACCCTTCATCCTCCCTACTCTATGTGCTCCACGCTGGGGACTGCAGCAGCCGTGATCTGCTTTTATAGTGGTTGTGACTCTCACAACCACACAAGGTGAAGCCTCTGATGTCTATTTAGGTCATATTTTATCTCTCAGACCCTTCATCCTCCCTACTTTAATTTTCTGAGATAATGACCTTTGGGTTTTCATTGGCTGTAAGCCATAATCATCAACATTAACATAAATAAACACTTGAAATAGATCCCTCTGTGTGTAATGACTTTATATAATATCTGCGTTTCACATTACGCATTGAATTACTGAAATAAATTAACTATTTGATGATATTCTAATTCATAGCGATGCACCTGTATATGGTCACTTTAGGATGGTGGGATCTCACATCCAGAGGCCTCACTTCTCCTGGAGATGATCAGGCTGTAGAAGGCTGCACTCAGAAAGGCACTTCCCTTGCAGCAAAGAAAATGTATTAAATCCAAATATACGGCTGGGACAAATTTGGCACCACAGTGATATTACCTAGAATTTGTCATCCCTTAAAAAATGATTAAAAGACTAGAAGAAAATTGAACAAGGAGGATGAAAGCAATATTAAAGGAGCTGCAGGAATTTGTGTCCAGTACTGTTTGTGTACTGCATGTGACGACAATGCCCTGTATTCTTCAAAGCTTTGGCCTATGGGTGGCAAGATGAAAACCTTTATTTTACAAAGAAAAACATTCAAGCCCAGCTATGTTTTGCCAAAATCTACATCAAGTCATCAATAGTAAGTGGAAAAACGTGTTATAGTCTGATGAAACCAAGGTGGAGCTCTTTGGTCATAATTCCAGCAGGTATGTTTGACTCAAAGTCAACGATAGGAATTACCAAATGATCACCATACCCAGAGTGAAGCATGGTGGAGGGATTATGAACAGTTCTAAATATATATCAATGTTTGTAACAAAACCTTTGCTAGAAAGCTGAAGATTAAGAGACATTTCACCTTTTAGCATGAAAACGTCCCTAAGCGACCTCCAAATCAACATCAGACTGGCTTCATCAGAAGAGGATCAGAGTTTTGGAATAGTACAGCCAGAACCCAGACCTGAATCCAGTGGAAAATCTGTGAATGACCTGAAGAGGGAGCTGTGTCCAGGAGATGCCTCCCTTCCCCTCCACCAATCTGCCAGATTTGAAGTGCAATTGCAAGGAAAAGTGGGAAAAGATTGCCAATTTTAGATGTGCCAGGCTGTAAGACGTCTACCCAAAAAAAATCATAAATGCTGTCATAAGTTCAAAGTAATGAGATATAGAAATTGGTTGCGCCACGCTGCTTTATGTTTTATATCCACCCTCTGTTAAGTCACCGTTACACTCACCTTTTCCTGTTGTGCTGTCCGCACAACAGGGGGGCTCTCGTAGTGAGTGCACGGGGTCTCTCTCTAGACGGTGTGGATTTCTTTCCCTTTTTCCTCGGTGTCCGCCTGTGTAATTGCACGTGATCCCTCACGTGTTTTCCTCTCCTCTGTTAGGTTTGTCTTCTCCTCCGGAGCTGCTCCACCGCTCTCCCCATAGGGAGATGGAAATGCAGGCAATGGAATAAAGTGATGTTTGGGTGAGCGCTGGGATATGAAGACAGCTACACTTCAACAAGTATTTTACCTATAAGTTTATTGTTCAAATCACACTAGGTCCTCTCCCACAACATGTTTCGACACTCAGAGCGTCTACCTCAAGTGGAGCGTCGAAACATGTTGTGGGAGAGGACCCAGGGCCGCACCGTCCATTGGACAAGGTGAGCCCTGTCATTCAGGCGGCAGCCGGCAGGGGGAGCGGCAGTGCAGAAGGGGGCGGCGCCTCATGCACGCAGCCTCCCCCTGTCATGGCGCCGGCCGCTCACCCCGCGCGCACCGCAGGTAAGCAGCGCGACCCGGGGAGAGGGACAGAAGGGGCGGCAGAGCGCCCACGGCTCAACAGCACAGCCCCCCCCCCCCCCCGGTACTCACGGCCACGACCGGCAATGATTGCCGGCTCAGGCGGCTCAGGCGGCAGAGGGGGCGGCAGTGCCGGGCTCCACCAGCACCCCCCCCCCCCGTAATCGGTGCCGCGGCTCAGGCGGCAGAGGGGCTTGGTGCACCCCTGAGAGGAACTAGTGTGATTTGAACAATAAACTTACAGGTAAAATACTTGTTGAAGTGTAGCTGTCTTCATATCCCAGCGCTCACCCAAACATCACTTTATTCCATAAGTTCAAAGTAGACACATTAGCTAAAGGTTGTGTAGATTGATGCAACCACATTATTTTAGTTTTGTTATTCCCCCACCCCCCAAATGAATTTTAGTTTGTATCTCTATGGATTTATACAGATTATGGGTGACATTAAAGGGACACTGTCAGGTCATTTTTAGTATGATACTAATATTACAGTTGAATAATGCCTGGGCAGACCTTTTAAAAACATGTAAAATCATCATTGTACCATTTGTAGTGTCCATGTTATCACCATTGTTAGACCCTGCAGAGAGCTGCTGCATTAGTCCTGTCCCATTATTAGCAGAGACGATTAGTCCTGTGCTGTGTAAACGTTCATATAATTATTCACTCCCTCTCAGCAGCTCTCTCCTCCCATTGCTAACAGTGCAATGTCAGGTTTCACTTACAGGTCTGTTCAGTTGATATCACCACGGAGGGAGAGAGCTACTGCAGGTCTGCCTGATCTAGACTCCATTTGTTTCTGTAAAGCAGATATCCTGCTGTGCTGTGATAGTTTCTGTGTTGTATCTCATCTCTTGTGAAGCTGCACACAGAGAGCAAAAAGGAGAATACAGTCCCCTCACTGATGTCCTGTGCTGTGATGTGACATGCATATTTATCTTATGGGGAGTGGATAGCAGAGAACTAAGTGGATCTTTCACTGTGAGTGACAGATGAAATGGATTCTCTTTATTTGCAGTTAAAGGGAACCTGTCAGCCTGTTTATGCCCCTCCAGTTATCACTGTCTGTAGCTGCAGCTTCATAATACTAGTCTAATCATCCCTGTCTGAGCTCATAGTGTAATGTGAAAGGTGAAAAAAAGCATTTATACACTTACATTTCCTTATGTAATGAGACAGTCAGTCCCCAGCTTGGAGGATGGGGACTGTTTGGCAGGTTAATAGTTAACATTTCAGCCTTGTGCTAGAACATGTTGGGAGACCTGATGTGATGTCACAACCATGTGACTACAATAGGCAGAGCTAAGTTCTCATAGAACATAATACGTTTGCTGGGTTAGCTCCGCCCACTATGGTCACATGATCGTTACATCACACAGGTCCTTTAGCTATCCAAGTTAAAAGTGAGTTAACTATTATCCTGCCAGACAGTCCCCCTCCTCCAAGGTGAGGACTGAAATGTAAGTGTATAAATGCTTTTCTTTCACATTACACTATGAGCTCAGACAGGGATGATTAGAATAGTATTATGAAGCTGCAGGTACAGATAGTGATAACTGGGGGGACATAAACCACCTGACAGGTTCCCTTTAACAGAAGATAGGAGGGGAATATACATAAAAAAAATACATCAATAGAGTGAGTTTAGAGGGAGGAATTAGAAAATGATAGCAGTTGCATATGGATTTTTGACCTGACAATTTTCCTTTAAAAGGATGGAAAAAGTTCTGAGATGATTGTTCTTGGTAGGATTTTTTTTTTAGTGACTTAGGCTAGTTTCACACTTGCATTGTGTCCAGATCAGGAGAAAAACGGGTGAATCTGCATCCATTGACGCATTGAAAACGCATGCAACTGCAGTATTTTTTTTTTTTTTTGCATGACCGGGCACTGGGTCAGGTAAAAAAACGCTACTGTTGTATCAGTTTTGCATCCTTTTTTGTCCTGATCCGCATATGTGTTTAGCCATAGAAACTGCATTGTGAGTAGGAATTTGCAGCACTGTCGGTCCGGAGACAGAGAAATACCTCAGTATATGTAAGGCCTCGTGCACACGTTGAGTATTTGGTGAGTTTTTACCTCAGTATTTGTAAGGCCTCGTGCACACGTTGTGTATTTGGTGAGTTTTACCTCAGTATTTATAAGGCCACATGCAACACCGTTGTGTATTTGGTGAGTTTTTACCTCAGTATTTGTAAGGCCACGTGCACACGTTGTGTATTTGGTGAGTTTTTACCTCAGTATATGTAAGGCCTCGTGCACACGTTGTGTATTTGGTGAGTTTTTACCTCAGTATATGTAAGGCTGCCATTTGTGTGCATCACACGTTGTTATATTGGTGAGTTTTTAACCTCAGTATATGTAAGGTCTCGTTGTCACACGTTGTGTATTTGGTGAGTTTTCAACCTCAGTATTTGTAAGGCTGCTTTCAGACTGTCACTTTTGGAATCCGTGGGTATACAGCAAAACCCTGTATACCCATGGATTCCCACGTTAAGGCAAACTGGATCTGTTTGCACGGTTTTCATGGGTCCGTAGGATCCAAAATGACACGCCCCCTACAGGGCATGTCATTAACAATTACATCATGCATCATAGCCAAGAAGTATGGATTCCCAGGATCCGTACTGTCCGGGTCCATAGGCACTCGTTATAATCTTTCACATGGTGTTGCGCATCCGCGGAATCATGTTACATTTCATGGAGACCAATAATGTAGGAAGATACATTTTTGGTCTCCATGGAAATTATATTTTGCTACAGATCCGTGGCAAAACAGTGACACCAGGATGTCCAAGGAAGTGTTTTCCATCCCCATTAAAAGACATTGGGCCGATAACTGATCTGTCGGCATCCTGTTTATCACGGATCCAAACGGCAGCAGTGTGAAAGCAGCCTAAAGCGATGTGCACACGTTGAGTATTTGGTGAGTTTTTTACCTCCATATTTATAAGGCTAGGTGCATTTGGTAAGTTTTTTACTTCAGTATCTGTAAGGCCATGTGCACATGTTGAGAATTTGGGGAGTAGTTATGTAGTGGCTCGGTCCAGATTTTGTCTGTCCCTTTATGTACCCCTAGACTGTGAGTAGCTTCTGTGCACTACAAGTCACTCCCTAGCTACCATTCCACATTTATTCCATTGCATTTGGGAGCTTTAGAAATCCACTTCCAGTCACATCCATTTTATATTTAATGCATTTCTCATTTGTTGCATTCCAGCACCATCTACTGTTGAAAATGTCTGGTTTATAATTACCTTACACTGTAAAGGCCGCGTGGATTCGGGCATTCCCGCCGATATCGTTCGTGCATTGTGTCGTGTAAATGAGCAATGCGATGCAAGAACAATGCAAAAACGATATCGTTGGGGAATTGTGCCGGCTCTCCAACTGTGCAATATTGGCTTGACAATCTGGCAGGATCGTGCTGTGTGACAGCGCAACTACGATTTGGAGCGCAACTTCCCCTATTCACTCCCATGTTAAATGGTTGTTCCCTGGGTCACTCGTACAAGGGGGCGTACACATCGCAGTTGCGTTGCCTGCCAATATCTCCCTGTGTAACATCTCCTATGCGATTTTGGACAAGTGCCAAAAAAGTGCACGCTCCAGTGCCGTTGTATCAAATATTGAAACGATATTGCGACGTGTAAAGCGGCCTTAAGACTCTGAAATGTATATTGGGTATTGTCCTATTAGCCTGTGACTCAGTCACATTGCTCAACAGGTGGAGCTACTTTCAGCCTCTGTCTAGACAGATGAAGCTGGAATTCCCCAGTTCTAGCCAAGAGTCCACAGGGAGCAGAATACATGTGAGGTGTGTCCTCACCACTTCCATTCCAAGGTTTGGAAGTTCATCCTTCCCTTCACTACAAGATTTCCTGCCACGTCCAAGGCCTAGGATCCTTCTCTGTCTTCCACAGACAAGTTGCTAAAGACTTTTTACCCTGGATCCTCGCTGTCCGGATCTACACGTACTTCTTCAGACAGTAGGGTATACAGAAGAACGTAATGCACACTGTTGGGAAAGTTTAGGGGTCTCCCGTCCCATTACAACATTAGTGACTTGCATGCCATTGTCCATTCATCAGTTGTACGGTCTCCGTAGCGCGCTGGGCAACTTTCTCTGCTTCCAAGTAATTTTGCATGTGCCATGACAAGCTGTGATCCTACCCCCAAGATTACAGGTCTGTATAAACTTTTTATTATATCTACCCTTCCACAATACTCTACAAAAGACTCTGAACTTTCCTATAAAAGTATCCAAGCATTACATCTAGAACAATCCATGTTGTTAAAGCTCCAAAACCCCAATTGCATTTCAGGATTCAACTCCAAGTTGTGTTTGCCGTGGCCTACCCACAGGAGACGGTGAAACAGCTATTCCATGTTGGATTCCCTCATTCCTGCTGAAAGAAAAGCAACTGTTATCCCCGAGACTTATGCTTGTAGTCATTCCATCAGCTGTGGACACTGTGTGACAGTGGATAGCAGGGAACAATCAGCCTTGTAGATTACCCAGGGAACACGGCCCCTGCACCCTCGTGCCAGAACTGCAACAGTGTCATATCAAACATTTGGGGTCCCCTGTTCATGGGCTCTTCTTACAAAGGCTTTCTTGGCATCACAAACAGAAAAATTTCTCTGTGCTTATCTTTTACTATGTTTCCCCGAAAATACAACATCGCCCGAAAGTATGACTAAGTGGAGGTTTTGTTAGGCTGCTAAATATAAGCTCTCTCGCGAAAATATGACCTACCAAAATTTTTTTTGCAAAGGCATGCCTGCTAACCAAAGGAGCAAGGCATGTGTGGCACCCCAGAGTTGGGATGCCACGATGTCATTATCTCCCTCGGTGGATAGTGTCATACTTGAGAGCAACAGAGGGTATTCACACCAGACAAAACCAAAGCACACAACATCTTTTTGCCTCCAGGCTTGAAGGGGGAGATCTAACACCCAGATTCAAGGCAGCTCCCCTGTAAATTCTGGTCTGGGGCGGAGTTAGTCAGTTCAGTTTCTAGGAGGACTGAGGATTACATCCTGAGGACTGGAACAGCGCTAAGCTCGTCTCAGGAGAGCTGAACATAGCTTGAGGGACCCACAGGCAAGGGTCTGAAGAAGTAGAGGAGAGCCTGTGGAGTGGAGCAGTGTTGAGCTCACCCCAGAAGAGAAAGCGCCAAGAACCGGACACCGGAGTCCGAGGCTGTGCAGGGCCTAATGTCCCGGCAGCCAATACCTGAGGATGCGGGATTTCAAGTTCCCCAGCCACACAAGTGCCCGAAGGCAAAGCAGCGTTAAGAGCCCAGGAGCAGCCTCCAGAGAAGGGGGGCTAGAGAAGGACTGCCATACCGGCACCATGCAGGATAGAGTGCCGCAGCTCAGCTTAACCCCTTCACAACCCATGACATTGTACAACATCATGGAACAGGAAGAGGGGTTTGATGTGAGCTCCGGCACGGATCTCACATCAAACACCCGACATCTCAGCTGATCTCATCAGCTGAGATGTTTGGCTAACAGCACCGATCGGATCTGATCGATGCTGTTAACCCTTTGGATCCCACTGTTAATCACTGACAGCAGGATCCAAAGGCACCACGCCAGGGAACGCGCTGTTCCCCACCTGCATCAGTGATCCTGCAATAGTATCGCGGGATCTCCGGTGGTCACGTGACAGCCCGGGGTCCTAGCTTGACCCCAGAAGCTGTCACGGAGCACTTCCGGGTTGTGGTTGGCAGGGACTTCTGAATTTTTTTTCGCCACTTAGATACCAGTAGAGGTGTACAGTGTTGGCCAAAAGTATTGACACCCCTGCAATTCTGTCAGATAATACTCAGTTTCTTCCTGAAAATGATTGCAATCACAAATTCTTTGGTATTATTATCTTCATTTAATTTGTCTTAAATGAAAAAAAAACAAGAGAATGAAGCAAAAAGCAAAACATTGATCATTTCACACAAAACTCCAAAAATGGGCCAGACAAAAGTATTGGTACCCACAAGGTTTCCACTGGGAAAATAGTCAAGCTACAGTACACCCATTTGTAATTTACTTCAAGGAGTTAAATGGTGAAGCTGCGCAGAACATCAGCTTGTGCATAATCAGTGATCGCTCATGACATGACACAGTTGCAGTCCACACTTTTGTAATGAGGTGTACAATTCAGATTGTATTATCGAAATTGACAGTGAAATGAACTGTGCACAGTCCGCACTTGTCCACCAGGGGGCATCAGTGGACTATACAATCACAGAGCTGGGAAACTCCCAGCCATCTCTTTTGTTTACCCAGGAAGTGAAAGAGTTTAGTACAGACACAGAGTTGAACAAGAGAACATCTGCCTGTGGATGTGTGTTGAAAGAGGGCTACTTTGCAACACCTTGCCGGAAAAATCACCCCGCAGAAGCCCCTGTGACTGATCCTGGGCCACTGGACTTTGGTGCTGTGACTCTGGCCGCTCTGCAAAACCTTGCCCGCCGTGCACCCAGAGTGCTTGTGCAGGGGCCGTGACCGACATAAGGGAGCCATTTGTGCTGCTGTGATCTCCCTTCTGCTGTTGCTCTGTGTGCCCTGAGACTGGGAGAGACAGACTGTTACCTGCAGAAGGAGACCAAAGAAGAAGAGTGAGGAGATCCCCAGGCCTGCTACGTGGGAGCGACATCTTCTTCTGTGATAAGACTGGTACGTGATTGTAGGGAAAGTTAGGGAAAGATACCTTCATTGTTGTGTTTTCTTTTCTTGCTGCGTACCCGGCAGAAGTGAAGATCCAGAGACTCTAATATATACAAGTGCACATATAGTTCGGTTGATTGTGATATAAATATGTTTTACAGTAAAGAAATGTTACTACCGGTTAAATCTGAGTATGGGGATTCTGTTGAGAAAGATCATACACACACACCCGCGGCCTTACCACCGGTCGCTACATCTGGCGTAGTCGGCAGGATGTGTGATCAACAGAATCTCTCCCGGTAGTAGCTTATAACCAGACTTATACTACGGCCTGCAGGTCCATATCCGGTGCCAGCAGTCCGAGCAGTGACACGGAAGAATTGAAGCAGATAGTAGCAGAGTTGCAGAAACAGATACTACAGCTACAGCTCATGCTAGACCAACAGGCGGACAGGCAAGCGAGACAGCAACCCAGTCGGCCTATGGGAAGGTGCTGGACATGCGGCGACCCCCGCCATAGGGCAAACCGTTGTCCGCATCCTCCACCCGTGGTCCGATATACCAGAACCAGCAAGCCATGCCCCACAACAGCAGCCACCTTTAAACTAGACGCCCCAGCCAAAGCGGTTCACTCGGCAGGGGAGATCAGGGAAAAGGGTGTGAAGAGACAGAGCCAGACCGATAAGCAAGTGCTGGCCACTCGGGTCCAGGGGACGGTGAAGTGGTTTAATGTCCGCGATGGGTATGGCTTCATCAACAGGAATGACACAAAGGATGACGTGTTTGTACATCAGACTGCCATAAAGTGTAACAATCCTCGTAAGTGCCTCCGCAGCGTTGGTGATGGGGAGGTGGTACAGTTTGATGTTGTGAAGGGAGAGAGGGGTACAGAGGCCGCCGACGTCACCGGTCCCGGGGGTGTTCCCGTTAAAGGAAGCAGATTTGCCCCCAACCGGCGCCGCTACCGCCGGCGATCCTACTCTCCCTGGGTAGAAAATGTGACTGAGTTTATTGGAGATATCGTGAGCCCTGAACAAGGGAGCGAAGGTGAACGGGGGGATGACGGTTTCCCCCGACAGAGGTCCCTACTCCGCCGGAGAGCAATCCCTATGATATCAACGGCCATCACTGCCTTGGAGCCGATGGTTGTTGACAGGGACTGTCAACCTTTAAGTGGGGGGGTATGTAATGAGGTGTACAATTCAGATTGTATTATCGAAATTGACAGTGAAATGAACTGTGCACAGTCCGCACTTGTCCACCAGGGGGCATCAGTGGACTGTACAATCACAGAGCTGGGAAACTCCCAGCCATCTCTTTTGTTTACCCAGGAAGTGAAAGAGTTTAGTACAGACACAGAGTTGAACAAGAGAACATCTGCCTGTGGATGTGTGTTGAAAGAGGGCTACTTTGCAACACCTTGCCGGAAAAATCACCCCGCAGAAGCCCCTGTGACTGATCCTGGGCCACTGGACTTTGGTGCTGTGACTCTGGCCGCTCTGCAAAACCTTGCCCGCCGTGCACCCAGAGTGCTTGTGCAGGGGCCGTGACCGACATAAGGGAGCCATTTGTGCTGCTGTGATCTCCCTTCTGCTGTTGCTCTGTGTGCCCTGAGACTGGGAGAGACAGACTGTTACCTGCAGAAGGAGACCAAAGAAGAAGAGTGAGGAGATCCCCGGGCCTGCTACGTGGGAGCGACATCTTCTTCTGTGATAAGACTGGTACGTGATTGTAGGGAAAGTTAGGGAAAGATACCTTCATTGTTGTGTTTTCTTTTCTTGCTGCGTACCCGGCAGAAGTGAAGATCCAGAGACTCTAATATATACAAGTGCACATATAGTTCGGTTGATTGTGATATAAATATGTTTTACAGTAAAGAAATGTTACTACCGGTTAAATCTGAGTATGGGGATTCTGTTGAGAAAGATCATACACACACACCCGCGGCCTTACCACCGGTCGCTACACTTTCTTAACAGTAATTGTGGAGTATCTCAAGACTCTCATCTATGGGATTCGTCATATCCACTACTTCAGCGATGGATCTGCAGCCCAGTACAAAAATTTCAAAAATTCTCAACTTGTGCCACCACAATGCTGATTTCAATATCAGCGCTGAATGGAATTTTTTTGGTACCAGTCATGGAAAGTCGCCCTGTGATGGGATTGGAGGGACAGCAAAGAGGTTGGCAGCTTGTGCCAGTCTTCAACACCCAACTGAAAACTAAATACTGACCCCGGTGGATTTATTCAACTTTTGCAACGAGCAACTGCATGGAATCAAGTTTTTTTTTGTTCCAAAAGAAAAAATTGGCGAAATAAGGGTAGTTCAAGAGGAAAGGTTCAAAGATGGACATACAATTGCTGGAACAAGAGAAAATCACCAGTTTGTGCCAATTGATGACAAAAAGATTCGCATTTCAAGGGTGTCAAATGACCCTTCATCTTTCATTGCCCATGTAGATGGATCTGTCAGATCAGAAATGCCTTTTGTGCCAATTGCAAACCTCCAGCCAGGGCAATACATTGCCTGCATTTACGATAGGAACTGGTGGATTGGAAATATTTCTGAAATTTCAGTCGACGACCATGATGCATTAATACATTTTATGCATCCTCATGGACCAGCTAGCTTCTTTCACTGGCCTGTGAGAAATGATACATGCTGGATTCCCGAGCAGTCAATCATTGCAATAATTCCAGCACCAGCTGCAACAGCAATGGGCCGACAATACAGCTTCTCTGAACCGATTATGTTGCAAATTCAGCAACAATTCCAGACCACTTAGACTGAACATTATGGCTTGGGAACCAACAAAAGATACGCAATATTAAGCTTGGGATCCTAGGCAAAGACACCCACCGTCAGGCTTCGGAACCTGCGATAAAGAGACCACCAGCGACTTGCCTTGCACGGCTATCGGCCATGGCTCCTAGGCGATGGGGCTGCCAATTCTCGAAAGACAGCATTATTACAATTCTTAATAGGATTATAATACCAATTCTTAGGGAATTGGTTGTGGTATAACCACCATGGACCAACGCAAGGGTTTGAATAGTTACCATTCATTGCGTATTAATAAATGACACCATGTTCAGTGGCATTTTTCTTTTCTTAAACAGAGAAACTCGCAAAAAAAAAACCAATGATCCTTGAAGAGAAAAATGTGCTCTTTCTAATGATAACAGAATTAATATATTTTAGGGGTACCCTTTTTGGGAAATTTGACCTAAAAATAGGTAAAATTCGTTTTTTTTTCAGTTTTTCATCATATGTGGGTGTGAATATTTCTACAAATACATATGCTTTGACCGTGATATTGCAGCAATGCAAAGTCATGTAGATGTTTGTTGTACGGGGTAAAGCACCAGTTCCTATTGGTTTTGGTCTTGAGTTATATATGGGCAAAGTTTAGCATAAATTTTATGCGACGCGTTTTGCAAGCTACTTTGACACAAAATTGCGGCTGAAATATTGTTTTGTCATAGCCGGTAATAATTTTATCGTGTTTAGCAGCAAAAGTTGAGTTATGTATGCCAAATATCAGCTTCATAGCCAGTATAGAACTCTAATGGCTATGTGCCAAAGTTTGCAAAATCCTCTTAGCTGAAGCCACAGGCTTGGGGGGGGGCCTCCAGTGAAAGGTCAACAGTGCCCAATGTATTTGAGATCTGGCCCTAAAAATTTACAGAACCTCTTTTCAAACATACATGTACATCCTTATAAATTTTCAGCAAAATCGGAGAACGTCGAGTGGGGACGATTTTTAAAACTGGTCCACTTGACACGGAATGACCCTTAAGGCAACCAGTGGAGCTCCCCCTACAGGCCTGGGTGAAAGGTGTTGTACGTTAGTGGGGTCTGTTTGCTGTGTACTATCCGTCCAAGTCCCAAGAGATCCTGTGGTGACCTGTACAGGGTGCCACACAACCTCAGGGACCCGCAAATAGAGAGCGCAGCAGGGTAGCCTCAGAACTTGCCGGGTGAGCAGAACCCCAAGTTGCTCCCACGTTAAACGGACTCCCAGTAATACCACCTGTCGTTGACCAGTATTGCCAGTAAAGGACCTGAGGAACTAACAAACTGTGAGTCTGTGAGTCGGTCGACAGGGTAGGTGGTACTCGGATACCGGGACAGGGGATCACGGCTGGTTGATTTCCGGTTCCGTGTCCTGGACCCTCATTGGCAGGGATGGAGGAGATGATGATGGGGGAAATGGTATTGTGACGCCACCTGTGGTACCTGGTAATAGGGTTACCAGCGCTGCGGCCGACCGCTAAGATGATGGAAAGGCAGCTTGGGTAGTACAGCTCCCCACAGGCGGAGCTTTACCTCAGGGCAGCGGGGTGGATGAGGGGAGTAGTAGTCCTCACCTCCTATGATGATGCTGTAGCCCTCCGGGCACCAAATGAAGGGAGGACAGACACCACTTCAGCTCAAACGGCTCTTTACTTTCACCAGATGGAAACAGGTACACGGTACATTCTTGGTTAATGGGTATTGTAACTGTGGGGCGTGAAGGTTTCCTCAGAGTCTGACAGTGATGCCCTCAATATGGCGCTTGTGGTCTTGTTATTCTCTCTCTCTCTTGCCCCTCTTGAGCCAAGTCTCTTGTCCACGGGGTCTGTTGCCTAAAAGTCTTTCACTTGTCGGTGTCGTGAACCCAGCTGCGGGACTGATGTTGGGCTGCTTTAGGGGTGCTTCGGCTCCCTGCGTGTGTCAGATCCTCAGCTTGCCGGTCTGTAGTTAGGGCTGATCCTTGCAACTAGCTACCTCGGCTCCGGTATGCCGGTGTCGACCCGGGTCCCCAGCTGGCTCCAACCAGTCCTGGGTAAACCCCCTTCCAGAGTCTGGGTCGCCGCTCTCCAAAAAGGCGCCCTCCTGATCCAGCCGCAGGGTCCCCTATGTCTGCCTTCGTGGCTCTCCTCACACCAACTGTCTGTGCTGTCACTCCCCGTCTCCCACTCTCTAGGCTCCACCCCCTGGGACCTACTGAATATTAGTCCCCTGTATTAAAGTGGACTGTGTTGGGGTGCAGACTCTGAAGATTTCCCACTTCCACGTTTACGGAGGCACCACACCTTTAATTAGGGTGCAGTACCTCCCTGTGGCGCCTTGCCATAGGGGCGTCACATCTGTCTGTTACTTTGCGTCCTCAATCCTGCACCCTACACCCTTTCAACATCTACTGTCCTGGGGATCTGCTCCACCTGTGGGGAGCCACTACATCTCAGCTGCCTGTCCATCGTCCCCAGAGGTTCTGCAGCAGTGGCAGCTACCCCTGGCCGCAAACCACAGGTGGCGTCACGAATAATTCTTACTATCATTCCCTGAAAAAAAAACCTTTAAAACTGAACCCAGGGTCACGGAAGCTGGATCTCGAGCCCTGTGACTCCCCAAAGGTACTGCTAAAGCCCGGTTCCGAGTACCCCACAGCCCTGGGGCCCATGACATGCAGCTATATGAAGTATACAGTACCTTATGGTACCGCTCTTGGTAGAGCCCACTGCCGCTCAATGTATTCCTCCGTCCTGTATGTATGGCATTCCAGGCACCACTCAGCAAACATCTACCTTAGTAAGCCGGTAAGGCGTTACATGCTGGCTTCTGATTGGCCAGTGGCTGCTGGAGTCCGATTGGCTGGCGGCTTACCGTACATATATGCTGAGTGACGGATACTGTACCGTATGTAACGTAGAGGAGGATTGGTGAGAAAATAGAATTATTCTTACCGTTAATTCGGTTTCTAGGAACCTTCCACGACAGCATAGGAGGTAGCCTCGCCACGCCCTAATTGGGACAGGAAGCAGAAGAGGTTAAAAGGACCCTCCCACCTCCCACTAGCCAGTGTCTTCCAAAGAACCATAGCCTGAGAGCAATAACAACAGTAATACATTCCAGGAAAAATCGAGGAAATAAGTGCTGTCGTGGAAGGTTCCTAGAAACCGAATTAACGGTAAGAATAATTCTATTTTCTCTAGTCACCTTCCACGACAGCATAGGAGGCATACCAACGAACTAATACTTAGGGTGGGACTACAGCCTGCAGGACTATCCTGCCAAAAGCCAAAACCCCAGGGGAAGCTAGGGCCAGACAGTAAAGCTTTGGGAAGCATGCAATGAACCCCAGGAAGCAGCTTAGCAAATCTGCTCCGGAGAAGCCCCAGCCCCTTTCCCCCCAGGAGACAGAGGGAAAACTGGAGAAACTAGCAGGAACAGCTGGGAAAGGAAGGAGTCCGGAAAGACATTCCGAAACCAGGAGGCGAAAGTACTTATAGCCATTGCCTCGCCCGTATGACGACCAAAGGCCGGACAACATATAGAGCCACACGCCAGGACGCCCACACTCTAGAGCACCGCACTATGGACAGCAAAATAAAAGAAACGAAGGGTCCAGGTGAAGGACAAAGCAGTCATCCAGGACAGACAGCGATGGGTCCTGGCCAGAGAAAGCCTGAAGCCCCCCAACACATCGTCCAGAAGCAATCGCCAGCAGAAATGCCAACCCGTTAGACAACAACGGATATCACAGGAGGACAGAGGTCCAAAGGAAGGGCGAGAAAGCCCAGTCAGGCCAACAATGAGGACCCAGGAGGGCGGAAGAAGCGGAGTCCAGGAACAAACACGACAAGCAGACCCCAAGCATCGCCAAACC
Source organism: Allobates femoralis (assembly GCA_033576535.1). Classification (NCBI taxonomy): domain Eukaryota; kingdom Metazoa; phylum Chordata; class Amphibia; order Anura; family Aromobatidae; genus Allobates; species Allobates femoralis. Next base: position 828,465,308 of record JARQOC010000003.1, on the reverse strand, counting down.
AGCGAAGAATTGCCAAATCTGTAGCAAACCTAGAACCGAACGCCGAACCCGGCACGTACAAAGTGCCGGATCAAAGATGCCGGCCCCAACCACATGTAGGAGAAAAAAACTCTTCACACCCAAATGACAAATGCCGAAGTGACCGGAATGCGGAACGTCCGCAAGGAGGCCACCAACTCGGTCCGACAGGCCCAGAGGCCTCAGCCGTGGCCCTCAGAAACCTGCAGCTAAGTTGAGCTGCCGCGGATCCGAAGGAACAGATGACCACGAGATAGCAAGCCGAGGGCCGAATGCAAAAGGACTGGTCCACTGACCTAGAGTGCCATGAGCAGGATGAACCAATACCACCTCGGCCATAGAGGGGCCCTCAGAACAGTGTGGACTCCTTACCAGACCCTCCCCAGGAATCTCACGAAAAGGGAGAAGGGGGACAGGAAGCCAGAAGCAATAAGAAAAAACCCCCGTCTGGGAGAAAGAGGTCCATCCCCCACCCAGGCCTCAACTCGAGGTTCAGGGAGACATAGGCTGCTACAGTATGAATCGCACTGGAAGCAAAAAAGGACGAGCTCCGGGCATCCCAACTGGCGACCAGGGAGCAGAACACCGCTTGGACCAGGCTCGCCCTTCCCGGGAGGACCTCCCGGAGGCTGAAAAAACCTGCCTGAAGGGGTAGGGATCCTATCAGGCGGACTACAGAAGGAAGAGGAGGAATGCGGTCGGACGAATACATAAAGCCTCGCCCAATGGCTAGTGGCCCACAGTTGCCAGGGAACGGGGCCTGCTAGGGGGAGAGCCTGTAGCCAGCATGTGTCATCCCTAGATCATGACTTGGATGATATGTACAGCTTAGGAACTGAACCCACAGCCACAGCTGGGTGTATGGGGTACGGGGCAGGAGATTCACTGCTCCATGGTTGCTGCCACAGCACCCTCTCTCTAGAATGGCCCATCCCCGGAAAGGAACACGAACAGCAAGAAGGACCTCAAGTACCACTCTCAGTTCCCAGAGAACAGAGGACTGCGAATTGAAGACGAGACCCCAGACTCCTTGGAGAGGGCGACCACCGCCCCCCCCCCCACCTAGGTTGGCATCCATAGGGAAAGCCACCAGGGGATTCAAAACCCAGGCCACCCCTAAAAGCAGGTCGTTGGCATTCAACTACCAGAGGAGGGATGAGGAGGCAATCCCCGGGAGACGAACCCGGGGATTCAGAGGACGGCAGACCGCCCCAACAGGACAAGACATGGACCAGAAGAACCTGAGCCCACCATCTGGTAGGCCGCACCGGAAGAGCCTTGCGCTCAGTTGCCTGGTACATAAAGGCAACAAGGCCAGGCCCAAACACCAAGAACCCAATGAAGGGTAGAGAGCAGAGTCTCATCAAGGCACTCCTCAAAGTCCACAACCATGCAGCCCATCTGGCCCAGGTGGGAGGCAGCCTCAAAGGGGAGCGCAGTCTTGTTAGCTACATGCCGACCTGCACCCCCCCTGGGACATCCCCGTGAATCAGAGATGCCACGAGAGAAACCAACTACTGGGATTACCCCCTGAAGGAATGTTCAGGAAAGTTCCAATCCTGAACGATGGTAGAAAGGACTGAAAAGCTGACTGGGCTGGCAGCTCCAAAGCCGCCAACATCCCCAGACGGTAGAACTTTCCCATAGAGCTCTGACCGGCCCTAGCCCAAGTTCCTCCAAGTAGAAGAGGAACCTACTCAGTTCAGTGGCACTGGAGGATGGAGCGACATCAGCCCAAACCCGAACCTGACCTTCCCTCTCCCAGGAGCATCCTCAAAAGGAGCTGCCAGAGAGAACGAGGAAAGGGAAGCCTGAATCTCCAGGAAAACCCGGGATCTCATGCCATACACCAGGCTAGGGTGTGAAGCCCAACCAGGACAACAGGCATTAACTGACCTCCCAGAGGGAGTCTGATGCCAGACTTGTCCCCTGAACCAAAGCACAGTTAAGGGGACCAAACAAGAACAACAGCCCATAGGCAGAAAAGAGGACCCCCCCCACACTCCAGCAGACATACACTGTGGCAGGGGAAACACTGGCACTGCAGATGCAGGAGAAGACTCAGTAGCACACATAGGACAGTACCTTACCGTGGCTCAGAAGGCTTCAGGTCAGCCTTCCTAAAGAAAGGCCTGCCCCCCAGTGTCTGTAACGAGTTCCCCGCTTCCCGCACCGGGTCCTGGGCAGGCCACCTGCAGTGGTGGCGTGGCCGCATGCTGATCGCGCCGGGTCCCGCCACCGGAACCTGGAAGCGCTACGCTCCCGCCGGGGAGCGCGTGACCGGAAGTCCCGCCACCGGCGTCACTTCCGGTCGCGCTGGAACAGTAAGAAAGCGCGGGAAGCGGCCGGCGGGCTCCGGAACAGGGGAGGTCGCCGGCCAGGGAGCCCACAGCCCGCTTCACCCCGAGGGGATCCGGAGGGCCAGGGCAGCGGTCCCACATACGTGGGAGCAGCAGGAGGAGGAGCAGAAGCCCGACCAACGCTGCCCGGCTGGAGACCAAAACCAGGACATAAAAAAGGTATGCTGTAGCTTGCCGGCCACCACAGCATAGGAGAAAGAAACAACCTCTCCATGCCCCATGGGGACAGGAAAGACACTGGCTAGTGGGAGGTGGGAGGGTCCTTTTAACCTCTTCTGCTTCCTGTCCCAATTAGGGCGTGGCGAGGCTACCTCCTATGCTGTCGTGGAAGGTGACTAGAGAAAAGTGTGTGCATTTTTTTTGTTTGTTGCAGGTACCGTACCATAATGGGGACGATGGGGATGCAGGGGGATATTGTGGAATGATGGGGTCTGCAGATGGATGATGAGGGCTACAGGAGGATATTGGGGGCTGCAGATAGATGATGGGGATGTTGAGGAATGATGGGGGATGCATGGGGATGTTCAACAACAATAAATATGAATTCTTCTTCATGGAAAAATAAGACAACCCCTGAAAATAAGACTTAGCGCATCTTTGGGAGCAAACATTAATATAAGACACAGTTCACATCTGCGTTTGCATTTCTATGTGTTTTTACCGCTATAAACGCATCCAAAAACGCACCCATAGGGTTCAATACAAAATGCATTGCAAACGCAAGTCATTTTGCAAAAAAACACAAAACACATGCATTTTTGCAAACGCAGCCCAAAACGTTGCATGCTGTGTTTTCAATGCGTTTTGCATTGAACCCAATGGGTCCTATGGGTCCGTTTTTGCAGTAAATACGCAAACGCAGGCAAAATGCAGATGTGAAAAGGCCCAATGTCTTATTTTTGTGGAAACAGGGTATTACTGCACAAGTCTCAGCACTGCTTATTAACTGCTTATCTTGCCCCCCAGCAGCCTGTGCCCCCACCCTATTTCCCCCATCAGCCTGTACTCCCACCCCATGTGCCCCCCAGCAGCCTGTGCCCCCACCCTATTGCTGCTCCCCAGCAGCCTGTATGCCCCCATCCCAGCAGTGTACGTGACCCCCATCCCAGCAGCCTGTGTGACCCCACCCCAGCATTGTAAGGCTGCTTTCACATCAGCGGTAATCGCTGATCGCGGCAGTTTCGGTGAAAAAACGCAACTGACGCGATTACTGCATAACGGCCGCACTTGCGGTTCACCTGCGGCAAGCCCCATGCTATGTCTATGGGGCTTGCAGCAGGTGCGGCAAATGCGGTGTAGTTGCGGTTTCGGCACTTGTGGCAACACGATTTTTTCGTGGCCGCACCTGCCGCAAGTGCTGAAACCGCACTTGCCACACATTTACTCATTGTATGGGGCTTGCCGCAAGTGTGACGCGACTTACTCACCGCAACTGCCACGATCAGCAATTACCGCTGATGTGAAAGGGGCCTATTATTACATTTTACATACTTTTATTTTAATTTTACCTCAGGGAGAAAGGCAAGTGCACAGGAGAGGGGGAGACAGCTCAAATGAGAGCACAGGGTGGATAGAGAGCAGATAGGGAGAGATGACACTAAATAGGGAGGAGACAGCACACAGGCGGAAGGAGAGAGCACACAGGGGGAAGACAACTCAAAAGAGAGAGTACACAGGGGTGGAGAGACCACGTGGGGGGTGGGGTAATAACAGCACACAGGGTGAGATGGCAGCCAACCCCAGCGTCACAGAACCTGCTCCCGTGGCGTCACCGCCCTCCCGATGCGAGAGAATCAGACATCCATCTAGTGTAAAATAATCTGATTGGTAAGTGGCATGGTGAGAAAACAAATCAACGCCAGAATTATTTTTTTGGGCACCACAACATTGCAATAACAGATGATCAAAACAGATCAGTCAGGTATCCCCTGTGTGTGTCCCACTGTCTGTCAGGTCTTCCCTGTGTGCATCCCCCTGTCTGTCAGTCAGGTCTCCCCTATGTGTATGTCCCCCTGTCTGTCAGGTCTCCCGTGTGTGCCCCCTCTGTCAGGTCTCCCGTGTGTGCCCCCTCTGTCAGTTAGATCTCCCCTGTGTGTCCCCATGTCAGTCAGGTCTCCCCAGTGTGTGCCCCCCTGTCTGTCTGGTCTCCCCTGTGTGTGTCCCCCTGTCTGTCTGGTCTCCCCTGTGTGTGCCCCCCTGTCTGTCTGGTCTCCCCTGTGTGTGTCCCCCTGTCTGTCTGGTCCCTGTCTATCAGGTTTCCCTTGTGTGTATTCCCTGACAGTCAGTCAGGTCTCCCCTATGTGTATGTCCCCCTGTCTGTCAGGTCTCCCGTGTGTGCCCCCTCTGTCAGTCAGATCTCCACTGTGTGTATCCCTCTGTCAGGTCTTCCCTGTGTGCATCCCCCTGTCTGTCAGTCAGGTCTCCCCTATGTGTATGTCCCCCTGTCTGTCAGGTCTCCCGTGTGTGCCCCCTCTATCAGCCAGATCTCCCGTGTGTGTCCCCCTGTCAGTCAGGTCTCCCCTTTGTGTGTACCCCTGTCTGTCTGTCAGGTCTCCCGTGTGTGTCCCTCTGTCTATCAGTTTTCCCTTGTGTGTGTCCCCCTGTCAGTCAAGGTCTCCCCTGTGTATGTCCCCCCTGTCTGTCAGTCTTATCTCCCCTGTGTGTGTCCCCGTCTGTCAGTCAGGTCTTTCCTGTGTGTGTCCCTCTGTCTGTCTGGTCTCCCCACGTCTGTCAGGTCTTCTCTGTGTGTGTCCCCCTGTCTGTCTGGTCTGCCATGTGTGTGTCCCCCTGTCTGTCAGGTCTCCCTTGTGTGTGTCCCCCTGTCTGTCTGGTCTCCCCTGTGTGTGTCCCCCTGTCTGTCAGGTCTCCCCTGTGTGTGTCCCCCTGTCAGGTGTCCTCTGTGTGTCCCCTGTGTCTGTCAGGTCTCTCCTGTGTGTGTCCCCCTGTCTGTCTGGTCTCCCTTGTGTGTGTCCCCCTGTCTGTCAGGTCTCCCTTGTGTGTGTCCCGTCTGGTGTCCCCTGTGTCCCCCTGTCTGTCTGGTCTCCTTTGTGTGTGCCCCCCTGTCTGTCAGGTCTCCCCTGTGTGTTTCCCCCTATCAGGTTTCCCTTGTGTGTATTCCCATGACAGTCAGGCCTCCCCTGTCTGTGTTCCTATGTCAGTCAGGTCTCCCCTGTGTGTGTCCCCCTGTCTGTCAGTCTTGTCTCCCCTGTGTGTGTCCCCCTGTCTGTCTGGTCTCCCCTGTGTGTGTCCCACTGTCAGGTCTCCCTTGTGTGTGTCCCGTCTGGTCTCCCCTGTGTGTGTCCCCCTGTCTGTCTGGTCTCCTTTGTGTGTGTCCCCCTGACAGTCAGGTCTCCCCTGTGTGTGTCCCTCTGTCTGTCTGGTCTCCCCTATGTGTGTCCCCCCTGTCAGGTCTTCCCTGTGTGTGTGTCCCTATCTGTCTAGTCTCCTTTGTGTGTGTCCCCGTCTGTCAGGTCTCCTTTGTGTGTGTCCTCCTGTCCGTCAGGTCTCCCCAGTGTGTGTGTCCCCCCCGTCAGTCAGGTCCCCCCTGTGTGTGTCCCCCTATCAGTCAGGTCTCCTCTGTGTGTGTGTCCCCCTGTCAGTCAGATCTCCCCTGTGTGTCCACCGTTTGTCAATCAGTCTCCCTTGTGATTGAACCGTGTGACTCCGCCCCTCCCTCGCATCCTCCTCACACACACACACACACGCAGTTTCCCGCCCTCGGCTTTGTCCAATCACAGAGCGGTCGCCTCCTGATCACGTGATCGGCATTTCGGGCGGGATTCCTGTCAGCGCTCGGCCCCGCCCCTCTCCCCTCCCCCCTCCCCCACCGCACGAGAGCCCGTCACGTGACCCCCGCCCCGCCGCCGCCGCCGGGAACACAGGATGGTGTCGGGAGAAAATGGCGGATCCCGAGGAATTGCGGGTGAGAGCAAGTGACAGGAGAACCAAGGAGGGTCCGCCACACTGGGGATGGTCGTCACAGGCCAATGTGGGGGGATGGTCAGGCGGAGTGTGAGGTAAATATGGAGGATGAGGTGACGTGTGCACCTGTCATCACAGCAATGATGGCGGCCGTCACCTGTCATCACAGTAATGATGGCGGCTGTCACCTGTCATCACAGCAATGATGGCGGCTGTCACCTGTCATCACAGTAATGATGGCGGCTGTCACCTGTCATCACAGCAATGATGGCGGCTGTCACCTGTCATTACAGTAATGATGGCGGCTGTCACCTGTCATTACAGTAATGATGGCGGCTGTCACCTGTCATTACAGTAATGATGGCGACTGTCACCTGTCATCACAGCAATGATGGCGGCTGTCACCTGTCATTACAGTAATGATGGCTGCTGTCACCTGTCATTTCAGTAATGATGGCGGCTGTCACCTGTCATTACAGTAATGATGGCGGCTGTCACCTGTCATCACAGTAATGATGGCGGCCGTCACCTGTCATCACAGTAATGATGGCGGCTGTCATCTGTCATTACAGTAATGATGGCGGCTGTCACCTGTCATTACAGCAATGATGGCGGCTGTCAACTGTCATTGCAGTAATGATGGCGGCTGACACCTGTCATTACAGGAATGATGGCTGCTGTCACCTGTCATTTCAGTAATGATGGCGGCTGTCATCTGTCATTACAGTAATGATGGCGGCTGTCAACTGTCATTGCAGTAATGATGGCGGCTGACACCTGTCATTACAGGAATGATGGCTGCTGTCACCTGTCATTTCAGTAATGATGGCGGCTGTCATCTGTCATTACAGTAATGATGGCGGCTGTCACCTGTCATTACAGCAATGATGGCGGCTGTCAACTGTCATTGCAGTAATGATGGCGGCTGACACCTGTCATTACAGGAATGATGGCTGCTGTCACCTGTCAGGTGATTGATATCCTCCAGCGTCACTAGTGATTATTTTTATCCAATGTGACGTTTATTCATAGTTTTATGTGACCTCTGCGGCTGATCAGTGGCTGTGACTCTGCAGCACTCCCCTCTGTATATCATGTCATTACTGCATTAAATATCCTTAACCCCCCAAATAACCCCGCAGAGGTATTCAAGATGGCGAGACGTCCTCAAAGCATAATGGAAACCCTCCTGTGACTGGGGCGTGTTCAGGAGCTGCGCCCGCGCCGACTTCACCATCATTGTGCTCATCCTATGGTGGAGCCTCATAGGCGGTAATTAAAGTGAACCTGTCACCAGATTTTTGTGTATTAAACTAAAAGCGCCCCCTTCAGCAGCCCCTATGCTGCATTCTAAGAAGGTGGCTATTATGACTGTCCTTGTATGCCGAATACTTTCCACCCTGAATTATAATTACCTGTTTCTGGTCTGATGGGTTTGATTGCAGCTTGGTCTATCCTATGTCTCGCCGCCCTCCATCCTTTCTCTGCTCGCTGCCCTCTGTCCTGGCTCTCTCTGCTCGCCGCCCTCCGTCCCGCCTTTCTCTGCTCGCCGCCCTCCATCCCGCCTCACGCTGCCCTCCGCTCCGCCTCTCACCGCCCTCTGTCCTGCCTCTCTCTGCTCGCCACCCTTCGTCCCGCCTCTCTCTGCTCTCCGCTCCGCCTCTTGCTGTCTCTCGCCGCCCTCCACTCCGCCTCTCCCTGCCGTCCGACTTCCTCTTGTTTTGATTGATATTGAAATTGCGCACCTGCGCAGAGGTTTCTCTGGCTCACACAGGTGCACTGTGCTCTGCCTTTCTGTGGGTAGAACCTAAAACTCATTTACGCATGCCGAGCAGCCGAGGTCGATGCCTGCGCGAAATTTCACCCCGACTCTCAGAATGACATCTTCAGCATCATTCAAATATCCAGATGAATCTTGTGCTTGCACAGAGACCTCAGCTGCTCATGCATGTGTAGATGAGTTGTAAGCCCTGCTCACAATAGGGCAGAGCACAGTGCGCCTGCGCAAGCCAGAGAAGCCTCTGCGCAGGCATGCGATTTGGATATCAATCAAAATTGCGGCACAGTGGCTCAGTGGTTAGCACTGCAACCTTGTAGCGCTGGGGGTCTTGTGTTCAAATCCCAGCAAGGACAACATGTGCAAGGAGTTTGTATGTTCTCCCTGTGTTTCTGTGGGTTTCCTCCGGGTTGTCCGGTTTCCTCCCACACTCTAAAGACTGATAGGGAATGTAAATTGTGAGCCTCAATGGGGACAGTGTTGTATGTAAAGTGCTTTGGAATTAAAGGAGTAAATAAACATAAGTGAATAAATATTATCATTATAAAATAAGAGGATGATGGACGGTGTGGAGAGGCAGGACAGACGGTGCTGCAATCAAATCCGTTGGACCGGAAACAGGTAATTATATATAGGGCAGGAGATTTCCAAAAGTTATTTATTCAGTGTACAAGGGCTGTCAGGGCATAATAGCCACCTTCCTGCAGCATAGGGGGTGCTTTTAGTTTAATACCCAAAAATCTGGTGACAGGTTCACTTTGAAGGGGGTTATCCTGTGAATCAAAGTTATTTCCAATCCACAGGATAGGTGATAACTAGTGATGAACGAATAGTGAAATATTTGATTTCGGATTATTCTAACCGAATACTTTTTCCTACTCAGGTATCCGTCACGATTACTGAACTTAACGCAAGTGAATGGGGAAGTCTTAATAGTTTTCTGAAAGATTTCCCGGAAAACTATTCGAGTTCCCCGTTGACTAGCATTAGGTTCATTATTCGAGACGAATACTCGAATAGGAAAAAGTATTCAGTTAGAATAATCCGAACCCTAATATTTCATCTGTAATCATGAGAAATGACTCAGGAAAAACATATTAAACACATGAAGAAAGAGAGGTTTAAAAAACCATGGAAAGTCATGACACCAGCTGAAATCTATCAGTAATTAGAAAGCAATCCTAGGGAAAAATATTAGCTGGTTTAAATGATAAAAAGGGGTCTTATTACCAAAGTGCCACACAAAAAAAATCTCATGATGGGTAAAACCAGTGAGTTGTCTCAATACTTCAAAACCGTATTGTTGTAAAACATACTGATGGCATTGGTTACAGAAGAATTGTGTTTAATGCTTATTTCACCAACTCGTACCTTTTATTTAATGTGAATTTTTATAGTCTTTACTAATGGGACATGGCTCACAGGGTAATAAATGCAATGCAGCATAATTCTCCCCACCCAGAGAATACCATGAGCCACACCCTCTTGTAATGATAATGAAATTCAGCACTGCGATCTGTATGGCAGTTTTAAAAAACAAAAACAACTGAACTACTCCTGATGAGATGAGGACCGTATCCATAAGTACATACGAGTAATGGTGGGTTTACACGCCGCGATATCGTTTCGATATCGCAACTCAATGGCGCGGGAGCGCGCAATTAGTGCACGTTCCTCCCGCATCGCATTGACTGTTTACACGCTGCGATATCGTATTACAACGTCTGTGCGATGTCTCCGCCTCCCAACCCAGGATCGCATAGTTAACATGGGAGTGAATGGGTGACGTATGAAATCGCATCGTAATTGGGCGTTTACACAGCACGATCCGGCTTCAATCGCTATGCAATATCGGGGTATTGAATAGCACGCTCATTCGATCCCCGATATCGCATTGACATCGTTCCTGCATCGTATTGGACGTTCACACCATACAACGCAGGAACGATATCGGGTCCAACGAGCGAACCACGTGACTTTTGATTGAAATTGTACTGCGATATCGCGACGTGTAAACCCGCCATAAGGGAGTCCTGCCTTGATTAGCATCTGTAATGGTTTTGTGTGTGAGCAGAGAGATAGTGGTCTTGACCAGATGCCACAGATCAGCCTCAAGCTAGGACTGCATGATTCCTCAGGAGAGAGGACTGCCCCTGTGACATTTTACAGGTAACACATATAATTTTATCATTTTATCTATGCTGCAAGGAAAATTCCAGAGAGGAGAGTCACCGGTGATATTTGTCTGAATTTCTGATGACAGGTTCATTTTACAGTATTGCTTTACCCAGGGAGCAAATAAACAGGCCATTTATCAGCAGTGTTTGGTCAGTGTATCAATCTTTACCATTAGATTCATTTCATTCTTTTTTACATACAATAATTTTTCTCAAGATTCTCTTATCAAATAGTAATGCAAATATGATGATATCTAAGTGCAGTCTGAATTTTTCTTTTTAATCCTGGATACTTGCTTTAGTGAGCCCCATCCATGACTCGGATGAAAATCTAACATCTCTCATGGTTTGGTCCAGACTACTCTATCCACAAAAATACAAGTTCTGCTTATGAAAAAATCCATTGAGCAGGAAGGGGAAAGGCGGTGAAATCACCGCCGGAGGCGGGGGTGGCGGCCAGCACCTCCAAAAAACGATCCCTCGCTCTGCGCCTGTGTACAGCTTCTCATGCAGCAGGCTCAGGAGAGGGAGACCATGAGTGACAGCAGGGAGGTGGCGGAGGGAGGATAATACATACAGGGGGCGTGAAATTGTCCTGTGAAGAGAAGTGGCTCCAGCCACTAAACCCCACCTCTTTGGCTCCACATTGTAAGTTTTTAAATTAAATTATCTCAGGGTACAGGGGGCTCAAGTGATGGGGGACCCCTTGCCTGAATGCAGCAGACATGCTGCATTCAGTGCTGCAATTAGATCAGCATGTATGGGGGATGACAGGTCCTCTTTAAGTAATATTAACAGATGGGAGATTTCTCAGTAATAGATCATAGGAGTTTAAAAACTAGCACTCAACAAACATAGCATAGACTACTATGGGATCTGTACACAGCTGATGTGTGGGTTGCTGGGTATCGGACTCCCTAGATGGGATATTTCTTGTCCTATGTATAAATGATTAATAGCTAATTTTTGAATAATCCCTTTAAATACTACAATATCCTTTCCTTACGTTTTTACTCCCCTGCCTTCCTCACTTCCAGCTGTTTTTTTTTCTCTTTTACTCTGCCTAGTATCGATCAGCACAGTCTTCTGAGAGTTGGCGTTAAGGATCTGTGCTCCATCTTATAATATTGGCTTGTTAGCTGATGGGTTCCCTTTAGGTCTCAGTGGTATTCCAGTATTCTTTGTTGTTTCCTGGTGTTGGTTCTCTATTCTAACTGCCCATTTTCTGCATTTAGAACATGGTTTCCAGTTTTCGTGTGTCAGAACTTCAAGTATTGCTGGGCTTTGCTGGCCGCAACAAAAGTGGGCGCAAACATGACCTCCTCATGAGAGCCCTCCACTTACTGAAGAACGGATGCAGTCCTGCTGTTCAGATTAAAATCAAAGAGCTGTACCGGAGAAGGTTTCCTCGGACATTAGAGGCAGGTCCAGGTCTCTCATCCATCAGATCTAATGTCTTCAACTTGGACAGCAATTCATCAGTAGATTCAGACCTTACTTTGGCTGGAATACACTCCTTGCCTTCCACGTCTGTAGCTCCGCACTCCCCTGCATCCCCTCTAGGCACAGTACTCCTACAAGATACCAAGCCGCACTTTGACTTACAGCAACTTTCTCCACCAATTCCGCCTGTCCATCCAGATGTCCATCTCCGAAGTCTTCCTTTCTATGATGTACTTGACATCCTCATCAAGCCAACAAGTCTGGGTAAGGCTGATTTTACAGATCTGATATTTATGGTCCATGATGTGCAGACTGGTTGTGGGTCTCCTGACCCAAACTCAACAGTCTCATAAGCATATATGAGTAGGAGACCCACAGCTAGTTTGGACATAGCAGTCTGTATTTGGACCATCGTGTGGATCCAAAAATGTAGCGTTGCATCCAAATTTGCCAGTGTCTGTAAGGTGGAATTAATTAATTTTCTATTGTATCCAGAAATGTCCTGTGACATTTATGCAAATAATGTCTACACAGATTGCCAAATTATGATCTGAACTTTAAAGGCAAGTGCCCACGATCAGGATTAGCAGCGTTTTTGGATGCAGCATGATTTTGCTGCCTCCAAAATGCTTCATTGTGCAGTACAAGCACAGTGGATGGATTTATAGAAATCCTGTGCCTACTGTGCTTCCTTTTTATGCAGCGTAAATGGACATGCAGTGTGGCTTTCCGAGCCACAGCATGTCAATTTATTCTTGTGGAGACGCTAGTTTTTTGAGCAGGAGAACAGCGAAAATCCGAAGTGCCCAGAATAATGATCGTTGGGACCTAAGCTGCGTTTTCCTGCACAGAACACTAACGTCTCCGCAAGGGAAATTACCCTGCATCAGCATCTTCTGATCGTGGGAATGTACCCTAAAGAGTTCAGAGCAAACTGTGCTTTTTTTTGTCATATGAGGCTTTTTGGCCAAATCACAGAGCAAATTACCCTGCTTACGCTTTTGCCAAATAAAGATTTGGGGTTCAGATCATTGAATGACATTCTGCAGTGTCATGAGAGCTTGTTCACTCCCAGGTATATTTCATGGGAAGAGAATGTAGTGTCTTGTTCTTATCTCCTTAAAATAGATTGTCAATATTAGACCAGTGAAGGTGTAAGGGTGTGTGCCCACATAGTGGTTTAGTGTCGGTTTAGCAGCGAAAACAGCCGGCGGTTTAGCATAGGTTTTATTTAAATTTATGTAAATCCTTAGCAGCTTTAGGACTTACAAGTAACCTTATGTAATTTAGAAAACGCTGTGCACACATAGTGGGTTTATGTGAGCAGATCTGCCAGCGGTTGGGCGGTTTTCCAGTGGTTTAGCAGCATACAGCATGTCAATTCTTCTCAGCGGTTTTTGAGCGTTTCCATGGACAAAATCCTCCATGGAAAACCGCCGGAAAAACCGCTGGAAAAACCGACTGTAAAACGCTGTGCACACGCTGAAAAAACCGCTGGGAAACCGCTGAGAAACTGCTGGAAAACCGCTGGTGACTTCTGAGCTCAGGAGTCTAGGCTCCTTGAATTTTCCAGTGGTTTACTGACGATTTGAACGTCACTAAACCACTATGTGGGCACACACCCTAACTTTTGGAGATTGTTCCTTGCAGCTCAGTCCAAATCACATGAATGGGATGACAATGTAGTAAACTGTAATACAGGGCACAACTATTACTTAGAGTACATAGACGTGTCTCATAATTATGAAGGGGATGCGGCTCTGGTTGGAGCGATACAGACGTTACAAACATTAATGACAAGCTTCAGGAAGGAACTGTCATGTCCCCACCACAGCATGCTCCTGTGGCTTTCGCTCCTGTCACTAGCCACCGTTGTGTTCACACTGTAGGTGGTGCTGGTGATAGGGAGAAGTCTTTGCAGGAGATTCTGGAAAGAGCAGGCTTTGCTCCTCTACTACACTCACTGACAAAAGTTACGTCGCTTATCCATGTTATGTAAATAAAAGCTTATAACCTGATGTTAAATTCATCCACTGGTTGTATAAATTACACTTTGGAAAGCTGAAACCCTTCGAATGTGGTTTAGGTTAAGAAAATAAATTGCCATCAATGCTGAAATATTGATCATTTAATGAACACAGAATGGTCAGATTTTGGCAAGACAAAAGTTTTGTTACCCACAGAAAGTAATGTGATTTTCAAACAAAAAATGAACTTAAAATACAAATATATGTTGCATAACATTGGTGAATGAAGTTGTGATGCTATTAGTCATATTTAATATTTTGTGTGACTTTCATGAGCTTGAAGGACTGCATCCATGCGGTTCAACAATGATTCATACAATTTATTAATGAAGTCATAATGAATAGCAAAGACTGCAGTCTTACATGCCTCCCAGAGTTCATTTAAATTCATTGGTTTTGTTTTCCAAGCTTCCTCTTTCATCCTACACCAAACATGCTCAATGATGTTCATGTCTGGGCTGGCCAGTCGTTGAGCACCTTGATCTTTTTTGCTTGGAGGAACTTTGTTGTAGAGATGGATGTATGATATGGAGCACCATCCTGCTGCAGAATTTGACCCCTTTTATGATTTGGAATATAAGAGGTAGTTTATACTTATTGATATTTTAGGCTATTGATATTTCCTTCCACCTGAATGTAACCCCAGACCATGATCTTTCCACCACCAAATTTAACTGTTTTCTGGGTGTATTATGGATCCATACAGGCTCCAGTAGGTCTCCTGCAGTATTTGCGATGGCTGTGGTATAATTCCACTGAAGATTCATCAGAGAAATTCACCTTCTGCCACTTTTCCAGTGCCCATCTGTTCAGCAGGCTGTGGGACTTTGAAAATGCCACACATGTTTTTATTTGCCTTTTGTTTAGTGCTGGCATCTGGGCACTGATTCGACCATGGAGGCCATTTCGACACAGAATCCTACAAACTGTTCTAGTTGACTCTGGAACTTGAGGTGACCAGGCCTGTTGGAGCTCTGCTGCAGTGGAAGAGGGGCTTGCTTTGGATTTTCTAACCAACAAACATTCCTCCTGAGCAGTTGTCTTGCGGGATCTGCCGGACCTGGGCTTGTCAAACACATCTCCAGTCTCTTCAAATCTTTTTTTAATTCTTTGTACTTGATGCTGAGACACATTAAAGGTGCCAGCCACCTCTGCAGTGGATCTGGTCTTCAGCCTCTTGATAACACAGGTCTGCGACTAAAAAGCTGATTATTTTCATCTAATTTCCATGTATATTGGTGTGCTGAAAACGAAAAAAATATTGAAAAAATCCTGGACGTCAGGATTTGCCACAAGATGCAAAATTCTCTTCAAATGTAGTAAATTTTTCTCAATTTTTGGTATTTTTTTATCTTAGGGTTTTGAAAGTCAAAATTACTATTAATTAATTCACATCAATGCATTGAAGATATACAATGCCAAAAAAATATAACTTTCAAAGAAAATAACTTGCAGAGTGAGCTAATGAAACCAGCATCAACATGTTGCAAGCTGAACGAGCGAGCTCTGACATGCCCGGGCTTGTTTCAGTTGTTTTATTTTGGTTCTCGCCTGTTCACACTTTTTAATCTCAGTTCGTGTTAGCTCGTCATATTCAACCGTATTTCCCAAAATTAGCATTATAAAATAAAAGAAGGAGGGGGAACAAGAGGCGCAATAGTGCCCTATCACTATGGCACTAGGAGTAAAGTGGTGAAAAAGGGATCCACTCACCTGGAGCAGTTGTGTAACCCACAACCGGCTTGAAGGCGTATTTAGTGATTTATTTCTGGATGGCTGCTGCAGGACTTCCACCGTCCACTCATATGTGGAGATATGCCGAATCGTGGGGAAGAAAATGGTGTGTCACGGTCCGCGCTGCCAAATAACATCCACTCCGAAAATAATGCACTTGAAGATGGAACTTCAAAGTAACCTTTTTATTGCTTCCTACGCGTTTCGGTGCCCTCCTGGCACCTTCCTCAGGGATAACCAGGGTTATCCCTGAGGAAGGTGCCAGGAGGGCACCGAAACGCGTAGGAAGCAATAAAAAGGTTACTTTGAAGTTCCATCTTCAAGTGCATTATTTTCGGAGTGGATGTTATTTGGCAGCGCGGACCGTGACACACCATTTTCTTCCCCACGATTCAAAATTAGCATTATGGCTCAGCGGAAGTGTATTAATTCGCCTGACAGTTTCTGTTACATTTGTGGTGAATATACAGTGTTGAAGCAACAGCTGAATATTACAGACTTTGTGAAAAAAGTATACTACGCATATTTCGGACTAAAGCTTGGAGATCAAGATAAACCTTGGGCGCCTCATAAAGTCTGCAAATGGTGTGTTGAGGACCTCCGAAATTGGTTCAAGGGTAAGAAAAAAGCTTTCCGTTATGAGATTCCTATGGTATGGCGAGAGCAAAAGAACCATAGTGACGATTGTTACTTTTGTTCATGCGATGTGAAAGGGTATAATTCAAAATGGAAGCATTCTATTTCATACCCCAATATTCACTCAGCAATTTGTCCCATCCCCCATGGCACAGATATTCCAGTACCCAAGACCCCTGCTACCTTGGAAGAGATAACTAGCTTTGATGAAGGTGGAGTCATACCTGAACCAGATGATGAATCAAGTTCTGACTTTGAAGATGATTCAAGGCCAAAATTGTTTTCCCAGGAGGAGATGAATGATTTGGTAAGAGACTTGAATCTTCCCAAAGATGCCGCTGAGTTACTCGTGTGGCGCCCCTGCGTACAGGAGGCCACAAAAGGGTACTGCAGCCAGGCAGGTAGGACAATTGTTAAACACTAACACCCTCACAGCCCACACAACCCACGTGTCAGAAAGGTTACATCCAGCCCTGAGGTTAGACACTATATGAGACCAGAGGGGTGGTGGATGAGGGGAGTGGGTTGGGCACACCAGAGGTCAGGTGACTGACAGTATATAGAGAGGGGGAGGAGTGAAGGAGTTGAGTAGGCCGCAGTAGGCTGAGATGTAAAGACCTAAGAGTAAGCGATGGTGCTGAGAAGCAAAGACCAAAGAGCAGGCCAGAGAACAGCAGGAAGTTGAGCTGAAGCTGAGCAGTGGAGAGCGACACTGCCTGGAAGAGTGAAGACTGACGGAGCGCAGAATCTGTACTGAGCCAGTGCGAGCCAGAGGAGAGAGAAAGCCCATCCAGAGGGTCAGATCCCCAGGAGTGTGAGAGAGCCAAGAGGGACGGCTAAAGCAACTAACTGCAGGCGGAGTAGCCCTCCTAGATACAAAAGGAACATAGAGGAAGGAGCCTGGTATCCTAGTGCTGAGGATTACTGGAGGCTGGGCTGAGTAGAGTGTCGGCTCTAAAGGGGACCGTAGTTTACCCGGCATCCCCAGATAACACGACGAGGGGTCTGAGTTCCAGACTGAGATTCCTAACCCTAAAGGACAGGCAGCTAAGTGACAGACTAGGACTCACAGAAGCCCGAGTCACCGCTATACTGTCCAGTGTCGCACAACACAGAGAAAGAGAAGCAATAGCCCGGAAAGGGACATTTACAGACTGTGTGAGGGGTCACAGGAGGGAGAGGCCTGGCTGCAGGAGCAGAGAGAACCCGTGTACTTGAACTGTGTAACAACTGCAAATAACCTGTAACTTGCTTGAAAGAACAACAGAGTAAAGCCTTGGAAAACCCTGCATCGCCTCTCTTGTCTCTAGCTGCAGACCATTCCTCCCTACAGATCCAGCCTGTCAGCAGCAGCCAGGAGGAGAGATCCCTGCAGCCTGTGAAGTAAGTGTGTTACAACTACACCTGCACCATAGACTTTAACCCTTGCTGCCCCGGGGGATACAGTTCTCCCCACTGGAAGTATACCATCCCCGCTGCCATTCCATCACCCCCCGGAGGTTCTGCAGCAGCGGCGGCCCCATCACTGGCCGCACCAAGTGGGTGGCATCACCCGTGTCATCTCCCTTGTAAATAAATCCCCATCTTTATTGTGAGGGCCCAGGGACACGGTCCGGACCAAGCCACCTGTGACATCCCCAGTACCGTCCGGTCCGGCACCGAGTACCCTAGTCCCGCCTCGGGTTCCACACTCGGCTCAAGGTTCAAAAGCAAGAATTTATTGTTGTCAGGAGTGTCTTCTTTATTATTCAGACATCGTGAAGATGAGTTCGTTCCTTAGTTTGCCCAGAAAGATAAGTTGGATTATTGCATCGATGTCGAAGGTTTGATGGGTCAATTCAAAATCCAGTATGATTCAGCACAATGGCATATTTTTATAGATTCTTCAAAAAGAAGTCTCAAAGCAGTTTTACTCCACAACGGCGGTTTTTATGCTTCCATCCCTGTAGGTCATTCCGTACACCTGAAGGAAACCTGCGAGAACTTAGAATTGGTTCTTCGTAAACTTAAATATCAAGACCACGGTTGGCAAGTGTGCAGGGATTTGAAAGTCTTGTGCATGCTGCTCGGGTAACAAGCTGGGTATACCAAATACCCTTGTTTTCTGTGTCTATGGGACAGTCGAGACCGACAAAATCACTGGACCAAGAAGAATTGGCAGACGAGGGTGCTCATAGTTGGTGAAAAAAATGTCCTCCAAGAAACTTTTGTTCCTCCCCATAAAGTTCTTCTACCACCTCTCCACATCAAATTGGGATTGATGAAGCAATTCGTAAAATCACTTCCAAAAGATGGAGAATGCTTCAAATACTTGGTCGCCAAGTTTCCAGGCCTCTCGGAGGCAAAATTGAAGGAAGGTGTGTTCGTCGGAACAAACATTATAAGGCTTATAGCTGATCAAGAGTTTATCAAAACCACAAAAAGGAGTATAGAAATCAATAAAGCTTTTTATTTAGGACGGAACAACAAACATTTAAAAACAGTTAAAAACATGCGGACCACAGTCCACAAGGAAATGAGACCCCTGTAATTATCAATTGTGTATCACAAAGCCAGTCTCCTGTAAGTGCATGCAAAGATGCACATGAATGAATAATGCAGAAAGGTATATATACATATGTGGTTGTTACATAATGATCTATTATATAATCACGAATGGGATTTTTGCCCCTTTTGAGTCCGCTCTCGCTGCGAGTCAATGTCGTCATGTGGATACGACCGAAGCATTGGCCGCGCAGCGGCCATTGCGAGCAGTTCTAAGGCGGGCATGGCGAGTCGCCTTAGCAGCGTGAAGCATTGGCCGCGAAGCGGCCATTGCGAGTCAGAGACTCGCTCTGCTAGAATCCCGATGCATGTGCATTGGGCACCCAGCTAGTTCCCATATAAATCAGGAACTAACCACAGGTTGTATCCAAAGAGATCTACAAGAAATGCAATACTATAAATACAGACTGGTAAAGTGTCCTTTGAGCAATGGAACAACAACCACACTGTTTAATGTGTGGAACTTTACCAGTCTGTTATGTATTTATAGTATTGCATTTCTTGTAGATCTCTTTGGATACAACCTGTGGTTAGTTCCTGATTTATATGGGAATCATTATGTAACAACCACATATGTATATATACCTTTCTGCATTATTCATTCATGTGCATCTTTGCATGCACTTACAGGAGACTGGCTTTGTGATACACAATTGATTATTACAGGGGTCTCATTTCCTTGTGGACTGTGGTCCGCACATGTTTTTAACTGTTTTTAAATGTTTGTTGTTCCGTCCTAAATAAAAAGCTTTATTGATTTCTATACTCCTTTTTGTGGTGGTGTGCTGCTATTTGTATTTGTCAATTCTTTTTCTACGATGAATTGGTTCCCTTGTTGACAAAGCAGCACCCCCGACCCTTATTGGGACAGTATACATTTAGTAGTGCACCTTACTTTTTGTTTGGTGAGTTTATCAAAACCATGACGCATCCTCAAAAAGAAAGGTGGATTGCATTTCAAGAGGTTGTAGAGAAATTTCTAGGCAATAACAAAGACCCTGACTACAAACAAATCGTCAGACGAATGCTGAAAGCATTTCAAGCTTTAGGTTGCCTGATGAGTTTGAAAGTGCATTTCCTCCATTCCCACATTGACAACCTTCCTGAAAATGTGGGAGCTGTGAGTGAAGAGCAAGGTGATCGATTCCACCACGACATTAAAGAGATGGAAAGAAGATATCAGGGAAGATGGAGCATTACAATGATGGCAGACTACTGTTGGACACTTCAGAGAGACATTACAGATGCTACTCACAAGCGTAAATGTACCAAGAGAAGCCTCACATGGAAGAAGAATCGATTTTAGTGTGTGTTAGTGAGCTCATTGCAGTTAAAAAAATGATTTTCATGAAACATTTGTAATAAAACATTAATTTTATGAGTCTATTTTCATTTATTTTGAGGTATTGTCTTATTTAACATAGTTACTTAAATTGTCAGAAAAAGTGATGTCCTATGACAAAACGGAGGTCATTTTCGGATTCAGCGCACTCAAAAACATAAAGATTACATGGAATAACCAAAACAGCTCTCAAAAAATTTTTTTTTGCAGACCTGTGTAATCAAGCCTTTGGTCGCAGGGTGGATTTTTGGCATGTTGTCAGAGCTCAAGTTGCAGTTCAAGTGAAGGTCTGGGTGCTGGGTTTATTTTTAGACACACCCACTAATTAAGCGATCATTTCCTGAGCACAGGTGAGGATGTAAACTAGGATTGGGGGCATTATATGACCAGGCGACAAAACTTTTTTCTTGCCAAAATCTGACCATTCTGTGTTCATTAAATGATCAATATTTCATCATTGATGCCAATTTATTTTCTTAACCTAAACCAAATTTCAGAGGGTTTCAGCTTTAATAAAGAGTAATTTATACAACCAATGGATGAATTTAACGTCAGGTTATAAGCTTTTATTTACATCAGGGGCGGACCCAGACTGTAGTGGGCCCCTGTGCAAAAATTTTTAGGGGCCCCCCTTCATAGTGCAACAAAGTTATGTAAATATATAGATTGTAATAATTATAAATGCTGCATATTTTAGTGCGGGAAAATCTGCAGCATATCAATTCTTGCTTTGGGTTTTCCCAAACTAAATGGGCTGTATATATAATATTGATGCTATGCAGGGCTGTATTTATTATCTGGAGGCTACTACTGGGCTGTATATATTATTTGGAGGCCAGTTGCAGCATCCAAATAATATATACAGCCCATCACAACCTCCAATTAATATATACAGTACAGCCTCCAAATAACATATATAGCATAACACAGCCTCCATATAACACATACAGCCCAGCACAGCCTCTAGGTAATGTATACAGCCCAGCATAGCTTCCAGGTAATATATACAGCCCAGCACAGCTACCAGGCAATATATACAGCCCAGCATAGCTTCCAGGTAATATATACAGCCCAGCATAGCATCCAGGTAATATATACAGCCCAGCACCGCCTCCAGGTAATATATAAAGCTGAACCTCTTCCCCATGAGCCCCCTCAATTCATGATGCAGCTGAGCTTCTCCCCCATGTGCCCCCCATTCATGATGCAGCTGAGCTTCTCCACCCATGAGCCCCCAATCATGATGCAGCTGAGCTTCTCCCCCATGAGCCCCTTCCCCATTCAATACCTGGAGCAGTCCAGGAGGATCCCTATATCACAGCACTGCAGCACTGTCACTTCCAGGTCAGGGAGAGCTGCTCCAGCCTCCACAGACATAGAACCCAGAAGTGACAGCGTGACAACTGGCAGTGTCCCAGTACTCAATGGATACTGGGATGCTGCCGCTGCAACCGCACCTCCCGGCAGGGGCTGGCTGGGAAATTTTAGCCTGCGGAACAAGCACACAGTAGAGGCCCATGAGCAGTGGCTCATCTTTAAAAGGGTTGTCCAATCTTAAGCTGTACGTCTACAGTCACTATATGTGATTACAGGCTTGTAAATCCTCACATTGTATGCACTGTGCGCTCTGAGGATTCTCAGGTGCCGGGAACAGGTGGTCTTGTGACTGCAAGCATACCATATGTATATTCCCAGCCACATTCCGATTAGGCTGTTTCTGGCCTAGCTCAAAAATGTTGCATTAAGAGAGGCTGAGCAAGTCTAGTCTAGTCGGCATGTGGCCGCATGTATGCAAACTACACACTTGCAGTCACACACCCGCCGAATCATCACAGCACTGCAAGCAATGTGAGGATGCAGTTACATAGAATGACACAGTAACTGCACACTTGTGGCTTACAACTGGACAACCCCTTTAACATGTTTACCTCCGGCTTCTACATAGGCTACATTCACACTACCCTATTGTCAATCTAAGGCCCCTTTCACATAGGGTTTATTTGAAAATGCAGCAGATCCGGCAGATTTACGCATCTGCCGCTTAACGGCCACATTTGCGGTACACGTGCGGCGAGCCCTGTGCATTGTCTATGGGGCTTGCGTCGGGTGCGGCAAGTGCAGTTTTGCCGGTTGCAGCAAGATGCGGTACTTGTGGCGGCGAAAAAAACCTGTGCCTGACTGCGGTTTTTTTCGCGGCCGCAAGTGCCGCAATCTATGCCGCCGAATCTTTCAAAAACGCCAGTGTGAAAGCAGCCTAAGTGCTGCCTTTGGAAACAGGACAACCTGAACAGAAACAAAGCTCAGACTCTGACAATAACTCATACAGAGCAGTCACTGACCTGGCAATATAGACTCCTTTGAGGACTTATCAGGGGGTGATCACTATTTTTCTACCCCGACCCTATGATCACCTCATACTCAGTACTAGAATCAAAATGTGACATCACTTCAGCAGACACAGCCAACTGTGCAGTGTGACCGTGTCTGTATCAGTGTGATGTAGCCGGGCCAGCATCTCACTCAGAGGTGCACAACATGTTTCAAGCCAAGAAACAGATTGATGCTGAACAATCCCAAGGGACACTTACACAAATACATCCCCACAACCACTGCAATTAATACATCACCACAGCCAAGTTTTGAGCATTAAACACACCATAACTTACACTGAGTTTTTGGAGCCGTAAAATCCATTGAGGATTTTTCAGTTTTAACATAGGCATAAAGTACATTATGGTTTCCTACATATGTACAAGATCGGAACCACCGTCAGTAGATGAATCCAGCGACAGACCCACCATCAGCAGAGGAATGCAGAACCAGAACCACCTCAGTAGATGAGTGCAGAGTCAGAACCACCATCAGCAGATGAATGCAGAGTCAGAACCACCATCAGTAAAGAAATGCAGGGCCAGAACCACCTCAGTAGATGAATACTGAGCCAAAACAACCAACAGTAGATGAAATGCAGAGCCAGAACCACTATCAGTAGATGAATGTAGTGAGAGAACCCCCTCAGTAGATGAATGCAGGGCCAGAAGCATTAATGCATGAATACAGCGACACGCTTACTACAGTGATCAATTTCAGTGTCAGATCAGCCCCATGATATACTGACATCATATGAACCTATACCTCCCAGCATGTCTTTAAAAATGGTAAGGAGTTGCTGGGAGTTGTTGTTACCAGTTGTCATCATCATACTGCAGGACCATACAGTACCACAGTCCAGATGAGGTGCAGGCAGGATCACTAAACATTTACATCTTTTTACCTTATACTGTAGATCCCATCTTCTCTGATTGGAGTTGTTCCCAATCCTTTTCTTCCTTTGTAGCACAGGCGCCATGATGAGATGTGACATCCACAGCTCTCCAGACCTCTTCTCCTTCTTCAGCAGCACATTCTGACACGATGCCCTTCAAAATAAAAGTATCACTGTAGTGCTCCAGAAACATACAATCCCACACACACACAGCACCACTGTATAATACACACACAGACAGCGACACTGTATTACACACACAGCACCACTGCATAACACACGCACAAAGCGCCACTGTGTAATACACACAGCACCACTGCATAACACACAGCACCACTGCATAACACACAGCACCACTGTATAACACACACAGCCCACTGTATAACACACACATAGCCTACTGTATAAACACACACACAGCGCCACTGTATTACACACACAGCACCTCTGATAACAAATGCACACAGTACCACTGTATAACACACACACAGCACCACTGCATAACACACGCACACGGCGCCACTGTATTATACACGGACACAGCGCCACTGTATAACACACACACGAACCACTGTATAACACACACACACAGCCACTGTATAACACACACATGCATGTTACACACAGCACACTGATAACACATGCACACAGCACCACTGTATAACACACACAGCACCACTGTATAACACACAGCGCCACTGTATAACGCACAGCGCCACTGTATAACGCACAGCGCCACTGTATAACACACACACGCCACTGTATAACACACACAGCGCCACTGTATAACACACACAGCGCCACTGTATAACACACACACAGCGCCACTGTATAACACACACAGCGCGCCACTGTATAACACACACAGCGGCCACTGTATAACACACACAGCGCCACTGTATAACACACACAGCGCCACTGTATAACACACACAGCGCCACTGTATAACACACACAGCACCACTGCATAACACACGCACACGGCGCCACTGTATAATACACGGACACAGCGCCACTGTATAACACACACAGCAACACTGTATAACACACACACCCAGCACCTTGGTATAACACACACAGTGCCACTGTATTACACACACAGCACCACTGCATAACACATGCACACAGCACAACTGTATAACACACACAGCACCACTGTATAACACACACAGCGCCACTGTATAACACACACAGCGCCACTGTATAACACACACAGCGCCACTGTATAACACACACAGCGCCACTGATAACACACCCCAACAGCACCACTGCATAACGCACACACACAGCACCACTGCATAACCCACACACACAGCACTACTGTATAACACACACACAAAGCCACTGCTGTGCCTCTCCCCTCCAGGCGCTGTGCCTCTCACCCCCTGGCTCTGTGCCTCTCACCCCCTGGCTCTGTGCCTCTCACCCCCTGGGCTCTGTGCCTCTCACCCCCTGGGCGCTGTGCCTCTCACCCCCTGGGCGCTGTGCCTCTCACCCCCTGGGCGCTGTGCTCCTCTCCACTTCTTCTAACAGGGGGGCCCTTTGTCTCTTCTCCCACCCCCTGACCTATCTCCTCTCCCCCTCTCCCTCACAGGGGGAACATGTGTCTCCTCTCCCCAGACCCTCTGACCTGTCTCCTTTCCTCCTGATGGGGGGGGCTATGTGTCCTCTCCCCCTCCGGGGGCCCCTGTGTCTCATGCACCCCTTTCCCTCACAACTGGGGCCCCTGTGTGTCCTCTCCCCAGCCCCTCTGACCTGTCTCCTTTCCTCCTCACGGGGGGGGGGGAGGGGCTATATCTCCTCGCCCCATCACGGGGGCCCTGAGTCTCCGCTCTCCTCTCTCCCTCACAGGGGAGGGGGCCCTGAGTCTCCTGTCCCCCCATCTTCCCCCCACTCCCCACACTGTGTTTTAACTCCCTACAGTTCAGTGTTATGTGCACAGTGCAGCCTTTCTCCCTGGAGGAGATAGTGAAAGTGAAAGCTCAGGCTAATACTAGAAACATCGGGCAGGAGGGAGAAAGGTTGCACTGTGCATACAACATACAACACACACTATACACACCTCAGGCACCACTCCCGCGGCTGCAGCATCCTGGCCTCCTCTTACAGCTCTGTGAGCTGCAGCCGGCGCCATTCTATTTCCTGTATCACACAGGAAGCAGAGCGGCTGCAGCGTCACAGTAACCATGACAACAGGCTGAGATCAGCGCAACTGCCTGCCGGCACCGGTAAGATTAGAATTGAGAGAGGGGGAGCCAGGTAGCACTAAGGGGCCCCGAGGATGGCGTGTAGGGGTAGCGGTCAGGGGCCCCCAAGTACACAGTGCACAGGGGCCCAGAGACAGGGATGCTGGACCCTGAGGGGCCCCTAGCAGCTCGGGGCCCCGGTGCAATCGAACCGGCAGCACATGCGGTAGGTCCGCCCCTGATTTACATAACATGGATAACTTCTGTCAGGGAGTGTATGGTTAGAGTGGCTGGGACCTGTGTTGCTTCACTGTCTGACTGTGTTAATGTGTGGGCTGTCCAGGTGAGATTGTTAGTACCTTAGATTCAGTCTATTGGAAAGTAACACACCCTACATATACCTTCAGCCTTTTCCTGCAAGCTGCCAGAAATAGTTTTTGGTTTACCTTTTTAGCTTGTACTGCATCTAGAGTTATCGGTTTGAATGCTGTCTGTTTTTTGGACTTTTATTTTTCCTCATGATTTTGTAGCTTGTTGCCCTGTTGGTTTTAATTCGGCTCCTGACCATGTATTAGATCCTGTTTTGTCGCTTTCATGACTTCGCTTGTCCTCTTTGGTGACCATTCCTGACACTGGAGTGCTGCTTATCATAGGCAATAACTTCTGGATTGCTATATTCAGATCCTGATAGGGTAAAAAAGGGTCTCAGAGTCACTTGGGGTTCTGCCTAACTGAGCAGCTTTTACCGGTGGTCTCGAGCGGACGTCACAAGAACCACAACAAGCCCTTTAATAGTTTGTCAGTTTCCCATTGTAGTTGTCAATGTGTACAGAGTTCAGAAAATTGGTGGGCAAGCGTGCTCTTAGGAATGGGGTTCAAGGGATTGTTTCGTGTTCATTAGTGACTAAAATCATAAAGTGCTTGTACAAAGCAATCCACTTTGCAATTTACTTCTTAAAATTCCTCATGGTTCTGAAAAACAAATGCATTTTTACTTGTTTAGCTTACTACTTTGCCAAATTTACTGTGTACCTCAGAGTTACCAATATTTTACTACCGTAAGTAAAAGATAATCTTTGGACTAACAGCAGCACTTTTCTGCCCATACTCGCATCAGTCGACACGAAAGCGTGAATCTATAGAATTTCGAGAAAGTGTGAATGTAGGACCATTTGGAAACCTTACAAAGCTGCAAGGTTGAAGCCTGATGGTGGGACAGCGTAGAAAGCCCTCAGGTGGAATGGGCCTTGACCCACACTCAAGCCCCCGTCACACGGGACACATCGCCGCCTATTACATAGGTGACGTAGGGGCTTGGCCTATTGCGGCGACATCGCCCCTACGTCGCTTCATGTAAAGAGGCGATGTCGGGCGCCGCCGGGCAGTCGCCTGGTTTCAGAGCAGTGCTCTGAAACCAGGCGACCAGCATGCGGCGATGTGCATACATCGCCCCATGTAACCGGCCGCGGCGACCTGTCAGGCGATGGGAGCCAGAGGCTCCCATTGTCCTGCATCGCTGCTGGGGATTTTCAGACACCCCGGCGGCAATGCCGCCTGACAGCTCGCCGGCGTGGGGCTGGAATGTTGCCCTGTGTAGATGGGGGACGGCGACGCTGGCGGGGCACCAAAAACGTGCATTCCCCGCCAGTCGCCCCGACATCCCCAGCCCCGTCGCCAGGTGTGACGGGGGCTTCAGGGTGCTGTGTTCATAGCGTTACAAGCTTCCAGAATGGCAGCTCAAATTCAACGTGCAATAGTCACCTTATAGGCACAGAGACCTCTGAATCTGAACGTCTTAATGCAGGGAATTTTGACATACACATATGAATGTGCTGGGTTGGAGGGCATAAGGGCCCCAATAGGTTATATTTAAGGTTGAAATTCTTAGTGTCAACTACATACACCCATGGTTTCCAATGTCCCTTGAAGTAGCGAAGAAACATTATTTGGCCCTATGCACACAGTGCGTTTTGTGTTGCAGTTTTGTTACAAATCTGCATGCCTAGCCTAAAGCCAGCAAAGTCAATGAGAATTCTGCAGTGTTGTGCACATGTTGCTTATTTTTTCCTTGCATATTTGGTGCAGAAAAAAAATTGTACCATGTCCAATCTTGTTGCGTTTTTACAGCATTTTTTCACCCTTTGACTTCAATGAAATAATGAAAAAAAACGCAGATTTGTGTACACACTGTGTTTTTCGTGTGTGTTTTTTTTTTTGCCAGGAAATGCAGTAAATTTCTGATTTAAATGCTCAGTGTGCGCACATAGCCTTCATCAGAGAGAGTGCTCGGCCTGGGTACATAATGTCTTTGTTTTCTTCCAGTTCAAAACAGTTTGCAGCGGTTTCAAGAGAAATTCTTCATTTTTGCGTTGACTCCTCAACAAGTGCGTGAAGTCTGCATCTCCAGGTAATACGTTTTCCATGATTATTTTATCCTCCGTCTTCTTGTGATTTTTGTCTGCTTAGATACAGTTTCTATAAAGAAGGGCAGGCACGATGGCAGAATATATAGTTTCATGCTTAATAGGTAATTGTTATGAGGACACTAAGAAAGGACAGTATTATAAACGCCACTTACTTCTCAGATGGCCAGAGCTGATCTCTAATACGACATATCTCTAATTCAACAACAGAGGAAAAATCTGCTTAGTTTAGAATTAACTGTGAATATTTATACCCTACCGTTCAAAAGTTTTGGGTCACCCAGACAATTTTGTGTTTTCCATGAAAACTTTATTTGCAAAATGAATAGAAAATATAGTCCAGACATTGACAAGGTTAGAAATAACAATTTTTATTTGAAATAATAATTTTCTCCTTCAAACTTTGCTTTCGTCAAAGAATGCTCCCTTTGCAGCAATTACAGCATTGCAGACCTTTGGCAGGTACTACAACCCCTGGCAAAAATTATGGAATCACCTGGCTTGGAGGATGTCCATTCAGTTGTTTAATTGTGTTGAAAAAAAGCAGATCACAGACATGGCACAAAACTAGTCATTTCAAATGGCAACTCTCTGCCTTGACGAAACACTAAAAGAAATCTTGAAAAAAAAATGTGCTAGCCAGTAACTGTTAATTTTTTAGACCAAGCTGGGGGAAAAATTGTGGAATCACCCTGTAAATTTTCATTCGCAAAACGAACACCTGCATCACATAAGATCTCATTGTTAATCATCAAATAAGATCTGCTTGTTAGTCTGCATCTAAAAAGGAGTGATCACACCTTGGAGAGCTGCTGCACCAAGTAGACTGACATTAATCATGGCTCCACACAAGAGATGTCAATTGAAACAAAGGAGAGAATTATCAAACTCTTAAAAGAGGGTAAATCAACATGCAATGTTGCAAAAGATGTTGGTTGTTCAGTCAGCTGTGTCTAAAATCTGGTCCAAATACAAACAACATGGAAGGTTGTTAAAGGGAAACATACTGGTAGACCAAGGAAGACATCAAAGCGTCAAGACTGGAAACTTAAAGCAATATGTCTCCAAAACAGGAAATCACAACAAACAAATGAGGAACGAATGGGAGGAAACTGGAGTCAATGTCTAGTGACCGAACTGTGAGAAACCACCTAAAGGAAATGGGATTTACATACAGAAAAGCTAAAGAAAAGCCATCATTAACACCTAAACAGAAAAAACAAGGTTACAATGGGCTAAGGAAAAGCAATCGTGGACTGTGGATGGCTGGATGAAAGTCATATTCAGTGATGAATCGCGAATATGCATTGGGCAAGGTGATGATGCTGGGTGTAGTTCCAATGTGGTTTATAAAGATGACTGTCTAAAGAGAACATGCAAATTTCCACAGTCATTGATGATATGGGCTGCATATCAGGTAAAGGCACTGGGGAGATGGCTGTCATTACATCTTCAATAAATGGCCAAGTTTACATTGATATTTTGGACACTTTTCTTATCTACAATTGAAATTATGTCTGTGGATGATGAAATCATTTATCAAGATGATAATGCATCCTGCCATTGAGCAAAAACTGTGAAAACAATAATTGAAAGAAGACACATAAGGTCAATGTCATGGTCTGCAAATAGTCCGGATCTCAATCCAATTGAAAATCTTTGGTGGAAGTTGAAGAAAATGGTCCATGACAAGGCTCCAACCTGCAAAGCTGATCTGGCAACAGCAATCAGAGAAAGTTGGAGCCAGATTGATGATGAGTACTGTTTGTCACTCATTAAGTCCATGCCTCAGAGACTGCAAACTGTTATAAAAGCCAGAGGTGGTGCAACAAACTACTAGTAATGTATTTGAGTGTTGTTTTGTTTGTTTGTTAGTCATGATTCTATCATTTTTACGTCAGAATTGAGTGATTCCATAATTTTTCCCCCTGCTTGGTTTACAAAAGTAACCGTTACTGGCTAGCATATTTTTTTTTCAAGATTTCTTTTAGTGTTTCTTCAAGGCAGAGAGTCGCCATTTCAATTGACTTTAGTTTTGTGCCATGTCTGTGATCTGCTTTTTTTCTGCAAAATTAAACAAGTGAATGAACATCCTCCGAGCCCGGGAATACAAAATTTTTGCCAGAGGCTGTATTTAAGGAAGCTGCCAGTTGAGGAGCTGTGAGACGTCGATATCTCAAACTAGAGACTCTAATGTACTTGTCTTGTTGCTCAGTTGTGCAGCAGGGCCTCACACTTCTCTTTCTAATCTGGTTAGAGCCTTTTTGTCCTCTTCTCTGAAGGGAGTAATAAACACCATTGTAGGAAATCTTCAGTTTCATGGCAACTTCTCGCATGGAACAGCCTTCATTTCTAGGAGCAAGAACAGACTGTCAAGTTTCACATGAAAGTTCTCTTTTTCTGGCCATTTTGAGAGTTTCATAGGACAAACAAATCTAATGCTCCAGATTCTCACCTTGCTCAAAGGAAGGTCAATTTTATAGCTTCGCTTATCAGCCAAACTGTTTTCAGCTGTGCTAACATACTTTTTGCAAAGGTTTTCTAGGGTTTTCTAAACATCCATTAGACTTCTTGGGGCCCTTTCACATCAGCGTTTTTTTCAAATCGCGGCAGATGCGGTGAAAAAACCGCATCTGCCGCGATTACCGCATACCGGCTGCACTTGCGGCACGGTTGCGGCGCGGTTGCGGTAAACGCCATACAAGGTATAGGCGGACTTGCGGTAGGTGCGGCAAGTGCGGTTTTGGCACTTGCGGCAGGTGCGGCTGCGAAAAAAAACGCGGCTGCCGAAACCGCACTTGCCGCACCCTTACCGCAAGCCCCATAGACATTGCATGGGACATGCCGCAAGTGTGCCGCAAGTGTCGCGGTTATGCGATAAACGCGGCAGATGTGGTTTTTTCACCGCATCTGCCGCGAATTTCAAAAAACGCTGATGTGAAAGGGCCCTTACACAGTTTGCAAACACAATGTACCATTAAAACACTGGAGTGGTGGTTGTTGGAAATAGGCCTCTATACACCTATGTACTGTAGATATTACATTAAAAAACAGACGTTTGCAGCCAGAATAGTCATTTACCACATTAACAATGTATAGAGTGTATTTCTTATTCATTTAATGTTGGCTTCATTAAAAAAAAAAGTGCTTTTCTTTCAAAAATAAGGAAATTTCTAAATGACCCCAAATCTTTGAACTGTAGTTTATGTAGCAAGCGCCACCATTTTATAAAGGGATTTCCTATTTAAATTATGACCTATCCTACCAGCGATGTAAACAGCGGCAGGATCAGGGAAGTTCAGAATTGGATTGTCACCGATCTGATTACGGAAGCTTTGACCCCCTATAAACATTGTGGAAGCAATTGATTCTGGATTTTGGAAATATGTTGTTAACAAAAAGGGAAAAAACCTGCAGATCTTTTTGGATTGTGCTTAGTACAATTACATATTTTTTTTTAACAGGGGAAGACCCTAAAGATTTGGGTAGTTGTCATCTTTACACAATGCACCTACTTTGGAGCCCTTTTCTATAGCAGTGTCCGAATGCAGTGGTCCCCAACCTTTTTTGCACCGGGGACCGGCTTCATGCAAGACCATTTGTCCGCGACCCAGCGGGGGGTGGGGCTTTCGTCATATGGGGCGTGGCCATGGATAAGGGGTGGCGTTTAGCACCCTGCTTCCCCCAAAAGATGCGTTACGTACTATTTTCAGGGGATGTTTTATTTTTCCATCCCCTTGCAGCCCCCAATATGGTATCCACATAATTCCCTTGCAGCCCCCATCATCCCCTTGCAGCGCACAATATCCCCATCATCCCCTTTCAGCCCCCAATACCATATCCCCCATCATAATCCCCTTGCAACCCCATCATCCTCCTCTTGCATCTCACATCCTCCTTTTCCAGCTCCCACCATTGTCCTCTTCCAGCCCCCACCATTGTCCTCTTCCAGCCCCCACCATTGTCCTCTTCCAGCCCCCACCATCCTCTTCTTCCAGCCCCCAGTATCCTCTTCTTCCAGCCCCCAGTATCCTCTTCTTCCAGCCTCCAGTATCCTCTTCTTCCAGCCCCCGGTATCCTTTTCTTCCAGCCCCCAGTATCTTCTTTCAGCCCCCATTATCCTCTTCTATCAGCCCCCAGTATTCTTCTCTTCCAGCCCCCAGTATCCTCCTCTTCTAGTCCCCACCATTTTCTTCCAGCCCCTATTATCCTTTTCCAGCCCCTATTATCCTCTTCCAGCCCCCATTATCCTCTTCCAGCCCCCACCATCTCCAACACACACACACATATTAGCAGTCACCGGCCCCCGATGCACCTGCGGCATTACGTTGTCTCTGCTCTTGTGCTCAGCTGTATGCATAGATGTATGGGACAAGCTCAAGGCCCATCACAGTGCAGAAGCCGGGCCAATCACAGTGCAACAGCCAGCAGCCAATCAGGGCCTGGCTGCTGCACCGTGATTGACCCGGCTTCTGCACTGTGATGGGCCTTGAGCTTGTCCCATGCATCTATGCATACAGCTGAGCACAAGAGCTGAGACAACGTAATGCTGCAATGGCGCGGGGGCGGTGACATCACCCCGGGAGGGGGCCGCATCCACCGCTCAGAGCCGCCGCAGAGTTTGCACACTGTGTAGTGCTGGTCTGCGGGGGGCGGACTGACACACAGACCACCAGCAGCCCGGTACAGGTCCGCGGCCCGGTAGTTGGGGACCCCTGTCCATAGTGGGATGATTTGTGGGGTTGTCCAGGAGTGGAAAAATGTCTGATTTCTTTCAGAAACAGGCAGCACCTGTGATTGGTATTGCAGCTAAGCTCATTCACTTCAGTTGGACCATGTTGCAATATTGGACACAGCCCATGTACAGGGCTGGAGAAGCCATGTTTTTTTTTAAAATCCCTTTATCATCATTCAAAATCAGTTAAAATTTAGGGATTGTGACCAGGTGGCTAGCTGAGTACTGTGCACCTGGCTCCTCTTACCCCGGGTATTCAGCTATTATGACTGTATTGCATGATGCCCATTCCTGTGGAGCTCTATGTCTGCTCCGCCTCATAGAAAGAAGTCTCGAATGGATGGAAAGGGCTAGATCAGATTGTACAGGACAAAAAGGGCAGCCTGATTTACAAGTTTTCTTAGATGCTCAGACATACGGTACATAGACACAATGTGTTTATTCTCCCTTCTGTTCACAGGGATTATATGCCAGGGGGACGGAGAGACTATTCAGTGCAAGTTCAGCTGAGGTATGGCCACTTTTTGGTTGTCCTAGAAAAAGTGCGGTGTACACAAACACTGACTGATACTTATGCTCTTTCTGTCCAGGTTGTGTTTAGCAGAGACCAGTTGTCCTCAGGAGGATAACTATCCCAGCAGCCTTTGTATTAAAGTTAATGGGAAGCTATTTCCATTGCCGGTGAGTCATTGACGTGCACTTTTGATTATTTTTTTTCTTGCCGCTAAACAAGCCCTAGTTTGTGTCAATTGCTCTAGTATATCAAGATCTCTGCTTGCTGTCATTCTATAGGAACCTTCTCTCTTTATTAAAAGGTCAAAAAATGTATTCTAGCCATATGAGTTTTTATTAGAAATCATGACATTTAATCCTAGGACATATTTCCGATTTTAGGTCAGAACATCACAGCTCAAAAATGAAGGGAACTTTAGCACATCACAGTATATCCCTCAAAAATGTATATTAATCTCTTCAGTTAGGAATCAGAAGCGATTGTGGGTCTCTGTTATTGGATCTGGTGCTAATGAAAGTGACAACGAGCACTGGAGAGGACATGGCAAGAGAAAAAATGGTGCAATTCATGGCCACAGTCTATCTTCTCTCCTTATGCTTCCGACTGATTTCTTAGTTTTTCGCTGCTCCCTTTCGCCTCCAAACGTCTCAAAAAGCATGTCCACACTGTACTTTCATTCCACCTCTCATCTAACACTCTCTTTGACAACCTTCAAAACCTTCCGCCCCCACCACTCCACTGAAACTACCCTGACGAAAATTACTAACGACTTACTCACAACCAAAACTAACAGACATTTCTCCATCCTCCTCCTTCTAGACCTATCCTCTGCATTCGACACAGTCGACCACTGTCTCCTATTACGGATCCTCTCTTCCATTGGTATCACTCACTTTGCCCTTTCCTGGATCGCCTCCCAACCTTATCAACCGCACATTTAGCATCTCCCACTCCTACACGACCTCCTCACCGCATCCCCTCTCTGTTGGAATCCCTCAAGGTTCTTTCCAGGGTCCCCTCCTTTTTTCAATCTACACCTTTGGTCTGGGACAACTCATCAAGTCCCATGGTTTTAAGTATCACCTGTAGCTGATGTCAATCAGATCTATCTCTCTGGCCCAGATGTCACCTCTCTGCTGTCCCAGAATCCCGGAGTGTCTATCAGCCATATCCTCCTCCTTCTCCTCTCGCTACTTAAAACTCATTGTAGACAAAACCGAACTCATCATCTTTCCTCCAACTCACACAACTCCCTTACCTGATCTATCTATCACAATAAATGATATCACACTTTGCCCTGTAACTGAAGTCCTCTGCCTTGGAAGTAACCCTTGACTCTGCCCTGTCCTTCAAACTGCACATCCAAACCCTTGCCACCTCCTGCCGCCTCCAACTCAAAAATATTTCCAGAATCCGTCCCTTCCTCAACCCTCAATCTACTTAACTACTAGTGCATGCCCTCATCATCTCCCGTTTTGACTACTGCAACCTCCTCCGCTGTGGCCTCCCTGCTAACACTGTTGCACCTCTCCAATCTGTCCTTAACTCTGCTGCCCGACTAATCCACCTCTCTCATCACTATTCCTCTACTTTTCCCCTCTGCAAATCCCTCCACTGGCTCCCAATTTACCAGCGTATCCAATTCAAACTACTAACATTGACTTACAGAGCCGTCCACAATCTGTCCCCCTCATATATCTCTGAACTAATCTCCCGATATCATCCAACTCGTAATCTTCGATCCTCCTATGACCTCCTCCTTTCATCCACATTTGTACGTTCCTCATCTAACCACCTGCAAGACTTCTCTGAGCATCCCCCATTCTCTGGAATTCTGCACCCCAAAACTTCCGACTGTCCCCTACACTCGGAAACTTCAAGCAGAACCTGAAAACCCATCTCTTCAGAACAGCCTACAACCTGCAATGACCACAGTGCCACCTCACCACCACTGGACCAGGCGCTCCACCTTCACCTTAGCAGACCCAACCTACTGTCTCCCTCCCCATTGCCTTGTAGAATGTAAACCCACAAGGGCAGGGTCCTCTCTCTCCTCTGTAACGGTCTGTCACTGTTTGTTTGTTCGTTGTATATTTCTTTTTTTAATCAAATATTTTTATTGAAAGTTTTCCAATATAAAATAATTGGGATACAACAAAAATCCCCCAACCCTCTCCAACACCCCCCCCCCCCCCAACCCCCCCTACCGGGTCCAATGGTATAAAATACATATACATATATAACAAATTGTCAGAAAAGTGGCACATGTCCTAAAAGAAGCAACATAAAAATAAGTGCACGACTCACACTTACAGTGACAAAGGCATCCTTTAGGTAAGCAAATTGGCAGACGGTAGGCCTGAAAGATCTAACCATCCTGCCCATATTTTTTCAAAGGCGGACGGTCTACCCCTCTTAAGTTAAATTATCTTTTCTCTATATATAAGGTTCAGCATATTCACATATTCTTTACGTGTGGGAGCTTTTTCTGAAATCCAACGACTCGCTATTAGCTTCCTAGCTATATAAAGCATTCTAGCAACCGCAATCTGTAGATGCTCGTCACCCCCCCATCTCCTCCACATACCCCAGAATACAGATAATAGGATCTCTAGGGATATCTTGGCTTGTGGCCATGTGTACCAAGTTGAGAACCATGATCCAAAATATTTGCAGACAGGGGCACGACCAAAGCATGTGCAAAATATCGGCATTCTCAAGTGTACATTTGGGACATTTGTCGAGTCTGTCCTTAGCCCCAAATCGAAGATTCACTTAGGGGTTCTATAAACTCTATAAAGAATATATGATTGAGACAGACGATTAGGTTCACTAAGTCAGAAAGATGATGGGAGTATAGGTGTATCACGGTCCGCGCTGCTCCAGGGCTTAAAAAACTCACCAAAGAGTCAGTCAGATTTCCATCCTTTATTCTCCTTCTCCTACGCGTTTCGGCGCCTAGCCTGGCACCTTCATCAGGGATATCCTGAAGGTGCCAGGCTAGGCGCCGAAACGCGTAGGAGAAGGAGAATAAAGGATGGAAATCTGACTGACTCTTTGAGTTTTTTAAGCCCTGGAGCAGCGCGGACCGTGATACACCTATACTCCCATCATCTTTCTGGATTATAACCACTGTTCAGTGGTCGGTGGAGGTCCTGCAGCAGCTTGGAATAATATTTCCTAAACACCTTCAAACCAGTTGTGGGGATCACAACTGCATCAGGTGAGTGGCTTCTCAGCACCACCCCATTATGATTAGTGTCACTAGTAATAGGGCACTATTGCTCCTCTTGTCCCCCACCCTTTTATATTTTATAGGTTCACTAACTGACAGTCTGGGGTCCATTTGCAATATCGACTCCCACTGAGCTCCTGATATTTCACCTAATTGTTGTTCCCATTTCGTGAGTGCCCCCATCGGGTGCCCCGACAGAACTGTCGAGAGGAGTCCCCCGTATACAAAAGAAATTAGGCCTCTCATGGATGCTTCCATACCAAGCCTTTTAATAACAGAGTCTTGGTGGATGGAGATAGTATTCGTTTGATTCTGCACAGTATAGGCGTGTCGCGGCTGCAAATACTGATAAAATTTAGAGTGTTGAAGCGGGAAGTCCCGTTGTACAATTTCAAATGATTTAAAAACCCCGTTGTCCACCAGTTGGGACAACCACCAAACACCTATGCGCCTCCAGTGTGCAAACTCTTTGAGCGATTGCATCTGTGGTAAGTATGGATTATCCCAAATGGGGGAGTATTTTGTTAAGCCAGTAATTCCTCCTAATTTTGTCCCACATTTTTGTTATAAGCATAACTGTAGGAAATTTAATCGCCAAAGGCTTAAATCTACCTGCCTCTAGGTTAGACAATAGCGATCCCTGACCCACAAGGAACTGAAGAATCTTTCGACTACTCGCTGTCTCTGCTGGAACACCTTCCACTCCCCCCGCCAGATGTTGGCATTGAGAGCATAGAAAATACAACCATGGATTAGGTAGTGCCAGTCCCCCTTCCTCTTTAGGCATTTGTAGATACTCCAATTTAATCCTTGCACCTTTTTTAAGCCAGATAAACTCTCTAAACAGCGCATTGATTTTGAAAAATCTATTTTGGGGGAGCCAGACTGGGGAATTATGAAGGACATACAGAAGCTGCGGCATGATTGCCATCTTTAGCAAGTTTACTCTCCCCACCACTGAAAGGTGTAGTTAAGGCTGCCTTCACATTTGCGGACCCCTCCGCAGCGTTCTGCGGAGGGGATCCGCAATGTGAGCGCAGCACTGCAAGCCCCTATCTTTATAATGCGAGCGCACGGTGCTGCGCTTGACAGCGCATGACCGTGCGCACCCATTTACTCCCATATGTGATCTGTGCGCAGGCGTCCGCCTGCGCACAAATCACCCAGTCTCGTCCGCACCACGAATGCGACATGTTGCATTTCTGGTGCGGACGAGACTGTGTGCTAAGGCTGCCTTCACATTTGAGGACCCCTCCGCAGCGTTCTGCGGAGGGGTCCACAAATGTGAAGGCAGCCTTAGCCCAGATTCTGTTTAATCTTAGCCATCAATGGCGAGAGATTCAAATGCTCATAGTCCTTTAATTTATTTGATCCATCCAATAAAACCCGGACCAAAGCCGATGTAGCGAAGCGTAGCCTGTTCATTGTATTTTTAACTTGTTTGTATGTAACCCTTTCTCATATACAGCACAATGGAATCAATAGTGCTCTATAAATAATAATAATAATAATAATAATAATCCCGGCCCCTTCAACCTGACATCGAGGGCATCCAAAAGTCTGTCTCAGTCCTGCCCTGTATAGTCTTTCAGGGGTCCTGTATACTCTATGGAGTACATATATTTGTAAGGCTGGGTCCACATTGCGGCGGCGTCCGGTCCGGGGCTGTCAGGAGTGACAGCCTGGACCGGAGTTTTGCTGCATAGAATACTATCGGGCTGCACGGAGCTGGATCGCGCCGGGTGGCAATTATCTGCCATCCGGCTGCTATCTCGCCCAATGAAGCCGGGACAAGTGGGGTTTTTCTTCCGATTCCAAAAACGTTGCATGCAACGTTTTTGGATTCAGCAGACAATTCCCCACTACTCCAGGATACATCCGGCGAGATAGCAGCCGGATGGCAGATAATTGCCACCCGGCGCGATCCAGCTCCGTGCAGCCCGATAGTATTCTATGCAGCAAAACTCCGGTCCAGGCTGTCACTCCTGACAGCCCCGGACCGGACGCCGCCGCAATGTGAACCCAGCCTAAGAGTCTACCTGGCTCACTCAGTGACAATTAAGGTATGCCATAATCGTCTCCCACTTATCCTTTTCTATCTGTCCCAATTTGTCTTCCCACTTCTTTTTAGCCTTAATTGGGTAATTGATTTAAAAGGTGTGCATTAAGTACAGACCAAAAGTTTGGACACAACTTCTCATTCAAAGAGTTTTCTTTATTTTCATAACTATGAAAATTGTAGATTAACACTGAAGGCATCAAAACTATGAATTAACACATGTGGAATTATATACGTAACAAAAAAGTGTGAAACAACTGAAAATGTGTCTTATATTCTAGGTTCTTCAAAGTAGCCACCTTTTTGCTATGATTACTGCTTTGCACACTCTTGGCATTCTCTTGATAAGCTTTAAGAGGTAGTCACCTGAAATGGTCTTCCAACAGTCTTGAAGGAGTTCCCAGAGATGCTTAGCACTTGTTGGCCCTTTTGCCTTCACTCTGCGGTCCAACTCACCCCAAACCATCTCGATTGTGTTCAGGTCTGGTAACTGTGGAGGCCAGGTCATCTGGCGTAGCACCCCATCACCATCACACCTCCTCCTCCATGCTTCACGGTGGGAACCAGGCATGTAGAGTCCATCCGTTCACCTTTTCTGTGTTGCACAAAGACACGGTGGTTGGAACCAAAGATCTCAAATTTAGACTCAAGAGACCAAAGCACAGATTTCCACTGGTCTAATGTCCATTTCTTGTGTTCTTTAGCCCAAACTAGTCTCTTCTGCTTGCTGCCTGTCCTTAGCAGTGGTTTCCTAGCAGCTATTTTACCATGAAGGCCTGCTGCACAAAGTCTCCTCTTAACAGTTGTTGTAGAGATGTGTCTGCTGCTAGAACTCTGTGCGGCATTGACCTGGTCTCTAATCTGAACTTCTGTTGACCTGCAATTTCTGAGGCTGGTGACTCGGATGAACTTATCCTCTGCATCGGAGGTGGCTCTTCGTCTTCCTTTCCTGGGGCGGTCCTCATGTGAGCCAGTTTCTTTGA
Organism: Allobates femoralis; assembly: GCA_033576535.1. NCBI lineage: Eukaryota > Metazoa > Chordata > Amphibia > Anura > Aromobatidae > Allobates > Allobates femoralis. Next base: position 828,425,930 of record JARQOC010000003.1, on the reverse strand, counting down.
TGATTTTTGCAACTGCACTTGGGGACACTTTCAAAGTTTTCCCAATTTTTTCAGACTGACTGACCTTCATTTCTTAAAGTATTGATGGTCACTCGTTTTTCTTTACTTAGCTGCTTTTTTCTTGCCATAATACAAATTCTAACAGTCTATTCAGTAGGACTATCAGCTGTGTCTCCACCAGATTTCTGCACAACACAAATGATGGTCCCAACCCCATTTATAAGGCAAGAAATCCCACTTATTAAACTTGACAGGGCACACCTGTGACGTGAAAACCATTTCAGGTGACTACCTTTTGAAGCTCATCAAGAGAATGCCAAGAGTGCGGAAAGCAGTAATCAAAGCAAAAGGTGGCTACTTTGAAGAACCTAGAATATAAGACATATTTTCAGTTGTTTCACACTTTTTTGTTAAGTATATAATTCCACATGTGTTAATTCATAGTTTTGATGCCTTCAGTGTGAATCTACAATTTTAATAGTCATGAACATAAAGAAAACTCTTTGAATGAGAAGGTGTATCCAAACTTTTGGTCTGTACTGTATATCTGACATAACTGCTTTTGTTCCCCCATCACTACACACATAGTCGACCGATATGTCTTTTTGGACCCTCATAGAAACTGTCTTACTCTGCGCTACGTAATCGTGACAGAGCTATCTATACTGGAATCTACAGACCTCAGATAGTTCATATTCCTCCTGTAGTTTCTCAAAAGTCACTAGTCCTCGTGAGTCCTGTAATTGGGCCATGTATTGAATTCCTTTTCTCCAGTTTTTAAATTCCCCCATTTTGTCAAACTTCGGCAGTTTTTCATTTTGCCATATAGCGGAATAATTAGTTGCGGCCTCCACTCCCCTAATCCTCTTAATCTCCTCCCACACCTTATGTACCAGAGCCAGAGTTGGGCATGACAATCAGTTTCCTAAAACTACTGCCTCCAGTCCCTGAACCAAAGAGTCTCTCCCCAGTACCTGGGTTAACGAACCCGTGCCTTCTGTCTCTCTCCATCCTCTCAGCTGTTGGCCCTGAGCTGCTGGATAATAAATCCACGGGCTCGGGAGTGCCAGCCCCTCCTAATGTTTGGGCCTCTGTAATATTTCCAGTCTAATCCTCAGTTGTTTTTTGCCCCACACAAGATCCCTAAATATAGAATTGATTTTACGGAACCACCGTTTAGGTAACCATATAGGGCATTGTGCAGAACATACAACACCTGGGGCATAAGCACCATTTTAATCAGGTTTTTCGTTCCTACTACTGATAGATGAAATCTACACCATGCCCCTACTTTGCTTCTGAACATACCCTGTAGCCGGGATCAGATTCAGGTCTATATAGCTCGAGAGCGGGAGCGATATCTGAATGCCCAGGTACTTGAACTGCCCACACCGCCAACCTACTACCATCCCCCTGTATCCTAAGGCGTTCAAAACTACCGTCCACAGCTAGAAATCTGGATTACTCCCAATTAATTTCCAGGCCTGACATAGCCCAAATCTCCCAAGTATGCTTATCACACCCCGCAAGGACTCATCAGGGTTTCAGGAAAAGCAGCACATCATCTGTGTTTAAAGCTATTTTTTCCTCCATAGGTCCATATTTGAACCCCCTGACCGAGGTTACCTTTCTAATTGTCGTTATACAGAAAATACGAGTTTTTAAGTGGTTATAGTAATGCATTATGCAGTGTCAAGTCAGCATCCCAAAGACACTCCAGTCATAGATAGTGAAAAAAGAGGTCTTTTTTTTTTATTATTTTCATGACAATTTTGCAAAAACACACAATTTTTAGACGTGGATAGGTGAAGGGAGGAATGAAGTAGAACAAATAACCCCACACAGGAGGACCAATTTTTCCATTCCGGTAACCAATTTCTGTATATAGATAACCATAGTAATTTATAACTAACAGAAGTCAGTCCAAAATTCAACAGTCTGAGTCACACGTATTTTTTGTATAAACCTTATTGTTTTAGTTGTGGTTACTATGTACGATGGAGCTTTTATGGAATTTTGTTAAATTGTTTCTTTCTAATTGTCTGCGCCAAGGGCTCCACTGCCAACGCAAAAAGCAGTGGAGACAGCGGACACCCCTGTCTGGTCCCCCTATGAAGAGCAAATTTTCTGGATATCTACCCATTAACCCTGACCCTAGCACTTGGCGATGTGTACAACAGCCATATCCATGATATGAAAGTTGGGCCAAATCCCAAGCACTCCAACACTGTCCAAAGTTAGCCCCATTCGAGCCTGTCGAATCCTTTACGCGCATCCAATGACACTACCACCCTACAAGTCCCGTTATCTGATGGCAGCTGCAGATTAAGGAACAGTCTAAGTATGTTTATTGCTGTAGACCATAAATGCGGATTGATTGGGGTGGACAAGATCTTGCACCAGACTCGCCAATCGGTTGGCCAGAATTTTTATATCCGCTGTCGGCAACGAAATGGGCCTGTAGGACTCTGCCAACTTTGGGTCTCTGCCTTCCACTACTACCACTACTAATAGCAAATACCCCACCCTTTCACCCTCATCGTAATATTGTGCCTTCTGGAAAGCTCTTTTCCTCTCTACTATCGTTATATATATATATATATATATATATATACAGTTAGGGCCAGAAATATTTGGACAGTGACACAAGTTTTGTTATTTTAGCTGTTTACAAAAACATGTTCAGAAATACAATTATATATATAATATGGGCTGAAAGTGCACACTCCCAGCTGCAATATGAGAGTTTCCACATCCAAATCGGAGAAAGGGTTTAGGAATCATAGCTCTGTAATGCATAGCCTCCTCTTTTTCAAGGGACCAAAAGTAATTGGACAATGGACTCTAAGGGCTGCAATTAACTCTGAAAGGCGTCTCCCTCGTTAACCTGTAATCAATGAAGTAGTTAAAAGGTCAGGGGTGGATTCCAGGTGTGTGGTTTTGCATTTGGAAGCTGTTGCTGTGACCAGACAACATGCGGTCAAAGGAACTCTCCATTGAGGTGAAGCAGAACATCCTGAGGCTGAAAAAAAAGAAAAAATCCATCAGAGAGATAGCAGACATGCTTGGAGTAGCAAAATCAACAGTTGGGTACATTCTGAGAAAAAAGGAATTGACTGGTGAGCTTGGGAACTCTAAAAGGCCTGGGCGTCCACGGATGACAACAGTGGTGGATGATCGCCGCATACTTTATTTGGTGAAACAGAACCCGTTCACAACATCAACTGAAGTCCAGAACACTCTCAGTGAAGTAGGTGTATCTGTCTCTAAGTCAACAGTAAAGAGAAGACTCCATGACAGTAAATACAAAGGGTTCACATCTAGATGCAAACCATTCATCAATTCCAAAAATAGACAGGCCAGAGTTAAATTTGCTGAAAAAACACCTCAAGAAGCCAGCTCAGTTCTGGAAAAGTATTCTATGGACAGATGAGACAAAGATCAACCTGTACCAGAATGATGGGAAGAAAAAAGTTTGGAGAAGAAAGGGAACGGCACATGATCCAAGGCACACCACATCCTCTGTAAAAACATGGTGGAGGCAACGTGATGGCATGGGCATGCATGGCTTTCAATGGCACTGGGTCACTTGTGTTTATTGATGACATAGCAGCAGACAAGAGTAGCCGGATGAATTCTGAAGTGTTCCGGGATATACTTTCAGCCCAGATTCAGCCAAATGCTGCAAAGTTGATTGGACGGCGCTTCATAGTACAGATGGACAATGACCCCAAGCATACAGCCAAAGCTACCCAGGAGTTCATGAGTGCAAAAAAGTGGAACATTCTGCAATGGCCAAGTCAATCACCAGATCTTAACCCAATTGAGCATGCATTTCACTTGCTCAAATCCAGACTTAAGACGGAAAGACCCACAAACAAGCAAGACCTGAAGGCTGCGGCTGTAAAGGCCTGGCAAAGCATTAAGAAGGAGGAAACCCAGCGTTTGGTGATGTCCATGGGTTCCAGACTTAAGGCAGTGATTGCCTCCAAAGGATTCGCAACAAAATATTGAAAATAAAAATATTTTGTTTGGGTTATGTTTATTTGTCCAATTACTTTTGACCTCCTAAAATGTGGAGTGTTTGTAAAGAAATGTGTACAATTCCTACATTTTCTATCAGATATTTTTGTTCAACCCTTCAAATTAAACGTTACAATCTGCACTTGAATTCTGTTGTAGAGGTTTCATTTCAAATCCAATGTGGTGGCATGCAGAGCCCAACTCGCGAAAATTGTGTCACTGTCCAAATATTTCTGGCCCTAACTGTATATATATATATAATTTGTTGACTCCCTCCTGAGCTTCCTTGAGCCCATTCTGACTCTCCACAGATGGGTTCACTATCAGTTCCTATTCTGCCCTTTCTAAAGTCTCCATCACTGTCTTTTGATCTAGTTTTTGACTTGCATCTAGAAATTTCTCAAAACAGAAGACCCCTCAATTAAGCCTTCATGGCATCCCACACCACTCGTCTGTCAGCACTACCTTCATTGATCTGCCAATATTAGTCTAAATCCACCTTTATTGCTTGCATATTAGTATGTTCCAGTCATAGTGGATGGAGCCTCCACCTGCTCCGGTGTTAATAAGCAGCTCCAGAGGTTTGTGGTCCGAGTTTACTCTTGGAAGATATTCCACTCCAGAAATCAATTGTGTCAACAATTCATTGCCTAGTGCCAAATCAATTCGCAAGAGAGATCCACGAGTAGCAGAGCAGCAGGAGTAACGCACCACATCTTCATTCCTCGCCCTCCACAAGTCTTCCATTACGAGCTCTTTCACATAATCCCTAAATGATGTAAATTTCTGGCCACCTTTTTCTATTCCTTGTTTATGCCTATCCCATCCCTCATCCATCACATTATTAACATCGCCAATAATTAATAGCAATAGTCCCACACCCCTTTTATACAACTCTCATACATGGCCACTATACATAACAATTATTCATCCATTTTACAGAGTACAAAAATATATTGCCCTTCACATGGCTTTCAATTTCCTCAAAGGGTGTGGACGCTCCCACCAACAACAAGACCACCCTGGCATATGAGGAGTACATGGAGTGATACGCCCTCCCGATTCATCTTCTCTTCAACACTTCCACCTTCTCCTTAATCAAATGTGTCTCTGAAGGGATATCACATCCGGTCCCTCCTTCCTAATATAGTCCATAATTGCCGCTCTTCTGTGTTCCATCAGACAATCCCCACACATTCCAATTAAGAATTTTAATCTTATCACCCGCCATATTTTCCTATACGTATACATTCCCAATCCCGTAGAGGACAATATTTCTCCCAAGAATCCCTAGAACCAACCCATAGCCTGAAGGGCCTCCTCCCAACCCCCCCTCCCCACTTTTGATGAACATAACAAACCATTAACAAAGACTCCCAATGTGTTTCTCCCCTCTAAACCAGAGAGTGGGTAACTCTATACCTAGCAAACTCACAAACTTTATCTCAAACCTGTGAATTACTTTCAATCCCTCCATTTCTCCTCCACTTATATGTGGTATCATCTACAGTCCCTCCATTGTCCATGATAACTACAACGCAGGAACAAAAAGTCTCTATATAACAGCACCATCCATGTTTCCTCCTTCACAAGTATACGACCTGCTAAGTTTCTCAGCGCATCTTCTCACTTCTCCCTTCCTTTACCAGCTCTGATCCTTTTCTCGTTCAAGTACAGACACTTAGTGGCCTCCTCCGGAGTTGGAAAAAAATGAACAGATCCCAGGGCCACAACCCTGAGCTTAGCAGGATACCAAGTAGAGTACGCCACTTCCATATCTCTCAACCTTTCCTTCACCCCACCATACAGCAGTATTCTTTGCCTCTGAACCTCAACTGAGTAGTCAGGGTATATGGACACTTTCTCTGTAGCCTCATTGGGGGACACATGACCATGGGTGTTTTGCTGCCCATCCATAGGAGGCTGACAGTAAATGTGAAACAATTAGCTCCTCCCCTGCAGTATACACCCGCTGGCTGGGCCAGTCCACACCAGTTTTAGCTTAGTGTCTGTAGGAGGCACATCTATTACTTTTTTTTTTCCGGAATCTTTTTCAATCATTTACATTGGACGGGCAACGACATCCTTTCTGGGCACGCTTTCCCACAACCACCAACAGGCGGGAACTTGGAGTGTCGCCTCCACATACCCCCTCCTGCGACGTTTGATTCATCGGGCTGCGCCTACTTTCCAATTGATTTTTGGGGCGACAGGTGCCCTGGGCATCGTTTTCCCGCAACCGCCAACGGACGGGCACGCGTAGTGTTGCTCCCAGTACCCCCAGCCACACCTGGCACAGGCCCCAATACCCCCAGTGGTATGGACGGAAATCGGCTCTCCTCAGCCTCCCTGCTAGTGACCTGGGTTGAGATCCTGCACTACTCTGCTTGAACTCATGCAGCAGCTCACAGCCGATACCTGCATCTTCAGCTTCCTTCTTCACTGGGCTCCCCAGCGTCCCACTAGGCAGCCTGGGTGGAGGCACTGCACACAGCATTCAGTCACAATCTCTCGCGCAGGGCTCTGGCTGAGGTCTCCCCTCTTAGTCTCTGGGCTTCTTCTCACTGCTCATCGACCGGCCGCGCTGGCCGCAACAATCACTAAGCCGACGCCGCTACGCCTGTTCCTTAGCTTTGACTTTTTTTCATGACGCGGCGCCATCGGGAGGGCGGTAGCCATGCCTCTCGATGACTTCGCGTAGGCGCAAATACAGCCCACCGCCCCGGCCAAGCCCCCGAAGCGCACTCCCAAGCACGCTTTTTTTTGGCTTTGCCCCTGTGTTTCCCGCTCTCCGCATCGGGAAGCCTCTGAGGTGACCGGCACACACGTGGGCCTGCTTCTGGGACACAAGACCATCTGCTGCATCCTTCCGGGTAAGGCACACAATAGATGCTTAGGGCTGCACATACACTTTTTCTTTTAGCAGCCCCCTGCTACAGCTCCTTTTAGTTGCACTCTGCTCCCCCTCCAGCCTCTTTGCACCCACAACATGCAATCCTCAAAGGTTCCAAAGAGATCAAAAACCCATACAGTTTATTAGTCCTCCTGTGTCACCTGCCACGCTGAGGTCCCTTGTAAACATACCACCCCTCACTGTCAGACCTGTACCTCCGAAGAAGCCCAGGAGCCCTCCGCCACCGCTGCCTCCGCCATCAGCTCAGAGCACAGGGCACCGAGTCCGCTGGCATGGGCATTATTCTTGCCCCAATCTATGGAAAAGCTGTCTCAGAATCAGGTCCAAGCCATGCAGTACCGCCTCCCTAGCAGCACTGGCTGGGTACTGGGTACACGCAGATGATCCCTCGCTGGCGGGTCCATCAGATGCCTGTAGAACGCGTTCCACTCTGTGGTCGCGGTCAGAAAAGGGTCCCACAGAAACGTGTCACCCAGTTTCTTCTCACAGTTCTCACGGATCCCCTTCTCGGGACCAGGGACTCATACTCTGCCATATCTGAAGAGCCAGAGGATGGTGAATGTTACCCTGACCTAGACAACTCTTTCGACCTAGACGTATCTGACGATAGGCGTCAATTGACTCACTAATAGCAGCTGTAAACCACACATTAAATGTCGACGACATACCGCCCACGACACCGGATCACGCAGTGTCCATCAAATGGGCTAAAAGGCCGCAAAAAATTTTGCTGACCACCCAGAGTACCAGGCAATTTTGTCTAAACAGAGGGAAAAGCCAGATAAACGCTTCAGTAACCGCAAACCCATTGATATCCCTTTTCCTCTGCACTTCCGAAGGATTGGGTGGACTCATTACCTCTCGATCCCCCTGTCTCTCGACTTGCAGCTAAAACTTTACTATCCCTACCAGACGGGTCCTCTATCAAAGACCCAACTGACAGACAGGTAGAGCAGCTCGCACGCTCGGCCTTCGAGGCGGCGGGATCCTCCCTTTCGCCCTCTTTCTCATCTGTGTGGGTTGCCAAGGCAAATATGGTCTGGACTAAAACTCTACACAAATCCTTACAGGAGTCTCTGCTCCCTCAACACTTTACCGATCTAACTACTCAGATTACCACTGCGGCAGACTACCTGATTCAGGCTTCCCTAGACTCTGCCACCTGCGCAGCATTCGCTGCTTCTAATGCCATCACCATCCGCAGGGCCCTTTGGCTCAGGCAGTGGCTGGCCGACTCGGATTCAAAGAAATCGCTTACCGGCCTCCCTTACCTTCCCGGTCGTCTATTTGGCGAACGTCTCAACTAACTCATTTCGGACACCATGGGGGGAAAGCGTACCTCTCTCACCCAACACAAGCCAAGACGTACTCTTGTCAGACAACAACAGACTATGTTTCTTTCCTTTCGTAACTCTTTTGACTGGGCAGCCTCTCGAGCGCCCCCCTCCTCTACCCGACCTCCCCGAAGAGACAGATCTACCTGGTCATCATTCAAAACAAACTCCTCCTGGCAGCCCAGACAGAGACAGTCTAAGCCCAGGGAGTCCCGATCCCATCGGTTCTCCTCTTCCTGACTCCCATTACTCTCCGGAAGACACTGCCATCATCGGCGGCCGCCTGCGACTGTTCAGTCGGGTCTGGTTATCCACTACAGACGACAGATTGGTACAAGATCTTGTGTCTTCCGGTTACTACATTGAGTTTATCGCTCACCCACTATGGCATTTTTTCCCCTTCAATCCCCCAAAGTCACCAAAGGACGGTCGAGCCTTCTTCAGAACAATACTTTCGCTCCAACAAGTGGGAATCATTGTCCCCGTACTGTTTCTTACTCCAACTCTCTTCATGGTTCCCAAGAAAAATGGGTCGGTGCGTCCCATCCTAGACCTCAAACATCTGAACAAACATGTCCGCGTCCGTTGGTTCAGAATGGAGTCTCTGCGCTCCATCATCGCGTCTATGGAGAAAGGGGAATTCCTCGCCTCTATAGACATAATAGATGCATATCTTCATGTGCCTATTGCTCAGGCTCACCAACAATTCCTCCACTTTGCGGTACAAGATCACCACTTCCAATATGTGCCTCTGCCCTTCAGCCTCGCTACCGCCCCAAGGGTCTTTACAAAGGTCATGGCGGCGGCCATGAGTGTCCTTCATTCCAGAGGAGTAGTTGTCCTGCCTTACCTCGACAACCTACTAATCAAATCTACTTCTTTTCAGGATTGCACAGAAAGTATCCAGATAACCGTAGATATCTTATCTCGTCTGGGTTGGCTGGTAAATCTAGCAAAGTCGTCACCAATCCCTGCACAGTTGATCACTTTTCTAGGCATGACTTTCGACACATACCGAGGTCTGGTCTGCCTCCCTTGGGACAAAGCAACTACACTACGTCAGGCAGTGCGCACTCTCCACCCTTCCTCACATTCCATTCGTTTTGGAATGAGGGTCCTAGGGAAGATGGTTGCAGCGATAGCGGCCATTCCTTTCGCCCAATTTCATCTACGACCACTGCAACTGGCCCCCCTGACCGCGTGGGCCAGGGGCCCTTTTTCTCTGGACAAGACCTTCTGCCTGACACGCTCTGTCAGACACGCACTTCTCTGGTGGTTTCGTCCAGCCTCCCTCTCCAAGGGCTGGTCTTTTCTCCCGGTGGATTGGCTAGTCCTCACCACAGATGCCAGCTCACTGGGCTGGGGGGCAGTATACCGACATCACACTGTCCACGGCCGTTGGACCACGGAGGAATCGACCTTGCCGATAAACCTGGAGATTTGAGCAAGATCGCTTGCCCTCAAATCGTTTCACAACCTTTTGGCGGGCCGCAATATCCGTGTCCAGATGGACAATGCTACGGCGGTAGCTTACATCAATCGCCAGGGCGGCACTTGCAGCAAGGCAGCGCTTCTCGAAATGGAGTGAATTCTCCTTAGGGCCGAGTCGACGAAGTTGGTCATCTTGGCGGTACACATTCCAGGGGTGAAAATGTGGGCAGCGGACATTCTAAGTCATCAGGGTCTCGCCGCTGGAGAATGGTCCCTCTATCCGGTGGTGTTTCGCCAAATATGCCACCGCTGGGGAACTCAAGACGTGGATCTGATGGCAAGGTTCCTGCGTTCATAGCCCGGTCCACGACCCATTGTCCATTGGAGCGGAAGCACTACTATGCTCTTGGCGTCAGTTCCTCCTGCCATACATTTTTCCTCCTCTCCACTTTCTCCCGAGGGTAGTCAGGAAAATCAAGGCAGAGGGGGTCCCTTTCATACTCATAGCCCCAGACTGGCCCAGGCCCATCTGGTATGCCGATCTGGTGCAGCTTATCGCAGACATCCCCTGGTGCCTTCCAGATATGCCAGATCTCCTGACTCGGGGCCCCATCTGCCACTAGAATTCCAAAGCTCTGAATTTGACGGCGTGGCCGTTGAGACCTGGGTCTTATTGCGTACTGGGTTCTCTCCAGACGTCACCAGCACCATGATCAGGGCCTGTAAACAGGCCTCATCTCATATTTACCACCGTACGTGGAACCTGTTTTTCTCATGCTGCAAGGACAAAGGCTGGTCTCTTCCTCTATCTATTCCCGTGGTTCTCCGTTTCCTCCAGTCTGGCTTACAATCGGGTCTGGCCCTGAGCTCACTAAAAGGACAGATCTCTGCTCTTTCCGTTTTTTACCAATGCCGCCTCGCCACGAAACCCCAAGTTAGAACTTTCCTCCAGGGAGTATCCCGCTTGGTTCCTCCCTACCGGAGGCCTCTGGAATCGTGGGACCTTATTTTGGTCTTGGATGGACTTCAAAAATCACACTTTGAGCCCCTGGAAAGCTTTCCTGGTGGCTATTACGTCCATTAGGCGCAAGCGCATTTCTGAGTTAGCGGCACTCTCTTGCAGAGAGCCTTTTTCTTTCTTTCCATCAAGACAAGGTGGTACTGTGCCCAGTTCCCACCTCCCTTCCTAAGGTGACTTCTTCTTTTCACCTCAACAAGGATATCTTTCTGCCGTGTTTCTGTCCGGTACCGGTGCACCGGGTACAGAAGGCACTGCATACCCTTGACCTCGTTAGCGCCCTCAGGTATTACATTTTCAGGATAGCTTATTTCAGGAAGACGGACAGCCTATTTGTGCTTCCGGAGGGTCCCCATAAAGGGCAGGCTGTTTCAATGGCTACCCTGGCCTTTTGGATTCGTTCCGCTATCCAGAAAGCCTACAGTCTACGAAATGTTCCCATTCCTAGCGGACTACGGGCTCACTCCACTTGCGTGGTGGGGGCATACTGGGCCTTTCGGCACCAGGCCTCAGCGGAACAAGTGTGCAAGGCTGCTACCTGGTCTAGTCTTCACACATTTGTAAAGCACTACAAGGTCCATACCCAGGCCTCAGCTGATGCCAGCCTCGGTAGATGAATCCTTCAGGCGGCGGTGGCGCACCTATCTATGTAGGTGGCCCAGGAAGTCCGGGACTACTCCTCGCTCCTTGGATAGTGTTTTTTTTTTTCCCACTCACGGACTGCTTTAGGACATCCCATGGTCTTGTGTCCCCCAGTGAGGTGATAGAGAAAAATGGATTTTTGTGTACTCACTGTAAAATTGTTTTCTCTTAGCCATCATTGGGGGACACAGCACCCACCCTGTTGTCCATTTAGGCATTTGTTCTCTTTGGACTTTTGAAGTTTTCTTTTTTGCATGTTTCCACTTGGTTACACTGTATGTTTTCACTAGTTTTTTTTTCTCCTACAGCTTGGTCAATAAAACTGGTGTGGACTGGCACAGCAAGGGGGTGTATAGAGGAGGAGCTAATTGTTTCACATTTACCTAGTGTCAGCCTCCTATGGATGGGCAGCATAACAGCCATAGTCCTGTGTCCCCCAATGATGGCTCAGAGAAAACTATTTTATGGCGAGTATACAAAAATCGGGTTTTTTTTGGCCGTTAATACTCATATCCTTAGCTGTTTTTGCCTTCCGTAGGATAATGTCTTTGTCCTTGTAGTTAAGGATCCTTGCCAGGATGGGAATGAGGGGAGGATCCCAGAGGGAGGGGCCTCATGGGGATGTGATGTGCTCTCTCCACTGCCAACAGTTTGGTCAGATTGTTAGCTCCAATTTTCTTGCAGAGCCAGTCCTCAACAAATGCTGTAAGATCAGTCCCTTCTGCCTTTTCAGGGATGCCCATTAATCGCACATTGTTCTGCCTGGAACGGTTTTCTAGATCGTCATTTTTATTAGCCACAATGGCACACTGGTGCATTCATTGAGTGTGGGACTTCTGCAGCTTAGGCTGGTTTCACATTACGGATTTTTCAGATCCGATGCTGTCCGAACAAAATCGGACAGCATCGGATCCGAATTTGGCCCCATGCAGCCCTATGTGCATCGGACCGAATCGGATGTGCACTAAATGCCATCCGATTTGGTCCGATCCGATTCTGTCCGATTTTATTTTCGGTGCAAAAATCGGAGCCTGCTCCGATTTTTGCACTGAAAATAAAATCTGACAGAATCGGATCGGACCAAATCGGATGGCATTTAGTGCACATCCGATCTGACCCGATCCCTATAACATGGGGCCCTATGGAGAAGGGTCCGAGGAAACATCTGATGTCTCCTCGGACCCGATTTTACTGTACTGAGCGTGCTCAGTACAGTAAAACTGCTCCTAACTGGGAGCACAAGGGTTAAAAAAAAAAAAAAAGTTTATGCACACCTCCCCCCGAGCCCCCGCCGTCTTCCTGCAGGCTCCCGGTGGCTCCCGCAGGCTGCAGAGGTCTTCTTCATGTCTACAGGACCTGCGGTGATGTCACAGTCATGTGACCGCGGGTTACCATGGTGAACCCGCGGTCACGTGACTGTGACATCACCGCAGGTCTTGTACACATGAAGAAGACCTCTGCAGCCTGCGGGAGCCACCGGGAGCCTGCAGGAAGACGGCTGGAGACGGCGGGGGCTCTGGGGGAGGTGAGCATAAACTTTTTTTATTTTTATTTTTTTCACCCCGGAGGCTACGATTTAATGCCGGAATCGGGTGCCTATTTGGCATCGGATTCCAGGCATCAGAAGGGAGCCGATGCTGTCCGATTTATATCGTGCAGCATCGGCTCCCTAAAAATCGTAATGTGAAAGTTGAAAGTTGGTCCTCCAGTGTGCTCACTCTTCCACTGCCCCCACTCTGGTATCAGTCTTGTTATTGGCTGTCTCCGTATTGATCATTTCCTCCTTTATACTGTCCACTCTCTTTGTAAGGGTGGTTAGTGCAGTTTTGCAAAACTTAACTAGATCATATATGTCTCTCATTGTGGGCTTCCCTACTACAGGCTCCTTAGAAGTCTCCTGCACCATGCTGTCCTGCTCCTGCCGTCTCTCCTCTCCCTCTGGCCCCTCCTGTGCTGCATAGTCCTCCAGATCTTCCCCATCTGGTTTCTCCCTGGTCTCCTCCTCACCTCCTTTGGCCATCTCCTGTGCTGCTCCGTCCACCCATGCAAATCTTTCAAATTTAGCAGCAATTTCAAGCCGCTTTGTGTATGCTGCAGAAGCTGCACTGGCTTTTTCCAGTGCCTCCACACTGTCTGTGCCATCATGGGCCTGGCTCCCTGCTCCTGCGTCCCTCTGCTTTTTTTTCACCATTGCTGCAGTCCTTAGCTACACCGCACGTCAGGGCCGGTTTGTTTGATCTTCTGCCACTGGTATAGGGTGGTACTGGTACTCTGGAGGCACTTTTAACTGGATAAAATCAGGATGACAGCGGAGGAGTCCTGAAAGCTGTCTGCTCACATGGAGTGCTTGGCCACGAACCCCATCCACAAAGATTTTCAACTCGAATCTTTCATTCAATCAAATCCCATGTCTGATTTACATGTTCTTTTCATTGTTTTTGAGAAGTGTATATTCCCAAATGAAATAACAGAGTAATATTAAAAGCAATGATTTATTTCTGCTTTTCTATCTTTCATCCACCCAAGGGATTCAACTATGACCACACCAGCATTGACGTTTTATGACAGAAACCCTTCAAAGGTCTCTGCAGGACACTTATCTCATTCGGGAGCCCTCACACCTGACCACTCAAATCGTCACAGCAGGAGAATACCTGATCAGGGCTTCTCTACATTTGCCCACCTGTGCAGCTTTCGCAGCCTCCAATGCCATCGCTGTTTACTGAGCCCTCGGCACAGGCTATGACGAGCAGACTCTGCCTCTAACAAGTCATTAACAGACCTCCCGTACCTCACCGAACAATTTTTTTTGTGAATGACATCGCTTGCCCAACTCAATCATCTTTCAAGACTAACTCAACCTGGCAATTTAGACCTAGACAGCCTACACAAAAAAGGTCTCATCGCTTTTCCTCCTCAACTTACAAGTCGAGTGTTTTTTTCCACACCATCTCATCGCTCCAACAGGTGGGGGTTTTATTATTCCTGTACCGTACTCTGAACATTTTCAGAGGTTTCTCCTCAATCCTCTTTGCGGCCGCCAAAATAGACGGGCCTGTGCGTCCATCCCGAATTTCAAACAACTCAACAGATACGTGTGTATTCATCATTTCAGGATGGCGTCCTGGCACTCCATCATCGCGCCTGGGGAGGAAGGGGAATTTTGCTCCCCTCCGTAGACGTCAGGGACACGTCCATCCACATCCCCATTGCTTAAGTTCACTGGCAGTCTTCCCGCTTTGTGTTCAACCAGATGCACCTCCACCTTGTAGCCCTACCCTCTGGTCTCCTCACGGTGCTGGGGTTTTTTTTCTCAACGGTCATGGCGTCCGCCATGGCCATGCTTCACTCCAGAGGTGCGGTCATTCTGCCCTATCCAGGCGACCTCCTAGCCAACGCTCCCTCCTTTCCAGCCTGCAAGGAGAGTGTCCGGATAACCATAGACACCCCTTTGTGGCTTATTTGGCCCGTCAGCTTAAAGAAACCCTCACCGACTCTTGCCCAATCTGTCACTGTCTTGAGCATGGTCTTCAATACATCCCGAGGGCTAGCGGCACTTTCCCAGGACAAGGCATTGCCTTGCGCCGAGGGATATGCTCCCTTCTCCGTCCGTGCCACACACTTCCCGTTTTCGAAATAACACTACTAGGCAGCATGGTAGCAGCAACGGAAGCTGTTCCATTTGCTCAGTTTTCACCTTTGCCCGCTACAGATAGCCCTACTAACCACCCAAAAAAGGAGCCCCTTCTCACTGGACAGGGTATTCTCCCTGACACCTCCGATCAAGCGGGCGCTTTACTGGTGGACGCGACCACCATCTCTCTCCAGTGGGAAGTCATTCCTTTTGGTCGACTGGGTGGTCCTCACCACCGATGCCAGTCTGCTCGGCGAGAGCACACTATACCCTCCTCATACTGCCCAGAGTCGCTGGTTCACACAGGAACATGCTAAAAATTCGTGCCATAACTAACCCTCAGGGTACCTTTACACACGGCTACATTTGTAGCTTGTCACCAGGTAACTTACTGGTTGCAGTGAAATCATGGATACATGGTTCTATCTTGTTGCTGTGTACAAATGGAATCATGTATCCATGATTTCACTGCAACCAGTAAGTTACCTGGTGACAAGCTACAAATGTAGCCGTGTGTAAAGGTACCCTCAAAGCTTTTCACAGTCTCCCAGTGGGCCATCATGTCCGCGTCCAATCAGCCAATGCCACAGTGGTTGCCTACATCAATAGCCAGTACGACACCCGCAGCAAGGCGGCCTTACGCAAGGTGTGATATATTCTTCACCAGGCTGAGTTCACTGGATCAGTTGTCTCGGCAGTACACATTCTGGGAGACGGATGAAAACTGGGCGGCAATGTTTTTCTCTCAGTCGTCAAGGTCTAGCCACAGGAGAACGGAACCCGGAAGTGTTCCGACACTTCTGCCGCCGCTGAGGGACTCCGGACGTGGCCCTGATGGCATCTCGGCTCAATGCCAGGGTTTCCAATTTTCGGGCTCGGTCACACGACCCTGCCTCTATCGGGGAGGACGCACTGGTGTACTATCCTGCTGCCTGTTCTGTCTACCAAACATCTTCCTCCCGATGGTAGTGAGAAAGCTCAAATCGGATGGGGTGCATGTCATCCCCATAACCCCAGATTGACCCAGACTCGCCCGGTACGCCGACCTGGTTCAGTTGTCGCAGATGTACCCTGGCGCCTACCTGATTGGCCGGACCTTCTGACTCAAGGTCCCATCTATCACTGGGATTTGTAGATACTGAATTTGACGGCGTTACCCGTTGCAACCTAGGTTTTTTGACTTGCGCTGGTTTCTCACTGGATGTCATCGGCACCATGTTCCGAGCCCGAAACTCGACCTCAACCCGGATTTACCATCGTACCTGGAAAATATTTTCTTTAATAGTGCACGGACGGAGGACACTCCCCTCTTCCTCTATCTATTCCTAGGGTCTTGAATTTTTTCCCCAGTCAGGACTACAATCGGGGTTGGTCCTGGGTTCTCTCAAAGGACAAGTCTCTGCTCTCTCTTTTACCACCGCAAAATTGCAGCGTGCCCTCAGGCTAGATTTTCCTCCAAGGAGTGTCTTGGCTGGTCCCTCCTTTCCGAAGGCCGATAGACACAGGGGACCTTAATTCAGTCCCGGACGCCCTTCTCCGACCATCCTTTGAGCCTCTTACGAGGTTTCTCTCTCTCCTTTTCCTGCCTTGGGAAGTCATTTTCCTATGGTGTTAACAACCATCAGACGAGTTTCCGCATTGGCTGCACTTTATTTTTGAAAGCCATCTCTTTCCTTTCAACAAGATGGTACTATACCCAGTTTCCACCTTCCTTCCAAAGCTATTTTCTTCATTCCACCGCAATGATGACATCATTCTTCCTTCCCGGCACCAGTGCATCGTGTGGAACATGCTCTGCATACTCAGGACCTCGACAGAGCCTTTAGATTTTACATTTCTAGGACAGCTGCCTCCCGTAAGACAGACACTCTGTTCGTTCTTCTGGACGGCCGCAGAAATGGACTGGCAGCCTCTAAGGCTACTCTGACTCGATGGATACATTCTGCCTTCCGGGACATGTCCTGACCGAAGAAGGTGCCCATTTCAGGGGACTACAGGACCACTCCGCTCATGCAGTCGGATTATCCTGGGCCATTCGTCACCAGGTTTTCATAGAACAGGTGCGTCAGGCCGTTACCTGGTCTAACCTGCATACCTTCTCGAAGGTTCATACCCAGGCCTCTGCAGATGCAAGCCTCGGTAGCCGGGTACTGCAAGCGGCGATTGCTCACCTATCCAAGTAGGTGAAGTCAGGACTGTTCTTATCCTTGGGTTGTGTGTCTTTTTTCCCACCCAGGGACTGCTTTGGGACGTTCCATGGTTTTGTATCCCACAATAAGGCAAAAGAGAAACCGCCGTAAAATCATTTTCTCTGAGCTATCATTGGGGGACACCGCACCCACCCTCTGGCCCAATTCGGACCCTGTTTTTTTTCCTTTTATCTTTGTGTAGTTTGTATGTTTGCATTTGCATTGAACCGTTCTTTCTTTGCTCTCCTACTGCTTGTTCACTAAAACTGTTGTATCCTGGCCCTGCCAGGAGGTGTGTACAGCAGAGAAGTAGCTAATTGGTTTCACATTTGCTTAGTGTTGCCTCCTAGAGATAAGCAGCATAACACCCATGGTCCTGTGTCCCCCAATGATGGCTCAGAGAAAACGATTTTACGGTGAGTACACAAAAATCTGTTTGTTTTTATTTGGAGCAGCCTCTAAAGGGCTTTAAATCTTTAAAGGGATCCTGTCACCTCCAAAAAGCCTCCTAAGCTATCAATACTTGTCCCTGCACCATCCTATTACTAATCTCACACTCCTTTTGTCTCCTAAAATCATCCTGTAAAGTGATAAAACGTTTTAATACTTACTCATTAGTGATTATAATTAGCAGGGGCTGTATTCTTTAGTCACCAGGGCATGTTGTTTTGCAGGCTCCAGGATCCACCCTCTCTCTCTCTGTGCTGTTGTTATGTGCAGCTGAAGGCAGGACTAATGATTTGCATTCTATGAGTGATAGAGAGGGTTGAGGGTAAAGCCTGCACAAGCAAAGCAAACAGACAGAGAGAGGCTGGATCCTGGAGCAGCAAAACAGCCTGCCCTGGTGACTAAAGAATATAGCTCCTGCTAATTATAATCACTAATGAGTAAGTTATAAAACGTTTTTATCCACTTTCACAGGATGCTTTTAGGAGAAAAATGGAGTTTGAGATTAGTGATAGGATGGTGCAGGGACATATTTTGGTAGCTTAGGAGGCGTTTTGGAGGTGACAGGATCCCTTTAAGAAGCCTAGTGTAGAAATCCTGTGCCAGGTATAGAGCATGTTGGCTGCCTAATTACATCTGGACTCTTCCTCCAATGGCCAAGATCATAGAATTCTCTGATCTAGGCTGTTTAACCCCTTAGATTATTGCTGCAATCTGTATAGACTGTAGCATTCAAGTGATTTCAGAGGTGGGTGCTGATGGACCACCCTGGCAGTCATAGACCCTCAGTGTCATCTATGTTTGCCAGGTCCGAGATTGGCATATTGCCCTGCACTATATACTTTAGGTTGATGTAGAGTTTGCAGTCATTCATACGAATATTACAATCTCAGCAGAAACTTCATATTTTAATTCCTTTTATTTTCCATACCTTCTGATTTTGTATTCTATGTACTTTAACAACATTTGGGCCCTACTGTTACAGGGTTGTGCCCCACCTCCAAAAAATGGTGTTGAACAGAAGCGACCAGGACGCCCTCTGAACATCACAGCTCTGGTTCGCCTGTCCTCTGCTGTCCCCAACCAAGTCTCCATCTCCTGGGCCTCGGAGATTGGAAAGGTGGGTGAGTTCCTAGCAGCGTTACTTACAAGTTTGGACTGTCATGATCTGTATAAACACTAAGGTTTTCTTTGTAGAACACACATTTAACAAAGTACTTTTTTTTTTTTTCCCTGTAGAATTATTCGATGTCTGTGTACCTGGTCCGGCAGCTGACATCAGCGGTGTTACTACAGAAGCTAAAGATGAAAGGCATCAGGAATCCAGACCACTCAAGGGCACTGAGTAAGTGCACATGCGTCCTATTAAGTCCTGGATTTCCTGTCTCCTCCTTAGTCATTGTTTAACTTTACTTGTATCTTCTACTTAATTTTAAAATAAATATGCAAAAACACAATGGAGTACTCATTTCATAATAAAATATACAAATATATAACACTAGATTGGGGCCCAATGCTATTGCATCAGGAGATCGGTGACATCATGATGGAGACAGGCTCTGTGGCGCTGGGGTTGGCGTCTGTCTCTTCCCCCGGTGGGCTGTCTCTCGCCCAGGGTGGGCTGTCTCTCCCACCTGTGCTGTCTTCTCCCTCGTGTGCGCTCTTCCCTCTGTGCTCTCTCCTTTGAACTGTCCCGCCCCTGTTTGCTTTCCCTCCAGTGTGCTGTCTCTCCTCCCTTGTGTGCTCTTTCCTTCGAACCCAGATATCCAAAGATGGTGGGGCCTGAGCAAGTGCGTATGCAACGGGCATACGCATGCACAGTTAATTAGGCACTGATGTACAGTGTCAGCAGTTGCGGGCAGTTGCGGAAGAGGACTATGCAGCACCGCTGGCGGTACTGTGCAATGTGCAATGAGATCTTGGAACTCTTCTATTTTTTTGGTTTCATGTATGATTTTTAACATGGTATATATTTGCAATAAAGTGTATATTTTATTATGAAATTGTGTTTTTGCATATTTAATGACTATATTTGTGAGTTATTTCAGTATTTTGTCTAGACTATCCACATTTATGAATCGATGATTATTCTACGGAATGTTTTGTGGACTTTATATTGTCAAATCTATTGAAGTGTTTTTGGCAGCCCGAGCCATGCTCCATCTATGTTATTTGATGCCACATTCTGCCTCCACATTCCAGTTCTGCATTGAGAAGGCAGAGGGGATTCAGGAGCTGCCATTTAGTATTTGGCGGGGTCCTAGCAATCACCTGTCCTGTAGATTTATGCTAAATATCAATTCTATTTTATTTTTTTCTGACTTTTTAGTAAAGGAGAAGCTAACGGCAGATCCCGACAGTGAGATTGCCACCACTAGCCTACGTGTTTCATTGATGTGCCCTGTAAGTACCGCTGTGCAGTAAGTATATCTCCTATTATAACCATCATAGTCGTGTCTGGTAGTTGTCCTTTTACAGTAGATTATTCATTGTGTTAAGTTTACACCGAGGGAGATAGAATTATCAAAGCACTAGTAGTAACTTATGATAGGATTGACATCCTCTTTTATCACCCATTGTGAGTTCTACTTTATCGATGTGTTAAAAGTAGTATAAAAAAAATTCTGTTCCTCTTTCGCTTAAATGGGAGACACCGGATACCATGTGTGTATGCGGCTGCCACTAGGAGGCGGCACCAGTCCTGTATACACTATAGACAGCTCTGTTATATTGAATATTATCCTCCCAACATGAGACGTATGCGCAGGAATATGTTTGTGTAGTGTATTTGCCTCCAACAGCAGCAATCAGAGCTAACTCAGTTCGCTACTGTTTAACCACTTTCATGCCAATGTCAATCACTGACAGCAGCATTTAGGTGGTTTTTAACACGTGAGAAACCGTTAGGTTATCATGGGACTTTTTGAAGGTCTCCACTGTCTTGTTACACTTATGAATCCCAGTTTTGTTGCTGTACTTCGTAGATTGTTAATCTCACTATAAATCGATCACAAGTCATGTCTCCAAGGTGGACTAAAAGTATATACTATATATGTTAAACGTTGATGCACATATAAAAACAAAACAAAAAAAAACACTTGCTTTGATCCCTACCCCTTTTCCCAATGTAAAACTACAGAAATGAAAAAAATAAAAATTTGAATATTTATTATTGTTACATCTGTAAAAGTGTGAACTATCAAAATATACAATGATTTCTCATTCGCCTCATTGGGGGCACAGGACCATGGGTGTTATGCTGCTATCTCTAGGAGGCTGACACTAAGTGAATACAAAAAAGATTAGCTCCTCCTCTGCAGTATCACCCCTTGGCTGGAGCAGGCCAAACCAGTTTCAGCTTAGTGTCGTAGGAGGCAGATGTGGTTTACAGACCCACATTCTTTTTTACTTTTTTTTTTTTACTCAATTTTTATAAACAGATGAAGATTTTAGAAGAGCGACAGCTCCCTTAAGGGCACCGCTCTCCCTCAACCACCAACAGATGGGAACATGGAGTGTCGCCTCCACATACCCCCTTCTGCGACGTTGGATCCCATGTGGCTACGCCTCATCTTCTTCAAGATTTTTAAGGGCGATGGTTCCCCTAAGGGTGCCGATCTCCCACAAACATCAACAGAAGGGCACACGGAGTGTCACCTTCCCGTATTCCCCTCTGCATCCACTGTCTCTGCATCCACCTGAGACTACAATCTCCTCTCCCCAGCCTCCCAGTAAGGAGCCTGGGTAATAGGCATCCAATACTGCAACCTCCAGAAACAGCAGCACACTTCCCCAGCCTCTCACCAAGGAGCCTGGGTAGTAGGCATCTAATACTGCAACCTCCAGAGACAGCAGCATACCTCCCCAGTCTCTCACCAAGGAGTCTGGGTAGTAGGCATCCAATACTGCAACCTCCAGAACAAGAGCATACCTCCCCAGCCTCTCACCAAGGAGCCTGGGTGGTAGACATCCACTACTGCAACCTCCGGGGACAGCAGCACAACCACCCTGCCTCTCATCAAGGAGCCTGGGCAGCAGCTACCTGACCTGCACATCAGATCTGCTCCAGCGCTCCTGCAGATGGCCCAGGGGGACACTCCATCAGCCTGCAGGTGAGACCTTCCCAAGGGACCCGACATCGATACCCAGCCCTGGATTGGTACCGATCGCGGCAGAGAGCTGCCATGACCATTATCCCTATCTGTCCCATCAGGCCCATCGGCCGCCCACTCCATTCTGGCCTTCTCCCTGTGTTTCCCTGGCTGCGGCCACAAATTTAGGCCCCGACTTCGGCCAGTGCGTGACTCCGCCCCTGGGTCATGCGATATTTGCGATCACGCCCTCCGGTTCGCCTCCCTAATGGCACGGTATTACTGCGCACGGCTCTGGGATGACGTCACCGTAGGCGTAAACCCAGCCCTGTTTTCGAGTATGCCCACACTTTTGGTGCTTTTCGCACATCATGAGACTCCCCATCGCGCCTTGTTACCAGGCATACTCCACAGCACACTGCGGTATTCTCTCTACTAGTCACCACCGAGGGGCACGCTTCCCAGTTCAGCATCAGGGCTGCATGTAAAAGGGGCTCACTACCCCTTGGTAATAGCTAAAGATCTTTTTTTCTCATTCTCAGCAGAGCTTTCGCTGCTGCATTGCCTAGGCTCATTAGCACTCCCACATTATACCACCCTCTGTTCAGTGCTACAGACCAAGTATTAATATGCTGTCCTCTAAGTCCTCAAAGAAAGCCCCTAAGTCCCATACGGTCTCATATGCCTCTTGTGTCACCTGTCACCTACACCTGCTGTGTGGTCAACACCGGAACAACTAGTGGGCCGAGCCCGCCCGACTGGGCATTATTCCTCTCCCAGTCCATGGAAAGGCTATAGAACTCCCTGGTCAAGGCTAGGCAGCACCGTAACTTGGAGGTCCAGGCTATGCAGCATTATAATTCGGACAGCACGCCCTGCCAGAGCAGCGCACGTACGCATGATCCCTCGTGAGAGAGCCCATCAGAAGGTCACTCCCCATAACCATGGGCGCTATAAGGAAAATGCCTCACAGAAATATCTCACCTGTTTTCCTCACAAGGCTCTCATGCTTCTCCCACATGGGATTTGGCACCCAGGTTGCCTATGCCCGATGAATGACAGGACCTCGATTCCAACACCAACCTGGATGATTCCTTTAACTTAGAATCCGCAGATGCCCAGGCAATGATTGACAATCTGATATCAGCAGTGAACCAAACACTTAAGGTACCTTTACACGCCGCTACAGGATGGTGGAAACAACCGGGTAGATGAAAGAAATGTATCTTGCACCGCCAAATCAACCCGTGGTCGCGGCGTGTAAAGACGGTTGTTGCCACCCGTCACTTGAGGCAACTGTTTCAGAGCAGAGCTCAAAAACAGGTTGATTTCAAGGCGATGGTTACGGCCTGTATCGGCGTGTAAATAAGGAACAGGAGGGTTGTTTCGACACCTTGCTATCTACCTGGGGCGTGACACAGGCTCCGGGAAACCACCCCCCTTCAGCGATCATTGGAGGAAGCTCCTGCGTTACGATTGGTAGTCGCTGCATAGGGCGGCATATTTAAGGAGCTGACCAGTCACACTACACAATTGCTCGAGCGTCATGTATTAGTTAGCCTCCTGCGCTGGCTGCCCAATCATGATGTTATTGCTTTGTCCTATCAGCGTACGGAATTGTCGTAATCCACAATTGTGGCACACCTATGTGTTGTCCCTGCTGCCTTTGTTCCGCCCATATTACCTTGTTATAGCGGCGTGTAAATGAGGTAAGGTGAGCTACAGAAGGTAACTTGTGGCACCCGGCGGTGTATCCAGAGATAGATGTAACCTACTGTAGCGCACCTTGTTGCGGCGTGTAAAGGTGGTGCGGGTACCGTTTTCAACCGTTTGTGCGTGCTCGTGCACGTGAAGCACCCGGTTGTTTCCACCATCCTGTATCGGCGTGTAAAGGTACTTTTAGGGTAGACAACCCAAATATTACAGTGCCGGACCATAAAGTCTCCTTCAAAAGAGTAAAACGCCTGCAAAATTTCTTTACAGACCATCCTGAGTTCCAGGACATTCTGTCAAAACAAAGAGAGTGATCGAACAAGCGGTTCAGAGGTCGCAAGCCCATTAAGGCTTGCTATCTCTTCGCACCCGTTTTCACTAAAGATTGGGCGGATTCCCCACCAGTCGATTCCCCCTGTTCCCTGTCTTACGGCGAAGATGTTACTGTCCTTACCGGATGGGTCTTCCATTAAAGATTCGACTGACAGACAGGCTGAGCAACTCGCTCAGCATTGGAGGCAGCGGGCTCATTCCTTTCGCCATCATTCACCTCATTTTTGGGTGTCCAAAGCGATTATGATCTAGGCGCAAACTCTGCAGAAGTCTTTGCAGGATACCGACCTTCCCTTAGAGCTGTCGGACCTGATCGCCCAAATAACTATGGCTAGTGAGTTCCTGATTCATGCCTCTCGAGACTCGGCCAGTTGTGCAGCCCTCGCAGCTTGCAATGTGTCTCCATTCACAGAGCCCCTTGGCTCACACAATGGCGGGCGGATTAGGCATCGAAAAGGTCATTAACCAGTCTTGCCTATGAAACCGGTCGACTCTTTGGCGAAAGGTTAGATAAAGCAATTTTCCTCTCCAATCCTCCAAAGTCAGTGAAAAGGACTCTTGTCTTTTTCCACGTCATCTCCTCACTACAACTCACTGTGGTAATCGATCCCTTCCTGAATGCCGAAAGCTTCCATTTTTTTTTTATTCAAACCTCTTTGTCATCCCCAAGAAAGACAGTTTGGTATGCCCCATCCAAGACCTCAAACAGGTGAACAAATACGTCCATATCAATTGGTTCAGAATCGAGTCCCTGCGCTCCATCATTGCGTCTATGGAGAAAGGAGAATTCCTGACTACTATAGATATCCAGGACGCGTACCTCCATATCCTGATATCTCACGCACACCATCAATTCCAGCGCTTCGCGGTCCACACAGAACATTTTCAATTCGTCACTCTACCCGTCCGCCTCGCTACGGCACCAAGGGTATTCATGAACGTTATGGCGGCCGCCATGACCTTCCTTCATGCCAGAAGCGTGGTTGTCCTGCCCTATCTAGACCAGTGTTTCCCAACTCCAGTCCTCAAGGCACACCAACAGGTCATGTTTTCAGGATTTCCTTATCATTAGACAGATGATGGAATTATCCCTGTGCAAGTGATTAAACTAACACCTGTGCAATCCTAAGAAATCCTGAAAACATGACCTGTTGGTGTGCCTTGAGGACTGGAGTTGGGAAACACTGATCTAGACAACCTCCTGATCAAGGCCCCCTCTTCTTCAGACATAATTTTTCCTTCTTTTTGCCCGGCACCAGTGCACCTTGTCAAGAAGTCTTTGCATCCCCTGGACCTCGAAAGAGCTCTTAGATGCTACATATCAAGGACAGCTCCTTTCCATAAGACGGACATGCTGTTTGTCCTTCCGGAAGGCCACAGAAAAGGCATGTCCGCTTCTAAGGCCACACTGGCTAGGTGGATACGTTCCGACATTCAAGGAGCCTATCGGCTCATGCACATGCCCATTCCTAGCGGGTTTACGAGCCCACTCTACTCGAGTGGTATGTGCATCTTGGGCCATTCGACATCAGGCATCCGCTGAGCAGGTGTGCAGGGCGGCGACCTGGTCCAGTCTGCATACTTTTGCTACACATTATAATGTCCATTTAATAAACTTCATTGAGGATGTTTTTATATATCCCACAATATAACGGGAAGCATCCACCCATGGATCACACTGGCCGCGCCTCAGGCAACGTATGAAACAAGAAAACCAAACAACCAAATGTCTAGTTCAAAGTGATAAAGTGCATATTTATTGTTTAAAACCAGAAGGAGGGGGAACACAGACAAACAGGATAAGCAGCCAAGATGGCAAGCTAGCACCCAATGAGCATTCTTATGAACAATTACATGAAAAATTACAGGGCAGTGTTGAAACATGTACTTAACAAAGGCAACAATATACAATTATATTCAAGTAGTAAACCGCTGCACAAAATACATAGCATCCAACAAGTTGTGTATCAAAGTGACTGGTGCATGCTTATAGGTACATATATAACTCCTTATACCTCACAGTACAACCCTTGCATAGAAAATTATCTTAGAAAAGATCTTAGTAGTACATACAAAGAGTAGTACATGATGACCCATGCAAAAGCCCACAGGCATTCACATATCAAAGTAACAGCTGAGTAGGGGTGGGGTGGAGGGAGGCCGCTCACTTCACAGTATACTCCTCCGGGTTCTCAGGCTCACGGTTAGCGGCTGGCACCACTGTTGTAGTTCATGAATTGGAAATTCCGGAACCACTTGTCCATAAAAGAAGAATTCTTTATTTAAATATTAAAGCATAAACATGGCCGGACACGTTTCGGACAACGTCCTTACTCATCGGCAACCATTTACAAAATACAAAAAACACACACATATAAAGACATACTTTCTGATTAATTAGTCAAATGACTATCATATGCCAAGTTGACTCCTTTTTAACCCATAATGAAACAAAAACCTGATGCATGCACTTCAATGTCTATATATCTTCAGTAGTGTTCATACTAAAATATTCATGTATTTCACAAACTACCTTATCATTTACTACCCACAAAGTGACATAAAGACCAAGGAGTTCCTTTACAAGGACAACCCAGTCTGCCCCATTTTTATGCCCTACCTAAGACACATAAGGACCGCTTCCCCCCACCAATGTGTGTGTCCTATTATTGCAGGTATTGGTTCACTGTGTGAGGAGCTTTCAAGGTGGGTCGACAGTAGGCTCCAGGTCTTAGTGGAGGGCATTGTGGGTCGCATTAGAGATACCAAGCATTTGTTACAGGGCTACAAAATATGACGTGGAAATCTAATTATCGGTGGGTGACTTATGATGTGACGGCTTTGTACTCCTGTATTCCTCATGACCACGCAATCCATGTCCTGCAAAGGATTTTATTGAAAACCACCTTATTTTCAGATGACATCGAAAAAATTCTTACTGTTGGCTGTGGAGTTCCTCCTTAGGAGTAACGTCTTTAAATTTGATGATAAATTCTGCCTGCAGTTATGCGGCTGCCCTATGGGAGCTGGCTTTTCACTGTCTCTTGCCAATTTATAAATGGGTGCATGGGAGGAGGAATTTGTCCATAATTTGGACAATCCTTTCCAGGATCATCTGATCTTGTACGGGAGATATATAGATGACCTAGTCATTATTTGGGCTCAGTCGTCGGATGTATCTCCGGTGCCTACTCCTCAGTCCCTATTGGATTTCTTCAATGACAATCGCATATCAAAAGCTGCTACCTCAGAATATACTAACATAGTGTTACCTATATAGGGCTCAAAGACCGGGTGCTATTGACCTTTTATATTATATTATTATGTCCATACCCAGGCCTCTGCAGACACAAGCCTTGGTAGACGCGTACTGCAGGCAGCAGTAGCTCAACTTTCCACTTAGGTGACTCCAGAGGTATTGTATCTTTTTCTTTTGGGTTGTGTGTTCCTTTCCCACCCAGGGACCGCTTTGGGATGTCCCATGGTCCTGTGTCCCCAATGAGGCGAATGAGAAAAGGGGATTTTTGTGTGTACTCACCGTAAAATCCCTTTCTCTAAGCCATCATTGGGGGACATTGGTTTGGTTTGGCCTGGCCCAGGCAGGGGGTGTATACTGCAGAGGAGGAGCTAATCCTTTTTATATTCACTTAGTGTCAGCCTCCTAGAGATAGCCGCATAACACCCATGGTCCTGTGTCCCCCAATGATGGCTCAGAGAAAAGGATTTTACGGTGAGTACACACAAAAATCCCCTTTTAACCAATGCATTATATACAAAATGATCCGCAAACTGATACCAAAACTACATTCACCATCCGTAATACAGTTTCTCGCAAGTCTATCAATGGAAAAGTAATAAAATAAATAAAAATAGGTAAAAGTTTTGTTTGTTTTTACAAAACTCAATGAAATATAATTTTTTGTTTTATAATCAATTTAGCTTTGCCGTAGTCTTCCTGCCTTTGAGAATTATGTTCCTGGACTACATAATAAATCCTGTTTAGCGGAAACCACAAAAAATAATTATGGAATTGTGTTTTTTTTTTTCAACTCACTTGGATTTTTATTTTTTATTCAACTTTATTTTTTATATGATTTTGTTCAACACATACATTAACATAAATGTAATACAATGTTAAAGTGTGACCAAACATCAGACTCAAATCTATCTAACCAAGGAGATATTTTCTGCAAAAAGTTGTTCAAATCATTATATAGTAAAAAATAAATGATATAAAAAAAATTCAACTTGCCTTGTTAAACAGAAGCCTTAAAAAAAGTCTTCACTTTTGAGAAAGGGTAGGAAAAATTAAAGCTCATAAAAGGAGTATAAGGGGGTGCTATCGTTAGGAATAGCGTGGCCAGGCTTTCTCTAGTGAGCATTGCGGCTCAGATGTTATCTGGCTGCAATTTCCAGATCCATTGTATCAAAAGAATTTTCTGGGTCTGTAATGGACTAAAAATTTTTGGAAACTTTGTGTTCTTCAGCTTGGAAAAATGAGGCTAACCTTCCCTTGCCGGGCCGTCACCTGCACACATTTACAATGCTTCGACGCAGCACTTTACCTGCAAATGAATGAGAAGAAGCCCACATGGATCTGCCCTGTGTGTGACAAGAAGGCCTGCTATGAGAGCCTCATATTAGATGGGTATGTACGTCTGTGTCAGAAAAGAGAAAGAGTGTTTATCAGTAGTTACAGTATCATAGAAGCAATACGTCTGGCCGTCGTCATGTGTCACATCTCTGCAATCAGAAAGTGCAACTGTGTGGTTTCATCTACTTTTTTGAGGAAGAAATAGATATTTATCCATTGGTGATGAAACAGGCTTCGGATGTGTCGTGTTGGGCTGTGTCGTGTTGGGCTGTGTCGTGTTGGCTGTGTCGTGTTGGGCTGTGTCGTGTTGGCTGTGCTGTGGCTGTGTCGTGTTGGGCTGTGTCGTGTTGGGCTGTCGTGTGGGCTGTGTCGTGTTGGGCTGTGTCGTGTTGGGCTGTGTCGTGTTGGGCTGTGTCGTGTTGGGCTGTGTCGTGTTGGGCTGTGTCGTGTTGGGCTGTGTCGTGTTGGGCTGTGTGTGTGGCTGTGTCGTGTTGAGCTGTGTCGTGTTGGGTTTGGTCGTGTTGGCTGTGTCGTGTTGGGCTGTGTCGTGTTGGGCTGTGTCGGTTGGGCTGTGTCGTGTGGGTGTGTCATGTTGGCTGTGTCGTGTTGGGCTGTGTCGTGTTGGCTGTGTCGTGTTGGGCTGTGTCGTTTTGGGCTGTGTCCTCTTGGCTGTGCCCTCTTCCGCAGTGCCCTCTTCTGCAGTGCCCTCTTCCGCTGTGCCCTCTTCCGCTGTGCCCTCTTCCGCTGTGCCCTCTTCCGCTGTGCCCTCTTCGCTGTGCCCTCTTCGCTGTGCCCTCTTCCGCTGTGCCCTCACACGCTGTGTCCTCTTCAGGCAGCACTAATCTTTTAATATTGCAATTGTTGTGGACATATGTCAGGAAACTGTCAGGCGTATATATTATATTCAGGGCTGGTTTGATCTTTCTTTTGGTTTGGTTGTGACTCCTCGTTATTACTTAGTTGCTATTTAATAGCGATAGAATAAAATATTTTGTATGAGTATAAGATGGTAGTGTCTTTAAGTTCCTCCCTAGCAGGCTGCACCCACCTACCAGCACCAAGCTACTCAGTTTAGCATAGTGTAGTATAAGTGGCAGATATGGGCTTGAGGCCCAGACCTGTGTCTGCCTATGGTCTTTTTTTGTTGTGAAGTCTTCATTCTAATCGTCTGATTCCACTCCCCTCACCAGTGCTGTCTCTCCGACGGTCTCCTTGGGACTGGAAGCCTCCTTACCACTAATCACCTGGCCTTGCAGCTAATTACTGGCCGCAGCAGTTACTGGTACTCATGACATAATCATTTCCGGTCTGATGTAGCATCAGCGCTGCTAAAAACTGAGCCGAGAACCCCTTTATTAACAGAACAGCAAAACCCCTGTAAGTCTCTGTCTGATCTTCATGTTTCTGCCGATCCCCAGACTCTTCATGGAGATTCTCAATCAGTGCTCAGATGTGGATGAGATTCAGTTCCAGGAGGACGGGTCCTGGTGTCCCATGAGACCAAAGAAAGAGCCATTGGCCGCACCGAGTTCGCAGTTTCCATACAATGAAGGTATGGCCAGAGCATAATGGTGGAAATATTTTTTTGTTATATTTACTGTTTCTTAGGTAAAGATTGAAAATTTGCAGGTGACATTTCTTAATGATTATTTTCCTGTGCAGCACTGCCGTAATTCCAACTATAGCTTAAAGGGTTGACCATTTTAGGACTAATATTAAATCTGTTGGTGGAAGGTAATTATTTTGTGACACTAATATATTAGTAGTACACATTCCCTACTTTGTTAGT
Source organism: Allobates femoralis (assembly GCA_033576535.1). NCBI lineage: Eukaryota > Metazoa > Chordata > Amphibia > Anura > Aromobatidae > Allobates > Allobates femoralis. The sequence goes on along the minus strand of JARQOC010000003.1, from coordinate 828,395,778 downwards.
CTAGCCTTCCTCACAGATTGCACATCTCTCGAGTTTACAAACTGTCCAAATTGGAGAGCATGTGACCCATCCTGTCAGCTTTTCCATGCATACCCTGCTAATAATGTGGCACTGATCTGTTCTCTGTCACCTCACAGGATCTGGAGTGATCAGCAAGATATACTCTGCTAAAGAGTCAGCAGACATAAGCCCTAAGAAGAAGGCAGAAGTCATTGATCTGACCATTGACAGCTCCTCTGAAGACGAGGATGAGCCAACAAGAAAAAGGAAGTGTCTGTATATGCCAGACACACAGGGGTCTCCGATGAAAGGGTGCGGAGATCATTGACTCATTCACTCTTCCCCAACCTAGTCAGGATGAATAGTTGACTAATTGTTTACTTTTTTTTTTTTTTTTTTAGTGTGTTATCCTATCAGCCATCCACAATGCGACTGGGGAAGATGGGGGTCATGGAGCCCGACTCCTTACATCAATCCATGCTGGAATACCAGGATCATTTCCACCATCCAGCCATCTCTGGTCTTGCTGCAGATTTACCAGGTATATTTAAGTACTCGGGGTCTCTGCCCAGGACTATAATCCCACGGAGCATCATAATGGAGCGTCCACTCCGCTTTGGACTCCCTCTAGGACAGAGTCCTGTCCTACAGAGTGCTGCAATGAGCTGGTTGAGTTACCTAAATATTACATGGCTAATATTACTTATTATGCTGATACAGCTACTTGATTGACTCAACATACCATCCAGCAATCAGCCCACCATTGGAGGAAGCAGGAGCTACTATTTCCGTTTTCTGCAATCACAATAATTTTTCGATACTGAATGAGTCAAGATGTTTTGATTACATTTTTTTTTACAATTTGCACATCATTAACATGTTTATCCATCCCGTGATTTTCAGAATTCCATTTTTCTTCTTAGTGTTGTAATTTCTATGATAAGGAGTGTAGTGAGTAAAAATGTAAAAACAAAAAAAAGCTGATTTCTCATTCGCCTCATTGGGGACACAGGACCATGGGTTATGCTGCTATCTGTAGGAGGCTGACACTAAGTGAATATAAAAAAACAGATCAGCTCCTACCCTGCATTATACACCCCCTGACTGGGCCAGGCCCCAACCAGTTTAAGCTTAGTGTCTGTAGGAGGCAAATGCGGTCTACAGACCCACATCTCTTTTTTTTATTTTTATACACAGATGAAAATCTTAGATGCGCAACGGCCCCCTTAAGGGAGCCTCTTTCCCATCCACAAACAGGCGGGACTGTGGAGTGTCACCTTCGCGAATTTCCTTCTGCTACGTTGGATTATGGGATATGCTCCCCTCTGCACCTGGTGGCGTAGACCCCTCATCCCAGTTCTGTGGGACACTTATGGACATCCCCAGCCCCCTATGAAAGGGGCCTGAGTTGTAGGCACACAGAACGCAGCCTGGAGATAGCAGCAGTACTCCCCAACCTCTCACACACAGAGCCTGGGTTTGCAGACAGTGCTGCATGGGTAGCACATGGACTACAAGTACTCATGGCCACACAGACTACAGCAGCACCAATGGCACAATCTGAGGTGCAGGCCCCTGGACATGGTGCAGGTCCCAGGACATGCGCTGCATGTAAGGTAAGACAACGGACCCGGCGCTGGTGTCGCCCCAAGCACCTGCGTCTATAGTGGCGGAGGGTTCCCTGGCTCATGATCTGACCTGGAACACAGTTTCCCAGTGGGCTTCGATACCTCCCCTCACCCACCAGGCGGCACCGCCCACCTTCGATCCACGCATGCCCCCAGCACACCCCTGGCCGTGGGCATAAATTTAGCCCCCGGCTTCAGCCTACTCGCGGTCCCTGCCTCCAGCCTGCCCCTCCAATGATGCAGTATTCCCTTGCACGCCCGCGCAGTGATGTCACATCGGGCGCGAACCCGGCCTTCAGTGTCAGGGCACACCCACTGCTTTCCTGCCTCTCCTGTTCCGAGGGACCGCAGAAACCACGCTTTTTTTCCTCCTGCATCAGTACACAGCATCTTCTGCAGCACAGGACCGACAGTCTTCATCTGGGCCGCTGCCGTATCTCCCTACTTCGGGGCACAGGACCATTGCGCTGCTTAGGGGGCTCTCCCCTTTCTGGTAAGAGTGGAACCCCCAGGCTGAAGGGCACTAGAGCCCATCCATCCAGGTCAGACCCTTACTGCACCTGCAGCTCAGCTCAGCTTAGCCACCCCTGCATATCCATAACTACAGCCTCAAAGAGGACCTGTCACACCCCTGGTGCTATGCTAACTGAATTTAACACTGAATGCAGCGTGTCTACTGCATTCAGGGAAGGGATCCCCCATGTTTCTAGCCCCTCTGTAAGTTGTTAAAAAGACTTTAGAAAGTATACATATAAGGTGTCCGGAGGGACTTACTCAGTAATGAGTTATTGCTGTTGCTTTTGTCCTCCCCGCCGCCAGCCCTGTCTGTGCCACCTCCAACCCTCTCTTGTTCAGCCTCCTGTATGTGTCATTGCTGTTGCTGGTGTCTTCCCCACCTCCAACCCTCAGGAGGCTGAACAAGAGAGGGCTGGAGGTGGCATACAGAAGGCTGGAGGCAGGGAGTCCACCAGCAACAGCGATGACTCATTACTGAGTAAGTCTCTCCGGACTCTTTATCTATACACTTTCTAAAGTCTTTTTAACAAATTACAGGGGGTCTAGAGACATGGGGGCCTCCTTCCCTGAATGCCGTAGACATGCTGCATTCAGTTAACATAGCACCAGGGGGGTGACTGGTCCTCTTTATTAGCTTTATTCCCAGCCGGGGTGCCCCCTTTTCTACTTGCTTAATATGCAGACCTCCAAAAGAAACCTACCAAGTTCCATACGGTCTTTTATACCTCCTGCGTCACCTGCCACCTAGCCCTCCCACATGGTCACACTACCCCACACTGCCTGCGCCCCCGCAGAAGCCTAGGAACCCTCTGCCGATGCCAGAGCAAGTAGTGTTACGAGCGCGCCAGACTGGGCACTACTCCTCTCCCAATCCATGGAAAAACTCCCAATCCATTGAAAAACTATCAAACTCCCTGGTCCAGGCTATGCAGCACTGTCCCCCGGGCAGCACGCCTTACCAGGACAGTGCACAGACAAATGACCCTACACTGGAGCCCACATCAGACGGGGGCAGGCCACGTCCTGTCACGACAGGAGCTCCTAAGAAAAGGTCTCACAGAAACGTTTCACCCATTTCATCCCAAGGCTCTCATGCCTCCCCCTCACGGGACTCGAGACCAGGCTCCCCTACACCGGCCGAGCCTCATGATTTCGACTCAGAGTCAGACACGGACAACCCTTTTGATCTAGAATCCTCTGAGTCTCAGGCCATGGTTGATGGCCTGGTATCAGCAGTTAGCCAAACTCTTAAGGTGGACGAAGACCCTATGACTACGACTCCGGACCATACTGTCTCATTTAAGAGAGTGAAGCGTCCGCACATATTTTTTGCCGACCATCCCGAGTTCCAGGACATTTTGTCCAAATAAAGGGAAAGACCGGATAAACTGTTTGGGAGTCGCAAAGCCATTGAGGCTTGCTATCCTTTTCCCCAGCTCTCACCAAAGATTGGGCCGATTCACCACCGGTCAATTCCCCCCCCCCGTCTCCCGCCTAGCGGCGAAGAACATTATTGTCCTTGCCGGACTGGTCCTCTACTAAAGACCTAAACGACTAGCAGATTGAGCATCTAGCCTGCTCAGCGGGTTCGGCTCTGTCTTTCATTCGCCTCTGTCTGGGTATCCAAGGCAATTATGGTATGGGCGGAATCTTTTCAGAAATCCTAAAAAAATACAGACCTTACCCCAGAGCTGGCGGATCTGACCTCACAAGTCACTATGGCCAGAGAATACCTAATTAACGCTCTGTACTCTGCCTCTTGTTCTGCTCTCGCAGCTTCCAATGCAATCGCCATTCGCAGAGCCCTTTGGCTCAGACAGTGGTCGGCAGACTCAACATAAAAAGAAGTCCATAACCAGCCTCCCTTATCAAAGCGGGCGACTCTTTGACGAATGGTTACATAAACTCATCTTGGACACTACTGGAGGGAGAAGTACCTCACTCCCCCAGCACAAACAGAGACGCCCTTCTTTTAAAAGACAGCAACCTCGTTTTCGTTTTTTTTCGCTCCTCTTTCAACTGGACGTCGTCTCGAGCGTCTACATCCACGGACCGCTCTCCGCATGCGGAGAGGGGCACTCAGTCATCATACAAGACGAATCAAACTGGTAATCCAGGCCAAAATATCTAGATCTAAGAGTTACATATCCCATCGTTTTTCCTCTTAATGACTCACTCTCCTCTGAAAGCACTCCCATTGTCGGTGGTTATCTATGCTTATTCCGTTGCTGGCAGTCGACAGATGGGTAAAAGATTTCGTGTCTTCTGGCTATTACATAGAATTCACGTCCCGCTCTCCAAACTGTTTCTTCCCCTCCAGCCCTCCGAAGTCAGCGAAACGAGCTGGCGCCTTTTACTATGCAATATCATCACTCCGACTTGCAGGGATAATTGTCCTTTTACCGGACCCCGAACGATTCAGAGGTTTTAATTCAAATCTCTTTGTGGTTCTCAAGAAAGAGAATTCCAACTGGATGTGAACTTCATGGCATCTCGACTGAATGCCAAGGTCCCCGCGTTCATGGACCGATCGCATGACCCAACTTCCTTCAGTGCGGACGCGCTGGTACCATAATGGTGTCAGTTCCATCTTCCATACATTTTTGCTTCACTATCATTGATTCCGAAGGTAGTGAGGAAAATCAAATCAGAAGGCGTTCTGGTCATCCTCATAGCTCCGGACTGGCCCAGGCATGCCTGGTACGCCAATCTCGTTCAGCTGGTCACCGCTTACTGAATCACCTTGGGTCTTCTGACTCGAGGTCTGTTCTGCCACCAGGGTTCAAGGGCCTGAATTTGACGCGTGGCCGTTGAGACCCGGGCTCTGACTCGGGCTGGTTTTTCACCGGACGTCATCGGTACCATGATTAGAACCCAAAAACCGGCTTCTGCACGCATCTACCATCGTACGTGGAAAACATTTTTTTCCTGGTGCAAGGACTGGGGGCTCTCCCCCCTTACTCTATCTGTTCCGGTGGTCCTGAGTTTTCTCCAGTCGGGACTAGATTCGGGCTTGGCCCGAGCTCCCTAATAGTCCAAATCTCTGCTCTTTCGGTCCTTTACCAGCGCAAGTGCAGGCTTGCAACACGTCCTCAAGTTAGGATTTTCATCCAAGGTGTGTCTCGGTTGGTTCCCCCTTACCGAAGACCACTAGAACCATGGACCTTAACTTGGTCCTGGATGCACTTTAGATACCGCCTTTTAAACCTCTGAAAGAAGTCTCTCTCACTCTCCCGTCTTGGAAGGTGGTTTTATTTGTGGCGATCACATCCATCCCGACAAAGTTTTGGAGTTGGCTGCACTCTCTTGCCAAGAGCCCTTCTTTTCTTTTCATCAGGATAAAGTCGTGGTGCGCCCAGTTCCATCTTTTCTTCCAAAGGTGGTCTCTTCCTTCCACCTCATGAAGGCATCATCCTTCCGTCTTTCTGCCCAGCGTTGGTGCACTGTGTGGAGAAGGCTCTGGACCTGGACCTTATGAGATCCCTCAGATACTACTGTACGTTTCTAGAACAGCTCCTTTCCGTAAGACGACAATCTGTTTGTCTTTCTGGAAGGCCACAGAAGGGGCATGGCAGTGCCACTCTGGCTAGGTGGATACGTTCTACCATCCAAGAAGCGTATCAGCTGAGAAATGTGCCCATTCCTAGCAGACTATGGGCACACTCCACTTGTGCGGTGGGAGCATCCTGGGCTATTCGGCACCAGGCATCTGCAGAACAGGTGTGGACAAGCGGCAACTTGGTCCAGCCTGTATACTTTCGCAAAACACTATAAGATCCATACTCCGGCCTCTGCAGACTTAAACCTTGGTAGACGTGTACTGCAGGCGGCGGTTGCACACCTTTTTCCACGTAGATTACTCTAGATGTACAGTAACATCTCATCCCTCGAGTTGCGTGTTCCTTTCCCACCCAGGGACTGCTTTGGGACGTCCCATGGTGCTGTGTCCCCCAATGAGGCGAACGAGAAAAGGAGATTTTTGTGTGTACTCACCGTTACTCTGGAGTCCACCCCAGGGCTAGATCCTTCCCTGGAAGAATATCTGGCTAGTCCGGTGTTTGAGACTCTTAAACGAGGCTCCACAGACTCCATTTGCATATTCGAATTCCCAGGGGGCAATGCATCATGGATCTCACTGTCTTTGAGCACTTTAGCCAGCTGCCTGCAGTGTTTTCCTCGACTGGTCACCCTGAGATTAGTGAGAGCTTTGTGATGTTGGCCTATTTCTTTTTTGGAATCGTGTTAACGAAAACTAAAAATAAATAGCTAAAGCCATATTTGACCATTAAAGGCATTGTTCCAGGTTCCTATCTTTAGGAGTTCGCCTTTCTGGCTTGTTGGGGTGGGTGGGCACAGCACTCTTATAGATCGACAGATCGGGCTTCTGCTCCAAATTGCACACACTACGACCCGCAGGGGCACTAGAGATGAAAAAATACATCTTGAGAATAGAAGTAAATAGCAAAGTTGCTTGTTTTTACAAGATGACACAATCGCTTTAAGTAGGAGAAATACGTAAGACATTGTTGACTTTATTTTATGTGTTAAAGAGGACCTGTCACCCCCCCTGCTGAATGGCAAACTGAATGCAGCATGTCTGCTGCATTCAGGGAAGGGAACCCTCATGTCTCTAGCCTCCCTGTAAGCTTTAAAAAAGACATTAGAAAAATTACAGATAAGAAATCTCATGAGTGGGATCTTATTAAGGGGTCTTCAGTGCTGGCACAGTCCTCCAGCCTCCTCCTTCTGTATTCTGCCCCCTTCTATGTCGCTGTGCCGCCTCCTGTTCTACTGCCCTCCTCCTCTCCTGCTCTCTGTCACTCAACCTGCCGCACAGAGCATGGTCAGAGCGGCTGCAAAGCATTTGACGTGACGACAGCGCCAGATTCCCACTTTGTTTATGCTTTATTCATAGAGCAGAGCGGGAATCTGGCACTGACATCAGGCCAAATGCTTTGCAGCCACTCTGGACAAGCTCTGTGCAGCAGGTTGAGTGACAGGAGAGGAGGAGGGCAGAGCCAGCCAAACAGGAGACAGCGCAAAGATATAGAAGAGGGTGGAGGAATGTGTGCTAGCAGCCAGGACCTCTTAATAAGATCCCACCCATTAGAATTCTTATCTGTAAGTTTTCTAATGTCTTTTTTAACGCATACTGGGGAGCTAGAGACATGGGGAAGCCCTTCCCTGAATGCAGCAGACATGCTGCATTTAGTTTTCCATTCCCAGAGGGGGTGACAGATCCTCTTTAAAAAACAAATTAAAGGCATTCTGTTATGCCCCCAGATATTATTAATCTGCAGGTTAATGGTATTATAATGCTGTCTGGCTTACTGAAAGTCCAGCTGCCAGGAAGAAATAAACTTGCTCCCTCCAAGGAGGTGCTGGCTTTCAATCAAAATCTTACTGGGAGAGACTTCTGCCACCGCACACAGTATTGTGAAAGGCGGTTAAATGCACCTTGGGTGTTTGATTGGCCCTGCAGAGCGAGTTATTAATCAAAGTGCCGATGTGTGCGACAGCCGCTGCTCCTTATATTACCGAGCGCATTTTATCAATAACTTTTAGTCAGAGACTGGGAGGCGGAAATAAGATTTCCAACACGTGTATAGAAAGGTAGGGGCACCGGGCACCTTCAGGGCTATTGGTCTTTCTTATTCCTCCATAAAGACAGACCGCTGTCTTATCCCCAGCCACCTGGTGGTGCTACGCCTGCATCAGCCAGTCAAGCATTTACAGTCCAAGTATAGAAAACAAATAGGCGGCACTCACCGTGTGTTCGTAGGTGCTTTCTTTATTGAAGAGGTGCGGGGAGGGGGTGCATGAAGGTACAGACGACAGGTCCTGTTTCACGGTTTGCCCGCTTCTACAGGTCTCGTAGACCTGTAGAAGCGGGCAAACCGCGAAACAGGACCTGTCGTCTGTACCTTCATGCACCCCCTCCCCGCACCTCTTCAATAAAGAAAGCACCTACGAACACACGGTGAGTGCCGCCTATTTGTTTTCTATACTTGGACTGGAAATAAGATTTTGGTTTTTGGATTTTAACCTGCAGCTATGGGGTTATTCTGCAGGTTGAAATAGAGTTTTGCTGCTGGCTTCTAGTCTTATGGGGTAGCACCGGCGCAGTTCCATTCACCACTCAGTGAATAGTAACTACGTCACCAGTGCTGACTAAATGTCGGCTGTAATCAGACCTATGTCTGCCTTCTGATGACACTAAACTAAGTCCGGTGTCTCCAGGTGGGTGTAGTCTACAGGGAAGAAGCCGACATTTCCTTTAAGTGTACTACTTCTTAGTATTAGCCTGCAGGCGACAGCAGTATTCGCCCATGGTTTCCTATGTCCCCCGTTTAAGTGATCGAGAAAAGTCAATTTCCTCCAGCAGCTTCTCGTTCAGTGCGGCGGCTGAACAGCATAGTACCACTATTACCCTGCAGATTAGCCCCATGTCTGCAAGATAATAGCATTTGTGAGCATGAGATGTTCCCTTTTAAGTTTTTAGTTCTGATTATAACACATTTTCCACATTGTTTTTTTATGGATGATCAAAGGTCATATTTAGTGAATCTGTATAATACATTTCCAGTAAAAATAATGTTGTTTTTTTGTTGTTAGGTTTGGATTTTCTGTCCTTGGTTCCAGTGGATTCTCAGGTAAATTGAAGCACCCTTTTACATATTTTTCAAGAAAATAATTAGTTACCTGTCAAAGTAGAAACCATTGTCTGACTAGTGCATGATCTCACACTCAATTAAAAGTAGATGGATGATGATGGATTGATGAAGTGCTGGAAGGAGCAGTTTTTCTTATACAAATTAGGCCCTGTGCCCACGGTTTGTTGTTTGATGCTTTTTTGACGCAGATTTTGAGAATCTGCATCAAAATTCACATATCTACATGTATAACCTGTACTGTTTTTATTAATTTTTGAAAAGAAAACAAAGAGATTAACCACTAAAATTCACATATCTATCCTGAAGCCAGTAACGCCTATGAGAGATCAGAAGTGCTCTGCCCACTTTGCTTTTTTATCCGTGCAGATTTTGGTGCAGAAAAAAAAAAATCTGAACCACATGGGCAAGGAGAAATAAAGCAATGTGTGCACAGCGCTTCTGAACTCTCATAGGCTTTGCTGGATTCAGAATAGACATGCAGATTCTCAAAATCAAACAACACACAGCGAGCACAGGGCCTTTAAACCTCTTTTTACACTTAGGGTATGTGCCCACAGGACGGTTCTTGCATCATTCTGACCGTCAGAAAACCGGTGGTGAACTTCTGGAGCCTACAGTCCTGAGCTCTGAAGAGTCCAGCGGTTTTCCAGCGTTATCCAGGGCTTTTACAGCGTTTTTTTCAGCGGTTGTATAGCGGTTTTTTGTCATGATTCTTGGCCATTTGCCATTTGCTCTAACCGCTTTAAAAACGCACTTGAAAATTGTCATGCTCAATCTTCACAAACCGCCTGAAAACCGGTGAACTGGATGAAGATGAGCATAATATAACCGGCATAGTGGGCACAGCAGTTTCCAGTTGCCATAGGTTTCAATGTTAATCCAAACGCTGGTTTGGATTAAACATAAATTTAAATAAAACCAACGTTAAAACGTCAAAACGTCGGCGGAAACCGCTGGAAAACCGCACTACAACCGTCCTGTGGGCACATACCCTTATACTGTACACTTAAAGGGGCTCTCTTCCACAAAAGATTCCCTTGGGCTTGGATCTGTAAAAAAAAATAAATAAATAAAAAAAGGATACTCCCCTACCAAAACCAACCTAATTCTAGACCTGGACCACTTCCATGATCTATGTATAGGAATCTGGCCATCGCTGTTTTCTCAGCCAATGCGGTCAGGGCATTTATCGCATGTTTTTCTGATGCTGACGGAGAAGTCTTCAATTCCTTTGGTGGTGCAGATCTCGGACCAGTGTACACTGGATCCCAGTGGGTGAATATCAATTAGTTTGTCATTTATTTTTATTGATCCAAGTCTGTAAGGAACTTTTCTTTTTTTTTTCCTTCAAATATCTCCTAAGTCTCCAGTTACAGTATAACCTGCCCCCTAGCTTCCGGCTCTGTCATTTTGAGCCATATTGACCCTCTAGCTGTACAGAGCTGCAGTGTAAAATTCTCATTCTGATTTTTGTGCTTATAAGTACAATTTATTTCAAGCAGTACTATCCCCCTATGTTTTTGGATAGTCTCAACTCAGCTCTCCAAGCCCGGCACATTCATGGCAAGCCCAAAACCTCGAGCAGCCACCTTGAAGTCTGCACCAGGCACGACCCACAAGAGAGGAAGGTCACCTGGAAATAGTTCTGCGGAGCCCGTCATATCCAGGACCTGTCCCCAGAAAACGTCTATTATTTACTGATTTGTTTACAGACTTTATGACGCTCATGGCCCTCCAGGAAGTTTTGTTTTTGGTGTTTGGAGCAACGTCTGGAACGGAGTGATCATCTTGCTGCAGTTTTGTTTTTTGATTTGCAAGTTGCACAGTTGCACATGTTCAGTTTGTGTATATATAGGATGCACTAAAGGAAATAAGTGTAAATAAGTATTTTTATTTAAAAAAATAAACAATAAAATCCTTGACTTGTCTGAATTCTTCGTCAAATACATTATATGTGGCCGATAAGCGATGCTGAAGAGGGATAGAAACAAAACAATGAAGTTTCTGCAGTTGGAAAACATCAGGTTTGTGGTCATCTTTATGGATTACTAGATGGTGGCCCTATTCTAACGCATAGGGTATTCTAGAATATGTATGTAGTTGACATACTGTGACTGACAGAACTTGTTCAGTTAACGTGAGTGAACTATATACACATAATATATATATATATATATATATATATATATATATTTGCAGAAAGTAGCGGCACACGGATTGGATCCAAAAATTTCCGGCGTTTATTTGTGCATCAAGTTACAGGTGGTGCAGGGAGGGGGGGTGCTGAAGGTGCAACGGACCGTTTCGAGGTACTCCTCTTCCACGGGCCCGTGCCGCTACTTTCTGCAAATATCAAGAGTTTTTCTCCAGCAGAGCACCGGATCCCAGACACCGCCGTTATCTGCAAAGAATCTGCAGCAGGTTAGTGCCCGGTTCACTTCTCCCAATAATTGATATATATATATATATATATATATATATATATATAGCAGCGCTATGGGATATGGTGGTACATTACAGCATATGTATAGCAGCATTATAGTGTATGGCGGTACATTACAGCACATGTATAGCAGCACTATAGTATATGGCGGTACATTATAGTACATATAGAGCAGCACTATGGTATATGGCAGTACATTACAGCACATGTATAGCAGCACTATAGTATATGGTGGTACATTACAGTACATGTATAGCAGCGCTATGGTATATGGCGGTACATTACAGTACATGTATAGCAGCGCTATAGTATATGGCGGTACATGTATAGAAGCACTATGGTATGTGGCAGTACATTACAGTACATGTATAGCAAAGCTATAGTATATGGCAGTACATTATAGTACATGTAGAGCAGCACTATGGTATATGGCGGTACATTACAGCACATGTATAGCAACGTTATAGTATATGGCGGTACATTACAGTACATGTATAGCAGCACTATAGTATATGGCGGTACATTACAGTACATGTTATAGCAGCACTATAGTATATGGCGGTACATTACAGTACATGTATAGCAGCACTATAGTATATGGCAGTACATTACAGTACATGCATAGCAGCGCTATGGTATATGGCGGTACTTTACAGTACATGTATAGCAGCACTATAGTATATGGCGGTACATTACAGTACATGGATAGCAGCGCTATGGTATATGGCGGTACATTACAGTACATGTATAGCAGCACTATAGTATAGGACGGTACATTATAGTACATGTATAGCAGCACTATGGTATATGGCAATACTCCGCTCCCTCCTCAGTGAGGATACTCACCTGTCCGCCGGCTCTTTCCACCTCCGTCTTCTAGGTCCTGCAGGCCTTTAGGACGTGTCGTTGCCTGGGAAACCGATCAGCTGATCGGTCACATGACTGCTAACTGCTGGGGGGGCAGGATGGAGCAGGGGGGCGACGGTGGGGGCAGGATTGTGTCGGGAGGTGGGGGCAGGATTGTGTCGGGAGGTGGGGGCAGGATGGAGCCGGAAGGGGGGCAGGATGGAGCGAGCGGGGCAGGATGGAGCGAGCGGGGCAGGATGGAGCCAGAGGAGCAGGATGGTGGCGAGGTAAGGGGGGGCAGGATGGTGGGGAATGGGGCAGGATGGAGCCGGCGGGGCAGGATGGAGCCGGTGGAGCAGGACGGAGCCGGAGAAGCAGGATGGAGGTAGGGGGTCAGGGTGGAGCCAGGGGAGCAAGAACAGCGGGGGGGCAGGATGGAGCCGGCAGGGCAGGATGGAGCCGGAGGGGCAGGATGGAGCCAGAGGGGCAGGATGGAGGCGGGGGGCAGGATGGAGCCGGGGGAGCAAGAACAGCGGTGGGCAGGATGGTGGCGAGCGGGGCAGGATGGGAGTGAGCAGGGCAGGATGGTGGCAGGGGTGCAGGATGGAGCGAGTGGGGCAGGATGGAGCGAGCGGGGCAGGATGGAGGCGGGGGGCAGGATGGAGCGAGGGGGCAGGATGGTGGCGGGGGGCGGAGCAGGATGGAGGCGGGGCAAGAACAGAGGGGGGCAGGATACAGCAAGCGGGGCAGGATGGTGGTGAGCAGGGCAGGATGGAGCCAGTGGGGCAGGACGGAGCCGGAGAAGCAGGATGGAGGTAGGGGGGCAGGATGGAGCCGGGGGAGCAAGAACAGTGGGGGGCAGGATGGAGCCGGCGGGGCAGGATGGAGCCGGAGGGGCAGAATGGAACCGGAGGGGCAGGATGGAGCCGGAGGGGCAGGATGGAGCCGGAGGGGCAGGATGGAGGCGGGGGGCAGGATGGAGGCGGAGGAGCAAGAACAGCGGTGGGCAGGATGGTGGAAGGGGGGAAGGATGGAGCGAGCGGGGCAGGATGGAGCCGGAGGAGCAGGATGGTGGCGAGGTAAGGGGGGGCAGGATGGTGGTGGATGGAGCCGGCGGGGCAGGATGGAGCCGGCGGGGTAGGATGGAGCCGGTGGAGCAGGACGGAGCCGGAGAAGCAGGATGGTGGTAGGTGGGCAGGATGGAGCCAGGGGAGCAAGAACAGCGGGGGGCAGGATGGAGCCGGAGGGGCAGAATGGAGCCGGAGGGGCAGGATGGAGACGGAGGGGCAGGATGGAGCCGGAGGGGCAGGATGGAGGCGGGGGGCAGGATGGAGGCGGAGGAGCAAGAACAGCGGTGGGCAGGATGGTGGAAGGGGGAAAGGATGGAGCGAGCGGGGCAGGATGGAGCCGGAGGAGCAGGATGGTGGCGAGGTAAGGGGGGGCAGGATGGTGGTGAATGGGGCAGGATGGAGCCGGCGGGGCAGGATGGAGCCGGCGGGGTAGGATGGAGCCGGAGAAGCAGGATGGTGGTAGGTGGGCAGGATGGAGCCGAGGGAGCAAGAACAGCGGGGGGCAGGATGGAGCCGGCGGGGGAGGATGGAGCCGGAGGGGCAGAATGGAGCCGGAGGGGCAGGATGGAGCCGGAGGGGTAGGATAGAGGCGGGGGGCAGGATGGAGCCGGAGGGGCAGAATGGAGCCGGAGGGGCAGGATGGAGCCGGAGGGGTAGGATAGAGGCGGGGGGCAGGATGGAGCCGGGGGAGCAAGAACAGCGGTGGGCAGGATGGTGGCGAGCAGGGCAGGATGGGAGTGAGCAGGGCAGGATGGTGGCAGGGGTGCAGGATGGAGCGAGGGGGGCAGGATGGAGCAAGGGGGGCAGGATGGAGTGAGTGGGGCAGGATGGTGGCGCAGGGGCAAGAACAGAGGGGGGCAGGATGGTGGCGAGCGGGGCAGGTTGGAGCCAGTGGGGCAGGATGATGGCGGAGGGGGGGGGGCAGGATCGTGGGGGGCGGAGCAGGACGGAGCTGGCGGGGCAGGATGGATGCGGGGGGGGGGGGGGGCAGGATGGAGCCGGAGGAGCAGGATGGAGCAAGGGGGGGGCAGGATGGAGCCGGAGGAGCAAGATAGAATCGGCGGGGGAGGATGGAGCAGGGGGGGGCAGGATGGAGCCGGCGGGAGGGCAGGAAGGATACGGGGGCAGGATGGATGCGCTCCTCCTACCCCCCTCCGCTGCTCCCGTCCCTCCTGCGGCCCCCCCTGCCTCCCAAACTCCCTCCCCCCCCCGCTCCTCCTGCTCCTCCACTGTGATAAAAATAAAAAAATCCCATAAGGATACTTACCCTCTGCCGGCTCACTTCACCTCTGTCTTCTACCTCCCAGGACAGGACCTGTTGTTGCCTGGGAAACCGATCAGCTGATCGGTTTCCCAGGCAACGACAGGTCCTCAAGCCCTCTAGAAGCTAGAAGACAGAGGTGAAGCGAGCCGGCGGAGGGTAAGTATCCTTATGGGATTTTTTTATTTTTATCACCGTGAAGGAGCGGGGGGAGGGGGCAGGAAGAGCAGGGGGGGTGCAGCAGGGAGTGCGGGCAGGAGGAACGGGGGGCTGTGAGGAGAGACCGTGTATCCCGGCTACAGTGACGCTGGCGCGCCCTGTAGCTGGGCTGCAAATTGGCGGGAAATTCAAGCATTGAATTATCGCACCTATTTGCATAGTCTGCGCTCATTGGCGCCCGCCTCCGGCAGGCACCAGTGAGCAGCCTCTGTCTGGCGCACGATTTCCTTGACAGACAGACAACATTAGACAATTATATAATAAAAAAGATGTTCACATTATGAGGGATCTATTAAAATGTACTGTGCCATGAAAAAGTATTCATACCCTGTGGACCTTTCTACATTTTTTCACATTACATCCACAAACTTAAATATATTTTATTGGGATTTTATGTGGTATATAACAACAATAATTTACAAGTATTTATGAAGTGTAAAGGAAATGATACAAGGTTTTCTAAATATTTTAAAAATATAAGTCTGAAAATTGTGACGTGAATTTGTATTCAGCCCCCCGAGAGTCAATACATTCTAGGACCACCTTTTGCTGCAATTACTGCTGCCACTCTTTTGGGGGATATCTGTACCAGCTTTGCACATCTAGAGGTGAATTTTTGCCCATTCTTCTTTGCAGAATAGAGCTAGATCCATGAGATTGGATGATGTTTGTGAACAGCAATTTTTAATTCTTTCAAACGATTCGCAATGGAAAATGTCACACTGAAAAATAGCTTTGATATAAATCCTGCATTTAGCTCTGGCAGGATGTTTAGGGTTGTCGTGCTAGAAGGTGAACCTGTGCCTCAATCTCAAGTCTTTTTCAGCTTGTAACAGTATGTCCTCCAGGATTGCCCTGTATTTAGCTCTTTCAATCTCCAGCTTCCCTGTCTCTGCTGAATAAAAGCCTTCCACAGCATGATGCTGCCTCCACCAACTGTGATAGTGAGGATGGTGTTTTCAGCGTGATGTGCAGTGTTAGGGTACTGTCACACCTGGCGATGTCGGTGGCGATTTTATAGGCGACGCAGGGGCATGGCCTATCGTCGCCGACATCGCCAATGCGTTGCCTAATGTAAATAGACAACGGCGACGCATTTGAGTGGTCGTCTGGTCTCACAGGCAGCCACTCTGGGGTGATGTGTACACATCGCCCCATGTAAACGGCCGACAGTGATCTGACAGGCGATGGGAGCCATAGGCTCCCATGTTACGGCATCGCCGCTGGGGTTTTTAGACACCCCAGCGGCGATGCCGCCTGTCAGATCGCTGATGCGTTGCCAGAGGTGTCGCCGCATGTAGATATGCGACGGCGAGCTGGCGGGTGCGCCAAAAACGTGCCCTGCTCCTGCCTGTCGCCGCCGACATCTCCGGCGACATCCCTGGTGTGACTTTACCCTTAAGATTTTTACATTTTTAGCCTAAAAAGTTCTAACTTGTTCTTATCTGACCAGAGCACCTTCTTCCACTGCTCGCTGTGTCTCCTACATGATTTGTGGAAGATGGTGGTCTGGGCAGTGCTGACTAAAGCAGAACTTCCAACATGGTGGTGGCAGCCTCATGCTGTGGTGAGACTTTCCTTCAGCAGAGACGGAAGCTGGTCAGAAGTTGATGGGACGATGGATGGAGTTAAATACAGGACAATGATGAAGGAAAATATGTTAGAAAGCTTCAAAAGACCTGAGACTGGGGTGTAAGTTCACCTTTAAGCTTGACAAAGACTTTAAACATCCTGCCAGACCTACAATGGAGGGTTTAGATCAGTGGTCTCAAACTTGGCTGGGTATATGGACCACACATAGAAAACATTTAATTTGGGGCGACCGCATTGTTTGCAGGACAAAGTAACAGTTTTAGTGATATATATTGTTTTCTCATTTAACATTTTTTCGCTTGTTTAGTTAATTTCTTTAAATGGCATTCATCGTATGGGTTATCACAGTTATATAGCTTGGGTTGTTAGAGATTGACAATAAGAAACGTGCACTTGTTAAAGGGGACCAACCAGCAGAATTTTGGGCTATAAAGTGAAGCCAGTTCCTTTCAGGCTTTAGCATACTGATTGCAATCATTCCTTTACTTCAATGAGTACATGTATGATTGCAGAGAAATCTGTTATCAAACATCATGAAATCTGTGCAGCAAATTAGCATAGGTGCAGCACGGGGTCAGGTTTCTTAATCGCTTCATTGGGGGACACAGGAAGATCTCGGGTGTATGCTTGCTGCCATCAGGAGGCTGACACTATGCAAAATAACAGAAAAGCAACTCCTCCCCAGCAGTATACACCCACCTACTGGCACAAATGCAACCCAGTTTTAGCTTAGCGTCCAAGGAGGCAGACACAGGTCTCTCTCTGAGCCCGTATCTACCAGATTGTTCTGTTTATCTTCATATCTTCTATGAAGATTCATCAGGGAATACGGAGTGGTTGAGCCAAGCAGTCACCCCGCATAGAGATCGAGGGTCCAGTGTACGCTGGTTGCACAGTTAACTCTCCCTCTCTGGGCCTAGGGCCATCATCCCTTCCTAGAAGCGGATCCTGGAGAACCCTGAGGCCAGATGCTTGTGCCTGCCCTGGCCCATTCGCTCCCCTACCCACTCGCCCACCAGAGCTAGTCATTAGGGTCATCAGACGCCCGGGTTCTTGAGGAGAAGATTCGGCGTCTGGAGCTCCACACCTCAAGGATGAGGTAGGGATCTGCACCCTGATGCAGCAAGCAGATACTTCCTAATGGCCTGGTTACCCAAATGATGCTGTGCCCACCCCCCTCATCCTCCCCATACCAGATCCACTCCTGGTAGCCCTCATTTCCCTCTCTGGGGTCACTCTGGTGCAGCAGCTGCAGTACACCTAACCTGTGTGTGGTTTCCCTGCACACAGCTTTAGTCAACTTTGCTACACATGCTGCGGCTGCAGCAGGGTTTGCCTTAAACAGGCACAAGGAGGACGGGACTGTGGATGACACATTATCTGGAGCTCAAAGAGGCTCCTGGTTAGTTCCTGGGCCTGTATGCCCCTTTATTCAAAGCTTCAGGGGCTCCTAGGCACATTTTGTTACCATCAAAGAGCTCCAAGCCTGTTTCCAGGACTTGTAAGCCCCCATACATAGTTTCCAGGCCGACATGGCCTTTTCCAGGCCGTCACAACTCATTTCCACCCAGCCGCAGCTCCGGATCCGAGGCTCCGCGCCACCGCATAAATTGAGCCCCAGGCTCCACTGCGGCCTTGGGCCACTTTCGCCCGCCCACGAAACGCCCCCTGTCCAATCAGAGGCATCCGGGGCGGGCTTTGGTGGTATGGACCTGCCCCCTGGTGTTCCCAAGCTCCACCCCCAGGGCCAAGACACATTAGAAGAGGCTGGTCTCCTCCCTTGTGGCCACGCCCCCTCCATTTAGAGCAGCGTTCTGCATCAAGCTCAGCCCGCTCGTCTCCTACTCCAATGGAAGCCGAGTGCGGGCTGCAATATTTTTGGCCCTGCCCACCATCTCCTGGCAAGAGCCTGCGCTTTTAAGTAAGGGGATCTCTTGCAACCCGCAGGCATCAGCACATGCGCACAAGACAAAGGCAGAATTTATCTCTGCACCCTGCAGGGCTGCATCAAGGGGGACATTGGAAGCCTGCACTCTGGGGACACTGGCAGACGGGAACTGGGTAAGCAAAGAGAGGGGCTTTCAATCCAGAAAGCGTCTAGAGGCTCTTTATCCCTTCTCTAAGGACGTTTGCCAAAAGTGGACCACCTCACCAGCAGTGGATCCCCCAGTGTCACGTCTAGCTACCAACACAATCCTACCCCTGGCAGACGGCGCTTCCCTTAAGGAAGGACCAGACAGACACATTGAGGCCATGGCGAAAATCTGCATTCGAAGCCTCGGGCGCTTTTCTTTGCCCTTCATTCGCAGCCACCTGGGTCTCCCTGGCTGTGGCCTCCTGGCCAAGAACCTCCGTAGGGGTATTCTGTCCCAAGCACCTCCCGGCGGAACTAGCAGGCCTGGCTGATCAGATCACTCAGGCGGGAAAATACATCGCCATAGCTTGCCTCGATGCCGCATCCTGCAGCGCCCAGGCCTTCGTTAACCTGATCTCCATTCGCAGGGCCCTTTGGCTGAAGGCCTGGAATGCTTATTCAGCCTTTAAAGAAATCACTCGCCAATCTCTCCTTCGAGGGCTCTCGCCTATTCAGCGAGAAGCTAGATAAAATCATATTGGACACCACCAGCGGGAGAAGTACTTCCCTTCCACAGGCAAATGCAAACGGACAATTCCTAAGAAGAGGAATTTCCAATTTCGTTCCTTTTGTCCCTCAGCGTCCAAATTCTCCAATCAGCGAGACCGCTCCCCCGCCCACCAGGATAGAAAAAGGCCCTCCTACAAGCCTGCACCTTCCTGGCGCCCTCGTAATGCACACACTCGACCCTCTGGTTCCCAGGCCAAACGCTCATGATGCCAACCCCAACCTCGGGGGCCGCCTCAGGAGCTTCCAGTCAGCTTGGCTATCAGTAATCGACGACGCCTGGGTCCGAGACGTCGTCTCGGTGGGGTACAAGATTGAATTTGCTTCTTTTCCCCAAGACAGCTTTTTTTTCTATCACGGCCACCGAAGGACCCCAAACTCATCTCCGGCTTTCAACCAAGCCATTTCTTCCTCGAGGAAGCAGGCGTTATCATCCCCGTTCCAAAGCATCAACACTTTTTGGGATTTTACTGCAATCTTTTTGTGGTCCCAAAAAAGGGAGGCTACATTCGCCCCAATTTGGACTTGAAGCTTCTCAACACCAAGCTCCGATTGAGACACTTCAGGATGGAGTCCCTTTGTTCCGTAATAGCGTCTATGGAGCCAGGAGAATTCATGGCCTCCATAGACATCTAGGACGCCTACCTGCACGTTCCCAACCTTGCGTCTCACCAACGATTCCTGCGCTTCGCTGTAGGGTCCCAACATTACCAGTTTACCGCTCTACCATTAGGCCTTGCCACGCTCCCCGGGTCTTTACAAAAATCATGGCAACAGTGGTGGCCATCCTTCGGTCCAAGGGAATTCTAGCAATACCCTACTTGGACGACATCTTGATAAAAGCCCCCTCTCGCTCAGGGTGTCTCGAAAGCCTGCAAATATTCTGGATTCTCTCCGTCGCCTGGGCTGGATTATCAATGTCAAGAAGTCTTGTCTTGTTCCGACTCAGCAGATCACCTTTCTGGTCATGATTTTCGACACAGCCCCGT
The DNA here is from genome assembly GCA_033576535.1 of Allobates femoralis. Classification (NCBI taxonomy): domain Eukaryota; kingdom Metazoa; phylum Chordata; class Amphibia; order Anura; family Aromobatidae; genus Allobates; species Allobates femoralis. The sequence goes on along the minus strand of JARQOC010000003.1, from coordinate 828,375,898 downwards.
CCCGCGTTTTACCTTTCCCCAGAGAAGCGGGCCGCCCTGCTGTCCGAGATTCCCAGTCTCAGGCAGCCCTCTCCTCGGACTCTCCGATTTTCCATGAGGATTCTAGGCAGGATGGTAGCCTCCATTGAAGCGGTTCCATTCGCCCAATTTCACACCAGGCCCCTCTAGCGCTTTCTGCTAGCGACTTGGGACCGCTCCCTCAGCATTCTCGATCGCCCAGTCAACCTCTCCAGGTCAGCGAGACAGTCAATCCTCTGGTGGATCGAGTCCCCCCTGCTCTCGCATGACAGATCGTTTCTCCCGATCACATGGACAATCATTTCCACCGACGCCAGTCTCTCTGGTTGGGGCGCCACCTTCCTTGGCCACACAGCACTTAGCACGTGGAGCTCCCAGGAAGCCTCCCTGCCCATAAACATCCTAGAACTCAGGGCGATCCTCAGAGCCCTTCTGTACTGGCAATCCTACCTGACGGGCCGACATGTCCGAATCCAGACGGACAACGCGACGGCAGTGGCGTACATAAATCGCCAGGGAGGGACTCAGAGCCGCTCAGGCATGGCGGAAGTGACTCAAATCCTCCAATGGGCTGAGCTACACATTCCCACAATTTCAGCAATCCACATTCCAGGCGAGGACAACTGGGCGGCCGACTATCTCAGTCGCGCGGGGTTGGACGAAGGAGAGTGGTCCCTGAACCCAGAGGTATTCCACCAAATTTGCCTCAGATGGGGCTTCCCAGACGTAGACTTGATGGCCTCCAGGGACAATTACAAGCTCCGTCCCTTCGTCGCCAGGTCCAGGGATCACCAGGCCCTCGACGCTGACTCTTTTGCGATTCCATGGGCCCAGATCTCCCTCCCTTATCTCTTTCCCCCCATCATTCTCATTCCCAGGATTCTCAAGAAAATCAGAGCAGTAGGAGTAACTGTAATCCTCGTAGCTCCAGATTGGCCAAGACTGTTCTGGTACGCAGAGGTAGTCAAGCTCCTCGCGAACTCTCCATGGCCACTCCCCAATATACCGGACCTCCTGACTCGGGGTCCTTTTCAAAACCCGAATTCTCAGTCGCTCAATTTAATGGCGTGGCTGTTGAAGCCGTGGTACTGAGATCGTAAGATCTTTCTGAACAAGTCATCCAGACTATGTTAAAAGCCAGGAAACCATCCTCATCACGCGCTTATCACCGCACGTGGAAGGCTTTCTTCCGATGGTGTGAGGACCGCAATCGTTCCCCAATGGTTTCTTCTCTTCCATCTCTCCTGGCTTTTCTTCAGTCTGGCCTTGATGCACACCTATCCCTTAGCTCCCTGAAAGGCCAAGTATCCGCCCTTTCAGTACTTTTCCAGAGGCAGCTCGCCTCACTTCCACAGGTCAAGACGTTCCTTCAAGGAATGGCTCATGTCTCCACTCTGTTTCATCCCCCCCTTGATCCCTGGGGTCTGAATTTGGTACTGGACTTTATCCAAGATCTTCCATTCGAACCCCTATAATAGATTGCTTTACCTCTCCTAACGTGGAAGGTCGCCTTCCTTGTGGCGATCACCTCCATTCGGAGGGTGTTGGAACTTGTGGCTCACTCATGTAGTTCCCCTTACTTGATCTTCCATTAGGACAAAGTGGTACTTTGTCCCATGGAAAGGTTTCTACCAAAGGTTGTCTCCTCTTTCCACATCAATGAGGAGATTGTCCTACCCTCCCTTTTCCCAGCCCCATCTCGCTCTCGAGAGAAGAGATTGCACAATCTGGATTTAGTCAGGGCTCTCCGTATCTACCTTTCACGAACTGCTTCCTTTCGACGAGTGGACTCCCTCTTCATGGACCCTCATGGTCCTCGCAAGGGTTTGGCAGCCTCTAAGGCTACAATTGCCCGGTGGATTCGGTCCACTATCTCGGAGGCATACTGCATTAAACAGGTTCTTTGTCCATCCAGACCAAGGGCACATTCCTCTAGAGCAGTGGGAGCTTCCTGGGCTGTCAGACATCAGGCTTCGGCAGCTCAGCTTTGCAAAGCGGCCACCTGGTCGTGAATTCACACATTTGTTAAATTTTACAGAGTTCATACTCAAGCATCTGCAGATGCCGTTCTGGGGCGCAAGATTCTACAGGCCGCGGTGGTCTGAGTTAGCCCGAATACTTCTGTTATTACACCCACCTGATGGGACTGCTTTTGTACATCCCAAGGTCTTCCTGTGTCCCCCAATGAAGTGATTAAGAAAAGGGGATTTTTGGTACTCACCATAAAATCCTTTTCTTGGAGGTTCAATTGGGGGACACAGTTCCCTCCCTGTTTATATAGTTGAGCAAGTTGATGGGTTTATGGTTGCTCCTATTGCTATTCTCACTAACTGAAGTTGCATTTGTGCCAGTAGGTGGGTGTATACTGCTGGGGAGGAGTTGCTTTTCTGTTATTTTGCAAAGTGTCAGCCTCCTGATGGCAGCAAGCATACACCCAAGGTCTTCCTGTGTCCCCCAATTGAAGCTCCAAGAAAAGGATTTTACGGTGAGTACCAATAATCCCCTTTTCTTTGTATTACTCCTTTGTTTGCTCTAAGCCAAATCCTCCTTTCTCTCCCACCCTCTCTTCCTCCCCTCTCCAACTCTGTCACTATATATCCAGGCACATTAAGTCTGACATTGTGCATGGTGATAGCACAATGTCAGGCATAATATGTGCTCGAGCTCATCACTCACTACCTCCATCCTGTGCCTCCGGCTTCTAGTTCTCACTGAATCTTTTCTGGCTGTCTGTGATCGGGCAGTCACAGTGCAGGAGAAGGCCCTGCCCCCTTCAGTCTCCGCTTCCTTGGCTCAACTAGGGGCGGCATGGTGGCTCAAGTGGTTAGCACTGCAGCCTTTGCAGCACTGAGGTCCCGAGGTCCTTGGTTTAATTCCCACCAAGGACAATATCTGCAAGGAGTTCTCCCCGTGTTTGCGTGGGTTTCCTCCGGGCACCGGTTTCCTCCCACATTGCAAAGACATACTTGATAAGATGCCAGAGATGCAAAAGGGAGTGAGTGATGATTTGGGGCACATAGGAGCCTGATATAGTGCTATCTCGATGCAGAATGTCAGACCTAATGTGCCTTGTATATACTGACAGGGAGGGAGGAGGGTTTGGCTTACAGCAAACAGGGGAGTAATAAAAAGGAATCCAGCCCCTCATATGCTAATGTGCTGCACACTCCGTTCATCTGCTGCTCTCTTTCCAAGGACTTTTATAACGCTTTTCTCTGCAATCATACATGTATTCATTGAAGTAAAGGTATGATTGCACACACTATCCCAGAGCCTGTAAGGAATCGGCTTCAATTTATAGCCCTAAAACCTGCCGGTTGGTTCCCTTTAAAATTTATTTTACTTTATACATAAAACAGCATTTTTAGTGGTAAGAAAAAAATTAATGCCTTTTGAATTTTTCTTCTCATTTTATCCCCTTCTTCTTCTTATATGTTTATATAGCGCCATTAGGTTCCATTGCGCTTTACATGTGTAAGGGCAGACGAGGACAAGAACGTAAAATGACAACACTTAAATCATACAGGTACAGTAGGACAGGGGATACTGTCCATTAGGGCTCACAGTCTATAGGGGATGGGTGGGGAGACATTAGGAGGGGGAGAGGAGAGGGTGAGGTGGTGCAGCGGATTATGTCTCAGTGTAGGTTGTAGGCCTGAAGGAAGAGATGGGTCTTCAGGTTTCTCTTGAAGGTACCCAGGGTAGGGGAGTGTCTGATGTGGTATGGGAGAGAGTTCCAAAGTATGGTGGATGCACGAGAGAAGTCTTGTATGCGGTTGTGGGAGGAGGAGATGCGAGGGGAGAAAAGAAGGAGCTCTTGAGAGGAGCGCAGATTGCGTGAGGGGAGGTATCGGGAGAGTAAGTCGGAGATGTATGGAGGGGACAGGTGATGTATGGCGTTGTATGTCACAGTTAGAGTTTTGAACCGGGATCTCTGGGAAGTGGGGAGCCAGTGAAGGGCTTGGCAGAAGGGGAGGTAGGAGAGTAGCGGGAGACAGGTGGATGAGTCGGGCAGCGGAATTGAGGATGGTTCGGAGAGGTGCGAGGGAGGAGGTGGGTAGGCCCGTTGCAGTAGTTGAGGCAGGAGATGATGAGGGCATGGACAAGTGTTTTAACAGTGTTTTGGTCAAGGAAAGAGCGGATTTGGGTAATGTTTTCGAGCTGGAGGCGACAGGCATTGGCGAGAGCTTGGATGTGGGGCTTGAAGGAGAGGGAAGAGTCCAGGATTACTCCGAGGCACTTGGCGTGGTGGATGGGTGAGAGTGAGCAGTTGTTGACAGTGAAGGATAGGTTGGGTACCGAGGAAGACAATGAACTCAGTTTTGTCCTTGTTCAGTTTTAGGAAGCGAGTGGAGAAGAAGGATGAGGTAGCGGACAGTCATTGCGGAATTTTGGATAGTAGGGAGGTGATGTCGGGGCCGGACAGGTAGAGCTGGGTGTCATCAGCCTAGAGGTGGTATTGAAGGCCGAGAGTGTATATGGAGAAGAGTAGTGGTCCCAAGACCAAGCCTTGGGGAATTTGAGCAAATAGGGGGTAGGGCAAGGAGGAGGTGTGGGAGTGGGTGATGCTGAAAGTCTGGTCTGTTAGGTAAAAAGAGACCCAGGGCAAGGTCAGTGATGCCAAGAGATTCTAAAATTTGAAGTAGGAGTGAGTGGTTGACTGTGTCGAAGGCAGCAGAAAGGTCGAGAAGAAGGAAGACTGAGTAGTGTCACTTGCTTTTGGCAGTCAGTAGGTCATTGGTGACATCGGTTAGGGCTATTTCGGTGGAGTGATGGGGTCGGAAACTGGTCAAAAAGGGAGCAGGAGGAATAGGCGTGTTGTTCAAGTAATTTTGTGGTGAAGGGGAGGAGAGATATGAGGTGATAGTTGGAGACTGCAGCAGGGTCGGGGTCTTGTAAGTAATATTATCTTACAATTAGCACCATATAGTAATTTTGGCCATCATTTTGCAGTAATATTCCTATCCTGGTCCCTATGATGTAGTAATGTCCCCATCCTGGTCCCCTTCTTGTTGTAATGTCCCCATCTTGTAGTAATTTCCCAATCCTAGTCCCATTCTTGTAGTAATAGCCACCCATCCTAGTCCCCTTCTTGTAGAAATGTCCTCCATTATAGTCCCCTTCTTATAGTAATGTCCCCATCCTGGTCCTCATCTTGTAGAAATGTCCCCTTCTTGTAGTAATATCCCCCATCCTGGTCCTCATTTTGTGGTAATGTCCCCATCCTGGTCTCCATCTTGTAGTAATATCCCATCCTGGTCCCCTTGTAGTAATTTCCCAATCCTAGTCCCATTCTTGTAGTAATAGCCACCCATCCTAGTTCCCTTCTTGTAGAAATGTTCTCCATTCTGGTCCCCTTCTTGTAGTAATGTCCCCATCCTGGTCTCCATCTTGTAGTAATATCCCATCCTGGTCCCCTTGTAGTAATGTCCCCATCCTGGTCCCCTTGTTATAATAATGTCCTGCATGCTGGTCCACATCTTGTAGAATTGTCCCTGTAGTGAAATATGTAATACAGTCCCCATCCTGCTCTTTCTTGTAGTAATGTCCCCATCCTGGTCCCCTTGTTATAGTAATGTCCTGTATTCTGTTTCTCATCTTGTAGTCATGTCACCAGCCTTATCTCCTTTTTGAAATAATGTCCCCATCCTGGTCCCCTTCTTGTAATGATGTCCTTACCCTTGTCCTTGTCTCCAACATCCCCTTCATCTCGAAACTCTTGGAGTGCCTGGTCTACTCCTGTCTTACCTGCTACCTCTCCACTCTCTTCTAGGTCCATTACAGTCTGGTTTCCATCCCCTACATTCTACAAAAATGCCCTCATCAAAGTGACCAATGACCTTCTGACAGCAAAACATAATGGTGACCACTCTCTGCTTATTCTTGACCTTTCTGCAGCCTTTGACACTGTTGACCACCATCTCCTACTTGCTAGGCTGCACTCCCCATCAGTATAAAGGACCCTGCTCTCTCCTGGTTCTCTTCCTATCTTTCTGACTGCTCATTCAGTGTATCATTTGCTGGCTCCACTTCCTCTCTTCTTCCTCTCACTGTTGGGGTCCCTCAGGGTTCGGTTCTTGGCCCTTTTCTCTTCTCTCTCTACACAGTCCCTATTGGACAAACCATCAGCAAATTTGGCTTCCAGTACCATTTTTACGCTGATGACAAACAACTATATACTTCAACACTGATCTTACCCCTGCTGCACTAAAGAACTCTAATTGCTATCTAACGGCAGTTTTCAATATCATGTCCTCTCCACATATGAAACTCAACCTTTCAAAAACTGAACTTCTTCTGATCCCGCACTCCACTAACCTCCCTAAATCTGACATCTCCCTCCAGTTTGTGGCACCATGATAATGCCTAGCAGTGGGCTCCCTGTCAGGGTGTTGTTTGATGCTGATCTTTCATTCAACTCCTATATACAATCTCTCACCCGCTCTTGCCGCTTGCACCTGAAGAACATCTCTAGAATCCACCCCTTTTTCACCATGGAAACTACAAAAACCCTCACAGTGGCCCTGATCAACTCCTGCCTTAATTATTGTGATTCTTTATTAATTGGCCTCCCCTCCTAGACTCTCCCCTCTCCAGTCCATCCTTAATGCAGCAGCCAGGGTCACCTATCTGACTAACCATTACTCAGATGCTTCTGCTCTGTGCCAGTCATTGCATGAGCTGACTATACACTATACAATCCAATTCAAATTGCTTGTTCTCACCCACAAAGCTCTTAACAGTGCAGCACCTCCCTACTTCTTTACTCTCATCTCTGGCTATCACCCCACCCCTTGAACCGACAGATCATCAGGCAGATTGTACACTTAGGGCACGGCCACACTGGCGTGAAAACAAACGGTCCGAGTCTCACTCAGGAGAGTTGAACAAGTGACATCGTTTTTTGATCCGTGTGGCATCCGTGTGCTGTCCATGTGCAATCCATTTTTTTCTCAGCAGCTATTTACTGTATAATCATTTACAGGAACATGTTACAGTTTTCTGAGGTACAGAATGATGATGTATACGTGAAAAAATCGGATGCCACTAGGATGGTCTGTGTCCGGTCCGATTTTTTGTCGAACCCATAGACTTGCATTGGTGACTGTCACGCGAGAATCGCATATATGTCGCAGCATGTTGCAACTTTTTTCTCCTCCAGAATCTGGATGAGAAAAAAAGCATCCGACACACGCTAGTCTGTTCTACACCATTAGCTATCATGGGTCCGACTGCAATGTGATAAAATCACGCATTGCAGTCCTCCGATTTTCACGCCAGTGTGGCCATGTCCTTATGGGGCCTCCTGAACATAGACCTATTTTTACCAGGAGTTACAGGCAGGTCAGGAGGTTCGCTAGACTGCATACAGCAGATCAGCCAGAGGTAGTGAACTTCCTACAGGTCCAGTGGAATTATAATCTAGTTTATGCATTCCCTCTGATGTGTCTGATTCTACTAGTTCTCAGAAAGATTAATGAGGAAGGAGCGAAGTTAATTCTCATTGCTCCCTTCTGGCCCAAGAGGCCTTGGTTTTTGTGACAGAGGACAAAGTCTGTGACTGACCCATGGATACTACCACCGAGTCCTGAGCTGCTTTCTCAAGGTCCATTCCGTCATCCACAAGTGGGGGTACTCCACTTAATGGCTTGGAATTTGAGAGGCAGCTTCTAAGACAGAGTTTTTTCAGAAGCCTTAATTTCTACTCTTCAAAGTAGGAAAAAGGTCACTACAAAGATTTATGGTAAAATCTGGAAAAAGTTTCTGCAATTCTATTCAGGACACCTCTAACCATGCGTCAATTCTGGCAATTCTAGAGTTCCTAACAGAGAATTGGGATTGTCTGTTAACACCCAAGGCTGCATACTTACGGTAAGGATACGCATTTTACATGCAGCGTTTTGCCGCTGCGTCCAAAACGCTGCGTAGTACAGTATCAGCATAGTGGATAGGATTTTAAGAAAGCCCATGTCCACTATGTTTAACACGACCGTAGCGTTCTTTTAGCTGCGGTGCGGGTTGCCGGCATTCTACTCCTCCGCAGCATGTTCATTTCATGCTGCAGAGTCTGAAGCAGCTCCCACTGGGGGACTGCTGGGAGAAGCCGCCCCGCACCCGCCGCACATGGCGAGTACAGGACCCTTAGGGTATGTGCTCACGGTCCAGAGGAGCTGCGTCTTGGACACAGCTCCACCAGACCTGAGTGAACCCTATGGTGCTTGCAGGGAGACTGCAGCCGCCCTTTACTCACCATGTGAGGTGGGTGCAGTGCGGCTTCTCCCTCCGTGCACCCGATGGCAGCCGCTTTCATGAAATGAACATGCTGCAGAGGAGCGGAATGCCGGCAACCTGCACCGCAGGTACAAGAACGGAGCGGTCGGATTAAGAATAGTGGGCAAGGGATGTCTTGAAATCCAATCCACAATGCTGATACTGTACTACGCAGCGGCAAGACGGCCAAAACGCTGCGTCTACTGACCGTAAGTATGCAGCCTTAAAAGTGCAGATCTCAACTGTAGGCGCTTTATATAGCTGTAATGTAGCAGGAGACAGATGTTAGACATTTATAAAAGCTTGTGAGAGTAGCAATCCAGTACACATAGCTAGAGTACAACCGTAGGACCTAAACTTGGTGTTGGATGCCTTGACAGGTTCCCCTTTGAGCCCCTGAATTCTGCCTCTATTAAGGTTCTGACCTTAAAAACAGCTTTGCTATTGGCCTTGATCTCAGCAAGAAGGGTTAGCGATATCCAGGGTCTATCTGTAGATGCTCCCCACCTGTTGAGTTTTTCCAGGACAAGATAGTTTTGAAACCAGACCCAGCCTGTCCACCTAAGGTCGCTTCTAGGTTTCATAGGTGCCAGGAAATATATATGCCTTCCTTTTTTAATAACCCCACTACATCAGAGGAACAAAGGTTCCATACATTAGATGTCACGAGAGCAGTTTTAGAGTACCTAGATAGGATTTAGCACTGGAGGCAGACTAGGGCTCTGTTTGTCTCCTTTCAGGGTCACAGAAAGGGGTCTGGTGTCACAAAAAGCACTCTTGCCCGTTGGATAAGAGACACTATCTGCCTGGCCTACATAGCCAAAGGTGAAAATTCTCCGGAGGGAGAGCCCATTCAGCGCAGGCCATGGGTTCTTCCTGGGCTGAGAGGCAGACATCTCCATTGATTTAATTTGAAAGGGAGCAACATGGTCCTCTCACCTTCCACCTTTTATTGACATTACTGATTTGATTTGTCGTCCACCTGACTTAGATTTCGGGGGATCAGTTCTCAATGCTGTGGTCCCTCCAAGGTGATGGTCTCTGAAAGTCTCTCAGTGGGCGCTTTCATAGCGATAGGAAAAGACTAAATTACTTACCGGTAATGGGATTTTTTGGAGTCCACGACGGCACCCGCACATTCCCTCCCCTTATTCTTCACTGGTGTTCCTGCACTCTAAAGAAAATGTGTATTTTTCTTTTAATCTCTCACTCCTTTAAGGTGATAATATTGATATGAATATGATACTTTTTGTGAATTTATCTTGTTTGGCAGTTCCTAGTATGCTCTGTAACCCAGCTGAGGAGGTGAGAGGAACAGCCCTTTTTATCTGTAGGTTCCTGTCAGTATGAGTGCATCCCCTCTCTCAGTGGGTGCTGTCGTGGACTCTGAAAAATCCCAATACCATTAAGTAATTAGTCTATCGTTGCAATCATTGGGGGACACAGAGACCTTAGGTCATAGTTTCTGTCTTTTGGAGGCGGACACTAAATACTCCCTGCTGTGGCGCTGTGTTGCCCAATGAATGTGACAAGAAAAAGATTGTGTGGTAATAAAATACTAAAGTCCTTAATAGACTAGGCAAAAATTGTGTCGAAAATCGCAATATCATTCCAAACATAGTGATATTTGCTGTGTGCAATAGCTGCTAGTGATTGTAACATTGCTCGACTCTCACGACACCAGATCTTTTAACTTGCTTAAAAATTATGACTTGGCATAAATTTTCACCATGTAATAGCTTGTGTCAGGTAGGAAATAGAACCTTCGCACAGAGAAGACAAGAATGTTAAATGTTGCTGCAAAAGTGATATTTATTCCAATCTGGCACCAAAGGAAAACAAAAAGTCAAGGATATCTGCAGAGAAAGACCAGAGGTATAACTGGTGCCACAAGGGGCATGGCTCACTGGGTTCTCTGGGGGGGAAGTTGTGTCTATAGATCTTATACACTGTGGGCAGAATTATTAGGCAAATTAGTATTTTGATCACATGATAGTTTTTAAACATGTTGTCCTACTCCAATCTGTATAGGCTTGAGAGCCAACTATCAATAAAGTAAATCAGGTGATGTACATCTCTGTAATGATGAGGGGGTGTGGTCTAATTACATCAACACCCTATATAAGGTGTGCAAAATTATTAGGCAACTTCCTTTCCTTTGGAAAAATGAGTCAGAAGAGAGATTTGACGGGCTCTGCAAAGTCCAAAATTATGAGATGTCTTGCAGAGGGATGCGGCAGTCTTTAAATTGCCAAACTTTTGAAGTGTGATCACCGAACAATCAAGCGTTTCATGGCAAATAGGCAACAGAATCGCAAGAAGCCTGTTGGGCAAAAAAAGGCACAAAGTAACTGCCCATGAATTGAGTAAAATCAAGCGTGAAGCTGCCAAGATGCCATTTGCCACCAGTTTTGCAATATTTCAGAGCTGCAACGTTACTGGAGTATCAAAAAGCACAAGGTGTGGGGTACTGGTATGGGCTGGTATCATAAAAGATGAACTTGTGGGACCTTTTCGGGTTGAGAATGGAGTGAAGCTCAACTCCCAGACCTACTGCCAGTCTCTGGAATACAACTTCTTCAAGCAGTGGTACAGGAAGAAGTCGGTATTGTTTAAGAAAAACATGATTTTCATGCAGGACAATGCTCCATCACATGCATCCAACTATTCCACAGCGTGGCTGGCCAGTAAAGGTCTAAAAGAAGAAAAAATGACATGGCCCCCTTGTTCACCTGATATGAACCCCATAGCGAACCTGTGGCCCTCCTAAAATGTGAGATCTACAGGGAGGGAAAACAGTACACCTCTGGGAACAGTGTCTGGGAGGCTGTGGTGGCTGCTGCACGCAATGTTGATCGTAAACAGATCAAGCAACTGACAATCTATGGATGGAGGCTGCTGAGTGTCATCATAAAGAAAGGTGGCTATATTGGTCACTAATTTTTTTGGGTTTTGTTTTTGCATGTCAGAAATGATTATTTCTAAATTTTGTGCAGTTATATTGGTTTACCTGGTGAAAACAAACAAGTGAGATGGGAATACAGTTGTGGCCAAAAGTATTGACACCCCTGCAATTCTGTCAGATAATACTCAGTTTCTTCCTGAAAATGATTGCAATCACAAATTCTTTGGTATTATTATCTTCATTTAATTTGTCATCAATGAAAAAACACAAAAGAGAATGAAGCAAAAAGCAAAATATTGATCATTTCACACAAAACTCCAAAAGTGGGCCAGACAAAAGTATTGGCACCCTCAGCCTAAGACTTGGTTGTACAACCTTTAGCCAAACTAACTGCGATCAACCTCTTCCGGTAACCATCAATGAGTTTCTTACAATGCTCTGCTGGAATTTTAGACCATTCTTCTTTGGCAAACTGCTCCAGGTCCCTGATATTTGAAGGGTGCCTTCTCCAAACTGCCATTTTTAGATCTCTCCACAGGTATTCTATGGGATTCAGGTCTGGACTCATTGCTGGCCACCTTAGAAGTCTCCAGTGCTTTCTCTCAAACCATTTTCTAGTGCTTTTTGAAGTGTGTTTTGGGTCATTGTCCTGCTGGAAGACCCATGACCTCTGAGGGAGACCCAGCTTTCTCACACTGGGCCCTACATTATGCTGTAAAATTTGTTGGTAGTCTTCAGACTTCATAATGCCATGCACACGGTCAAGCAGTCTAGTGCCACAGGCAGCAAAGCAACCCCAAAACATCAGGGAACCTCCACCACGTTTGACTGTAGGGACCGTGTTCTTTTCTTTGAATGCCTCTTTTTTTCTCCTGTCAACTCTATGTTGATGCCTTTGCCCAAAAAGCTCTACTTTTGTCTCATATGACCAGAGAACATTCTTCCAAAACGTTTTAGGCTTTCTCAGGTAAGTTTCGTCAAATTCCAGCCTGGCTTTTTTTATGTCTCGGGGTAAGAAGTGGGATCTTCCTGGGTCTCCTACTACACAGTCCCTTTTCATTCAGGCGCCGACAGATAGTACGGGTTGACACTACCCTCGGACTGTAGGGCAGCTTGAATTTGTTTGGATGTTAGTCGAGGTTCTTTATCCACCATCCGCACAATCTTCCGTTGAAATCTCTTGTCAATTTTTCTTTTCCATCCACATCTAGGGAGGTTAGCCACAGTGCCATGGGCTTTAAACTTCTTGATGACACTGCGCACGGTAGACACAGGAACATTCAGGTCTTTGGAGATGAACTTGTAGCCTTGAGATTGCTCATGCTTCCTCACAATTTGGTTTCTCAAGTCCTCAGACAGTTCTTTGGTCTTTCTTTTCTCCATGCTCAATGTGGTACACACAAGGACACAGGACAGAGGTTGAGTCAACTTTAATCCATGTCAACTGTCTGCAAGTGTGATTTAGTTATTGCCAACACCTGTTAGGTGCCACAGGTAAGTTAAAGGTGCTGTTAATTACACAAATTTGAGAAGCATCACATGATTTTTCTAACAGTGCCAATACGTTTGTCCATCCCCTTTATGTTTGGTGTGGAATTATATCCAATTTGGCTTTAGGACAATTCTTTTTGTGTTTTTTCATTGAAGACAAATTAAATGAAGATAATGATACCAAAGAATTTGTGATTGCAATAATTTTCAGGAAGAAACTGAATATTATCTGACAGAATTGCAGGGGTGTCAATACTTTTGGCCACAACTGTATATTTGTTTTTTATTGGCGAATTAAAAAAAACAAACCTAAAAAGAGGAACGTGGCCTGAAAATATCACCAAGTGAACGCGCATGCCGAGAACCCTCAGACTGGGTTCCTGGGTGCATTTATTAGCATTCTACAGCCATCTGTATGCCATCCCACATGGGTGAGACATCAGATGTTACTCCTCAGTCTACCTCTGCCAGCATGCGCAGCATGCAATGTTTTCGGTCTGAGAGGCCGTGCTTCATGAGTCTGTAAACCCTGCCTCATGTTAACCAGACAGAGCTTCAGCCTTCATGTCACCAGACCCCTTAACTAAGTCATTTGCAGTCCAATCCCTGATCTGTACACAATAACATCACACAGTCCCACGACAACCGACAGATGATTCAAAGATATCCTAGATCTGTATGACATGGACATCTAGTGCATGGTATTCACCTACTGTACATATTTCTTATAAAATCTTAATATTGGCTGATCTTGTTTTGACATATTTCCCATGCATGATGTAATGCTTTTTACCTTTTATTTTAACCACATGTACTTATGTATTATATCTGACCCAAGGTCGTTTTGTTTTACACTGTATACATTGTACCTGATTTTTGTAAATTGGTGAACTGACACTGTTATTTTCTTTTGTATTCTAACACAGACAATCCTTGATAAAAGCCTGATTGTATGGCTGAAACATTGGATTTTTCTATGTTCTTCACTATACTGGATGTTTTCCAATAAAACAAACAATTTGCAAGCATAAACTCTTGTCCATTTTATGGTGTGCCGAAGTACACAACCGTAGAGTCTATAACACTGGGGAACACAATTTTTTAGGAGTTAGGTCAGACAACTGTTCTTATTTAATTTTTGGATGCTGAATCCAGAAATGATCTCAGTTTTTGTCTATCACGTCAAATTTTTGAACTATAGGATTTTTGTCTTCTCGAAAATATGTAAACTACTGTACCTAAAAAGTGTTTTTTGTTTTTTTTTTAAAATAGTACAAATATGAACAAAAAATGAAATATATAAGAAATAGGCATGACAAATATGTTTTTTAACACTATCATATGCCACGCAGCTCTATATGAGTCGAATTGTAATCAGATAAAAGTCTTATTACAGATATCAGTGCAATTGTGCTTCTCTGGCAGGTAAGTTGTGGAGGAAAAACTTGACGTGCTAGAAAAAAACTGACTACATTTTTGGAATCAGCATGCCAATTTTAGTATGAATCAGCTCAAAAACCTAACTCAACAGAAATTTTTTTTCAAATTGTTCCCCAGTGTAATTTTTTACTTCTGAGCACCCAGAAGAGGTTGAGCCCAACCCTTACATTTTTCTAGACTTCCTTCAGTACATGTCTTTTCTTTTTAACAGTAGGACTTAGCAGGGACTTCTTGCCAATACATTAGCTTCACACATATTCTATCTATCACAGTCCTCACAGATGACTTGAGACGTCTTTGAACATCCCCGAGCTGATCATTGGCTGAGCCTTTTGCATTCTGGTTATTCTTCCATCCATTTGAATGGTCGTCTTCTGTTTTCCACGTCTCTCTGGTTTTGCTTTCCATTTTTAAGCACTGGAGATCATTTTAGCTGGACAGCCTATCATTGTCTGCACTTCTTTACAAGTTTTACTCTCTCCAATCCACTTTTTAGTCAAAGTACGCTACTCTTCTGAACAATGTCTCAAACAATCCATATTTCTCAGGAGAAATGCATGTACAACATGTGATGGCTTCACCCTTAAATAAGTGTCACCTAATACGCACCTGTTTCTTCACAAAATCATTGACTTCACACTGCTATTATTTCCTTTCAATTAATTATTCAGGGTCTGTTGGTTTTCTAAGAATCTACAGCACCAACTGGTAAGTTGTTTAACACGTGATAATATAATTTATACCAAAAACAGTGAATAGTGAAGTGGTTAGTCAAATTGGACTGCTATTATTTTGTACACTACTGTAGATCCTAAACATTCTCTTTTCCTGCAGAAAAACAGGAAATTTGATCATCAGGTAGAAGGAAATGAAAAGTGAAGTCATCCTCACCCTCATTCATATCAGCACATAAGGGCTTATATGAGGATGGTGGCTCTGTGGTTAGCACTGCAGCCTTGCAGCGCTGGGGTCCTAGGTTTATCTCCCATCAAGGGCCACATCTGCAAGAAGTTTGCATGTACTCCTGGTGTTGGTGTGAGTTTCTTTTGAGTACCCTGGTTTCCTCCCACACTCCAAGGAGATACTGATAGAGAATTTAGATTGTGAGCCCCAATGAGGACAGTGATGATCACATCTGTAAAGTGCTCTGGAATTAATAGCACTATATCAGTGATTAAAATATACTTTTTGATGGATTCAGGAGGAAGGTGGTTTTCTGAAGAAAGTGCTATGCCTCCTATTTTGGATTACTAATGCAGAAAAGAACATGTGTTCTTCACCCATTAATGATTAGTAAGACCCCTTTTTATGGCAGTCATTAATAGACCATACTCCACAGCGATGCCCTTGTCATGAGTAGTGGTCTGTGGCAGGGGCCTGGCTGAGGCAGGGTCAGCTGTATATTACTGCCGACACCCTACAACTCACAGAATAGGTTTTATCACAAGACTATTTCACCCTCTAGATGTCACTTTCAATAGTGACAGCAGCATCTAGGTTGTTAATAGAGGAAGGAGTTGGCTCCCTTGTTCATTGCATTGGCACCTCTACAACACAATCATGGTGTCCCAATGAATACCACGGCATTACTTGGCTTATCTGCGCGCTATGGTGGAGTGTTGGGCCCTGGCATAAGCCATGAGTCTAACAGACCATGTGTCAGAGTAAAACTGATGGGTCTATGAGGCTGCAGTACTGTATTGTATTGTAGGGTATCAGACCAGAAATCAAAATTGTTACTGTTATGTACACATAATTAAAAAGAGGGCCCAATACTGACCCCTGTGTAGCCCCATTGTTAACTACGGTATGACACATTCAGTGTGTTCCATTAATAATCACCCTGTATCATAACATTGCATCAGTTGCTCACCCAATTAAACATTTTTGGGTTATCCTATTTCTCCAAGCAAACTCATCTGTTCTCGGATGATGTTGTCTTGCCCTACCAAAACTGAAGTATGTAAACTCTTAATACTTCTTTAAGGGCTGCTAGGATGGTTTTGCAACAATTTATCTACCTTTGCTGAAGCTAATGGACCAGTTGGCTTTATCAAAGCAATATTTAATGACTATTCATAAGCAAGAAGAAAAAAAAGGGAGAAACAGCACTCACCGGTTCTTCTTCTTCAGGATCAAAGGAAATTTGTGCAAGGGTGGACCTTGGCGCTTTCCTTGGCGGGAGACTCATGAGAGCTGTGGGAAGAGGTGGAGTCCTATGGAACCTTTTTTCGTCCTGCATCTGACACCGATGGTTCTCGTGGCGTGCCCCTGCAGGTCGGACTGACCTGAGGTGCAGAGAGTGGGATGACTCAGCAGGATCTGGATCCATGTGAAGGAAGGATTTTCCATATTGCTATGGATTGTGATAGTAAAACTGCCCCTTCAGATGTATTGTGGGTACTGGGAAGTGCGGTATCAGTCATAGACTGTGGTACAGTCTTGGCAGCATGAGATAATACGTCCACTGGGTAGAGTAGACCGGCATGCTCACCATAGACATAATAATGTGCTTGTTGCTGTTTGCGATATCAACCTGATCACTGCTGACTGTGATCGTTGGTAACTAAGGGGGGGTAGCATGCTCAACCCAACCTTAACACGTGTGCTGTCCTGTTGAAAACCACGCCACTATTAAGGACCCGCACTGGGAAGAGCCCCAACAATTAAAAACATGCTGCATATCATGCCGTGGATGGTTATAAACCATCCCTGTGCTTGTGGCTCTGGTTTCCATGTTTTGCCCCCTGACATGAAATCATGAACACATTGTTTCATTTTGTAGCCGTGTACAAATGTAACAATGTGTCCATGATTTTACTGCAACCAGAGATCTGCCAACAATCTTTGCATAATTATCTGTGTGTGTAACTGGGCCTTAAGTCTCAAGTTCGACCCAGAACCCCAACAGTGGGGAGCCGAGGAAGGAGTAGGGCTGGTTAGTCTCAATTTCGACCCAGAACCCCAGCTGTAGGGAGCTAAGGAAGGAGCAGCCTCTTACTTTCTTGAATCCAGTTGGAGTGAGAAGTTATTTCCCACCTTTCAATGTACTTCTCTTGAATCCTCTTTAAAATGAATCCTTTTCTTCCATAGAAAAAAGCTAATAAAACAACTAGAAAAAAATTCTAAACTTCAGAATTGTAAAGTATGTCTACCTCCTAATGACACTAGGCAAAAACTGGTAAGCCAAGTGCCTGCCTTAGGGGTATATACTGCAGAGGAAGAGCAACTTATTCTTTCTTAATCGTTTCTTTCGGGACACAGGAAGACCTTGGATGTATGCTTGCTGCCATCATGAGGCTGACTCTATGCAAAATAACAGAAAAGCAACTCCTCCCCAAGCAGTATACACCCCCTACTGGCACAAATGCAACTCCGTTTTAGCTTAGCGTCATAGGAGGCAGACACGGGTCTCTCTCTGAGCCTGCATTTACCAGAATTTTTATTTTTTTAGATTTTTCTCTTTTCTTCATCTCTTCAATGAAGATTCATCAGGGAATATGGAGCAGTTGAGCCAATCCGTCACCCCGCATAGAGATCGAGGGTCCAGTGTACGCTGGTTGCACTGTTAACTCTCCCTCTCTGGGCCAGGGCCATCTATCCCTTCCTAGAAATAGATCCTGGGAAACCCTGAAGCCGGACGCTGGTGCCTGCCCTGGCCCGTTCGCTCCTCTACCCGCTCGCCCACCAGAGCCAGTCGGTAGGGTCATCAGACGCTCTGACCCCTGGAGGGAAGTTTTGCGTCTGGATCTCAGCACCTCACAGGACGAGGTAGGCACCTGGCAGTAGCAAGCAGACACCGGGTCCATGACCCAGATAATCCCCTCCATCCCCCCTCTTACCAGCTTCCCTCCTGGTAGCTCCTCAGCTTACCTCTCTGGTCCCTCCTTTGGGGAACTGCTCTGGAGCAGCAGCCGACATGAGGCCATGTACCCAGGCTGGATGCTGGCTTGCTACATGCAGCCTGAATGGCCAGGGGTCTCAAATAGTCATAGCTGCAGCAGGGGTTGCCTGCTTAACATCAGGCACAGGAGGTGGGGGCCACAGGGGGCATTTCATTACTCATATAGGGGCTCCAAGTTCTGTTGCAGGACCTGTAAGCCCCTCTCCAATTCTGCACGGCCAGCACATTTCCTTTTTACAGGCAGAGAGAGAACCTACATTGCACCACTCTCTGCCCAGCACACATGGCCGGCACACTCACTTTCAGTGAGCTGGGGACACTGCTGCCGGGCCAGGCAGAGAGGGGCTAACCACAGAATCTGCCCTCTGCCTGGCACAGCTCCAGATCTGAGGCTCCGCTCTGCGCTGCGGGCCTACCGATCTGGGCCGCCGCCATAAATTTAGCCCCAGGCCTTATTGCGGCATCCATAGCACTTCCGCCGGCCACGGACAGCCCCGGACTAATCAAAAGTGTCCGCGGGCGGGCTTCTCGGATTGACACTGTCCCCCGGCTCCGCCTCGGCTCCAGCAAGACAGCAGAAGGGGCCAACCGTCACCCTGAACTAACCACGCCCCCAGCTATCTTGGGCGGTGGTTTCCCTTTAGCTCAAGCCCGGCTCCTCCCCCGACCAATGGGGATCGAGCGCGGGCTCTCTGGGCGCCGATTTAGGCCCCGCCCACCACCTCCCTGCAGAAGCCCGTGCTTTTACCAGCCCAGGCAGCACAGGATCCATTACAGGCAGCACAGGACGCTGCAACAGTCTCTGTGCTCCACTGCAAGTATCCTGCAAGGGAGTCACCAGAAGCCTGGGCCACAGTAAACAAAACCTTCCCCCCCAGCTGCTGGCAATCACCACTAGTCCTAGTAAATGCCTCAAGGAGCTCCCAGCCAGCCACCACACAGTACTGCGCCGGCTCAGGGTGAGATAAGAAGCTACCCTCGACTCAGAGTTCGCCACGGTGCCTCGCTTGTAGCCCACAGACCATGCAGGCAGCTCAGGAGCCTACCACTGATCTGTCCGTGGTCTCTGCCCCACTTGACATGGCCCTTTTCCTTATCGCACTCTGCCTCTATAATAATAATAATAATAAAACTTTATTTGTATAGCGCCAACATATTCCGCAGCGCTTTACAGTACAACGGTACATATAAGAAAAATATACGGTACAGAAACGTAATGCAGAACAGTAGTTACATACCAAAAACATAGAATCAACTTAGGAAATACAATAAGAAAGGCAGAAAATGAAGGTGACCCTGCTCGAAGGAGCTTACAATCTAAGACGGGACGGGAACACAAAGTACAGGGGCTTATAACAATGAATATCTTACGTCTAAGTGACTACTGTTAGGGAGAAGGATAGGCCGCCCTGAAGAGGTGTGTTTTTAGGGAGCGTCTGAAGCTATGCAAGTTGTGGATGGTCCTAATTTCTTGGGGTAGAGCATTCCAGAGTTTTGGTGCAGCTCGAGAGAAGTCTTGAAGTCGGGAATGGGAGGTTCGGATTAATGCCGATGTTAGTCTGAGGTCATGTTCAGAGCGAAGGGGACGGGTGGGGTGGTAGACAGAGATGAGGGTGGAGAGGTAAGGAGGTGTCGCACCATGAATAGCTTTGTGGGTGACAACGAGCAATTTGAATTGGATTCTATAGTGTACGGGCAGCCAATGTAGTGACTGGCACAGAGCAGAAACATCTGAGTAACGGTTTGCTAGATAGGTGATCCTGGCTGCTGCATTGAGGATAGACTGGAGAGGGGAAAGCTTACTGTGGGGGAGGCCAGCTAATAAAGAATTACAGTAGTCAAGGCGGGAATGAATCAGGGCCACAATGAGGGTTTTAGTTGTTCCCGTGGTGAGGAAAGGGCGAATTCTGGAGATATTTTTCAGGTGCAAGCGACAGGAGCGGGTGAGAGATTGTATGTATGGGGTGAAGGAGAGATCAGTGTCCATCAAAACACCGAGACAGCGAGCCTGCTGACTGGGTGTTATCGTGGTGCCGCACACCGAGAGAGAGATGTCAGATTTAGGGAGGTTGGCAGAGGGTGGGAGCAGAAGAAGTTCAGTTTTGGAAAGGTTGAGTTTCAGATAGAGAGTGGACATGATATTGGAGACTGCGGTTAGACAGTCATTGGTGTTCTTTAATACCGCAGGGGTAAGGTCAGGGGCTGAAGTGTATAGTTGTGTGTCATCAGCATAAAGATGGTACTGAAAGCCAAATCTGCTGATTGTTTGTCCGATCGGGGCTGTGTAGAGAGAGAAGAGGAGAGGGCCAAGGACTGAACCCTGAGGGACCCCAATAGTGAGGGGAAGAGGGGAAGAAGTGGAGCCAGCAAAAGATACACTGAAAGAGCGGTCAGAAAGATAGGAAGAGAACCAGGAGAGAGCAGTGTCCTTGATGCCAATGGAGTGCAGCATAGAGAGTAGGAGCTGATGGTCGACAGTGTCAAAAGCCGCAGAGAGGTCAAGAAGGATAAGCAGAGAGTGGTCACCATTACGTTTTGCTGTCAGAAGGTCATTGGTCACTTTGATGAGGGCAGTTTCTGTAGAATGTAAGGGGCGGAAGCCAGACTGCAATGGATCTAAAAGAGAGTGAGTGGCGAGGTAATGAGTGAGGCGGGTGTAGACCAGGCGCTCCAGGAGTTTAGAGATGAAGGGGAGATTGGAGACTGGTCTGTAGTTATTTGTGCAGGATGGGTCAAGGGACGTTTTCTTTAGTAGTGGAGTGATAATAGAGTGTTTGAAGGAGGAGGGGAAGATGCCAGTAGAGAGGGAGAGATTGAAGATTGTGGTTAAGTGACTGGTGACCACTGGAGAGAGGGTCTGTAGTAAGTGTGAGGGAATGGGGTCAGAGGTGCATGTAGTGGGACGTGAGGACGAGAGGAGCCTGGAGACTTCTTCTTCTGTGGCTGGGTCAAAAATGGAGAGTGAGCCAGAGGGGATGTGGGGAGAGATGGGAGTGGAAACACTTGAAGGTTGGGAGCTGATTTCCTGACGGATGTTTTCTATTTTCTCTGTGAAGTAAGAGGCCAGATCGTCAGCACAGAGGTCAGTGATAGGAGCCTGCACTTTCGGACTGAGGAGAGAGTGAAAGGTGTCAAAAAGTTTCTTTGAGTTGTTGGCTAGTGAGGAGATCAGGGTGGTGAAGTAGGTCTGTTTGGCGAGGTGAAGGGCAGAGTTGTAGGTTTTTAGCATGAATTTATAATGGATGAAGTCTCCTGGTGAGCGACTTTTCCTCCATAGGCGTTCGGCACTCCTCGAGCATCGCTGGAGGAATCGAGTTTGTGATGTGAGCCAGGGCTGTTTTACTCTGTGTTTGGAGGTTCTAAGGGTGAGGGGTGCTACTTGGTCCAGGGTACTTTTGAGAGTGTCATTGTAGTAATTCACAGCCAGATTGGGGCAGGAGAAGGAGGAGATTGGGGACAGTGATGAGAGAAGAGAGTCTGTGAATGTGTGAGGGTTGATGGCCTGTAGATTTCTGAATGTGTGATAGGTCGGACTATGCTGTGATGGGCGAGGGTTTGAGAGTGTGAAGGTGAGAATGTTGTGATCAGAGAGAGAAAGAGATGAGTTGTCTAAGGAGGAGGAAGAGCAGAGTCGGGTAAAGACCAGGTCAAGGGTGTTACCATCCTTATGTGTCTCAGAGGTTGAGAGTTGCGAGAGGCCAAGAGAATTGGTTAGAGCTAGGAGCTGGGATGCAGATGTGGAGTTGAGGCTGTTTATGGGGATGTTAAAGTCTCCCAGGATGAGGGTTGGTAATTCTGAGGACATGAAGTGCGGCAGCCATGCGGAGAAGTGGTCGAGGAAGTGGGTGGTTGAACCTGGGGGGCGATACACCACCGCTACTCTGAGGGAGAGGGGACGGAACAACCTAATGGTGTGAACCTCAAAAGAAGGGAATGAGAGTGATGGAGCGGGGGGGATGACCTGGAAAGTACATTGTGGGGACAGGAGTAGGCCAACTCCACCACCACGTCTGTTTCCAGGTCTCGGGGAATGAGAGAAGTGCAGACGGCCGTAGGAGATAGCAGCAGGGGAGGCAGTGTGAGTCCTGGATCCAGGTTTCAGTAAGGGCCAAAAGGTTAAGAGAGTTACTGAGAAAGTAGTTGTGGATAAAGGAAAGTTTGTTGCATGCGGACCGTGTATTCCAGAGGGCACATTTAAAAGAAGGAGATGGAGGTGTGCAGGTAATGCTAATAAGGTTACTGGGATTTCTATGTGAGGTGTGTGGTGGGGGGTTGAAGCTGGAAGAGGGTGGCCCAGGATTGGGAGAAATATCGCCTGACATAAGCAGTAGTAGAAAGAGGAGGAGGGAGTAATGTTTGGCTCTATGACATTGTTTTTGTTGAGGCAAGACCCTGGAATATGACGGGCTTAGATTATTGAGTAGGGTGAAGAGAGTATGGGAGCAGGACATAGTAAAGGGAAGTAGAGAGGGGCTGATGTGGATAAAGGGTGATGGAGGGGGAATGGGGCGATAAAAGTGGATGACTAATGCACATAGATATAAAAGCATTGAAATGAACGACATTTTGATGCAATGGGCTAAGTAAAGTACTGAAAGGTAGTAAATAGGTAGAGTTGTTACCTTCTGGTTACCTCTGGTCTATCTCTGAATATTCCACTTAAAAATGCCACTTTGAAATGGCACAGATGCCAAGGCACAGAATGCCCTACACCATCCTACTTATAGTTCTAGTGAGCAACAAACAATATGCCAGGTAGGGAGAGGGGAGGGGTCAGAGGAGAAGGATTCATCACACCAGGGGTCAATTAACAAATTACTGCTAAGAGGAAAGTTTGGGTCAGGATCAGCAGGAGACAGAGACAAGGGCAGGAGGAGAAAAAAAAAACATATTTCTAAGGTGCAAAGTAGATGGGAGACCATTTCATACCATCACAATACATTAGGGGCACACAGTCAGATTGGATACAGTGGAGGTTGGATACGTCACTATGAAGTCTCTTTCCGTACCATCACAATACATTAGGGGCACACAGTCAGATTGGATACAGTGGAGGTTGGATACGTCACTATGAAGTCTCTTTCCGTACCATCACAATACATTAGGGGCACACAGTCAGATTGGATACAGTGGAGGTTGGATACGTCACTATGAAGTCTCTTTCCGTACCATCACAATACATTAGGGGCACACAGTCAGATTGGATACAGTGGAGGTTGGATACGTCACTATGAAGTCTCTTTCCGTACCTGTGATAGAAGAAGAAAAAGATGTACAGTCAGGTCAGGCCATCTAATCTGCTTAACGTCTCAGAAACCCTGATGGCAGCTCTACAACGACTGCCCACGCAGATTGCCTCCGCGATTAAGCCTATCCCACCGGAGCACTCGAGTCCTATCCAGCCAGGCCAATCCTCTCCCAGATCGCCCTCGGAGCCTGAAAGATTAGATCGTTCACAGAGGAAGCGGATTCTCCTTTCCTCTTTGTCCCGGTCCCCCTCCCCCATGGACTTCCACTCAAGATCCCCTTCTCCAGCAAGGTCAGCACTATCTGATTCAGATTCGTGCTCGGACGCTGATCCGGATCTAGACTCCGATCAGATCGCTGGAATCATGGACACAGTTGACACCCTGATTCTAGCAGTCAATAAGACACTTAAGGTCGATTCGGACTACAATCCGCCTACTCGAAAGGTGTCTGTCAAGTGCTCGAAACCAGCTCCTAGGGTCTTCTCTTGCCTAGAAGACTTCGACGACATCTTTGCCAAAGAATGGCTATACCCGGAGAAGGGTTTTCAATCCAGAAAGCGTCTGGAAGCTATCTCTTCTCCAAAAAGGTTCGCCAGATATGGACCGCCTCACCAACAGTGGACTCCCCAGTTTCACGTCCATTCTGCCCCTAGCAGACTGTGCTTCCCTTAGGAAGGCCCAGAAAGACACACAGGCTATGGCAAATTCGGCCTCCGTCACATCGCTTTAACCCTTCTTTCGCAGCACCTGGGTCTCCCTAGCCGTGTCCTCCTGGGCCAAGAATCTCCAAAGGGGTATTCTGTCCCAAGCACCTCCTATGAAACTATCAGCCTTGGCGGATCAGATCTCCCAAGCAGGTAAACACCACTGCTTGCCTCGATGCCACCTCTTGCAGGGCACAGGCTTCTGGCAACATAATCTCCATTCCCAGAGCCCTATGGCTGAAGGCATGGAATGCCGACTCGGCATCTTAAAAAAAAAAAAGAATCCAGGGTTTTCACCTATTCAGCGACAAACAGGATAAGATTACATCAAACGCCACAGGCGGGAACAGTACTTTTCTTCCACAGGCAAAGCTTAGGCTACTTTCACATAACGATTTTGAAGGGAGCCCTTCTGATGCCTGGAATGGGATGCCAAATAGGCATCCGATTCCGGCATTAAATCGTTGCCTCCGGTAAAAAAAAAAAGAGAGAATTTTGTTTACTTACTATAAATTCTTTTTCTTCTAGCACCTAATTGGGAGACCCAGACATTGGGTGTATAGCTTCCGCCCCTGGAGGACACACAAAGTATTACACTGAAAAGTGTAACTCCTCCCCTACTGCCTATACACCCCCTCCGGGAGGAATCCCATCAGTTCGGTGCACAAGCAGGAAGGAGGAAAATAATCCACACCAAGACCGAAAGGTCCGGCTAAGAATCATCGGCCCACAGGGCCATAAAAGCGACATAAAACACCAGTCACTTAAACAGGAGAACAAAGCCCAAAAGTCAACAGGGTGGGTGCTGGGTCTCCCAATTAGGAGCTAGAAGAAAAAGAATTTACAGTAAGTAAACAAAATTCTCTTTTTCTTTTTCGCTCCATTGGGAGACCCAGACATTGGGATGTCCAAAAGCTATCCCTGGGCGGGAAAAGACCCAAGCCATGGCAGTAACATCATAAGTGAGCGACCGGCGCCTGAAGGATCCGTCTGCCCACATTAGCGTCTGCCGACGCAAACGCATGAACCTGATGTTTTGTAAAGATGTGCAGGCTGGACCAAGTGGCCGCCTGACACAGCTGTTGTGCCGTGGCCTGATGATGGCACCCACAGCTCTTGTGGAATGCGCCTTAATACCCGCAGGCAAAGGCGTACCAGAGGAAAGGTAAGCTTCCTGGATAGGAGCCTTGATCCACCGGGCCAAGGAGGACTTGGAAGCCGGCTCACCTTTTTTCTGACCTGTCGTAAGAACAAACAAGGCATCCGCACGGCGGAAAGAAGCCGTGCGGGAGACATAAATCCTGACAGCCCTGACCAGGTCCAAAGTATGGAGAGACTTCTCATACTGGTGAACAGGATTAGGACAAAAGGATGGCAGAACAATGTCTTGATTCAAGTGAAACGGGGAAAGCACCTTGGGTAAGAACTCTGCCACAGGTCGAAGCACCACCTTATCCTGGTGAATCACCAGGAATGGAAACTTGCAAGACAGGGCTGCCAGCTCTGAAACCCTTCGAAGAGAGGTAATGGCGACCAGAAAGGCAACCTTCTGGGAAAGTCTGGAGAGGGACACCTCTCTTTAAGGTTCGAAAGGCGGCTTTTGTAAGGCCGCAAGCACCAGATTAAGATCCCAGGGGTCCAAGGGACGCCTGTAGGGGGGAATAATGTGACTCGCCCCTTGAAAAAATGTCTTTACCTGAGGAAGGTTAGCCAGACGTTTGCTAAACAGCACAGAAAGTGCCGAGATCTGGCCCTTGATGGAGCTGAGAGCCAAACCCTTAGCTAACCCTGATTGAAGGAAAGCAAGAAGGGTTGGGAGAGAAAAAGGCCAGGGAGAACTTCCGTGGAGACGACACCAGGAGGAGAAGATCTTCCAAACCCTGCGGTAAATCCTTGCCGAAGCAGGTTTCCTGGCTTGTCTCATGGTTGCGGCAACTTCAGAGGAAAAACCACGAGATGTCAGCAACCAGTCTTCAAGTGCCACAAAGTCAGGCTGAGGGCCGCTGAATTGTGGTGGAAGAACGGACTTTGCGACAAGAGGTCTGGCCGGGCCGGGAGCCTCCACGGATTCCCCGCCGAGAGCTGTAACAGGTCCGGATACCAAGCCCTCCTGGGCCAGTCTGGAGCGACGAGCAGGGCCTGCCGACATTCCGCCCTGACCTTCCGCAGAACCTTGGACAACAGAGGCAGAGGAGGAAACACGTAGGGGAGACGAAACTGGGACCAATCCTGGACCAGAGCGTCTGCCCCTACCGCCTTGCAGTCTCGAGAGCGAGACATGAAGATCGGAACCTGATGGTTCAACCGGGAGGCCATCAGATCCACGTCCGGAGTTCCGTATCAGTCGCAGATGTGCCGAAACACGTCCGGGTGAAGAGCCCATTCGCCCGCGTCCATACCTTGCTGACTTAGATAGTCGGCCTCCCAATTGTCCACTCCGGGGATGTGGACTGCCGAGACGGACGAGCCGTTGTCCTCGACCCACTGCAATATCCGCTGGTGGTTTATATACGCTACGGCGGTTGCGTTGTCGGACTGAATCCGAATGTGATTCCCCACCAGGAACCTCTGAAAAGCCAGAAGAGACAGGAAAATGGCCCGAATTTCCAGGACATTGATCTGAAGGGAGGATTCCCATTCCGCCCATGAGCCCTGTGGTGAAGAAACACGGCTCCCCAGCCCAAGAGGCTGGCATCCGTGGTCACCACCAACCAAGAGGGGGGCAGAAAACATCTGCCTCGAGACAGCGGCGTGGGACGCAACCACCAATGGAGAGACTCCTTCGTTGACGGCGATAGAGGAATGCACCGTTCGAGAGAAGCCGGATTCTTGTCCCATCCGCTCAGGATCTGCAACTGCAGTGGACGCAGGTGAAATTGCGCGAAGGGAACTGCCTCCATTGACGCCACCATTTTCCCCAGCACGTGCATCAGACGCCTGATGGCAAGAGAAACTGAACTTCTTCCTGAATCGACACTTGCTTGTGGAACGGCAGAATGACCAGGGCCTGAGCCATGTGAAACTCCATGCCCAGATAAGTGATCGTCTGAGCAGGGAGGAGAACAGACTTCGGTACGTTGATCAACCAACCGAAGCGCTGGAGAGTGTCCAGAGTAACTGAGAGACTCAGTTGACACAGTTCCGCAGAGGGAGCTCTGACCAACAGATCGTCCAAGTATGGCGTTACTGCATGGCCCTAGGAATGCAGAACAGCCACCATGACGGCCACCACTTTGGTGAAAACCCTTGGAGCAGAGGCAAGGCCGAAGGGCAGAGCCACAAACTGAAAGTGCTCCTCCCCTACTGCGAATCTCAGCCAGCGTTGATGAGCAGGAGCGATGGGAACGTGTAGATAGGCATCCTTGACATCCACCGAAGCTAGAAAGTCCTCTTGAGACAGTGAAGCGATCACAGACCGCAGAGACTCCATTTGGAATGGCCTGACCCTCACATGACGGTTGAAAAGCTTGAGATCCAAAACCGGCCTCACCGAGCCATCCTTCTTGGGAACTGTGAAGAGGTTCGAATAGAACCCCTGGAAACGCTCCCTAGAGGGAACCTGGACCACGACCCCGTTCTGCCTCAAGGCGTCCAACAGCCGATGAGAGGCCAAAGCCCTCGCCGGCGGGGGCGAAGAGAGGCAAAACCGAGTCGGAGGACGCAAGGACAGCTCTATCCTGTAACCGTGGGAGATGACATCCACTACCCATCGGTCCCGGACATGACTGCCCCAGACGTCTCCAAAGTGGGAGAGCCTGCCACCGACCGAGGATGCTGCTGGGATGGAGAGTCATGCAGAGGCAGCCTTGGCGGCTGAGGCGCCGGCAGGCTTCTTCTGCTGAGGCCTAAGATCTCCACGTCCGATTTGACCTCTGCTCCTTATCTGAACGGGAAGAGGAGGAGGAGGCTGACTTCGAGGAGGGCCGAAAGGACCGAAACTTGGCATGCAACTGACGTTGGCCAGACTTCTGCACCTTCGACTGGGGCAAGGAGGTGGATTTCCCACCTGTAGATTCCTTTGAGATCGTCCAGCTGCTCTCCAAAAAGCCTACTTCCTGCAAAGGGAAGGCCCTGGAGAAACTTCTTGGAAGTGGCATCAGCCTTCCAGTCCCGCAGCCACAGCATCCTGCGAGCTGCCAGCGAGTTAGCCGAGGCCACAGCGGAGCGGCTGGCAGATTCCATGATCGCCGACCTAGCGTAGTCAGTGAACGCAGAGGCTTGAGACAAAAGGGTGGTCACCTCGGGAATATCCTGAGCTACAAC
This sequence comes from Allobates femoralis, assembly GCA_033576535.1. Classification (NCBI taxonomy): domain Eukaryota; kingdom Metazoa; phylum Chordata; class Amphibia; order Anura; family Aromobatidae; genus Allobates; species Allobates femoralis. Next base: position 828,347,653 of record JARQOC010000003.1, on the reverse strand, counting down.
ATTTAGTTCTGCCAAGCAGGCAGAAACTGCCTGCAGGGCCCAAACTGCCGCGAAAGCCGGAGCAAAGGAGGCTCCCGTGGCGTCATAGACTGACTTCTGCAGAAGTTCGATCTGCCTGTCAGTGGGATCCTTCAGAGAGGAACCATCCGCAACGGACATAACCGTATTGGCCGACAGTTGAGAGACTGGAGGGCCCACCCTAGGAGAAACCGACCAACCCTTCACTACGTCAGGAGGAAAAGGATAACGGGTATCCTTCTGCTTCCTGGAAAACCGTTTATCAGGACAAGCCCTAGGAGCCTGAACAGTGGATCTGAAGTTCGAGTGATCGAAGAATGAACCCCGAGAACTGGAAGGAGGAAGGAACTGATAAAGTTCCTCCGAGAGCGACGTGTCCACCGTGGGAGGGGGAGCAGTCAGGTCCAACACGGTATTAATGGAGGACACCAAGTCATCCACCAAGGAATCCTCTTCCAAGGACTCGACCGGAGATCTCACAGAATCCTGCCTATCCTCGCCCTCAAGCTGAGAGCCCTCAGCATGAGACTCCGTGTGACGAGAGGAAGCAGGAGAGATTGCTCTGCGTGGCCGTTTGGGGGGCCGGGGAGAGGGAGCAAAGTCTGAGACCCCTGAATTGTCTCCAGAGTCTATTCCCCTAGAAGGGGACGACTCGCTGTAGTGCCTGCAGCGTGAGCCAGAGGGACCGGGGGTACTTTCCTGGTGACTAGCCTGTAAAGACTCCTGCAGGACTCTGGTTAGAGCAGTCATAGACTGGGAAAAAGAGTCAGAAAAGGACTTAGTGCGTTCAAATAAAGATGTGGTATTAGATTAGCGCTACAAACCACTCCAGGCGATCGTTCTGTATAAATTACCTTAAAGCTTTATTCAATCAATGTAGAATGCCCAGTCTCCACAAAGCGTTTCGGCGCTAATTGTGCCTTTCTCAAGTGTCTTATAGAAAATCTGTAGTGTGAAACCAGCCTTAGGCACTCAGCCCCTAAAAAGCAAAGTTTCCAATTTCGTTCCTTTCGGTCCTCAGCTCCCAGACCCGCCAATCGACGTGACCGCTCCTCCGTCCGTCAGGATAGAAAGAGGCTTTCCTACAAGCCCCCCTATCCTGGCGTCCATGCAACGCCCACTCTCAGACATTTAGCGCCCGATCCAACCGCTCATGACGCCAACCCCATTCTAGGGGGCCGTCTCAGGGACGCCAACCCCATTCTAGGGGGCCGTCTCAGGGCTTTCAGTTCAGTTTGGCTATCCGCAATCGACGATGCCTGGGTCCGAGACGACGTCTCGATGCCACCGAAAGACCCAGAGCTCATTCCCGGCTACCACCAAGCCATTTCTTCCCTCAAAGAGGCAGGCATTATCATTCCTGTTTCAAAGCACAAACACTTACGGGATTTTACTCCAATCTCTTTGTGGTACCAAAAAAGGGAGGTTCCATTCGTCCCATTTTGGACCTGAAGCTTCAACACCAAGCTCCGATTGAGACACTTCAGGATGGAGTCCCTTCGTTTAGTGATAGCGTCTATGGAGCCAGGACAATTCATGGTCTCCATAGATATCCAAGACGCCTACCTACACGTTCCTATCCTTACGTCTCACCAACGCTTCCTGCGCTTCGCCGTGGGGTCCCAACATTACCAGTTTGCTGCCCTACCTATTGGCATTGCCACGGCTCCCCGGATCTTTACAAAAATCATGGCAACTGTGGTGGTCATCCTTCGATCCAAGGGAATTTTAGCATTACCCTACTTAGACAACATCCTGATAAAGGTCCTCTCTCACTCAGAGTGTCTCAAGAACTTACAAATATCTCTGGATTCCCTCCATCGCCTGGGCTGGATTATCTATGTCAAGAAGTCATGCCTTGTCCCGAGTCAGCGGATCACCTTTCTAGGGCATGATATTCCAGTCCTGCATCTTTCTTCCCCCAGACAAGCGGGCCGCCCTGCTGTCTGGTATTCTCCATCTCAGGCACTCCTCTCCTCCATCACTCCTACTCTCCATGAGGATTCTGGGCAGAATGCTGGCCTCCATCGAGGCTGTCCCATTCTCCCAATTTTATACCAGGCCCCTCCAGCACTTTCTGCTAACGAGATGTGATCGCTTCATCAGCAGTCTCGATCGCCCAGTTCTCCTCCCCAGATCAGCGAGGCAGTCTCTCCTCTGGTGGATCGAATCCCCCCTTCTCTCGCGGCAGATAGTTTCTCCCAGTCAGGTGGACGATCATTTCCACAGACGCCAGTCTCTCCGGTTGGGGTGCGACCTTCCTCAGCCACACAGCCCAGGTCACGTGGAACTCCCAGGAATCCTTCCTGCCCATAAACATCCTAGAACCCAGGGAGATCCTCCGAGCCCGTCATGTCCGAATTCAGATGGACAACGTGCCGCTGGTGGCGCACATAAATTACCAGGGAGGGACTCAGAGCCGCTCAGCCATGGCGGAAGTGAGCCAGACCCTTCAATGGGCCGATCTACAGATTCCGGCTATTTCAGCAATCCACATTCCCGGAGGGACAACTGGGCGGCCGATTATCTCAGTCGTGGGGGGTTGGACCAAGGAGAGTGGTCCCTGAACCCAGAGGTATTCCTTCAGATTTGCCTCAGATGGGGGTACCCAGATGTAGTCCTGATGGCCTCCAGGGACAATTACAAGCCCCGCCCCTTTGTTGCCAGTCCCAGGGACCTCCAGGCCCTCGACAGAGGCTCTCGTGATTCCATGGGCCCAGTTCTCCCTCCCTTATCTTTTTCCCCCATCCCTCTCATTCCCAGGATTCTCAAGAAAATTCGAGCAGGCAGAAGGAGTAACCGTAATCCTCGCGGCTTCAGATTGGCCCAGATGGTTCTGGTACACAGAGGTAGTCAACATCCTCGCGGACTTTCCATGGCCATTCCCCAATCTTCTGGACCTGTTAACTCGGGGTCTTTTTCAACACCCGAATTCTCAGTCGCTCAATTAAACGGCGTGGCTATTGAAGATCATCAAGTCTTTCTGAACAAGTCATCCAGGCTATATTGAAAGCCAGGAAACCATCCTCATCACGCGCTTATCTCTGCACATGGAAAGCTTTCTTCTGATGGTGCAAGGAGCGCAATAGTTCCTCAATGGTCTTTTCTCTTCCATCCCTCCTAGCCTTTCTCTCCAGTCTGGCCATGATGCAGGTCTATCCCTAAGCTACCTGAAAGGCCAAGTGTCCACACTTTCGGTGCTTTTCCAGAGGCTGCTCGCCTCATGTCCACAGGTCGAGACGTTCCTCCAAGGAGTGGCTCGCGTCGCCCATCCATGGAATCTGAATTTGGTACTAGATGTACTTCGAGGGCATCCCTTCGAGCTCCTACAAGAAGTCAGTTTACCTCTCCTAACTTGGAAGGTCACCTTCCTAGTGGCGATCACCTCCATTCGGAAGGTGTCTGAACTTGCGGCTCTCTCATGCCGTTCTCTTTTCTTGATCTTCCATCAGGACAAAGTAGTCCTTCGTCCAATGGAAAAGTTCCTACCAAAGGTAGTCCCTTCTTTCCACATCAATGAGGAAATTCCCCTACCCTCCCTTTGCCCAGCCCCATCTCATTCGTGAGGGAGGAGATTTTACAGGTCCCTCACAGTCCTTGTAAGAGATTGACAGCCTCTAAGGTTACAATTGTCCGGCGGATTCGTTTCACTATCTCGGAGGCATACCGCAATAAACAGGTTCCTTGTCCATCCAGACTAAGGGCACATTCCACTAGAGCAGTGAGAGCTTCCTAGGCTGGCAGATATTAGGCTTCGGCAGCTCAGCTTTGCAAAGCGGCTACCTGGTAGTCAGTTCACACATTTGTTAAATTTTACAGAGTTCATAATCAAGCATCTGAAGATGCTGTTCTGGGGCGCAAGATTCTACAGGCCGCTGTGGTCTGAGTTCGCCCAAATACTTCTGTTATTACACCCACCCAACGGGACAGCTTTTGTACGTCCCAAGGTCTTCCTGTGTCCCCCAATGAAGCGATTAAGAAAAGGGGATTTTTGGTACTCACCGTAAAATCCTTTTCTTGGAGCTTCAATTGGGGGACAGTTCCCTTCCTGTGTATATAGTTGAGCAAGTTGATAGTGAGAATAGCAATAGGAGCAACCATAAAACTAACTGAGCTGCACTTGTGCCAGTAGGGGGTATATACTGATGGGGAGGAGTTGCTTTTCTGTTATTTTGCATAGTGTCAGCCTCCTGATGGCAGCAAGCATACACCCAAGGTCTTCCTATGTCCCCCCAATTGAAGCTCCAAGAAAAGGATTTTACGGTGAGTACCAAAAATCCCCCTTTTTTCATCTTGCCTAGTGTCACCTCCTAGTGGACAGCAGCATAACACCCACAGTCTGTGTCGCCCAATTAGGCGAAAGAAGAAAGCATCATACTGTATAATAATAGGCTGCCCCTTCTCCATCTAGTATTCTTCTGAAGGGCATAATTTCACCAAAGCCAGACTATACCCAGAAACTAGGTTGGCCCAAGCTGCCCTTGTGGTGCCATCAGCATTAAGGTAACTGATCACGTGTGTGTGTGTGTGTTTGCGTGTGTGTGTGTATTCCAATGTCTTTGTTTTGCATAACTGACCAATATTTGTAATATCTTGATAACACCTCTAAATATTAATCTAGTGTACCAATAGAGTGATTAAATATATAAAGTTAATCTCGAGTTGTTCTTTTCATCTAGATCACGTTCCTCACGTCTGTGTGCTCATTTAATGCTACCTGGGTTGGTTTCTAACCCAATAGAAGCCCGATCACAGACCAGACTTATATTAAACGAGGAACTGGTGGCAGCAATTAGTGCTTGGGGTTATTCAGGGCCTCTATCAGTGACGGGGTGGAGGTTATTATATGTGCTTCTGGTTGCGGACCGGAAGGTACCTTAATAAACCAGCACTGACAGGGCAGCTGCGGCTCTTCTTTATCCTCAGGTAGTTCCATTACTAGTCTCAGTTTAACAAGAGGCGCTGTAGAGCTGCCGGGTTCGGTGGCCGAACCATAACAGTGCATAATACTGGAAGTGAAAATATCAAGTGTGATGGGTAAACTGGGCTGGAAAAAAAAAACGTGCTTGACAAAACATCCGAGACTTACTGCATGTGAGATGCTGGAGTAATATGACAGCCTTGTCTGTAGGTTTTGGTATGTTAAATGTTGCAAAGAAATCAAGTAACAATACACATTTACATATTTTTTTTTTTTTTCCTTTTTTAGTGTCTTTTTACTTTTCTGTTGGGGTGGGTGAGGGGACGATCAATGTGCATGGTTGTTTGGTTCAGCTGAGAGAAATGGCATCTTTGTCGTGTAAGCAATTTTTTGTTTTATCAGAAATGTGGATCAGATTATATTTAAAGATGATGGTTACAATTTGTCCAAGAAGTTATCAAGCGCCGGGACTCCTTCCTTCAAACCTTTACGTTTCCGGGTTTCTGCCACCACTTGGGATGGGCGGGTTGTGGCATCAAATGGATCTCCGGGCAGGATTTGCCAGTGGTCGAACACACACTGCGGGAAGGCCTGACCTCCAGTATTGGACCTGAGGTCAGCAGTGAAACCTGCCAGAGAAGGCACAACCATCAGTAATGGAATAATCAAATCCTTATTGAAATTCATTAACCATGAATGGTAATACCTTTAGTCCGATGGCTTGCAATTTGTCTCTGCAGCTACTGCTTTAACATACAAGTTCTTAGGGCACAACTATTGAGAATATCTATTTGAACACAAAAAATTCTGACCTCAAATCATCAAGACCAGTTATTTTCTTGCTTGTGCTGAAGAAAAGGATTGCAGGAGACAGATGCTCCCAAATCATTAAGAGGAGGATGCCTCTTATAAAATTCAGCACATCTGATGAGCGGTGTGTGCATGGTCAGATATCTTACTCCAGTCCTTGGCGTAGAGAAAGCCACAACTCATAATGAATTAGTTGAGCTATGGAATTTTGCCCAGTTATGGAGGGGCCAATAGAGGTTTGGTGTAAAAATGCCAAAAAGTAGCAAAAATGTTTTGCAACTATAGATTACACAAAACGTTTGAGTTTCAAAGCAATTTACACAGTAATCCTGTGAGTCTAGCTCTCATACATGAGCTGCTGACCAGCTTCAAACTGGAATAGTATGGTCCCATGAGCAAATAGTTCCTGTAAAGACACAACCTTTACTACTTTTGTTGAAGTTTCCAGAAGATTTTGGCCGGAAATAACGACTGGGACCCTACAGTCAACCAGTAACCTCAGTGGTCAGAAAGTAAACACTATGGTCCAGCTGACTGGAAGTGCTTTTAAAAGAATCCCTAGTCTTTACCATATGACAACTGAAAATAGAAGTGAAAACTCCTTTTAGTTTGATCCCTCGGAAATTTATAAGTAGTGATAGTCGAACCCGAACTCTAAATTTCAGGGTCTGTTACGGACAAGTAGCGTCCATGCACAGACCCCAAACACAACTAAGCAAAGTGGTGAATAGCGTAGGGTCCCCTGTATTTTGATTTCCCAGCCAATATAAAGCACACAGCTGTATGCTTTATCTGCACTGGGAATCAAAAATACAGGGGACCACACTAAATTTTTTCCAATTATTTATTTTTACACTAGTGTGTGTATGGTCCTATACTATTATATAGGTAAAGAAGTGCAGTCACTACCTGCTGCAAGTGAAACGTTTGTTATACTAGTTGGTGCTTTTTGGTAAAACTAGTCCTCATCAGTCCTTGACTATAAATGTTCTGCAGAAAACATCTAAATAGAAATTCTGGCTATGGGAGAACTCACCAAAGGATTCATTGACAGGGAGATAAGCCTTCACAACAAACATAGGTGTTCCAGCCACCTGAGACTCCTCAAAGACGTGTCCTCGTTTACGGTTCAGTACTCCATAGATGCCGCCAACTACCTGCTCTGGGCACTGTTCAAATAAAAGGTAGCAGATGTCAAATACTCACCAACAACTCTATAAAATGTATCTGCTGGAGAAATAAAAAGGCAAAGGAAGGTTTTATAATCCAGGACATACCTGAATCTCCACCAGGTAGATGGGCTCCATTAGCCGGGGTTGGGCTGTCAGGGCAGCGGCGTACAGCACCCTCCTAGCAGTGGGGATGATCTGGCCACCACCGCGATGAATTGCGTCAGCATGTAGTGTGACATCATGAATATCAAACCGTGCACCTCTCATGTTCTCTTCACACAGAACTCCCTGCATATAAATATTTCAACACATACTTAATTTACAGAAAGTGTACAGATATGTAGTCTTGCTGCATTTGAATAATTTAAGACTGGCACATTATGCAAAGGTAAAACATCCCACTGGGGTGGAGAAGGTAGATGTACACCAGACCTGGGATAGTTATCATGGTAAGCGGTCATAAGTGCTGTGCGTCTATCAGACACTTACCTCCTTGGTTGCCCACTGGAATCCAGCCACAACGCTGTCCTTGATCTCATTGAGGTACTGGACGCCTTTTGTGACATCAACTAAAATGTTGGGTCCGGTTCCATCTGGACCAAAACACCAGATCTTTCTGGCCTCTGCCACGTCCCACTCGTACTTCTCTGCCAGGTAACGGGCACGCTGCTTCAATTCCTGCCTGGAGCTGACATCTCCCTTGTCAATGTCTTCAGCCAGGCCGTCAGGGAAAGGTCGAGCCTTCATGTACAGACGGTTGTGCTTGTTGGGAGATTTGGACAAGCAGAGTTGGTCGGACTCCTCACCAACAGTCTCCCTGTATGAGACCACGGGGTCTGATTTCTGAAATGTAAACATGGCAGTGATTACTTTTTTTTTTTCACTTCTCTTCAACCATAAGAACAGATACACTCAATCTCTGGAGGAGCTCGCACATCCTTCCATAGACTTTAATATGCGATCTATAATACTTTATATGTCCATTGATGGCACTACAGGGGCCTTCAAGACTGCACTTGCTACCGCCAAACAAACCTCCTTCTTATCCCTAATAACCTCCCTGTCCTGCAATCCCAAACAACTTTTCAAAACTTTCAATTCCTTACTCCGCCCGCCTGCTCCCCCTCCCTCTCCCCTTATTTCTGCAGAAGACTTTGCCTCCTTCTTCAAAGAAAAGATTGACAGAATCAGAGACAGCTTTGATCCACTGTCCCCACAGCCTCCCCTTTTACCTATACTGCTCCCCCACCACATAACTGAAGACCAGGTCTCCTCCCTCCTATCAAAATCACACCTCATCACCAGCGCCCACGACCCGCTCCCATGCCACCTCATTCGCAACCTCACCTCAGTTATCATCCAAGCCCTAACTCATCTTTTCAACTTATCACTTCCACTGGCACCTTCCCCTCAGCCTTCAAACACGCCTTGATCACACCCATCCTCAAAAAACCCTCCCTCGACCCCACAACTGTCTCCAACTACCGCCCTATATCTCTCCTCCCTTTTGCCTCTAAACTACTTGAACAGCATGTTCACTCTGAGCTGTCCTCTCACCTCTCCTCCTGCTCCCTCTTTGACCGCCTGCAATCTGGCTTCCGACCCCTCCACTCCACTGAAACAGCCCTGACCAAAGTCACCAACGACCTACTGACTACCAAAAGCAAGCGCCACTACTCTGTTCTCCTCCTCGACCTGTCCGCCGCCTTCGACACTTGTTGACCACTCCCTTCTACTTCAGATCCTGGAATCTCTTGCCATCACGGACCTTGCCCTCTCTTGGATCTCCTCATACTTAACGGACCGGACCTTCAGCATCACCCACTCCCACATATCCTCCTCGCCCTACCCCCTATCTGTCGGGGTCCCTTAGGGCTCGGTTCTTGGACTGTTACTGTTCTCAATCTACACTCTCGGCCTAGCGGAACTCATTGAGTCCCATGGCCTCCAGTACCACCTCTATGCCGACAACACCCAAATCTACCTGTCTGGTCCTGACATCGCCTCCCTTCTATCCAGAATTCCACACTGCCTGTCCGCCATCTCATCCTTTTTCTCTGCTCACTTCCTTAAGCTGAACATGGACAAAATATAGTTCATAGTCTTCCCCCCCCAAAACACTCCCCCTCACTACCTGACCTATGCATTGTCGTCAACGACTCCTCTCTCTCCCCAGTCCCCCACGCCAAGTGTCTCGGGGTTATCCTTGACTCTTCCCTCTCCTTCAAGCCCCACATCCAGGCACTCGCCATCTCCTGCCAACTACAGCTCAAAAACATCTATAGGATCCGCACTTTCCTTGACCACGACACTGCTAAAACCTTTATTCATGCTCTCATCATCTCCCGCCTCGACAACTGCAACCTCCTGCTCACCAGCCTCCCCAATACCTCCCTTGCACCTCAAATCTATCCTGATCTCCGCTGCCCGCCTAATCCATCTGTCCCCCCGCTACTCCCCTGTCTCCCCCCTCTGCCAAGCCCTTCACTGGCTCCCTACTTCCCAGAGATCCCGGTTTAAAACATTAACCATGACATACAAAGGCATTCACAACCTGTCCCCTCCATACATCTCTGACATGGTCTCCCGATACCTACCCTCATGCAACCTGCGATCCTCCTAAGAGCTCCTCCTCTACTCCCCCCTCATCTCCTCTTCGCACAACCGCATACAGGATTTCTCCCGTGCTTCACCCATACTCTGGAACTCACTGCCACCTACCCTGGGATCCTTCAAAAGAAGCCTGAAGACCCACCTGTTCCGCGAAGCCTACCACCTGCAATAAGACCCGGTCCACCACACCGCCTCCTGACTGGAACTTCCCCCTCCCACTGTATCCCCACCCGCCCCTCATAGACTGAGCCCTCGCGGACAGGATTTCTCCCCTCTTGTATCTGTACGAACGAATTGTCCACATTTATTGTTACTATGTTACTTGTCCTAGTCTGCCCCTTTTAGCATGTAAAGCGCCATGGAATATAACGGCGCTATATAAATAAAATAATAACAACACTGAACATTTGTTAAAAGAGTTTCACCAAAAATCACATCAGATTACTGAGGCTCTTAACAGTCAGAAACACTGTTACTGGCAGACTATTCTACAGGGTGGGTCATTTATATGGATGCACCTAAATAAAATGGGAACAGATTGTGATATCAACTTCCTGTTTGTGGCACATTAGTATATGGGAGGGGGAAAACTCTTCCAGATGGGTGGGGAGCATGGCAGCCATTTTGAAGTCGGCCATTTTGGATTCAATTTCATTTTTTTTTTTTTTTAATGGGAAGAGTGTCATGTGACACATCAAACTTAGAGAATTTCATAAGAAAAACAATTGTGTGCTTGGTTTTACTGTAACTTTATTCTTTCATGAGTTATTTACAGGTTTGTGACCACTTATAAAATGTATTCAAAGTGCTGCCCATTGTGTTGGATTGTCAATACAACCCTCTTCTCCAACTCTGGACACACGGATAGGAACACCGCAGAAGAAATGCTGCACAGGCTTCCAGTATCCGGTGTGTCAGATGCGGCACATCTCGTATCTTCACAGCATAGACAATTGCCTTCAGATGAGGAAAACTTTTTTGTGAATAGTGAAGTTAAACAAAACCAGCGCTATTGGTCTGACACTAACCCACAGTGGATAGATCCCTCCAAGACTGCTGGGACACAGACATTGATGGTATGGTGTGTGTACATGGGGTACAAAGATAGTGGGGCCATTCTTCATCAATGGAAACCTCAATGCCACTGGATATCTGAATCATGTAGCAATTTCAGATGTCCAGTGGCATTGAAGTTTCCATTTGTGAAGAATGGTCCCACTATCTTTGTACACCATACACCACACCATACCTCAATTTGTGTTCCAGCAGTCTAGGAGGGATCTCTCCACTGTGGGTTAGTGTCAGACCAATAGCGCTGGTTTTGCTAGTTAACTTCGTCATTCACAAAAAAGTTTTCCTCATCCCTCATCTGAAGGCAATTTTCTATGCTGTGAAGTTACGAGATGTGCAGCATCTAACACACCGGATACTGGAGGCCTGTGCTAGTATTTCTTCTGTGGTGTTGCTATCAGTGTGTCAACAGTGGGAGAAGAGGGTTGCATTGACAATCCAACACAATGGGCAGCACTTTGAACACATTTTATAAGTGGTCAAACTTTTAAATAACTCAAGAAAGAATAAAGTTATGTTAAAACCAAGCACACCATTGTTCTTTTCAATACGTTCAATGTGTCACATGACCCTCTTCTCATTGAAAAAAATAAAGTTGGATCCAAAATGGCCGACTTCAAAATGGCCGCCATGGTCACTACCCATCTGGAAGTTTCCCCCCTTCCATATACTAATGTGCCACAAACAGGAAGTTGATATCACCAACCATTCCCATTTTATTTAGTTACATCCATATATAAGGCCCACCCTGTACTGAGAAGTCCTATCCAAAGTGGAGAACTCTAAGGGTTTTTTCCTCCTCTTCATAAATGGTTAGTGCGTGCAAAGTCAAGCATTTTTGCAATTTACGACTTATTAAAATTTTTAGCCGTTCCTGCAATATTAACACTTGTTTACAGCTCGTGGCTTAGGAGATCGACCACTGCTTGCGAAACAAGAAATTGTTAATATCTCAACTTGTAAAAAGCAGTAAATTGCAAAAGCGCTTGTTTTTACAAGCACCATCTGACTAAATCTGTATAGCTGGGAATAATCCTTTAATGTTGGGTCAATACACAGATTCCTATAGTGGGACATCTTAAAATCAAGGATAAGACCAGACTATCCAATTGTACCAATGATTAGAATCTTACCTTGATGGGGATACATGCATGATCTTCTTCAAGGTCTTTAAGGCAGATCTCTAAATGTAACTCCCCAGCCCCTGCAATGATGTGCTCTCCAGATTCTTCAATTATACACTGAAAACAAAAATGAAAAAGAAAAATTAACAAATATTCTTGAAAACAAAGAAAACATAGCAGGCGGGAGACAGGCAAGATCAAATGTAATAGCAGGAGCCACTTCTCCAATCTTTTTTTGGAACTGTATTTCCATGTGTCTTAGTCTTGATGTTTCTCCACTTACTTGAACCATAGGATCAGACTTGGCCAGACGTTTCAGGCCTTCCACCAGTTTCGGCAGGTCTGCAGGATTCTTTGCCTCCACAGCGACACGAACCACAGGACTAACACTGAATTTCATCACTCTCATGTTGTGGGCATGCTCAAAGGTGGTAATGGTACCAGTCTTCACCAGGAACTGGTCAACTCCAACCAGACCGACAATGTTGCCACAAGGAACTTCCTCAATGGGCTCCACATAACGTCCCATCATAAGGATGGTCCTGCAAGGTGCGACAGGAGAGGACCCAAGAGCTTAGAAAGTTACCGCACCCAATTCAATGATTGGGACAAGGCAGAAGAGCGTTTACCTCTGAATAGGCTTCAGGTAGAGATCCTCCTTCTTTCCTGGAGTGTAGTTGGGACCCATAATTCTCACTTTCTGACCAGTTGATACAATTCCAGAAAAGACACGGCCGAAGGCATAGAATCGCCCCTTGTCAGACGTGGGCACCATCTTTGAGATGTACATCACCAGGGGGCCCTTGGGGTCACAGTTTTTCACACCTATATAAAAAAATATATATATTTTTTATTGGAACTGCAGGATTGTTCTTGTGGCTAGTGGTAGTCACATGCAGTTCTGTCCTACTACTGTGTATGAGTGTGCTGTCCCTAGTGGTGAATGCAGGAAGCAAGCATGTTGTCCATGCAGAAGTTAAGCTGTCCATTAGTCCATCAGGTCTAATTGATCTGACTGCTGCAGACAATCATTAGCCTCAGGAATAACATGCCATACATGCAAGCATTGCCACTGAGTGGCTGCAGCCAGCATATGAATGATAAATGTGACATCTTAGCACTACTGCAGCCAATGTGATGTTGAGTCTAGTGATTGGCGGCAGTGGTCACTCGTGGATGTAGAAAGCAGAAGGGGACAGATGTGTGAAGTATTTATTTTTAATTTTCGAGTACACTGCAACATTTTTTAAATAATTTTCCAGAGAACAGACGAGCCGTTTTAACAAGTCCTTACCCAGCGCAGCCTCGTCGTCAGGCGGTCCCTCGTACAGAAGCTCACACCGGTATCTCTGTGCTGTGACCGGGGAGGGCAGGTGGATGGTGATCATCTGTAACAAGGCTTCTCCGGCCGGCAGCCAGCGCCTCATCACTGCCTGCAGCACAGGAAAGCAGAGATACATTAGAGCCGGAAACCAGCGTGGCTTACCAAGGAGGAAAACAGGCAGAGAGAAGAGTCTTCAGTGTCCACATTAAGAAAAGAAGAAGAGCTAGAGGCCAAGAGAAATTTAGAGGATAAAAAAAAAAAAAAAAAAAAGAAAATAATAATTCAGCAAGTGTTAATGATGCCGATTACAATGTGACACATGAAGGCGTTTATGTAACAGATGTGTATTACAAAATGCCTTTATTATTCTCCAGTTAATGGGGGAGAGAAGAAAAAAAAAAAAAGGAGGGGGGGGGGTTCCTTGGGGTCATATCCTCACCCTCTAAGATTTTATGGGTCACCACCAGGCTGACGTGGTCCCATCAAATGAAGGGGGCAGTAAAGTAGCATAACGGGTGACTCAGGATTGAGAAAGGTTGAAGGGTTTCTCCCTTGCACATTGGGACGCACTGAACGCCCCTTCAACAGGGGTCCAGCACGCCCGTTAGGTATTATGGGTGTGTGCACGATTCTGATGGTGCACAGCCAGAAGGTGCCAGCGCTGTTCATCTTGGCAGAAGCCACATCTACAAGACATAATCAGTGAAGCAACCTTTAATAATGGGGCAGGGGGCGATCACTGACAGCTGCACAGCTTTATCTATGGCGTTGTGTGTAACCAGGTGAGAATATGACCCCCCTCCTCCCCCCACCATTACACCGCTGAACCCCATTAGTCGAATATGGTCACACCTTTGCGATGCCGAATACCAGGGGACCGTCTGCTTACATTTCCCATCCGTGGGCTCTCGGGAGTAACAGGGCCTGAAATAAAATGGCTTCCTGCCTGTCACTAAGACTTATTACTGCTGTCTTCCTATGTGAGGGGAGAGAAAAAAAAAAACAAATTGGGATATCCTAAATGATTGCAGACACGCAAGTCCTGTGATTTCTGCAGAAAATCCTAAAATAATGGTTAAAAGAAGAGCGAGAGAGAATGGTTATTAAAGTAACCACAGATATGATTGTGAAGCTTTACCGCATTGTGTACACAGCTCTGATGTTAACCTGTTTTCATGGTTACAGAATACAAACTAATGCGGGGAATGGTCTGAAGAAGACAACCAAAAAAGAAAGATCAGGAAAACACAACAAAAACACAACACACTGCAACCCCGGGAGCCGTGTACACAATATCATTATTGATTTGTACAGGAGTAGGGGTTACACACAATACAGAGGAGATATTCAAAAAGGGTTTATTGCACAGTTGCTTCATTTGTTTTTAATTTTAGGTAATGGGAATCAGAAAAAAAAATTACATCTTGTTTTCTGCTTCACATTACCCTAGATATAAGAATACATGAAAAATAGTCTGACAGTAAATCATATATAATTTATATATTTTTTTTGAGCATCCTAAATCTGAATCGCAAGATATCAAAGGACACATAAGCACTATCTACAAACATCAATTATTGATGGAGCACAGGAGGTGATGTAGGAGCGGAGACTACAGCAGTATACATCGGGGAGTTATACCGAGCGCCAATAATCAGATCATTCCTAGTGTAACACTACCATCCCCGCCAACCACCACTGCTAGCTGACAGTAACTAACTGTATAAAGAGAAAGGCCCACAATTCATTTTAGCAGGAAACACCATTTTAAAGTTTTCATATTGATGGAAATATTTTACACAAAAAAACCCGGAATCCCCGTAATGGCGGGGGAGGGGGAGAGGGTCGATGAAGGAGCCATGTCGGGAGTCTCGAAAGAGACCCACTTTGCTGCTTCTGCGATTGAAGAATGAAATTTAGGTGTGCCTCCTATGCGACACTAAGCAAAAACTGGTTAAGGCTGTGGCTGGCCAGGGGTGTATCCTGCAGAGGAGGAGCCACTATTAATCTTTTTCAGATTATGCATAGTGTCGCCTCCTAGTGGACAGCAGCATAACACCCATGGTCCTGTGTCCCCCAATGAGGCAAAAGAGAAAAAGCAGAGTCACTTGATTTATGTTCTGATCATTTGTTACATCCAGAGCTGCGCTCACTATTCTGCTGGTGCAGTCACTGTGTACATACATTACTGATCCTGAGTTACATCCTGTATTGTACTGCAGAGCTGCACTCACTGTGTACATACATTACATTACTGATCCTGAGTTACATCCTGTATTGTACTGCGGAGCTGCACTCACTGTGTACATACATTACTGATCCTGAGTTACCTCCTGTATTATACTCCAGAGCTGCACTCACTATTCTGCTGGTGCAGTCACTGTGTACATACATAACATTACTGATCCTGAGTTACATCCTGTATTGTACTGCAGAGCTGCACTCACTGTGTACATACATTACATTACTGATCCTGAGTTACCTCCTGTATTATACTCCAGAGCTGCACTCACTATTCTGCTTGTGCAGTTACTGTGTACATACATAACTTAGCCAGTGTTTTATGCACTCTCTAATACACAACCAGGAGAAAAACAAAACTTAATAAGCCTGTAGACAGATACACCCTGACCAACATGGCAGAGCTAATGCTTCATACATCAGATGATTTTACAGACTATTCTTGCACAATGAAAGGGATGCTGGGAGAGTTCTGCTCTGACACCTTCAGGTTTGTGGCTACGGCTCAGGATCACATTATAGAGTAACTCAGTCAGTACCTTATGATGTTCTAAGGTGGTGGTGGTGCTAGGGGGGGGTTGCTGCAGACCATAATCTATCAGTAGAGGACATTTACCTTGAGAAGCTGTTTTCCCTCCTTATCTCGGTCCTCAGCATCCAGCTTGATGTCCAGTTTCTCAACCAACTTGGCCGTCTCCTCTTTTTTAAAGTTCATTATGGCATCAAATACCTTGAGATTAAAAGGTCAGTAGGTGACAAATCCAGCAAACAAAGAAATAAAGACGTTCTGTACCACTTTTTTTCCTTTTAGACATATAGCAGATCTCTAGCGACATATAGACCTGGAGAATCCAGAATGAGAGTGGCAATTGGCCAACCGGTGGTGCTCATTTAGTTTAAGAGTTTGTAGAAACCATGAAAAAAAAGGAAAAGTGGCACTCACCGTGTCTATGCGGCTTCTTTATTGCATGGTTTGTAAAACACAGGCAGGTACAGAGGGACGTTCACAGCCGTACTGGGATTACAGCTGTTTCGTGCTGATTTAGCACTTCTACAGATCCGTTGGAAGGGCTAAATCAGCAGGAAACAGCTGAAATGTGCAAGGAGTGCCACTTTTTCCTTTTTTTTTTCATCAGTAGGTGACAAGGTGTCCAGGAGAGCCAGCACACATTGTAGTGATGTAGATAATCTTAGACTTGTTACCTTAAAGATGGGGTCCAGTATCAGCTGGCTGAAGGTGCGCGGCAGCTTCTTTCCGTCGGCATTGGTTGCAGTTTTGCTGAATTTACCATTTGCTGGATCAAAATACCTAAAGACAAAAGATCAAAAAGGTTTCCACAGTCAGCGTGGCCCAGTCTAGGATGCTCGCTTTCTGCTCCTACATACAGAGGGGTCACTTATCCACAGCCTCCTGCCTGTAGATTGTTTCTATGAAATATATGTATGGCTAACAAACCTCCCCCATCATATTACTTACTTGTCTCCCCATAATTTCTTCATCATGTCCTCCACTTTCTTGGCTCGCTCTGCTGGAGGAAGCTTTGCCTTCTCACCTTTGGAAGCAAATTTGGCGATATACATTTCTGCAAACTGCTTGAGGGTGAAGGCCCAACCGTGCAAACCAGAGCCAAAGCCAACCGTGCCGATCACAGGGTCGATCTATTAATGTAAGAATGGGGAGTTACAGAGATGACAGTGGTTTAAGCTGCCCTCTGCTGGCAGATATAAGACCCAATAGCTGAGTGGAGCTGGGGATCACCTCACCATGATGTTGCCCATGGGACCGCTTTCTCCCTCCCCGTATGTAGAGATGATGACGTTGACGTTCTCCACTATCCTCTGGAAGGTCAGGTACAATTCCTCGGGTTCCAGCTGCAGCTCCAGCAGTGCTCGGTCCATTTTGTTCATCATGAGAACTGGCTTGATCCGTTCAGCAATGGCTTGTCGCAACACCGTTTCAGTCTGAACGCAAACACCTAAAAACAGAGGAGGCACAAACACATGGATAAGAAACAGAGGGTTCAAGAGCTGGGGATGCAGATGTGCAAAGATCTAGAAGGATCCACTATGAGTCACAACTCCTAAATTCATCCCTTTGGTGAGGGGTGCCGTACACCCACTTTGCTTTCAGGTTGACATTTGGGCCTTCCCTTGTGCACTGCAAAAATGGAGGTCAAAAATGATGGCAAAAACGCAAAAAAGTAAAAGATCTCCAGCAATTTTCAAGAACCAACAGTCCACCCTACACCCTGTACACCTTCATATGGTGCACTTGATCGCCAACTCTCCCCAATCTCCCCATACATACACATGCTTGGATTTAAGGGGCACACCCGGGAAAACAAGAATTAGGTTTAATAGCAAAACATGCCCGATGTTTGTGCCCCCTGCTATCATCAGGATCTGGGAGGCCACTCAGTGCACATCCAACATACAAAAGGTTTTCAGATTTTCAGAGACAACCCCTTGTGTGCAGGCAGCAACAAACTGCTTTACTCCCCCCTCAGTGTCTGCGCCACTGCTCCTGGTGTGATTGTCTGCAGTGCTGACTTAACATTCACAGCGCTGCAACCAGTCAGTGTCTCTGAATACATCCCACCATTATCTCTGGCACAGCTGCTAAGCTCACCCGCTGCACCCGAGGAAAGTATAACATGGTGAGTTGATTGGCATAACTAGGACAATAACTCGGATAGGTGGAAAGTGCATGATCATTACAGTCCTCTGCTGCGGTGATGAATGGGACCCTAAGAAGAATCCGCACAGCAGCACATCTCCTTACCTGATACACAGTCCACAACCACAAGTGCTCCGTCTGTAACGCGGAGAGCGGCCGTCACTTCTGATGAAAAGTCCACGTGCCCGGGGGAATCGATCAAGTTTATAAGGAACCCAGAGCCATCCTTGCACTGTTTGATAAAGGCCAAGTCGTCGTCCGAGAGCTCGTAGTACATGGAGATTGCCCTGTAAGGGAGACAAGAACCTGATTAGGGCGGTGTTAAGGCATGAGCTTAAAGGCATGGTGCACCATACAAAATGTTGACTCATTCATAGATTACTGGTGGTCAGTCAGAGACGCTGGGGCTCAGTTCTCCATTTATTGAGACAAAATGCAGTTTGTGGATCATGGTTCCTTCTACAGGAGCATCTCAATGAATTAGAATATCAAAAAGTTTATTTATTTCAGTAATTTAACACATAAAATGAAACCCATGTACTATATGGAGTCATTACAAGCAGATCCGTATCAAGTGTTTATTTCTGTTAATGTTGATGATTATGGCTTACAGCCAACAAAAACCCAAAGGTCATTATCTCAAAATTAAAGCAGGGAGGTATGAAGGGTTAAAAACTGCACTGCCGTATTCCACGAGACATCAAAGGCTGAATATAATATTGATTTATTAGTCAACACGTTGCATGGCAACATGATATTGATTTGTCCTGAGGAAAGGGCCAGGGAGCCGTGAAACGTGGGCAGCACAGTGGCTCAGTGCAGGCTTGCAGCGCTGAGGTCCAGGGTTCAATTCCCATGAAGGACAACATCTGCAAGGAGTTTATATGTTCTTCCCCTGTTTGTGTAGGTTTCTTCCGGGCACTCCGGTTTCCTCCCACATTGCAAAGAGATACTGATAGAATGTTTAGATTGTGAGCCTCAGCATTACTGATGTATGTAAAGTGCTATGAAATTAACCCTGATGTTCTGTTCGGGTTATAGTGACCCGTAGACAATTTTTTGTGGCCCTGTAGATATTTTTCTATAAGTTTCTAAAACTTGAGGTTACTTGACGTTTCCTCATTTGGGGGAACCTATCTATGAGTATTTTTTTTATTTTTTTGTGTGTTTACTTTTAGCTACACACCGATTCGTACACTTGTCGTGTTCGGGTCATAGTGACCCGGCATAATTTTTTACAGCTGTGAGGCCATATTTTCAGTGAAATAAAGGAGTTATAACCTCAGTTGGGTCTATTTATTGCATCTACTATTGTATATCAATTTATTTATTTCCTAAATTATTTCAATGGGGTTGTACACACGATCTGCCGGGTGTATGCATTAAGATCGCACCATAAAAATGGCTTTATATTGATTATTTTGGGTGCGCAGTCTATACTAAAATGTAGAGCGCATCCAGAGAGATCAGTAGGTGTGCACTACACGTGTATATTCTGCGCAGGGCGCGCTGTGTAAGAGGGCCTTATTTTGTAAAGCTGAGCTCTAAAGGCCTCCAAATGAGTTTTTTCAAAAACTTGGAAAAGCACTGGTTAGGCCGTATATTGAGGAAAGAAAGGAAACACCCAGAACGGAAGGAGCAGCACGTCTTGTACAGAGCATCCAGGAACATGCTCAGGAAAGTGAAACCATGGCCTCCACAACCACTTCTACCCCACGGGCTCTACCAGCGGTGCTTCAAGAATAAAAAGAAAAAGGTGCAGATATTGCCCTTATTCTTGTGATAATAAAACAAGTATTACATGTTCTGGATGCCAAAAATTCTTATGCAAAGCCCATGTTTATTGTTCTTCATGCAAGAATACATAAAGTAATGCATGTGAACATTCAAATTGAAGTGTTTATTATCTTTAACTTTTTTTTCACAAAATATTTGATTTGCTTGTTTTGGTTTGGTTTTTTTACATGTGTAGTTTGCTATTTTTAGTTTTTTCTTTATAAAAAAAAAAAAAAAAAAAAAAAAAAAAAAAAGATTTCAATTTCATTTTTCTTTTTTATTTCCAAACATGTTCCCATACAGTCTAGTAAGCACAAGGTATAAAAATAATTTAGAGTATCTAAAATCAAGATTTAATAAACCGGGTCATAGTGACCCAGGAGCAATACAAGTGTATAGTTCATGGAAACAGAACAGCAGGGTTAATAGCGCTATATAATTGAATACATTTTCTAATATTATATTCACCCTTTGATGTCTCGTGGAATACAGCAGCGTGGTGTTTAACCCTTCATCTTCCCTACTCTATACGCACCACGCTGGTGACTTCAGCAGCCGTGATCTGCTTTTATAGTGGTTGTGACTCTCACAACCACACAAGGTGAAGCCTCCGATACATAGTTAGGTCATATTTTATCTCTCAGACCCTTCATCCTTCCTACTTTAATTTTCTGAGATAATGACCTTTGGGTTTTCATTGGCTGTAATCCATAATCATCAACATTAACAGAAATAAATCACTCTGTTTGTAATGACTTTATATAATATATGCGTTTCACTTTTTTTTGTATTGAATTACTATGGAGATGCACCCATATATATAGTTTACATTTGGGGCACAGAAATGCGACTTTGGTACCAGGAATAAGGTGTACGGGGCCCAATGTAACAGTATTATCCTGGAGAATCTATAGGAATCCTCCACAGAAGAAATATAAGTCGCCATGAAAAAAAACAGTAAGGCTAGGGCCACACTAGTGTTGTAGCCACCATCCGGGGGGGGAAGGGGGAAGAGCCGTCAAAAAGCAGGATTCTGGCCGCATTACCGTAGTGTAACACTGCCTTAACGCTACCAATAAATCCTATAAGTGACAGACTCCCGAGCGCATGTAAACGCAGGCATATAAGTGCTGGAGTTTATAATCTTGCGCTATTTTGTAGCGCACAGGAAAACGCGGAAAGTAGAGTTTTGCTGTGCCCTATCAAAGAGCGCAAAATTTCAAACTCCAGCACTTATGTGCCTTAGTTTGCATGCGCTCAGGAGTCTGTCACCTATAGGATTCTATTGGTAGCGTTAAGGCAGTGTTACACTACGGTAACGCTGTGTTAACATGGCCAGAATCCTGCTTTTTGACGGACCCCCCCGGAGGGAGGCCACACTGTGGCCCTGACTGTAATGTTGGCCAAAAACCCTCATACGATCCAAATATTGGCCAAAAACCTTCATACGATCCAAATATGTGTATGTGGGCGAATATTCTCTGACAGATTGTAGGGTAAAGGTGCCACCAGAGACGTCCAAAGGCAGCTTCCACTCCTCACACTTGTATGACCAGCTGCTGTCCCTTAATTCTACCCAGAGCTCCGGTCAGGTAAGGTTACTTAGGCACCTTAAAGGATTATTATCCATCTCCATCGATGGATATTGCCTAATAGTTCTTGTAAAAAATATTAAATAAAAAACACACAATTTTTGCAATTTGCTGCTTAACATTTCCAGCCGTTCTTGAGACATTCACTTTTCCTTTGTTTACATCTTGTTGCTTTGGAAACCGACCACATGTTTTCTCTAGCTTGTAAGTACTGTGCTGACGTTGGATGATGGCAGCGATCACAGCCAGCTTCTATATACTGCGCCGGTTCTGCTGTCTGCACTGGTGGTCGGATTCCAAGGCAACAAGATGATAACAAAAGGAAAAAAGTGTTAAAGGGAATCTGTCAGGTCAAAAATCAACATGTAACCGATATCATTTTCTAATTTCTCTCTATTAATGTATTTATTATTTATGCTTCCCTCCTATCCTGTGTAAATCTTAAAATAAAAGATTAATTCCATTTGGCAATCACAGTGAGTGATCGCTTAGTTCTCTGCTGCCCACTACCCAGGGAATGAATATTCATGTAGTGACATCATTGCCCTGCCCTCCTCCGGTCTGTATATTGTTTGGTCGGCTCTCCAGGCGCAGGCACTCATTGCAGACACACGAGAATGGAGGGGGGAGGAGGTGTGTTCTCTTAGCAGTTGCACATCTGACATCTGAGGCATGTGTGTAGCGTGTGCTCCGCTATATTTCTTTGTATTTATATGAACCTTTGCTCAGCAGATACACACATCACATGTATGCAGGAAAACAAATGTACATATAAACAGAAATCTGTCACAGACAGCACAGGCCAGTGATGTTACTACAAGAGTTGTAGCACAACCCCCCACCTCAAACCCCCTCCCCAGCAGCCTGCAGAAGCTTGAGATTTAGGCTACTTTCACACTGGCTATTTTGGAATCTGTGGGTGTACAGGAAAACCCTGTATGTGCATGGATTCCCACGCACCAGGCAAACTGGATTCTGCAAGTGGCATCCGTTTGCACACTTTTCATGGATTCGTAGGATCCATAATGATATACCCCTAGGGGGTGTGTCATTAACAACTGCGTGCTGCACAATTCATGCGACACAGCCTGGAAGTATGGATCCATACTCTCTGTGCCCATAGGCACTCATCCTTAATTTCCACGCGGTGCCACGGATCAGTGTGGATCCACGGCATCACGTTACTTTTTGCCGAGACCAAAACATATCTTGATACATTTTTAGTCTTAGTGAACACGGTTTTTCCATGGATCCACAGCAAAACAGTGACACCAGAATGCCCACGGAAGTGTTTTCCGTCTCCATTTCAAGACAATGGGGCTGAAAACTGATCCGTGAGCATCCTGTTTGTCACGGATGCATACTGATGCAGTGTGAAAGCAGCCCAAGTGTAACTTAAGCCCAGCGCACAGAGGGGAGAGACAGAATACCAGCTTGGATAGGCATGGATGTTTAAATAACATTTACATGCTGTGACTCTCAGGAGTCAGGTCAATTACTTTCACTGCTGTCTGCTGGGTGTGCAAGTACTTGTAGCAAGAGAACTCAAGAGTACATTAATGATTTTTACATATTCTGAAAGATCTGTCAGAGCACTTTTCAAGGACACTATTAGTATAATATTAAATGGACTCCATCAGTATCACAAGAACGGATGAACATTTTAATAAGCAGTAAATTGCCCTACTGGACAATACAGATTTACAAAGATGGGAATAACCCCTTTAAGAAGTTCATCATTGACCATTACTCTTAAATCAGGAGGTGAGAAGCTAAAGATGTCCCATGTGTTGGCCGCTTGCCTCCTGCTATTGTCCCATTACCTAGGTCAGTCCGCCTGCACAATACCATGTCTGCAGCGCCACTTAGAAGCCTTGAGATCTGGAAAAGGTCTCACATTTTGGCTACATTTAAAGTTATCACCAAAGAAATATAGCGAGTTTCTGCAGCCCTGACAGTCCCGATGTTTCTGGGTCCCGGGATCAGTCGCATGTAGGATCAGGACGGGCCGTGTGAGATTAGTCATTCTGCCTGATATTGATACACGAGCTTCTGGTTGTGGAAATGTCCCGCAAATGAAGGCAGAGTCTAAAAATACCCGCAGCTTATTGCCCTGGACTCCACGCCTCTGCCTGCAGAGTGTAGCTACAAAAATAAAGTCACAAGAGTGAAATGTATCCCTGCGATGGAGATACCTAATCCTGCAGCTGGGGAGGGTGAAAGAAAGTCCTCCTGACTCGGCACAAATGGGGGCTGCAGAGGACCCATAGAGAAGGCCTCCATCTCCTATACAGTGAGGATCCCCATAGAGGAGAAGGCCTAGATCTCCCATACAGCGAGGACCCCATAGAGGAGAATTCCTGTATCCCCCATACAGCGAGGACCCAATAGAGCAGAAGGCCTCCACCTGACATACTGCCAGGACCCCAGAGGGGAGAAAGCCTCCACCCTCCATATTGCCAGGACCCCAGTGGGGAGAAAGCATCCACCCGCCATACTGCCAGAACCCCAGAGGGGAGAAAGCATCCACCCGCCATACTGCCAGGACCCCAGAGGGGAGAAAGCCTCCACCCGCCATACTGCCAGGACCCCAGAGGGGAGAAAGCCTCCACCCGCCATACTGCCAGGACCCCAGAGGGGAGAAAGCCTCCACCCGCCATACTGCCAGGACCCCAGAGGGGAGAAAGCCTCCACCCGCCATACTGCCAGGACCCCAGAGGGGAGAAAGCCTCCACCCGCCATACTGCCAGGACCCCAGAGGGGAGAAAGCCTCCACCCGCCATACTGCCAGGACCCCAGAGGGGAGAAAGCCTCCACCCGCCATACTGCCAGGACCCCAGAGGGGAGAAAGCCTCCACCCGCCATACTGCCAGGACCCCAGAGGGGAGAAAGCCTCCACCCGCCTCACTGCCAGGACCCCAGAGGGGAGAAGTCCACATCTTCCATGGATGCCATGTTTTCCCTGCACCCCTCTGTTCTACTGCTCCCCAGATTACCTCTGTGCCCCCTGTTCTACTGCTGCCCAGGTTAACGCAGCGCCAGCCCACACAGTCTATTGGTAAAAGTAAAAAGTAGTAAATCCGCAGCAGAATGGAGTGAGCTTGACCGGTCCGGTAAACACTTACGTAGATTTAATAGTGATGCAGCGTTCTTGTTCGTCTTTGCGGGTGTCTGTGAAACGCGTCTCTCCGGCTCTGGCAGAAGCGATGATGCCGGCTTTACACACCAGGGAGTCGGTCAGAGTGGATTTACCATGGTCGACATGAGCAATAACAGACATATTTCTGATGTTGGACTTTTTGTCCATGATCGCTCGGATCTGGTCTACTGTGAAGTTCACCTATCATGGAAACAAAAAGGAACTTAATAATGTTCAGAAAAAAAAACAAAAAACGACCATTCTCTGTAACACACACAACAGACAACATGGAGGACGCACTGCTACAACATTAGATCCTCCACGATCCACAGCAGGATCCCATATAAAACACTTCAGCCTACCCTCCTATGTGTATGTTTTGCTTCCTTTCTGGAGCTAAATTCACCCGGCCGCAGCTTACTACATCTCTTGTACAGTATTAACATGTGAGATTAGAAAAACTCAGGCAATTATTCAATCATTTCCATAGCATTAAACAATGCCAACCATTACTTTGCAAACCCTCTATGAAAGCATCAGGCCCCCAGTAAACCTCACCCCATCGCCTCGGAGTCTGGAGGACCAGCAGGGTCAAGGCCTCTGCTGAAACATAGGGACCCAGCTGTCTGTTCCTCAACCAAAGGTTCAGTTCACCCCTATACTAGAACTGCAGTAGAAGGGCCCAGGGAACCCTAATGAACCCCACACCAAGAAGGGGCAGCCAAAAGGAGCATCACACCCCGAAAAAATCCTTGTAGCAAACACCCATGGAGAGTGAGCACACAGAGATGAATAATGAAGAGCCGTGTGACCACAGAGCAGACATCTGACATTACACAAGTTCACTGATATTTGCTGTAGCCATGAGAATACAGCACACGAGCAAACGCTCCCAAAGGAGTCTGTAAAACCCCCAGACCGCCATGGGCTCCGCCACATAACACCACCATACACATCAAACAGCTGTCAGGTGCTTTCTCTGAGCACATCTCCTGCGGCTCTCCCATATACAGGAGCACTCCTGTTCTCAGGACATTGGCCAGAGGCTTCTTTGCTGGAGAACAATGTGATCGGCAGTCAGAAATCGTACTTGTGCCACCCACATCTCCCCTGATCAGCAGATGCCCGGCGCCCATTTTACACATTAGACAGTATGGGGGGCCTTCACCCTCGAAGGCTGCATTAGGCCCACAATAAAGGTCCAGAGCACCTAAGGACAACAAGAGTCACAATGATGTCACTATACTCAGCTGAGTCATGCTGGACTGCAGGAAAACTATTATGGGTGGAGTCGGAATCAGGAAGATTGAGGAGTCGGATTTGTGGCTTACTGATTTCACAGCCATGGTTGTGTAGTCGGATGTTTGACTCAAGGTACCGTTACACGGTACGAGATTGTGAACGATACCGCTGAAACGTCACGGGTGTGGAGTCGTTCAAACGACATCGTTAGGACGTCGTTGTGTGCGACACTGAGATACGACCACGATAAATCATTGGATCGCTGATCGCAGATTAGAGAACATGTTATCAAATCAGACGATCCACGATCAGCCAACCTGCAGCATCATTGTGTGTGACACCGCGATAACGTTTACGACTTCTTACATTCACATCAGTGAACAAGTATCGTTCGCTGGGTGGTGCAAACAATAGCTGCTCGCTGGATCGTTGGTGAGTCGTCCACGATATCTAGACGTGTGACATCTCACCAATGATGTCAAAAAGATGTCCTAACGACAGCGCTCCCCCGAGATCATTAGTGATATCGTTTCAACATTGAAGCGTGTAATGGTACCTTTACAGACTCCACAGACCTGGGGTGAGGGGACACCAACATCATGCAGAGGTACACAGCTAAGTGGGGGCCATATGCACTGCACCAGCAGAATAGTGAGTGCAGCTCTGGAGTATAAAATAACATAAGTAATGTCATTTATATAGTGTGTTCTGCATTGACTGATCTTGCCACCCATAATCGAGCACAGGCCCATAGATTATAAATAATCGCAGTGTCAGGTCCACACATAAAACCATAGTAACAATAATGTACGTTCTCCAAGCAGCAGGTACAATTGTCGCACATCTTCATCATTACTGTACAAGACAATCGCTGAGGGATGGGATCATTAATATATCATCACATGGTGACATCCAGAACAAGTGACAGGTCAGGACACACAGGCTCCTATATGGAGAGGGATGGACTGCAGCAACAGGGACCGAGATAGAGGACTGAGAGGAACGTCGTCTTCTCTTATCACAGAGGACACTGTCAGTGGGACAGATGGACAGACTACAGTCATGAAATCCACACTGCAGTTTAAGGTCATAGACACCAGAACACGACCCCCACTACAGTATCAAGGGCCTCTCTCCCCCCAATGTCAGGAGACCCCCTCGGGCCCCTCTCTCTCTCTGTGTCAGGAGACCCCCTCGGGCCCCTCTCTCTCTCTGTGTCAGGAGACCCCCTCGGGCCCCTCTCTCTCTCTGTGTCAGGAGACCCCCTCGGGCCCCTCTCTCTCTCTGTGTCAGGAGACCCCCTCGGGCCCCTCTCTCTCTCTGTGTCAGGAGACCCCCTCGGGCCCCTCTCTCTCTGTGTCAGGAGACCCCCTCGGGCCCCTCTCTCTCTCTGTGTCAGGAGACCCCCTCGGGCCCCTCTCTCTCTCTGTGTCAGGAGACCCCCTCGGGCCCCTCTCTCTCTCTGTGTCAGGAGACCCCCTCGGGCCCCTCTCTCTCTCTGTGTCAGGAGACCCCCTCGGGCCCCTCTCTCTCTCTGTGTCAGGAGACCCCCTCGGGCCCCTCTCTCTTCTGTGTCAGGAGACCCCCTCGGGCCCCTCTCTCTCTCTGTGTCAGGAGACCCCCTCGGGCCCCTCTCTCTCTCTGTGTCAGGAGACCCCCTCGGGCCCCTCTCTCTCTCTGTGTCAGGAGACCCCCTCGGGCCCCTCTCTCTCTCTGTGTCAGGAGACCCCCTCGGGCCCCTCTCTCTCTCTGTGTCAGGAGACCCCCTCGGGCCCCTCTCTCTCTCTGTGTCAGGAGACCCCCTCGGGCCCCTCTCTCTCTCTGTGTCAGGAGACCCCCTCGGGCCCCTCTCTCTCTCTGTGTCAGGAGACCCCCTCGGGCCCCTCTCTCTCTCTGTGTCAGGAGACCCCCTCGGGCCCCTCTCTCTCTCTGTGTCAGGAGACCCCCTCGGGCCCCTCTCTCTCTCTGTGTCAGGAGACCCCCTCGGGCCCCTCTCTCTCTCTGTGTCAGGAGACCCCCTCGGGCCCCTCTCTCTCTCTGTGTCAGGAGACCCCCTCGGGCCCCCTCTCTCTCTCTGTGTCAGGAGACCCCCTCGGGCCCCTCTCTCTCTCTGTGTCAGGAGACCCCCTCGGGCCCCTCTCTCTCTCTGTGTCAGGAGACCCCCTCGGGCCCCTCTCTCTCTCTGTGTCAAGAGACCCCCTCGGGCCCCTCTCTCTCTCTGTGTCAGGAGACCCCCTCGGGCCCCTCTCTCTCTCTGTGTCAGGAGACCCCCTCGGGCCCCTCTCTCTCTCTGTGTCAGGAGACCCCCTCGGGCCCCTCTCTCTCTCTGTGTCAGGAGACCCCCTCGGGCCCCTCTCTCTCTCTGTGTCAGGAGACCCCCTCGGGCCCCTCTCTCTCTCTGTGTCAGGAGACCCCCTCGGGCCCCTCTCTCTGTGTCAGGAGACCCCCTCGGGCCCCTCTCTCTCTCTGTGTCAGGAGACCCCCTCGGGCCCCTCTCTCTGTGTCAGGAGACCCCCTCGGGCCCCTCTCTCTGTGTCAGGAGACCCCCTCGGGCCCCCTCTCTGTGTCAGGAGACCCCCTCGGGCCCCTCTCTCTGTGTCAGGAGACCCCCTCGGGCCCCTCTCTCTGTGTCAGGAGACCCCCTCGGGCCCCTCTCTCTGTGTCAGGAGACCCCTCGGGCCCCTCTCTCTCTCTGTGTCAGGAGACCTCTCGGGCCCCTCTCTCTCTCTGTGTCAGGAGACCCCTCGGGCCCCTCTCTCTGTCAGGAGACCCCTCGGGCCCCTCTCTCTGTCAGGAGACCCCTCGGGCCCCTCTCTCTGTCAGGAGACCCCTCGGGCCCCTCTCTCTGTCAGGAGACCCCTCGGGCCCCTCTCTCTGTCAGGAGACCCCTCGGGCCCCTCTCTCTGTCAGGAGACCCCTCGGGCCCCTCTCTCTCTCTCTGTGTCAGGAGACCCCTCGGGCCCCTCTCTCTCTCTCTGTGTCAGGAGACCCCTCGGGCCCCTCTCTCTGTCAGGAGACCCCTCGGGCCCCTCGGGTCCCTCTCTGTGTCAGGAGACCCCTCGGGCCCCTCTCTGTGTCAGGAGACCCCTTGGGCCCCTCTCTCTCTCTGTCAGGAGACCTCTCGGGCCCCTCTCTCTCTGTGTCAGGAGACCCCTCGGGCCCCCTCTTCTGTCAGGAGACCCCTCGGGCCCCTCTCTCTGTCAGGAGACCCCTCGGGCCCCTCTCTCTCTCTGTGTCAGGAGACCCCTCGGGCCCCTCTCTCTCTCTGTGTCAGGAGACCCCTCGGGCCCCTCTCTCTCTCTGTGTCAGGAGACCCCTCGGGCCCCTCTCTCTCTCTGTGTCAGGAGACCCCTCTCTCTCTCTCTGTGTCAGGAGACCCCTCGGGCCCCTCTCTCTCTCTGTGTCAGGAGACCTCTCGGGCCCCTCTCTCTCTCTCTGTGTCAGGAGACCCTCGGGCCCCTCTCTCGGTCAGGAGACCCCTCGGGCCCCTCTCTCGGTCAGGAGACCCCTCGGGCCCCTCTCTCTCTCTGTCAGGAGACCCCTCTCTCTCTCTCTGTGTCAGGAGACCCCTCGGGCCCCTCTCTCTCTTTGTGTCAGGAGACCCCATCCCACCCGGCCTCTCTCTCACAATGTCTCAGCCCTCATCGCTCCTTCCCTATATCTGGTGCAGTGTAGACAGACATGACAGGTGATCCCAGTATAAAATGGCCGCAGTACAGATAGCTGAGCGCTGGGAGCCGGGTCCCCGCCTGTATCTCCGGCCCGCCCTCTCCCCGTCCCGGTAACGGCTGTTCGCACTCACCATGGCGGCGGATGTCTCCGGATTCCCCGGGCAGAGCGAAGCAAGAGCCGCCTCACAGCTGGAGGACTCGGGAAGAAGGAGGAGGGGCGGGGCGATGACGTCACTCACAGGCTACAGCACAAGGGCTGCTGGGAGAAAGGGGTGGGGCAGGGCCTTGCTGACACTGTATCCATGGCAACCTGACGCAGCCTTCGCTGCAGCGGGGACTGTACCCTGCCGCAGCCAGTGCAGAGCGCGGGGCATGCTGGGAGAGATGTGTGCACGGCTCTGTACAGCCTGACAGTGCCGCACTGCTGCATAGCCTGCTGCTGAGGATGACATCAGGGGAGAGCAGGCCACTATACCGCCTGTATGACCCCATACACACACAACAGGGAGACTCAGACCAGACCCCCTAGACCAGACCCTGCACCCAAATCAGACCCCTATACCAGACCCTGCACCCAAATCAGACCCCCTATACCAGACCCTGCACCCAAATCAGACCCCCTATACCAGACCCTGCACCCAAATCAGACCCCCTATACCAGACCCTGCACCCAAATAAATGGAGACTCTGATCAGACCCCCTATACCAGACCCTGCACTCAAATACAGGGAGACTCTGATCAGACCCCCTATACCAGACCCTGCACCCAAATAAATGGAGATTCTGATCAGACCCCTATACCAGACCCTGCACTCAAATACAGGGAGACTCTGATCAGACCCCCTATACCAGACCCTGCACCCAAATCAGACCCCCTATACCAGACCCTGCACCCAAATCAGACCCCCTATACCAGACCCTGCACCCAAATAAATGGAGACTCTGATCAGACCCCCTATACCAGACCCTGCACTCAAATACAGGGAGACTCTGATCAGACCCCCTATACCAGACCCTGCACCCAAATAAATGGAGATTCTGATCAGACCCCCTATACCAGACGCTGCACCCAAATAAATGGAGACTCTGATCAGACCCCCTATACCAGACCCTGCACCCAAATAAATGGAGACTCTGATCAGACCCCCTATACCAGACCCTGCACCCAAATCAGACCCCCTATACCAGACCCTGCACCCAAATAAATGGAGACTCTGATCAGACCACCTATACCAGACCCTGCACCCAAATACAGGGAGACTCTGATCAGACCCCCTATACCAGACCCTGCACCAAATAAATGGAGATTCTGATCAGACCCCCTATACCAGACCCTGCACCCAAATAAATGGAGACTCAGATCAGACCCCCTATACCAGACCCTGCACCCAAATAAATGGAGACTCTGATCAGACCCCCTATACCAGACCCTGCACCCAAATAAATGGAGACTCAGATCAGACCCCCTATACCAGACCCTGCACCCAAATAAATGGAGACTCTGATCAGAATCCCTATACCAGACCCTGCACCCAAATAAATGGAGACTCTGATCAGACCCCCTATACCAGACCCTGCACCCAAATAAATGGAGACTCAGATCAGACCCCCCTATACCAGACCCTGCACCCAAATAAATGGAGACTCTGATCAGACCCCCTATACCAGACCCTGCACCCAAATACAGGGAGACTCTGATCAGATCCCCTATACCAGACCCTGCACCCAAATAAGTGAAGACTCTGATCAGACCCCCTATACCTGACCCTGCACCCAAATCAGACCCCCTATACCAGACCCTGCACCCAAATCAGACCCCCTATACCAGACCCTGCACCCAAATAAATGGAGACTCTGATCAGACCACCTATACCAGACCCTGCACCCAAATACAGGGAGACTCTGATCAGACCCCTATACCAGACCCTGCACCCAAATAAATGGAGATTCTGATCAGACCCCCTATACCAGACCCTGCACCCAAATAAATGGAGACTCAGATCAGACCCCCTATACCAGACCCTGCACCCAAATAAATGGAGACTCTGATCAGACCCCCTATACCAGACCCTGCACCCAAATAAATGGAGACTCAGATCAGACCCCCTATACCAGACCCTGCACCCAAATAAATGGAGACTCTGATCAGACCCCCTATACCAGACCCTGCACCCAAATAAATGGAGACTCTGATCAGACCCCCTATACCAGACCCTGCACCCAAATAAATGGAGACTCAGATCAGACCCCCTATACCAGACCCTGCACCCAAATAAATGGAGACTCTGATCAGACCCCCTATACCAGACCCTGCACCCAAATACAGGGAGACTCTGATCAGATCCCCTATACCAGACCCTGCACCCAAATAAGTGAACACTCTGATCAGACCCCCTATACCAGACCCTGCACCCAAATAAATGGAGACTCAGATCAGATGTCGAGCCCACTGGGACGAGGGTACTCAGTACCGGACCGTGTCTGCTTCAGGGGAATGTCATAGGGTCCCTGGCAAATAAAAGGGTGTATTTACAGGGGAGAATAGTCTATCGTGATGCCACCCACTGTCTGCAGCCACTAATGGGGCCGCTGCTGCTGCAGAACCTCCGGGGATGATGTAGTAGCAGCTGAGATGGAATAGTTCCAGTGGGCAGAACTAGGTTCCCCGGGGCAGTGATGGTAAAGTCTATGATGGAGGTGAATAGTGGAGACAGGTTAAGGAACACACACTCACGTTTTGTAGTTTCCAAAGCTTTACTGGGGACGTACTAAAAAGAATGAAAAAAAGGAATAAATAAAAAGAATGAAGATAATAACTTATTATAGAAACATTATGTAGATGTATAAAAGGTTTCTTGGGTATCTTAGACATGGAAAGAACACTATCCCATATAACCAGGTGTATATTATGTTACCTGAGCATTACAGGTGTGGAATGAACATGAAATTTCTGTAGATAATAGGAGAATGAACACATATCCCATATAACCAGGTGTATATTATGTTACCTGAGCATTTTAGGTGTGGAATGAACATGACATATATGTAGATAATAGGAAAATGAACACATACACCTGGTTATATGGGATATATTATGTTAACTGAGCATTTTAGGTGTGGAATGAACATGAAATATCTGTAGATAATAGGAGAATGAACACATATCCCATATAACCAGGTGTATATTATGTTACCTGAGCATTATAGGTGTGGAATGAAGATTAAATATCTGTAGATAATAGGAAAATGAACACATCTATTATACAGTCATGGCCAAAAGTTTTTTTTTGTGTTTGTCTGATGTTTATATCACATACAGAAATATAATTGCAATCATATTATGATACCAAAAGGTTACATTGACAGAATGAGTTAATGCAGCAAGTCAATATTTGCAGTGTTGACCCTTCTTCTTCAGGACCTCTGCAATTCTCCCTGGCTGCTCTCAATCAATTTCTGGACTAAATCCTGACTGATAGCCGTCCATAGATTGTTGACTGAGGTGCAATCTTTGTAGCTGCGATACTCTTCCGTTAGGCCATTTTTGTGCAGTGCAATGATGGCTGCACGTGTTTCTTTAGAGATAACCATGGTTAACTGAAGAGAAACAATGATACCAAGCACCAGCCTCCTTTTAAAGTGTCCAATGGTGTCATTCTTACTTAATCATGACTGATTTATCGCCAGCCCTGTCCTCATCAACACCCACACCTGTGTTAATGGAACAATCACTAAAACGATGTTAGCTGCTCCTTTTAAGGCAGGACTGCAATGATGTTGAAATGTGTTTTGGGGTTAAAGTTCATTTTCTAGGCAAATATTGACTTTGCAAGTAATTGCTGTTAAGCTGATCACTCTTTATGACATTCTGGAGTATATGCAAATTGCCATTAGAAAACCTGAAGCAGTAGACTTTGTAAAAATTAATATTTGTATCATTCTCAAAACTTTTGGCCATGACTGTATAATTGTCTAAGGGTTTTTTGAGTGTGTATGTCGCCGAAATCGCACGCCAAACAGAGGCAGCTCATGGGTTGCCGGCGACCAATGAGCACAGACTATGCAAATAGGGGCAAGAATTCAAAGTTCGAATTTCGCGCCTATTTGCAGCCTGGCGAGAGCAGCGCTTTAGCGCCGCTGTTGCCGGGATACATGGTGGCCGCAGCTTCGGCTCTCCTCACAGCCCCCCGCTTCCCCTGCCCCCGTTCCCCGCGGCCCTCCCGCTTCTCCTGCCCCCCGCTCCTCCTGGCCCCCCCCCCCCCCGTTCCTCATGCCTCCCCACGGTGATAATGGATACTCACCCTCCGCCGGCTCGCTGCTCTACCTCCGTCTTCTAGCTTCTAGAGGGCTTGAGGACCTGTCAGCTGATTGGTTTCCCCGGCAACGACAGGTCCTGCCATGGGAGCTTCCAGACGGAGGTGGACGGGTGAGTATCCTCACATCCTGCCCCCCCCGCTGCCACCATCCTGCCCCCCGACCAGCTCCATCCTGCCCCCCCCGCCAGCCCCACCCTGCCCCCCCGCCGCTCCATCCTTCCCCGCCCCCCAACCGCTCCATCCTGCCGGCACCATCCAGTTCCCCCCCTGCCGCCTCCATCCTGCTCCACCCGCCGGCTCCATCCGGCCCCCCCCGCCGGCTCCATCCTGCCCCCCGCCGGCACCATCCTGCTCCGCCAGCTCCATCCTACCCCGCTCGCTCTATACTGCTCTGCTCGCTCCATCCTGCCCCGCTCGCTCCATCCTGCCTCGCTCGCCACCATCCTGCCCTCCCCCGCCACCATCCAGCTCCTCTGGCTGCATCCTGCCCCGCTCACTCCATCCTGCTCAGCTCACTCTATCCTGCCCCGCTCCCACCATCCTGCCCCGCCGGCTCCATCCTACCCCGCCGGCTCCATCCTGCCCCACTTGCTCCATCCAGCCCCCCCGCCAGTATCCTGCCCCCCACCACCATCCTGCCTTGCTCGCCACCATCCTGCCCCGCTTGCTCCATCCTGCCCCCCCCCACCATGCTGCCCCGCTCGCCCCCATCCTGCACCGCCGGTTCCATCCTGCCCCGCTCCCACTATCCTGCCCCGCCAGCTCCATCCTGCCCCGCCACCACCATCCTGCCCTGCTCGCTCAATCCTGACCCGCTTGCTCCATCCTGCCCCATTCGTCACCATCCTGCCCCCCCGCCACCATCCTGCTCTTCCGGTTCCATCCTACTCCGCTCGCCACCATCCTGCCCCGCCGGCTCCATCCTGCCCCGCCAGCTTCATCCTGCCCCGCCGCCACTATCCTGCCCTGCTCGCTCCATCCTGCCCCCTCCAGCCACCATCCTGCCCCCCCCCCCCCCGAGCCACCATCCTGCCCCTCCGGCTCCATCCTGCCCTGCTCCCTCCATCCTGCCCCGTTCGCTCCATCCTGATCCCCTCTGCCTCCATTCTGCCCCCCTCTGCCTCCATCCTGTCCCCTTCTGCCTCCATCCTGCCCCGCCCCCCGGTTCCATCCTGCCCCGTAGTTCATCTTCATTCCACACCTAAAATGCTCAGGTATTATAATATACACCTGGTTATATGGGATATGTGTTCATTCTTCTTATCTACATATATTTCATCTTCATTCCACACCTAAAATGCTCAGGTAACATAATATACACCTGGTTATATGGGATATGTGTTCATTCTTCTATTATCTACAGATAGTTCATCTTCATTCCACACTTAAAATGCTCAGGTAGCATATTATACACCTGGTTATATGGGATATGTGTTCATTTTCCTATTATCTACAGATATTTCATCTTCATCCACACCTAAAATGCTCATGTAACATAATATACACCTGATTATATGGGATATGTGTTCATTTTCCTATTATTTACAGATATTTCATCTTCATTCCACACTTATAATGCTCAGGTAACATAATATACACCTGGTTATATGGGATATGTGTTCATTCTCCTATTATCTACAGATATTTCATCTTCATTCCACACCTAAAATGCTCAGGTAACATAATATACACCTGGTTATAATATACACCTGGTTATATGGGATATGTGTTCATTCTTCTATTATCTACAGATAGTTCTTCTTCATTCCACACCTATAATACTCAGGTAACATAATATACACCTGGTTATATGGGATATGTGTCCATTCCATGTCTAAGATTCCCAATAAACCTTTTTTACATCTACA
Source organism: Allobates femoralis (assembly GCA_033576535.1). Lineage (NCBI taxonomy): Eukaryota > Metazoa > Chordata > Amphibia > Anura > Aromobatidae > Allobates > Allobates femoralis. The sequence continues at coordinate 828,312,078 of JARQOC010000003.1, read as the reverse complement.
TAATCTTTCGGTAATAAATAATTATCTTCATTCTTTTTATTTATTCCATTTCTTCATTCTTTTTAGTATGTCCCGCTTTACTGCGATGTTATTGCAGATCGTCCACGGAGTCTGTACGGGGCCGGGTTTTCCTCCCACCCTGTCCGGGTCATCAGCTTCCTTGTGCTGCGCTGTGTGTGTGTGTCCTGGCTGCTGCGTCTAGCTGAGCTTCTGGGACTGTCTCACTCTCTCTCTGTTCTGCTGGTACCACTTGGCTAGGCAACTTGAAGGGATCCTGTCACCTCCAAAACGCCTCCTAAGCTATCAAAACATGTCCCTGCACCATCCTATCACTAATCTCACACTTCTTTTGTCTCCTAAAAGCATCCTGTGAAAGTGGAGAAAAACGTTTTAATACTCGCTCATTAGTGATTATAATTAGCAGGAGTTATATTCTTTAGTCACCAGGGGGTGTTGTTAGCAGCTACAGGATCCAGCCTCTCTCTGTGCTTAAGTGAAACTGAAACTAAAGGCAGGACTAATGATTTGCATTCTGTGAGTGATAGAGAGAGGGGAGGGCAATGCCTGCACATCACAGCAAACACACAGAGACAGGGTGGATCCTGGAGCTGCATAACAGCCCGCCTTGGTGACTATAAATATAGTCACTGCTAATGTCGGGCCCACTGGGACGGGGGTACTCGGTACCGATCCGGTCGGCTGCTGGGGAAGTCACGGGTGGTCCTGGTCCGGTCCGTGTCTCGGGATCGGCAATAAAAGGGGAATATTTACAGGGGATAGTCAGTCGTGACGCCACCCACTATATCCGGCCAGAGGTGGGGCCGCCGCTGCTGCAGAACCTCCGGGGATGATGGAATAGCAGCATAGATGGAATAGTTCCAGTGGGTAGAACTGTGTTCCCCGGGGCAGTAAGAGTTAAGTCTATTGTGGAATGTTCAGTACACTAAGGGTATGTGCACACTACGTCGGCTTTGTGCCGGTGGGCGGCTGGGCGGACCCGACAGGAAGCTCCGGAGCCGTCCACCGGCTTTCTGTCGGGTATGTGCGGCAGGAGACGGGCGGGTGTGCGGGCGGGTGCACAGCGGGTTAGCGCCGGCGGTTCTCCAGCGGCTGGAAGCAGCACATGATTCTGCTTGCAGCCGCTGCAGAACCGGCCGGATTATAGAACATGCTCATTCTTTGCTAACCCGCTGGGAACCCAGCGGGTTAGCAACGGATGAGCATGTGGAAACCGCCGGTGTGTGCACACCGGGGGTCGGTTTCAATAGGTTTATATGTTAACCCAAAAGCCGCTTTTGGATTAACATAAATTTACATAAACCTCATGGAAACCGACCGGCGGTTTCCGCGGCTAAACCTGCAGTAAACCTTCCTGTGTGCACATAGCCTTACTGTGCAGACGCTGCAGGGATCTCTCCTCAATGCTGGTGCTGACAGGTTGTGCTGTAGCTGTGCAGGTGGGAGAATCGTTGTAATCCTGTATGGAGGGAATGTCACTTAAGCAGATGGAATCAGACAAGAGAGGCAGATTCAGGGTCTCCGTGTTTACTCTCCAAGCTCTTCAAAGCACTTTACACTGCAGTTTACAGTTCAAGTACACTTCTTACACGTCTCAGTTCAAGTGCACGGGCACACTCTGCCTCTCCCTTTACCCCCTGCAGCCAGGCCTCTCTCTCTCTTTGTGACTCCTCACAGTTTCTCTGTGTCCTTTCCGGGCTGTTTACGTTCTCTGGGTTCACTTGGTGTGTGTAACGCCGGACAGTATGGCGGTGACTCGGGCCCTTGTGGGTCCTCCTCGTCGTCATTGAGCTGCCTGTCCTTTGGGTAGGGACCCTAACGTGTAGCTGTGGTCCCCTGTCGTGTTGTTTGAGGATCCGGATGAAACTACGGTCCTCTCTAGAGCCAACACTCTACTCAGCCCAGCCTCCAGTCCTCCTGGACGCAGGGGCGCCACACTAATTATAATCACTAATGAGTGAGTATTTAAAACGTTTTTCTCCACTTTCACAGGATGCTTTTAGGAGACAAAAGGAGTGTGAGATTAGTGATAGGATGCTGCAGGGACATGTTTTGATAGCTTAGGAGGCGTTTTAGAGGTGACAAGATCCCTTTGAGTCCTCTGTGCTGTGCTGACCCCGCCGTGTTGCTTTGCTCTGGTACTGTGGGTGTCTGGAGCCTCCACTACTCCTGGATTCACCGTGCTGTGTGTCAGTCACAGTACCGGATCCAGTGTCTGTTCTGTGCGCTCTTCTGGGGCGAGTGGGGATGGCGCTCAAGCTCCCAGATGTGTCTCTCTATTTGTAGTTCTTTCCCTCAGACCCTCACTAGGCCTGGAATCGTGAGCAGACTGCAGAGAAGCTTAGCACAACTCCTTTGACACTGCAGACTCTGTCAGTTCTCCCAGGTACTGAAACTAACTCTGCTCTTCACAGCACTACTCCGTGCTGCACTAAGCTACTTCCTGTGGACCTGGAGTATTTAAGAGAGCAGGTTGTGCTCCCCCTCCTGGCCCAGAGGTGCTAGTGTAAGTCAGTGTGTTGTGGTGAGGGATCCCGTGTGATGTTACTGTGGCACATTAACCCATGGGGTGCCACACAGACCCCTTATACCAGAACCTGCATCCAAATAACTGGAGACTCAGATCAGGTCCCCTATACCAGACCCTGCACCCAAAGACATACACCAGAGAACATGGAGACTTAGATCAGACCCCAAAATACGTACAATTAATCACTAACAAAATTCTTGGGTCTATTATCGTAAATATATCACTAGCCGCATAATCTCAATTTTTAACTAAACCAGATAAAGATCAACCGCAATTTCAACACCCCACTCGGGTTTTATAAATGCATATACGTTTTTATTACAAATAGATCAAATCACACAAGATAAAACCATCCCCTAAAACATCTCCAAGACAGTGTGGATACAGTTATACATTCATAATTACAGGCCTATATACCGTAACAGTACAATCAAACTATGTCAGCATACAATGGGTTTCAATCTATGCATAAATCCATACCTCCTTTCTCCCCTTTTGATGTCCTCATTGAGAACAGGGATACAGAAATGTATATTGTGACCATCTCATACCCACCATATTGCAAGTATTTATAAGTTAGATTGTTATCATACCGCACCACACTGCCCAGCACCTCAAGGTTTCGCTCACCGCTTCGTCAGGAGGCCCAAAATACGTACAAACTGCACCCAAAATGAAACTTAAACTACCGTATATACTCGTGTATAAGCCGACCCTTGTATAAGCCGACCCCCCTACTTTTGCCCCCAAAACCTGGGAAAACCTATTGACTCGTGTATAAGCCGAGGGTGGACCCCAGCACAGGTATACAGCCCCCAGCAGTGTGGTATACAGGCCCCCCCAGTGGTAGTATACAGTAGCCTCCCCAGTGGTAGTATACAGCAGCCTCACCAGTGGTATATACAGGCCCCAGCAGTATTACACCAGCCTCCCCAGTGGTATATACAGGCCCCAGCAGTATTACAGCAGCCTCCCCAGTGGTATATACAGGCCCTAGCAGTATTACAGCAGCCTCCCCAGTGGCATATACAGGCCCCAGCAGTATATACAGCAGCCCCAGTGGTATACAGCAGCCTCCCCAGTGGTATATACAGACCCCACCAGTATATACAGCAGCCCCAGTGGTATACAGGCCCCAGCAGTATATACAGCAGCCCCAGTGGTATACAGCAGCCTCCCCAGTGGTATATACAAACCCCAGCAGTATTACAGCAACCTCCCCAGTGGTATATACAGACCCCACCAGTATATACAGCAGCCCAGTGGTATACAGGTCCCAGCAGTATATACGGCAGCCCCAGTGGTATATAGCAGCCCCAGTGGTATAAAGCAGTCCCAGTGGTATATAGCAGCCCCAGGGGTATATAACAGCCCCAGTGGTATATAGCAGCCCCAGGGGTATATAGCAGCCCCAGTGGTATATAGCAGCCCCAGTGGTGTGGTATACAGCAGCCCCAGGGGTATATAACAGCCCCAGTGGTATATAGCAGCCCCAGGGGTATATAGCAGCCCCAGTGGTGTAGTATACAGCAACCCCAGGGGTATATAGCAGCCCCAGTGGTATATAGCAGCCCCAGGGGTATATATCAGCCCCAGGGGTATATAGCAGCCCCAGGGGTATATAGCAGCCCCAGTGGTGTGGTATACAGCAGCCCCAGGGGTATATAGCAGCCCCAGTGGTGTGGTATACAGCAGCCCCAGGGGTATATAACAGCCCCAGTGGTATACAGCAGCCCCAGGGGTATATAGCAGCCCCAGGGGTATACAGGCCCCAAATGCTGGCACTCGCCCTCCCTCTGTTGTAAGGCCCCCCCCGCTGCTTAACTTACCATCCCTGGTCTTCTGCACTGCACCGCGCCGGTCTTCTGTACTTCGTCCTCCATGCTCCCGTCCGGCTGCATCCGGGATCCCCGGCCGTCGCAGTAACGATGACGTCATCGTGCGACGGCCGGGAATCCCGGATGCAGCCGGACGGGAGCATGGAGGACGGAGCACAGAAGACCGGGGATGGTAAGTTAAGCAGCAGGGGGGCCCTTACCACACATGGGGGGCGAGTGCCAGCATTTGGGGACCACCAAGATTTATATTACCGTACTGACCCGTGTATAAGCCGAGGGGGGGACTTTTCAGCCCAATTTTTGGGCTGAAAAACTCGGCTTATACACGAGTATATACGGTATATACCAATGCCAGAGTAAATATAGACTCCAGTCAGACCCCAAAATATATTTAGAACCTCAAAATAAATACAGATGAGACCAGTGGCGTACCTTCAGGCCCAGGGGCCCCAATGCGAAAGCTCCAACGGGGCCCCCAATTATTGCAAATCTTTAATAGTATTAGTCTTTTTCTATAGGACAGAGGGACTTTTGGGGCCCCCCTAGGCTGCAGGGTCCGGGTGCGATTGCAACCCCTGCACCTATTGTAGTTACACCCCTGGATGAGACCAGAACAGTGAATAACCAGACCCTGGCTGTGCCCCAAATACAGACAATACAGAAAATGGGGCCTATATCAGACCGGAAAATATATGTAGGACCTCAAAATACAGAGAATAACAAGGCCCAGACCCTAAATAACCCCAGACCCCTGAGTGAGCACAGAGCCCAATATAGTCAGAGCAAAGGATACTGGAAGAGAGACTTCATAGGAATCTGACAGATCTCACACCCTGAAGAACAACCACAATAAGTTCAGAAACAGCTGTTGAAATCCACCGTACAGTATATAAGGAAGTGTGGAGCCCCACTGGTCGGAGCGCCACTACGGGGTACTGCACCCAGACCAGCGTGTGTGGTATCCCTGTGGTAAGTGAATGGGGAGGTTATATGTGGCTTAATCCTCGCATCCACATACACCCTTAGCTCAGGGGACTACAGCCCCAGTGGGAGGAGTGCAGGGCAAGCAGTGTGAGGATGGGAGGACGTTAGAGGCAGAGAACTGAGGAAGAGAAAAAGAGGAGAAGAAGGGGTCTTCCAGGGAAGAGAAGCTGTTTGGAAAGCGAGGAGCCGACGAAGGTTCATCCCAAACATGACACCGAACACCGGAGTCCGCACCTGCTGGAGAGCTCCAGGCCCAGCAGAGAATCCGGATCACGGTGGAGACTACAGGCTCCCGGGCACCTGCGCAGTCCATATCAAGGGACCCAGGCACCGCATGACGAGAGATAGCGGCAGGCCATAGAGGGTTATCCGGCAGACAGCAAAGGTGAGAGAGCACAGGAGGCCATGCCAGGTTTCAGGCCAGCCAGGCTTCATACCAACCTGGAAGAGTAGTGAAGGAGGGACATCTAACAAAGCCACGTGGAGACACCCTGTTCATTTGCCACTACCTAGGCCAGCTGCCTATGCTTACAAACTGTGTTGTACTGTGAACTGTGCGTTTTACCTGAACTGTTCCAGTAAAAGTACCCGATTGAGTAACGGAGCCACAGTGTGCCTCTTTCCCGCCGCTGCACTTCTTCTTTCCACAGCCTGTTCCAGACCAACAGAGCATCACTGCCCCAGAGGGCCAGCTTAACCTGTAGAAAGCTCTGCCATTCCTGCCGCAATACCATCGCCCTCCGGAGGACTGTGGCGGCACTGGTGACCCATCACCAGTTACTACAGGTGGCGTCACGTGACAATAACTCTTTTCCTTGTACATAACGCCTCTATTGAAGTGTCACCCAGGCCACAGGCTCAGGCACCGCCACCCGTGACATCCCCGCGAACCCCTTCAAGCCTGATACCCAAGTACCCCAGGGCCTGGGGCTAGACAGAAGCATACAGCATTATGGGGGCATCATACTTTGTTGGAGGGAAGTATGAGGTCATTGCATGATGCCTGTGGATGTTACGGCAGGGGAATATACTGACTACAGTATACAGAGTGTTGGATGTATTTTTGGTGGTACAGTTGTGGCCAAAAATATTGAAACCCCTGCAATTCTGTCATATAATACTCAGTTTCTTCCTGAAAATGATTGCAATCAAAAATTCTTTGGTATTATTATCTTCATTTAATTTGTCTTCAATGAAAAAACACAAAGAATGAAGCAAAAAGTAAAACATTGATCATTTCACACAAAACTCCAAAAATGGACCAGACAAAAGTATTGGCACCCTCAGCCTAATACTTGGTTGCACAACCTTTAGCCAAAATAACTGTGATAAACCATCAATGAGTTTCTTACAATGCTCTGCTGGAATTTTAGACCATTCTTCTTTGGCAAACTGCTCCAGGTCCCTGATATTTGAAGGGTGCCTTCTCCAAACTGCCATTTTTAGATCTCTCCACAGGTGTTCTATGGGATTCAGGTCTGGACTCATTGCTGGTCACCTTAGAAGTCTCCAGTGCTTTCTCTCAAACCATTTTCTAGTGCTTTTTGAAGTGTGTTTTGGGTCTTTGTCCTGCTGGAAGACCCATGACCTCTGAGGGAGACCCAGCTTTCTCACACTGGGCCCTACATTATGCTGCAAAATTTGTTGGTAGTCTTCAGACTTCATAATGCCATGCACACGGTCAAGCAGTCCAGTGCCGGAGGCAGCAAAGCAACCCCAAAACATCTGTGAACCTCCGCCATGTTGTTTGACTGTCGGGACCGTGTTCTTTTCTTTGAATGCCTCTTTTTTTCTCCTGTAAACTCTTTGTTGATGCCTTTGCCCAAAAAGCTCTACTCTTGTCTCATCTGACCAGAGAACATTCTTCCAAAACGTTTTGGGCTTTCTCAGGTAAGTTTTGGCAAACTCCAGCCTGGCTTTTTTATGTCTCGGGGTAAGAAGTGGGGTCTTCCTGGGTATCCTACCATACAGTCCCTTTTCATTCAGACGCCGACGGATAGTACGGGTTGACACTGTTGTACCCTCGGACTGCAGGGCAGCTTGAACTTGTTCGGATGTTAGTCGAGGTTCTTTATCCACCATCCGCACAATCTTGCGTTGAAATCTCTCGTAAATTTTTCTTTTCCGTCCACATCTAGGGAGGTTAGCCACAGTGCCATGGGCTTTAAACTTCTTGATGACACTGCGCACGGTAGACACAGGAACATTCAGGTCTTTGGAGATGGACTTGTAGCCTTGAGATTGCTCATGCTTCCTCACAATTTGGTTTCTCAAGTCCTCAGACAGTTTGGTCTTCTTTCTTTTCTCCATGCTCAATGTGGTACACACAAGGACACAGGACAGAGGTTGAGTCAACTTTAATCCATGTCAACTGGCTGCAAGTGTGATTTAATTATTGCCAACACCTGTTAAGTGCCACAGATAAGTTACAGGTGCTGTTAATTACACAAATTAGAGAAGCATCACATGATTTTTCTAACAGTGCCAATACTTTTGTCCACCCCCTTTTTTATGCTTGGTGTGGAATTATATCCAATTTGGCTTTAGGACAAGTCTTTGTGTGTTTTTTCATTGAAGACAAATTAAATGAAGATAATAATACCAAAGAATTTGTGATTGCAATCATTTTCAGGAAGAAACTGAGTATTAGCTGACAGAATTGCAGGGGTGTCAATACTTTTGGCCACAACTGTATATTGATTCATAGGGCATAAAAGGGTATCATAATTGGTGAGAACATGGTGACTCAGTGGTTAGCACTGTGGCCTTGCAGTGCTGGGGTTCTGGGTTCAAATCCTGCCAAGGACATTATCTGCAAGGAGTTTTTACCATATGTTCTCCCCCTGTTTGCTTGGGTTTCCTCCCACATTGTAGATTATGAGCCCCAATGGGGACAGCTTTACTGATGTATGTTAAGTGCTATGGAATTAATAGTGCTCTATAAATGCATAAATATTACATTATTATAACACTAAAGGGCTTCAGTATGGCCACATGTGCAATGAAGATTCCACAATATATGTCCATTTCCATGACTTCAAAAGTTGAGACTTACTCCCTTTTGTGACTGCACCTATTTGCAGAATTCTCTGTTGATGAGGTGGAGGGGGGAAATTGGACTTTTGCAGCTGGTATTATCTGCCTGGTAAGGTCTATGGTTATTGGGCCTTTCCCAGCCTAAAAGTAGCAGCCTGCAGCCACCCCAAAGTGGTGCATCATATTAGATGCACCAATTCTGGCACTTTACCTTGACTCTAGCCGATGTGGTGGCAATAGTAGTTGGGGTTCATGTTAACTGTGTAGTGACAACTGGCATCAAGCCCTGGTGTTAGTAATGGAGAGGCATCTATCAGATACCAACATTACTAAATCAGGAAGTTAAAAGAAAAAACACAAATACAAAAACATTTTATTTAAAAAAAAACACTTCCCCTGGTTCACTAATTTATAAAAAAAAAAAAAAAAAAAGCCATGAAGATCTGAAGTAGTCCACCGAATCCAAAGTAGTCCACAAATGATAACCTGAAAGACATAAAAAGAGAGAAGTAAAGACAAAACACTGTCCCCTTTTCATCAATTTATTAGAAAGCAAAGTTCCCATGTCTGATGTAATCTAGTGGTTCCTTCCCACAGCGTTTGTTGGTTACCTAGATCAAAGGCTATGGAACCCCAGAACGAGGCTGCATAGCCTTATTCCTGTCGACAAAGATCTATGCCTGGTGGGAGAAGGTTCAATGGTTATAGTATGATGGGAGAGAGAAGCACCCAGTAGTCAGTGTAGGGAGGGATAAGAGTGTGTCTTATTGTATGATTAAGTTGGGAAAACTTGGGTCGAAAGAAGGTACAGCTGTCACACTAGACAGGGACAAGGACCAAAGAAATCTGGGGAGAAAGGTGAATTGAGAGAGGAAGGGGAGGAAAGGAAATAAGGGGTGCAAGGTAAAAGATACCAGACAGAATGTGCTGCACCTCTGTGATAGTATTAGCCCTACAAATGATAAGGATTAGTCCTTACTGTCACCATGGCGTTATTGAGCCGACAGGATTTAGAGCATCAAGTTTATTCAGCCACATCATCTCCCTTGTTTTTAGTAGTCCTACTGATATCCAGGGCCGTATTTGCCATTAGGCACTTGTAGGCACGTGCCTAGGGCAGCGCTATTCGGGGAGGGCGGTGACTAAGAGTGTTGTCTTTTTTTTGTGTCTTTTTTTTTTCCATGCTCTGAGCCCCGGCTAAGTGACCTCGCCCCCCCCCGACACCTCCGCCTCCCGCCTCACCTCACTAGTAGTAGTGGTGCATGACGCTGGCTGAGGTCGGTGGGCGGCAGGATCATAGCACCGCCGGCGGGGACAGATGCCGGGTGGAACAGGACCTGCGATGACGTCACGCACATGTGACTCAGGTGGGCGGAGCTACATTTTGCCCGGAAAGAAGAATTGCCAGATTAGGAGGAACTGGGACTGACTTTACAAGATACATGGGGGGGTGTGCAGAGGACGAGGGGTGTGTGCAAAGAACGTGGGGGATGTGCAGAGGACGTGGTGGGGTGTGTGAAGAGGACGTGGGGGGTGTGCAGAGGACGTGGGGTGTGTGCAGAGGACGAGGGGGGTGTGCAGAGGACGTGGAGGGGTGTGGAGAGGACGTGGAGGGGTGTGCAGAGGACGTGGGGGGTGTACAGAGGACGTGTGGGGTGTACAGAGGACGTGGGGTGTGTGCAGAGGACGAGGGTGGGGGGTGTGCAGAGGATGTGGGGGGTGTACAGAGGACGTGAGGGGTGTGTGCAGAGGACGTGGAGGGGTGTGCAGAGGACGTGGAGGGGGGGTGTGCAGAGGACGTGGAGGGGGGTGTGCAGTGGACGTGGAGGGGTGTGCAGAGGACGTGGAGGGGTGTACACAGGACATGGGGGGTGTGCAGAGGACGTGGAGGGGGGGTGTGCAGTGGACATGGGGGGTGTGCAGAGGACGTGGAGGGGTGTGCACAGGACATGGGGGGTGTGCAGAGGACGTGGAGGAGGGTGTGCAGTGGACATGGGGTGTGTGCAGAGGACCTGGAGGGGGGGTGCAGAGGACGTGGAGGCGGGTGTGCAGTGGACGTGGAGGGGTGTGCAGAGGACGTGGAGGGATGTGCAGAGGACGTGGAGCGGGGGTGCAGAGGACGTGGAGGGGGGTGCAGAGGATGTGGAGGGGGGGTGCAGAGGACATGGGGGTGTGCAGAGGATGTCAAGGGGGGTGCAGAGGATGTGGAGGGGTGTGCAGTGGACGTGGAGGGTGTGTGTGTAGAGGACGTGGGGGGGGTGTTCAGAGGACGTGGAGGGGTGTGCAGAGGACATGGGGGGTGTGCAGAAGACGTGGAGGGGGGTGCAGAGGACATGGGGGGTGCAGAGGACGTGGAGGGGGTGTGCAGAGGACATGGAGGGTGTGCAGAGGACATGGGGGGTGCAGAGGACGTGTCCTTTCCATCACCAAGATAGGTGTGTTTTTCTACCATTTTAGAAAGAAACAATCTTCAATTTGCTTCTAATTTAGACAAGTAGCTGGGAGGTTTATCAAGCAAACAGTACTTGTGAGCCCATCAGCCATCCAGCCCAAGGCAACCAACACAACCTGATCAGCCATACAGCCCAAGGCCAAGGCCGTGTGCACAGCCGTCTAGGTGTCCTATCCATTTTTAAAATAGGGTATTTTCTCCTATTTTAAGGACAGGTAATCTTCAAAGACTTTTCTGTACTGTAGGGTACATAGCTGGAGTATATATCAACCAAACTCTACATGGAAGGACTACTAATTTTACAACATATATGTAAATATGTAATATCTATTGACAACATTAGCCATCTGGCCAGAGGCCACTGACACGGCCCCATCAGACATCCAGCCCAAGTCTGCCAATGAGGCTTCATCAGCTATAAGGCCCATGGCCGTCGTCATGGCCCCATTTGCCATCATGTCCCAGGCCACCGACAGGGCCCCATCTGCCAACTGGCCCAAGGTCGCCAACATGGCCTCATCAGCCAGATTGCCCGAGGCCGCCGACAGAGTTACGTCAGCCAGACGGCTCGAGGTCGCCGATACGGCTCCATCAGCCAGACTTGCTAAGGCCGCTGACAGAGCCCCATCAGCTATCCGGCCCTAAATGCTTGTGTAGAGCCTGCCAACTTATCAGTGTTAGAAAACCAGTAGAAGAACCTAATATGGTCATGTGGTGAATCGTGACCTGAACCTGGCAGCTCCACAGCGCCTCCTGTTAAACCCAGGTCAGTCAGAGAACTGCCTGAGGATAAAGAAGGGCCGCAGCTGCCTTGCCTGTGCTGGTTTATTAAGGCACCTCTCAGTGAGTGTGGTATATGTCTTCTAGCCCGCAGCTAGAAGCACATATAATCTCCTCCACCCCGTCACTGCCAGAGGCCCTGAATAACCCCAAGCACAAATGCTGCCACCAGCTTCTGGTTTAATATAAGTCCGGTCCGTGGTCGGGCTTATATTGGGTCAGAAACCAACCCAGGTAGCGTTATATGAGCACACGGACGTGGGGAATCGTGATCAAGATAAAAAGAGCAACTCAAGATTAAATTTATATATTTAATCACCCTAATGGTACACTAGATATTAATATTTACAGTTATTATTCAGATGTTACAAATATTACAGTCAGATATGCCAATAAAAGGAGGAATGGAATACACAGAATTACATACACATGTGAGCAGTTTACCTTAGTGCTGATGGCACCACATGGGCGGCGTGGCATCAATCTGTTCCTTGGGTAATCTCTGGCTTTGGTGGAAAAATGCCCATTCAGAAGAAATACAAGGTGGAGATGGGGCAGATGATTTTTATACATCATGGGCTGCCCCTGTCTCCACCCATCTCACACCTCTGGGCAGGGGCGGACCCAGACTGTAGTGGGCCCTGGTGCAAGAAATTTTTCGGGGCCCCCGCCCCCCTCTCGGAACTCAGTGCCAGAACAGTGCCGCGGGTGTGCAGCACAGCCAGCGGCGTAGCAACTGTTTGTGGCGCCCGGGGCGGTCGAAAAATCTGCTGCCCCTTTGGTTGTTGATAATCTGGAAGTATACATAGTATACACTGTCTGCCCCTATATACAAGAATATAACTACTATACTAAAACACAAAGAGAAGGGGTGCAGTTGCCACCTCTGCACAACCCCAGTGTATGGCAACAAGCAGGAGTCAAAGAGGGCCCGGGGCCGAAGCAATTTTCACCGCCATGCTGTGGAGTTCATAATGTAATACAAATGCAAAAAAACTTTATTCTTAATATTATGTCACAATACTGGGATCTGAGGATCTTCTATTTGGAGGTCAGGGGCTCTCTGATGCCATGTTGCTGTCTGCCTCGCTGTCGTCCTCTTTTGACACTGCAGTGTGGTGGACAAGAGAGCATTAACTGGTTAATAACAAGAAGTATGGTGTGTGTACTGAGCCATAAACCCTCCCCATACCAGTAGGATTACTATATGGATTTTAGTATTAGGGTACGGACACACTGGCGTGAAACTGTCATGAGTGCGATGTGTGATTTTCTCACATTGCAATCAATCTCTGAGAGCACATTGGTGAGTGTCGGACGCTTTCTTCTCATCCAGATTCAGGATGAGAAAAAAGTTGCAACATTCTGCGACAGTCTGCGATTCCCGTGCGAGAATCACCAATGCAAGTCTATGGGTCCGACAAAATCACGGACCGCACACGGACCATCCGAGAGGCATCTGTTGTTTCACGGATACATTATCATTGTGTAGCTGAGACAACTGTAAAATGTTCCTGTAAATGATTCTACAGTAATAGCTGCTGAGGAAAGAACAGATTGATTGCACACGGATGTGATCTGAGAATCTGAGAAAAATGTCGGACACTCGCACAGCAGTTGCCAAAACAGACCAAAAAACGGATGTCACTCATCCGACTCTCCTGGATGGGAAACAGACCGATTTTAAGGTGGCGGGAGACAGTGTACCACCATGTCCCCAGCTCCGTGCTGTGCACAGACAGTGTACGGTACACTGTCTGTATACAGCACGGAGCTGAGGACATGGAGAACTACTACTCCCAGCACCCAACACACTACCCAGAAACCATACAATAACTCCCGAACAGGTAGGAGAACTACAATTCCCAGCATGCCACACCCTGTCAACACAGGAAGGTGGAGGCTGCTGCATGGAGGCAGAGACACCTGGTACAGCCGCCATTATCACCACACACTGCCCCACTCCTCCTGCACCCCCGTCCTCTTCTCCTGTCCCCCTGTTCCTGTCCTTCGGCCCCCCTGTCCTCTTTTCCTGTCCCCCTGTTCCTGTCCTTCTGCCCCCCTGTCCTCTTCTCCTGTCCCCCTGTTCCTGTCCTTCTGCCCCCCTGTCCTCTTCTCCTGTCCCCCTGTTCCTGTCCTTCTGCCCCCCTGTCCTCTTCTCCTGTCCCCCTGTTCCTGTCCTTCTGCCCCCCTGTCCTCTTCTCCTGTCCCCCTGTTCCTGTCCTTCTGCCCCCCTGTCCTCTTCTCCTGTCCCCCTGTTCCTGTCCTTCTGCCCCCCTGTCCTCTTCTCCTGTCCCCCTGTTCCTGTCCTTCTGCCCCCCTGTCCTCTTCTCCTGTCCCCCTGTTCCTGTCCTTCTGCCCCCCTGTCCTCTTCTCCTGTCCCCCTGTTCCTGTCCTTCTGCCTCCCTGTCCTCTTCTCCTGTCCCCCTGTTCCTGTCCTTCTGCCTCCCTGTCCTCTTCTCCTGTCCCCCTGTTCCTGTCCTTCTGCCCCCCTGTCCTCTTCTCCTGTCTCTCTGTCCTCTTCTCCTGTCCCCCTGTTCCTGTCCTTCTGCCCCCCTGTCCTCTTCACCTCTGTATGCTGTATATAGCATATGGCCCATATGCAGACATATATATATATATATACACACACACACACACACACACACACACACATCTTCTCCCACAGATATAATCCCTCTTATTCAGTCTCTGCCCCCCACGTGTACCGTTTCTCCCACTCCATGCATACCTTTTCCCCCTGTGCAGTCTCTTCCCCCCTGTGCCTGTCACCCCATGCACTCTCTCCCCTCCTGTCTATGTCTCCACCTGTGTGCCATTTCCCTGTGTCTCCCCGATGCGTGCTGTGCACTTATCCCGTGACAGGGGGGGCCCCTGTTTGATGTGCCCCTGACACGACAGGGGGGGCCCCTGTGTGATGTGCCCCTGACACGACAGGGGGGGCCCCTGTGTGATGTGCCCCTGACACGACAGGGGGGGCCCCTGTGTGATGTGCCCCTGACACGACAGGGGGGGCTCCTGTGTGATGTGCCCCTGACCTCCCCCCTGTGTGATGTGCCCCTGACCTGACAGGGGGGGCTCCTGTGTGATGTGCCCCTGACCTGACAGGGGGGGCTCCTGTGTGATGTGCCCCTGACCTGACAGGGGGGGCCCCTGTGTGATGTGCCCCTGACCTGACAGGGGGGCTCCTGTGTGATGTGCCCCTGACCTCCCCCCTGTGTGATGTGCCCCTGACCTGACAGGGGGGGCTCCTGTGTGATGTGCCCCTGACCTGACAGGGGGGGGCTCCTGTGTGATGTGCCCCTGACCTGACGGGGGGGGGGCTCCTGTGTAATGTGCCCCTGACCTGACAGGGGGGGGCTCCTGTGTGATGTGCCCCTGACCTGACAGGGGGGGGCTCCTGTGTGATGTGCCCCTGACCTGACAGGGGGGGGCTCCTGTGTGATGTGCCCCTGACCTGACAGGGGGGGGCCCCTGTGTGATGTGCCCCTGACCTGACAGGGGGGGCCCCTGTGTGATGTGCCCCTTGCTATGGTCCTCTTAGTGCCGTTTTCCACCCTTTTTCTCTTCCTCCTAATCTGAGCCGAGCAGCAGCAGCAGATAACTCTGTCTCCTGCATCATTGCTGTGCAGGAAGTAGAGATCTGCTGCTGACGCTCGGCTCAGATTAGAAGGGAAAGGATGGTGGGGGCAGTGCTCAGGAGCCCCTGCAAGGGGAGAACATATACAGAGCTACCAGGGGGGGCCTACCTGCCAGACCAGGGCCCCGGGTGGCGAGCGCTGATGACTGGAGCTGAGCACATGGAGGGTGAGTGATCTTCCTGCTCCACTGTAGACCGCAATAGAAGAGGAATGCAGGAGGTGGAGCAGGGGCGCTTTTCTATGCGTTCCAACTGTGGAAAGCACAAAGGAAGAAGAAATGACGGGCCGGAAGCGGGGGCGGAGCGAGGGCTCACTGGGCTGTCGGCTAGCCGGCCACTGGTTTTAAAGTAGCTGCCGGTACAATAGCAATACCGGGCGGGCCCCCGACGCCGGCCCTGGACAGAATAGTGCCGCGGGTGTGACACCCGACAGCACCCCCCTCCCCCCCCAAGAACTCAGTGCCAGAGCAGTGCCGCGGGTGTGACGGGAACGGACCTGCCGCTGGAGCCCCAGGGGCCCCCTAGCTGGTCGGGGCCCTGGTGCAGCTGCACCAGCTGCACCACGGTAGTTCCGCCCCTGCCTCTGGGATGTCTCACAACTCCCACCCCTCTGAGGGGAGATATGGACACCCGAATTCTATGATGTTCCCTAGCCGTATCCATGAGCATCGCAGACGGAAGATAATACTTTCATATTTTTAGTTATGATTTTATCTTCGTCTGGATGGGAAACATGCCTACTCTGAGAGCCGCCAAGTAGCCAATATCCTGTTTAGATGGCTTACAGTTATCCTACATCCATGTGAATACCATGCTTGT
Source organism: Allobates femoralis (assembly GCA_033576535.1). Lineage (NCBI taxonomy): Eukaryota > Metazoa > Chordata > Amphibia > Anura > Aromobatidae > Allobates > Allobates femoralis. Next base: position 828,295,981 of record JARQOC010000003.1, on the reverse strand, counting down.
CACCGCCTAGACGTCACGATCATGGATCTACGCTTGCCATGTTCCTAGACCGCACGGCTCATGAAATATTAAGGTTATAGTCACGGTGCCTTCTTGTCTGCGCCTGAAAAGGAATTTCCTCTCTTCTGCCATTTGGAAAGTGTCACCTAATTTTACATCTCCTCAGAAGTCCAAGACACCTGGCTAAAATACCTTCCTAGCTGATTGCATATCAAAGTTGAGGATGAGCTCCTTTTGGTGGCCTTGTTGGCTGGCAGCTACGTGCTAATTGATTTGCTGCTTGCCAGGGATGAAAGGCTACCAAGGGTGGGGGCTCATCTCTGTGAGTGAGATGTGTCAAATTGCTTTCTGGATGGAATATGGGGGATATGAAACAATATTCATCACACCTCCCCCTCTTAGAGGGCGCTAGGGGGTAGCACATTCCTGTGTTCCCCCGCACGCCCGTCCGCTACCTCCCCTCGCCGGGATAACCCATCAGCGTTACCGTGGTCCCGGCCCCTCCTGTGGCGAATGGTGAAGTCGTATTGCTGGAGCGCAAGGCTCCAGCGCAGCAACCTCCCATTCGTCCCAGAGACCGAGTGTAACCAGCTGAGGGGGTTGTGGTCCGTCTCCACGATGAAGTGGCGTCCGTACAAGTATGGCTGCAGACGCTGCAGGGCCCACACAATTGCCAGACATTCCTTTTCCATCGTGGAGTAGGCCACCTCTCTCGGCAATAGCTTCTTGCTCAGGTACAAAACGGGATGTTCCTGACCTGTGGTGTCAACCTGGCTGAGCACCGCCCCGAGGCCAAAGTCGCTGGCGTCGGTCTGTACCACAAACGGCCGTGCAAAGTCGGCAGCTTGTAGTACCGGGGAGTTGGAGAGGGCAGCCTTGAGTGCGTGGAAGGCCGCCTCGCAATCAGCGGTCCAGTTGACCGCAGATGGCAGCTTTGCCCTGGTGAGGTCCGTCAGGGGCTTCACCAGGGCACTATAGTGTGGAACAAACCTCCTATAGTACCCAGCAGTCCCAAGGAAAGACATCACTTGCTTTTTGGTCCTTGGGGTGGGCCAGGAGGTGATGGCTTCCACCTTCCCAGGCTCTGGCTTCATTGTCCCCCTGCCTATCCGGTGACTCAGGTAAAGGACCTCACTCATGCCCAGCTGGCACTTCTCTGGCTTGATGGTCAATCCTGCCTGGTGGATCCGCCTGAGCACCTGCGCCAGATGCTCCAGGTGATCCTCCCAGGTGGGGCTGAAGACGGCAATGTCGTCCAGGTACGCGGCCGCGTACCCTTGGAGTCCCTGGAGCAGGATATCGACCATCCGCTGAAAAGTGGCAGGGGCATTCTTCATGCCGAATGGCATGACCGTGGACTCGTACAGTCCGAAAGGGGTCATAAAGGCAGAGCGTTCCCGTGCCTGGCGGGTCAGGGGAATCTGCCAATACCCCCGGCTCAGATCCATTATGGTCAGGTACCTTGCCCCGGCCAGCCGGTCGAGCAGATCATCGATGCGTGGCATAGGGTACGCATCGGTAACTGTGACAGCGTTGAGCCCACGGTAGTCCACGCAGAACCGGGTAGTTCGGTCCTTCTTAGGGACGAGGACTACGGGTGAGGCCCACGCGCTGTTGGATGCCTGGATCACCTCCAGCTTCAGCATCTCGTCGATCTCCTGGCGCATTTGCTGCTGCACCTCGGGAGTGGTCCGATAGGCTGAACGCCGGATCGGGGGGTGATCCCCAGTGTCCACATGATGGACGGCAGACTGAGTCCTTCCGGGCAGGCTGCTGAACAGCTCCCGGAAGGGGTGAAGTGTGGCCCACAGCTGGGACCGTTGGTCCTCCGAAAGCTGTTGGCCAAGCTCCACATCCTCAATGGACCCTCCCGCCTTAACCTGGGCGAGCATGTCCAGGAGGGTGTCTGCCTCCCCCTCCTCGGGCAGGTTGCACACTGGGTGGGCGCAGGCCTCCCGCTCATGATGAGCCTTCATCATGTTCACGTGAAAGGCCTTACGCCTCCCACGGGCGTGGTCCAGGGTGACCAGGTAAGTCACAGTGTTGAGCTGCTGGTGTACGAGATATGGGCCTTCCCAGGCTGCCTGAAGCTTGTTCTGCAGTACAGGGACCAATACCCACACCTTCTGACCCACCTGGTAGGTCCTCTCGCAAGCGTTCTGGTCGTACCACCGCTTCTGGTCGGCCTGGGCTTGCTCCATGTTGTCGTGCACCAGCTGCGTCAAGGCCTGCATTTTGTCCCAGAAGCGCATGACATATTCAACAACCGACACTCCGGGGGCAGCCAAGTCCCCTTCCCAAGCTTCTTTCACTAAGGCCAGAGGCCCCCGCACACGTCGTCCGTACAGGAGCTCAAAGGGCGAGAACCCTGTTGAGGCCTGGGGGACCTCACGGTAGGCGAACAGCAGGTGCGGCAGATACCGCTCCCAATCATTCCCATGGGAGTCGACCAGCATCCTCAGCATCTGCTTCAGAGTGCCATTGAACCGTTCGCACAGACCATTCGTCTGTGGATGATACGGACTGGCCTTCAGCTGTTGCACCTGTGTTTGCCGACAGAGGGACTCCATCAGCTGCGACATGAATTGGGTCCCCCGGTCAGTGAGCATTTCTTGGGGAAAACCCACTCGGGAGAAAATCTCCAGCAAAGCGGTGGCCACCTTGTCAGCCCGGATGGATGACAAGGCTACCGCTTCTGAGTACCGTGTGGCATAGTCCACTACCGTTAGGATGAAGCGTTTCCCAGAGCGGCTGGTAGTGGACAGCGGTCCAATCAGATCTACCGCCACCCTCCGGAAAGGCTCGTCAATGATTGGCAGGTTGACCAGGGGCGCTTTTGGGTGCCGCCCCACCTTACCCACTCGTTGACAGGTATCACACGAACGGCAGTAGGCAGCCACGTCGGTCCCCAACTTAGGCCAGTAGAAATGCTGAGAGAGCCTGGACCTGGTCTTGGCGATCCCCAGGTGTCCGGCCATCGGAATCTCATGCGCAACCCGCAACAACTCCGCCCTGAATGGGTAGGGTACCACTAGCTGTCGGTCCCTGGGCCACGCCTCCGGTGAGCCCTGCTGGACCGTTTCTCGGTACAGCCGTCCCTGGTCCAAGACCACCCGCTCGCGGTCGGACTCCAGGGGAGGCTGTGCCGCCTGTTCCTTAAGAGCTTTCAGGCTTTCATCTGCTTCCAACGCAGCCTAAAACTCCTGACTTGACATGGCCAGAGTGGATGGGACCACCCCGTCCGTAGTCAGTTCCCCAGGACCTGTCTCCTGGCCTCCGTCTGACTCCGCAGCCGCTTGGTCTGAAGGAGGGAAGCCGTCGGACCTCTGCGAGGTCCCCTGGGCTCTGGCACCCCCACTCCTGGTGACAGCAGCTATGGCTGCTGTAACCATGGGCAATGCCTGCTTCCCCTCCGCTCCTGACCAAGTCGCCGGTTCAGGCGGACTATCCTGGCCTCCTGACATCCCGGTGGTGGGGGGTTCCTGCCCTGGGATCTCACCTGGTGGCTTCACTTCTCCTGTGACAGCCCCATACTCCCCGACATGTTCCACCCCTTGCAGCTCCTCAGAGCTCAGCGTCTGGGCCTTACCTGGCAGCACCACATTCCCTGTGGGTACTCCGACCTCGACCGCTGACTCCCTGGCTACAATACCTTGCTGATTACAGCAGAGAGCAGTGTCACAGCCATCTGTGTCTGCTCCTTCTGCAGCTCTCAGCCCCCTCAGCCCCCTCTGTCTCCCCTCTGAGAACAAAAGGTGAGCTGGCTGATCCTGGCCTAAGGCCATTCTACAATTCTCTTTATCTTCCTCCCCCCTCCCTGTCAGCCCTTTGTGTTCTGTGTTGTGTGGAGTGTCACTGCAAACATCATCAACATCGTCATTAATAACATCATCATTAATAACATCATCCCCATCAACACCCCCAAAATTGGACTGTACACATTCTGGTGGATCAGAACTGGGGAGGTCAGTGGCCACATACTTGGACACTAGCCGCCCCAAGTCTGACCCAAGCAATACATTTGCCGGAATATTAGCAGAGACCCCCACCTCCCTCACTCCCCTCACCGCACCCCAGTCCAGATAAACCCTGGCAACAGGCAATGCGGGTTCCACGCCTCCAATTCCGGAGACGGCGAGGGACTTTCCGGGGATCAAGTCCTGGGGGGAGACCATCTCTGGTCGCACCAAAGTCATCTCTGCGCCGGTGTCCCGCAGTCCCATGGCCACTGAGCAGCCTATGGTGACGGGTTGGAAATTATCAAGGGACCTACCACCACCCCCACCCACACACAAAACAGTGGCCGTTTTTGGGGACGGTGTCTTATGGCGCTGAGGACACATGGCCTTGAAGTGTCCTGGTTGGTTGCAGAGGTGACACCGTCTGGGTTCTGCTGCCAACCTGGAGAGGGGAACAGGGGGTAATAGAGGGGTTGCCCCCTGCATTCTGGGGGCACGGGTGCAGGGTTGGTCTTACCCCCTCTCCAGGTGCTGCTGCTGGTCCTCCTGGTCTCAGGTACTCGGTTGTTGGTGTACTCGTCTGCCAGGACCGCTGTCTCACAGGCCCCCTTCGGTTTCCGGTCGCGGATGAACTGTTGAAGGTCCTCGGGACAGTTCCACAGGAATTACTCCATCACGAACAACTCCTGGATCTCCTGGGCTGTGCTGCGCTCCAAACCTTTGATCCAGTGGTCAGCTGCTCTCAGGAGGGCCCGCATGTGGTCGGTCCAGGTTTCCTTTGGACCCCTCTGCAGGCTTCGGAACTTCTTGCGGTAGGACTCCGGGGTGAGGTTGAACTGTCGGATCAGGGCCTTCTTGATGCTCGCATAATCCTGCAGCTCCCCGGCAGGGAAGTCCCCCAAGGCTTTCATGGCGTCACCACTCAGACGGGGGGTCAGGTACTGGGCCCACTGGCCTGAGTCCAGGTTGTACTGCCTGCAGGTCTGCTCAAAGGCCAGCAGAAAAGAATCCAGGTCTCCGCCTGCCTCCAGAAGGGGAAAGTTCTCAGCTCGGACCTTCGGTGGCTTGGGCTCCTGGTTGGCTGGAACGGGCTGCGAGATCCCGAGCTGAGCCAAGGTGAGCTGGTGCTGGCGCGCTGCAGCCTCACGGCGCTCTGTAGCTTCATTCTCTGCAAGTCGTTCTGCAGCTTCACGCTCTGCAAGTCGCTCTGCAAGTCGCTCCGCAGCTTCACGCTCTGCATGTCGCTCTGCAGCTTCACGCTCCACAGCCTCACGTCGCTCTGCAGCTTCACGCTCCACAGCCTCACGTCGCTCTGCAGCTTCACGCTCCACAGCCTCACGTCGCTCTGCAGCTTCACGCTCTGCAAGTCGTTCTGCAGCTGCCATGAGGGTCTCGTAGGTGCTCTGGTCTCCAGCTTCAAGTCGAGCCAGGGCAGCTCGAAAAAGGGCATCCGAGCCCATCCGGCTGGAGCGACCAGCAGATGGTGATCTGCCCACTGCGGGGCTGAGGACAGGGGGTCTTGGCCCCACTGCAGAGTCGACCACTGGGGATTGGCTCCTTGAGGACCTGTGCATGGTATCCTCCTCGCCTAGACCAACAGTGTCCTCCACCACCTCTTCCATATCAGCCACAGCAAGTGCCCTCTGCAGCGCTTGGCTCCTGGTACCCTGGGCCAGTTTAGCACCTCCTGGTCACTGACACACAGCTGCAACCTGATGCACCCACACACCTTATATTTGCACTCTGACTGTCTAGTGTTGAGTTGATCTTAGGACCCTGACAGCAAAAGCTACTGCCAGCAGCCCCTAGTGTTAGGGAGTTGGGTCCACAACACTATTATCTTGATCCCACCGCTGCCACCACTTGTGGTGAATCGTGACCTGAACCTGGCAGCTCCACAGCGCCTCCTGTTAAACCCAGGTCAGTCAGAGAACTGCCTGAGGATAAAGAAGGGCCGCAGCTGCCTTGCCTGTGCTGGTTTATTAAGGCACCTCTCAGTGAGTGTGGTATATGTCTTCTAGCCCGCAGCTAGAAGCACATATAATCTCCTCCACCCCGTCACTGCCAGAGGCCCTGAATAACCCCAAGCACAAATGCTGCCACCAGCTTCTGGTTTAATATAAGTCCGGTCCGTGGTCGGGCTTATATTGGGTCAGAAACCAACCCAGGTAGCGTTATATGAGCACACGGACGTGGGGAATCGTGATCAAGATAAAAAGAGCAACTCAAGATTAAATTTATATATTTAATCACCCTAATGGTACACTAGATATATTTACAGTTATTATTCAGATGTTACAAATATTACAGTAAGATATGCCAATAAAAGGAGGAATGGGATACACAGAATTACATACACATGTGATCAGTTACCTTAGTGCTGATGGCACCACATGGGCGGCGTGGCATCAATCTGTTCCTTGGGTAATCTCTGGCTTTGGTGGAAAAATGCCCATTCAGAAGAAATACAAGGTGGAGATGGGGCAGATGATTTTTATACATTATGGGCTGGCCCCTGTCTCCACCCATCTCACACCTCTGGGATGTCTCACAACTCCCACCCCTCTGAGGGGAGATATGGACACCCGAATTCTATAATGTTCCCTAGCCGTATCCATGAGCATCGCAGACGGAAGATAATACTTTCATATTTTTAGTTATGATTTTATCTTCGTCTGGATGGGAAACATGCCTACTCTGAGAGCCGCCAAGTAGCCAATATCCTGTTTAGATGGCTTACAGTTATCCTACATCCATGTGAATACCATGCTTGTCACCGCCTAGACGTCACGATCATGGATCTACGCTTGCCATGTTCCTAGACCGCGCGGCTCATGAAATATTAAGGTTATAGTCACGGTGCCTTCTTGTCTGCGCCTGAAAAGGAATTTCCTCTCTTCTGCCATTTGGAAAGTGTCACCTAATTTTACATCTCCTCAGAAGTCCAAGACACCTGGCTAAAATACCTTCCTAGCTGATTGCATATCAAAGTTGAGGATGAGCTCCTTTTGGTGGCCTTGTTGGCTGGCAGCTACGTACTAATTGATTTGCTGCTTGCCAGGGATGAAAGGCTACCAAGGGTGGGGGCTCATCTCTGTGAGTGAGATGTGTCAAATTGCTTTCTGGATGGAATATGGGGGATATGAAACAATATTCATCACAGGTCATATTTGACCAATGACACTATTTTAAAAATGCACCATAATCAAACTTTTTTATCCTGTACTTTCCATAAATTATCAGCAAATTGTTGAAATTTCACCTATCAAAAAATCAAAATAACAGCCTCCTCCATATTCCCTCTAGCTGTCCTTTCCATCACCAAGATAGGTGTGTTTTCTACCATTTTAGAAAGAAAAAATCTTCAATTTGCTTCTAATTTAGACAAGTAGCTGGAAGGTTTATCAAGCAAACAGTACTTGTGAGCAGGGCCGTATTTGGAGTTCCTGCTGCCCTAGGCACTGTCAGTGGTCGCCGCCCCCACAGCTCCTCCCCCATTTGTGGCCCCTCCCCATCATGGCTCCGCCCCCATTGTGGCCCCTCCCCCATCACGGACAATCTTCCTCCTTGTCGCGGCCATCCCCCTAAGCATCATGTAGCTTCTCCCCCCACATTTCATCATGTAGTACATATAAAAGATTTGTCCAGCCACACTGCAGAAACATACTGATAGGATGTTTACATTGTGAGCCTCAATGGGGACAGTGTTAATGATGTATGTAAAGTGCTGTGGAGTTCATAGTGTGATATAAATGCAAAAAATATTATTCTTATATTATGTCACAATACTGGGATCTGAGGATCTTCTATTTGGAGGTCAGGGGCTCGTCTGTCTCGCTGTCGTCCTCTTTTGACACTTCAAAGCGGAGAACAAGAGAGCATTAACTGGTTAATAACAAGAAATATGGAGTGTACTGATTGAGCCATAAACCCTCCCCATATCATGTCCCGCAGACATTGTAGGATTACTATATGGATTTTATAATTAGGGTCTGGACACACTGACATGAAACCCAGAAACCAAGTGCAATGCATCATTTTATCGCATTGCACTCGGACCAATGTTAATCGATGTCTGAGAGCACACTGTCGAGTGTCGGAGGCTTATTTCTCAGCCAGATTCTGGATGAGAAAAAAGTCACAAAATGCTGCGACAGTATGAGATTCACACGCGAGACTCACCAATGAAAGTCTATGGGTCCGACAAAATCACAGACCACACATGGACCATCCATGAGGCATCTGTTTTTTTCACTGATACATTCTCATTCTGTAGCTGAGAACACTGTAAAATGTTCCTGTAAATGATTATACAGTAAATAGCTGCTGAGAAAAAACAGATTGCACACGGATGTGATCTGAGAGAAATGTCGGACACTCGCACAGCAGTTGGATGCCAAACGGACCAAAAAATGGATGTCAGTAGTCCGACTCTCCTGGATGAGAAACGGACTGATTTTAAGGCGGCGGGAGACAGTGTACCACCATGTCCCCATCTCCGTGCTGTGCACAGACAGTGTACCCCCATGTGTCCAGCTCCGTGCTGTGCACAGACATTGTGCCACCATGTCCCTAGCTCCGTGCTGTGCACAGACATTGTGCCACCATGTCCTCAGCTCCGTGCTGTGCACAGACATTGTGCCACCATGTCCTCAGCTCCGTGCTGAGCACAGACAGTGTACCACCATGTCCTCAGCTCTGTGCTGTGCACAGTGTACCACCATGTCCCCAGCTCTGTGCTGTGCACAGTGTACCACCATGTCCTCAGCTCCGTGCTGTGCACAGTGTACCACCATGTCCCCAGCACCGTGCTGTGCATAGACAGTGTACCACCATGTCCCCAGCTCTGTGCTGTGCATAGACAGTGTGCCACCATGCCCTCAGCTCCATGCTGTGCATAGACAGTGTACCACCATGTCCTCAGCTCTGTGCTGTGCACAGACAGTGTACCACCATGTCCTCAGCTGCGTGCTGTGCACAGACAGTGTACCACCATGTCCTCAGCTCCGTGCTGTGCACACAGTGTACCACCATGTCCTCAGCTCCGTGCTGTGCACAGACAGTGTACCATCATGTCCTCAGCTCCGTGCTGTGCACACAGTGTACCACCATGTCCTCAGCTCCGTGCTGTGCACACAGTGTACCACCATGTCCTCTGCTCCGTGCTGTGCACAGACAGTGTACCACCATGTCCTCTGCTCCGTGCTGTGCACAGACAGTGTACCACCATGTCCTCAGCTCTGTGCTGTGCACAGTGTACCACCATGTCCCCAGCTCCATGCTGTATACAGTGTATCACCATGTCCCCAGCTCCGTGCAGTGCATAGACAGTGTACCATCATGTCCCCAGCTCTGTGCTGTGCATAGACAGTATACCACCATGTCTTCAGCTCTGTGCTGTGCAGACAGTGTACCACCATGTCCTTAGCTCTGTGCTGTGCAGTGTACCACCATGTCCTCAGCTCTGTGCTGTGCACAGACAGTGTACCACCATGTCCTCAGCTCTGTGCTGTGCACAGACAGTGTACCACCATGTCCTCAGTTCTGTGCTGTGCAGTATACCACCATATTCCCAGCTCTGTGCTGGTACACTGTCTGTGCACAGCACGGAGCTGAGGACATGGTGGTACACTGCACAGCACAGAACTGAGGACATGGTCATACACTGTCTGTGCACAGAACGGAGCTAGGGACATAGTGGTACACTGTCTGTGCACAGCACGGAGCTGAGAACATGGTGGTACACTGTCTATGCACAGCACGGAGCTGAGGACATCGTAGTACACTGTCTGTGCACAGCACGGAGCTAGGGAGATGGTGGTACACTGTCTATGCACAGCACAGAGCTAGGGAGATGGTGGTAAACTGTCTGTGCACAGCACAGAGCTGAGGACATCCCAGAAGAGACAGTCAGGCCACAGACAGGCGGCGGGACAACACTGAGCCCACCTGGGAGAACTACAACTCCCAGCACCCAACATCCTGGGACAGACAGGAAAACTACAACTTCCAGCATGCCACACCCTGCCAACACAAGAAGGTGGTGGCAGCTGCATGGAGGCAGATGTTGAGCCCACTGGGACGAGGGTACTCGGTACCAGACCGGGTCTTTACTGGGGAAGTCACGGGTGGTCCTGGTCCGGACCGTGTCCCGGGCCCTGGCAATTAAAAGGGGATGTTTACAGGGGGGTTGTCAGTCATGACGCCACCCACTTGATGCGGCCAGTGGTAGGGGCCGCCGCTGCTGCAGAACCTCTACTACATCTTTTCAAATATTCATTTCTTGTCACAATCTCTACGGGGCCTACTTCGCCGCCGGGATCTCCTAGGAAGCCCATCATATCATCACTAGCTTCATTCCGCTCCCACCAGCAACGGAGCTGCTCTCCTCTCACCTCTGTCGTCTTAGGCGCTGGTATCAGGGACTGCGGTAACACCAGGTATCCCTCTGGTAAGGCTCCGAGCGGGTCGGTATCTCTCTTGGCAGCACGAGGCGCAGTACGTGGCACGGTCAGATCCACTAACGTACGGCATCCACCCTCGCTCTCCATGCGGTCACGGGTGTCTTCAACCCAGCCGGGTTGCACAGTAAAAGTCTCATAGCTCTGCTGGTGGTGATCCACGTTGATCTGGATCTGGGTACGCCGCTCCTGAACACGGGTCATCTGTTGGGGTAACAGTCGCATCACACCCCGCCGGGTGTCTTGGACGTAGGGACGCTCTCCGCCTTCCGCCATCTCACTTCGGTCACACAGGGTCTCTCCTCGGCCGGGTTCCTCCACCAGGTCACTCCGTGGGCCCTCCGGGATCACTCGTGGTCTTCCGGGTGCAGCTTTCTTCTCGGCGTCCTCCGCTTTCATCCGCATGTACTGGAATGGCGACTGCTTCTCTTCCGGTTCTTCGTTCCGCCCCCTCCTGATGACGATTTCCTTCTTTGTTCCCGCCAGCTTGTTAGGAGGAGGGTCTAGGGGTGGAGGCTCTTCTTTCAGAGTGACGGCTGGCTCTCCCGGAGTTAAGGGGAGCCAGGGCGGGTCCTTCTCTTCGCGCCTTGGACCGGGCCGGCCCACGATGGGAGTTTCGGGAACGCCTCCTCTGCACATGGCGTTAGTCTCCCCTGGCCGCCATTAGGGTCAGATTTTGGCGAGAAAAGTCCAGAACACGTACTTTAGGCGCACAAGATCCAATCCTTTTGGACTGGGTAGATCCTGTTCGTGACGCCAGGTTGTCGAGCCCACCGGGACGAGGGTACTCGGTACTGGACCGGGTCTTTACTGGGGAAGTCACGGATGGTCCTGGTCCGGACCGTGTCCCGGGCCCTGGCAATTAAAAGGGGATATTTACAGGGGGGTTCTCAGTCGTGACGCCACCCACTTGATGCCGCCAGTGGTAGGGGCCGCCGCTGCTGCACAACCTCCGGGGATGATGGGATAGCAGGTTAGGTGTAATAGTTCCAGTGGGTAGAACTGGGTTCCCCGGGGCAGTAGGGGTTAAGTCTATGGTGAAGTTGGTAGCACACTTACTTTACAGACGCTGCAGGGATCTCTCCTCAGCGTTGGTGCTGACAGGCTGTGCTGTGGCTCTGCAGGTGGAGGTCTTTCTGATGCAATCCTATTAGGAGAGAATCACTTTCATGCAGAAACACAAGGGAAGCTGTTCCAGGGTTTTCCAAAGCTTTACTCTCAGCTCTTCAAGTTACTTTACAGCACAGTTACAATTCTTACACAGTTCAAGTTCAGTTCTTAGTACACAGGCACATTCTCCCTCTCCGGGTTCCCTTTGCTCCCTGCAGCCAGGCCTCTCTCTCTCTGTGACCCCTCACACAGTCTGTAGTGTCCTTTCCAGGCTATTACGTTCTCTTTACTTCGTGTTGTGCGACACTGGACAGTATGGCGTTGACTCGGGCTCCTGTGAGTCCTAAGTTTGTCACTGAGCTGCCTGTCCATTAGGGTAGGGATCTCAATCTGAAACTCAGACCCCCCATCGTATTGTTTGGGGATGCCGGGTAAACTACGGTCACTTCTAGAGCCGACACTCTACTTTAGCCCAGCCTCCAGCAGTCCGTCTGTTCCTCTCAGTATATAGGAGGGCTACTCCACCTGCAGTGGGTTGCTTTAACTGTGTTTCTAGGGCCCGGGTTACACCGTCCCTCTCTGCTCTCTCACACTCCTGGGGATCCGGCTCAGGATAGGCTTTCTCTCTCCTCTGGCTCGCACTGGCTCAGTACAGATTCTGCGTTCCTTCTGCCCTCACTCTTCCAGAACGTGTGGCTTTCTATCTGCTCAGCTTCAGCTCAACCTGCTGCTGTTCTCTCGCCTGCTCCTCAGCTCCTGGTCTTTCCTTTTCAGCTCACTGTGGCCTACTGAACACCTTCACTCCTCCCCCTTCCTATATACTGTCAAGTCACCTGACTACGGGTGTGCCCAACCCACTCCTCTGAATCCACCACCCCTCAATCTCATAGAGTATCTAATCTCAGGGCTGGATGTTACCTCCTCTTACACGTGGGTTATGTGGGCTGTGAGGGTGTTGGTGTGCAACAAGTCCTACCTGCCTGGCTGCAGTTCCCTTTTGTGGCCTCCTGAACACAGGGGCGCCACACAGACACATGGTACAGCCGTCATTATCACCACACACAGCGCCAGCCACAGCCCCAGTCCTCCTGCACCCCCTTCCTCTTCTCCTCTGTCCCTCCTGCTGCTCCTGTCCTCCTGCACCCCTGTCCTCCTCTTCTCTGCCCCTCCTGCTGCTCCTCTCTCCTCCTGCTCCCTTATCTTCCTCTCCTCTGTCCATCCTGCTGCTCCTCTATCCTCCTCTCCTCTGCCCCTCCTGCTGCTCCTCTATCCTCCTTTACCCCCATCCTCCTATCTTCTGCCCCTCCTGCTGCTCCTCTATCCTCCTGCTCCCTTATCTTCCTCTCCTCTGCCCCTTCTGCTGCAACTCTATCCTCCTTTACCCCCATCCTCCTATCCTCTGCCCCTCCTGCTGCTCCTCTATCCTCCTGCACCCTCATCCTCCTCTCCTCTGCCCCTTCTGCTGCAACTCTATCCTCCTGCACCCCTGTCTTCCTCTCCTCTGTCCCTCCTGCTGCTCCTCTATCCTCCTGCACCCCATCCTCCTCTCCTCTGTCCCTCCTGCTGCTCCTCTATCCTTCTGCACCCATGTCCTCCTCTCCTCTGTCCTTCCTGCTGCTCCTCTGTTCTCCTGCACCCCCGTCCTCTCCTTTGTCCCTCCTGCTGCTCCTCTGTCCTCCTGCACCCCCATCCTCCTCTCCTCTGTCCCTCCTGCACCCCCGCCCTCCTCTCATCTGTCCCTCCTGCTTCTCCTCTGTCCCTCCTGCACCCCGGTCCTCCTCTCATCTGTCCCTCCTGCTGCTCCTCTATCCTCCTGCACCCCCATCCTCCTCACCTCTGTTCCTCCTGCTGCTCCTCTGTCCTCCTGCACCCCCATCCTCCTCTCCTCTGTCTGTCCTGCACCCCCATCCTCCTCTCCTCTGTCCCTCCTGCTGCTCCTCTGTCCCTCCTGCACCCCCATCCTCCTCTCCTCTGTCCCTCCTGCTGCTCCTCTGTCCCTCCTGCACCCCCATCCTCCTCTCCTCTGTCCCTCCTGCACCCCCCCGTCCTCCTCTCCTCTGTCCCTCCTGCACTCCCGTCCTCCTCTCCTGTCCCTCCTGCTGCTACTCTGTCCCTCCTGCACCCCCGTCCTCCTCTCATCTGTCCCTCCTGCTGCTCCTCTGTCCTCCTGCACCCCCATCCCCCTCCCCTTTGCCCCTCCTGCTGCTCCTCTTTCCTTCTACACCCCCATCCTCCTCTCCCCTGTCCCTCCTGCTGCTCCTCTGTCCCTCCTGCACCCCCATCCTCCTCTCCTCTGTCCCTCCTGCTGCTCCTCTGTCCTCCTGCACCCCCATCCTCCTCTCCTCTGTCCCTCCTGCACCCCCGTCCTCCTCTCATCTGTCTTCCTGCTGCTCCTCTGTCCTCTTGCACCCCGGTCTTCCTCTCTTCTGTCCCTCCTGCTGCTCCTCTGTCCTCCTGCAGCACCATCCTCCTTTCCTCTGTCCCTCCTGCACCCCTATCCTCCTCTCCTGTGCCCCTCCTGCTGCTCCTCTGTCCCTCCTGCACCCCTGTCCTCCTCTCCTCTGTCCTTCCTGCTGCTCCTCTGTCCCTCCTGCACCCCTGTCCTCCTCTCCTTTGTCCTTCCTGCTGTTCCTCTGTCCCTCCTGCACCCCGGTCCTCTCCTCTGTCCCTCCTGCTGCTCTTCTGTCCTCCTGCACCCCCATCCTCCTCTCCTCTGTCCCTCCTGCTGCTCCTCTGATCTCCTGCACCCCGGTCCTCCTCTCATCTGTCCCTCCTGCTGCTCCTCTGTCCTCCTGCACCCCCATCCTCCTATCCTCTGTCCCTCCTGCACCCCTATCCTCCTCTCCTCTGCCCCTCCTGCTGCTGCTCTATCCTCCTGCACCCTGTCCTCCTGTACTCTCCTATGTCCTTCCTGCTGCTCCTCTGTCCCTCCTCCACCCCGGTCCTCTCCTCTGTCCCTCCTGCTGCTCCTCTGTCCTCCTGCACCCCCATCCTCCTCTCCTCTGTCCCTCCTGCTGCTCCTTTTATCCTCTATCCCCTGAGTGAGTACAGATTCCCCCGATGTGGACAGATACCCTACTGATTGTAGCACCACCTCCTCCCTGGTGTTCCCGCCCCCTCCACGGTGTCCGAGTCTTACCCTGTTTGCACAGTCTCCTCCAGGTTGTCGGTGCTGAGGATCTGGGGGAACTTCCGGCACACCAGGGCGAGCAGCGGCAGGCAGGGGAAGATCTCCACCAGGATCTCCGGCAGTAGCTGCATGGGAGTGCGGGGTCCCTGGCTGTGCCTCCACCCGCTGCACCTCTGCCGGCTCCCCGTCCTACGGATCCATCTCACTGCCACCGCGGGACAGGAAGGAATAGAGCTGTATGGAACCCAGAAGTGCGGATTCCGTACAGCTCCCTGCAACTTCCTGCCTGACCCGGTGATAGGAGCGCTCTCACTGACGGGGCACATGCAGGTGGCAATGCAATGCCGGCGCTGCACTCTGCTCCGGCAGTGATACCCCCTCTCCCCCACAAAGACTCCGGTTTTCATATGGAGTCTCGGGGGAGAGGAGGGAGTAAAAAAAACCAAAAAACCTCTCCCCTGGTGCCGCACCCTGCGACCTGCCGCCCTAGGCACCGGCCCTCAAGTGCCTAGCTGTAAATACGGCCCTGCTTGTGAGTGCATCAGCCATCCAGCCCAAGGCAACCAACACAGCCTGATCAGCCATACAGCCCAAGGCCGTGTACACAGCCGTCTAGGTGTCCTATCCATTTTTAAAATAGGGTATTTTCTCCTATTTTAAGGACAGGTAATCTTAAAAGAATTTTCTGTACTGTAGGGTACATAGCTGGAGTATATATCAACCAAACTCTACATGGAAGGGACTACTAATTTTACAACATATATGTAAATATGTAATATCTATTGACAACATTAGCCATCTGGCCAG
The DNA here is from genome assembly GCA_033576535.1 of Allobates femoralis. Classification (NCBI taxonomy): domain Eukaryota; kingdom Metazoa; phylum Chordata; class Amphibia; order Anura; family Aromobatidae; genus Allobates; species Allobates femoralis. The sequence goes on along the minus strand of JARQOC010000003.1, from coordinate 828,280,514 downwards.
AGGCCACCGACACGGCCCCATCAGCTATCCGGCCCTAAATGCTTGTGTAAAGCTGCCAACTTATCAGTGTTAGAAAACCAGTAGAAGAACCTAATATGGTCATATTTGACCAATGACACTATTTTAAAAATGCATCAGAATCAAACTTATTTATCCTGTACTTTCCATAAATTATCAGCAAATTGTTGAAATTTCACCTATCAAAAAATCAAAATAACAGCCTCCTCCATATCCCCTCTAGCTGTCCTTTCCATTACCAAGATAGGTGTGTTTTCTACCATTTTAGATAGAAAAAAATCTTCAATTTGCTTCTAATTTAGACAAGTAGCTGGAAGGTTTATCAAGCAAACAGTACTTGTGAGCCCATCAGCCATCCAGTCCAAGGCCACCAAGACAGCCTGATCAGCCATACAGCCCAAGGCCAAGGCCGTGTACACAGCCGTCTAGGTGTCCTATCCATTTTTAAAATAGGGTATTTTCTCCTATTTTAAGGACAGGTAATCTTCAAAGAATTTTCTGTACTGTAGGGTACATAGCTGGAGTAAATATCAACCAAGCTCTACATTGAAGGACTACTAATTTTACAACATATATGTAAATATGTAATATCTATTGACAACATTAGCCATCTGGCCAAAGGCCACTGACACGGCCCCATCAGACATCCAGCCCAAGTCTGCCGATGAGGCTTCATCAGCTATAAGGCCCATGGCCGTCGCCATGGCCCCATTTGCCATCATGCCCCAGGCCACCGACAGGGCCCCATCTGCCAACTGGCCCAAGGTCGCCGACACAGCCTCATCAGCCAGATTGCCCGAGGCCGCCGACAGAGTTACGTCAGCCAGACGGCTCGAGGTCGCCGACACGGCCCCATCAGCCAGACTGGCCAAGGCCGCCGACAGGGCCCCATCAGCCATCTGGTCTTAGGCTGCCAATAGGTCCCCTTTAGTCATGAAAACCCGCGAACAAGGCCCGATCAGCTGTCCGACCTGGGGCCGCTAACAGGGCACCATGAGCTTGACTGCCTAAGGTCACTGATAGGGCCCCATCAGCCAGACTGGCCAAGGCCACCGACATGACCCCATCAGCCATACTGGCCAAGACCGCCGACAGGGCCCCATAAGCTAGACTGTCCAAGGCCGCCAACAGGGCCCCATCATCCAGACTGACCGAGGAACAGGAGAGGGTCCCATTAGCCAAACTGCTCAAAGCCACTGACAGGGCACCATCAGCCATCCAGTCTGAGGCTGCCAACAGGGCTCCATAAGCTATACTGCCCAAGGCTGCCAACAGGGCCCCATCAGCAAGACTGCCTGAGGAACATGAGAGGGCCCCATTGGCCAAACTGCTCAAAGCCACTGACAGGGCCCCATCAGCCATCCAGTTTGAGGCTCCCAACAAGGCCCCATCAGCCATACTGGCCAAAGCCGCTGACAGGGCCCCATCAGTCAGACTGGCCAAGGTCACCGACAGGACCCCATCAGCCATACTGGCCAAGGCCGCCGACAGGGCCCCATCAGCCATCCAATCTTAAATGCTAGTCTAGAGCCTACCAACTTATCAGTATTAGAACACCAGTAGAAGAACTTAACATGTTCATATTTGACCGATGACACTATTTTAGAAATGCATCAGAATCAAACTTTTTTATCCTGTACTTTCCATAAATTATGAAATTACACCGATAAAAAAAAAAAAAAAAAATAACAGCCTCCTCCAAATTCCCTCTAGCTGTCCTTTCCATCACCAAGATAGGTGTGTTTTTCTCCCATTTTAGATAGAAAAAAATCTTCAATTTGCTTCCAATTTAGACAAAGTAGCCGGACCATCAGCCAGACCGCCCGAGGCCGCCGACAGGGTCCCATCAACAAGATGGCCAAAGGCTGCCAACAAAGCACCATCATCCAGACTGCCCGAAGCCCATGACAGGGACCCATTAGCAAGACAGCCAGGGGCCGCCAGCAGGGCCCCATCAGCCATACTGCACAAGGCTGCCAAAAGGGCCCCATCAGCCAGACAGACCGAGGTCCAATATAGGGACCCCATCAGCCTGACTGCCCGAGGCCCATTAAAGGGTCCCATCAGTCAGACTGTCCGAGGCCGTCGAGAGGGTCCCATCAGCTTGACTGCCCAAGGCCGCCCGACAGGACCCCATCAGCCAGACTGGCCAAGGCCGCGGACAGGGCCCCATCAGCCATCTGGTCTTAGGCTGCCAATAGGTCCCCTTTAGTCATGAAAACCCGCAAACAAGGCCCGATCAGCTGTCCGACCTGAGGCCGCTAACAGGGCACCATGAGTTTGACTGCCCAAGGTCACTGATAGGGCCCCATCAGCCAAACTGGCCAAGGCCACCGACAGGACCTCATCAGCCATTCTGGCCAAGACCGCCGACAGGGCCCCATAAGCTAGACTGTCCAAGGCCGCCAACAGGGCCCCATCATCCAGACTGCCCGAGGAACATGAGAGGGCCCCATTAGCCAAACTGCTCAAAGCCACTGACAGGGCACCATCAGCCATCCAGTGTGAGGCTGCCAACAAGGCCCCATCAGCCATACTGGCATAGAGGACATGGAGGGGTGTGTGCAGAGGACATGGTGGAGTGTGTGCAGAGGACATGGAGGGAGTGGGTGCAGAGGACATGGAGGGAGGGTGTGCAGAGGACGTGGAGGGGGTGTGCAGAGGACATGGTGGAGTGTGGGCATAGGACATGGAGGGAGGGTGTGCAGAGGACATGGAGGGAGGGTGTGCAGAGGACATGGAGGGGGTGCAGAGGACATGGTGGAGTGTAGGCAGAGGACATGGTGGTGCACAGAACTGAGCTGAGGACATGGTGGTACACTGTCTGTGCACAGCACGGAGTCGGGGACATGGTGGTACACTGTGCACAGCACGGAGTTGAGGACTTGGTGGTACACTGTGCACAGCACGGAGCTGAGAATATGGTGGTACACTGTGCACAGCATGGAGCTGGGGACATGGTGGCACACTGTCTGTGCACAGCACAGAGCTGAGGACATGGTGGTACATTGTGCACAGCATGGAGCTGGGGACATGGTGGTACACTGTGCACAGCATGGAGCTGAGGACATGGTGGTACACTGTGCACAGCATGGAGCTGAGGACATGGTGGTACACTGTGCACAGCACGGAGCTGAGGACATGGTGGTACACTGCACAGCACGGAGCTGAGGACATGGTGGTACACTGTCTGTGCACAGCATGGAGATGGGGACATGGTGGTACACTGTGCACAGCACGGAGCTGGGGACATGGTGGTACACTGTGCACAGCACGGAGCTGAGGACATGGTGGTACACTGTCTGTGCACAGAGCTGAGGTCATGGTGGTACACTGCACAGCACGGAGCTGAGGACATGGTGGTACACTGTCTGTGCACAGCACGGAGTTGAGGACATGGTGGTACATTGTCTGTGCACAGCACGGAGCCGGGGACATGGTGGTACACTGTGCACAGCACAGAGTTGAGGACTTGGTGGTACACTGTGCACAGCACGGAGCTGAGGACATGGTGGTACACTGCACAGCACGGAGCTGGGGACATGGTGGCACACTCTCTGTGCACAGCACGGAGCTGAGGACATGGTGGTACACTGTGCACAGCATGGAGCTGGGGACATGGTGGTACACTGTGCACAGCACGGAGCTGAGGACATGGTGGTACACTGTCTGTGCACAGCATGGAGCTGAGGACATGGTGGTACACTGTGCACAGCACGGAGCTGAGGACATGGTGGTACACTGCACAGCACGGAGCTGAGGACATGGTGGTACACTGTCTGTGCACAGCATGGAGCTGGGGACATGGTGGTACACTGTGCACAGCACGGAGCTGGGGACATGGTGGTACACTGTGCACAGCACGGAGCTGGGGACATGGTGGCACACTCTCTGTGCACAGCACGAAGCTGAGGACATGGTGGTACACTGTGCACAGCATGGAGCTGGGGACATGGTGGTACACTGTGCACAGCACGGAGCTGAGGACATGGTGGTACACTGTGCACAGCATGGAGCTGAGGACATGGTGGTACACTGTGCACAGCACAGAGCTGAGGACATGGTGGTACACTGCACAGCACGGAGCTGAGGACATGGTGATACACTGTCTGTGCACAGCATGGAGCTGGGGACATGGTGGTACACTGTGCACAGCACGGAGCTGGGGACATGGTGGTGCACTGTGCACAGCACGGAGCTGAGGACATGGTGATACACTGTCTGTGCACAGCACAGAGCTGAGGTCATTGTGGTACACTGTGCACAGCACGGAGCTGAGGACATGGTGGTACACTGTGCATAGCACGGAGCTGTGGACCTGGTGGTACACTGTCTGTGCACAGCACGGAGCTGAGGACATGGTGGTACACTGTGCACAGCACGGAGCTGAGGACAAGGTGGTACACTGTCTGTGCACAGAGCTGAGGGCATGAAGGTACACTGTGCACAGCACGGAGCTGGGGGCATGGTGGTACACTGTCTATGCACAGCACTGAACTGAGGATATGGTGGTACACTGTGCACAGCACGGAGCTGGGGACATGGTGGTACACTGTGCACAGCACGGAGCTGAGGACATGGTGGTACACTGCACAGCACGGAGCTGGGGACATGGTGGTACACTGTCTATGCACAACACGGAGCTGAGGACATGGTGGTACACTGTGCACAGCACGGAGCTGAGGACATGGTGGTACACTGTCTGTGCACAGAACTGAGGACATGGTGGTTCACTGTGCACAGCACGGAGCTGAGGACATGGTGGTACACTGTGCACAGCACATTGCTGGGGACATGGTGGTACACTGTCTATGCACAGCACGGAGCTGAGGACATGGTGGTATACTGTGCACAGCACGGAGCGGAGGACATGGTGGTACACTGTCTGTGCACAGAACTGAGGACATGGTGGTACACTGTGCACAGCACGGAGCTGCGGAAATGGTGGCACAGTGTCTGTGCACAGAACTGAGGACATGGTGATTCACTGTGCACAGCATGGAGCTGCGGACATGGTGGCCCACTGTCTGTGCACAGAGCTGAGGACATGGTAGTACACTGTCTGTGCACAGAGGTGAGGACATGGTTGTACACTGTGCACAGCACGGGGCTGCGGACATGGTGGCACACTGTCTGTGCACAGAGCTGAGGACATGGTGGTACACTGTCTGTGCACAGAGCTGAGGACATGGTGGTACACTGTGCACAGCACAGAGCTGAGGACATGGTGGTACACTGTCTGTGCACAGAGCTGAGGGCATGAAGGTACACTGTGCACAGCACGGAGCTGGGGGCATGGTGGTACACTGTCTATGCACAGCACTGAACTGAGGATATGGTGGTACACTGTGCACAGCACGGAGCTGGGGACATGGTGGTACACTGTGCACAGCACGGAGCTGAGGACATGGTGGTACACTGCACAGCACGGAGCTGGGGACATGGTGGTACACTGTCTATGCACAACACGGAGCTGAGGACATGGTGGTACACTGTGCACAGCACGGAGCTGAGGACATGGTGGTACACTGTCTGTGCACAGAACTGAGGACATGGTGGTTCACTGTGCACAGCACGGAGCTGAGGACATGGTGGTACACTGTGCACAGCACATTGCTGGGGACATGGTGGTACACTGTCTATGCACAGCACGGAGCTGAGGACATGGTGGTATACTGTGCACAGCACGGAGCGGAGGACATGGTGGTACACTGTCTGTGCACAGAACTGAGGACATGGTGGTACACTGTGCACAGCACGGAGCTGCGGAAATGGTGGCACAGTGTCTGTGCACAGAACTGAGGACATGGTGATTCACTGTGCACAGCATGGAGCTGCGGACATGGTGGCCCACTGTCTGTGCACAGAGCTGAGGACATGGTGGTACACTGTCTGTGCACAGAGGTGAGGACATGGTTGTACACTGTGCACAGCACGGGCTGCGGACATGGTGGCACACTGTCTGTGCACAGAGCTGATGACATGGTGGTACACTGTCTGTGCACAGAGCTGAGGACATGGGTTACACTGTGCACAGCACGGAGCTGAGGACATGGTGGTACACTGTCTGTGCACAGAGCTGAGGGCATGAAGGTACACTGTGCACAGCATGGAGCTGGGGGCATGGTGGTACACTGTCTATGCACAGCACTGAACTGAGGATATGGTGGTACACTGTGCACAGCACGGAGCTGGGGACATGGTGGTACACTGTGCACAGCACGGAGCTGAGGACATGGTGGTACACTGCACAGCACGGAGCTGGGGACATGGTGGTACACTGTCTATGCACAACACGGAGCTGAGGACATGGTGGTACACTGTGCACAGCACGGAGCTGAGGACATGGTGGTACACTGTCTGTGCACAGAACTGAGGACATGGTGGTTCACTGTGCACAGCACGGAGCTGAGGACATGGTGGTACACTGTGCACAGCACATTGCTGGGGACATGGTGGTACACTGTCTATGCACAGCACGGAGCTGAGGACATGGTGGTATACTGTGCACAGCATGGAGCGGAGGACATGGTGGTACACTGTCTGTGCACAGAACTGAGGACATGGTGGTACACTGTGCACAGCACGGAGCTGCGGAAATGGTGGCACAGTGTCTGTGCACAGAACTGAGGACATGGTGATTCACTGTGCACAGCATGGAGCTGCGGACATGGTGGCCCACTGTCTGTGCACAGAGCTGAGGACATGGTGGTACACTGTCTGTGCACAGAGGTGAGGACATGGTTGTACACTGTGCACAGCACGGGGCTGCGGACATGGTGGCACACTGTCTGTGCACAGAGCTGAGGACATGGTGGTACACTGTCTGTGCACAGAGCTGAGGACATGGTGGTACACTGTGCACAGCACAGAGCTGCGGACATGGTGGCACACTGTCTGTGCACAGAGCTGAGGACATGGTGGTACACTGTCTGTGCACAGCACGGAGCTGAAGACATGGTGGTACACTTTCTCCCGCCTTAAAATCGGTCTGTTTCCAGGAGAGTTGGACGAGTGACATCTGTTTTTTGGTCCGTTTGGCATTCAACTGCTGTGCTAGTGTCCGACATTTCTCTCAGATCACATCCATCTGATGTCTGTATGCAATCTGTTTTTTTTTTTTCTCAGCAGCTATTAGTGTAGAATCATTTACAGGAACATTTTACAGTGTTCTCAGCTGCAGAATGATAATGTATCCGTGAAAAAAACGTGTCAGACTCAGATGGTTCGTGTGCTGTCAGTGTGCGGTCTGTGATTTTGTCGGACTCATAGACTTGCATTGGGGAGTCTCACACGTGAATCTCATACTGTTGCAGCATGTTGTGACTTTTTCTCATCCTGAATCTGGATGAGAAAAAAAGTGTCCAACACTCAACAATCTGCTCTCAGACATTGAATAACATTGGTCCAAGTGCAATGCGATAAAATCACACATTGCACTCATCCGTACCCTAATACTAAAATCCATATAGTAATCCTACAATGTCTGCTGGACATGGTATGGGGAGGGTTTATGGCTCAGTTAGTACATACTCCATACTTCATGGTATGGGAAGGATTTATGGCTCAGTTAGTACACACACCATACTTCATGGTATGGGTAGGATTTATGGCTCAGTTAGTACACTCCATACTTCATGGTATGGGGAGGATTTATGGCTCAGTACACACCATACTTCATGGTATGGGGAGGATTTATGGCTCAGTTAGTACACTCCATACTTCATGGTATGGGGAGGATTTATGGCTCAGTACACACCATACTTCATGGTATGGGGAGGGTTTATGGCTCAGTTAGTACACACTCCATACTTCATGGTATGGGAAGGATTTATGGCTCAGTTAGTACATACTCCATACTTCATGATATGGAGAGGGTCTATGGCTCAGTTAGTACACACTCCATACTTCTTGTTATTAACCTGTTAATGCTCTCTTGTCCACCGCACTGAAGTGTCAAAAGAGGAAGACAGCGAGACAGGCATCAGAGAGCCCCTGACCTCGAAATAGAAGATCCTCAAATGCTGGTATTGTGACATAATATAAGAATAATATTTTTTGCATTTATATTACACTATGAACTCCACAGCACTTTACATACATCATCAACACTTTCCCCATTGGGGCTCATAATGTAAATATCCTATCAGTATGTCTCTGGAGTGTGGTTGGACAAACCTTTTATATGTACTACATGATGAAATGTGGGAGGAGAAGCTACATGAAGCTTGGGGGGATGGCTGTGACTAGGGGGAAGATTGTCCGTGACAGGAGGAGAGTCCGAAATGGGGGAGGGGAGCCGTGACGGGGGGGGGGGGGGGTGGGCTCCGCTAACAGTGCCTAGGGCAGCAGGAACTCCAAATACGGCCCTGCTGATATCACCCACCCTGAAAAAGGAAGAGGATCCTATCATTGATGAAAACTGTAAGTTTGTGATCCTCTTATCCAATGGAAATGAAATGAACTGGTATTTCTGTGTCCTTGTTTTATATTATAGACGAGCTTGGGAATACAATCATTTGTTTTGATGGTCATCATGCCAGTATACTGACGTCCACAGGGATACTAAATTAAATATACTTTTGGTGGCAAATATAATGCTCCTCCAGACTGAATCTCTTGCCCATAAGCAGGTGTCTGAATTTGGGGCTCCTCTGTACGTTGTAATACTGGGGGCAATTGAGGCAAGGTATCAGGATTTTAGCTCCCTGTGATGGTGATCTGTATCATCAATGATCTGGGACCAATGTCTGCCCGTGCTTATGTGTCCTTCAATTTTTTATTTTCTTGTAAGACATGAGAGAAGTATGATCCTGGAGCAAGTTCAGAGAAGACCAGAATAATGAATAGTCTGCAAACCATGTCGTATGAAGAACAATTACAGGATTTTGAAATGTTTAGCTTGCAAAAGAGAAGACTGAGAGGAGACTTCATAGCTTTCTACAAATATCTCAAGGGCTGTCACACTGTAGAGTGATCAGCTTTATTCTCATTTTGCAAAAAGAAACACTAGAAGCAATGGGATGAAACTGAATTGGAGGAGGCACAGTTTAAATATTGGAAAAAACCTTTTGACAGTGAGGGTAATCAACGAGTAGAACAGGCGGCCACGAGAGGTGGCAAGTTCTCCTTCAATGGAAATCTTCAAACAGAGGCTGGACATACATCTGTCTGGGATTATTTAGTGAATCCTGCTTTGAGCAGGGGGTTGGAGCAGATGATGCAGGAGGTGCCATCCAACTTTTTCCACTCTATGATTCTAGCATATTTGGGAAATGTGCGTGGCTTCCCATTCTGTAAGATTTGCCAATGTTTGTTGAAGGTGTGTCTTACTAGGTTACTGTCACATTTGTATGTGGTAACTCATGGGACTCTGTTAGATGCTTGGTTATTTTGGGTGTATGGTTATAGGGCAGTGATGGCGAACCTTTCTGAGGCCGAGTGCCCAAACTGCAACCCAAAACAAAATTATTTACGGCGAAGTGCCAACACTGTAATTTAACCTAAATTACAGCAGTGGTTATCTATCACAAGCGCTGCACAGGGGGGAGAGCCAGCAGATGCTAACTCTCTTCCCTGTACAGGGCATGTAGTCCTGAAACACGGATGATCAATTCAATTATTTTAACAATTAATTGATTTTAAACTTACCTTTGCAGTCTTCTCTTCTCTTCAGCAGTGGTCAGACAGCTCATGTGTACTGCACATTGAAGCTGAGCCGCTGCCACTGCCCTTTCTAGAAACAGCAGGTGGATTGATCTGTATGGAAAAACGCAGAATATTAGACAGAGCAAGCAAATTTCATACTGAAATCCTGGTCCCTAACTCCATCCTGACCCTCTCCTTGTAGTAATGTGCTCCATCCTGACCCTCTCCTTGTAGTAATGTGCTCCATTTTGACCCTCTCCATGTAGTTATGTGCTCCATCCTGACCCTCTCCTTATAGTTATTTGCTCCATCCTGATCCTCTCCTGGCAGTAATATCCCTATCCTAACCCCCTTCTTGTAGTAATGTCTCCAGCCTTATCCCCTTGTAGTATGCTCGATCCCTGTCCCCTTGTGCCCCCATCCTGCAGTAATGCCCTATCCTGCAGTAATATGCCCCTCCTTGTAATAAAGCCACCATCATCCCCCTTCTTGTCATAATGTAACCATCATGCCCCTTCTAATGTCACCATCATGCCCCCTTCTAATGTCACCCTCATGCCTCCTCCTAACGTCACCATCCTGCCCCTCTTGTCACCATCCTGCCCCTCTTGTCACCATCCTGCCCCTCTTGTCACCATCATGTCCCTCTTATTTGTCACCATCCTGCCCCCCTATTATACCGTAGCTTAAAATTTGTCGCCATCATGCCCCTCTTATTTGTCACCATCCTGCCCCTCTTGTAAGCATCCTGCCCCTCTTCTCACCATCATGCCCCTCTTGTCACCATCATGCCCCTCTTGTCACCATCATGCCCCTCTTGTCACCATCCTGCCCCTCTTGTCACCATCCTGCCCTTCTTGTCACCATCCTGCCTCTCTTGCCACCATCCTGCCCCTCTTGCCACCATCCTGCCCCTCTTGTCACAATCCTGCCCCTCTTGTCACAATCCTGCCCCTTTGTCACAATCGTGCCCCTCTTGTCACCATCGTGCCCCTGTTCACATCTACCTCTTGTCACCTGCCCTCTTGTCACAATCCTGCCCCTCTTGTCACAATCCTGCCCTCTTGTCACCCATCCTGCCCTCTTGTCACCATCCTGCTCCTCTTGTCACCATCCTGCCCCTCTTGTCACCTCTGCCCTCTTGTCCCCATCTGCCCTCTTGTCACCATCCTGCCCCTCTTGTCACAATCCTGCCCTCTTGTCACATCTGCCCCTTTGTCACCATCCTGCCCCTTGTCACCTCATGCCCCTCTTGTCACCATCCTGCCCCTTGTCACTCTCATGCCCCTCTTGTTCCACTCCTCAATGTCCCTCTTGCCTCCATCCTGCCCCTTGTCACTCTCATGTCCCTCTTGTCTCCATCCTGCCCCCTCATTATACCGTGGCTTAAAAAAAAAAAAATCATACTCACCTAGTACTCCCGCCTTCACCGCTCGTCTTCTCCTCGCGTCTTCAGTCCCAGCGTCACATGACCGCGGTCATGTGACGCCGGCAGGGCGGAGCTTGGAGAGAGTGTCGGAGATGCGGAGGAAGGAGAGTCCTCCGATCCGACACTGCTTTGAACTGCTGGCGCCATCATGCCGGCAGTTCAAAGCTGCACTGAGAGGCGATGCCGCGTGCCAGGGAAAACGGCTCTGCGTGCCCTCCCTGGCACGCGTGCCATAGGTTCGCCATCACTGTTATAGGGGAATCTGCCCAAGGATATCACAAGCTTGGTTCAGATATTGATTGAGAATTTTTCTGGGTACCTTCTAGATATTCACTTCTCCATTCCACTCAATCTAATGTTGCATGTCTATTCTTCAGACACCATCCTCACTACACTCATTTACAGGAAGATAGGTTGGGTTAAATCAACCCTAGTGGGTGACAGTTGTCAAACTGTATGGTTATTCTTGATGGCAGGTTCACGGGAGAGGTTATATGTTAGTAGGACCAAATGACATTTGACTTTCCGAATCAACATCTGAACCAAGGTCATGATACCGTGGGGAAGATCCTCCTACAACCACATAACAGACATAACCAACAGTCTATGTGGCACTCCAGGGTCCTAGTGCCACAGTGTCATTATCGCCCCCAGGTAGTAGTGTCACACTTGAGAGCAACAGAGGGTATCCACACCAGACAGAAACCGCACACAACACCTTTCTGCCTCGAGGCCTGAAGGGGGAGACCAAGACCCGGGTTCAGGGTGAGCTTCCCTATAAATTCTGGTCTGGGGCGGAGTTAGTTAGTTCAGTTCCTATGAGGGCTGAGGAAGACATCCTGTGGACTAGGAGCAGTACTAAGCTCGTCCCAGGACACTGCAGTTTAGCGTGAGGGACCCAAGTCAGGGGTCTGAGGAAGGAGAGGAAAGTCTGGGGAGCAGAGCGGCACCCTACACCCATACTACATCCACTGCCCTGGGGACCTGCTCCGCCCATGGGGAGTTGTTCCATCCCAGCTGCCCATCCATCATCTCCAGAGGTTTTGCAGCAGCGGTGGCCACTAATAGCCACAAACCTCAGGTGGCGTCATTAATAACTTTCCCTTTCATCACCCCTTTCCCTACCAAGCCAAGAACTCCCTTAACAACTGAACCCAGGGTCATGGAAGCCAGGTCTTGACCCCTGTGACTCCGCAGAACTGTTTAACAGCCCGTTCCGAGTACCCCACGGCCCTGGGTCGACCCATCTAACAGAGTCCTGTGCGTTACTATATACACATCTGACAAAATAAGACACATCCTCAACAAACATTAGCATATCCTACAGAACGGGTGTCGAGCCCACTGGGACGGGGTACTCGGTACCGGACCGGGTCTGCTACTGGGGAAGTCACGGGTGGTCCTGGTCCGGACCGTGTCCCGGGCCCTGGCAAATAAAGGGGATATTTTACAGGTGAATGTCAGTTGTGACGCCACCCACTATGTGCGGCCAGTAGGGGGGCCGCCGCTGCTGCAGAACCTCCGGGGATGATGTAATGGCAGCGTAGATGGAATAGTTCCAGTGGGTAGAACTGCGTTCCCCGGGGCAGTGATGATTAAAGTCTATTGTGTAGTGTGCAGGCTTGGTGCTCTGTGCAATTCACTTACTGTCCAGATGCTGCAGGAATCCTCCCTCAGTGTTGGAGCCGGCAAGCTGTGGCTCTGCAGGTGGAGGGTTCTTATAATCCTGTATGGAGGGAATAGCACTCAGGCAGAGACAGACAAGAGAGACGTTTTCAGGGTTCTCCGTGTTTACTTCTCAAGTTCTCAGGTTCAAGGTACAGTTCAGTTACAGTTCTTACAAGTCTCAGTTCTTACAAGTCTCAGTTCAGTTACACGGGCACACTTTCCGATCCGGGTTCCCTTTTACTCTCTGCAGCCAGGTCTCTCTCTCTCTGTGACCCCTCACTCTGTCTCTGTGTCCTTTCCTGGCTGTTAACTCTCTCTGGGGTCTCTTGGTGTGCTCTCCAGACAGTATGGCGGTGACTCGGGCCCCTGTGGGTCCTCCTGTTTGTCACTGAGCTGCCTGTCCTTTGGGGTAGGGACCCTAACGTGGAGCTGTGGTCCCCTGTCAGTGTCTGGAGATGTCGGGTGAACTACAGTCCCCTCTAGAGCCGACACTCCACTCAGCCCAGCCTCCAGCAGTCCTCAAGATGTGAGGCTCTACCAGGCTCTCTCTACCGTGTCTTCCAGTGTCATAGGAGGGCTACCCCACCTGCAGTCGGTCGTCTCAGCTGTATTCTAGGGCCCGGGTATCACCGTCCCTCTCTGTCCTCTCACACTCCTGGGGATCCGGCTTCGGACGTGCTTTCTCTCTCCTCCAGCTCGCACTGGCTCGGTACAGATTCTGCGCTCCTACACCTCACTCTTCCAGGACATATGATCACTTCTTTCCTTCTCAGCTTAACTCGACCTACTGCCGTCTCTCGGCCTGTGCCGTGCTCCTCAGCCTGCTGCTGGTCTGTGTGTTTGCTGCTCGGCACCCTGGGCCTACTGAGCCCTTTTCTCCTCCCCTTCACTATTTCTACTGTCAGTCACCTGACTACGTGTGTGCCCAACCCACTTCTCTAAATCCACCACCCCTCGCCTGCCTAGAGTCTCCAGGCTCCGGGCTGGATGCTGCCCTCTGCTGTACGTGGGTTGTGTGGGCAGTGAGGGTGTTGTTGTTCAACTGTCATCCTACCTGCCTGGCTGCAGTTCCCTTTGTGGCCTCCTGGTCGCAGGGGCGCCACACAGGCATCTAGGCAAAATGCTCAAACCTCCTCCCAAGTCTTACAGGAGAAGGAAAAACATGAGGGATACATTAATATGAACAGACAACATTGATCCCAGCACAGAGATGATACAGAAACACACCCTCAACAAACATTAGCATATCCTACAGAACGGGCATCCGGGCAATATGATCAAACCTCCTCCCAAGTCTTACAAAAGGAAAAACATGAGGGATACATTAATATGAGCAGATAACATTGATCCAAAGACATAGATGATATAGCCCGTCATCACTGGGAGCCAGAATCCTGGTACGTTCCTTGCCCTTAATTGTGCCCAGTGTTAAAAAGTACAAATAAGCCCCACATTCACACACCCTACGACTCATAGTATATTCGGTTACTTGTCTATGTGGATTTAGGTTAAAGAAGCAAACATAAAAAGAAAACATAACCTCTTGCAACACCACTCAGGCCCATGTATTTGAGCATGATGGTACGATGTGTCCAGCCCCAGGTCCGGGGGGGTACTCGGGTATCAGGCTCAGAGGGGTTCACAGGGATGTCACTGGTGGCAGTGCCTGAGCCCATGGCCTGGGTGACACTTCAAAGAGGGGTTATGTACAAGGGAAAAGAGTTCTTGTCTCGTGATGCCACCTGTAGTACCTGGTGATGGGTCACGAGCGCCGCCACAGTCCTCCGGAAGGCAATGGTATTGTGGCAAGGATAGCAAAGCTCCCTACAGGTGGAGCTGGGCCTCCGGGGCAGCGTAGAGTAAGGGGGCAGCTTGGAGTGGGACTTGAGGCCAGGGTAAGAAGCAGTGGAGCAGTCTATATGGAGGCTGGGAATGGAGAGTAATAACGCACACACACTGAAGAAAGTCTCTTTTACCTTTTTACTGATGGTATTCACAGGTAAAGATGTCCAGAGCACTGTCGGGTGACCATGTGCACAGTGAGTCTCCACAGCAAGTGGGTATAAGGCCTCAGGTTCCCTGCTGTCGCTGAAGCCCTGTCAGTATACAACACGACTGGCCTCCTCACTTTCTCTGGTCCTCTCTCTCTCCTCCTGCGGGTCACGGGTTACCCTCTCTGATCACTGCTGTGTTATTCCACACTACGGTGTCTGGCTCCCTTTTGCTGGGTACGCAGGGGGATCGGGTGACTAAAGTCTCCACGGTGTGCCAGGGTTTTCTGCAGTCCTAGAGTGATCCTGCAGGTGCGGATCCCCGAAGTCCGTTAAGTCTTGGGCAAACTTCCACTAGTTTCCCTGCTCCCTTGGTTAAGCTCCGTGCCTTCTGTCTCCAGCCCTAGGCTTGGCTGAACGGCAGAAGGTCCACTACGGGTCACTGGTTCGGGCCTAACCGTGGCACCGAGCACCAGGACGTCTTCAGCTCTCCTAGCGTCTGCACACTCTGACTAACTTCGCCCCCAGCAGCAGTATTTATAGGGGACCTCACGTAAAGTGAATCTAGCTCGCCCTACTGTGCCGGGGTGGAAGGTGTTGCATGTAGTAGGTACCTACTGTGGAAACCCAGCTGTGCAGTAGGGAAGGCTGTGGCTACCTGCATGAGCAGGGCGCCACAGATGTAGGGCTAAGAAACCAATTTTTCCTTGCACCCTTAGAACTCCACTGACCATTCCCCGAAAATGTATCTATTATCTGTGACCTAACATGCAGATATAATTAAATATGGCAGCGGAACTGCAGGAAACCATGCTGGACACCTCACCACGGCCGGGGCCTGACGATGCTTTTGTTGACTGCTTTGTTAAGCAGAAACCCAACTAAGGCCACGTGCACATGTTCATTATTTGGGGAATTTTTACCTCAGTATTTGTAATGACACGTGCACACGTTGAGTATTTGATAAGTTTCTGCTTCAGTATTTGTAAGTCAAAACCATGACAATGGGTATATGTGTGTCATTTAGAATATTAACCAGTACTCACCCCATCGCTAATCCCCAAGGAAATAAGGAGGCTGTACACTGAAATGGATTTCAATGGCTACAGCAGCCTTTATTAAACAAACAACATAAAACTTTCACGTTTAAACATAAGTTCCCAGGGGATGGTCCTCGAAGCCTCAAAATCTTTAAAAAGTAGCCACCTATAACAAATAACTCAAGGTTGGACTTTATATTACCTCTAACTGAATTGCACCAGCTCAGAGGCACAAGTTCACAACCTAACTTTATTAACCTCCCTGCCGGTATTCCCGAGCGTCACTCGGGGTTAAATTTCGCGTCCAGAAGCGGTAACCCCGAGTGACGCTCGGGGTGAATGGGAGAACTGTCCGCGGTGTCCCCTTTCCCCATCCTGGTGGTCTAGAGGTGTCCCTGCTGTGATCCCTCTGTTCCTCCGGTGGATGCCGCCATCTTGCTTCCTGGGTCCGTCTCTCTGAGCCGCAGAGGCTCATGGGAGGCGGAGCTAGGCGCCAGATTCAATAAATAAAAGTGACACACACACTGTATATATAAATTAAAAAAAAAAAAAAGTGAAATCCTGTCAGAATTCCTGTCAGACTCAGATGTGACATTGTATCCACTGAGATCTGACATTTTTCCGTCCTCACTGCCCTGCCTGCCCATTTTGCTGTCATGGCATCAAAGCGTCGCATCTCCAAAGCGGCTGTGGATGTGATGGAAGACAGCGGCAGCGACATAGAGCCCTTTGTGGACGTCAGCGACAGCGACAGCGACTCATGGCAGGAATCGTCTGACAGCGACAGCGAACATGGTGAACCTGACCTCAGTGATGTCCGCACTTGGTGCCCTATTGACTGCGCCATTGATGAGGTACCGCTGCCAAGATTCCCCTTTACCGGATCACCAGGTATGAAGGTGGATGTTGACCCCAGTGACCCCTTGGCGTACTTCAAATTATTTTTCACGGACGACGTCGTTGCCAAAATTGTCGCCGAGACAAATCGGTACCAGCAGCAGTCCGCTACTGCGCACACCCGGTTTTCCCGTAACAGGAAATGGGTCCCGGTGACCAAAGAGGACATTTGGCAGTTCCTGGGGCTAATTCTTCTTCAGGGGGTGGTGGGGAAACCCCTGCAGAAGTGGTACTGGACCACCAATAAATTACTGGCAACCCCATTTTTTGGCACCGTCATGTCGGAGTACCGCTTTGCCCTGATTATGCGATATCTCCACTTCACCAACAATGACGATTTTGACGCAGCCTCACATCCGGCGCCAAAACTCAAAAAGATTTGGGAGGTGTACCAGCTGATCCTCCGAAATTTCCAGCAGGCCTATGTGCCAGACCGAGACCTCAGTGTGGATGAAAGTTTGATGGCATACAAGGGACGCCTCAGCTGGATCCAGTATATTGCGTCCAAGAGAGCCCGGTTTGGCGTAAAATCGTACATGCTCTGTGAGTCGGCCACTGGTTATATCTGGAATTCGGTGATCTATACCGGTAAAGGCACACAATTCGACCCCAGGTACAGCCGCTATGGGATGGCAACATCATCGGTCCTCACCCTGCTTCAGCCGTTGCTGAATCAGGGGTATTGTGTCACAACGGACAATTTCTACACCTCACCGGAGCTGTACGAGTGCTTGCTCAAGCACAAGACGGATGGCTATGGAACTGTTAGGGCCAACTGTCGTGACCTGCCATCCATGTTTTCAAAACAAAAACTGAAAACCGGAGACATGGTTGCCTGGCAGAAAGGCAAGATGATGGCGATGCGCTGGCGGGACAAAAAAGATGTGTGCCTGATGAGTACCGTACATAACACCTCCACTGCCATGGTCCACACAAGAGGTGGGAAAGACATCATGAAGCCACGACTGGTCATCGACTATAATAACACCATGGAGGAGTCGACAGAGCTGACCAGGCGATGACATTCTATCCGGCGATGCGGAAGCAGCAAAAAAAGTATTATAAAAAAATATTCCGCCATCTCCTGGAGCAATGCCTGTGGAACGCATATGTACTGCACATAAAAAGCAGTGACAGGCCTCTTGTGCATTCAGACTTTGTGTGGAAGGTGGCGCAACTTATTTTTGAAGCCAACCCAATGCCATCCGTGTCTGGGAACAGATCCGGCCGTCGTGCTAGTGCCGTTCCTAACCCAGAACGCCTAACTGGTCGCCACTTTGTGGACTACATTCCACCAACGGCTAAAAAGGCAGCACCTACGAGGATGTGCGTGGTGTGCTGCTCTAAGTGCGACGGCAAGGGCAAGAAAATCCGCAAGGAAACCCGGTTCCATTGCCCAGACTGTGACGTGGGTCTGTGTGCGGTCCCATGCTTCAAGATTTATCACACAGGATGTGTACTGATTTTTTGTTATTTGACAGTTGTCGTTATGTATTTATTTTATTACATTTGATTATTTATTATTCAATAAGAGTATTGATTATTGAATAAAATTATTTAATTTAATTATAATTCATGATTTAATGTTTCAAACTTTATCACATCTGAGAGGTCTACTAGAGTCTTCTTTGATCAGGTAATTACTAAGAATTGCAGGGCTACTGTACATAACACAAAATTTCCATGCAAAAAAATGGTACCGCTTTTAGCATAAAATTCCAGACAAAATCATACCGCCAGGGAGGTTAAACCTCAAATCCACAAAAGCCGCGGCCCATCTGGGCCTTCCACCACATTTCCACATCTGTGCACTTGAGGGGTCCAGAACCTTGTCGGTTCCCCCTCCATTGCACCGCCACTATTCAATATCCACCAACTTTGAGGACCCTCCCCCCTGCCACCACCATAAATGTTTTGCATACCTCAAACATTTATGTCCTTCCATACCCGTATTGTTGTTTCAATACCCTCCTGAATAACTAGATTCCACATATCTAGACCCACAGCATTAAGATGAACGCCGTCTTGTCTCCAAAACTCCCCTTCACCTGACTCCAGGTTAGGCCATGAACCGTCCCACAGCCCTATTAACTTTTATCTGTGCCTTGTTGATCCTCTCTATGGATCTCGCATCACGCCAAAATTTTCTGGGCACAATATCCGACCACACCATTGTAACCTTCGGAAGCATAGACCATAACCGCAACAGGTCAAATTCAACTCCCTTAAAGGTCTTCTCCCTAAATCGTTACCCCCAATATGCAGCACCAATATATCGGGGACACGATCTAGCCTCACAAAACGGTGGAAACCGGGGAGGAATTAGCTCCAGACCATGCCCCTGCTGCCAGTCCATCGTATAATCGCATCTTCCTTATTAAAATGTAATTGCCTACCATTTGGCCGAACTTAGAACACAAAAGAATGACCCATAATCCAAACCAAGAGGGGGATGGCACCTGCGTAAACAAAAAAGGAAACAGCAAGGATGGGTTGAGGGTTACACAAAATGACACCACAACAACGAATGTGACAACATAAACTTGTCCTTCATGCCCTATTGAGTCGCACGTAGGACCTAAACCTCGTCGACTTCCACCTACCAATCTGTTTTATAACTTCCTTACTAAGCCCCCATCTTGCTGCTTCCGTGGCCGCCCCTGTGCTAAAAGAGTGTCCACTATAACCCACTGGAGAAAAACCCGCCATCTGAATGCAACGTTTAAAAATGGCTGAAAATTGAAACCGCGATAAAAAAGAACCATGGGCATGCATTAACAAAGGGACATCCAACATAACCCCTGGTGTCCAACATTCCTAAAGACAGGTGACTGGACACATAGCTGACTCGGGGACTGCAAAAAATCACCACTCTGCTACCCTTCCCTTTTTGGTCTGGTTTGGACCATCAAATCAACAACTCTATCCTATCCTCATAAAGATCCACATCTCACTTGAGCAAACCATCCTTCTTTGCCTTGGACGAGCACACCAGCTGCCAAAAATGCCAACCTGAACAAACGAAATTCCGACAGCGATATACAAACTCTTTGGAAATGCTCACCTAAAATCAGCAGTAGGTCGTAAGACAGGCCGTCTCTTATCCAAAACTCGCCAACCTTAAGGGTATGTGCACATCAGTCGTTTCTGCATCTTTGCAGACCGTCCTAAAACCGGTGTAGATTAGCAGAAACTGAGTTTTGACCTCACACTGTCCATCGTTTTTTAACGTTTTTTAGCTTTTTCCGACCGTTTTATAGCGTTTGTATAGCGTTTTGTCGCATTTTCTGGCGGTTTTTCTTAGCGTTTTTAGGCCGAGTTTTTTGGGCACTTGTAAGCTATAACCGCTGGAAAACGCTCAAAAGAATCACTTGCTCTATCTTTGAAAACGGTGGGAAAACCGGTGAATAAAACTGAAAACCGACCAGAAAAAAAAACCGTTCTAATAAGACCAGCGTTTTCTAAACTCCATCTGCAGTAGCAAGTAATCCAACCGACGAGCAGGATTAACAATTAAATTAACATAAAATCAGCGAAACGCGACGGAAACGTTCAAAAACAGCCCACAAAACGACTTGATGCACTACCCTTAAGGGCCTGCAAAACATCCTGCATAACCTCTAGCTTTAAAACCAAAAGCCTACCAGCCACAAATAATAATAATAAATCTTTATATAGTGCCAACATATTCCACAGCGCTTTACAATACAGTGGGTAATAGATGAAAATACACAGTATAATGCAGTAAGAAAATACACAATATAAAATACAGTAATTCCAGAGAAAGAATACAGTACAATAATAGTAAACAATACAATAAGCATAGAATCAATGTAAAAAATATAATACAATAGATAAAGCAAAAATAAAGGTGACCTGCTCAAGAGTTTACAACTCAACGAGATAGGGTTATACAAAGTACAGGGGCTTATTACACTGATGGTCCAGGCATCTTGAGGAAATGGGGGATAGAAATAAAGTTACATGAGTGGTCACCAGACAATCTGTGTACACCTTTTGGGTTTGGTGGAGTTTGAAGAAGAGTTATGTCTAGAGAGATAGTGAATGGGCTATGTACAGTACAAAGGAATTTTGTTAGGGAGCATGATAGGCCGCCTTGAAAAGATGTGTTTTTAGTGAGCGTCTGAAGCTATGCAAGTTGTGGATTGTCCTGATTTCTTGTGGTAGAGCATTCCAGAGAATTGGTGCGGCTCGGGAGAAGTCTTGGAGCCGTGAGTGGGAGGATCGGATTAGTGCAGATGTTAGTCGAAGATCATTTGTAGAACGTAGAGAACGGGTGGGGTGATAGACCGAGATGAGGGAGGAGATGTAGGGGGGCGCTGCATTGTGAAGAGCTTTGTGGGTGAGAACAAGCAATTTGAACTTTATCCTGCAGTGTATAGGCAGCCAATGCAATGACTGGCACAGAGCGGAGGCATCTGAGTAACGATTGGCAAGGTAGGTGATCCTGGCTGCTGCATTAAGGCCTATAGAGGGGAAGTTTAGAGAGGGGGAGGCCGATTAATAGAGAATTGCAATAATCAAGGCGGGAGTGGATTAGGGCCACGGTGAGGGTTTTAGTTGTTTCCATGGTGAGAAAGGGGCAGACTCTAGAGATATTCTTCAGGTGTAAGCGACAAGAACGGACGAGAGATTGTATGTAGGAGGTGAAGGAGAGATCGGTGTCAAACGTGACTCACCATTGGGACTAACCAGCCATTTTCCCAACCATGACCAGATAAAAGCTGCAATAAACCTTCATCTCCAATTGATTCTCCTAATGAAACTTTCCAATCTTCCCAAACCATTCAGGCCCTAGAATAGGCCGCCCAGGTACCACCTGCTAGAGAGGAAGCGATCAATCTCCTTGCTGCTCAAAGGCAAGTTCCACAGCTCCACCGGCCACTGCTGACCCATCATCTCCGCTTCGGGAGCCAATTCCTGAAAACAATGTTCCTGTGAACAAGAAATGACTCTCGCAGGAGACCGGTAGCTTAAGCTTCCTCGGTGCCAAGGGGTTTCCAGTGGGACTTGGAGTTCTCCACTGTTGCGATCCCCAATATCCGGCTTCTCTTCTGGGGTGAACTTCGCGATCTGAGCTGCTGCTCCCCTTTCTCTGTTTCTTCCTCCAGGCTCCCTGCCTTCAGTCCCACTTAGGCTGGTGGGACCTGCTAGTCTGCGTCTCTGGCCTGGGCCTACTTGTGGCGCACCAGTCCACCAGTGACCTCTCCTGGCAGCATTTTCCTAGCGTGTCTAGTGCCACATACTCTAGACTTAACTCCGACCCCCAATGCAGATGTATTTATAGGGGATCCTGCCTCAAGTGCAGCAGGTTGAGCTCCCCCTACTGTGGGCTTGGGTGAGAAGGTGTTGGTTTGTAGTCACTAACCCAGCTGCGTCAGCAAGAGAGATATTTTGGTTTACCACCTCTGATGCCTGATATCCGACCATCGATGGCATAAGGCAATCTGACCTCTTCCATCTGGGGAATCTTGTGGCGTCTTTCATGGACACGATCCAAAATGCGTACACCTTACACTCGCTGCCCCTCATCACCCCGCTCCCGGTGTCACCTGCACACTAAGTGCGCAGAAACTCTTACCCCCCTTGTTTACCTTTTGCCGCATCTGGGACAACAGGACTGGCAACTACACCTTGACACTCCAGAGACAGTAGAGCCCGGTCCTGAGTACCCCGCTCCCTGTGGGTGTATCAGGGGCACAACCACTGAAAGTGCCTAAAGCGGCAGGAACTCCAAATACAGCCCTGACCCCAGCACTGTGCCATCATCCGCCACTGAAAGTATAAAGTGCATTTGTTGCACACAACAGTACAATATGTCCAGGAGCTGTCACAATTTTCATATTCTGTTACTTGCCATCTGCTTTTTCAGTGGGTATATCACTATTCTGCCAGCACAACATGTGCTGGAACTTTATTGCCCTCACTTCCATGCTTGCATCGCTTTTACCATTGTCCAGCTGCTTCTCTCACCTGTACTGAAACCCTATGCAATCATACAGATGAGAGAGAAAGAGCAGAAACCAAGCACTCCCCCAAGCCATGTAATCCGTCTCTGCTGCTGTAGGTGGATTACAGGAGGTAGACACTTAGTAGCCGACTCTTTTGAGTGACTTTTCTAAGGTAACAGAACATAATTTTATATAAAGTGCTTTGCAGATTGACTATTGTAATTAATCTGGCAGCAGATCCCATCTTGTCACAGGGCGTCGTCTTCATCTGTTCTGTCACCGTTGATGAGCATGAAGTGTCAGACTCCGGAGGACGTAGTAAATATCAAGAACGCGGCGATGTGAGGACTACTGGGTCTGACGCGGGCTCCAGATGGCATTCTATCACCAGCCAAGAAGAATGGGCTGCCAATCATCTCAGCGGGAATGCTAATACCGCCCCCATAGACAGCTTAATAACTCTGCAACCGACTAATGGAAGTCCGCCTACGGCACGCTGCCGTCTGCTGTGATATGTGTGAGGTTTCAAAGAAGATATCTGTAACTCAGGCTTTTCTTAGAATCCGAAAGAACTATGACTCAGAGGAAGGGAGACAGATGAACTTCCATGTATTTAACCAGAGTTCATAGCTGCAGCGACTTTACATAGCGTCAATCCACCATTATCCTTAAAAAAAATGCATTCCCCTACTCCAATCACAATGACCCCTGAGCTATTGCAGAGGAGTCCCAACTGCTACCCTAAAAATATTACTTTCTTGTGCTCATACTATCTCCATATAATAGTATCATACAGTGCTGACTCACCCGGGCCATGGGACTCAGTTCTCAGGCGCAGGCTGTAGGTCACGATTTCGGTGCCTGAGGCTGTGGGCCCGGTAGTCAATGAAAAAGGGAAAAAAAGAAAATAATAAAGAGGAGATAAAGTTTTTGTTCGTGACGCCACCTGTAGGTTCTGGTGATGGCACCGGCGCTGCGGGATCCTCCGGGGTGATGGGCGGCAGCAATATGGAGTCGCTCCCTACAGGACGAGCGGGTTCCCCAGAGCTGTGAGCTGTAATGGTGGAATAGGGCAGCTCAGTCGTTTCTGTAAAGCAATGCATGTGAATGACAGTTCTGGAGTAAAGCTCGGACACACTGCTCACTCTGCACGGGTTCTTTTACTCTGTTAAATGGCAGCTTTGCAAGGTATGCGATGAAGTCGGCTGAGGCAGTACCCCGGGTGATTCTGGCAATGAGCAGCGTCCCTCTGAAGCTCCACAGGTGTCTTTCTCTATCTCTCACTGTCCCTTCACTTCGCTGCTCTGTTATACCTCATCAAGAGCACTGAGGGCCTTCGGTTGGGTCACCACTTCCGGACTCGCGGCCCCTGGCCTTCAATGGTGGGTACTCTCGGTATAGCTGCGGTAGTTGGTTTTTTGTGAGTCGAGCTCCTATAAAGCTTGCGACCACTCCGGGTTCTGTGGTTCAGGGGTGAACCTGCTGGACCACGTCGGAGCCGTTACTCTGGGTTCTCTGGACTGGGCCAGGATCGTCGGTTATCCTCTCTATTCTTTGGCCTCTCTCTCTCTCTTCTGGGTCACCAGGTTGAGGTGCCCTCCCTGTTAGCTTTCTCAGTGCTCTCTGTAACGTCTCCAACTCTGCTACATCTGTTGCTCTCACTTTGCTTTCTCTGTGCTGCACGGCCCTGTACAGCCCCTTTCTGTAGCTTCTCTCCTGTCACGACTTGACTTCTGCACTGTTCTGTTCTCACTTCCTGGTCTAACTCCATGCTGCTCTCCCACTCACTATATAACCTAGCTCTCCTCCCACCAGGACATGTTACCCTAGGAACGGGTGTCTGATCGGTCCCCTATCACTAGGTGTGTGTGGGTGGTGTTGGAGCTTCAGGATTCTTCTACTCATTACCAGAACAAAGGATATGGCACCTTCATTCAGGGGTGCAGTCCCCTTTTGTGATGCACTCTTAGTGGGGCGTCACAGTGCACAAATAATACTGCCGTACTTGTCCCTCTATCAATGCCATATATTGCATATGCTATCAAAGGGAATCCATCACCAGGTTTTTGCTACCTCATCTGACAGCAAAATAATGTAGGCAAGGAAATTCTGAATCCAACGATGTATCATTACTGGGTGCAGCTGTCTCACACAATCAAAGAATTTAGTTTTAGGGGCATGGCAGAGCTGGGAGAGCGGCCCCCGCCCACACCAGGCTTTCTTTAGAGATTGTGCATCGACTGAGAAGTGTCAATCACAGCAGGGGGCATGTCAGACTGCTATGTGGATGAGTTTCTAGTCCTGTAATGTTAATATAAAGGCTTTATTACCCTGTCATTAAGTAAACAATATCACACACATAGATAAGAGAGGCACAGTTGCATTTGTTTTTTAACTCTTACAGCATTCTGTCCATAGCTTCCATAACAAAATCCTGTTGACAGATTCCTTTTAAATAAGTCGTCCCTTTTTGGAAAGCAGGACAGGGGTGTTGGACCTGAGAAGAGTAAGTAATACTAATTTTTTTTATCTTTTTTTGTGCCTATAAGAGAAGGTTTCCTGGAAACGGTCAACCAGGTACCCAAATATGACCCTATAGGGCCCATTTAATTTTTTCTTGACATGGACAATTTCCATTTTTACATTTTCCCACAATTCTGACATTTTTGTTTTGGGAACTGTTTTACCGGTGCATGTTGTTTGGTAAAAGTGATCTAGCAATATGATTCTCCTCGTTCGTACGATTACAGCCGTACCAAAATTGTCCAGTTTTTTTAAACTACCGTATATACTCACGTATAAGCCGAGTTTTTCAGCCCAAAAATTGGGCTGAAAAGTCCCCCCCTCGGCTTATACACGAGTCACTCTATACTGTATACACTGTATACAGTGTATACAGTAAACAGCAGTCCCCCCCCCCATATCAGTATACAGCCCCCCCCTTGTGCAGCAATCCTGAAAAGGAAAACATTATCATACTTATCCCTGCCGCTGTCTCGCTGCCGCCGCCGTCATCGCGCTCCTCCGGCTTCATCCGTCTTCTTCCGTCTTCCTCTGGTCGGCGCAGACAATGACGTCATTGTCTGCACGCCAGAGGAGGAAGCCGGAAGACGCTGGATGAAGACGGAGGGGCGCGATGACGGCGGCGGCAGCGGGACAGCGGGATAGCGGCAGGGATAAGTATGATGGTGTTTTGCTTTTCAGGATTGCTGCACAAGGGGGGGGCTGTATACTGATATGGGGGGGGGCTGCTGTATATTCCTCTGGGGCTGCTGTATACTACCACTGGGGCTGCTGCTGTATATACCACTGGGGCTGCTGCTGTATATATCACTGGGGCTGCTGCTGTATACTACCACTGGGGCTGCTGTATATACCTCTGGGGCTGCTGTATACTACCACTGGGGCTGCTGCTGTATATACCACTGGGGCTGCTGCTGTATATACCACTGGGGGTGCTGCTGTATACTACCACTGGGGCTGCTGTATATACCTCTGGAACTGCTGTATACTACCACTGGGGCTGCTGCTGTATATACCACTGGGGCTGCTGCTGTATACTACCACTGGGGCTGCTGTAAATATACCTCTGGGGCTGCTGTATACTACCACTGGGGCTGCTGCTGTATATACCACTGGGGCTGCTGCTGTATACTACCACTGGGGCTGCTGTATATACCTCTGGGGCTGCTGTATACTACCACTGGGGCTGCTGCTGTATATACCACTGGGGCTGCTGCTGTATACTACCACTGAGGTTGCTGTATATATCTCTGGGGCTGCTGTATACTACCACTGGGGCTGCTGCTGTATATACCACTGGGGCTGCTGCTGTATACTATCACTGGAGCTGCTGTAAATATACCTCTGGGGCTGCTGTATACTACCACTGGGGCTGCTGCTGTATATACCACTGGGGCTGCTGCTGTATACTACCACTGGGGCTGCTGTATATACCTCTGGGATGCTGTATACTACCACTGGGGCTGCTGCTGTATATACCACTGGGGCTGCTGCTATATACTACCACTGGGGCTTCTGTATATACCTCTGGGGCTGCTGTATACTACCACTGGGGCTGCTGCTGTATATACCACTGGGGCTGCTGCTGTATACTACCACTGGGGCTGCTGTATATACCTCTGGGGCTGCTGTGTACTACCACTGGGGCTGCTGCTGTATATACCACTGGGGCTGCTGCTATATACTACCACTGGGGAGGCTGCTGTATACCTGTGCTGGGGTCCACCCTCGGCTTATACACGAGTCAATAGGTTTTCCCAGGTTTTGGGGGCAAAAGTAGGGGGGTCGGCTTATACACGGGTCGGCTTATACACGAGTATATACAGTACTTTAGTGGTGAATAAAATCCCAGACATTTTCAAGACCCCATAATGATTCCATTTTTCTATCATGGTGTTGTGTTAGAGCTTAATTTTAGTGGGGTGAGCTGACCCTTATATTGATACAATTTTGGTATTCTTATGACATTTTGATCACTTTTTTTACTTTGGTGAAGTTACTAAAAAAATGCACAAGTTTGTCGGTTTTTAATTTTTTTCTGATTACCGATTGGGTTGATTAATTTAACATTTTGCACGGTGATGCCATATACTTTTTTAAAAAATATCTTTATTTTTAATCAGGAAAGGGTGGGGGTTAAATTACTATTATTTATTTACTATCCTCACTTTTATATTTCCATTAATTCCACAGCACTTTACAGACTGGGAGCTGGCCTCTCACTCGTCTCCCGGTGTCACACACAGCGATGCTAGGTCTTAGAGCAGGTTCTAAAACCTGGCGACCATCAACCAGCGATTTATCGCTGGTTGATGCGCCCTGTTACTCACGTCAATATCGCTGCAACGTCATGTGCAGCAGCGATATTGCACGCATGTGACATCCCCATAAGAGCACAGTGGCCACCATAATCCTTAAATGGAAGAAGTTTGGGTCCACCAGAAGTCTTCTTAGAACTGGCTGAGTGGCCCGACGGAAGCAATTGAAGGAAACATGAATGCGGCCAAGGACAGAGATATCCTGGATGAAAACCTCTTCCAGAGCTCTGGACCTCAGACTTGGCCGATGGTTCACCCTCCAACAAGACAATGACCCTAAGCACACAGCTAAAATAAGGAGCGGCTTCACAACAATTCTGTGGCCCTTCTTGCCTGGCCCTGCCAGAGCCCTGACCTAAACCCAATGGAGCATCTTTGGAGAGACCTGAAAATGGCTGTCCACCAACATTCACCATCCAACCTGGCAGAACTGGAGAGGATCTGTAAGGAAGAATGGCAGAGGATCCCCAAATCCAGGGGGGAAAACTGCATCATTCCCTAGAAGACTCATGACAGTACGAGCTCAAAAGGTGCAAATACTCAATACTGAGCAAAGGGGCTGAATACTTATGACCAGGGCCGGACTGGGACCAGAAAGCAGCCCTGGAAAACAAACCCCACCAGCCCACACACTATATCACCCATTAGCCCCGATCATTGAAGTTTGCTTTTAAAGAGAACCTGTCACTTCCATTAAGCCCCCCAGGCTATCACTACCTGCCCCTGCATCTTCCTATTACTTCTCTAACTATCCTTTCTGTGCTAAATGTGCCCTGTGTCTGCGTAATAAAAGCTTTTTATCACTCAAACGCATCATTTCCGGCACTCCGCAGGCTGGACTTCAGGCTGCACAGTACGCATGCTCTACGAAGCACATTACGTCAGCTCATCTGTGATGATATCTGTGATGAGCTAACATAATATGCTCCACAGAGCATGCGCAATGCGCAGCTCTGTGGATGAGTACTGGAAATTACAACACTCGGCGTCATACCCACCATTCTGCAGAGCGGAGCTAGCCAGGCTGGGGGCCGGGGGTGCACATTTGGATGTCAACATCACGCCCATCGGAGCATGATAGACTATACAGGAGGCGGCCATGGGACACAGAGAGAACGCCCAGGGGGTCTAGCAATGGTAGCCCCCTGTTCATTATCATACTAATGAGTGAGTGATAAAAAGCTTTTATTACACAGTCACAGGGCACATTTAGCACAGAAAGGGATAGTTACAGTAGTAATAGGAAGGTGCAGGGACAGGTAGTGATAGTCTGGGGGCTTTATGGAGCGGACAGATTCCCTTTAAGTTGCTGTGGCCTCATCACTTTCTTAAAGGAGTTATTTGAAGAGCCACATGTGAATGGTGCAGCAGAGTGTACAATCTACCACATCTCCATTCACATGGTGATCCACAAAGCCACATTTCTCAGGATTGTGGAGTCCCAGCAGTCAAATACACAGCGAAGGAAAAGTCATCACCTGTACAGAAAGGAAGTGATGACTCCATATTAGGGATAATCAAATTAAGCAACATTTAAATGCTGAAAATCAAAGTTCAAAACCACCTCTCTGAAAAAAGGACAGGAGAAGTGGTACTGTACAGTGTATATATACAGAATAATACAGATACTGAGGATTACACCCAGTATACAGGACAGGAGAAGTGGTACTGTGCAGTGTATATATACAGAATAATACAGATACTGAGGATTACACCCAGTATACAGCACAGGAGAAGTGGTACTGTGCAGTGTATATATACAGAATAATACAGATACTGAGGATTACACCCAGTATACAGCACAGGAGAAGTGGTACTGTGCAGTGTATATATACAGAATAATACAGATACTGAGGATTACACCCAGTATACAGGACAGGAGAAGTGGTACTGTGCAGTGTATATATACAGAATAATACAGATACTGAGGATTACACCCAGTATACAGGACAGGAGAAGTGGTACTGTGCAGTGTATATATACAGATACTGAGGATTACACCCAGTATACAGGACAGGAGAAGTGGTACTGTGCAGAGTATATGTACAGAATAATACAGACACTGAGGATTACACCCAGTATACAGGACAGGAGAAGTGGTACTATGCAGTGTATATATACAGAATAATACAGATACTGAGGATTACACCCAGTATACAGGACAGGAGAAGTGGTACTGTGCAGTGTATATATATACAGAATAATACAGATACTGAGGATTACATCCAGTATACAGGACAGGAGAAGTGGTACTGTGCAGTGTATATATACAGAATAATACAAATACTGAGGATTACACCCAGTATACAGGACAGGAGAAGTGGTACTGTGCAGTGTATATATACAGAATAATACAGATACTGGGGATTACATCCAGTATACATGACAGGAGAAGTGGTACTGTGCAGTGTATATATACAGAATAATACAGATACTGAGGATTACACCCAGTATACAGGACAGGAGAAGTGGTACTGTGCAGTGTATATATATACAGAATAATACAGATACTGAGGATTACATCCAGTATACAGGGCAGGAGAAGTGGTACTGTGCAGTGTATATATACAGAATAATACAGATACTGAGGATTACACCCAGTATACAGGACAGGAGAAGTGGTACTGTGCAGTGATATATACAGAAAATACAGATACGGATTACATCCCGTATACATGACAGGAGATGGTACTGTCAGTGTATATATACAGATAATACAGATACTGAGGATTACACCCAGTATAAGGACAGGAGAAGTGGTACTGTGCAGTGTATATATACAGAATAATACAGATACTGAGGATTACACCCAGTATACAGGACAGGAGAAGTGGTACTGTGCAGTGTGTACATATATTACACCCAGTATAAACGAGAATACTGAGTGATTACAATCCAGTATAATAACAGGACAGGAGAAGTGGTACTGTGCAGTGTATATATACAGAATAATACAGATACTGAGGATTACACCCAGTATACAGGACAGGAGAAGTGGTACTGTGCAGTGTATATATACAGAATAATACAGATACTGAGGATTACACCCAGTATACAGGACAGGAGAAGTGGTACTGTGCAGTGTATATATAGAGAATAATAGAGATACTGAGGATTACACCCAGTATACAGGACAGGAGAAGTGGTACTGTGCAGAGTATATATACAGAATAATACAGATACTGAGGATTACACACATACGCACATGCAGCCTGCCCTCTCACACACACACACACGTAGCAGCCTGCCACAGCCCCCACACACATGCACCAGCCTACCCAGTCAACCACACAAATGTAGCAGCCTGATCCAGCCCCCACACACATGCAGCAGTCTGTCTCGGCCCCCCCACACACACATGTAGCAGTCTGCCCCAGCCCCCACACACACGTAGCAGCCTGCCCTGGCCCCTACACACACAGCTGCCTGACCCGGCCCCCACATGCACGTAGCTGCCTGCCTCAGCCCCCACTCGCACGTAGCGCCTGCCCAGGACCCCACACGCATGTAACAGCCTGCCCCGGCCCCACACACATGCAACAGCCTGCCCTGACCACCACACACAGAAGCCAGTCCTCACACACACACACAGCAACCTGCCCCGGTCCCCACACACATGGAACAGCCTGTCCTCAAACACACACATGCAGCCTGTCCTCACACACAGACACACACACAGCGGCCTGTCCTCACACACACTCACACATACACACACAGCAGCCTGTCCTCACACACACTCACACATACACACAGCGACCTGTCCTCACACACACACAAATACACACACAACAGCCTGTCTCAAACACACTCACACATACACAGCAGCCTGTCCTCACACACAGACACACAAATACACAAAGCGGCCTCTCACACACACTCACACACACACAGTGGCCTGTCCTCACACGCACTCACACATACACACACAGCGGCCTGTACTCACACACACTCACACATACACACACAGCAGCCTGTCCTCACACATACACACACAGCGGCCTGTACTCACACACACTCACACATACACACACAGCGGCCTGTACTCACACACACTCACACATACACACACAGCGGCCTGTCCTCACACATACACACACAGCGGCCTGTACTCACACACACTCACACATACACACACAGCGGCCTGTATCTCACACACACTCACACATACACACACAGCGGCCTGTCCTCACACATACACACACAGCGGCCTGTACTCACACACACTCACACATACACACACAGCAGCCTGTACTCACACACACTCACACATACACACACAGCGGCCTGTCCTCACACATACACACACAGCGGCCTGTACTCACACACACTCACACATACACACACAGCGGCCTGTCCTCACACACACTCACACATACACACACAGCGGCCTGTCCTCACACGCACTCACACATACACACACAGCGGCCTGTCCTCACACATACACACACAGCGGCCTGTACTCACACACACTCACACAAACACACACAGCGGCCTGTACTCACACACACTCACACATACACACACAGCGGCCTGTACTCACACACACTCACACATACACACACAGCGGCCTGTCCTCACACATACACACACAGCGGCCTGTCCTCACACATACACACACAGCGGCCTGTACTCACACATACATACATAGCGGCCTGTCCTCACACATACACACACAGCGGCCTGTACTCACACACACTCACACATACACACACAGCGGCCTGTACTCACACACACACATACACACACAGCGGCCTGTCCTCACACATACACACACAGCGGCCTGTCCTCACACATACACACACAGCAGCCTGTACTCACACATACACACACAGCGGCCTGTCCTCACACACACTCACACATACACACACAGCAGCCTGTCCTCACACGCACTCACACATACACACACAGCGGCCTGTACTCACACACACTCACACATACACACACAGCGGCCTGTCCTCACACATACACACACAGCGGCCTGTACTCACACACACTCACACATACACACACAGCGGCCTGTCCTCACACATACACACACAGCGGCCTGTACTCACACACACTCACACATACACACACAGCGGCCTGTCCTCACACACACTCACACACACACAGTGGCCTGTCCTCACATGCACTCACACATACACACACAGCGGCCTGTCCTCACACACAGACACACATACACACACAGCGGCCTGTCTCACACACAGACACACATACACACACAGTGGCCTGTCTCACACACAGACAGACATACACACACAGCGGCCTGTCTCACACACAGACACACATACACACACAGCGGCCTGTCTCACACACAGACACACATACACAGCAGAGTGTCTCATACACACTCACACATGCACAACAGCCTGTCCTCACACACATACAAACAAATACACACACAACAGACTGTCCTCACACACAGACACACAAACACTCACAGCGCCTGCCCTCGCACACAGACATACAAACACACAGCAGCATGTCTCACACACAGACACACAAATACACACGCAGCTGCCTGTCTTACACACACACACACAAATACACACACAGCAGTCTGCCCCTGCCCCACCCCCACCCCACACATCTCAGGTCAGACAGATAAAAGTGAAAGTATCTTGCCTTAGCTTTGCTTGTTGTCCCGCACTGCAGCCCCCGGGTCCGCAGCTGAGACAGATCACAGGAGGAGTGAGGAGGCGACTCAGTCTATGACTGTGACAGTCACAGGCTGCTGACTGCTGCCTGCAGGCCAGCTCCACTGCCTGCACACGGGCCCACTTGGTAATAGCCTGGGTGGCTGCGATCCGTTTCTTGCACAAAGAACGTGCTATACAGCCTGCGCTCTCCTTAAGAGCCGCTGTCAGGGCTGCCCGCCCGCCCGCCTACTGGTGTGAGTCTGTGTGCCAAGAGGTAGCGGCCGGCGGCCTTCACCAGACCCGGCATGTCGGCGGGTGGCGGGCGGCCGCTGCAAAATCATTGAAAAGTTGGCCTGCGGCTGGAGGAGCGGGCGCTGTGGCCCCGCCCACTCCACAACCACCGGCCCATCGGGAGAAGTCCAGAATCTCCCGCCTGTCAGTCCGGGCCTGCTTATGACCATGAGATATGTTCTTTTTTAATAAATTTACACAAAATATCTACATTTCTGTTATTTTCAGTCAAGATGGGGTGCAGAATGTACATTAATGAGAAAAAAAATGAACTTTTTTGAATTTACCAAATGGCTGCAATGAAACAAAGAGTGAAAACTTTAAAGGAGTCTGAATACTTTCTGTACCCACTGTACATTCCCTATCAATTTTTGGGACGTGGGAGGAAACCAAGGAACCCGGAGGACACTCATGTTGACACAGGGAGAACATATAAACTCTTTGCAGATGTTGACTTGGTGCAAAACAACAGTGCCAATCACTGAGCCTTTTTCCCCTACTTTTTAGTGTATTTGTTAGTTCACTTAGGGGACTTGAATATGCGGTTACATATACTATATGCTGTAATACCACTGTATATAGAATAAAACATGGTCTCCTTTAAAACTTGGCTACAGGGTGGGTTTCGAGCTATGTAATGGCATGCATGAGGGTCTTTAATGGACATCCAGCTATCATGGTGTGGCGCCCCTCTGGCTAGGCGCCACAGAGAGGTATTACACTCTGACAATAAATGTGTTACTTCTGTAAGTTGTCAGTTCAGGGTTTAACCTGTGGAGTCTCAAAATACACACACACACACACACACACACACACACACAGGACTAGGCCACCTCAACATAGGGGGGGGACTGGTTATTTAGTAGGTCCCAAAAGGGGGTGGAGCCTAGGCCAGTGTGGGAAAACCAGGAAGTTAGGAGAATTTTACCTCAGACAGGGCTGGGAAGGCAGTCAAGAAGGACGGGCCTGACAGTGCTCTGACAGGAGGGATCCCCATCTCCAAGAGGGGGCCCAGGACAGGAGAAAACGGACCAGAAGAGGTTGGAGCCGGCTGGTATCGTTTGGGGAACACCGGCAACACGGGAAGCCGAGGCGGTCAGTAGTTTACCTCTGGCCGCAAACCAACGAGCTACGGGCCCATAATCACCAGGTAGCCGTTAGCGCTACAAGGTACCTCACCCCTCAGCCCAAAATAGGTCCAAGATCACAGGAGCATCGGTCCGGATTCCGGTGGCGGGAGGATTTTGCTGTGGGTCGCTCCCGTCCGTACCGGAAATGAACACCCGTGCTTCATCGTGGGAGACCAGGGGTCTGGCGGGAGAGCTCTGCCTCTGCAAGGGTGGTTAAATAGTGAGAAGAGCAGGCTTAGACCCCGAAAGACTTGAGAGGGAACATCTGGAGACTCCATAAGGGGGACCCGGCAACAGACTCCCGTTAAACCAGACTGTACCGTGTATCGTTAAACATCTTCCGGTACCCAGTAAAGTGGAGTTAGAGTTGAACTGGTCTCTGTGATTCTTCTCGCCGGTGCCCAGATGGCTCTAACACCTTCAGCAGCATCTCATCGGAGGGGTAAGAACTGCAACAACTACTCCCCTCATTCCCCCTCATCATCCTCCATTACCGCTGCCCTGAGGTAAAAGCTCCACCTGTGGGGAGCTGAAGCACACTTAGCTGCACACTTCATCACCTCAATGGCCAGCCTGCAGCGCTGGTACCCCAAATTACCGGGAACCACAGGTGGCGATGCATACCCCTGTAAATATTCCCTCCTCCCCATCATCTAACAAATGACAGCCAGGGCACAGAACCGGGAACCCGACCACCCGTGATTCCCCAGTTAAACCATCAAACTCAGGCCCGGTATCCGAGTACCCCTAGCCCTGGGCTCATCAATGGCATCCCATCAGTGCCCTGCAATTAAGTAGAGTGGCGCGCTCCTTATGCGGGGGGTCTACACTACCTGTGGCTGTTAGAGACAGAATCTGGCTGTGATATGTAGCCATTATCTGTCAGGTATAGGGCAGATTCCCCACCTACTTTATGCCATACACATACAGTGGATGTTAATTTCACCCTAATTGTACCACATGTAATGCTGCCATACCTTTCCTAGTAACATTGACATATATTACCAATGTCATACAGTATCCAATGTTACCATATACGGCCCACAAAATTTACATTTCCCTAAAAAGTAACACGAGTCATTTTTCAATACGGCAAAACCATACTGCATGTTACTCGTCCTACTGTATCTAGTCTGTGTGGCCTAAACGTGCTCCCATGGCTGCAGTGTCTCCAGACTTGTCTCCCATTGAGCACATCGGGGACATCATTGATTGGTGATTACACAGGAGCTGCCAGCAGCAGATCTTGATGATTGCTTAAGTGCATTAGTGCGGCAGAACTTCCTCAGACGACAAACAATTTATCAAATGTATAATGAATGAAACATTCTATGCACAAATAATGCCACCATACTCTGCATCCTAAGAGTGCCCTGAAATGTCAATATTTATATCATAATACATCTATTATTCCCTCATCTTCTATACACTGTATTCAGCAAGTGAAGACTATTTAGAATCATAGAATGGAATAGAGTTGGTAGGGACCTCCTGGATCTTCTGGTTCACACCCTGCTCAAAGCAGAATTCACTAAAGGGTATGTCACACGCATCAATATCGCCTGCACGATCACGGCTGCACGTGACGTTGCAGCGATATTGACGTGTGTGACATAGTGAATCAACCAGCGATAAATCGCTGGTTGATGATCGCCAGGTTTTAGAATTTGTTCTAAAACCTGGCAATGGTCGCCCGGTGGACACGCAGCATCGCTGCGTGTGACACCGGGAGTAGCGATATTCTAGCTCCCAGCGCCTCTCACAAGCGCTGGGAGCTGGTATCCAAGGTAAACTGCCTCCTCCGCTCACCGGCTGGTATCTAAGGTACACAGCGGGTAACTAGGGTCCCTAGTTACCCGCTGTGTACCTTAGATACTAGCCGGTGAGCGGAGGAGGCTGGTAACTAAGGTACACATCGGGTATCTAGGCAGCGCGCGCTGCCTAGATACCCGCAGTTTACCTTGGAGACCAGCCTGCTCCCGCTTCCAGCAGGCTGGCAGCGGGAGCAAGACATCGTGGAAACGATATTTAAATCATTTCCACGATGTCTCTGGTCCATTGATCGCTGATGAGTCTGCCTGTGTGACAGCTCACCAGCGATCATCCGTCAATGTCGTCAGCGATCATCTCACTGACGACATTGACGCGTGTGACACCCCCTTAAATCATCCCAGACAGATGTCTGTCCAGCCTCTGTGTGAAGACTTACATTGAAGGGGAACTCACTACCTCTTGAGGCCGCCTGTTCCACTCATTGAACACCTTCATTGTCAAAAAGTATTTTTCTAATATCTCATCTGTGTCTCCTCCTATTCATTTTCATCCCATTGCTTCTAGTGTTTCCTAGTGCAAATGAGAATAAAGCTGATCCCTCTAAAGTGTAACAGCCCTTGAGATATTTGTAGACAGCTATTAAATCTCCTCTCTATCTTCTTTTTCTCAAGATAAATGTTCACAAATCCTGTAACCATTCTTCATAGGACATGGTTTGCAGACCGGTCACCATTCTGGTCGCTCTTCTCTGAACTTGCTCCAGTTTGTTGATGTCTTTTATAAATTGTGGTGCCCAGAACTGGACACAGTATCCAGATGAGATCTGACCACAGAGGAGTAGTGGGGATAGGGACTTCATGATTTATAATATTTTACTATGTGAATTCTGACATTAGAATTGAGTGTTCAATAGGAGGAGCTATTTCAGTCTCCGCCTATTCTAGACAAGAGCTGGAAAGTCCCCAGTCTAGAAGAGGATGCCAGACAGAGCAGGCCTCATGTAAAGACACTCCTCACCACTTCCAGGCATCAAGCCTGGAAGTTCACCTTACCATTCACCTCGCTATTTACAGCCAGGCCTAATGCCTTAGATCTTTCTCTGACTTCTACAGCCCAGATGGCTGAAGACTTTTAACCCTGGGTCCTCGCTGTCTGGATTAACCCAGAAGAAGCTTCAGAAGAATCTGTTGCCCGCCAGTTGCGGAATTTGAGGGTCTACTGCCTCACCACGATTGTCTGTTATTTACGGCATATATTTTTCTCTGCACTTGCCGTGACCAGCTATTAAAATAATACAGGATTCCAGGTGTGTAACTTACTCTTACTATATTTCTACTACTATTTCTGCATAAAGCTACGAAATGACTGGACCCCTCTATAACAACTTATAAGCATTGCATCTAAGGAATCAGGCTCTTAATGCTCCAAAACCTCAATTCCATGTTAGAATCTAACTCTGAACTGTACTTGCCATGGGCTACCCACGTGCACTGTAAAGAATTTACTCCATGTTATATTTCCCCATTCTGCTGAAGTAAATCAGCTCTTATTCCCGACACCTGTGTCTATAGTCATTCTATAGGCTGTGGATGCTGCGTGGGGTGGATAGCAGTGAATGGAAAGCCCCCCATTATAAGGCGGGTTTCAAAAGAAACCTGAAGACCCACCTCTTCCGTCAAGCCTACAACCTGCAATGAGAACCGGGCCACCGCACTGTCTCACTTTCAACACTACCACCCTAGCTGTATGGGTATGCCTTGTAGACTGTGAGCCCTTGCAGACAGGGTCCTCTCCCCTCTTTACCTGTACGACTTGATTGTCCATATATATATTGTGCTTGTCCCCTTCTGCCCTTTCCATTTGTAAAGCGCCATGGACTCTATTGGGACTATATAAATAAATAAATAATAATAATAACTAGACCTTTATCAAGCATAACCAACAATTTAACACATCATTTTCCATAAGCGAAGTCGCGGGTATTTTGCTAGTTACCATTTATTTCCTACTCACCTCTAAACAATGGTAACAAATAGTGCACAAATAATACTGTGATACTTCAACCAGTAACACGTCATATACCCAAAACTACCAAAGTAATAACTGAGCAACTGTCCCTGTAAAACAGTGCCATTTAGTACACAAAGACTAGTTTCATACTATATCCATGTAATATGCATTCCACAAATTTAGTACACCCCCAAAATATATCACCAATCATAATACCCATACACGGGCACTGCACTGTATCCACCATAGTGGCCATAACACACCTGTCCATATATCTGTATTCCTAGTTATTTAACTACTGCACCCCTGTCATCCTCCCAGTTAATAAATGATTATCTTTAATCATGTTTTCCGTTCACAAATTGTTAGAAAAGAACTTGAAAATATTGAATTGAATCATAAAGTATATTCTAAATTTGCAGAACTTTTCATTACTCAGATAGTTTTCATTTACGGTACATAAAAGGCGGAAAAAAACCTTACAACAGTCCCACCATCCGCCACTAGATGGCGGCACATCTGTACAATTACACTTTATTTTAATGACCTGTGACTGTGAATAATAAACATTATTTTGCTCATTTTTTTTATAGTCATTCAGGATATTTTTGGGATGTGAGTGGACAATAATACACTAATATATATTTCAACACAGAAGCTTGGAGCACAAGATGTCAATGACATTACAAATGTTATATCATATATAGCTATCACCCCATTGGTATGCAATACTGAAAAAAATCTAAACACGAGACTTTATGGTTTTGTTCCTATTTTTTATGAGCTGAACTCAAAGATCTAAGACTTTCTCTCCAATATTGTTTACAAATTTCTCCATATCTGTGTTAGGCTGGTTTCACACTACGATTTTTCTAAATCTGATGCTGTCCGATGAAAATCGGACAGCATCGGATCCTAATTTGGCCCCATGCAGCCCTATGGGCATCGGACCGAATCGGATGTGCACTAAATGCCATCCGATTTGGTCCGATCCGAGTCTGTCCGATGTTTTTATCGGTACAAAAATCGGAGCCTGCGCCGATTTTTGCACCGAAAATA
This sequence comes from Allobates femoralis, assembly GCA_033576535.1. Taxonomy (NCBI): domain Eukaryota; kingdom Metazoa; phylum Chordata; class Amphibia; order Anura; family Aromobatidae; genus Allobates; species Allobates femoralis. The sequence continues at coordinate 828,241,108 of JARQOC010000003.1, read as the reverse complement.
AAATCTGACAGAATCGGATCGGACCAAATCGGATGGCATTTAGTGCACATCCGATCCAACCCGATCCCTAACATGGGGCCCTATGGAGAAGGGTCCGAGGAAACATCTGATGTCTCCTCGGACCCGAGTTTAGTGTACTAAGCATGCTCAGTACATGCTCATTGCACTAAACCTATTGTGTGCCGCCTAATTTAACTTCTGCAATGTATATATATACATACATTGCAGAAGTTAAATATAAGTTAAATCAAGTGTTTAACATAAAAAATCTTTATTCTCTCCTTCCAGCGCTCCCTCGGCGTCTCCAGCTGCAGCCGCTCGGTAACAGGACCTGTGATGATGTCAGAACCCGATCAGCTGATCGGGTCACATGACCGGTTACCGCGGTAACCGCTGACGCTTCTGACGTCATCACAGGTCCTGTACACCCGATCGGAGGCTGATGGAGACGCCGAGGGAGCGCTGGAAGGTGAGAATAAAGATTTGTTATGTTGAGGGGACATGAGAGCAGACATGAGGGGGGACATGAGGGGACATGAGGGGACATGAGAGCGGACATGAGAGCGGACAGGAGAGGGGACATGAGAGGGCATATGAGAGGGCACATGAGAGCAGACAGGAGAGCGGACAGGAGGGGGGCACATGAGAGGGCATATGAGAGGGCACATGAGAGCGGACAGGAGAGCGGACAGGAGGGGGGCACATGAGAGGGCACATGAGAGGGCACAGCAGGGGACAGTAGGGAGAGAGTAGGGGGACACTAGGGCAAAACAGGGGGGCCGCAGGGAGACAGCAAGATGACAGGAGGGAGAGGAGGGGGAGCTACGTGACAGCGCAAACTGATCCTGCAAAAAGTAGGATTCGGATGCCTATTTGGCATCCGATTGCAGAGATCAGTTTGGATCCGATGCTGTCCGATTTTCATCGGACAGCATCGGATTTAGAAAAATCGTAATGTGAAAGTAGCCTTAGTGATCACATCGCCTTTGCCTAGAGATAATCCATCCACCTCAGAGGGGTGGCAGATCAAGATGCTCTTAAAGGGGTTGTCCGGGCTGTGAACGACCAGTTCCTAAACACCCACGCCCCCAGGTCGTCTCCTCCAGACACAATATAGGTGATATCTAGGAAACCCTGCAAAATGTTGACAGGATTTAAATTACAAACTATCAACATATTTTAACCTAGATACAAGATACGTCAGTACACCCGAGCCGCTCTGTAGGCTTCAAGCACCGCATTTCGCATGCGGTGCTTGAAGCAGTACACAGCGGCGTGGGTGTACTGATGTCACCCGATCCCGGAAATGATGCGATTCGCGTCATTACAACCCAGGCAGCGCCGTGGAGAGCAGGGAGGCCCTGCATAGACCATGAATAGATGATCACGAACTGTGGGTGAGATCTTATGACGAAGAGGGCACGCCCTAAGGGCTAAAGAATATAGCCCCAGCTAATTAACATCACTAATGAGTAAGTTATAAAACATTTTTCTGCACTTTCACAGGATGCTTTTCTGAGCAAAAAGGAGTGTGGGATTACTGACAGTATGCTGCAGGGACATGATTTTGAAGCTTAGGAGGCGTTTTGGAGGTGACAGGATCCCTTTAAGTAACCCTGGACCATGAGTTGCCTCTGTACACTGCACCTCACTCCTCAGCTATTCTACTGTTATATGATTTAAATTAAGCAGTTATGGTACCTTTACACACCGCTACCGAGGGTAGCAACAGGTAGGCACCGCACGTGCACGTTTTCAACGGTTCCTAACGGTACCTGATACCGCAATTACACGCCGCCACAAGGTGCTCCACAGAAGGTATTTTCTGTCCCTGGAAGTGCCGACGGGTGCCACAGGTTACCTTCTGTGGAGCACCTTCCCTGATTTACACGCCGCTACCACAAGGTAATATGGGCGTACATATTATGCGCCGTAACTACATAGGCGTGACAGAGTTGTGTATTATGCGACGCTCGTACGGTGATTGGACAATGCAATAACATCATGATTGGCCAGCCAGCGCAGGGAGGCTGCCTAATACATGATGCTATAGCAAATGTGTATTTGACTGGTCAGCTCGTTAAATATGCTGCCCTGTGCAGGGACAGCCAATGGGTACACAGTAGTCCCCACCAATGATAGCTGATGGGGCGTGGTATACATGACGCTCAAGCACGCCCCAGGTAACTCAAATACCGTGCCTGTGCCCCGATTACACGCCGCCACCATAGGGGTTATACCTGCTTGTTTTTCAGCACGGCTGAAAGACAGGTATTCAAAGAGACAGGGAGGAACAACCTGAATTACACGCCGCCACTATGCGGTGCTTTGAAGGTAAAAGGTACAATTGTCTCCGACACCTGCCGGTTTCTACTTTTCGGTAGCGGCGTGTAAAGGTACCATTACTTGTAATCTCATATATTCTGCAGGTATGTTTCAATTGCTCTATTAAATCACTTTTCATTTGTTGTGTTCCAGCACCATCTGTGGGTGGAATATATATTTAAAGTTTAGTTAGAATCCGACATGTAATTTGGGGCTCAAGGGGTGGAGCTTTTAGCTTCAGTCATGACAAGCTGGAAAACCCCAGTCCTGGCCTAGACACCTTAGGAAGCAGAGCACACGTGGAGATGCCCTTTACCACAAGACCACCTGCAGATCTCAAGGCCCAAAATATTCCTCTGACTTCTCCAGCCAAAATGGCAAAAGGCTTTTAACCCTGTATCCTCGCTGTCCAGACTGTTAATTGCTCCAAGTGTATTTTTGCATGTGCTGTAACGAACTGGGAAAGTACCACAGGATTCCAAGGTCTGTACCATCCTCTTGATATACAACTACTCTTCTGCTATTATGCCACCAAAAGTCTCTGAACCTTCCTATAACAGCATATAAATACTCCATCTAAATAATCTGTGCTTTTACAGCCCCAGGACCCCAATTGCATGTCAGTATTCAAATGTAAACTGTACTCGCCGTGGTCTACTCACGTGAACTGTGAAGTATGTACTTCATGTTGGATTTCTCCATTCCTGTGTCATTAAACGTGACTGTTATCCCCGAGACCTGGGTTTGTGGTCAATCTGTCTGCTGTGGACACTGCATGGGGGTGGATAGCAGGGAACAATCAGCCTGATCATTATAAAGGAGCTGTCAATAAAGCTGGTGGAGGCGGCGCTGAGCGGAGAATAGAGCTGGAGTGTTATAGGCTTCAGATCTACCATAGTCCTTCAGCTTCATTTCCAAATTAATTAAAACGCTGATTTCTTAGTAATGGTGGAACAGACTGGTCATGTAAATGTATTGCTGGACTTATCTTTGAAAGAGCATATAAATAGATTGCGGTGTGGAATCTTGTTGAATGATTCCCTTCAAGGCATTTGTCTGGTGCAAATTCACTTTTGCATTAGCAGGTAAGGGGACGGCAATGTTGTCGTGTATTAATAGCACAGGTCAGCAAAACATAGCGATCATCACAGAAGGTATATGTAGATGTGATGACCCCCATGCAGAAGTAAATGGCTCTATTCCAGTCTCATCAGGTCATAGCTATAAGGGATGCGGCTGTTGCAGTAAAGTATTGGAACATATGTCATGATTTGTGTTTCTTACATAGTTGATTTCCTAATCTTTTTGTCATTCTCTGTGAAAACCATATCTCCTTGGAGAAGCGACCCAACTTTTCCTTATGACCCTTCACAGAGACCCTCCGAGATGTCCGTCCTGGCTGAGCCGTCTTCTCGGCCACTGTTTGATCATGATGCATTTTGAGACGGGATGGAGGAGCAGATGTTGTTTGCCGTGACTCGCTGTGATTCTTCCTGCCTCTACCACACGCTCCCCGGGTAGAATTGTCCTTGTCAATGATTTTTCTACTCTTCTTTGCCAGACAGACATGCTTCCTGTAGGCCAATTCCTGTTCCAGCTGAATGGAATATCATTTTGATAGAGATGTAGCACAAAAGACAACAATGAGCACTTCCCATCCAACCTCACAATGCGTCGCTGATTGCAGCCATTATTCTGCATAGCGGAAATTCTGAGATGAGTCCTAGAATTGCAGATGGAGCAAAGACTCATGCAGGGAAATAAAACCCTGAACACTTTATCTTATGAGATATAACAGTTTATGAGATATAGACCAGCAACCATTGAGACATTCTATTCTACTGGTTTGAGGTCCCATGGTTGGTTCTGGAAGTTGAGTGAAGTCTTGGCCCAGGGGTTGTAACTACAGGCATACGTCCCAAATGTTCTCTGAAAATGCCAAGACTTTGAAGACAATCCCAACAAATAGTGGGCTGACTTGAATCTCATGGGTCCTAATGCAACAGCTCCAATGGGGCCCCCAATTATTGCAAGTCTTTAACAGTATTGTTCTTTTACAAGAGGCCAAGGAGACTTTTTGGGCCCCCTAAGACCCAGGGCCTGGGTGCGATCGCAGCCTTTGCACCTATTGCTGTTTCACCCCCCGCCTTCAAAATTTGCGGCACCCAAGGTCAAACGTTTATACACTCTCTGCCCCCAAATGGGTGGATTGCAGTTGGGTTTAGCGGAGCTGGTAACTGCACTAAATCATTCCTAAGCCACTAAAAGAAATACTGATAACTATACTATAAGGGGTACACAGGAGAAGTTGAAACTAAGCCCAAGAAGCTGGATTAAAATATATTTTTTGAAACAGCTGTAAGTAGGTGTCTAAACTCCTGCCCCATTCCCAAATGGCTCCTAGTTTTGTATGTTGATATTTTCTAGAAAAATGCATATTCCACCAAAAATCAAGTTCTGAGGAGGTTACCAGGTCCGATATGTATGGAAGTACTGTGACTGAGGCGTTTTGAGGTGCTGGCCATATGGGGCCCTGGTATCCGAGGACGAGGCAGGGGTCGGCTGCAGAGCAACCCCGATTCCGCTGATCTCGCCCCGACCGGATCACCATTACAAGTATCAAGTTCAGGGTTGCCCTTGGAGAGGTCCAAACAGTACATAGAGTCTATTCAAGTTCTAAACGAAGATTTATTCATACAGACTCATGAAACATGGGTACTCATACCAAATGTTGCTTGGTTGGGAGTATTTACAAAATCTCGTTACATACTGCTCTTCTCGCCCCGGTGCCTCCAGATCTCATACCTTAGCCCCACAGATGCCTACCATGAATTAATTTCATAACACAAGCTCTATCTCTCTCACAGAGGACCATCGAAAGAACCAACCAGGGCCTCTGCTAGACAGAAGTTCTTTCACAGCACATACCATGGCGACCCCTTGCCAAAGACCTCTGAACCAGCACAGGAGGGAACAGTCGCTTCCAGAGGCAGGCAACAAGTACCAGTACCAAGAGGAATCACTCACTCGCTTGGCGCTCCCATTCAGTGACATGGGCCCAAAATCCCAGGGTGGCCCAAAGGATGCAGTCAAATCAAAATTGAGAGAAGTTCTATTTCAGTTCCACTTTCCCTTCTTTTTTTGGGGACTCTCCTGCTTTTCATTACACTGCAAGCCTGTGTTATTGCTTAAACTCCACCGCTAGTGGGTGGACACACTAGCTGACCGAATAACGCTTTCATTTCTAGAGAACACCCATAATTCCACCCTTAAGGGGTGCACTCACTAGCTAATTTAACCTCAGGTAACCTGAAGTACCAGGGAGCAGTAGTACAAACATTATACACATAAATCTGTAACATGTCAACATATATACACACAAGTCCATAACACTTCAATATGTACAAGAGCAAAGTATTCCCCGGGGTGGGTGTGGTAGCACCCTAGACTCTCTTAAAGGCGTACGTTAGTTGGTAGTTTTTTGTTTGTGAAGATGAATTTATGGCTTCATGTCTGCCATTTTTTTTCAGCAGCTTTGCAGCTGACACTTTTTCTTACTTCTATGTATAACATAGTGAGTGACTTCCAAATGAAATGAATACAGGGTGGGCCATTTATATGGATACACCTAAATAAAGTTGGATCCAAAATGGCTGACTTCAAAATGGCCACCATGGTCACCACCCATCTGGAAATGTTTTCCCCCTCCTATATACTAATGTGCCACAAACAGGAGATTGATATCACCAACTGTTCCCATTTTATTTAGGTGTAACCATATAAATGGCCCATCCTATAGAATGGTCAGATCACTCCTTTTAATTGCTTTGCGGCTTTCGAAGCCTAGAATGGTAAAAACAAGCTCAAACAGACTGAACATAGGCACTGCGAATAGTTTTGACATTACTGTGCATGTATCCATTCTTTATAGCACATTTTGAACATTTTTTTCAGGTAGGTTTCGAGCGGGGATTCCTTGAAATGATGCAGTGTGCAAATCTTAACAATTCCATGCAAATGGAGTACCAACGTAATAGTAGCCAACTAACAATGCTATAGACTAGAGTAACAGTGTCTCCCTGCCTGTACCTATTAATGAAATGACAATACCCCTTTAAGTAAACTGGCTACAGTGTTATATAGGTTACCAAAACTTTTTACAATTACTTTGCTGTTCTACTTTCTGATGTTTTATTGCTCGTTGCTTTTTTACTAGGCACTGCTGCTGTCATGGAGCCTTGGCCAAATATGCCCACCATCACTGCATGATAGTGTCATGCCTGAGACTGTTAGATAGCAGAGACATTGTGCACTTTAGTTGGCCCACAAGCTAGGGGACCCTAGGGTAATACCTGTCCCTAAGATCCCTGAAGGTGGGAATGCCTGGGTCTTGTACCTTGCTAAGCTCTTGGATATGACTTATCTAGATGTGCCCCCTTAAGGGAGTGAAGGGGCAGGAGAGCACGAAAACAGACAGGCAACTCAAATAAGGCAACAGATATTAAAGGTATCCATTATCTTCTCCAAATAGTAACTTTGCTGCTGCTAATGGAATGAACACCTCTGCTTTAACAGAAAATCCGAACCACGCCTTACCATCCACAAACCAATGGCATGTGCAAAAAGATGAACAACGTGGTTATAGACCTGTTAAAAACCCTGTCTGTGGAAGAAAGAAACATGTGGCCAGAAAAATTACCTGACTTAGTGAACATGTACAACAACATTCCTGTGAGTTCCACCAATTGCACGCCAGCGTACTTAATGAGAACAAGACCCGGAAAATTACCAGTTGATCTCAAAATGGGAATTGTTATACCTAAAACCAGTTCACCTGATACTAATTGGGACTCAAACCACAAAGAACAGTATAAGAAAGTACAATAATGCGTAGAAAAAGGTCTAAATCAAATTAGAGAGAAACAGGAAAAAGATTATAAAAAAGATTATAGCAAAAATGCACAAGCTGTTCCCTTAACACCTGGAGAAATGGTTCTCAAGAGAAAAGGAAGAATTCACAAACTTGATGACCAGTGGGAGACAGAACCTTACATCGTGAAACCCTCTAACTTTGACAACAAGAAGACTTGCTTAATCAGTAAAGACGAAGGTAGAACAACAACAGCAGTTTCCCGAGAACATCTAAAGAGATGTCCTGACCAACTAAGACCTCAAGAAGATATCCCATGTATAACTCAACCAGAAGAAAAGAAGGGAAAGGTGATACATACTGTATTTGGAGACTTTCCTGAAAATTGGCCTCAGTACAACAGAGCCATACTAGTGCCTTTGACTTTCCCGTAAGCAGCGGAAGAACAAGAAAGACTGGAAGAACCCTTCAAGAAGAACCACCCATTGTAGCAGTACCAGGGGATCTTGCAATCGGTGAACCTGCCAGTCCGCTAGAAAGACTAAGGCAATACTACGGTATTGCAGAATCCCGTAGGTCTACCTGTAGACTAGTGGATAGTGCACGCTTAACTCTAAAAGTAGCATACAAGGACGAAGTATCGTATGATCCGCGCTGCTACCAAAGGAAGACCAGGACAAAAGATAGTCTGGTTGAAATGAACTCTTTAATCCTACGCATTTCGGAGCCCCTCCTGGCTCCTTCCTTAGGGAAAAAGGAGCCAGGAGTGGCTCCGAAACGTGTAGAATTAAAGAGTTAACTTCAACCAGACTATCTCTTGTCCTGGTCTTCCTTTGGTAGCAGCGCGGATCATACGACACTTCGTCCTTGTATGCTGAGTTTTTTGCCGTTTTCTTGGCTTTTGTATTTTTGACTTTTGAGACTATGTACATATTATATTTTTATTAATGTTTATAATGTTTGAAAAATGTTTCTCAGTCCAGGAGTACTGAATTTAACTAAGGGGGAATGTGGCACCCCTGCCGGTCAGTAGCCACACGGACACCTGGTGCAGGGAAGGATTTCCACATCAGGTAAATTTACCCGCAACACCTTCTACCCCAGACCTGAAGGGGGAGCTTTACTTGCCAACTTTAGGCAAGGTCCCCTATAAATTCAGGCCCGGGGGAGGAGTTAGGCAGTTCAGTTCAGAGCAGTACTGAGGAAGACACCTGGTGAATAGTGCCATGCTAGGCCCATGCCAAAGGGAAGCCTAGCCAGTGTAAGGGGACCAGGAGTGAGGGTTGGAGGCAAGGCGTACCAGAGACAGAGTGGGGACAGAGGAACCATACCAGTTCACCCCAGGAAAGCAACCGAAGCAACCCAGACACCGGAGTCAGAGTCTGCAAGGATCCAGTTAGCCCAGCAGAGAATACCGGAGGACCAGGGAGACTTCAGTCTCCTAGTAGTCACATGTAAGCACAGCAAACAACAGAGCCAGGAACGGTAGAGGAGTTAGCGGCGCCCAACAGAAGGTTCTCACAGTAAAAGGTACGGAAACAACTTCCAGTGTGTCTGTTTCCTCTATACCCATGTCATCCTGCCCTCGATCCTCTCCAATGATCTAGACTCTCCTATCGCACACTGTCAAGCCCAACATCCCATTTCTCCCAAGTGAACATGTGTTTCTGTATGCCCTATAATGTGTTATGATATGCAATAATAAATTAATCTCTTGCGCTGCCCTCTGATATAATGCCTAATGTAAAAACTCCACAGTTATTCATACTGCGGCCAACAGCAATAATTCCCCTAGTGGCCTACACCATAATACTGCCTCTGTGCCCTCCCATAATAACCTCTTTCCCACCACTAATAATGACCTGCAAGAATGGGCAGCCACCAGTACCTGGCATAAAAAAAAGAGATGTGACTGTGTGTGCTTTGTAATTTCATGATAAATCCACTGCCAGCCATTACAGTCATAGCAAAAAGTGTTGGCACCCTTGAAATTATTCGCTAAGGATGCCAACCCAAAATCCTTTGGTAGTCTTCAGATTTCATGATGTCTTGCGCACAGTCATGGCACTTAGTGTGAGAGGCAGAAAAACAATCCCATAAAATCTCTAAATTCCACCATGTCTGACTGTATGTCCTGTGCTCTTTTCTTTGTAGGCCTCATTTCATTCTCAGTAAAAAGTAGAATAATGAGCTTTAACAAAAAGCTCTATCTTGGTCTCATCTGTCCACAAGATGTTTTCACAGAAGGTTTTCGGTTATTCCCGTACATTTTGGCAAACTCGAGTCCAGCTTTTTTCTGCCTGTGTCATCAGTAGGGTTCTCCTGGGTCTCCTCCAAAGTGTTTCTTTCACTAAGGCTGCCTTCACATTTGCGTATGTGTCTGCATGCTGATGGCATGCAGACACATACGCTGTGCAAAGCAGGGTCCAAATGATGTGTCCGCAGCGGAGAATGTCCGCCTGCGGACACATCATTGTGCAGGCTGCCAGCCAATCGGCGTTGTCAGGGGGCGGAGATCAGCGCCGGAGACCTCCGCCTCCCGGCCGCCGGTAACCTTCGGGACGGTGTCGGCGGGGAGAACAGCTGATCTGAGAGCTGTTTGAATCTTCCCGCGCCGACACCGAGAGGAGATGTCGGCGCGGGAAGATTCAAACAGCTCTCAGATCAGCTGTTCTCCCCGCCGACATCGCTAGCACATTACCAGCGGCCGGGAGGCGGAGGACAGCAGAGGCTCCAGCTGATCTCCCGGTGGCCGTCGGTGAGCTCCTGTGACATCACCGGCGGCCACCGGGAGATTATTCAATGGGTCCGCAGCGTTCTCCTGCGGTGTCATGCAGAGGACACTGCGGACCCATTGAAGCCAATGCATTTTTTGTGCGCTTGGGGACGCTTGCTGATTGTCCAAGGTCCCCAAACGCACAAAAAAACCCAACATGCTGCGTCCCGGGTGCGGATGCTGGACACCGGAAGCAGCAGATATCGTCCGCATCCGCACCCGAACGCAGCAAACGCAGGCACCATGCGTTCCTATGTTAAACATAGGAACGCAGTGCGCATGCGTTTGACTGCGTATGGGAACGCAGCAATACGCTGCCTTCCCATACGCAAATGTGAAGCCAGCCTTACATATGGACAGACAGTTTGTGCAGATACTGATGCCCCCTGTGCCTTGAATTTCTTTGGAACTTGATTGGGGTGGCTTATCTACCATCTAGATTATCGTGTCTTGCAACCTTTCATCAGTTTTTCTATCCAGGGAAATTTGCTACAATGCCATTGTTTGTAATCTTCTTGATTATCTTGCACACTGTGGACATGGGAACATCAAGATCTCTGGAGATTGGCTTTTAAGTCCTCAGACAGTTCTCTTCTCTTTCTGTTTTCCATGCTTAGTGTGTCACACACAAACACACAATGCAAAGATTGCATCAACTTCTCCCTTTTTTGGTGGGTTTACACGTCACGATATCGTTCCGATATCATATACAACGGCATGGGAGCGCGCATTTTGTGCACGGTTTTCCCAGAATCGCATCGGCGGTTTACACGTTGCGATATCGGGATACAACGTCCCTACGATGTGTACGCCCCCCCGACCCAGGAACGACCATTTAACATGGGAGTGAATGGAGGATGTTGTACTACACATCGGAGTTGGGCTGTCACACAGGACGATCCGGCTCCAACCGGCATCCGATATCGGGCGGTTGAATAGCACGCTCATTCGACCCCCGATATCGGTTTGCCATCGTTCGTGCATCGCATTGTACGTTCACACCGTACAACCCACGAACGATATCGGGTCCAACGCACGAACCACGTGACTTTTGGTCGGAGTTGGACGCCGATATCGCGACGTGTAAACCCACCATTTGTCTAGTATCAGGTATGATTTTCATATTGCCCACACCTGTTACTTGCCACAGGTGAGTTTGAACGAGCATCATATGCTTGAAACAAAGATGTTTATCCACAATTTTGGAAAGGTGCCAACAATATTGTCTGACCCATTTTGGGGTTTTGTGAGAATTTATGTCCAAATTGCCTTTTTCTGCAGTTTTTTTTGTGTTGTTCCAATGCACACAAAGGAGATAAACATGTGTATAAAAAACGTGTAACTCTAATAATTTTCTAGAACTACTTCATTCTCTAGAACAATTTCAAAGGTGCCAATACTTTCGGCCTTGGCCATATATAGCACTGAGACTCCAAACAGAAACTAAGCCTATGAAAATAGAACCTTTAAGGCTAAGTTCAGGTAGAGCAATGTGCTCCTTTCTTTATTGATCCTTTTTTGGCGTAGTTTCTGGACTAAAAACGGATCCTCTTTTTGCAAAAAAGCATCACAAACGCATATTGTGCTGCTTTTTTGCTCGGATTTGGCGGACACAGACACACACACACACACACACAGACAGACACAGAGAGACACACACTTTCCTACCTGGCGATCCCCAGTGATGTCTTCCTCTTGGGCATTGGCAGTTCCCGTCTGTGAGTAGTTTGTATGGTACTTTAGGTCCTGTGTCCCATGTGACTGAGTCACTTGGTGAGTCACATGGGCAGGTCCTGGAAGCAGAGAACAGACTAATCATAAGCAGGACCTGCTGATGGTTGGGAGGAAGACATCACCATGGATCGTTGTGGGATTGTTGGAAGGGTAAGTAATTGGATGTTAGGGGGTGCAGAGAGTGCACCAGAAAAACATTACACAAATTGACATGCTCCTTATTTTCTGGATGCCTTTTCTGGATCACTAACGCAGCAGTCAAAAAATGCAACGTCTGAACGGCAAATTGAAAATCCCATTCACTTTGGTAGCAGACGCTGTGACTGATTTGTTTTTGGTGCAGTTTTTAAAAAAAATGCAAACACCAAAAATGGATCAAAAATACCAATTGTGAACATAGTCTAAGACACAGCCACAGAGATTGAGACAGGGTCCAAGAAAGCAGGGTCTGAGAGTAAAGAGACGATACCCTATACAGAGTTTCAGCCTGCCTTTTTCTGAGTGCCTCTCAGTTGATTTATGACCAAGTTAAAGGGGATGTCCAGGCTTTTTATAAAATCTGTGTGCACATCTAGGTTGCAAAATGCTGACCGTTTGTAATTTACACCCTGTCAGTATTTCACAGGGTTACCTAGACATCACCTTTCTGCATCTGGAGGCCACTGACCAGAGACATGCTAGTTTTGGAGCTTGGGCATAACGTCATAACGTCACTACTTGTCGTTTTGGCCCACACTGCTAAAAGCACGCCCCAGACTGCAACAAGTCTTTCCAAGTCTCAGCATGCCCACCTCCCCCAGTCTCAGCATGACTTCCCCCCCAGTCTCAGCATGCTCGTCCCACTGGTCTCAGCATACCCAATCCCCCAGTCTCAGCATGGCTGCCCCTCCACACTCCATTCCCCAGTGGGCATGCTGAGACTGGGGAGGGGGCGGGTATGCTGATACGGGGAGAGGGCAGGCTTGCTTGAAACTGGGGGGGATGCTGAGACTGGAGGGGGGATGCTGAGACTGGGGAGGGGGCATGCATGCTTGGGACTGGGGTGGGCTTGTTTAACCCTTTGGCATGCTTGTAGGAGACTGGGCGTAAATGACAAGTAGTGACATTATGCCCAAACGTGAAAACAAACATGCCTCTGGTCGGTGGCCTCCAGATGCAGAAAGGTGATATCTAGGTAACCCTGCAAAATGCTGACAGGGTGTAAATTACAAACTGTCAGCATTTTGCAACCTAGATATACACACAGATTTTATTAAAAGCCCAGACAGCCCCTTTGTGTTGAGCTTTTAGTCAAAAGTCTGCAGAAAGGAGCTTACGAGATGAAAGACAAGAGATATAAACTCTCCGTTAACTCATTCTCCAGCCTGCAAAAGACAGTGCAACACAGAGGCTGTAGGAGTTCTCCACTGTTATGCTATTTAACCGTTAGTTAACTAAGGTGCGCCACATAGAATTAAACACAAAACAAAATCATGCTCAGCTCCTGTTCCGGCCCCGTTCCATCAGTGTTGGTGCTGGTTTCCTAGTGGTCATATGTGATTGCCAGTGGCTGCTGATTCTTCTGCAGTGGTCACAGGAGACAAAGCATTGACTTTGTTGGAATGACACCAGTCCGGAAGGCAAGTGTTTCTTTTTATTTATTGATTTTTATGTGTGGCGTCTTAATTAATAAGGACTTGTTCAATCGTGGACATCCCCTTTAATAAAACACAATTGCAAAAATGCTTCAGTCAAAAAAGCACTACCCCTGAAGGTGTCCATGTCCTTAAAGGAGTCTACGCTAGCCACCAATCAGATTGCTATTGATTGGTTGCTGTAAATTCCAGGTTTTCTTTTGCACCAGTTCTATTAATTTCCCCCTTGTTGTCCAGTGTAACACTACAGTTCTGCCATCTGTTTGCCGCCTACTGTTGTAACACATCCCATAATTGACATTCTTTGTGTCTGGATTCCTCTATTTTCTTTCCTCTGTCTGCAGTGATTTTCTGCTATGTGAACCTCTCGCTCTATTTCATCCTTAAATTTTGCAGATTTTGTTTTCTTTGCTGTTCTAACACACTTTGGGGGAATTCATTGTCCTATTATTTTGCATATTGTGACTATCATGGGGTTATGAATGCTCACTGGTCACCAACTGATACTATTAGTCCCAGGATATTTTCCCTTGTGTTGTTTTCTTATCAGGTTGCTTAGTGGAATCTGTTCCTCAGAATGTGATGTTCCTCTATTATTCCTGAAAACGCATGAATTAAGGGGGTTGTGCGCTCTAAATCCACAAGTATGCAGTCACTTTATGTGAATCCACACATTGTACGCTGTGAGGATTCTCTGGTGTCAGAGACGGGAATGGCAGTCTTATGGCTGAGAGTATGCCATATGTATAAAAAACAAGCCAGCACCACCAGAAGATAAAAAAACGTGCAAATACACATATTCCTTCCAAACTGTATAATATTATAGAATTGAGATATTTGGCAAAATATTAATCAACCTTTTGAGCCACCCTGCCACTTCAAGGCAATCTCATCGGGGTGGTTCTACTCTATATATTTTTATTTTAGTTGTGCCATACGGCCTCCAACATACATATAAAGCAGAACCATTAAAATAAGCATTTACCTGGAGGATCTCAAAACCCGTTCCCATAGGGCAAGACTGGTACATGTAAATAAAGGCAAATCAGGTCCCAGCACATGCAGCTGATGCTACACATGCCTGGGATTTCAGAATTAACCCTCACAGCACCAGGCCAGCACTCATTAATATATGCGATATGTGTATGCCTGGAAAGAATCTGACTAGAGGGGCATGGCTTAGCTCAATTCACGTGCATTGTACGAGGCTGCGCCCCTCTAGTCGAATTCTGGCTGGAATCTGCATAACACATACTCACGGCTATGCATCCGCAATTCTCAACTCCAGAGAAATATAGCGCATAGTTCTAGTGGTAAGCGGATTCACAAGTTTGCAGCCACACAGAGTGACACATGACTGCGGACTTGTAGATTTAGACCAGACAACCCCTTTAATTAATACGTTTCTTTGAAGAATAATAAAGGAACATTGCATTCCGAGGAACAGATTTCACTAAGCATCCTGACATAAGAAGACAACAAAAAGAGTAAATATTTCCTGAGACTCATAGTATCAGTTGGTGACTAGTGGACATTGATAACCACGTGATAATCACAATGTGGAGAATTGTAGGATGGATTTAGATCTGGACATCCCTTTAAGCAACAATTGGACATGACTTTTCCACTTGTCAATAGTGTGTGATGCTCAACGGGTTGACACTGTCCAATCTGTGCAGACAATCCATTGAAAAGAGGAATGAACATAAAGTCATGTGAGTTTATTTCCTGGAGGAATAAGAGGAATAACACAACACAGAATTACAGATGCTACAGAATTGTTATATTTATGACTTATATGGGTTTATAGATGATTTGTCGGGTTAATTAATGTGAAATGTAGACTGTTGAGTTTTGTGGATGATTAGCAGCGTCAGAGTTAAGATGCTGCAGATCAGCCACACAGATAATCTATGGTCATCTACTATACAGAATGGTAGGATTTTAATGGGAAGTCATGGGGTAGAAGGTAATAGTCTAACCAGGAATAAGAAGAGAAGTCTGCAGCACTCTATCTGAGGATGTGTAATATGTTGGTATCTGTTGATGTTTTCTGATGTTATAAGAAATTCAGTGTAATAACTTAGTTTGGCCACTAGAGGTCACCATGCAGCAAAAGAAGACTGAGAAGAAAGCACAGGAATCTACTGATAAAGACAGGAAGTAGAGAAAACAAAAGTAAAAAGACACACAAGGTGAATGCAGAGAAAGAAAGACCTGTCTTAGACACAGAAGCGCAGGGAGCCTTGAGAGACCCAAAGTGCACAGTGTGATCAAGAGTAAGCAGCTTCTGTGAGTAAACTTGGATGTGTGACTGGTCATCGACTGCTTAGTCAGCTAGGGAGAGTTAGCTAGAATTTGCAGCATTTAAAAGAACATTCCTATTGCAAAGATGTTGTTAGCGGATCATTCAGAATACTGTCCAAGCAAGTGATAACAGAACTTCTTTACTTAAGGCCCTGTCACACATAACAAGATCGCTAACGAGATTGCTGTAGCGTCACAGATTTTGTGACGCAACAGCGATCGCGTTAGCGATGTCATTCTGTGTGACACGCACCAACGATCTGGCCCCTGCTGTGAGATCGTTGATCGTTACACACAGCTCTGCGTCATTTCTAAGTCGTTGCTCTCCCGCTGGGAGCGCTACATCGTTGTGTTTGACAGGGACAATGACCAATGATCTCAATGCTACTCTATGGAGTGACAATTCCCAACGACCTCTGTATAATTCTGGATCGCTGATTCGTCGTTTTTCACATCGCTGGTGAGATACCTGTTTGACATCTTAACAGCGATGTGAAAAACGACGCACCAGCGATCTCTGCACATTATTATTGGGGTCGCTGGTGCGGCGTTATGTGTGACTGGGCCTTAAGCAACAAATAGGTACAGATATGATAAGCTTTGTTGAATCAGGAATAAAACATATTCTTATGGAGTTCTCAGTCTTTGTGTGGCATCTCTGCAGCAGCTTCTGTCTCATACACAGACACAGGAAACTGGATACAGTCATTTGCTTTTCTGTGTGAGTCTCTGGGAGTTTTATCTAACTTTATCTACACCATACAAACCTAGCAATAGAACAATCACATATACACAAATGGAGTTGTTGCATTAAACATATTCCAACACCCTACTCAACAACTACTTATCCTGTTAGTCCCATTGTGGCTCTAAAGTCCTCAAACTTGGCTCTTGATAATGGCTTTGTCATACCATCAGCTATCATCTTGTCAGACTCGCAATAAACAAACTCGTGTACATAACGTTCCACTAAGTCACGTAAGTGGTGATGTTTTACGTCAATGTGCTTAGTCCTTGAACTTATCTTCTCACTGCTGGCAACTTTAATACATCCTTGGTTGCTATGTACAGAAGTGCCCCCACTGCTTGTTTGTAACTCTCATTGCTGGATAGCAGATCTTCTCCTTCCAACTTTAAGTATGACAGATCCATTGGTGTTGATACACCTTTGGCTTCTGACAGCTCTTTTTCCTTGTGGTAGCTCTGTAAGCTCTCATGTCTGGAGTTGGTGAAAGGACTCTATCTCTTAATTGGCAGCATTTATCCACTTCTGCTTCTCGTGGACAGGCAATTTTTGCATCTCTTGCCATGACTGTGGCTCTGGTTCAGGAAGTGTTCTGATCATATAAGAAAGGCATCTAGCTGGGATATCTTTGTTTGGTCTTTCTGATCTCCTGACTGGAAGTTGACTTGGTTTTTCTGTTTCTTCCTTGGTGGCTTCAGAGCTTATCCAGACTTCAATGTTTTCCTTTTCGGTGTCTGGGTTTGGTGATTGAGAGTCTTGTACTTGTTTCTTGTCTTGAATGACTGGTGCAATTTCATGGAATTTGAGCGGAACAGAGTTTTCATCAATCACTACATCTCTGCTGATTGTTAATGTATTGGTCTCTGGGTGCAGAATTCTATATCCCTTTTGAGTTTCACTATAGCCCACCAGGACTCCTTGCTTTGCATGTGATTCCCACTTGGAATGTTTTTCTTTGGGAATATATACAAACGTTTTGCTTCCAACAATCCTGATGTGCTTCAGGTTAGTCTTCTCACAGTTCTATAGCTCATATGGAGTTTTATTTGTGGCTTTCTCTAGCAGTCTGTTTTGAAGATAGCAAGCTGTCATGATGGCTTCTCCTCAATACATTGTAGGTAGATTTGCATCAAACAACATACTTCTTCCACTTTCACAGAGAGTGTGGTTCTTTCTCTCTGCAATGCCATTCTGTTCTGGGTTGCATGGAATGGTAGTCTGGAACATGATTCCATTTTTTTTCAAAATGGTTTGCACGTTACCACTTGTATATTCAGTTCCATTATCTGCACTCAGGGATTTTGGCATTATTCCATTTGTTAAACATTATGTCTGGTGCCAAGGGTCGGGGTACTCGGATCTCAGGCGTACTGGTACGGGGATGTCACAGGTAGTCGGTGCCCGAGTCCATGCCCTTGAGCAGACAATAAAAAGGGAAAAGAAAATAAAGTTGTTCGTGACGCCACCTGTAGGTCCGGTGATGGCACCGGCGCTGCTGGAACCTCTGGGGGATGGGCGGCAGCATGATGTCGTAGCCCTCTACAGGCAGGGCTGAGTTCCCGGGGTGTTGGAAGTAGCAATAGTGGAATAGGGCAGCGTAGTCACTCGGCAGCAAGGCAGGTAAATCACAGTTCTCTGAGAAGAAGCACAGACACGTTGCTCACTCTGAACGGGTACTTTACTGTTGTAATCTGCAGGTTTACAGGGTAATGCAGTTCTTTCAGCCGGGTAGTGGACCGGGTGGTTCTGGTAGCGAGTAGTGTCCCTCTGAAGCTCCGTTGGTGTTCCTTCTCTATCACGTTCTCTGTCCTGCTCTGCTGCCCTGCACAATCCCACTTGTTGGACCAGGCCCGTCGGGTGATATGAGAACCCTCTATCTCTCCAGAGGTGAATCCAACCCAGTTTCGTGCTTCTGGCGGAGACCGCGCTTGGTGTAGGGCGGTTGGATCATGCTCCTATGAAGCTTGCGACCACGCCGGTGAATTTGCGGTCCAGAAATCTACCTCTGATCCACGTGGGAGCCGGCACCCCGCTTCGGACTGGGCCAGGATGATTCAGTTACCCTCTATCTGCCTCTTTCTCGTCTGGGTCACCAGGTTGAGGTGCCCTCTCTCTGAGCTTCTTCTCTGCCGTTCTGTAGCTCTGCAGCTCTGCTGCTTCACTTTGGTTCTCACTCTCTCACTCTGCTGCACTGTTCTTTGCAGCTTCCTTCTTAACTAATTTTGTTCTGCTCTCCCCACTCACTTTAAAATCTAGCTTCTCCACCCTAGTAATGGGCATCTGATTGGTCCCCTATCACTAGGTGCATGTGTGTGGTGCTGGAGCTTCATGCTTCTACCACCCTTACCAAGACAAAGCATACTGCACCTTCTGTTAGGGGTGTAGTACCCTTTTGTAGCGTACTGACTAGTGGGGCGCTACAATTACAGCAAGATATTCTTCAAGTTTCTGTGGAACTTCATCCTTACTGTGAAGCCGGTAGGCAACGGTATATCTGGAGTAGTCATCAATAAATGTGAGAAAATATCTCTTCTTGCTTGGAGTTTGAACACTCATTGGACCGCAAACATCTGTATGTATCAAATCCAGTGGCTGTGCAGATCTAGTGGTGCTTACTTTTGGAAAGGATTTTCTGGACATTTTCTCTTTAAGACAGCTAGTGCACTTCATCATTTGACTACATTGCTTGATTTCAACACCATTTGCAAGTTGACCTAGCTTCTTCACTGCTTCTGGGTCTCTGTGCCCAAGACGTCTGTGCCATACATGGATATAGTTCTTATACAGATCTTGTCTAGCACTGTACACTCTTTCTTTGCACTTTAGCTGATAAAGTTCATTTTGGATTTTTCCTTCTGCAAAAGTGTGACCCTTCTTTGATATAATGCAGCTGTTGTCTGTCTTTAAAAGTAACTACATTTCCCTTTCACGTGAGCTTCTTTATTGACAGAAGATTGCTTTTAAGACTGGGAACATAGAGAACATCCTTTACTGGGATCTTTCTGATTTGTGCTGAGGAAACTGGACAGTGGAGGTAGCCATCTCATACTCCTTCTGAAGTCATATATTAACCATTAGCTAAGATGACCTTTTCTGACTTGCTTTCACCAAGGTCAGTGAAGAAATCCTTGTTATTTGTCATATGACTACTGGCACCAGAGTCTATACACCATATATGCTTTGCAGATGAGTGTGTACTGGCATTAAATGCAGCTTCAACACATGCAGAATCTTCCTTTACAGTTGTTTTAACCCTTTGATGACTATTCTGCTTTTTAAGCTGACTCATTCTTGCTTTCCAAATTCTGCAGTTTGCTTTAAGGTGGCCGGGCTTTTTACAGACAAAACATTCACGAGTTTCTCTAGATTGCTCTTATTTTGAAAGACGTCCTGTGTCTTTAATGCTGTTTCTGCTCTGGATTCATTACTGCTGCTTAAATTCAGCTTTTTTCGTTTGAATTCATCTACAAGCTTGCCTTTAACACATTCTAGTGTGAGCTCATCATCTTGCCATGCCATCTAGTACAGTCACAAGTGTGTCATAACTTTCTGGAAGACCACTTAAGGCCAGGGTCACAAATACCATCCGTTTTTGGCTTAAATCCGTTTTTGGGATCATTTTGGTCGTTTTTTTTTTCAAAGTCCCAAAACGCATATGAATTAAGGCATGTGTGTGTGCGTTTTTTTATTTTACTTTTACTTTCTTTTAACCCTTTTTAATCCACTTTTTACTGACCACCCAATAGGGGACCATGGATCAGGTCAAGCCACTGTGACATCCTAGAGCCTCCGAGGGGCCCGGCTTTGAGTACCCCATGGCCCCCACTGGGGCAAGTCACAAACCTAGCAATAGAACAATCACATATATAGGAATGGAGTTGTTGCATTAAACATATTCCATCAGATGGAGTGATAGCGAGACTGTGTGAGCTCCTGTGTACTGAAACTCTGGTGAAAGTGAATGCCATAGTGAGCTAAGTGGATACTACGGCATTGATCCTGGATCCTCACCTGCACCTGGATGTATCAGATAATTTGGTGACCTAGGAAGCTGAGTAAATCTAGTGGCCGGATGTCAGAGTAACAAATCCAGTTTTCTGTTTATTTGCGGATATTCATTCAGGGCTTCTGCTCTGAGCGCTCCCAAAGAGAAAGACAGTCTACTGTATAATTAGTGTTTGTTCAAGTGAGTAGTTGGGTAAATAAATATAAATATATATATATATATATATATATATCAAGGGGGAAATAGGGTACCCGAAATCTATTGTAATTAAGGCGGGTGTAAGATTGTATACCTGAGAAAGCCAGGTGTCACGGTCATGGTAGCAACCCGGGTATGCTCTATATCGGGTAAGGGAGGGAGTGGCACATAACCTTGGGGGTCGTCCTTCTCCTCTCCATGAAGCTGGCACTTGGGATCTCTCAGGCTGCATAAGTTGTATTTTGTGGTTTGTGGCTGTTGTGGCCCATATTTTGTTGACAACTGAAATACCGTCATTTATTGCGAGACGTTGGTTTGGTATCATATTGTGGTAAGAGTCGTTCATAGCAGCGCCGTATCTCACACATCGACCAGTGACCATTCGTTAGAGATGTAAAGTAAAAAAAAGTCTCTAAGGAACCCACTTGATCAGAATCCAACAGGTAAGAGGAGACAGCATCCAAATTTCAGGTGAAAAAATAGTCCAAAAGCTTATTCTGCCATGTAAAAAAGGTAACAACGTTTTGAAAAAGTTCTTTATCAAGTACTTTATGAAGGTAGAAGTCTTAAAGAGGACCTGTCACCAAACCAGGCATGGTGATCTAATTACAGCACTGGATGCAGCATGTCTGCAGCATGCAGACAAAGGGGCCCCCAGCACTTGAGCAGCCCTGTACCCCGAGATAATACAGTTAGAAAACTTACATGCTGCAGCCGGAAAGGAGGTGGCTAGGGTCTGGAGCCGAGGGGCAGATTCACACCCCCTGCATGTTTAATCTGCCCACCACTGCCAATCATTCTCTCCCTCTTCTGCAGCATTAAACAGAGTTTTTTTTTTTTTTCAGAACTTGCCGTTTAGCAACCCCTCCCCTGCCCCGGCCACCTGTCTGCAAAGTTTGGAATATTACCAATCATTTTCAGAGCACATGTCTTAGAGGTAATGGTGGACATGGAGTGTTAGCCAGCACAAAGGGGTGACAACCCGGTCCGGAGAGAATCATTGGACCCTCGGAGCTCATTGTCATGCATGACAGCTCTGAAGTGTTATTTTACAAGGTATCTTGGGTTACAGGTGACAAGTGGGGTCATTATTAGCCTGAGTCACCTTGCAGGTGTTGAGATTCTGCTTTTGATACATTGATACAGTGACTATTTTCTGCATCAGTAAAGGGAATCTGTCAGCAGGTTTTTGCTATGTAATTTGAAGACAGCATGATGTAAGGGTTAATACAAAGAATTCAGCAATGTGTCTCTTATCACAAAGTGTGCTGTAGTTTTGCTGCAACGTTTGTCTTAACACCCGCAGTTGGGTTCAGCAGTGTGTGAGCCTAAATTTGGTACAACCCCTGCTGTGATTAGCATCTCCTCGTCTAAAGACTTTTTATACAGAGCTTGGTGTGGGCTTTCTGATCTCTGCTGTATTGCTAAATCTAAAAAACTCTTGATTGTGTCAGAACTGCTGCACGCAGTAGTCTAATACATCATTGATTCAGGATTTCTTTCCCTACATCATGCTAATCCCAGTTAAAGTATCAAAAACTTGGCGAACAATAGCCAAAATGTGAAAGTATAATGCTGCTGCAGCATTCAGAAAGCGGCATGTCGGCAGCCGCACCTCAGACATGAGCTACACCAAGTGCTACCTGTCATCACAGTGATTATTACAGCATACCAACCGGTCATGCAAGAGTGGATAAGGAAATGCTGATGGCGGATTCCCTGTAATATTTTGTTATAATTATTATAAGTGTTGATATTATCAATAAGAATAATAGTGAGTATAATAATATTAATAATAATAATAGTAATAATACTGTGAGTCTTCGCGGGCAGGGTCCTCCCTCCTTCCCAGCTGTATCCTCCTTACCCAATCCCTTGTAGACTGTAAGCCTGTATGGGCAGAGTCCTCTCTTCTCACCTATTGTATCCGCACCCTTCCCTTGTGACTGAGAGCCCTCGGGGCAGGGTCCTCTCTCCTCACCTATTGTATCCTCACCCATCCCCTGTAGATTGGACCTCGTGGCAGGTCCTCTCTCCGCCTGTACCACGCATCCTGTGACTGTGCCTCTAGCAGGCTCTCTTTCCCCCGCTGTATCCTCACCCATCCCTGTAGACTGCGAGCCCTCGGGGCAGGGTCCTCTCTCCTCACCTACTGTATCCTCACCCATCCCTTGTAGACTGTGAGCCTTCAGTAGGGCAGGGTCCTCTCTCTCACCTACTGTATCCTCCCTATCCTGTAGACTGTGAGCCCTCAAGGCAGGGTCCTCTCTCCTCACTATTGTATCCTCACCCATCCCTGTAGATGTGACCTCGTGCAGGTCCTCTCGTCCGCTGTACCCTCACCATCCCTGTAGACTGTACCCTCTTGCAGGTCCTCCTCCTCCCCACTGTATCCTCACCTATCCCCTGTAGACTGTGAGCCCTCATAGGCAGGGTCCTTACTTGTACTGTACCTGTCTGTGCCTTGTATTGTTCATGATTATTAGACTTGTCTTTATTATGACACCCCTTTTCACATATAAAGCACCTTGGAATAATAATTAAAAGGTACTCCATATATATAATAATAATAATATATAATATTATATATATATATACACTGTATATGTAGTACATTATTAATATTACTATCATTATTATTATGCCTTATTATAATTGTTAGTGTCTTTTTGACAATATTGCCAACTATTATAACCATTGTTATTAAATATTAGAGCTAATCTGCCATATATATAATAATAATAATAATAATAATAATAAGTCTTTATTTATATAGCGCCAACATATTCTGCAGCGCTTTACAATACAGTGGTTTGTTTACGAGCGGTTGTAGATAACAATAAAAAATATACAATATAGTAAGTAATTAAAGTAGAGAATCAATGTAAAAAAATATCCAATACACTAAGCAGAGAATCATTGTAAAAGTACAATACTTAAAGCAGAGAAACAATGTAAAAAACACAGTACAGTAATTAGATACAAGAAGCATTGAATCAATGTAAAAAGTACAATACAATAATTAAAGTAAAAATAAAGGTGACCCTGCTCAAATGAGCTTACAATCTACAATGGGATAGGGGTTACACAAGGTACAGGGGTTATTGCACTGATGGTCCAGGCATCTTGAGGAAGTGGGGGATAGAAATAAAGTTACATGAGTGGTCACCAGACATCTGAGTAGAGATTTTGGGTTTGGTGCAGTTTGAAGAATGAAGAGATGGTACTGTATACAGCCCATTCACTAAGGACTTCTGCTAGGAGAAAGGCCGCCTTAAAAAGATGTGTTTATAGGGAGCGTCTGAAGTTCTGTAAGCTGTGGATAGTCCTGATTTCTTGGGGTAGAGCATTCCAGAGAATTGGTGCAGCTCGGGAGAAGTCTTGGAGCCGGGAGTGGGAGGATCGGATTAGTGCAGATGTTAGTGAAGGTCATTTATAGAATGTAGAGAACAGGTGGGTGATAGAGAGATGAGGGAGGAAATGTAGGGGGTGCTGCACTGTGAAGAGCTTTGTGGGTGAGAACAAGCAATTTGAATTGGATCGTATATATATATATATATTTGTGATGTATATATATATAATATATATATATATATACACATATATATGTGTGTGTATATATATATTATATATTTATATATATATACACACAATATTATATATAATGGAGTGGACAGAGAATCAAGCTAAGAAGGACTGCAGGCTACGCCAGGTTCAGAGCAAGGAGGACCCATTCTTTCTACATCCCCTGGCAAGAAATAAATCCTTGCCTAGCCGCAGCCGGTGTCCTCAGGCCTTCCGCCTGTCTTCTGGGTCCGTGTCCTTGGCTGTGCACAGTTCCCTTGCTCGTGACTACTACAGACTCGAAAGACCTGTGGGATGAGAGACGGGACAGCAGCTGATCAGCAAAGGATCAGCTCTGCTCACCCAGCCCAGTCACAGACAGAGCACCAGCACTGGCAGCCTGTCACAGCACGAGGCTGGCACGCATGCAAGGGCGAACAGGCAGAGGGGGGTGTGCTCGGGTAGGGCAGCAAGCTTTTTTAGGGACCTGCTCCATGAGCGCTCACAGTCACCTAGATACTCCCGACCTCACATGGAGACTAATTACCACACAGGCTGTATACGGAGACGAGACACGAGTAACTCTGCACATCTGCCTGTACTCTGCACCCCACCGTGTATCAGACGGACCATCACCTTCTCCATGTACACTCTGCGGCCTATCAACACTGTACACCTGGAGCGCCCACAATGCGGTACCTTGTCCCTCTGGATTAGTGCTAACTCCACAGCGGGCTCTGCTTTCACTGTGAAACAAGACATCTTCTTCCTCAGTCCTGCCCAATAACATTGCAGCTGTAACTTCCCAGTCCCTGGTGTGGTTTTGGGGGTCCCTACCACCACACACGCCTGTACACTCTGCCGCCACCACACACGCCTGTACACTCTGCCGCCACCACACACGCCTGTACACTCCAACACACACGCCTGTACACTCTGCCGCCACCACCACACACGCCTGTACACTCTGCCACCACCACACACGCCTGTACACTCTGGCCGCCACCACACACGCCTCTACACTCTGCCGCCACCAAAACACGCCCTCTACACTCTGCCGCCACCACACACGCCTGTACACTCTGCCGCCACCACACACGCCTGTTACACTCTGCCGCCACCACACACGCCTCTACACTCTGCCACCACCACACACGCCTGTACACTCTGCCGCCACCACCACACACGCCTGTACACTCTGCCACCACCACACACGCCTGTACACTCTGCCGCCACCACACACGCCTCTACACTCTGCCGCCACCACACACGCCTCTACACTCTGCCGCCACCACACACGCCTGTACACTCTGCCGCCACCACACACGCCTGTACACTCTGCCGCCACCACACACGCCTGTACACTCTGCCACCACCACACACGCCTCTACACTCTGCCGCCACCACACACGCCTGTACACTCTGCCACCACCACACACGCCTGTACACTCTGCCGCCACCACACACCCCTGTACACTCTGCCGCCACCACACACGCCTGTACACTCTGCCGCCACCACACACGCCTGTACACTCTGCCGCCACCACACACGCCTGTACACTCTGCCACCACCACACACGCCTGTACACTCTGCCACCACCCACACACACCTGTACACTCTGCCGCCACCACAGACGCCTGTATACTCTGCCGCCACCACCACACCTGCCTGTATACTCTGCCACCACCACACACACACGCCTGTACACTCTGCCACCACCACACACGCCTCTACACTCTGCCCCCACCACACACGCCTGTATACTCTGCCGCCACCACCACAGACACCTCTATACTCTGCCACCACACAGATGCCTGTATACTATGCCACCACAGACACCTATATACTCTGCCACCACCACCACACACACCTGTATACTCTGCCACCACCACCACACACGCCTGTATACTCCACTACCCACAGACCCACCTGTATACTCTGCTACCCACAGAGTCACCTGTATAATCTCCTACCCTCAGAGCCGTCTGTATACTCTGCTACCCACAGAGCCCTGTGAAATCTAGTCTACACACTGGCCCGTGAACACACAATTCAATTATCACCCTGCTCCGATGCAATTGTCATCGGCTTTTTACTAGTATATATATATAATAAATGTATTGTGGTGTGTGTGTGTGTATATATATATATATATATATATATATATATATATAGTGAGAGAGAGAATGAAGCTAAGAAAGACAATCAGGGCTATCCATTTGGTTGCAGACAAGGAGGACCCATTCTTTTTCTACATCCCCTGGCAGCAGGAATAAATCATTGCAGAGCCGCAGCCTGGTGTCAGAGCATCAGGGCACATTGCTGCCTGCCTGGGGCTGTGTCCTTGGGCAGATGCACAGTGTGACCTTGGCTCTGTGCAGACACAAGACCCTCAGCAATCAGCCCTGCGATCAGGGAGAGAGAGGGAAGGGGAGGCTGATTGTCAGCAGAGGATGCAGCTCCTGCCTCCAGCCCAGCACAGACAGGAGCCCAGCACTGCAGCTGATCACTGCAGAGGCTGGCACTGCTGCCAGGGCACAGGCATGGGGGGGATGTGCTGCTGTCAGGGCACAGGCATGGGGGGGATCTGCTCCATGAGCTGCTCACAGTCACCAGGAACATCAGCCTCATCATGGAGAACATAATTACCAGCAGAGGCTTGTGAGAGGGGAGGAGAGACAGAGAAGGGGCTGCAGGATCTGCCTGTCTGCACCCCTCTAGTGGGGGATCAGGAGGGGACATCATCCTTCTCCATGTCCTGGGCTCTTCTAAACTTTACCCTGGAAGCTGCACAATGGGGTACCTTGTCCTCTGGATGGTAGTGCTAAGGGGGGCTGGGCAAGGGGCTTGTCATGCTTTCACTGTGAATAACAAGGACATCTTCTTCCCTGCAGTCCTGCAATAAATTTGCAGCTTCAGAGACTTCCCAGTCCCTGGGGGGTGGTGGTTTTGGGGGTTCCCTAGTCATGGGGTACGCAGACCCCTCATCCAGCAGGGACCTGCTGGGGAACAGAACTTTATTCTTTATATTCATCTGCGCCTTTGCCCTGGTGACCTTGCTGCAACAGATCCTGTATGGGAAGAACTACATCAAGAGGTAAGTGCCCCCCCCTATACCCACTGGACATTAACCCTTTCCTCCACAGACTGACATACTGACGGTGACTTTGGGCAAGGTGATCCATTCACTCTTTAACTCTGCACCATTACATGAATGTGGTGGTGATTGATTTTGCTTATCCTGCTCGGGAAGGGTTAAGTGGGGATGCCCCCCCTTATGTTGGCAGCACATTGTATCCATGTGTGTGTCCTGTTATGGTAACATGCTGGGGACAATGTATCCAGCATGAGGCGCATGACATAAGTGTGAACAGCGGGCTGCGCTGGGAATGCAAATCAAGAGTCCAGACTGATGGCACCAAGTTATCCTGGGCACAGGGCTCACCCCTGACAATGGAATATCACCTTGTCCTACTACCAATTCCCTATTTTTTTTTTAGTGATTTGAAGAGCTTGCAATCATTTCTGGCGTCATCCCTCCATACAGTAATAATGCCGCCTAATGTTCATTCTCCTAATGGGTCTACGCTGTGAGAGTGGGTGGCAGCGGCACTTTGTACAGAACTGCGGATATAATTACACCCAGTGACTCTACAATTATAGGCACGCTGTGTGGTTTAGGTGGCGGTATTATATTCCTATAGGTTCTGTGTGTGGGATGGTATATAGGGATGGCAGTGTCACCACCTACACAAAGTAGTATGGAAAACTTTATAGCAGCGACCTATAAAATATAGACCTATATCATTGTACAGATGACCGATCACCTATAGACAAGTGCACAAAACTGTAATACTGTTAATATACTTTCTGTATGGTCCCACAGCCTATAGGAAGCATATTACAGGCTGATATCAGCACTTATAGAATGCAGTTCACCTATGGCCGGGCTAACGTGTAGAGTCTATTACATATAGAATAGTCAAGTGTGAGACTAGACATTTACCATGGAGCGTTTTTCTGCAATGTATGGTCCCTATCTCAGTGTATGCGACTAAGTGAGTATTATGAGAGCAGAAGTATAGTATAGTGCTCTATAGAAGACATTAATGCATATTAGTATTACATTAGGTGGCACTTGTGGCATATTATGCACATTCTGCATGATGGGAGGGTAAGTGCAAAATCTGAATTTATAGAATAAGGTGCAAACTGAGATAATTTCACCAGCTCCTCACCTGTGCAATATATAGGCTAGAAGTGTCAGAGACTGCAAAGAGTGTCTATGTATCCACACCTGTGTAATATGTAGGCTAGAAGTGTCAGTGACTACAGAAAGTGTCTTGTATCCAAACCTGTGTAATATATAGGCTAGAAGTGTCAGAGACTGCAGAGAGTGTCTATGTATCCGCACCTGTGTAATATATAGTAATAGGACTAGAATTTTGTCCAGTGACTAAGTGAACTACAGAAAGTGTCAATGTATCCACACCTGTGTAAATATAGGCTAGAAGTGTCAGTGACTGCAGAAAGTGTCTGTGTATCCACACCTGTGTAATATATAGGCTAGAAGTGTCAGTGACTGCAGAAAGTGTCTATGTATCCGCACCTGTGTAATATATAGGCTAGAAGTGTCAGAGACTGCAGAAAGTGTCTGTGTATCCGCACCTGTGTAATTATAGGCTAGAAGTGTCAGTGACTGCAGAGAAGTGTCTATGTATCCACACCTGTGTAATATATAGGCTAGAAGTGTCAGTGACTGCAGAAGTGTCTATGTATCCGCACCTGTGTAATATATAGGCTAGAAGTGTCAGAGACTGCAGAAAGTGTCTGTGTATCCACACCTGTGTAATTATAGGCTAGAAGTGTTAGTGACTGCAGAAAGTGTCTTGTATCCACACCTGTGTAATATATAGGCTAGAAGTGTCAGAGACTGCAGAAAGTGTCTATGTATCCGCACCTGTGTAATATATAGGCTAGAAGTGTCAGTGACTGCAGAAAGTGTCTATGTATCCGCACCTGTGCAATATATAGGCTAGAAGTGTCAGTGACTGCAGAAAGTGTCTATGTATCCGCACCTGTGTAATATATAGGCTAGAAGTGTCAGTGACTGCAGAAAGTGTCTGTGTATCCACACCTGTGTAATATATAGGCTAGAAGTGTCAGTGACTGCAGAAAGTGTCTGTGTATCCACACCTGTGCAATATATAGGCTAGAAGTGTCAGTGACTGCAGAAAGTGTCTGTGTATCCGCACCTGTGTAATATATAGGCTAGAAGTGTCAGTGACTGCAGAAAGTGTCTGTGTATCCGCACCTGTGTAATATATAGGCTAGAAATGTCAGTGACTGCAGAAAGTGTCTATGTATCCACACCTGTGTAATATATAGGCTAGAAGTGTCAGTGACTGCAGAAAGTGTCTGTGTATCCGCACCTGTGTAATATATAGGCTAGAAGTATCAGTGACTGCAGAAAGTGTCTAAGTATCCACACCTGTGTAATATATAGGCTAGAAGTGTCAGTGACTGCAGAAAGTGTCTATGTATCCGCACCTGTGTAATATATAGGCTAGAAGTGTCAGTGACTGCAGAAAGTGTCTGTGTATCCACACCAGGGTTGTATTTGGAGTTCCTGCCGCCCTAGGCACTTTCAGCGATCACACTCCCCCTTACCCCCCCAGATAAGTCACACTTATAAGCGTATGTGCACACAGTAATTTATTTTTCAGGCGGATCTGCTCAGTATCCACCTGAAAAAAGCAACAAATAAATGCTAAAAGGAATGAACTCATACACGGCAATGTAAAAACGAATTGCTGTTGGTGTGTTCAGTCTTTTGAGTTTTTCCTTTTAACTGTGTGTCGTATGTTTTATCTGAATTCCAGCACTCAGGGGGTTCACAGGTGTCAGCGCTCGTAGTCTTCATATAGTAGTGAAGACCTCCATACACATGAGACTAAAGTTGGCTAAACCTGTGAAGACAGTCTAATGTGTATGGGGGCTCTAACTGATGATTGGTCGAGGGAAATAAGGATCCAGCATGTCAGATTACAGGCTGTAGATACTTTTGTCCTCTAAGTGATAATCTGCAGCCGGAAACATCCAAGGCCCCTTTCACATCAGTGGTTGTGTCCGGAACTGGCCGACTTGCGGTACTTTTGCGGCAAGCCCCCATTCATTCTCTATGGGGCATGTGGCAATTGCAATTTTGCCGCAATCCGGCAAATCCGGCAGTTGTGGTCGCAAAAAAAAAAAACATGGTTAGCAGCAGTATTTTTTGCCGCAGCTCTGAACCACACTTGCAACACCTGACCGCAAGCCCTATAGACAAGGCATGGGGCTTGCCGGATCAGTGCCGCAAGTCGGCCGTTAGGTGGCATATCGGGCGCCATCTGCCGGATAGGCTGGAAACATCAACAAACCGGTGATGTGAAAGGGGCCTAACAGCAGCTTCCATACAGTATACAGGAATACTGGGAAGAATGAGTGCTTCTGTATATGGGAGAGCCGAGCAAGATCACTGCCGGCTGAGCGATCGGACTCCTATCTATTGTGCTTAGGGTCTTAAGTCAATTGTTTGGCTGACATTCAGCTGTATTTTTAGTCAAGCACAATTGCCCTATAATGTTTTAGGATCGAGTCTGTTAAGTTAGACATTACAACATCCACATGACTACATCACCAGAACTACTGGCAATACAATAATACCTCACCAGAACCACTGTCAGTATATCACCAGAACCATTGTCAACACAGTAATACATCACCAAAACCAGTCAGTACATCACCAGAACTCCCATCAATACAATAATACATCATCACTATAACCCCTGTCAGTACATCACCAGAACCATCGGCAATACAATAATACATAATCAGAACCACCATCAATACATCACCACAACAGTACGTCCCTATATAAATGTGTATGCAGATTAAATGTCCCATACTGCTCATCCTCCTTCCACATGTCCCATACTGCTCATCCTCTTCCCACATGTCCCATACTGTTTACCTCCCATATGTTCCATGCAGATCATCCTCCATCCATATGTTCCATGCACCTCATCCTCACCCCCATTCCCCTGAATCCCACGTTCCTTATCCTCCCCCCATACGTCTCATGCAGCTCATCCTTCCCCCATCCCCCTCCCATGTTCCATACAGCATCTCCCCTCCCATATTCCACACAGCCTCTCCCCTCCCATGTTCCATACAGACTCTCCCCTCCCATATTCCACACAGTCTCTCTCCTCCCATGTTCCACACAGCCTCTCCCCTCGCATGTTTCACACAGCCTCTCCCCTCCCATGTTCCATACAGACTCTCCCCTCCCATATTCCACACAGCCTCTCCCCTCCCATGTTCCATACAGACTCTCCCCACCCATATTCCACACAGCCTCTCCCCTCCCATGTTCCATACAGCCTCTCCCCTCCCATATTCCACACAGCCTCTCCCCTCCCATATTCCACACAGCTCTCCCCTCCCATGTTCCATACAGACTCTCCCCTCCCATATTCCACACAGCTCTCCCCTCCCATGTTCCATACAGACTCTCCCCTCCCATATTCCACACAGCCTCCTCCCTCCCATGTTCCATACAGACTCTCCCCTCCCATGTTCCATACAGCCTCTCCCCTCCCATATTCCACACAGCCTCTCCCCTCCCATGTTCCATACAGACTCTCCCCTCCCATATTCCACACAGCCTCTCCCCTCCCATGTTCCATACAGACTCTCCCCTCCCATATTCCACACAGTCTCTCTCCTCCCATGTTCCACACAGCCTCTCCCCCATCCATGTAGCTTCCCCCTCCACGTTCCAAATAGCTTCTCCCCCCACGTTCCATGGAGCTTCTCCTCCCCATCCATCCATGTACCTTCTCCCTCATCCATCCATCCATCCCATTCTGCCCCCTTTTCCATGCTGCCCCCTCCATCCATCCATCCCGTTCTGCCCCCTTTTCCAGGCCGCACCATCCATCCATGCCATTCTGCCCCCTCTTTCATGTCGCCTGATCCATCCATCTCATTCTGCCCCCTCTTCCAGGCCGCCCCATCCATCCCATTCTGCTCCCTCTTCTAGGCTGCCCCATCCATCCATCCCATTCTGCCCCCTCTTTCAGGCCTCCCCATCCATCCATCCATCCCATTGTGCCCCCTCATCCAGGCCGCCCCATCCATCCCATTGTGCCCCCCTAGGCTGCTATCTTGGGCTGTAACAGCGCCTTACCTGACTCCACGCCTGATCCCGGCAGCTTCTTCCTTTGCGGCTTGACGGCACCAGGCAGCTTCTTCCTCTGCGGCTACTGGTCTCACGCTCGCCGGCACCAGACACCCGACACCAGGCAGCTTCTTCCTCTGCAGATGTCGGTCTCCGGCACCAGGCATCCAGCAGCTTCTTCCTCTGCGGCTCCCGGTCTCCAGCATCAGGCACCGGTAGCTTCTTCCTCTGCGGCTCCCGGTCTCCCGCTCGCCAGCACCTGGCACCTCTTCCTCTGCGTCTCCCGGTCTCCCGCTCACCGGCAACAGGCATGTATGGGTTCCCCGTCCCTCACCACCATGCAGCATGTTTGTGATCCTTGTCCCCCACCGCAATCCAGCATGTTTGTGATCCCCCTCCCCCACCACCATCCAGCATGTTTGTGATCCCCCTCCCCCATCCAGCATGTTTATGATCCCCTTCCCCAATCTAGCATGTTTGTGATCCCCCTCCCCCATCTAGCATGTTTGTGATCCCCTTCCCCCACCACCATGTTTGTGGTCCCCTCCCTCATCTAGCATGTTTGTGACCTCCATCTCCCATCTAGCATGTTTGTGATCCCCCTCCCCCACCACCATGTTTGTGGTCCCCTCCCCCATGCAGCATGTTTGTGATCCCCCTGCCCCATCTAGCATGTTTGTGATCCCCTCCCCCACCACCATGTTTGTGGTCCCCTCCCCCATCCAGCATGTTTGTGATCCCTCTCCCAACCACCATGTTTGTGATCCCTCTCCCCCACCACCATGTTTGTGATCCCTCTCCCCCACCACCATGTTGTGATCCCTCTTACCACCACTACCATGGAGCATACTCGCCTCACCTTTTCTTGCTGGCTCTTGCGTTGTCATCCCGGCCTCCTTTCTCCTCTGCTGCAGTGTAATGAGATGATCTCATCTCACTGCAGGGAGCCGCGAGCTGCAGCCTCTCTGACACATGGAGGGAGCTGACTGGCTGCTCCTGACCCCGGAAATGAAGCTGCTGGGAGTTCCGGAGTCAGTCAGTTCCCTGCCTGTGTGTCCGCACCGCACCACAAAGCAAGTATTAATGTATATGCGTGCCCCCCACCGCCACCGCACGTTCTCCCCCCTCCGAAAAGACATCAGATATCCTACATTGTCTAACGGTGGGAAGGATAAAAAAAAAGTTAAAAAAAATAAAAATGTCTTCTCCCTGTCTTGATGCCGCCCCCTAGAGGCCGCGCCCTAGGCACGTGCCTACCAGTGCCTAAGGGCAAATACGGCCCTGATCCACACCTGTGTAATATATACAGTTGTGGCCACAAGTATTGACACCCCTGCAATTCTGTCAGATAATACTCAGTTTCTTCCTGAAAATGATTGCAATCACAAATTCTTTGGTATTATTATCTTCATTTAATTTGTCTTCGATGAAAAAAACACAAAAGAATTGTCCTAAAGCCAAATTGGATATAATTCCACACCAAACATAAAAAAGGGGGTGGACAAAAGTATTGAAGCTGTTTGAAAAATCATGTGATGCTTCTCTAATTTGTGTAATTAACAGCACCTGTAACTTACCTGTGGCACCTAGCAGGTGTTGGCAATAACTAAATCACACTTGCAGCCAGTTGACATGGATTAAAGTTGACTCAGACTATGTCCTGTATCCTTGTGTGTACCACATTGAGCATGGAGAAAAGAAAGAAGACCAAAGAACTGTCTGAGGACTTGTGAAACCAAATTGTGAGGAAGCATGAGCAATCGTGATCGTGCGCAGTGTCATCAAGAAGTTTAAAGCCCATGGCATTGTGGCTAACCTTCCTAGATGTGGACGGAAAAGAAAAATTAACGAGAGATTTCAACGCAAGATTGTGCGGATGGTGGATCAAGAACCTCGACTAACATCCAAACAAGTTCAAGCTGCCCTGCAGTCCGAGGATACAACAATGTCAACCCGTACTGTCCATCGGCGTCTGAATGAAAAGGGACTGTATGGTAGGAGACCCAGGAAGACCCCACTTCTTACCCCGAGACATAAAAAAGCCAGGCTGGAGTTTGCCAAAACTTACCTGAGAAAGCCTACAACATTTTGAAAGAATGTTCTCTGGTCAGATGAGACAAAAGTAGAACTTTTTGGGCAAAGGCATCAACATAGAGTTTACAGGAGAAAAAAAGAGGCATTCAAAGAAAAGAACACGGTCGCTACAGTCAAACATGGCGGAGGTTCCCTGATGTTTTGGGGTTGCTTTGCTGCCTCTGGCACTGGACTGCTTGACCGTGTGCATGGCATTATAAAGTCTGAAGACTACCAACACATTTTGCAGCATAATGTAGGGCCCAGTGTGAGAAAGCTGGATCTCCCTCAGAGGTCATGGGTCTTCCAGCAGGACAACGACCCAAAACACACTTCTAAGACTTCTAAGGTGGCCAGCAATGAGTCCAGACCTGAATCCCATAGAACACCTGTGGAAAGATGTAAAAATGGCAGTTTGGAGAAGGCACCCTTCAAATATCGGGGACCTGGAGCAGTTTGCCAAAGAAGAATGGTCTAAAATTCCAGCAGAGCATTGTAAGAAACTCATTGATGGTTACCGGAAGCGGTTGATCGCAGTTATTTTGGCTAAAGGTTGTGCAACCAAGTATTAGGCTGAGAGTGCCAATACTATTGTCTGGCCCATTTTTGGAGTTTTGTGTGAAATGATCAATGTTTTGCTTTTTGCTTCATTCTCTTTTGTGTTTTTTCATTGAAGACAAATTAAATGAAGATAATAATACCGAAGAATTTGTGATTGCAATCATTTTCAGGAAGAAACTGAGTATTATCTGACAGAATTGCAGGGGTGTCAATACTTTTGGCCACAACTGTAGGCTAGAAGTGTCAGTGACTGCAGAAAGTGTCTATGTATCCACACCTGTGTAATATATAGGCTAGAAGTGTCAGTGACTGCAGAAAGTGTCTGTGTATCCGCACCTGTGCAATATATAGGCTATAAGTGTCAGTGACTGCAGAAAGTGTCTATGTATCCACACCTGTGTAATACATAGGCTAGAAGTGTCATGGCGGGTTTACACGCCGCGATATCGGCGTCCAACTCCGATCCAACTCCGACAAAAAGTCACGTGGTTCGCGAGTTGGAGCCGATATCGTTCGCACGTTGTACGGTTTGAACGTACAACGCGATGCTGGAACGATGCCAAAACGATATCGGGGTTGAATGAGCGGGCTATTCAACTGCCCGATATCGCATGGCCGTTGTAGCAGCATCGTAGCGTGTAACAGCACAACTACGATGTGTACTCGCACCTCACCCATTAACTCCCATGTTAAATGGTCGTTACTGGGTTGGTGGGCGTACACATCGTAGGGACGTTTCCCGATATCGCAGCGTGTAAACTGCCGATGCGATATCGGGAAAAGCGCTCAAAAAATGTGCGCTCCCGCGCCGTTGCCTACGATATCACCCCAATATCGGGACGTGTAAACCCACCATCAGTGACTGCAGAAAGTGTCTGTGTATCCGCACCTGTGTAATATATAGGCTAGAAGTGTCAGAGACTGCAGAAAGTGTCTATGTATCCGCACCTGTGTAATATATAGGCTAGAAGTGTCAGTGATTGCAGAAAGTGTCTGTGTATCCACACCTGTGTAATATATAGGCTAGAAGTGTCAGTGGCTGCAGAGAGTGTCTATGTATCCACACCTGTGTAATATATAGGCTAGAAGTGTCAGAGACTGCAGAAAGTGTCTATGTATCCGCACCTGTGTAATATATAGGCTAGATGTATCAGTGACTGCAGAAAGTGTCTATGTATCCGCACCTGTGTAATATATAGGCTAGATGTATCAGTGACTGCAGAAAGTGTCTGTGTATCCGCACCTGTGTAATATATAGGCTAGAAGTGTCAGAAACTGCAGAGAGTGTCTATGTATCCACACCTGTGTAATATATAGGCTAGATGTATCAGTGACTGCAGAAAGTGTCTATGTATCCGCACCTGTGTAATATATAGGCTAGAAGTGTCAGTGACTGCAGAAAGTGTCTGTGTATCCGCACCTGTGTAATATATAGGCTAGAAGTGCCGGTGACTGCAGAAAGTGTCTATAATGATGGCAGGCACGTACAGAATGTGAATTCTCTCTATACTTATCCCAGCACTTGTAGAATATGGTGTAATGTAGTAAGAGTGCAAATAAAATACCAGCACCTATAGAATATTGTATTGAAAAGCGCTGCGGAGTATGTTGGCGCTATATAAATAAAGATTTATTATTATTATTAATATTGATGTATAATTGCCTATAGACGTGTAGCTAGTTATACTAGTATATGAATGGTGAGCAGAGTAATGTCATAGGGTATTATGTAACGTCAGAATACCAACACCTGTAGGACCGGCTGCTGTATGTATACAATGCA
The DNA here is from genome assembly GCA_033576535.1 of Allobates femoralis. Lineage (NCBI taxonomy): Eukaryota > Metazoa > Chordata > Amphibia > Anura > Aromobatidae > Allobates > Allobates femoralis. Next base: position 828,204,307 of record JARQOC010000003.1, on the reverse strand, counting down.
TGAAAAAGGATAGCATTCGGAGCATCTATAGAGATGGCTGGACCACCACTAGGATATACAGGATTTCACACAATATGTACTAGGAGGGAAGCACTGTCACCTATAGAATAGTTTATACCTTGATTTATGAGCATAATCCGTACCGGGAGTGTGCTTGTAAATCAAATCACTTGTATATCAAAGCAAATTTTCCCACAAGAAATAATTGAAACACAGACAATTCGTTCCATAACCCAAAAATATCTACTGTATTCATATATATGTACATACAGAACTGTAAAATTATAACATCCCCTTGCAGCCCCCAATAGCCCCTTGTAGCCCCATCATACCCATGTAGTCCCCAATATCCCCATCATCCCCCTGCACTCCTATCATCCTCCTGCAGCCCCATCATCCTCCTGCAGCCCCCATAATCCCCATGCATCCCCCATGACCCCCGATTATTCCCATGCAGCCACCATCATCCCCCTGTAACCCCCATCATCCCCCTGCAGCCCCCAATATCCCTATCATTCTCCATCGTACCCATGCAGCCCCAAATATCCCCATCACCCCCCAGCAGCCCTATCATCCCCCTGCACTCCTATCATCCTCCTGCAGCCCCCATCATCCCCCATTATCCCAATGCAGCCCCCATCATCCACCTGCAGCCACCATCATCCCCCTGCAGCTAACAATATCTCCATCATCCCCCTGCAGCCACCATCATGCCCCTGCAGTACCCAATACTGTATCCCCTTGCAGCCCCCATCATCCCTATTAACACACACATACACACACAAACACACACTTTCTCTCACTCTCACACACTCTCACTGATCCGCCGCTGCGCAGCTGTATTCTGGACCGCTGGGTGCCACACTAAGCACCTTCAGCCACCCTACATGTATGAAAAGTCACAGGCCAATCAGACGCGAGCAGACAGCTGTTGCTTGCTTCTGATTGGCCGGTGGCTCCCGTACTTATACGAAGGCTGAGAGAGCTCAGAGCGGTGGACAGCGGCACTCTGAGCTCACTTTTCTGCCAGCGACTCCCGTACTTTTACAGCGGCTGAGAGAGCTCAGAACGGTGGATGGAGAGCGGTACTCTGAGCCCTCTCTGCTGCTTTACAAGGATGGGAGCCGCCAGCAGCAGAGAGAGTTCTGGGCGGCGCCACAATACTGTAAACACAGCGGCGGACAACGGCGGCGAGCGGGCGGATGGCGTGTACCTCACTATCATCAGTATAATCAGCATCACACATGCACAGTATATATATGCGCAGTGTCGGCCGGCCACACGCACGTAATCCACATCATTGCTCATTAAGCAAGTTACAATTTTTCAGAAATGGCAGCTTGTCTTTCAAAATGCTCGTAAATAAAGTTACTTGCAAATCAAGGTTCCACTGTACATATATTAGCTCCAATAGCTAGTGTCAATGGACAATAAGTTCCTCTGTTATTCTGTGCATAGTAAATGGAAGTTGTGTATAAGGTGCGGACATTTGTGATAAAGAGGGTTAATGCCATTAAGGCCGGCTTCACACCATGGTTTTAGGGAACTGGGGCTGTTCGGTGTGAACCCTACAGCCCGTGATCTTATTTTGGCCCTATAGTATTCCTATGGGACCGGATGGCAGTGATTTGCCATCCGGTCCTCTGCTGTCCGGGAGGATTTGTTTTTTCCCCAGGCACAAATTCGCACCTTGCAGCGTTCTTGTGTCCGGAGCAAAAATCGGACCAAATCGGATCCTCCCGGATCTGGTGCGATCCGGCGCCCCCTAACATGGGAGGCTATGGGTGCCGGATTGCACCAGATCCGACAGAAAATCGGATCCAGCTGCCGGATGCCAGGTGCTGAAGTTCAGCGGTGGCCGGTAATTGTAATTCAGCAAGTTATGCTCTGCATTAGAAACCCAGAAAGCTCACTATAGGACTTGTGTGGTGCCATAAAGGTTAAGTTGCTGAGATGTGGGTGTGGCTCATACCTTATAACGTGTCTTTGTGTGAGCACATGTGGGCTGAAGGAGAGACCATGGATGTCTGGAGAGACTGGCAGAACATGTGACGGCTCACTCCCAGTGTTTGGAGCAGCCACTGTCCTGGAAGACACCTGAGTTGGAATCCTTGGAAGTGGCTGGCATCCTGGAAGACATGCAGTGAGGAGACCATGAGGAAGTCTGGAATGTCTCTGTGTTCAAGAACCTTCAGATCCGCTGAGGGTCTGGAACCGACAGGAGTTAGTGATCCCAGTGAAACTGAGCTCTGTGTGTGGGTTGTGATGCCTGCACTGACACACTGTAACGATGTATACAATTAAATGCCAGGTGGGCGTATCCGCCATTGAAAAAAAGTGGTATGTCGCTAATGTTCCATTGATAAAGTAAATGCCAGTCAGGCATAGCTGCCATTGGAACAGACTGGTATGTCACTAATGTTCCATTGATGTAAATGAACTGTGCACTGTATGGGGTTAATGATGTCTTAATAAACTGCTGGACTTTATTTTATGGAAAAATATGCCTGTTTGCCTCAATCCCGCTACCATTTGAGTGTCCCCCAACACCCTTATGGTACCTTTACACGCAGCTACAGGTAACAGGTTTTCCACAGGTAACTTACTGGCTGCAGTGAAATCATGGAGACATGGTTCCATTTGTACACAGCAACAAGATAGAACCTTGTCTCCATGATTTCACTGCAACCAGTAAGTTACCTGTGGAAAACCTGTAACCTGTAGCTGCGTGAAAAGTGGCCATTAGTGAGCAAATCGCCGCACCCCATATACTACAGCTAATTGTGGGAGTCCCAGCAGGGAGAAAACTTTGTGATCTGTTTAATGTCAAGTGGACACCTTCTTTAAAACATAAATCTACTTTATCAACTATTTAATAAGTAAAACCTCACTCAGAAATTCATAATTCATCTACTATATAAAAGCCCTATCCAGTCTGACTGTCTTTGCGTAAATTTGTCCTGAAAACAGTGCCACCTATAGGACATCATGCAAATTACAGTTAAACTGGAAAGCTACAGTTAACCTGGAATGTGAAGAAATCCATAAGTTTGATCATTCAAGCTTGGTTGATCAGTCAAAGAAAACCATCACTTACAGGACATCTGTGGGGGGTTGGGAGGCTCACACATTGTCCAGGACACTGGCCTGGGTTTGCTTCATCATACCCTTGGGGCAGACGCATCTTGCTGCTGTCGCGGATCCTCAGTCTACAGGGGAAAAGAGATACCACACAGGGGTGAGTGAGACAGCTTACAACGGGAGGACAGAGAACGCACAGGGGAAGAGAATGTGCACAGGGGAGAGACAGTACAATGGGGAGAGACATCACAGTGGGAAGAGAGAGAGCACAAAGGGAAAAGAGCACTCAGGAGGGAGACACAGCACAAGAGGAGGGAGAGAGACAGTACAAGGGAAGACAGAGTGCACAGGGGGAAGAAAGATGGCACATGGGGAGAGAGAGTGCACACCATCGTTGGGAGAGAGAGTGCTCAGGAGGGAGAGACAGCACAAGGGGAAGGAGAGCACACAGGGGTAGAGAAACAGTACAAGAGAAGAGAGAGTGCACAGGGGGAAGAAAGATGGCACATGGGGAGAGACAGCACAAGAGGAGAGCGCATACAGCGAGAGAAACAGCACAAACAGAGAAAGTGCACAGGGAGAGACAGCACAGGGGGAGAGAGCGCACAAGGAGAAGGGAGAGTGCACAGGTGGAAGAGAGCGCACACAGGGGGAGAGACAGCACAAGGGGAAATCAGAGCATACAAGGGGTAGAGACAGCACAAGGGGAGAGACAGCGTACAGGGGGATGGAGAGCAGCAGCGCCTGCCAAGCCACGGCCACCCCATGTAACAGCCCTCCTCAGTGGCGCTGCGATTAATAGCAGGAGTAGTTGGACTAATATATAATCACACATGTTCTAGAATTTTCGATAGAATCAGGCCCCCATCTAGTATATATATAAACAGTTAAGGAGGACCTGTCACCCCCCTGCTGCATGGCAATCTAAATGCAGCACTGAATGCAGCATGTCTTCCGGATTCAGGGAAGGGATCCTCCATGTGTCTGTGTGCTGTGTACCCCAAGATATTGCCTTAGTAAAACTCACTGTTAGAAGTCCCTGGTGCAGGAGCCAGCTCGATTGACGGGGGCCATTTCCTCCCCCTCTGCCTCTGTGCTGCTTCTGCTGTGCTGGCTGTGCCCTCCTCCTCTCTGTCACTCATCCTGCCTCACACAGCACATGCAAATCATTTGTCCTGATGTCAGTTCCTGCCCTGCTGTCTGAATGAAGCATAAACAGCACAGCAGGAGACGGCACAGAGAGGCAGAGGGGGAGGGAATGGCACCCATCAATCGAGCTGGATCCTGCACCAGGGACTGCCCTCATGGCTTCTAACAGTGATTTTTCCTGAGGCTATATCTCGGGGTACACAGCACACAGACACATGGGGGACCCCCTTCCCTGAATGCAGCAGACATGCTGCATTCAGTGCTGCATTTAGATTGCCATGCAGCAGGGGGGTGACAGATCCTCTTTAAATAACTTTGCAAATTGTTCACTTTACTTCAATATTTCATCATCTCATGTTGTTTTCTGCGTATTGGCTGTCCCCAAAAAATTTGATTGGTTGCCCTTGATAACAGACTGCAGTTCAGTTGTCAGACATGTGACGAACTATGTAATTGTTATCTGTGCTCAGTATGAACAGGAATGTGGCAGAGTTATGAATACAGCTCTGAATGCGTTACTGAGTACCTCCTGCAATATGACCACTATGGTTGTACCCCATCCCCAGAGCAATGTACAGGCTGAAGCCATATAGTGCTGCAGACTAATGCGTCTTCCCGGACGTTATTGATGATATTGCTGGATTTTTCACAGGACTTTGTCTATTCACTTAGGACGTGGGTTTTACAAGCTCAGTCTGTGTTTTCCTGCGGAGTCCAGAGCTGCGGCGTATCTTCGCTCCTCGGTGTCCATGTATAACCTTCAGGTCACATTGTCAGGATCCAGCAGTCAGCAGGGAGGCTGCAATCGGAGGTAATGGACTGCAGTTTGCTGACCTCAGTCTGCAGCACCCACGACGCATCTATCCGGGGACGCCGTCTCCTCTACCTAGAGCTTAGCGCATCATGGCCATTATTACAACCCTGCAAAACCAGCGCTCTATCCTAAACATGGAGAATGTGCAGCAGCTATCACCAGAGGCCGAGGCAGGTGAAAATCCGGACAAAGGCCCTGGGGTTTCCAGAGTGATGTGACTTCTATGATGGTATACTGCTGGCACTGTGATATGGATTCACTGCAGGCTGGGGGTATTGTCTGGTCACTGCGGGTCCTCTGCCAGATTACTATATACACCCTCCCTGGTAAAGACTACTATATGGGTGTCACTATTGATTTTTCGATTTGGGCACTTTGAGTGACGTAGATCACCCATTTCATACAACCATATGGACACCTCCTTTGATGGCTACTATATGAGCATTTTTCTTGATGCTGCCATATAGGCAGACTATGGTAGAGCAGTATACATGTAGTATTGGGGACTGGAAGGTAGTGGGCCCTGAGGTTCCTAAAGGAACAAACATTAATTTTTAAGTCCACGTGGTCATGGTGGAGTTGGTTATAATAGAAGCAGGGATGTGGCGAGGAATCTGACCGTGATATGTCGCCCTGGCACCATCGCCATCAAATTGCTTAGCAAATGCGGCTGTAATTGGGGAATTTGGCGTCGATAAAAAAGGTGGCGCCTGGTTCCGATTTCACAGCACTGCTCCAAAATCAGAGGCAATCATGAAGTCGAGATTCCCGGCTTTTGGCGTGTGAACGGGCGATAGTGATGGAATCTGCGTCGCTTATTGAAATCCCGTAGGAGTGCCACAGCGTGCTTGAGACCGCGTCCCGTCAGCGATGATTGGTGGTGGCTACTGTGTTTCCATTGGCTGTCACTTGACACCGCGCCATATTTGAACAGCTGTCCATTCACCACCACACAATGGCAATGGCATCATGTATTAGCCAGCCTTCCAGCGCAGGCTACCCAATCATAACGCTATTGCATTGTCTAATCAGCGTGGTTAGGGTGCGGTATACACCAGTCTGCCATGCCTATGTTCTCACGGCACTGACCATGTATGCCCACATTCCCTTGGGGATTGCGGCGTGTGAAGCGGCCAGGGAACTCCACCGGATTGGTTCCGCTGTGGGGTAGGCGATTTCCGGGGCGACACATCGCCTTGGGTTGAGGGCGAAATTGCGGCGTGTAAAAGTGCCATTGGTGATCTGAAGCAACCATGAAAAACGTGCATGCGCACGTTAGATTGCCTCCTATCGCCACCAAAAATTGCGCCGTGTAAAGGTACCCTTATGGTACCTTTACACGCCGCGACGGCAGGCTGGATACATCCCGCTACAGGCTACAAATGTAGCTTGTAGCGCCAATGTAGCCCGTCGTAGCGGCGTCTGAAGACGTGACGATACAGCCGGCAACAGATACATCTGTTTCCTAGCTCTGCTCGAAAACTGATGGCTACAACGCCGATGGTAGCGAGCTGTATCGGCGTGTAAAGAAGCAACGGAAGGGAACTCGGGACAGCCTGCGATGTAGCTGCAATGTAGCTAAGGCGTCACCTATGCTCCGTGTTACCGCGCCCCATGTGCGATCATTGGTGGAAGATGGTGCGGTCCGATTGGTTGTCGGCGCACAGGGCGGCATATTTAAGGAGCCGACGAGTCACACTACACAATTGCTCGAGCGTCAAATATTAATCAGCCTCCTGCGATGCCTGGCCAATCATGGTCTTATTGCTTTGTCCTATCAGCGTACGGACGTCTCGTAATCCACAATTGTAGCACGCCTATGTGCTGTCCCTGCTGCACCAGGTACGCCCATAGTAGCTGGTTGTAGCGGTGTGTAAATGAGCTACAGCTGGCTACTTGAGACACCCGGCGATGTAGCTAGCTATAGATGTAGCGTGGCGTAGCGCATCTTGTCGCGGCGTGTAAAGGTGATGCGTTGAGCGTTTGTAACCGTGTGAGCGTGCTCGTGCACGTGAAGTAGCGGGATGTATCCAGCCTGCCGTCGCGGCGTGTAAAGGTACCATTAGGGATAGTATATGGGCTTCTCTCCTATATAGAATCCCTGTTATATGGGTACTGCCCATTGGGATATGGGCACTTTTACTGATACTATCTATTATATAATCGTCTAATTCTGTCTGTCTGGTCGCGGTCTGTCTGTTACAATCAGCGACCGGTGCAGTCCGGCCGCAAATTGCCACAGGATTTGAACCACGCACGCCACCGTTACCGTTGGGAGATAAGCAGCGCTAGCGGGTCATCTCCTGCCACACAGAGGTCAGTGGCGACGCAGCCGGGACATGACCAGCGCTAGCCATATCGTTGCTGCAACGCTGGTGGGATCTGACTGTTTGACATCTCACCAGTGACCCCGTAGTGTCGTTCCAGCGATCCCTACCAGGCCGTATCGTTGTCGGGATCGCTGGAGTGTCGCCAAGTGTGACGGTACCTTACTGATCGCTCATTGCATTATTCTTAAATCTATATGAATAAAATACATACATATTCTAGAATACCCGATGCGTTAGAATTGGGCCACCATCTAGTTATACATATACGTCCATTCACTGCTCAGGTTGCTACAGTACATGGATACTCCTATGAATGCCACTATATGGGTACCTCTACTAGTGCTAGTATATAGATATTCCCTTATACAGCTAAAGGTACCTTTACACACCGCCACTGCGGTATAGCAACTGAAAGACAATCAGGATTTTTGTCTCGGTTGCCTTGAAATTGCTACGACGTTGTGGCATGTAATAAGTGATCGCGATTTTTGCAGTTGCTCCGGGTTGCTGTTTCAGAGCATTGTTCTAAAATCAGAGGCAACTCTGAAGGTGAATCGCCCTGGTTTTGGCATGTGAACGGGGGATACGGATGGAATCAGCGTCGCCTAGTGATTTCCCGGAGGCGTACCACAGCATAATGGATACCAACCCCATCAGCGATGATTGGTGGGGGCTACTGTGTTCCCATTGGCTGTCCCTTCACAGGGCGCCATGTTTGAAGAGCTGACCATTCACACTACACAATTGCAATGGCGTCATGTATTAGCCAGCCTTCCTGCGCAGGCTGGCCAATCATGACGATATTGCGTTGTCCAATCAGCGTGTTTGGGGCGCGGAATACACAACTCTGTCACGCCTATGTTCTTGTGGCGCTGAACATGTACACCCACATTCCCTTAGTGGTTGCGGCGTGTGAAGAGGCGTCGGGATTCAACTGGATGTTTTCCGCAGGATCTGTTTCAACTTCCGGAGAACCACTTTCCCTTAGGTTGAGAGCGCAATTGCGATAATGAGAACCGGATAGGCCCGGATTACATTTCAGCCCCATAGTTTGCCTATGGGGCCGGATGGAGCCGGATGGCAGCTATTTGCCATCCGGTTTCCATGTGTCCGGGTGAATCCGGGAGGACTTGGATTTTTCACCCAGACACAAAAATGCTGCATGCACGAATTTTGTGTCCGAGGAGAAAAATCTCCCCAAACCGACCCCTCCCGGATCTGGGGCAATCCTGCGCTCCCTAACATGGAAGCCTATGGGGCCAGATTGCCCCGATCCGGGAGGATCCGGTAACCGGACACCTGCGGCCGCACGCCACTGTTATTTCAGGACCGTGGCTAGCTCCCTGTGAGCTGCAGTCCTGATTCATCAGCAGCTTCAGCTGCATGCAGCTGCACACCGGAACGGAGGGCATATTAGCCCTCCGGTTCTGTGTGCTGATCCGATCTGGGGCTATCCGGTCCACAACAGACAGCCCCGGATCGGATCAAAACGTGATGTGAAACCAGCCTTATCTGATAGCAGCAAGATGTAGGCAAGGAGAACCTGAATCCAATCACTAATGGTACCTTTACACGCCGCAACAGGATGGTGGCAACAACCGGGTGCTTCACGTGCACGAGCACGCACAAACAGTTGAAAATGGTAATCGCACCATCTTTACACGCCGCAACAAGGTGCGCTACGGTAGGTTACATCTATCTTTGGATACACCGCCGGGTGCCACAAGTTACCCTCTGTAGCTAACCTTACCTCATTTACACGCCTCTATAACAAGGTAATATGGGCGGAACAAAGGCAGCAGGGACAACACATAGGTGTGTCACAATTGTGGATTACGAGAATTTTGTACGCTGATAGGACAAAGCAATAACATCATGATTGGGCAGCCAGCACAGGAGGCTGACTAATACATGACGCTCGAGCAATTGTGTAGTGTGACTGGTCAGCTCCTTAAATATGCCGCCCTATGCAGCGTCTACCAATCGTAACGCAGGAGCTTCCACCAATGATCGCTGATGGGGCGCTGTATCCCGGAGCCTGTGTCACGCCCCAGGTAGATAGCAAGGTGTTGAAACAACCCTCCTGTTCCTCATTTACACGCCAATACAGGCCGCAACCATCGCCTTGAAATCAACCTGTTTTAGGGCACTGCTCTGAAACAGGTGCCTCAAGTGGCGGGTGGCAACAACCGTCTTCACACGCCGCTACCTCGGGTTGATTTGGCGGTGCAAGATACATTTCTCTCATGTACCCGGTTGTTGCCACCATCCTGTTGCGGCGTGTAAAGGTACCATTAAGGTACCGTCACATGCGGCAATATTGCTAGCAATTTCACTGGCAATTTGCTTGTTTGCGGTGAAATCATGAACACATTGTTCTATTTTGTTGCCTTGTACAAATGTAACAATGTGTCCATGATTTCACTGCAACCAGAAAATTGCCAGTGAAATTGCTAGCAATATTGCCGCGTGTTACGGTACCTTTAGATTACAGGGTGTAGTGGTTTTGACACAGAGTTCTTAGATGTGGCAATGGAACAGAGCTGAGAAAGCTGCCCCCGACCACACCAGACTCTGTATATATACTGTCTATTGACAGTGAGCTACTAATCACAGCAGAGGGCACTGTGGATTAGCTTACCTAGTCCAGCAATTATAATGTCACAGGGTTGGATAACAGATAGGGAGTCAAGAGGTAAGATGGTAAGATGGAGTAGGCATTCAGGGAAGCAAGTCTGACCCTTGGACTGGGGTTCCCTAACTCATCATGTTTCCAGAGGCACCCTAGATGGCGGGGAAATCTGGGTCGCCACCATAGCCCTTTGCGCCTGATCAGCCTTATGGTACCTTTACACGCCGCAACAGGATGGTGGCAACAACCGGGTACATGAGAGAAATGTATCTTGCACCGCCAAATCAACCCGAGGTAGCGGCGTGTGAAGACGGTTGTTGCCACCCGCCACTTGAGGCACCTGTTTCAGAGCAGTGCCCTAAAATAGGTTGATTTCAAGGCGATGGTTGCGGCCTGTATCGGCGTGTAAATAAGGAACAGGAGGGTTGTTTCGACACCTTGCTATGGAAGATGACCTATGGAAGATATTACGGATATTCAGCACCGGAGGAAGTTCGAGCTGGAACAACACAGATATGCAAATGTCCAATATCCTAAACAGACCAATAACTCCAGTAGTAGGAGCTCCAACCACACACTTCCACTTTACGTGTTTTGATAGCACCCACACATAATCATCCACACTCAGGTCTGGACCTCAACGTTTATTACCAGTCATGCGGTTACAGATAGAGGAACCATTCACAGGGGGGAAAACAGTAGAGGCATTTCCCTGCCTCTTCTCTGGAAACATCCTCACAAAAAGGCTTAGTGGGAGTCGCCACCCTTCCCCTATCACTCTACTCAGGATAACACCTGAGCCCCGGATACATATGAGGTGTAGGCTGGGTGTTACCCCTATTCTTTGGTAAGTACAGTATTTAACCACTTTCGCTGGACACATAGAAGCAGGCCTTACTAAGGGTCCCTTCACACTTGGCGACGTTCCAGCCATCCAGACAATGATACGACCTGGTAAGGATCGCTGGAACGTCGCTACGTGGTCTCTGGTGAGATGTCAGTCAGATCTACTCAACGACGCAGCAACGATAAGGCAACCTGTATAACAACCTTGGCGGTCGTTGGGACCCTGTCACACAGCAGCTAGTCTGACGATTCAGACCTACGTGGCTGAGTTCTGAGCCGCCATCGAGGTCGTGTAGCGACCGGTGGTAAGGCCGCGGGTGTGTGTGTATGATCTTTCTCAACAGAATCCCCATACTCAGATTTAACCGATAATAACATTTCTTTACTGTAAAACATATTTATCTCACAGTCAACCGAACTATATGCACACTTGTATATATTAGAGTCTCTGGATCTTCACTTCTTCCGGGTACGCAGCAAGAAAAGAAAACACAACAATGAAGGTATCTTTCCCTAACTTTCCCTAAAATCACGTACCAGTCTTATCACAGAAGAAGATGTCGCTCCCACGTAGCAGGCCTGGGGATCTCCTCACTCTTCTTCTTTGGTCTCCTTCTGCAGGTAACAGTCTGTCTCTCCCAGTCTCAGGGCACACAGAGCAACAGCAGAAGGAGATCACAGCAGCACAAATGGCTCCCTTATGTCGGTCACGGCCCCAGCACATGCACTCTGGGTGCTCGGCGGGCAAGGTTTTGCAGAGCGGCCAGAGTCACAGCACCAAAGTCCAGTGGCCCAGGATCAGTCACAGGGGCTTCTGCGGGGTGATTTTTCCGGCAAGGTGTAGCAAAGTAGTCCACTTTAAACAGACATCCGCAGGTAGATCTTCTCAGCTCTGGATTTATACTGCTCTGATTCTCTGCTTTCACTTCCTGGTTAAACAACAGAGATGGCTGGGAGTTTCCCAGCTCTGTGATTGTACAGTCCACTGATGCCCCCTGGTGGACAAGTGCGGACTGTGCACAGTTCATTTCAGTTTCAATTTCAATAATACAATCTGAATTGTACACCTCATTACATACCCCTGCACTTAAAGGTTGACAGTCCCTGTCAACAACCATCGGCTCCAAGGCAGTGATGGCCGTTGATATCACAGGGATTGATCTCCGGCGGAGTAGGGACCTCTGTTGGGGGAAACCGTCATCCCCCCGTTCACCTTCGCTCCCTTGTTCAGGCTCACAATATCTCCAATAAACTCATTCACGTTTTCTACCCGGGGAGAGTAGGATCGCCGGCGGTAGCGGCGCCGGTTGGGGGCAAATCTGCTTCCTTTAACGGGAACACCCCCAGGACCGGTGACGTCGGCGGCCTCTGTACCCCTCTCTCCCTTCACAACATCAAACTGTACCACCTCCCCATCACCAACGCTGCGGAGGCACTTACGAGGATTGTTACGCTTTATGGCAGTCTGATGTACAAACACGTCATCCTTTGTGTCATTCCTGTTGATGAAGCCATACCCATCGCGGACATTAAACCACTTCACCGTCCCCTGGACCCGAGTGGCCAGTACTTGCTTATCGGTCTGGCTCTGTCTCTTCACACCCTTTTCCCTGATCTCCCCTGCCGAGCGAGCCGCTTTGGCTGGGGCGTCTAGTTTAAAGGTGGCTGCTGTTGTGGGGCATGGCTTGCTGGTTCTGGTATATCGGACCACGGGTGGAGGATGCGGACAACGGTTTGCCCTATGGCGGGGGTCGCCGCATGTCCAGCACCTTCCCATAGGCCGACTGGGTTGCTGTCTCGCTTGCCTGTCCGCCTGTTGGTCTAGCATGAGCTGTAGCTGTAGTATCTGTTTCTGCAACTCTGCTACTATCTGCTTCAATTCCTCCGTGTCACTGTTCGGAGTGCTGGCACCGGATATGGACCTGCAGGCCGTAGTATAAGTCTGGTTATAAGCTACTGCCGGGAGGAGATTCTGTTGATCACACATCCTGCCGACTACGCCAGATGTAGCGACCGGTGGTAAGGCCGCGGTGTGTGTGTGTATGATCTTTCTCAACAGAATCCCCATACTCAGGTTTAACCGATAATAACATTTCTTTACTGTAAAACATATTTATCTCACAGTCAACCGAACTATATGCGCACTTGTATATATTAGAGTCTCTGGATCTTCACTTCTTCCGGGTACGCAGCAAGAAAAGAAAACACAACAATGAAGGTATCTTTCCCTAACTTTCCCTAAAATCACGTACCAGTCTTATCACAGAAGAAGATGTCGCTCCCACGTAGCAGGCCTGGGGATCTCCTCACTCTTCTTCTTTGGTCTCCTTCTGCAGGTAACAGTCTGTCTCTCCCAGTCTCAGGGCACACAGAGCAACAGCAGAAGGGAGATCACAGCAGCACAAATGGCTCCCTTATGTCGGTCACGGCCCCAGCACATGCACTCTGGGTGCTCGGCGGGCAAGGTTTTGCAGAGCGGCCAGAGTCACAGCACCAAAGTCCAGTGGCCCAGGATCAGTCACAGGGGCTTCTGCGGGGTGATTTTTCCGGCAAGGTGTAGCAAAGTAGTCCACTTTAAACAGACATCCGCAGGTAGATCTTCTCAGCTCTGGATTTATACTGCTCTGATTCTCTGCTTTCACTTCCTGGTTAAACAACAGAGATGGCTGGGAGTTTCCCAGCTCTGTGATTGTACAGTCCACTGATGCCCCCTGGTGGACAAGTGCGGACTGTGCACAGTTCATTTCAGTTTCAATTTCAATAATACAATCTGAATTGTACACCTCATTACAGTCGTTGTTAAGTCGTCAAATACACTGATACATGCTGCCCAGAGGGAACCCGACGATCAAAAAATGGTCCAGGCCATTCCAACACGATCAGCGATGTCACAGCAGGAGTTCGGTTGCTGCTACGTCTCAAACATAGCGAGATCGCTGGCGAGGTCGCTGTTGCGTCACAAAACCTGTGATGCAACGGCGATCTCGCTAGCGATCTCGCAATGTGTAATGGGGGCTTAACACGGCAGACACAGTAGTACTCAGGTGCTTATCCTCATGGGACGTCAGTGGCTGAGAAATGGGTTTAGCGAGATATGGACAGACCCTAATAAAGTGATCAGCTTGACCACAATAGAAACAAGATCTCCCAACCTGATGAACTGCAGATGGGCTAGTATGAGAAATCACATTCATCAACTGCTTAGGAACATCAGGACCCACACATGTAATCTCCATAGCAGGGATGGACACCAGGGGCAGGGTTGGTTCAGGTCTCTCTCTCAGGCATCTGTCCAACCTAATAGCAAGCACCAGAGTAGCTTCCAGCAACTCTGGATCAGCGTACTGAGTCATGGAACCTTGTAGCTGATCTGACAACCCAGACAGAACTGACTCCATTCCACTGAGTGTCAGTGACCCATCTCCTGAACTCAGAGCAATACTCCTTGGCCAGCAGTGCTGCCTACCTGAGCTTATGTAGTTTAGACTCAGCAAAGGAGATTCCATCAGGGTCACCATACACCAGGGCGAGAGCTGCACAAAACCCGTCCACCAACCGCATAGATGGAGAATCGGTCGTCAGAGAGAAGGCCCAGGCCTGTGATTTCCCGGAGGGTACCCACAGCATAATGGATACCACACCCATCAGCGATGATTGGTGGGGGCTACTGTGTTCCCATTGGCTGTCCCTTCACAGGGCGCCATGTTTGAAGAGCTGACCTTTCACACTACACAATTGCAATGGCGTCATGTATTAGCCAGCCTTCCTCCCGCAAGGCTGGCCAATCATGACGATATTGGTTGTCAACCCGCGTGTTTGGGGCGCGGAATACACACTCTGTCACGCCTATGTTCTTGTGGCGCTGAACATGTACACCCACATTCCCTTAGTGGTTGCGGCGTGTGAAGAGGCGTCGGGATTCAACTGGATGTTTTCCGCAGGATCTGTTTCAACTTCCGGAGAACACTTTCCCTTAGGTTGAGAGCGCAATTGCGATAATGAGAACCGGATAGGCCCGGATTACATTTCAGCCCCATAGTTTGCCTATGGGGCCGGATGGAGCCGGATGGCAGCTATTTGCCATCCGGTTTCCATGTGTCCGGGTGAATCCGGGAGGACTTGGATTTTTACACCCAGACACAAAAATGCTGCATGCACGAATTTTGTGTCCGAGGAGAAAAATCTCCCCAAAACCGACCCCTCCGGATCTGGGGCAACCCTGCGCTCCCTAACATGGAAGCCTATGGGGCCAGATTGCCCCGACCCGGGAGGATCCGGTAAACCGGACACCTGCGGCCGCACGCCACTGTTATTTCAGGACCGTGGCTAGCTCCCTGTGAGCTGCAGTCCTGATTCATCAGCAGCTTCAGCTGCATGCAGCTGCACACCGGAACGGAGGGCATATTAGCCCTCCGGTTCTGTGTGCTGATCGATCTGGGGCTATCCGGTCCACAACAGACAGCCCGGATCGGATCAAAACGTGATGTGAAACCAGCCTTATCTGATAGCAGCAAGATGTAGGCAAGGAGAACCTGAATCCAATCACTAATGGTACCTTTACACGCCGCAACAGGATGGTGGCAACAACCGGGTGCTTCACGTGCACGAGCACGCACAAACAGTTGAAAATGGTAATCGCACCATCTTTACACGCCGCAACAAGGTGCGCTACGGTAGGTTACATCTATCTTTGGATACACCGCCGGGTGCCACAAGTTACCCTCTGTAGCTAACCTTACCTCATTTACACGCCTCTATAACAAGGTAATATGGGCGGAACAAAGGCAGCAGGGACAACACATAGGTGTGTCACAATTGTGGATTACGAGAATTTTGTACGCTGATAGGACAAAGCAATAACATCATGATTGGGCAGCCAGCACAGGAGGCTGACTAATACATGACGCTCGAGCAATTGTGTAGTGTGACTGGTCAGCTCCTTAAATATGCCGCCCTATGCAGCGTCTACCAATCGTAACGCAGGAGCTTCCACCAATGATCGCTGATGGGGCGCTGTATCCCGGAGCCTGTGTCACCCCCCAGGTAGATAGCAAGGTGTTGAAACAACCCTCCTGTTCCTCATTTACACGCCATACAGGCCGCAACCATCGCCTTGAAATCAACCTGTTTTAGGGCACTGCTCTGAAACAGGTGCCTCAAGTGGCGGGTGGCAACAACCGTCTTCACACGCCGCTACCTCGGGTTGATTTGGCGGTGCAAGATACATTTCTCTCATGTACCCGGTTGTTGCCACCATCCTGTTGCGGCGTGTAAAGGTTACCATTAAGGTACCGTCACATGCGGCAATATTGCTAGCAATTTCACTGGCAATTTGCTTGTTTGCGGTGAAATCATGAACACATTGTTCTATTTTGTTGCCTTGTACAAATGTAACAATGTGTCCATGATTTCACTGCAACCAGAAAATTGCCAGTGAAATTGCTAGCAATATTGCCGCGTGTTACGGTACCTTTAGATTACAGGGTGTAGTGGTTTTGACACAGAGTTCTTAGATGTGGCAATGGAACAGAGCTGAGAAAGCTGCCCCGACCACACCAGACTCTGTATATATACTGTCTATTGACAGTGAGCTACTAATCACAGCAGAGGGCACTGTGGATTAGCTTACCTAGTCCAGCAATTATAATGTCACAGGGTTGGATAACAGATAGGGAGTCAAGAGGTAAGATGGTAAGATGGAGTAGGCATTCAGGGAAGCAAGTCTGACCCTTGGACTGGGGTTCCCTAACTCATCATGTTTCAGAGGCACCCTAGATGGCGGGAAATCTGGGTCGCCACCATAGCCCTTTGCGCCTGATCAGCCTTATGGTACCTTTACACGCCGCAACAGGATGGTGGCAACAACCGGGTACATGAGAGAAATGTATCTTGCACCGCCAAATCAACCCGAGGTAGCGGCGTGTGAAGACGGTTGTTGCACCCGCCACTTGAGGCACCTGTTTCAGAGCAGTGCCCTAAAATAGGTTGATTTCAAGGCGATGGTTGCGGCCTGTATCGGCGTGTAAATAAGGAACAGGAGGGTTGTTTCGACACCTTGCTATGGAAGATGACCTATGGAAGATATTACGGATATTCAGCACCGGAGGAAGTTCGAGCTGGAACAACACAGATATGCAAATGTCCAATATCCTAAACAGACCAATAACTCCAGTAGTAGGAGCTCCAACCACACACTTCCACTTTACGTGTTTTGATAGCACCCACACATAATCATCCACACTCAGGTCTGGACCTCAACGTTTATTACCAGTCATGCGGTTACAGATAGAGGAACCATTCACAGGGGGGGAAAACAGTAGAGGCATTTCCCTGCCTCTTCTCTGGAAACATCCTCACAAAAAGGCTTAGTGGGAGTCGCCACCCTTCCCCTATCACTCTACTCAGGATAACACCTGAGCCCCGGATACATATGAGGTGTAGGCTGGGTGTTACCCTATTCTTTGGTAAGTACAGTATTTAACCACTTTCGCTGGACACATAGAAGCAGGCCTTACTAAGGGTCCCTTCACACTTGGCGACGTTCCAGCCATCCAGACAATGATACGACCTGGTAAGGATCGCTGGAACGTCGCTACGTGGTCTCTGGTGAGATGTCAGTCAGATCTACTCAACGACGCAGCAACGATAAGGCAACCTGTATAACAACCTTGGCGGTCGTTGGGACCCTGTCACACAGCAGCTAGTCTGACGATTCAGACCTACGTGGCTGAGTTCTGAGCCGCCATCGAGGTCGTGTAGCGACCGGTGGTAAGGCCGCGGGTGTGTGTGTATGATCTTTCTCAACAGAATCCCCATACTCAGATTTAACCGATAATAACATTTCTTTACTGTAAAACATATTTATCTCACAGTCAACCGAACTATATGCACACTTGTATATATTAGAGTCTGGATCTTCACTTCTTCCGGGTACGCAGCAAGAAAAGAAAACACAACAATGAAGGTATCTTTCCCTAACTTTCCCTAAAATCACGTACCAGTCTTATCACAGAAGAAGATGTCGCTCCCACGTAGCAGGCCTGGGGATCTCCTCACTCTTCTTCTTTGGTCTCCTTCTGCAGGTAACAGTCTGTCTCTCCCAGTCTCAGGGCACACAGAGCAACAGCAGAAGGGAGATCACAGCAGCACAAATGGCTCCCTTATGTCGGTCACGGCCCCAGCACATGCACTCTGGGTGCTCGGCGGGCAAGGTTTTGCAGAGCGGCCAGAGTCACAGCACCAAAGTCCAGTGGCCCAGGATCAGTCACAGGGGCTTCTGCGGGGTGATTTTTCCGGCAAGGTGTAGCAAAGTAGTCCACTTTAAACAGACATCCGCAGGTAGATCTTCTCAGCTCTGGATTTATACTGCTCTGATTCTCTGCTTTCACTTCCTGGTTAAACAACAGAGATGGCTGGGAGTTTCCCAGCTCTGTGATTGTACAGTCCACTGATGCCCCCTGGTGGACAAGTGCGGACTGTGCACAGTTCATTTCAGTTTCAATTTCAATAATACAATCTGAATTGTACACCTCATTACATACCCCTGCACTTAAAGGTTGACAGTCCCTGTCAACAACCATCGGCTCCAAGGCAGTGATGGCCGTTGATATCACAGGGATTGATCTCCGGCGGAGTAGGGACCTCTGTTGGGGAAACCGTCATCCCCCGTTCACCTTCGCTCCCTTGTTCAGGGCTCACAATATCTCCAATAAACTCATCACGTTTTCTACCCGGGGAGAGTAGGATCGCCGGCGGTAGCGGCGCCGGTTGGGGGCAAATCTGCTTCCTTTAACGGGAACACCCCCAGGACCGGTGACGTCGGCGGCCTCTGTACCCCTCTCTCCCTTCACAACATCAAACTGTACCACCTCCCCATCACCAACGCTGCGGAGGCACTTACGAGGATTGTTACGCTTTATGGCAGTCTGATGTACAAACACGTCATCCTTTGTGTCATTCCTGTTGATGAAGCCAAAACCCATCGCGGACATTAAACCACTTCACCGTCCCCTGGACCCGAGTGGCCAGTACTTGCTTATCGGTCTGGCTCTGTCTCTTCACACCCTTTTCCCTGATCTCCCCTGCCGAGCGAGCCGCTTTGGCTGGGGCGTCTAGTTTAAAGGTGGCTGCTGTTGTGGGGCATGGCTTGCTGGTTCTGGTATATCGGACCACGGGTGGAGGATGCGGACAACGGTTTGCCCTATGGCGGGGGTCGCCGCATGTCCAGCACCTTCCCATAGGCCGACTGGGTTGCTGTCTCGCTTGCCTGTCCGCCTGTTGGTCTAGCATGAGCTGTAGCTGTAGTATCTGTTTCTGCAACTCTGCTACTATCTGCTTCAATTCTCCGTGTCACTGTTCGGAGTGCTGGCACCGGATATGGACCTGCAGGCCGTAGTATAAGTCTGGTTATAAGCTACTGCCGGGAGGAGATTCTGTTGATCACACATCCTGCCGACTACGCCAGATGTAGCGACCGGTGGTAAGGCCGCGGGTGTGTGTGTATGATCTTTCTCAACAGAATCCCCATACTCAGGTTTAACCGATAATAACATTTCTTTACTGTAAAACATATTTATCTCACAGTCAACCGAACTATATGCGCACTTGTATATATTAGAGTCTCTGGATCTTCACTTCTTCCGGGTACGCAGCAAGAAAAGAAAACACAACAATGAAGGTATCTTTCCCTAACTTTCCCTAAAATCACGTACCAGTCTTATCACAGAAGAAGATGTCGCTCCCACGTAGCAGGCCTGGGGATCTCCTCACTCTTCTTCTTTGGTCTCCTTCTGCAGGTAACAGTCTGTCTCTCCCAGTCTCAGGGCACACAGAGCAACAGCAGAAGGGAGATCACAGCAGCACAAATGGCTCCCTTATGTCGGTCACGGCCCCAGCACATGCACTCTGGGTGCTCGGCGGGCAAGGTTTTGCAGAGCGGCCAGAGTCACAGCACCAAAGTCCAGTGGCCCAGGATCAGTCACAGGGGCTTCTGCGGGGTGATTTTTCCGGCAAGGTGTAGCAAAGTAGTCCACTTTAAACAGACATCCGCAGGTAGATCTTCTCAGCTCTGGATTTATACTGCTCTGATTCTCTGCTTTCACTTCCTGGTTAAACAACAGAGATGGCTGGGAGTTTCCCAGCTCTGTGATTGTACAGTCCACTGATGCCCCCTGGTGGACAAGTGCGGACTGTGCACAGTTCATTTCAGTTTCAATTTCAATAATACAATCTGAATTGTACACCTCATTACAGTCGTTGTTAAGTCGTCAAATACACTGATACATGCTGCCCAGAGGGAACCCGACGATCAAAAAATGGTCCAGGCCATTCCAACACGATCAGCGATGTCACAGCAGGAGTTCGGTTGCTGCTACGTCTCAAACATAGCGAGATCGCTGGCGAGGTCGCTGTTGCGTCACAAAACCTGTGATGCAACGGCGATCTCGCTAGCGATCTCGCAATGTGTAATGGGGGCTTAACACGGCAGACACAGTAGTACTCAGGTGCTTATCCTCATGGGACGTCAGTGGTGAGAAATGGGTTTAGCGAGATATGGACAGACCCTAATAAAGTGATCAGCTTGACCACAATAGAAACAAGATCTCCCAACCTGATGAACTGCAGATGGGCTAGTATGAGAAATCACATTCATCAACTGCTTAGGAACATCAGGACCCACACATGTAATCTCCATAGCAGGGATGGACACCAGGGGCAGGGTTGGTTCAGGTCTCTCTCTCAGGCATCTGTCCAACCTAATAGCAAGCACCAGAGTAGCTTCCAGCAACTCTGGATCAGCGTACTGAGTCATGGAACCTTGTAGCTGATCTGACAACCCAGACAGAACTGACTCCATTCCACTGAGTGTCAGTGACCCATCTCCTGAACTCAGAGCAATACTCCTTGGCCAGCAGTGCTGCCTACCTGAGCTTATGTAGTTTAGACTCAGCAAAGGAGATTCCATCAGGGTCACCATACACCAGGGCGAGAGCTGCACAAAACCCGTCCACCAACCGCATAGATGGAGAATCGGTCGTCAGAGAGAAGGCCCAGGCCTGTGACCCATCCCAGGGCCCTTAGGGTACCCGGTCCCGGGTAGGTGCAATGGGGGATGTCATGGGTGGCTTGCCCGGGACCATGGCTCTGGTGGTCGCTGAAAAAAGGGTTAAAAGTAAAATAAAAGGACAAGACATACTATGTACTTTAACTCATGGATGGTGTCTTGTACTTCATAATACCAATGTGTTCTTGATTTTTTAAGATACTTTGTTTGTCTGATATGTGAACGTTTTATATCTTTGTTCAATAAAAACATATTTACCAAAAGACAAAAAAAAAAAAAAAAAAAAAAAAAGTAAAATAAAAGGAGTTTGTGACGCCACCCACAGTATCCGGTAATGATACCGGCGCTGCTGCAGACCTCCGGGGATGATGATGAGGCAGCTAGGTGGTAACGCTCCCCATAGGTGGGGCAGGAATCCCGGGGCAGGAATGGAAGAATGGAGAACTCACACAGGGAGGCGGAGCTGCAGGCTGACAGTCTCGGTGAGCAGTAGTATGGCTCCTCTGGGCGCAAGCAATAAACACGTCACACAGTCTTAGTCTCTGAACCGGGTTTTTACTGGTGACTCAGGCAGCAAAATAGTCTTTACACACACAGTTCACAGGTACTGCAGGCCAGGATAATCACCAGAGGATTAACCAGAAGATTAGGATGTTTCACAGAGGACCCTCTGTGATGTGCTTGCTTTGCCTTTCATCTCTCTTTATGTTCCGGCACACAAAGCCCACCGCCGATCCCCACGAATCCTTACGGAGTCTAACGCCCTCGGAGTCTCCGGTGTGGAATCTGTCACCTCTGGGCCTCCTCTTAGAGTCTATTGCCTCTGGCCCCCTCCTTGAGTCTATCGCTCTCCGGGCCTCCTTGTCACCTGGGGCCTTAGGGGAATTATGCTGGGGTTGCTGCGACCTCTGAAGAGGTGCGTGCTGTCCGGTTTCTGTGGTTCGGGGATGAACACCCGCACCGCCATGGAGCCGGCTCACCGGTATTGGACTGGATCCTTCCGGCCGGGAGACGTACCGACCTGGATTTGAGTGCACCTCAACACCCTAGCATCCCCTTCGGTTCCCAGGCCACCTCTCCTGAGGTGCCCTCCACTGCGCTTCTCGCAGTGTTCCCCTCCAATGACTTTCTGACTTACTAACTTTCACACTCTCCATCCTCCCATCGGGCCCCTAGCAATGGATTAACCTATTGGCCAACTGAGCTAAGGTGTGTGCATGCATGTGGTGAGAGTCCCTGATTGACATCCCAGTCCCCTGGTCACAGGGATACTACACACTCTGGTCTGGGTGCAGTACCCCTCTGTGGTGTCCTGACCAGTGGGGCACCACACCTGGAGATCACCCTTGAGGAGGGAGAGTATAATCCCCACGCACTGTTCCTCACTTCCCGAAGAACAAGGGTGGAGCCTGAAGTACAATTTACAGGCCTCCCTGAAAACGGTAAACTTACCTCTCCCTCCAGAAAATTAGTCAGGTATGGATATACTGGGTTCTGGTATGGTCAGGGCGTGAGCCGTGGCCAGATGCCCAACAACTTCTTGTAGCTGATGCACCACCTGGTTACGCAGGATAGCAACTTAATAAGATAAGTCCTGCACCAGGCGTGCAAAAGCTCATGTTGAGCCATAATGGTCTCAGAAAAAAAGTTACCATAGATGGTGGAGAGGTCTGGGTTGACATCCTGGTTATTTGCTCCTGATTAGGCCTAGGCTAAGAGCCGGTACCTCCACCCACAGACCAGGAAAAGCCAACCACTCAAATAAAAGGGAACAGTAGCAGCTCCGGCAAAAAAGTCTGCACAGCACGGGCCTTAGAAGAGAAATTAACTCTTTCTGCGACACCTGGTGAAGGGAAATGGAACTATTTCTAGGCTGAGGGAGTGGAGATCAGAATTCTAAGACACACCCCTCCACCTCAATGCTATGGCACACTCCTCCACCTGCAGAGCTGCAGCACACAGCAAGACTGAAGGCCAAAAAAACTCAGTTTAAACAAAGCAGCAGCAGCACTCATGGACTGCAAACACACAACATATAATATCTTGAAGCTAAAATAAACATTGCAGGTAAACAGCACACAGTGTGACAAGAAAGGCACCCCTGAAATTTGTGTTTTAACCCCTACAGTATGCAGTTTCAGATTACATAGCAAAAATACTGGTGACAGATTCCCTTTAAGTGCTCTCCAATGTCTGCATTGCTTTCTGAAAAATGTACAGTTTCTGGTGCAGACACCACAGCGCCTGCAATGCACCAAAGGGGCAGATGGCTGCGGGAGATGTCAAGTCCTTCATGGTTTTGAAAGCTGCGAAGAAGCCGAAGGAAAGATTTTGAGAGCTGCTTTGGTTGTGATTGGAGTAGAAGGTGGGAGGTAAATGTCCTCAGCTGATATTGCAGTTGCTGCACTTGCTGACAGCCAGTCGCGCGGCCGCAGGCCCCCCGCATGCCGGCAGGAGCTCACCTGGAGAGGCCCTGCTCATATTTTCAGGTTGTCACCAGCGTTTTCCCCTGAGTGTTAATGTTCCATATTCAGCACACTGGTAAGGACGGAGATTTCTCATATCCTCCAGAACCGCTTTAGGCTCGTTTAGCAGAAAAAACAAGTCATTTTTCAGATTTTTATTCTTTTCTTTTTTTCTTTTATTCTTCTTAGTCAAATGAATTGAGCTCCCAGTCAGCAGTAGACTGAACCATGAGGAAAGCTTATTCTGTACTGTACTATGGCCATGGGGCGATGACTGCCTGCCTACCTGTCCTACAGTCCTTTCACACAAAAGTAGAAAAGTATGATCTTCCCTCACCGCACCACAAGAAATTACATCAAGTCTAGTATGTCCAGGACCTGTATAGGTTCTCATACCTTGCCATTCATGCTTTTTGAGTGGATCGTTATGATTCATTGGCATTCTGCCAGCACTACAGGTGCTACAGCCCCTTTCCTTTACTTCCCAGGATTCTTGTCAGTAGTTTTTTCTGTCCTGAACTAAAATCCTGACTCACTGCTGTGCCTGTATGTTGGTTGACATACAGTAGAGCAGAAGTAGAGACAAAGACCCATCTCCATTACCTGTAACAAGACAAAGCTCTCCCCCCATTTCCTGTAAAGAGACAAAGACCGATTCAACTCCCGTAAAAGTGATAAAAACTCATCTGCGCTTTCTGTAGGAGACAAACACTCCTCACACTTCCGTTAGAGGCAAAAACCGCCTCACTTCTTTAGAGAAACAAAGTCTGCTTAAACTTCCAGTAGCAAGATCAAAGACCTGCTCAACTTCCTGTAGTGAGACAGAGTCCTGCCTCAACTTCCTGTAGTGAGACAGAGTCCTGCCTCCAACTTCCTGTAGTGAGACAGAGTCCTGCCTCAACTTCCTGTGGTGTGACAGAGTCCTGCCTCAACTTCCTGTAGTGAGACAGAGTCCTGCCTCAACTTCTGTGGGTGACAGAGTCCTGCCTCAACTTCCTGTAGTGAGACAGAGTCCTGCCTCAACTTCCTGTGTGATGACAGAGTCCTGCCTCAACTTCCTGTAGTGAGACAGAGTCCTGCCTCAACTTCCTGTAGTGATGACAGAGTCCTGCCTCAACTTCCTGTGTGAACAGTCGCCTTCCTCTGTCATGTGTGACAGAGTCCTGCCTCAACTTCCTGTAGTGAGACAGAGTCCTGCCTCAACTTCCTGTAGTGAGACAGAGTCCTGCCTCAACTTCCTGTAGTGAGACAGAGTCCTGCCTCAACTTCCTGTAGTGAGACAGAGTCCTGCCTCAACTTCCTGTAGTGAGACAGAGTCCTGCCTCAACTTCCTGTAGTGAGACAGAGTCCTGCCTCAACTTCCTGTAGTGAGACAGAGTCCTGCCTCAACTTCCTGTAGTGAGACAGAGTCCTGCCTCAACTTCCTGTAGTGAGACAGAGTCCTGCCTCAACTTCCTGTGTGAGACAGATCCTGCCTCACTTCTGTAGTGAGACAGAGTCCTGCCTCAACTTCCTGTGTGAACAGAGTCCTGCCTCACTTCTTGTGTAGACAGAGTACCTGCCCAACTACCTATAGAAGAAAATCCTTCCTCCACTTCCTGTAGGAACAGAGACTCTCACTTGTAACGTATCCTGTAGTGAGACAAAGTCCTGCCTCAACTTCCTGTAGTGAGACAAACCTGCCTAACTTCCGTTCGACAGACCTGCCTTACTTCTTTACGGACAAAGACCTGCTACTACCTATACAGTAAAACCTTCCTCCACTTCTGTAGAGACAAGACCTGCCTAACTTCGTTTGAAAAAATTCCCCCGTTCTGTAGTGATGCAGGTGCCGAATCTACGGCAAATAACCGCATTAAATGTGAGGAATGAAGAACTGCTGTTTCTTCCTTCCACCATGTCTATTTTTGGAAGGTAAGTTACATTTCTTTTCAGAATTAAAGAATAGCAGTTTTAACAAAAGCTGGAACCTTCCCTCTTTTCTACTCCTCGACTCACTTCCCTTAGTGAGAAAAAGACCTGCCTCAACTTCCTGTAATGAGACAGAGGACCTGCCCTCCAACTTCCTGTAGTGAGACAAAGACCTGTCTCCACTTTCTGTAATGAGACAAGAGACCTGCCTCCCACTTCCTGTAGCTAGACAAAAGACCTGCCTCCCACTTCTTGTAGCGAGACAAATGTGATGCCCTCTAGGTCACGGTGGCTGTGGCCCGGTTCTGTGGCCCTGGCCGTGCAATTAAGGGGTATTTACAAGGGATGAACGTGATACCACCTGTGGTGTTCGGCCAGGGGTGGCCAACACTGCAGATTAGGACTGCTGGGGCAGATGGTAGTGCAGCTGGGAAAGTATCACTCCCTACAGGTGTAGCAGAGCCCTAGAGCAGATGGAACAGTCAATAGCAGGGACGGGACTCTAGCGGTGTAGAAGGTAACATGGTGCAGAAGGAGCAGACAGACAAAGTTCGTGGATTTCTTTTTCTTTTTACTTGCTGATCAGGCAAGGCTACCCAGCCAGGTGCTGTGCTTCTCCAGAGTATAGCCAGGTCAGCTCCCAGGAGATCAGGATGACTCTGCCGAGACACCTTTTGTGGGCCTTCCAAGGTTGCTCTCTCCCTGCGCTCGATCACTCGCCTCGCCTGTCCTGGCCTGCGTCTTCGTGAACAGGATCCCAAGCTGGTGTCTGCAGGCCTTGTCGGGCGACAGGCAATACGTCCCCTGACCCTAGTTCTAGCCACCATCCTGCGGATTGTCTACAGATTGTAACCGCTGCCCCTGCAGATGCAGTGGCCACCAGTTTTTCTGGTGGAACCTTGAAGTGTCCACACCAGACCAGGGCCGGTCCCCTCTGGCAACCAGTCCCTCTGCCCAACTCGGGTTGGATCGGGATTCGGGGCCAATACTATCCGTCGGCGTCTGAATGAAAAGGGACTGTATGGTAGGATACCCAGGAAGACCCCACTTCTTACCCCGAGACATAAAAAAGCCAGGCTGGAGTTTGCCAAAACTTACCTGAGAAAGCCTAAAACGTTTTGGAAGAATGTTCTCGCTTTTTGGGCAAAGGCATCAACATAGAGTTTACAGGAGAAAAAAAGAGGCATTCAAAGAAAGAACATGGTCCCTACAGTCAAACATGGTGGAGGTTCCCTGATGTTTTGGGGTTGCTTTGCTGTCTCTGGCACTGGACTGCTTGACCTAGTGCATGGCATTATGAAGTCTGAAGACTACCAACAAATTTTGCAGCATAATGTAGGGCCCAGTGTGAGAAAGCTGGGTCTCCCTCTGAGGTCATGGGTCTTCCAGCAGGAGAATGACCCAAAACACACTTCAAAAAGCACTAGAAAATGGTTTGAGAGAAAGCACTGGAGACTTCTAAGGTGGCCAGCAATGAGTCCAGACCTGAATCCCATAGAACACCTGTGGAGAGATCTAAAAATGGCAGTTTGGAGAAGGCATCCTTCAAATATCAGGGACCTGGAGCAGTTTGCCAAAGAAGTATGGTCTAAAATTCCAGCAGAGCATTGTAAGAAACTCATTGATGGTTACCGGAAGCGGTTGATCGCAGTTATTTTGGCTAATGGTTGTGCAACCAAGTATTAGGCTGAGGGTGCCAATACTTTTGTCTGGCCCATTTTTGGAGTTTTGTGTGAAATGATCAATGTTTTGCTTTTTGCTTCATTCTCTTTTGTGTTTTTTCATTGAAGACAAATTAAATGAAGATAATAATACCAAAGAATTTGTGATTGCAATCATTTTCAGGATGAAACTGAGTATTATCTGACAGAATTGCAGGGGTGTCAATACTTTTGGCCACAACTGTACTACTATAGACTGTTCTAGTACCTAACCAGGTTACTTATTATTTACTACATGATAACTATGCACATAATGATTAACATTAATACACCTTATCCAGGTAATACTATATACTTATGTAATAACTAGATGGTGGCCCGATTCTAATGCATCCGGTGTTCTAGAATATGTATGTAGTTTATTTATGAAGATTTAAAAATAATGTAATGAATACACGATATCTATCTATCATCTACCTATGTGCCTATCGTCCATGTATGCTATATTTATTTATCATCTCTCTATACATGTTTTATCTATGTATCTATCTATCTACAAAGAAAAAAAAGCTAAACAGCATTCAAGGCATAGTCTGAACTGGTGCAATCTGCAATACTGAACAATACACAGAAAAAATTCACAGCAGCACACAGTCATGGTACCTTTACACGCCGCGACGGCAGGCTGGATACATCCCGCTACTTCACGTGCACGAGCACGCTCAAACGGTTACAAACGGTCAACGCACCCTCTTTACACGCCGCCACAAGGTGCGCTACGCCACGCTACATCTACAGCTAGCTACATCGCCGGGTGTCTCAAGTAGACAGCAGTAGCTCATTTACACACTGCTATAACCAGCTACTATGGGCGGACCTGGTGCAGCAGGGACAGCACATAGGCGTGCTCCAATTGTGGAGTACGAGCCGTCCGTACGCTGATAGGACGAAGCAATAACATCCTGATTGGGCAGGCAACGCAGGAGGCTGAGTAATACAGCACGCTCGAGCGATTGTGTAGTGTGACTCGTCAGCTCATTAAATATGCCTCCCTATGCAGCGACTACCAATCGTCATGCAGCAGCTTCCTCCAATGATCGCTGAAGGGGGCGCGGAAACCTGGAGCTAGGGTCACGCCTTAGCTACATTGCAGCAACATCGCAGGCTGTCCCGAGTTCCCTTCCGTTGCTTCTTTACACGCCGATACAGCTCGCTACCATCGGCGATGTAGCCATCAGTTTTCGAGCAGAGCTAGGAAACAGATGTATCTGTTGCCGGCTGTAGCGTCACGTCTTCAGACGCCGCTACGACGGGCTACATTGGCGCTACAAGCTACATTTGTAGCCTGTAGCGGGATGTATCCAGCCTGCCGTCGCGGCGTGTAAAGGGCCCATCACTGCTAATCATGTGTGAATACGGACATACAGATAGAAGTAAAAGCACCTATGCATTTGAGAAAAAATATAAAAACCTCGCTTTTTTTAAAAAAACTCAATTTTTTAAATTTTTTGCCATAGACAGGAGTGAACTTCGTCACACTGACTGACAGCCTTATAGACAGGAGTGAACTGTGTCACACTGACTGACAGCCTTGTAGACAGGAGTAAAGTTTGTGACACTGACTGACAGCCTTGTAGACAGGAGTGAGGAACGTCACACTGACTGACATACCTTGTAGACAGGAGTGAAGGACGTCACTCTGACTGACAGCCTTATAGATAGGAGTGAACTGCGTCACACTGATTGACAGCCTTGTAGACAGGTGTAAAGTTTGTGACACTGACTGACAGTCTTATAGACAGGAGTGAAATTCGTGACACTGACTGACAAACCTTGTAGACGGGATTGAACTGCGTCACAGTAACCGACAGGCTTGTTAATAGGAGTGAACTGCGTCACACTAAGAGAGCAGTTCAAATTGCCCACCAAAATACCAAGCTGCACTACGGCGACCAATGAGAGACACGGAATTCAAACCGCGTGCCAAACCGCGCTACTTCTCTCAGCGATGGTGGGAAATATGAATCCCACGCCACTGATTCATCGCTGCTGAGAGCGGCAACCAATCAGCGGCGCAGGATTCATATTTCCCCCCGTGTCACTTCACTGATTGGTTGCCGCGGCTGCAGCGACCAATCAGAGAATTAGCGCGGCTTGGCGCACGGTTTGAATTCCGCGTCTCTCATTGGCCGCTACAGCGACCAATGAGAGACGCAGCACGCGGCTTAAATGCCGCGTATCTGATTGGTCGGTGCTGAAAGCGCCGACCAGTCAGAGAAGCGGCGCGTGCCTTGGCGCCATATTTAAAGTACACTGAGCGCCGCACAGTGTATTTCAAATATGGCGCCATGGCACGTGGCGCTTTTCTGATTGGTCGGCGCTGAACATGCGCGCCACTCCTCTAATTGGTCGGCTGCGGCGACCAATGAGAGACGCGGCATTCAAACCGCACGCCAAGCCGCGCTACTTCTCTGATTGGTCGCCATGGCTTGGCACGCAGTTTGGTGCGCGGGCTGGCTCGCCGCGGACCTCTGTGCAGCACGTGGCCGCGGCTGAGGTATTGCTGCACAGAGGTCAGCGGCTCGCCAGCCGGGAGATCCCGATGATCTCCCGACGATGGCTGCGGCCGGACGCGTGTATCCCTGCGACAGCGGCGTCAATGCGACGCTGTCACCAGGTTTCAGCTTGGCGCGAATTTGTAATGCGTGCGGCTGTTTTGCATACTCCTCGCTCATTGGTGGCCGCCACTGGCAGTCACCAATGAGTGCCCTGGCGCGCGATTTCCGTGACAGACAGAGAACATTAGGCAATTATATAGTAGACTAACTATATACATTTATGCAGTACTCTCTCTGAGTCCTATCATGTTTTAGCGTTCATCATTAGCCAGGCCAGTGGTCCAATGTACAAATAACGTGGCGAGCTCCTGAGGACATCCCACCATCACAGTGTAGCAGTTTTGGGTAGTAGCAATTGTGGACATTGTTATGGCAGCATCCACGGTTACCTGGGTAGCCGGATGGTTACACCCTTTCAGCTCCATATCGAGGGGCACGGCCACCTGTGCATCTGACGAGTTTGGTGGCCTCACAGATGTAGCTCTAGTCGGGAGGCCGGCACTACTATCTGGTTCATGTAGCTTGCCTCTACCGGTGAATTAGCGTGGTTACCTCACTGGCGAACCAACCCTTGATGGCGTACTTCACTAGTTAGCCCGCATATAATGTACATTCAGTTGTCTTACCTCCCTCGGTAAGTACGTCTTTTTGAGAAACATAGATGTCAACAGGGTATCCCTCGTCTTTTATGAAGCCGAATCCTCTCCAGTTACTGAATCGGATTACCGTTCCAATCCTCCTAACCAGGTCACAATCAGCTGCTCAACCTTTGGCTTCTCTGGCGGCTGCATTCCTAGCCCGGGGCTTTGCTCTCTCCATGGCCTTGGTAGTTGAAGCTGCTACCTAACCCTCCTCCAGCCTGAAGATGGGGCCCTCCCTGCTTCGGGTCCACCCAAGATCTCCTGGCCTGGGGTTGAAGTGTTGTTGGATGCAGGTTTGTGTGTCTCGGGTTTGCGACCCCTCTCATCTGAGAGCAGTGACACCCCACCTGTGGAGTGGGTGCAGCATCACTCTGGCGACCAGTCCGAAGGGCCACCACACAAAGACCAACCTCAACTTCCTGCAGCAAGACAAAGACCTGCCTCAACTTCTTGTAGCAGGACAAATACCCACTCTCCCTTCCCATAGCAAAACAAAGATACAAATACCCACACTCACTTCCTATAGTAAAACAAAGATCCGCTCTCACTTCCTGCAGCGAGACGTAGACCCTCGCCCACATTCTGTCCTCACTTCCTGTAGGGAGATTAAGATCCTCCCCTATGTCCTGTAATCCGTCTCGGCTTCCTTACTGCAAGAAATTCAGTATACCTGATAACAAGCAGTAGACAGCAAATTACACAGAAGGGAGACCTGCAGTAGCCGACACTTTGGAGTTTGATTTTGGGGTTTTGTGATAAGTTATTTGCACTTGGTCAACAAATAAAGAAAAAAATATAAAGCCTGCACACCTTTAATATTGAATTAAAGGGAACCAACCACCCCCAATGACCCCCCCGGACTATTAATATCAGTGCCTACACACAGCACATACATGTGCTGCACTGATTTTGGCTAAAAAAACTGTTTTTTAAAACTAAAGATAATGATTTTTAAAGTTTAAACCGGAGCGACGGATGGGCGGTACTTATCTGTGGAAACCGACGAGATCTGATGTCACTCATCTTCCCTGTCTCCCCTCGCAGCAGTTATGGCCACCCCTTTGTGCAGCGTCACAGCCCTGTGCACGGGCTCGCATGCCCGTGCACACGTCATCATCTGCAGCCGGGTTGCGAGCGCGCTCTCTGACTTCCTGCGCTCGGCTATGGAAGACAGAGCGCGCGCTCGCAACCCGGCTGCAGATGATGACGTGTGCACGGGCATGCGAGCCCGTGCACAGGGCTGTGACGCTGCACAAAGGGGTGGCCATAACTGCTGCGAGGGGAGACAGGGAAGATGAGTGACATCAGATCTCGTCGGTTTCCACAGATAAGTACCGCCCATCCGTCGCTCCGGTTTAAACTTTAAAAATCATTATCTTTAGTTTTAAAAAACAGTTTTTTTAGCCAAAATCAGTGCAGCACATGTATGTGCTGTGTGTAGGCACTGATATTAATAGTCCGGGGGGGTCATTGGGGGTGGTTGGTTCCCTTTAATGTACAGGAGAACAAATCTGTTATGTGGCCAATATACAGACATGGTGCAACACTGCGAGTATTGATACATGAACTCCTATATTGATATAAACTTTAAATACATAAGTACTTAGTTAGCGATTTTTGATGAAAGAGAGCAAAAGCATCCAACCTCGTCATTTCAGCACCTGCTCATTAATTCAG
The DNA here is from genome assembly GCA_033576535.1 of Allobates femoralis. Taxonomy (NCBI): domain Eukaryota; kingdom Metazoa; phylum Chordata; class Amphibia; order Anura; family Aromobatidae; genus Allobates; species Allobates femoralis. The sequence goes on along the minus strand of JARQOC010000003.1, from coordinate 828,172,419 downwards.
TACTAAAGGTATGCGGGTCCTATTCTTTTTCTTTGTTGTCGGAGATATTGGGGTGTGGCCCCTCCAACCGTCAGCTCCTTATCCGTCTTATCTTTCCCACACAAGGGAGTAATTGTGAGCTGTGCCTGGTTCACGTTTCAGTCCCCATTCAGATGAGGCTGGTGTGGCACATGGTGAGGTCGGACAATAGTGTTAGGGACCTTCCATATTTAAGTCTTGTGGCTTTTCCGTTCTTTGATGTAAAATTTTAACTAAGTGCTTTGTGTTTTAAATGTTTTTAGTAATATTGAAGTTCGTGTATTAATTAATCTCAGAGCTCTGCCACACCGTGTATATACAGGAGCATCTCAATGAATTACAATATCATCAAAAAGTTCATTTATTTCAGTAACTCAATACATAAAGTGAAACGCATATATTAAGTAGAGTCATTACAAACAGAGGGATCTATTTCAAGCGTTTATTTTTGTTAATGTTGATGATAATGGCTTACAGCCAATGAAAACCCAAAGGTCATTATCTCAGGAAATTAAAGTAGGGAGGATGAAGAGTTAAAAACTGCCCTGCCGTATTTCATGAGACATCAAAGGGTTAATATAATATTGATTTATCAGTCAACGTGTTTCAGGGCTCCCAGAACTATGGCGATATGATGTTGATTATCCTGAGGAAGAGGCCAGGGAGCCCTGAAACGCTTGTAGTAAGTGTGAGAGATACTCTTTTGGGGTGAGATATCCATTACCTATCTTTAGAGTACCTCATCAATATCATATTGGAGGGTGTCCTGCGTCAGCGCCCCTATGAACCGCTGGTTGTAGCTTCTGTGGTGGCTGGATGTTACGTGCAGTGGCTGTTTTTGGTATTGCAGCTCAGCTCCTACTGTAATGAATGTGTTCTAAGCACCTAAAACATGGCGTATGGAGCCATTCTGCTACGGCATTGTTCACTGTGTAAATCCGGTTGCAGCGAGAGCTGAAAAAATCTGATAGATGAGAGGATGTTAGACCCCGACCGATCTTGATGACCTATCTTAAAGGGATCCTGTCACCTCCAGAACGCCTCCTAAGCTAGCAAAACATGTCCCTGCACCATCCTATCACTAATCTCACACTTCTTTTGTCTCCTAAAAGCATCCTGTGAAAGTGCATAAAAACGTTTAATATTTACTCATTAGTGATTATAATTAGCAGGGTCCATATTCTTTAGTCACCAGGGGGTGTTGTTTTGCAGCTCCAGGATCCACCCTCTCTCTGTCTGTGCTGCTGTGATGTGGAGCTGAAGGCAGGACTAATGATTTGCATTCTGTGAGTGATAGAGAGGGGGAGGGTAAAGCCTGCACAAGCAAAGCAAACACACACAGAGAGGCTGGATCCTGGAGCTGCAAAACAGCTCGCCCTGGTGACTAAAGAATATAGCCCCTGCTAATTATAATCACTAATGAGTAAGTTATAAAACATTTTTATGCACTTTCACAGGATGCTTTTAGGAGACAAATGGAGTGTGAGATTAGTGATAGGATGGTGCAGGGACATATTTTGCTAGCTTAGGAGGTGTTCTGGAGGTGACAGGATCCCTTTAATAACAGGCCATCAATATGTATGTCCTGGACAATCCCTTTAAAGTTACATAAATTGAACAAAGGCCTTGTAGATTGTTATAAAAAAAACTAAAAAAAAACCTTCCTATTGTCTGTCATTTTGATTTGTGTTTTATAGAGACTGCAGATAATAGTCAATGCATATATAGTAAAATACCGTAATTAATTTTTCCGCTTCTCATTATGTTTTGCTATAAGAGTTCCTGACAGCTTTCCCTTAATTACAGAACCTATAAAATGTAGTTGATCGAGAGCTCTCTGGCTTGTGAATATGTTGGGGTGCTGGTGTGGGGCCTTGGTGGTTGCGGGTGAGGCAGGGCTTCAGCAGTAGAGCAGCCCTGGGTTTCCACCCGCACCCCGGCTGGTACCCCAGTGCAACACAGTTCAGTTCACAATCGCCCTATGAGAGGGCCACAGCAGACACACAATCCTCTATGCCTTGCAACACTTACCGTATATAAGTGATAAAAGGAATTCAGGAGGCTAGATCAAAATAATGCAGCTCTATATGCCATGTACATATGTATATATTTATATATACATATGTATAAATCAAGTGGACTTTATGCTGGCACACACAGGGGACACAGAGGATTGTGGAGGTTACAGCATGTGGACGACCATCAATTATAACCACTGGAAAGTATAAGTGTTCTATTCAACTTCATAGGAGAAACTTTCACTTTAAAAAAAAAAAATGTTTTATAGTTTGGAGCACTAGGGGCTGGGTAACTCAGCACATGGGCCAGTAGTCAGGATCGTGGTGGCAGTGCCCAGTCATGTGTACTTTGCTCACATTGAAAAGGGAGAGTAAAAATGGAGAACTAAAAACAATATAGAAATAAATAGATTTTGTGACGCCAGTTGGGATAATCAGCCAGATATGGCTGGCACTGCAAGAGATCCTAGGGGATAGATGGAGTGGCAGTGTAGTTATTAATCCCTTCCAAACTAGGGCTGGCTCCCAGGTGATGAGGGAGGTAGTAGTAATGATGAGACGCAGAGAGAAATGAGGCACACAGAGTCATTCTCTTTGCTTTACCTTTTGCTGAATTGTTTTTCGCAGTGTCTAGAATGATACAAACCACCTCCAGACATGTGGTCCGGCCAGTCTGATGAGAACTGTAGTCCACTCTGTTGGGTGAGAAATATAGCCTTCCTGTTGACTCCTGTAAGTTGGTAGGTTTCTAGATGCCTTGATGCTGTCCTCTGTCCTGTATTTCCTCTTTAGCTGCTGTGGATTACATCCTGCCAGGTTGGTAAGGCAGGCTCTGTAATTAGCTGTGCTTTCCAGCGATTCTCTGACCCTCTGTATTACTGATACCCAGGAAAGAGCATGGAACTCCCCAGCCTCCAGATTCTTCCCCCAGGCTTTGAAATCCCTGAGTAGCCTAGGGACTGGTACACTGCTAGGTAGCGTGTCCTTTGGGAAGCAGCTCCTACTGCCTTCCCAAGAACCTTCTCCTCCACTGCTCTCTGCCTTACTAAACACTAAAACAAAACTAACTCCTCCCTTCGACTAGAGGCTGAGCCACAGCCAGAACCAGGATATAGTGCTTAACTTGCTAGGTAGAGATCAGGCAGTGTGTGAATGCTTCAAACTTTGAGCACAAGGAGCTTCATTTCTATTCAGACACGCCATTAGAATTGATGTAGAAGAAATACCATTTGTGGCAGCCAGACTGCAGGGGCACCACAATAGCAAAAAAGACAAAAGTGTGAACCATTGAAAATGTATCATTGGCACAAACTGACTTTTAGAAGTAAAGCAGCACAATTAAAGGGACACTGTCAGGTCATTTTTCAGTATGATACTAATATTACCCTTGAAGAGTACCTGGGCAGACCTTTTAAATACATATAAAATCATTATGGTGCACTTTCTAGTTCCCATGTTATCAGCATCTACATTGAAAGGAGCTGCTGCATTAGTCCTCTCCATTGTATTTCCAACCGAATAGTCCAGTTGCTGTATAAGTGTTATTTAAATATCCACACCTATCCAGGCTCGTGTTCACTCCCTCCCCTCTGTGCTCTGAGCTGGGAGGCGGAGGTGTTTTGCGGCTGCAGCCTGTAAGATTGCTATGTGTACATATAAACTTTGGTTTTCCTGAAGACATGTAATGTGTGTATCTGCTGAGCAAATGATCAAATGTTCTTATAATCACATAGAAATATCTCAGAGCATACACTGCATATATGTTTCATACACACAATTACATGAACAGCTGCAGCTAAACTCCCCCTCCCTTCTCTGGCTGCTGTGAATGAGTCACACAACAGACAGATCAGAGAAGAGGGCAGGGCAGTCTAATGATGAATGAATATTCATTCCTTGGGGAATGAGCAGCAAATAAATCACTGTGATTGACAGAGGGAATTAATGTTTTATTTTGAAGTTTACAGAAGATAGGAGGTAAATATAAATAATAGAAATACATGAATAGAGAGAGCTAAGAGAAAGGAATTACAAAATGATAGCAGTTACATATGGATTTTTGGCCTGACAGTTTTCCTTTAAGTGCTGAAAGTCAACTAATAAGCTGCAATAGTATGGCTATGTTCACATGTAGGTGTTGCTGTGCTTTTGTAACATTTTTTTAGCTGCATTTTTTTCGGTGTGGAATGCCTGTGATTTGTGTACAGTACATGTTAAATAAAGTTAGTTTTCGACACCAAAAATGCAGAGCAAAAAAGCTGAAAGCGCTGACATGTTGCAGATTAAAAAAACACTGTAGTTCTCGAACTCATAAAACAAAAAGCAAAAACGTGTTTATAATATTTCTGAAATCTCATAGCTTTTGCTGGTACTGTAACATGGTGTAAAATGCAGCTTCTTATTTGCATTACAAAATGCTGCTAGAAAAAAAACAAAGAAAGAGCCGTGTGTGAACATAGCCTTAGAGAAAGTGTGTACCTTCTAACAAGCTGCATCAGATCTATCGCACTGCGTGAGCCACAGTGGTGAGTTTAGCACAATTCCCCCCCCCCTGTGGACATGGCTTTCGGCTGTAAGCCAAACCTTCCCCCCTCCCTCTTATCTCTTTTCAGTTTATTACTTCTGAGCAAGTGTCAGTATATTCCAACCACTCGGTGCCTGACAAAACTGAAAGTAGAAATGAAAGAGAGCTGGGGGAGGTTTGTCCGAAAGCCATGCCCACAGGGGAGGAAAAGAAAAACAACTCCAAAAAGTGACACAGTTCTGCACATATCAATCATCTGCTGCCCTGTTATCTAGGAGTTTTATTACACTTTTCTCTGTAATCAAACCTGGAATCATTCAACTAAAGGTATGATTGCACTCAGTATCCCAGAGCCTGTAAGGCACTGGCTTCACTTTATAGCCTGAAATCCTGCTGGTTGGTTCCCTTTAAGTAAGGGATTCCATGGCCTGACAGCTCCTTTACTGCTAAGATTGCTTTTTGCCCACAGGCAAAATCTGCTATGTATGAACATAGCCTAAAGGGCCTGTCACACGCGTCAATATCGCCTGCACGATATCGGCTGCACGTGACGTTGCAGCGATATTGACGCGTGTGACATAGTGAATCAACCAGCGATAAATCGCTGGTTGATGATCGCCAGGTTTTATGGTGGGTTTACACACACCAATCATTGTATCCAATCTCTGAACCAATCTCTGGTTGCAGTGAAATCATGGACACATAGTTCCATTTTGTGGCTGTGTACAACATGGAGCAATGTGTCCATGATTTCACTGCAACCAGAGATTGGTTCAGAGATTGGATACAATGATTGGTGTGTGTAAACCCACCATTAGAATCTGTCCTAAAACCTGGCGATTGTCGCCCGGTGGACACGCAGCATCGCTGCGTGTGACACCGGGAGTAGCGATATTCCAGCTCCCAGCACCTCTCACAAGCGCTGGGAGCTGGTATCCAAGGTAAACTGCGGGTATCTAGGCAGCGCGCGCTGCCTAGATACCCGACGTGTACCTTAGTTACCAGCCTCCTCCGCTCACCGGCTGGTATCTAAGGTACACAGCGGGTAACTAGGGACCCTAGTTACCCGCTGTGTACCACCTCGGATGACCCTCATACACTGTTAATATGTGCCCCTGCAGCCTAGTAAACCATTTGCAGCACTGCTTTTGTGTGAAAAGTGGCTGCAGTAGAAGTGAGATAATGATTTTATACACTTACATGCCTGCGTACTTGAGGGCGTCTCCCTGTGTGTGCTGGCACTTGTGTGCTGTGCTCATCATGTCTGCTCTCCCCCTCCCTTATGCACGCCCCCTCTCAGCCTGCTATAGTGATGTGAGGCTGATCTCGTCATAAAGGGGCGGGGCTAAATCGCGGCATCCCGGTAGCCCCACCCCCTTTATGACGCAATCAGCCTCACACAGTATAGCAGGCTGAGAGGGGGCGTGCATAAGGGAGCGGGAGAGCAGGCATGATGAGCACAGAACACAAGTGCCAGCACACACAGGGAGACGCCCTCAAGTACGCAGGCATGTAAGTGTATAAAATCATTATCTCACTTCTACTGCAGCCACTTTTCACACAAAAGCAGTGCTGCTAATGGTTTACTAGGCTGCAGGGGCACATATTAACAGTGTATGAGGGTCATCCGAGGTGGTACACAGCGGGTAACTAGGGTCCCTAGTTACCCGCTGTGTACCTTAGATACCACCCGGTGAGCGGAGGAGGCTGGTAACTAAGGCGGCCGTCACACGCTGAGATATCTCGAGCGATATTGTAAGCGATCACGTGCACGCGCAATCGCTTACAATATCGCTCACATCGCTGGTGAGATGTCACACAGACAGACTCACCAGCGATGTGGAGCCGCGATCTCGCTGGTAACTATGGTACACATCGGGTAACTAGGCGCCGCGCGTCGCTTAGTTACCCGACGTGTACCATAGTTACCATCTCCCAGCATAGACTCTGCGCTGGGAGATCGTTCATCGTGGTGTTATACACCACGATGAGACAGATAGTCAAATCGTTCATCGCTAGATCTGAGAACCGGAGCTCAGATCAGCGATGTCACGATCAAGCGATTTACCATCGTAAATCGCTTGATTACATGCAACGATTTCTTGCCCGATATCGCTTAAGCCAGGGGTCTCAAACTCCAGGCCTCGAGGGCCGCACACAGTGCAGGTTTTCAGGATTTCCATAGGATTTGACAGTTGGTAATCAAATGACCAACTGTCAAATTCTAAGGGAATCCTGAAAACCTGCACTGTGTGCGGCCCTTGAGGCCTGGAGTTTGAGACCCCTGGCTTAAGCGATCAAAAAGGAGATCGCTTAAACGATATCGGGCAAGAAATCGTCCCGTGTGACGGCCGCCTAAGGTACACGTCAGGTATCTAGGCAGCGCGCGCTGCCTAGATACCCGCAGTTTACCTTGGAGACCAGCCTGCTCCCGCTTCCAGCAGGCTGGCAGCGGGAGCAAGACATCGTGGAAACGATATTTAAATCGTTTCCACGATGTCTCTGGTCAATTGATCGCTGGTGAGTCTGCCTGTGTGACAGCTCACCAGCGATCAGCCGTCAATGTCGTCAGCAATCATCTCACTGACGACATTGACGCGTGTGACAGGCCCTTTAGATGTAGCAGAGTTCAAAAAGCCAATTTCACCCACAGCACAGCTTTCTGTGTACATTGTAAATTGTCAGTAAGCTGCTAATAAGTGCAGTGTGTGTTCAGACCAGTTCTCATATGTTCCCTTGTCTGGGAAGTGATAATCTCCTGCTGATAATACACTCATTGTATTGAAGTACCAGCACCCAGCCTAATAAGTGATACAGCCTGAAAGCAATGTTTCAGCCCCTACATCATGCTATCCTCAGATTACATGACAAATTCCCTTCAAGCTTCAGATTTCCAAAGACGCCAAGCGGTTAAAAGAAGTGACTTGACATTTCTTGAAGCATTTTCTGCTCTGAAGAGACTCAATACTTTATAATGGAAGTCAGAAGGAAAGGCTCAGAAGAGAAGACACCTGAGCAGCTTTTCAAGCTTTCTGCTAGCATTTATGCTTGACAAACTGCTGTCTATTGAATAGATAAAAAAAATATATATCTGGAAAAATCCAAAAATGTTTTTAAAAGTGTAATTTTTTCCTTGAATTCTGAATTTTGTCCTCCAGGAGCCGGAGGATGTTGAGGTTTGGAACATTCAGCATTTTCTTGCTCTGTGTTGAAGGTCTGTGAATCATAGACAGGATCTGAGCGTGTCATTAGCTTCTATCTGAACGCGGTTCTGTGATCTTCCAGGCGCAGGGCCCGAAATCTGGAAACAATTTAAAAAATCATAGAATATGTCAATCACTTGTCTTAATCTCTCAAGACCCTTCATGCAAAGCTTCGCTTCTCCATACTCTGCTCCTATGGAAGGGTCATTAGTTTCCTCCAGTTGAGCTTTCAAAAGTCAACTTTTCGACCAAATTAACTCCTTAATTCTTGGCCGAGGAACTTCTTGATTGGAATTAGATGTGGTTGTCACTTTTAATTACATCATAACAGGATCCCCCCATGTAGAAAGACTAATAAATTATGACAGATTTCTAGTTTTCAGTAATATTCTGCTGATTGCTTCCAAGAACAAATTAGAGGATGTCCTAGAGCCATTATTGGTATTTCCTTCTAGTACAATGGTGGTCAGCCTAGTATATTGGGTCCTCAAAGGCAGAGCTTAATTTAATCTTAAAGGGGTTTTGCATTTAAATCATTGCATACTTGCAAACCTTTACAACTTTCTAATATAATTTATTCTTCAGTTCTTGACTGGGGTTCCTATTTAAAGTTTTGCATAGGGGCTTACAAAGTTCATGTTAAGCCAGTTCTAGTGTTAGCGGCCAAACCAGAAACACCGATCTCTAGATAGCGGTTTCTGGGTTTTGCTTCTCATCAGTACAAGGCAAGAGTATAAGGCTGGAAACACACTGTCCGAGTGGCATGCGAGTTACTCACACGAGTCTCAGATCATTCACCCAGGATGGCCTCCCCCTCTCGGGACGGGAGCAGTGGAGCTACATAGAAAAACATACAACTGAGAGTATCCCGTCCAAAGAGGCAGGGGTCATGCCGGGTGAATGATCTGAGACTCATGGGAGTAACTCGAATGTCACTCGGACAGTGTGTTTCCAGCCTCAGGCTTCGTTCAGACAGCAATATTTCTTGTCAGTGTATAGAGTTGGTGAACCCTCTAGATGTTCGGGTTCACCAGATCCAGCCGGACTTAAAAAACAAAAGTTTGGTTTGGGACCAGACTTGACCTGAACTTGAGTCCGGGCCCAGAAACCCATATATGTCTATAGGGAACCGAACTTCCGTGCTGTAAAATGATGGTAGTAGGAGCTAGGGGGCTGCAAAAGGACGCATAATGGTGATTAACTAAGAAATTATACTTATCGAGTTTTCGTGCCGCTGTCACACTGCTTAAGGGTCCGCTCATTAAACCTTGTGAATACCCTGCTTCCACTGCCCACCCTCTGTGCCGGCATTTGTTATTGGTTGCCCTACGAACATTAGTGTAAAAATAAATAATTTAAAAAAACAGCGTGGGTTTCCCCCCAGTTTTGATACCCAGCCAAGATAAAGCAGACAGCTGGGGACTGGTATTGTCAGGCCCATGGTTATTGGACCCTCACCAAAATAAAATAACAGCCTGCAGCCGCCCCAGAATTGGCGCATTCATTAGATGCACCAATCCTGGTGCTTTAGCCGGGTCATCCCGATTGCCTTGGTACGGTGAAAATTGGGGTAATATAAGGGGTAAATGAGCTGTGATTTAATTAACAAAATTACCCATGTGAGCAGTTCAGCAATATGCTTTTTCCTGGTAATCATTATTACCCCTCAGGAAAACACATGAAAAATGCACACAGATACTCCAATAAACATCAAGGAAGAGATCAGAAAACGGAGCATTATGCAAATAAAATTGAATGTATTGCAAATATAGTTGAAGTGAAGCTGGCAATCAGATACTACATTTTGGACAGAGTGGTGTTATCCACCCAAGTTGTAGTATCCCACACAGGGGACGTTTTTATGGGTAAAACACAAAAATAATTGTATAATCTCTAGACATGTGGAAATCTTATCCTAGCCTACATTGCTATGCCAGAGACTATTAAGATCATACATGTTAGATTGTATATACAGATCAGTGTACACAGGGTACATTTGCTTGGATCCGATGCCTACCAAAAGTGTTAGCGCAAGGGTAAACAATCATATAAGTATTCATGCTTATACATACATATATAAGGCAAAGATTCCAAGGTTACAGCAAACCCTTCAGCCCGTCTCTTCTAGGTTATATCTCATTTATTCCCTCTCCCCTGAAAAAGTAATGGGATCAAAATAAGCAAAACATATGTTCGGGAAATTGGGGGCCAGCTTCTTTTACCCTTGGACGAGCTGTGTGTTGAGGATCCATAAGTATGAGTATGCACTATATAACCTAGAAGTAACCTTGGAATCCTTGTATGTATCTGCATGAATACTTACAGTGGGTATGGAAAGTATTCAGACCCCTTTAAATTTTTCACTCTTTGTTTCATTGCAGCCATTGGGTAAATTCAAAAAAGGTAATTTTTTTCCTCATTAATGGGCACACTGTACCCCATCTTGACTAAAGAAAGCAGAAATAGTTATTTGTGCAATTTTATTAAAAAAGAATAACTGAAATATCACGTGATCATAAGTATTCAGACCCTTTGCTCAGACACTCATATTTAAGTTACATGCTGTCCATTTTCTTGTGAACCTCCTTGAGATGGTTCTACTCCTTCATTGGAGTCCAGCTGTGTTTAATTAAACTGCTAGGACTTGATTTGGAAAGGCACACATGTGTCTATATAAGACCTCACAGCTCACAGTGCATGTCAGACCAAATGAGAATCATGAGGTCAAAGGAACTGCCCAAGGAGCTCAGAGACAAAATTGTGGCAAGGCGCAGATCTGGCCAAGGTTACAAAAGAATTTCTGCAGTACTCAAGGTTCCTAAGAGCACAGTGGCCTCTAAAATTCTTACGTGGAAGAAGTATGGGACCACCATAAGTCTTCCTAGACCTGGCCATCCAGCCAAACTGAGCAATCATGGGAGAAGAGCCTTAGTGAGAGAAATAAAGAAGAACCCCGAGATCACTGTGGATGAGCTCCAGAGATGCAGTATGGAGATGGGAGAAAGTTTCACAAAGTCACTTATCCCTGTAGCCTCCACCATTCGGGCCTTTATGGCAGAGTGGCCTGATGGAAGCCTCTCCTCTGTGCAAGACATATGAAAGCTGTATAGAGTTTGCAAAATAACACATGAATGACTCCCAGACTATGAGAAATAAGATTCTCTGGTCTGATGAGACGAAGATAAAACTTTTTGGTGATAATTCTAAGCGCTATGTGTGGAGAAAACAAGGCATTGCCAATCACCTGTCCAATACAATCCCAACAGTGAGACATGGTGTAGGCATCATCATGCTATGGGGGGTTTTTCAGCTTCAGGGACAACTGGTTGAAATTGAAGGACACATGAATGTGGCCAAGTACAGAGATATCCTGAGTGAAAACCTCTTCCAGAGCTCTGGACCTCAGACTTGGCCGATGGTTCACCTTCCAACAAGACAATGACCCTGAGCACAGATAAAATAGCAAAGGAGCGGCTTCACAACAACTCTGTGCCCATTCCTGACCGGCCCAGCCAGAGCCCTGACCTAAATCCAATTGAACATCTCTGGAGAGACCTGAAAATGGTTCCACCAACGTTCACCATCCAACCTGACGGAACTGGAGAGGATCTACAAGGAAGAATGGCCGAGGATCCCCAAATCCAGGGGAAGAACTGCATCATTCCCAAGAAGACTCATGGCTGTACGAGCTCAAAAGGTGCAAATACTCAATACTGAGCAAAGGGGCTGAATACTTATCATCAATACTGAGCAAAGGGCTGAATACTTATCATCAATACTGAGCAAAGGGGCTGAATACTTATCACCATGGGAGATTTCCGTTTTTCTTTTTTAATAAAGTTGCAAAAATGTCTACATTTCTGCTTTTTTTCACTCAAGATGGGGAGCAGAGTGTGCAATAATGAGAATTTACCAAATGGCTGCAATGAAACAAAGAGTGAAAAATGTAAAGGGGTCTGAATACTTTCTCTACCCACTGAATAGGATTGTTTACACTTGCACTTTTGGTAGGCATCGGATCCAAGAAAATGTACCCTGAGTGCCCTGATCTGTATATACAATCTAACATGTATGATCTTAACAGTCTGTGACATTGCAATGTAGGCCAGGATAAGATTGCCACAAGTCTAGAGATTGTTTTTGTGTTTTACCCATAAAAACTTCCCCTGTGTGGGATACTACACAATCCTCAAGAAACGCATCAGAAACGCTGTGTGTGAATGTAGCCTTATAGTCTTTCCTAAGTGGGCGGTGCACACGGGGCAATGAGACTAAGCAGTCTAAAGACACGCCCCTGATTAACCCTGCGGGTCACGCCCCCGAGTAAGACCATAAACATTATCACTAAATAAAAAAAAGACCATATCAAGGGAAATGTATGTCAGATTTAAAAACCACTGAAAAATTAACATTCAAGGAAGGATCAGGAATAAAATAAGAGTAAAAACTGGCTCCTTTTTACCAGGTGACAGCTCCTCTTTCAACATTCATTTAAAGGGGTTGTACCACAAACAATTGTACCTTTTAATGAATAGATCTTAGAATAAAAATATGTTCCACAATTGAATGTGATAAATAAAATGTTCCTGTGTTGAGTTATCTGTATAAATGTGCCCCTGTGTAATATATGTGTCCGACCATGCAGAAACAGGTCGGATATACCACAGCTCCTGGGCAGGGGAGGAAGTAAGAGAGTATACAGACATTACAGCCAGGGATCACAGGGAAGTAAAAGAGTATACGGACATTACAGCCAGGGATCACAAGGAAGTAAGAGATACAGATATTACAGCTGGGGTTCACAGGGAAGTAAGAGAGTATACAGACATTACAGCCGGGGATCACAGGGAAGTAACAGAGTATAAAGACATTACAGCCGGAGATCACAGGGAAGAGAGTATACAGACATTACAGCCGGGGATCACAGGGAAGTATGAGGGTATACAGGCATTACAGCCGGGGATCACAGGGAAGTAAGAGAGTGTACAGACATTACAGCTAGGAGCCACAAGAGAAGTAAGAGAGTATACAGACATTACAGCTGGAGATCACAGAATATAAAAGTATACAGGCATTACTGCTGGGGATCACAGAATATAAAAGTATACAGGCATTACTGCTGGGGATCACAGAATATAAGAGTATACAGACATTACAGCTGGGGGTCACAGAATATTAGACTATACAGACATTACAGCTGGGGATCACAGAATATAAGAGTATACAGACATTACAGCCAAGGATGACAGGGGAGTAAGAGAGTATACAGACATTACAGCCAGGTATCACAGAATATAAGTGTATACAGACATTACAGCCGAGGATCACCGAGAAGTAAGAGAGTATACAGACATTACAGCTGGGATCACAGAATATAAGAGTATACAGACATTACAGCCGGGTATCACAGGGAAGTAAGAGAGTATAGAGACATTACAGCCAGGGATCATAGGGAAGTAAGAAAGTATACAGACATTACAGCCGAGGATCGCAGAAAAGTAAAAGAGTATATAGACATTATAGCCAAGACTCTCAGGCAAGTAATAGAATATACAACATTACAGCCGGGTATGACAGAATATAAGAGTATACAGACATTACAGCCAGGGATCACAGAATATTAGAATATACAGACATTACAGCCGGGGATCACCGAATATAATAGTGTACAGACATTACAGCCGGGTATCACAGAAAATAAGAGTATACAGACATTACAGCCAGGGATCATAGGGAAGTAAGAGAGTATACAGACATTACAGCTGGAGATCACAGGGAAGTAAGAGAGTATGCAGACAATACAGCCGGGATCACAGAGAAGTAAAAGAGTATATAGACATTATAGCCAAGAATCACAGGCAAGTAATAAAATATACAGATATTACAGCCGGGGATTACAGGGAAGTAAGAGAGTATACAGACATTACAGCCGGGGATCACAGCTGATTCTTTCTGTGATGTAAAACAAGTTTTTAAACAGGCAGGGAAATGTTTTTCAACACAGAAAGAATCATCCCCATCTATCCCCTAACCTGTTTAGTATACATGGTGTATTAGCGATACATGAGGGAAGAATGGACAGAGGGGGGATGACTGCCGAATCGGGAAATTATTAAGGAAACCAGATGTAGTGATAATGATCTATTTATATCAGATTAGTAAGGTGTCTTTTTACCACATTCTATACATATACAGGGGTGTTCTTGCGCGTTCTGCTTTCTCTGCTGTGATACTATTTAAGGACTTGATGTGTTATTACAGTTTCTGTATATTTAAAGGATTGCATCATTCTAATTGCTGCATGATTTCCTGTTGCTCCAGGAAAACAGGATTTAAAGCAGCACTCCAGCATTTTGTCTTTATTCCACCGCTGGAGTGGTGCTTGAAACTGAAGTTTTCTGGCCCCAGTCTTATGCTCACCTTCCAGCATCTTCATCTGCTACGGTCGGTCTCCGTCAATTTGTAAGCTACCGTTTCATGGAGCACGCCAAAGGTCACAAATCAATACAAGTCTATAGGAGCCTTGTTCTCGCTCTAATAGTCTTGTATTGGGAGCTTGTGATGTAACTTCTGCCTTCTGGCCAGTCAGCAGTTACGGACACAAGATGGAGCTTCAAGTCCAGATTGATGACAAAAGAGGATGAAACGCCTGAGGGTGAGAGCACCGGGGCGGGGTCTTGTCTTTATAGCACCACTCTAGCAGTTTGTTTTTATTTTGCTGCTAAAGTGGCACTTTAAATTTCAGCCTTATACTCACCCTCTTCTAGCGTCTTCATTTGTTCCCAGCGTTGCTTCCTTAGGTGTCTGCGACATGTGTCCTGCCGACAGCTCCAGTGTATAATGGAGAATGCTGGAGATCACAAATCAATACAACTATAAATCAATACAACTCTCTAAGGCCTTGTTGTGGCTCTCATAGACTTGCATTGAGAGCTTGTGATGCAACTTCTGACTTCTGGCCAGTCAGCAGTTACAGTCACATGATGGTGTCGTGGGACCGGAGCGACACCATACATGAATGAAAATGCTGGAGGGTGAGTATAAGATCGGGGGCGAGGAACTTACAGTTGTGGCCAAAAGTATTGACACCCCTGCAATTCTGTCAGATAATACTTAGTTTCTTCCTGAAAATGATTGCAATCACTAATTCTTTGGTATTATTATCTTCATTTAATTTGTCTTCAATGAAAAAACACAAAAAAAAATTGTGCTAAAGCCAAATTGGATATAATAATAGACATTATAGCCAAGAATCACAGACAAGTAATAAAAATATACAGACATTGCAGCAGGGGCCAGCAATGAGTCCAGACCTGAATCCCATAGAACACCTGTGGAGCGATCTAAAAATGGCAGTTTGGAGAAGGCACCCTTCATATATCAGGGACCTGGAGCAGTTTGCCAAATAAGAATGGTCTAAAATTCCAGCAGAGCATTGTAAGAAACTCATTGATGGTTACTGGAAGCGGTTGATCGCAGTTATTTTGGCTATTGGTTGTGTAACCAAGTATTAGGCTGAGGGTGCCAATACTTTTGTCTGGCCCATTTTTGGAGTTTTGTGTGAAATGATCAATGTTTTGCTTTTTGCTTCATTCTCTTTTGTGTTTTTTCATTGAAGACAAATTAAATGAAGATAATAATACCAAAGAATTTGTGATTGCAATCATTTTCAGGAAGAAACTGAGTATTATCTGACAGAATTGCAGGGGTGTCAATACTTTTGGCCACAACTGTAGGTTTAAAGCACCACTCCAGATCTAAAATTAAAAAAATTCTGGAGTAGCGCTTTAATATGGATACAAGGATTAAGGTTTTTTTTTCTAAAATTTCTAAAGTGGTTTTTCATGTCTATCATACTGACGACCTCTCTTCATGATCGGTCACCACAGCTGATCTGAAACTGATCAGTAGAGGTGCCGCGTGTGGGACCACAGCTGTTCTGAAGCTGATCGGCGGAGGTGCCAAGTGTGGGACCACAGCTGTTCTGAAACTGATCAGTGGAGGTGCTGAGTGTGGGACCACAGCGGTTCTGAAACTGATCGGTGGAGGTGCCGAGTGTGGGACCACAGCGGTTCTGAAACTGATCAGGGGAGGTGCTGAGTGTGGGACCACAGCAGTTCTGAAACTGATCAGGGGAGGTGCTGAGTGTGGGACCACAGCAGTTCTGAAACTGATCAGGGGAGGTGCTGAGTGTGGGACCACAGCTGTTCTGAAACTGATCAGGGGAGGTGCTGAGTGTGGGACCACAGCGGTTCTGAAACTGATCGGTGGAGATGCCAAGTGTGGGACCACAGCAGTTCTGAAACTGATCGGTGGAGGTGCTGAGTGTGGGACCACAGCTGTTTTGAAGCTGATCGGTGGAGATGCCAAGGGTGGGACCACAGCAGTTCTGAAACTGATCGGTGGAGGTGCTGAGTGTGGGACACAGCTGTTCTGAAACTGATCAGGGGAGGTGCTGAGTGTGGGACCACAGCGGTTCTGAAACTGATCAGGGGAGGTGCTGAGTGTGGGACCGCAGCTGTTCTGAAGCTGATCGGTGGAGATGCCATGTGTGGGACCACAGCGGTTCTGAAACTGATCGGTGGAGGTGCCAAGTGTGGGACCACAGCAGTTCTGAAACTGATCGGTGGAGGTGCTGAGTGTGGGACCACAGCTGTTCTGAAACTGATCAGGGGAGGTGCTGAGTGTGGGACCACAGCGGTTCTGAAGCTGATCAGTGCAGGTGCTGAGTGTGGGACCACAGCTGTTCTGAAACTGATCAGTGGAGATACTGAATGTGGGATCACAGCTGTTCTGAAACTGATCGGTGGAGGTGCCGGGTATGGGACCACAGCTGTTCTGAAACTGATCAGCGCAGGTGCTGAGTGTGGGACCACAGCGGTTCTGAAACTGATGATTTATCCTCTATTAAAGAGGTTCTACTGCATGGAAGGAGTTTTTCAGGAGTTAAATATTGATGACTTATCCTTAGGGTAGACCAAGAATATTAAATTAGATGTGTTGCACCTCACCAGGTATGTGAAGAGGCCGGAGCTCTAAATCGAGTTCCACATTCCCTTTATTATTCACCTGGCAACAGCGCCACCACTCTAGGAGTGGTTTTGTCTGGTAATGCAGCTCAGTTCCATTAACCTGAATTAGATTGGTCTGTATTGGGCTACAGTACCAGACATGGCCAGGACTCCATCTACAGGGTAAATAATGAAGGAGCCAAGAAATCATCACTGCTCCTAACCTCAGATAATTCAGGGGGTACTTGAGTGAGATTCTCACTATCAAAAAGAGGAGAAGAAAAATACGGTAATTGTAATAATGCACTATTAATATAAAAGTCTTGAAAATGAATGGTACTATTTTCTGGGGGAATTGCTCTGTGATTGTATTAGAACATATTAACGTTTCATTCTTGCAGTGATTTCTGCGCATTGATGCATTTGTCCTTGTAGAACCTTGTGGATTTCATATAGTTAATACTTGATACGATTGAATGTAATGATTTTTGCTGGACAGAAGAATACGGGAACACAATGTAAACTGCTTCCTTTTCTTACTAGAGGGCTGCAGTTTAGCTGGCAGAGCGGAGAGGAGTTGGGGAATTGGACGGGGATCTTTAATTTCACGGATGACGGAGCAGTGAAGACGGGCAGTGACGCAGGCGGCAGGTACAGACTCATACAGAATGACAATACACAGCATTAATGACAGACTGCTGCTCCTGATCAAAATATCTCCACACACCTCACATACAACCACGAAAGAGCGAATCCAATCACATATCTGTCCTCTAACGTAAGGAACAATATTCTGCTATATAGGAGCAGTATTATAGTAAAAATCAGCAAAAAAGCCAGCACCACCAGAAAATAGCTTGCAATAAAAACTGTGTGAATGCACATACTCCTTTCAAACTGTATCAGATTAAGATATTTGCCAAAATATTGATCAATCTTTTGAGCCACCCTGCCATGTCAAGGCAATCTCAGTGTGGTCCTACTCTGTATTGTTTGTGGCTGACCCCCACTGTACTTTGCACATCAGGTTTAGCTTTTTATTCCATCTGTGTTGTTTGTGGCAAATCTTGGGTAACTGTTCACATTATCATACTCTGCCCTCAGGCTCAGTGTATTTCAAGCTCCATTTGCTTGGGCCTGCCCCACCTTTATGCATGAGATCTGGCCTGGTGCGGTAAAGGTTAATTCTGAAAAACCCAGGTATATGTGAGGTCAGCAGCAGGTGCAGGGGCCAGATTTCCCTTTATTAACATTAACAGTCTGGCACCATAGGAGCCGGTTTTTAGATGCCATAGGTATTGCTGCTTTTAATGGTTCTGCTTTATATGTATGGTGGAGGCTGTATGGCACAACTAAATTAAAAATATATAGAGTAGAGGCACCCTGGTGAGATTGCCTTGACGTGGCAGGGTGGCTCAAAAGATTAATCAATATTTTGCCTAATATCTCAATTTTATATTATACAGTTTGGAAGGAATATGTGCATTTGCACTTTTTTTCCAAGCTATCTTCTGGTGGTGCTGGATTTTGTTGCTATTTTTTAAGTATTATAGTAGTTATGTTTTTGTACATAGGAGCAGTATTGTAGTAGTTATATTCTTGTACATAGGGGCAGTATTATAGTAGTTATATTCTTGTACATAGGGGGCAGTATTATAGTAGTTATATTCTTGTACATAGGAGCAGTATTATAGTAGTTATATTCTTGTACATAGGAGCAGTATTATAGTAGTCATATTCTTGTACATAGGAGCAGTATTATAGTTATATTCTTGTGCATAGGAGCAGTATTGCAGTAATTATATTCTTGTACATAGGAGCAGTATTGTAGTTATATTGTTGTGCATAGGAGCAGTATTGCAGTAGTTATATTCTTGTACATAGGAGCAGTATTATAGTAGTTATATTTTTGTATATAGGAGCAGTATTATAGTAAAAACAAGCAAAAAAAGCCAGTACCACCAGCAAAAAACGTGTAATAAAACTTGTGGAATTGCACATATTACCTCCAAACTGTATAATGTAAAAATTTGCGAATTTGGCAAAAAAAATTGATCAAAGTTTTTGAGCCACCCTGCCGCGTCAAGGCATCTCAAATAGGGCGGTCCTACGCTATACTTTTTTATTTTAGTTGTGCATTACTGCCTTAAACATAAAAATAAAGTAGAATATCCTAAGCTAAATTTACCTGGTACATCTCCAGTCTGATCCCATGTTGTCAGTTCAAATGCAAGTGAATAAAAAAGCAACCCAGCCCCAGCACACCTGTCACTGATGCAACAGGAGTCTGGACTTCTCAGAGTTAACTCTCACTGCACCAGACCAGCACACATGAATGAGGGCAAGACACGTCCAAGTAATATGTGCATTTGCACAGTTTTTATTGCAGGTTTTTTCTGGTGGTGCTGGCTTTCTTGTTGTTTTTCAGTATTATAGTAGTTATATTTTTGTACATTGGGGCAGTATTATAGTATTTATATTTTTGTTCATAGGAGCAGTATTATAGTAGTTATATTCTTGTACATAGGAGCAGTATTATAGTAGTTATATTCTTGTTTATAGGTGCAGTATTATAGTAGTTATATTCTTGTACATAGGAGCGGTATTATAGTATTTATATTCTTGTACATAGGAGCGGTATTATAGTATTTATATTCTTGTACATAGGAGCAGTATTATAGTAGTTATTTTCTGATCATCATAATGGGAGACCCAGACAATGGGGTTTAGGGCGCTGCCCTCCGGAGGTCACACTAGGTACTACAAATTTGTAGCACCGCCTCCTCCGCTTATAAACCCCCACCGTAGGAGACATCCTCAGTTTTAAACTTAGTGTGCTCGGAGGATCACGCTTTGCTTGCACTTCACTGCATTCTCACAACTTACGTGATGGCGTATGAAGACAAGGTAAAATGGTCCCATTCGGGATCCTCGACAGCCTCCCCGCTCACCCTTGTGGAACACGCTGGTGGAGGTACCGGAGGGCTTTTAGCCTGGACACTTTAGTGTTCTCCCGGTACGCTGTCGTGCTCCTTTCCTTTCCATCCCTCCATGGAGGCTCTGGATAGGGGGAGCCTGGAGCCTTGCACAGCTCCGCTCCGTCCGAGGCCTCCCTAAATGGTGCTTACAGACCGGACGGAGCCAGCCCAGTCCGAGGCCTCCCTAAATGGTGCTTACACTCCGGACTGGTGCTGTACCCCCGTCCGAGGCCTCCCTAAAGGTGCTTACAGACCGGACCGGCACTGAGGCACCTGGTGTGTCTCCTGTGTGCCTGGGGGTAGTGTCTGTCACTGTGGTGTCATGACACTCAGACCGCGCGGTTACCCTTGGGTCCGCGGTTCTGGCGGTGACCCTGTGCTGGGGTCTCCCTGGCTGACCGCCCTGTGTTTCACAGGGGCTGAGGCTGTAGACTGCGGGTGTTTTTATGTGTACATGCAGTCTGAGAGTGTGTGTGGTGATATTCACTCTCGTTTCCCGCGCTGCGGGCTCCGGCACCTCCATTGCTGAGGCAGTCTGGAGGAGGAGGAGGCAGCCCTTATGGTGACATCACCGCTGGGCGTGTTGTGTGTTCTTCCCGCGTGTTCCTGGCTCCGCCCACATCTTCACTGTCGGCGGCCATCTTCTCCCTCACTTCCCGGCTGGGATCTGAACGGCAGCGCGTGTCTGCACTTGCAAGGGAGACCGGAACTCGCGGAGGTCACACACACACACCGCTTCCTCCTACCGCTTTACTGCGGTCGGTAAGCCACCGGGATCCCGGTTTGTTTGTGACTTTGGCTTATATTCCCCTCACTGTGGAGATGTCCTCAGCTGGGAAGCATGCTGCTAAGGCGGCGGTGTCCACCATTGTCTGTACTACATGCAACGGGACATTGGTGGAGGGGTCCTGCAATAACTGCGGACGCCCAGAGGCCCGATCTGCTACTATTGAGTCTGCAAATCCGGGATTATACCCTGAGGTTCAGGTGATCCCAGGGCCATGGGAAACGCAGAATAAGATCAATGAATCTCTGCTGTCCCAGATGTCCTCCATGTCGCAAACCCTGGAGGCACTGCATAGGAGACTGGAGAACCCAGCTACTCCTCCTAGTTACCCCCGGGTGTCTCTTACTTCTGCTGTAAGACCCCCTAAGCGAGCCCGTGGGGCTTCTCCTGAGCTCCAGACTCTCTCTGAGGAGGAGCGTTCCTCTGATGGTGAGGAAGATGATGGGGGTTCTACTCTTGGGTCTATGTCTGAACCTCCAGATGGGGTGGAGGATCTGGTGTCCTCCATCAATGAGACATTGCGTCTTGTCACTCCTCCTGAGGAGGTGACTGTACACCCCAAGGAGATCTATCAATGGCTGCGGCCAGAGGCTAGACCAAGTGGCTCCTTCATGGACCACACTAATTTCGGAAGGGTGATTAAAGCTCCCAGGTTGCATCCTGGGCGGCGTTATGTCCGTAAAACTAAGGACAATCGCTTTCCCTTTCCCCAGGAGGCGCTCCAGGAATGGTCGCAGTCTCCCAAGGTGGATGCCTCCATGACTAGGATTGCTGCGCGCTCCTTGTTTTCTGCCTCTGATAGCTCCTCGTTGAAGGATGCTACTGATAGACAGGTCGAGCAACTCGCCAAGTCTTCCTATGAGGCTGTGGGGTCTTCGTTTGCCCCTAATTTTGCCGCAGTCTGGACCCTACAAGCGATCACTATCTGTTTGGATGGTATCACTGATCTAGCTAGGTCCAGTCCAGAGGTCCTGGCTCTCACTGAGAGAGCAAGGGCCTATGCGGACTATGCCAGGACGGCATCTTTGGAAACTGCCACTCGCTCTGCTGTGGCCTCGGCCAATGCAATTGCGATCCGCAGGCTATTGTGGCTGCGTCTCTGGGACTCAGATGCCACATCTAAGAAGATTTTACAAAATCTTCCGTTCGCTGGTGACAGGCTTTTTGGCACCGAACTGGATAAATTGATAAAGGATTCTGCTGAGTCTAAGATACCGCAGAATAAGCCTAAGCCACGGTACACCGTGAAAAGGAACCCTAAGCAGTGGTCCTTTCGCTCCGGTTCACAGTCATCAACGGCGTCCACTCGCTCAGACCGAGGGGCAAGCCTGCTACTCAGTGGCGTTCCAAGAGTCGTCAGAAGAAGCCGGCGGGGGCAGCGGCTGCCACCCCCAAGCCCGCCTCGACATGACTCGCTATCTCATCCTGCCTCCCCACAGGTGGGGGGCCGCCTGTCCCGCTTTCAGGACACGTGGCTTCTTCACATTCAAGATCAGTGGGTTCGAGACGTAGTCTCAAGAGGTTACAGGATAGAGCTGACGTCACAACCAATACACCGATTCCATCGGTCGGTTCCATCTCCAGAAAAGGCTCAGGCTTTTTACCTGGTGTTGGAGGGACTCCGCAGAGACGGAGTGGTGGTCCCTGTGCCCACGGAAGAGAGGTTCAGGGGTTTTTACTCCAACCTCTTTATTGTCCCAAAAAAGGACGGCTCTTTTCGCCCGGTTTTGGACCTCAAGTTGTTCAACCGTCACGTGTTGGTTCGGAAGTTCCGCATGGAATCCCTGCGCTCAGTGATCGCGGCTGTGTCACAGGGAGACTTCCTAGCGTCCATCGATATCAGGGACGCTTACCTTCACGTCCCCATTGCACCAGCTCATCAGCGCTGGTTGAGATTCGCAGTGGGGGAAGAGCACTTCCAATTTGTGGCACTGCCATTCGGGCTAGCCTCAGCACCACGGGTGTTCACAAAGGTGATGGCCTCCATGATGGCTCTCCTGCATGCGCAGGGACACGCCGTCATACCCTATTTGGACGACCTGTTGGTCAGGGCGCCATCGGAAGACCTTTGTCGGGTAAGCCTGGAGGTGACCATGAAGTCCCTGGAACGGTTCGGGTGGCTTATCAACATTCAGAAGTCGACCCTGGTTCCGACCCAGTCATTGACATATCTGGGCATGGACTTCCACACGGACTCGGCCCTGGTGTCCCTACCTCAAGCCAAGCAGCTTGCGATCCAATCAGGAGTGCAGAATGTCCTCCTGTCTCCACAGTCATCCCTACGGGTATTGATGAGACTGGTGGGTCGCATGGTAGCGGCGATAGAGGCGGTGCCGTTCGCACAGTTTCGCCTCCGTCCTCTCCAGCTGGAGATTCTTCGCAGATGGGACAAGAGGACGATCTCTCTGAATCGGCTGGTGACACTGTCACAACCAACCAGGGACTCTCTACAGTGGTGGCTCCTGCCACTTCACCTGTCACGGGGCCGGTCCTTCCTAAAACCGTCATGGTTAGTGGTGACCACCGACGCCAGTCTGAAGGGCTGGGGGGCGGTGTTCTTGCACCACAGGGCTCAAGGCCTCTGGACTCGGTCGGAGTCGGCGTTGCAGATCAACGTGCTGGAGATCAAGGCGGTCTATCTGGCGCTACTGGCGTTTCAGAAATTCCTGTCAGGACAGCCCATTCGGGTACAGTCCGACAATGCGACGGCCGTCGCCTACATAAATCATCAGGGAGGGACCAGAAGTGCTCAGGCCCTCGCCGAAGTCCACCGCATTCTACTCTGGGTGGAGGAAAACGGCTGCCTGATCTCCGCAGTTCACATCCCAGGGGTCGAGAACTGGGAGGCCGACTATCTGAGCCGACAGGGGATGGACGCCGGAGAGTGGTCTCTACATCCAGACGTCTTCCGGGACATCTGCGGCAGGTGGGGCACTCCGGACGTGGATCTGATGGCCTCACGGCTGAATCATCAGGTGCCCCAATACATGGCAAGGTCTTGGGATCCCCAGTCTCTGGGGGCGGACGCCCTGATTCTGAGCTGGTCCAGATTCCAGCTGCCATATGTGTTTCCGCCTCTGGCTCTGATTCCCAGGGTCCTGTGGAAGATCAGGACAGAATGCAGAGTGGCCATTCTAGTGGCTCCAGATTGGCCCAGGAGGTCTTGGTACCCGGACCTGTGGCAACTGTCAGGCGGACACAGGTGTCTCTTCCAGAACGCGCAGATCTACTCGCGCAAGGGCCATTCTTCCACCTCAATTCCAGGGCTCTCAGATTGACTGCATGGCTCTTGAGGCCTGGCTGCTGACATCCAGGGGTTTCTCTCCTACAGTGGTTGCCACTATGAATCGGGCAAGGAAACCTGTTTCCAGGAAGATATACCACAGAACGTGGAAAATCTTTTTTACCTGGTGTGCCTCTGGTGGCCGCTCACCGTGGCCTTTGTCTATCCCGACATTGCTGGCCTTCCTACAGTCGGGGTTGGAGTTGGGATTATCCCTTGGCTCTCTGAAAGGTCAAGTATCAGCACTTTCAGTGTTGTTTGACAGGCGCTTGGCGCTCCTCCCGAAGGTACGTCAATTTCTGCAGGGGGTGTCGCGGGTGGTCCCGCCCTATAGGCGACCTCTGGACCCTTGGGACCTAAACATGGTCCTGACGACACTGCAGAAACCGCCGTTTGAGCCACTGAGAGACATCTCTCTCTCTCGTCTGTCCCAGAAGGTGGTCTTTCTGGTGGCGATTACGTCTCTGAGAAGGGTCTCAGAATTGGCTGCACTCTCGTGCAAGTCACCCTTTCTGGTGGTTCACCAGGACAAGGTGGTGTTGCGCCCACGGCCTGAATTTTTGCCGAAGGTGGTTTCAACATTCCACTTGAACCAGGAGATTGTTCTCCCATCATTTTGCCCCGCTCCCGTTCATCAGGTTGAGCGCGACCTCCATACTCTGGACCTCGTGAGAGCTGTACGCATTTATGTGTCCAGGACCGCCTCCTTTAGGAGTTCGGATTCCTTATTTGTCCTCACGATGGGTCGCTGTAAGGGGTCCGCGGCTTCAAAGTCGACCTTGGCCAGATGGATCAAGGCTCCCATTCAGGAGGCTTACCGGTCTTCTGGTTTGCCTCTCCCGGTGGGTTTGAAGGCACACTCTACTAGAGCTGTAGGTGCCTCTTGGGCCTTGCGACATCGAGCTTCTGCTCTACAGGTGTGTCAAGCGGCCACTTGGTCCAGCCTGCACACTTTCTCTAAGCACTATATGGTGCATGCCCATGCCTCTGCGGATGCGAGTTTGGGCAGGCGGGTTCTCCAGGCGGCGGTTGCCCACCTTTAAAAGGGAACCATGTGTTATCCGTCTTGTTGAGGAACTCTTCCCGCCCTGGGGTATTGCTTTAGGACATCCCCATTGTCTGGGTCTCCCATTATGATGATCAGAAAAAAGAGAATTTTGTTTACGTACCGTAAATTCTTTTTTCTTGAATCATCAATGGGAGACCCAGCACCCACCCAGTTGTTCCGTTGCATGTTTGCATTTGATCTGTTCTCTGTTGAGACAGTGTTTCCGGGTTGTTACACCGTCTGGGCACGGCATTCTTCCCGATGTTTCGGGTGTGGTTTATTTCTCCTCGCAGCTTATGGACTAAACTGAGGATGTCTCCTACGGTGGGGGTTTATAAGCGGAGGAGGCGGTGCTACAAATTTGTAGTACCTAGTGTGACCTCCGGAGGGCAGCGCCCTAAACCCCATTGTCTGGGTCTCCCATTGATGATTCAAGAAAAAAGAATTTACGGTACGTAAACAAAATTCTCTTTATTCTTGTACATAGGAGCAGTATTATAGTAGTTATATTCTTGTACATAGGGACAGTATTATAGTAGTTATATTCTTGTACACAGGGGCAGTATTATAGTAGTTATATTCTTGTACATAGAGGCAGTATTATAGTAGTTATATTCTTGTACATAGGGGGCAGTATTATAGTAGTTACATTCTTGTATATAGGGGCAGTATTATAGTAGTTATATTCTTGTATATAGGAGCAGTATTATAGTAGTTATATTCTTGTATATAGGGGCAGTATTATAATAGTTATATTCTTGTATATAGGGGCAGTATTATAGTAGTTATATTCTTGTACATAGGAGCAGTATTATAGTAGTTATATTCTTCTACATATGGGGCAGTATTATAGTAGTTATATTCTTATATATAGGGGATAGTATTATAGTAGTTATATTCTTGCACATAGGAGCAGGATTATAGTAGTTATATTCTTCTACATATGGGGCAGTATTATAGTAGTTATACTCTTATATATAGGGGATAGTATTATAGTAGTTATATTCTTGTACATAGGAGCAGTATCATAGTAGTTATATTCTTGCACATAGGAGCAGTATTATAGTAGTTATATTCTTGTACATAGGGGCAGTATTATAGTAGTTATATTCTTCTACATATGGGGCAGTATTATAGTAGTTATATTCTTGTACATAGGGGCAGTATTATAGTAGTTATATTCTTATATATAGGGGATAGTATTATAGTAGTTATATTCTTGTACATAGGGGCAGTATTGTAGTAGTTATATTCTTGCACATAGGAGCAGTATTATAGTACATATATTCTTGTACATAGGAAGCAGTATTATAGTAGTTATATTCTTGTACATAGGAGCAGTATTATAGTACATATATTCTTGTACATAGGAAGCAGTATTATAGTAGTTATATTTTTGTTCTTAGGAAGTAGTACCGTGTATCCCCAAAAATAAGATAGGGTCTTATATTATTTTTTGCTAATTTTCCAGGGATGTCATATTTTTCCATGAACAACAATCCACGTTTATTCTTTAACAAAAAAAAAAAAATCAACATTTGTTCAAGCATAATCATGTAATCACATTCTGGAACTTCAGCATAACTGTTCAATCCCTGAATTTTGTTAATACATATAGTGTTACTCCTATTCAGGGGCGTAACTACAACAGGTCCAGTGGTTGCGATTGCACCCAGGCCCTGCAGCCTAGGGGGGCCCCATAAGTCCCTTTGGCCTATAGAAAAAGATTAATATTATTAAAGATTTGCAATAACTGGTGGCCCCGTTGGAGCTTTCGCATCGGGGCCCCAGGGCCTGAGGTTACGCCACTGCTCCTATTACTAGTTCAGATGCACATGTCCATATCTGATCTGCCATTCTCAGGGTGCAGAAGCAGTCCTATAGTGGTGGGTACATAACTTATTTACTATGGTTAAAATTTCCTGTTTAAATGTATTATTCTCTATGTATTTCTAAATTTACCCCCAAAAGAATGGGCATTTACCAGACCCTAAACAATAGGGATAGCAAGTGAATGGGCTCTCACATGCTGTGCTGCTCACCATTATTAGCCCCCCTCCCTTCATTTTTTTCATAGACTGTACAATATCTTCAGGAATAAACGGAAATGTACCAGAGTTATTGTCTCAGGATTGTTTAATTAAATGAAAAAAAACATTGCCAATTTACATGTTGCAATTTCAAAGGAGAAACAGAATGAATATCATGTGCAGCAACAAAGGCCCCTAATTAATACTACAACAATCCCACAGCATTATGGATCCTCCACAATGTTTAACTGTAGGTAGGGTGTTCTTTTCCTTATTAGCTTCATTGTCTGTAAACAATCTGTTGCTTTATATTGCCAAAAACGTCTATTTTGTTTCATCTATCCACAGAACATTTTCCCAGAAGGATTGTGGTTTGTCTTTGGTAAAGATCAGTTGTTACTTTTTATGTCTTTATTCAGCAATAGTCGCCTTTCTTGGCCTTCACTCATAAAGCTCTCCTTGGTTTAGTGTGTGACGTATGGTACTCGTTGAAATCATAACCCCATACTGTTCCAGGCTGGACTTCAGTATGTTTCACATGGTCATGGTGTTTTTTTACACCATTTGCACCAACCTTTGAAGACATCTCTTGTCAATTTTCTTCTTTCCCCCACAACCAGGGAGTTTCTTGACAGATTCATGCTTCTTCTTAATATTGCGCACTGTTGAAACTGCAATACCAAGGACTTTTCAGATGGCTTTATACTCTTTGGAAGTTTTGAGTTTGCTAATAAGAGCAGTTCTGAGGTCCTCGGACAGCTCCTTTGTCTTCACCATTGTGACAAAGGAACAGGGCCTAATATGTGGCTTTTTGAAACACTAAAGTCATCATTCCTTGTCGGTGCCCAGTGATATGAATTAGCCAATTATCACAGGCGATTCTCATTTGTAATTTACCCCAGGCGAATCAAAATGTCTTTCCATACTAATATAATGTAAGGTGCCAATACCAGTGTCAAAGCAGCTTTAGGTTTTTCTATTCCCCCATTGTTTTTCATATTAAATTGCTGTTTATCATTTGCTCTTCACTTGATTAATCTTTTTCAGGAGATTTTGCATATTAAGTACTTAAACTTCATGGGAGCCAATAATGATGAGCAGGACTACATAAATCGGCGTCACTGTCAAGTCCACCTGTGTTCCGCACAATTATGTAACTAAATTAATTTTAAAAATAAATAAAGTTTACCTAAAGAACTTGGGTTCCTGTTTTCCAGTGGTAATATTTAATGATAGTAAATATTAGATATATTGTCTCCCTGTTGATGTTACCATCTGAGGATAGGGCACCATAGATAATATCAGGGTTCCTCATGGACTGCAGTATGGGGATTTTTAGATTAGCTAATACTTCCATCCATATTTTCCTCCCTCCTCAGCAATCACATAAAATATTCCATGATCTCCTCCTGCTGACAACCAAGGGGACAATTGGGTTTCCCCTGACAAAAAGCCTCTCAAGCCTCGTTATCTCCCCTCCCAAATTTAACCCCTAACTTAGAGGCTTCCACAAACTGTGGCAGATCAAAGTCGGATCAGAGTCTAATGTCCGCTGAGTTTGACTCTTCTCAAAGTTGACCAAAGACCTGGAAGCCTGTGAGTATCTTCTGATGGCTGCTTACAACATCTGCATATCGTGAGGATTGGATAGCACCAGCGTCACATCATCCGCGTAGGCGACAACATTCAGTGGCAGGCCGTGAGGGATCGGCACCCCCGAAACTCACACTCCTGCAGTGACCTCAGAAATGGGTCTATGGCAAAAATGTACAGGAGTGGATTCAGTAGGCAGCCCTGTCTCATCCCCGCCTCAACTCCAAAAGTGTCATACTGCCAACTATATTATTATTATTATTATTATTATTATTTATTTATATAGTGCCATTGGTTCCATGGCGCTTAACATAAGCAGTGGGGGTAACAAGGACAGGTACAGTACATATGAGCAGACAATGCTTGCTGATACACGACGAGTAAAGCTCGCCGCCTCTGTACAACGTCTTCAGCCAACCCACAAATTGTACTGGAATACCGTACTTTGACAAAGTGGCCCACAGATAGTCATGATCAACTCTGTCAAAGGCTTTAGTCTGGTCCAGACTGACAAATTACATCTGTATTGAGACCACAGCTCCAGAGATGTTCTGCTCTTTTACCCTGAGAGCCTGCCACCAGTGCTGGGAATAGACACATTTAAGAGGGCAATTAGCCCAATGTTCTTGATGTCACTTGTCTCTTTACCTTCAGACAGCAGAATTCATGAGGACAATTTCATGGATGGAGGCATCAGGGAATTAGAGCCAGAAGGTCTCTTATAAAATTCTACCATTATAACATCTGGCCCTGGTGCCTTCTTCAGGTTTAAGTTAGTAATGGCCACCTTAACTTCCTTGACCATAAATTCTGCTATCAAAGGAGAAAAGTCCAGATTATCAGTATCCAGAATCGAGTCAACTTATCTTTCACCAAAGCTTTCTTCTGAAAGTCAGCATAGTGAGATCTCACCATCCCTATGTACAAGAATATAACTACTATAATACTGCCCCTATGTACAATAATATAACTACTATAATACTGCCCCTATGTACAAGAATATAACTACTATAATACTGCCCCTATGTACAAGAATATAACTACTATAATACTGCCCTATGTACAAGAATATAACTACTATAATACTGCCCTATGTACAAGAATATAACTACTATAATACTGCCCCTATGTACAAGAATATAACTACTATAATACTGCCCCTATGTACAAGAATATAACTACTATAATACTGCCCCTATATACAAGAACATACTACTATAATACTGCTCCTATGTACAAGAATATAACTACTATAATACTGCCCCTATATACAAGAATATAACTACTATAATACTGTCCTATGTACAAGAATATAACTACTATAATACTGTCCCTATGTACAAAAATATAACTACTATAATACTGCTCCTATATACAAGAATATAACTACTATAATACTGCTCCTATGTACAAGAATATAACTGCTATAATACTGCTCCTATGTACAAGAATATAACTACTATAATACTGCTCCTATGTACAAGAATATAACTACTATAATACTGCCCCTATGTACAAGAATATAACTACTATAATACTGCCCCTATGTACAAGAATATAACTACTATAATACTGCCCCTATATACAAGAATATAAACTACTATAATACTGCTCCTATATACAAGAATATAACTACTATAATACTGCCCCTATATACAAGAATATAACTACTATAATACTACTCCTATGTACAAAATATAACTGCTATAATACTGCTCCTATGTACAAGAATATAACTACTATAATACTGCCCCTATATACAAGAATATAACTACTATAATACTGCTCCTATATACAAGAATATAACTACTATAATACTGCCCTATGTACAAGAATATAACTACTATAATACTGCTCCTATTACAAGAATATATCTACTATAATACTGCCCCTATTTACAAGAATATAACTACTATAATACTGCCCCGATGTACTGGAATATAATGATTTCTCACATGATAATGATTGTGCATTGTGATGAAGCAGGAGGGGAGGACAGATCTTCCAGAGTTTCTGCTGTAGGCAGTGACGTTCTGTCGTGGACCATGAAGCATGTAGATCTTGGCTGTTCTTTACAGATGGACTAAGTAGGATTAACACAGGGGGAGATGTAGGATCCAGGCACATGATACACTGCGGAGATATGTCAAATTCAAAGCCAACTGCAATGCCAAGGTCAGGACAGTGACCGCACTGATGTGCGTCACATTGGCAGCTGATGGCGGCACACCTAGTGCTGGTGATACACAACTCTTTACACTGGAGAACACTTGAGTACCTTATGCAAATAATTTATTAGTCATACATAAAAGACAAAGACATGTGATTCTTACAGTAGAAGGAATGAGGATATACCCCTTTACAATTCCATATTAGCAATGTTGTATACCCATAAATTACATAAAACTTTGGTACAACCCATGGGATATAAAGTGCAATCAAAGGAGTACAGGTATCACTGTGGGTTCCATTATCATTCCCCCTATGTTCACATTACCCAGTACATTATTTTAAGGATGCTGGAGGATATTCCTAAATACCATACCATCTCAGCCAGTCCCTAGTGGGTATCTATTATATAATTGCGAATGGGTTTTTTGCCCCTTCTGAGTCCACTCGCAATGCGAGTCAGCGTGGTCATGTGGATACGCCCGAAGCATTGGCCGCGCAGCGGCCATTGCGAGCAGTTCTAAGGCGACTCGCTATGCCCGCGCAGCGGGCATGGCGAGTCGCCGTAGCAGCGCGAAGCATTGGCCGCGAAGCGGCCATTGCGAGTCAGAGACTCGCCCTTCTAGAATCCCGATGCATGTGCATCGGGCACCCAGCTAGTAGATCATAGTTTATTTCAACCACAGATTATCTGCACAATCACAAGTTAAACTGCTTTTCCCATTACAGGTGAAAGGAGGACAACATTACAAAAAGTACAAGTATTACTAGGGGAAATCCCTGAAAGAGAAAGGATCCTTACATCTTACCCCAACACGTGTTTCGCACACTTGCTTCCTCGGGGGGAAAATGTATAGTAGTGTAGGGAGGCAGATCGCTCTGTTTCCACTCAGATCCACGCCATTATATGCCCCATGTCGGCGGTGACAACCACCTGCATTTCTGGGACTGTGACGTCACCGTATGCGTCCGGTCACATCATCACTCAACGCCGGCCAATCATGTCGCGGCACCACTGCGCATGCTCCCGGTCTGGGACGCGTCACCAAGACAAACGGGCATGCGCAGTGTGCGCAGACATACAGCATAGCGGAGGAGGCAGACCGGGCGCGTACGGTGATGTCACAATCCTGGAAAAGCGGCCGGCGGTCACCGCCGACATGGATTATATAATGGCGTGGATCTGAGTGGAAACAGAGCGATCTGCCTCCCTACACCACTATACATTCGCCCCCTGAGGAAGCAAGTGTGCGAAACACGTGTTGGGGTAACATGTAAGGATGCTTTCTCACTTTATATCCCATTGTATGGGTTGTACCAAAGTTTTATGTAATTTATGGGTGCACAACATTGCTGATATGGAATTGTAAAGGGGTATATCCTCATTTCTTCTACTGTAAGAATCACTGTCTTTGTCTTTTATGTATGACTAAAATTATTAGCATAAGATACTCAAGTGTTCTCCAGTTTAAATTGTTGTTTGAGTATGCTAACACACCCCAGAGGGTTGATACTTCTCAACTGGGGTTTAGTACCTTTGTGAGTTATATATGGGTTTTGTACTAATGATACAGAACTCTGTAGGACGGCTATAATCTAAGATAATTCAGACACTTTATGTACTGTGTATATCAGTGACTGGTCACTGACAGGTCTAACATGGATGGAACAGAGCTGAATTTGGGGCACTCTATACTGCAAATCAGTTATATCTCCTAAGCGTCAGCCCTGCTACATCGTATAAAGATTGTACTCATCTATCAGTGGATTCCTAGGATGCCATAGGTTTTGTTCCCATGATAATCACTAAGCACAGCCCTATATGGAGCAGATAACGGAGCCTTTTGGAGGTGTCACTTTAATTTTGTTACCTTCAGAAATAATCTTAGGTCATTATTGATCATGGGTGCAAATAATTAATTTCCCAATTAATAATTCTTGATTGTGTTCTTTCTGATACACAGCTCCATCTCCTCTACATAAATGTGCATCAGAACGGTTCAGATGTCACCACTAGAGGGAGCATGGGAGCTTACTGTATACAGTCTATACAGAATATGAGAGCTCGTCTGCTCCCCCTAGTGGTGGCTCGATAGGCAGAGGAAAATAATGCATTAAAGGGTCCAAAAGCAAAGTAACTTTCCTCCTAAATCTCTATTTAATGCCAAAATCCATCCTATTTTCTAATATATGTGCATTATCCTTTCCTAGCTAACCTAACGGATTTTCTATTTTATTTTCACTTATTTTCTTGATTATGCTTGGTCATGTACAGTAGCAATGGCTGTTAAAGGGTTGATATTGTCTTTGAGAATTGATTCTTCCAATAGGTGGCACTACAGCTCAAGAAGCACTTTGCATATTTCTTTCCCAGAGGAGCATTGCATGGCCTATAAGTCTCCTTACACTGGCATATCAAGCATGTCACTCCCCACAAGGAGAGACATTACCCTTTATGCACATATTAAAGGGAATCTGTCATCTGGATTTTGCAACTTCATCTGAGACTGCATGATGTATGCCGGGGGGGTCCCAAACCTGTGGGTTGTGAGCCACATGTGGCTCGTGGGCCTGTGGTGTGTGGCTCACGGCTGTCTTCCAGCTTTGGCATAAGCACCAGGTCTAGCAAACAGCTATGAAGAGCAGTCTCCAGATGAGTGAGTTTACTGAGTAGCTCCACACCGAAGAGCAGATCTTAATGGGGGTAAGGCAGGAACCCCTGCATCTCAGTATAGTGCCTCTGTGTGATTTTTGTGGAAAGGCTTTAGCTCCATGATACCGGTAATAGGTTCTCTGGGTGTCACTACTGTGATGGAAATAGGAACGGGGATGTATTTTGAGAATCTCTTTCAGAGCTGAATGTCTCTGAAGGTCAGAAAGTTTGTGGACCTCTGATGTAAGCAAAGAGATTCTGAATCCAATAATGTATCACTTAGATTACTGGGTGCAGTGGTCCCGACACAATCAGTTTTTAGATTTAGCCATGTAGCAGAGCTGAGAAAGCTGCCCCCACCCACGCCAGCTCTGTATGTACAATGTCTATAGACAAAGAGCTGCCCCTACCCACGCCAGCTCTGTATGTACAATGTCTATAGACAGAGAGCTGCCCCTACCCACGCCAGCTCTGTATATACAATATCTATAGACAGAGAGCTGCCCCCACCCACATCAGGCTCTCTATGTACAATGTCTATAAAGAGGGAATTGCTAATCACAGCAGGGGGCGTGCTAGACTTGGGCTCACCAATGATAAACTACTGATGTTAAAACAAACAATTTAAGGTTAACAACAACACACTTTGTGATAAGAGACACATGTCTTAATTGTTGTGTTAACCCTTGCGGCATGCTGTCTTCAGATTACATAGCAAAAACCTGCTGACAAATCCCCTTTAAGAAATGAATGCACAAGATTTTGGGCCAAATATCACATAATGGGGAGATTCATTTTGAAAGAGAAGCTGTCCTGTGGCTGGAGGAGAGGCCTGTATACAGGGGCATAAAGATCTTGGGAATGCAGCCGGGCCTGGGGGTACAGGGGCCCGCCAACCCCAGCCTCTGCTTCAGCTGGATGTGCGTCCAAGGACATATATACAAAGATGAAGGAACATATATACCAGGATGGGGACCATATATACTAGGATGAGGGATCTATATACCAGGATAAGGAACATATATATCAAGATAGGGATCATATATACCAGGATGGTCCCACATATACCAGGATGAGGACATATATACCAGGATGGTGAACATATATACCATGATGGAGACATGTATACCAGGATGGGAGCATATATAAGATGATAGGGATCATTAATACATAGGGGGGGGAGGGCAATTCACAAATCTTCATAGGATTTAGAACGCTATAAGGACCCATACATCTGGTCAACCAGAGGGGGGCAAGTTAAAGTTTGCATCGAGGCCCATCAGACTCTGGTTGCGCCAGTGTCCGTATATCCTATTTAATGCAAAATATGTTTCTGGGATCTTCCTCTGCTGATAGGTGGGTGCTTTTTCCCCTCCAACCATATTGTTTTATTAAAATGTTAAGTGGCACATCACCTGCCCGGCCGCTGGTTATCTGTACTGAACTTTACATTGATTCAGAAAGGTGTGTATGACAGTGTGGAGGTTGGGTGATGTAGTCTGCCATGGCTACCCTCATGTAAGTTTCGCGGTGTCTTGTTTAGGGTCTTACCACATGTCCAATGCAGAAAGTATTGACATTGTACGTAACGGTATAAGAGCAAAGTGTCTTACAGCAAGCGGAGCTGAAGAGACATGGGCTCGTGACGTTCCTCTCGGAGAGCGCAGTTATGGGGGCATTGATCAGGGGTCATTAAGCAGACATGCCAGCCATGGCGAGATCATCTGGCAGGAATGCCGCAGGTTTTCGGATCTGCCTGAGCGTACGCTCCGATGGAGAGAGCACAGCTGAAAGCTGAATGCCATCATTATATAATCCCTTTCTTTCTTCTACTCTTCTGCACCAAAGCTGGTTAACCCCTTGTGACGGTACCCGGGCACCACCAGAAGAAATGGGTCTCAAACAGATTTGCGTTTGCATGGTGACAGCCTCACATGTTGGTTCCTTCTTTCCATAGTCTGCTGACTTTACATATAACTCCCAGCATTCTCTAGAGACCCTGGAGAATAGAGGTATGGATGCCTGCACTCACCCTACAGAGCGCACTATCACATAAACTTGTTATTTCGCACAAACCACTGATGATCAATCAAGTTAACTCTGAATGTGGAAACAAGCCATCACCTTGATCTTTACAGTTCCTGGACAGGTGTTGCAGTGGGGCATAACTACAACAGGTGCAGGAAGGTGCAATCACACACGGGCCCTGGAGCCTAGGGGGCCCCAAAGGTCCCATTGGCCTATAGACTATTTGCAATAATTGGGGTCCTCATTGGAGTTTTCGCATCGGGGCCCATGATGTTCAAGTTAAGATGGGCCAGAGCACCCCATAGGGGCGAATGAGCCCATGACGATCAGGAAGGGACTGGAGTCTGAAAGGGTTAATTGTTTGAATGCAGGAGTGCATTCTGTGGGGTCCTGGGATTGGTGGAAGGGGGTAGTGGTGTTTGGGGGGGGACGATCAGGGGACTGGCTGGATAGGGGGATGCAGGTACCTCCTCACTTGCTGACCGCAGCAGATGCGTTGGAAAACCCACCCGCCCTAACAATTTGTAAAAAAAAAAAATTTCATAATATATATATATATATATATATATATATATATATCATATATATATTATATATATTTATATTCAATATAAAGAATTCAACTGCAGCACTCCATTAGGATGTCGTTTCAGGCTCCCTCGCCTTTTGTCAAGCCTATATATATAAGAAAAAAAAAGAAAAATAAATATGAATTACGATAAAAAAGAGGTTATGTATGAATTAAGGGAATAGGTCCGATTCCAGAGGCTGGGAGTACCGATTTCGGTTGGTGGAATGAAGTCACTCATGGGGTAGTGGCTTCGGTAAAGAAAATGGTAACGTGTAGGTAGGTCCTGCAAGTTCGGGGAGGGGGGGTGGGTGGAGTATTTAATGATGGAATGTCCACTTGAACGGTTTTGGGATACGGCCAGGGAATAGGAATAGTTGGAGGCTTCTGGGACGGACCTATCGGTGTTTGGGTTATGGTTATTGGAAAGTATATACAGTATATAGGTTATGGTTTGAATTAAGTGGTGGCATATGGAGTCGAATAAAGGATATATATATACTTGTTGATTAATTGTGTCCAATTGAAGTGGTCTTGTCATTATTTTACGTATAGCAGTTAAGTGGGTTAATGGTTAAGACAGAGCTATCCCTCATAGAGTCGTCATGCCAAAGCCAGGGCTGTTATCCTAGTGAAAGAAGGCTCTGTGATTAGTGATACCACCGCCATTAAGGGGGTACTTGGTCTATAGGCTGTTTAGGTAGGTGGTATTCATCATGTACACATCATGCCATGACTCGCCAGTTTTTTTCGTTCCTTTAGCTATCTCCTCCCCACATGCACCTGGCCATCCACATGATGTAAAATGTGATCCATTAGACCTGGGATTCTTCTTCCATTGCTCTATGGTCCGGGTCTGATGCTCATGTGTCTATTCTAGGTGTACCTCTGTGGTGGACAGGAGTCAACATGAGGAGTCTGTAACTGCAGCAAGCTGAGTTGCTCTCTGTGTCCTTATTGAGGTACTGGAGGCACTGGGGCACGGTAGTCAGGCTTGAGTCCAGGCCCAGGCTTCAGAGCAGCCCTGGGCCCACACATGTCCCAGCCGGCTCTCTGATGTAAAAGTTTGGATTACTGTTACCCTCTGTGAGGGTCAAAATACACCATGAGTCAATCAAGTCCAACAAGAGATCTTTACCGAAATAGTCTGGTCAAACACGGGCACAATCCTTAGACATTAGGGTGCTTTCACATTATGTCTAGCACCTGTTCAGTAGATTACATTTGGGTGTTCATCTGTAGTAAACGTATATTTTTGAAAATGATGCAGGTCAGAGCACACATTGACCCATCTGCATAATTAAAGTCAACGGCCCCGTCGGTGCATAGGTCCGAATCCCATTTGGGGTGTGGTTTGGACGTAAGCCACTACGGGACCACTGAAGGGGTGCTAGAACACAATATAAAAGTAGCCTTATAGTGTTTGGAGTACTCA
Organism: Allobates femoralis; assembly: GCA_033576535.1. NCBI lineage: Eukaryota > Metazoa > Chordata > Amphibia > Anura > Aromobatidae > Allobates > Allobates femoralis. Next base: position 828,135,073 of record JARQOC010000003.1, on the reverse strand, counting down.
CACTTGTTATCTTTGGTGCAGACTGCTCCCCCTGTTACAGGAGATCTGGGCTTGTGCCTGTTATGCTCATCATACCGGAATATAGCTGCACCCTCATCAAGTCTGCACTGGCTCCAGCCCCATGTAGCATGTTGATATCTGTTAGTGTTTTCTGATGTTATAAGTAATCTGGTGCAATAAATTAGTTTGGCCACTACATGTCACCGTGTAACAAGAGAAAAAAGCGCTGCTGAAAAAAAAAAACAGGAAGTGAAAAAAACAAAAGTAAAAAACTCACACAAGATTCTTGCTGAGCGGAAGACGTGGCTGAAGCACAGAAGTACCAAAGTGGATGATGTTTTCAAGAGGGAGCAGCTTCCGTTAGTAAACTTGGATGTGTGACCGGTCACCGACTGTTTAGTCAGTTAGGAACAGTTAGATAGGATTCGCAGCATCTCAAAGAACATTACTGTTGGTAAAATTACAGATGGCCTGATAGTGAGACTGTGTATGCTCCTGTATACCGAGACTGGTGAACATGAATGCCATAGAGAGCTAAGTGGATACTACGGCATTGAGACTGAGACTGATCTGGATCCCACTTCCACCTGGATGTATCAGAGATGTGGTGACCTAGGAAGCTGAGTAAATCTAGTGGCCGGACGTCAGAGTAACAAGTCAGTTTTCTTTATGCTTGCGGATATTCAGTCAGGGCATCCTCTGATCGCTCCAAAGAGAAGGACTGTCTACTGTATAATTATTGTGTTGCTTCAAGTGTTTAGTTGTGTAAATATATGTATATCCAGGGGAAAACAGGGTACCCAGATCTATTGTAATTAAGGTAGGTGTAAGATTGTATACCTGAGATGACCACATGTCACAGTAGAACCCTGGGTAGGCCCTGTATTGGATAAGGATGTCCGTGAAGTTGGCACTTTGGGATCCCGCAGGCTGCATAGTTTGTATACTGTGATTTGTGGCTATTGTGGCCCATATTTTGTTAAGAAGTGAATATTGTTATTTTATTTTGCAAGTTATAAAGAGAAATTTGCTTAGTATCATATCGTGCTCGGAGTTGCGACTCAACTTCACTAATTATCGTAGTTGCATCGTTCAGTTACATGCAACGATGCACTAATGATGTTGTTTCAACATCGTTGCACACGTCACTTTTGAGCGATGTCGGGCACAATGTCGTGCGTGTAACGGTACCACTACAAGCAAAGTGGTCTGATTGTGCATCGTAGATTTCAGAACGGACCTAAATCAGCATGTTGGCTCGTTGGATGTGCTGCATCGAGTGTGTGACAAGTCGATATCGATAACTACTGTGGAAATCAGCGATTCCCAAATCAAGCACGTAGGCGAGCCTGGGAGTTGTGTTTTCTTCGCCTCCCCTCTTCCGATTGGTTAACATTCCTGCGTTTGGTTTGGCTTCCGGTGTATGGCACCAAAAGAATGTGATTTAACGTTGCCGGGTCCCGGTGCTGTCTATGTTAGCATTGTTGTAGCAATCCTATGTTCCCAAACTGCACACACGAGCGTCCCAGGATTACACTTGGGGGACGCGCCAGTGTCTTGACCAGCCGTGAAGTACATGAGCCAATACTTTAATTACGAGAAGGTTCACAGGACGTCAGCAATCATATAGTGGCCAGCTTTGTAGGCAACGCAGTAGTATACACCAATCATAGCGCTAGGGACGCGGAAACAAACCTCCTGGCATGCCTACCTGCCAGACTATGTCCACATTGAGCAGTGAGTCCGTGACGTTGCTGCTGTGTGACAGCAAACGACAAAAAAGTTCGATCGCTAGGACGTCCTGACGAGCGCTGGATCGAGGAATCGTTGAAGCAACTTAAACGATATCTGTGCGTGTGACATGAAGACAATGAAAAATTGTCATTGCACTAACGATACGCCTATACTCACATCGTTGGTGACATCGTTAATGATATTGTAGCGTGTGACGGCCCCTTCTAAACTATCACATATCAATCTAAGCTATCACATATCTATATGGCGGCCGTCACACGCTGAGATATCTATAGCGATATTGTAAGCGATCACGTGCACGCGCAATCGCTTACAATATCGCTCACATCGCTGGTGGAGATGTCACACAGACAGACTCACAGCGATGTGGAGCCGCGATCTCGCTGGTTACTATGGTACACATCGGGTTACTAGGCGCCGCGCGGCGCTTAGTTACCCGACGTGTACCATAGTTACCATCTCCCAGCATAGACTCTGCGCTGGGAAATCGCTCATCGTGGTGTTATACACCACGATGAGACAGATCGTCAAATCGCTCATCGCTAGATCTGAGCTCCGGAGCTCAGATCAGCGATGTCACGATCAAGCGATTTCACATCGTAAATCGCTTGATTACACGCAACGATTTCTTGCCCGATATCGCTTAAGCGATCAAAAAGGAGATCACTTAAACGATATCGGGCAAGAAATCGTTGCGTGTGACGGCCGCCTATAACCCATCACATATCTATCTGTGTCTACTTTTTAAAACTATAGGTTTTCTTGTCGGAGAGTTACCTTGAGACACCCTTTATCACCTATCCATAGGCTAGGTAATAAGTGATAATGAGCAAATAGAATAATCTGAACCCGAATATTTACTAACTGAATACTTTTAACTATTTGGGTATTTATCTTGAATATTGAACCTAATGCAAGTCAATGGGAAACTTAAGCATTTTTATTTGGAAGATTGCCCTGAACACTATTTGTGTTCCCCATTGACTTCAGGTTCAGTATACGAATATCCGAATAGGAATAAGTATTCAGTTAGAATAATTTGACCCGAATGCACAGATAGGCAGAGTAGGACACTTTTATCCCAGTTATTGAATTGAGCAGAGGTCCCCAACCTTTCTGATCTTGAGGGCTACATCCAGCTCCCCCCGCACAGTAGTGACCCAGAGCCCCTGTTACGGATATATTGACAGCCAAAGCGTTTCCACAGAAATCGCACAGTATATCAAGGTTCAGGGGTTCCTACCTTACCCCATTTTGATCTGCTCTTCTATGTGGGGCTACTCATAAAAGCCACCACCTAGAGGCCTGCTCTACATGGCTGTTTGCTGACCTGGTACTAATGCAGATGTGAGACAGCCAAGGGCCACACATCACAGGCCTGCGAGCCACAGGCTGCGGACCCCTTGAATAGAGCAACAGGTTGGATGCATCAAAGATGCTTCATTCATTCTGTATGTGTCTGCCAGGAAAAGCCATGTGCAGCACACGACAGTCCTATGGAGAATGGAGTGGTGACGGGGCATACGCACTGCTGCTTAATTCCATCGAAGATAAGAGTTCCCTGTTTTGCCGATCAGTTTGCGTCCCAGCAGTTGGACCCCCACCAATCACAACGTTATCACATAGTCTCTGGAGAGGCGATAGCTTGTTTTCAACAGACAACTCCTTTAAGGTCCCCATAGACTAGAAATAGAAAAACCTGCCAGTTTTGGAGACCAGCTGAGCTCCTGATGAGCATGGTGGCCTCCCGGCTCCCAAAGTGAAGGATCAGGAGTGATGAATTAAAGGGAGATAAGCCACTGCTAGAGGTTTCTGGTGACAGCTTACTCTGCTCTCCCCATTGAAAACAGGTGCCAGCCTGCCGGGTCACTCTGACCATGACCACTGGTGCATGGGCAGCTTTAGATTTCAACTAAGAGGATTACTGTAATTATCTATAATGGCCACTTTACACGCGGCAACAGGAAGATAGAAAACAGCAGGTGTCGGAGACAATTGTACCTTTTACCTTCAAAACACCTTGCAGATACCTGAATTACACACAGCCACTTCTAGGTGTTTTGAAGGTAAAAGGTACAATTGTCTCTGACACCTGCCGTTTTCTATCTTCCTGTTGCCGCGTGTAAAGTGGCCATAAAGGGTTATTCCAACATGTAAAGTTACTAACAGTGGTGTAATTTGAAACTTTTGGGTCACGATGCGAAAGCTCCAACGGGGCCCCCAATTAGTGAAAATCTTTAATAGCATTAGTCTTTTTTTATATGACAAAAGGAATTTTGGACCCAGGACCTGGGTGCAATTACAACCCCTGCACCTGTTGTAGTTACACCCCCTGGTTACAGCCTATCCGAATGATGAACCGAAAATCTGTAAGGAGGGTCCGACTGCCAGGACCCCGAGAGATCCTGAGAACTGGGCTGAGAGTGGAGTTAGGGCCTAAGTGGTTATTCTCCTCTCTCTGTGGGACCGGGCGGACAGCCAGGCGGTGTTCTCCGCCATCTCCGGCCGTCTATAGAGAATGTGAATGGGTTCCATAGAATTCCACAATCAGCCGTACACTTATTATCATAAATCATCTCGGATCCTGACACCGCAGACACAGAATAGTCCGGGCAGGGGGTGAGTGACCAGCGCGACCATAATTACTTCATCCTCCGGATCTGAAACGCTATCCATGCACAGCTGAAGTGCGAGTGTTATTACATGACCTGTCAGAAATAGTTATGTGGAGATGAACGGACACCGGTACACTGAATACTGACATAACCCTACACCCCGAGACTAGGAAAGAGTGACCGGTCTCTATAAATACCCACTGACACCCCCAGAGGTTGGGGGTCCATTCTCCATAGAAGTGGTTTTCTCATTTTATTCTAAAAACAACAAAAAAACGTAATAATTGTTCAATGAAACGTTCCAATTTCTCAACATTTGTAAGACCTCTGCTTGCTGGCAGTGAAGGGAAACATTTGCGCTTGCTTTCGGAGAGCAGGTTGCTCTGGCATTTTCTTATTTTAATACAGCTGTAGTTTGTTACAGTGTGTAAGGATGTAGCAGTAGTATTTGCAGAGATTGTAGTCACCCCCAGGCTCAGGAATTACATGTTACACCTATGCAATGTATTAGAGCTATGAGCATGGAGTCTTGTACATTTGCTACAGGGGAATATCTGAACTGATACATTGTAACGAATCTTCAGCTGCTTGAGCAGGTGTCATGCTGGAAAAGGGGGTGTGGGTGTCCGGCTACCATGCATGACAGTGGAGCACAGACCAACGGCTTACGGTGCTCTATGCACAAAGTGAGGAAACACCAGGGGAAGGGGAACAAATACAACATTGGGGCCCTGCTCATAGGGAACAGGGAAGAGGTGATCTCCTGCACTCACCTGCAGCTGTGCCCTGGTCTCCTTACCATCCCTATACAGGCTCTTTAACCAACAGGATACATAGTCCCTTGCCGACCCTGATGTCAGCCCTCAATAGGGAAAAGGCTGGTGGGAGCACCAGGGCCGGCTCCAGGTTTATGTGGGCCCCGGGCGAAAGAGTCTCAGTGGGCCCCCTTTAACCCATACTGGCTATATATTTATATAATATAGAGGCGGCGGACTGTATTATACATCTATAGGTACAACCCCATAAATATAATTCCTCTCGTGCTCTCTCTCTCCAGCACTGTGCACTGTCTCTCCCCTCTCTGTACGCTGTCTCCCCACACCTTTGTGCTGTGTCCACACCTTTGTGCTGTGTCCCCACCTGTACGCTGTCTCCCCACACCTGTACGCTGTCTCCCCACACCTTTGTGCTGTCTCCCCACACCTTTGTGCTGTCTCCCCACACCTTTGTGCTGTCTCCCCACACCTTTGTGATGTGTCCCCACTTGTACGCTGTCTGCCCTGGCAGCCAGGCCCCTCTCTGCCATCACAGTTAACCCCTGCAGCCAGGCCCCTCTTTGCCACCACTGTCAACCCCTGCAGCCAGACCCCTCTCTGCCATCACTGTCAACCCCTGCAGCCAGGCCCCTCTCTGCCATCACTGTCAACCCCTGCAGCCAGGCCCCTCTCTGCCATCACCACCACTTGCAGCCATGCATAGGACACATACGTTCAAGTTCTCACTGCCAATACCTGCGGTCAGCTGCGGAAGCCCCGACAGGCAGGGAGTGTGTGGAGTGTCCGGGGCTGAACTCCTCCTGGCGGCCCCAGTCCAGGGAGAACAAAAGGAAGAAACACTAGAATATGTAACCCTGGCCTGGAGCCTGGACTGATCCCTGCCGGCAGCCATATTCAGACTCTGCACTTCCACTGCCGGGAGAGCGGCATCCCATAACTAGGACAACCCATCCACTCTCCTGCTCATTAGTGACTGTTAAGATGTCACATGACCAGGAGGAGGCGGGGAGGAGCAGAGAAGGGGGGAGGAAGGTGCAGAAGCCGCTTCCCCCGGATTGGATGTGGGTGTTGCTGGGGGAGTGGTGCGGGCACGCCCCTTGGATACCCGACAGCGGCCTTGGCAACGTGACAGGGACTGTCACGGAACTTTGCAGAGAGGGAATGGAAAGGAAAATAATTATTGCAGCATGACTGTAAGATGTGTGTGGGCAGCGGTGGGCCCCTCTGTCAGGTCAGGGCCCCGGCTCTTGCCCGGGTATGCCGGGTGCTGACGCCGGCCCTGGGGAGCACTAGTCCCAACTTCTGCAATAACAACAACAAGAGAGAAGGGGAGACAGACAGGAGGATAACAAAAACAACTTCATACCTGCTGTCACTCTAATAGGCAGCAGACGCTTGGCAATGGTCAGGTTCTCTAGAGAACTTTCTTCACCTCAGGAAGCTTGGCTCGGAATGAGTTCAATTACCAGCAAAGGATGCTGGAACCATGTGATCATATAAAGGGGATGGGAGTGATCACAAAGTACACGTTGACAATGAAGTAGCTAGCTTGCTAGCCACAGAAACTGACATTAACGCCTAAACGGCCAAAGGAAGTTTAATATGACATCTCAATAAAGGAATGAGACACAGGTCCCAAAACTGTTACATGTCTCCAAAGTAAGAGAGATCATTGTGACAGTAGGATCAGATCAGAAAGTTTACATTCACTTAAACCAAGAGTAGATCTTGAAATAGAGAGATTGAACAGTTTCATTTGTTCCTCAATGAACATGCTTTCTTTGCCTTGGAATGACAGCAAGGTTGTGACACAAAATATGAAGCTAGTCCCTACACAAACTAGGATGACAGTCACTATTTACAGGAATGGAGGGAACAGGGCGGTCAAGCAAACTAGGGTCAGTTCCAGGAGAGTTTGCTGTATACCAGGAGTAGACAGAGGCATAGTGCAAGGTCAGGTTTTCCAGGAGATCACAATGAGTATTCAGGGATTAAACAGAGGCATAAACAGGTCATGGTACAGGGGTAAAATACCAGAAGAAAGGAAACAGGTACAGAGAGGAACTATTTTCAGGAAGGAAGTATTTGCCAAAAATGGAGAAGGAATATGGTGGAACAATCATCAACAATCTAAGATTTGCAGACGATGCAAGAATAGCATAAGTGGAATTAAGGACATAATACGGAGTATTAAAATGATAAACTCGACCATGGGACTACTACTCAAAATAAAGAAGACAAAGACATTGACTACTGCCAGGTACAACTGGGACACATTTGAGATGGACGACAACAAACTAGAAGTGGTGAAGGACTTCATCCTACTCAAATCAATGATCACTCAATATGAAGCGACGACACTGGAAGTCAATAGAATAACTATGGGAAAATCAACAATGAAGCCACTGGACAAAGTCTTCACATCAAGTAACATTTCACTGGTGATGAAGACACGGCTCGTACATAGTCTGGACTGTTCTGTAGTAACACATGGAGGTGACACCAGGACGATAAAGAAACAAGACAGAAGAAGGATCAACACCTTCAAAATGTGGAGCTGGAGAAGATGTTATCAATACCATGGACGGCAAGAAGAACAAACATCAATACTGGAACAAATCAAGACCGACATGTCCTTGGATGAAGAATCACCAAGCTATGACTTGTCTACTTTGGACACATCATACGAAGAGAACAATTACTAGAGAAGGACATTATGGTAGGAAGAATAGAAGGTACAAGACAAACAGGAAGACCAGTAACCTGATGGGCTGATACTGTCAAGATGATGGCAGGGAATCCCCTGGTGAACCTATCTAGTCTTGGAGAAGACACTGGTGGACCTATCTAGTCTTGGAGAAGACACTGGTGGACCTATCTAGCCTTGGAGAAGACACTGGTGGACCTTCCTAGCGTTGGAGAAGACCCGGTGAACCTATCTAGGCTTGGAGAAGACACTGGTGAACCTACCTAGCCTTGGAGAAGACACTGGTGGACCTACCTAGCCTTGGAGAAGACACTGGTGGACCTATCTAGGCTTGGAGAAGACACTGGTGGACCTACCTAGCCTTGGAGAAGACACTGGTGAACCTACCTAGCCTTGAAGAAGATACTGGTGGACCTACCTAGCCTTGGAGAAGACACTGGTGGACCTACCTAGCCTTGGAGAAGACACTGGTGGACCTACCTAGCCTTGGAGAAGACACTGGTGGACCTATCTAGCCTTGGAGAAGACACTGGTGGACCTATCTAGCCTTGGAGAAGACACTGGTGAACCTACCTAGCCTTGGAGAAGACACTGGTGAACCTACCTAGCCTTGGAGAAGACACTGGTGAACCTACCTAGCCTTGAAGAAGACCCTGGTGAACCTATCTAGCGTTGGAGAAGACCCTGGTGAACCTATCTAGCGTTGGAGAAGACCCTGGTGAACCTATCTAGGCTGCACAAGATCAATCTTCCTTCAGAGCGTTCATCCATCAAGTCGCCATGGCTTGAGATCGAGCGGAAGGCTGATAAATAATAAAATAATTAATGTTATGATCCCCTCACTGGTCATGACATGTATAATTACTTGGCATTTACTTTGTACCTCTCGCCCCCATGAGGACCGAGGTATCAGGAGAAACAGGAAATAATTAACATAGCTGTGGTCTGCTGGGACAAGAATATCTATTCTATTAATGTCTCATGGCAGCCGGGGTCATTCCTGTCTGCAGGGGACGTGTGACATGGTATCTCCAAGCTCTGTGGAAACTGCGCTCACAGGAGCAGGGATGTTCTTCCTCCACTCGCTGTGTACTAAAACCCAAGATCGGTTCCAGTTATCTAAATGTGGTGATTCTGCTGCACGTGAATATTTTTTAGCAAGTTCTACATAATATACATGAAACAGTAGCAGAACGTTCTGCAGCATGTGAAGTTACACAATATACTACTCTAAGGGAATCTGTCAGCAGGGTTTTGCTATGTAATCTGAGAGCAAAATGATGTAGGGCAGAGACCTTGATTCCAGAGATGTGTCACTTACTGGGCTTCTTGCTGTGCTTTTGATACAAACACTATTTTCTCTGCTGCAGATCTAGCGGAGCTCAGCATGAGGTATAGCCCATTCATTTGGCAAAGTTCTGCATATACTGTACATTAACAGAAAGATGCTAACCAGTGGTGGGGCAGAGTTACAGAGTATTTGACTAGAAGGTACGAGACACCTAGTCCTGTAGTGATAATCTCTTGCTGATAAAACATATATATCACATATCTATCTATATGTGTGTTGGTCTTACTGCCTACCTATCCTACCCCATGTCTGTCTGTCTGTCTATCTACTTTTTTAAATGATAGGTTTGCTTGATATTTTGTAGGAGACCCTAGTTCCAGGGATGTGTCACTTACAGTGCTAACTTTCTATCATTTTCATACAATCACTATTTTCTCTGCTGCAGATATAGCCTTGCTCTGAACACTTAGCTGCCAATCAGTGGTTATACAGGACTATCTGTGTACACTGTACATTAGCAGGAAGCAGTTAATCAGTGATAGGGGCGGGGTTACACAAAGCATTTGACTAGAAGGCATGAGACACCTAGTACTGTAATCATAGTCTCCTGCTGATAAAACACTGATTTTGTAGAAACAGCAAACCCACAGCACAGTGACACATCGCTGGAATCAAAGTTTCAGCCCTTACCTCGCTGCTCTCAGCCTACATAGAAAAAACCTGCTAAGGCTGCCTTCACACTTGCAGATGGATCTGCAGCGTTTTGCAGATGCATCTGCAAGTGTGAGCATGCTGACCGCGGCCCCTATGTTTATAATAGGGCGCACGCGGTGTGAAAGCTCTCATTCACTCCTATATGTGTACTGTCAGCAGGCGTATGCCTGCTGACAGATCACACACTCCCGTCCGCACTGTGGACGCGAGATGTAGCGTCCATGCTGCGGGCGGGAGAGTGTGATCTGTAAGCAGGCATACGCCTGCTGACAGTACACATATAGGAGTGAATGAGAGCTTTCACACCGCGTGCGCCCTATTATAAACATAGGGGCCGCGGTCAGCATGCTCACACTTGCAGATGCATCTGCAAAACGCTGCAGATCCATCTGCAAGTGTGAAGCCAGCCTAACAGATGCCTTTTAATGGGAATTTCTTTTATCTAAGCAGTCCAGCAAATCTAAGGCAGATTACTGTAGATGTCACAATGCCAGATAATCCAGTATTTAAACTTTTCCTATGAAGTACAATACAAAATAATATTGTGCTACCGTGTTAGCAAGAGATACGGTATCGATGTAAATACTTAAGTCCCCCAAAAAATTGAGAAAAGTATTCAAGGTGTCAGAATAACATGATTTAAAGGGAACCTGTCACCAGTTTTTTTGCCATCCCATCTGACCGCAGCATAGTGTAGAGGCAGAGACCCTGATTCCAGCGATGTGTCACTTACTGAGTTTCTTGCTGTCATTTTCATAAAAGTACTGTTTTCTCTGCTTCAGATTTAGCAGTAAATGAGTGTGCTGGACTACTTGAATAGTTCTACAATGATAATCTCCAGATGATTAAACAGTGATTTTATCAAAACTACACTGAGCAGCCCTGTAAGTGACACTTCACTTGAATCAGGGCCTCTGTCCCTATATTATGCTGCTGTCAGATGAGATGGCAAAAACCTGCTGACAGAGTCACTTTAAAATGTATGACCTATCCCAGGATATTGTCACGCACGGGCCAGGGGATGTCCAAGACAGAGGTTGCAAAAGGGATGAAAGGAAGAGGAACACTCTAATGATAGGGAACGGGGGAAGGGACACCTCCTAACACTAACCTGTGTCTATCCCCTAAGCTCCCCTATCATCCCTAAGCGGGTCCTTCCAACCCCCAGCCATAGTCATGTGCCTGGTCCCTGCATGTCCGTCTGCTCATCCTGTCTAGTGCCAAGACCAGTGAGTACACTAGACATCACCACTACTGTATATCACACAGGGGAAGGAGGACAGACAGGGAACAAGGCAAAAGGATTCACACACTTGATTGCTGCAGCCAAATACCAGGACTGCAGATGGCACGGCTGCAACAACAGAACTCCAGCAGCCACAAGAGACTTCCTCCCTCCAAGATGTTCAGAATAGAATTAATCTATTACCGGCATCAGGTGATGGATCATGTGACTTTTTAAAGGGAAGGGGAGTGGTCACAAACCAGCTACAGTGAGATGAACTAACCAGGAGCTACCAGCTAGGAAAATGTCATTAATCCTGCAGGTTCAAAAGAAAGAGATCACATATTTAATGAAGGGAGATTCTCGTGAAAGATATGTTATCAATATCTTAGGGCCCTTTCACATCAGCGTTTTTCGTAATTCGCGGCAGATGCGGTGAAAAAACCGCATCTGCCGCGTTTGCCGCATAACCGTTCCACTTGCGGCGAGGTTGCGGTTTTTCCCATACAAAGTATAGGGGGACTTGCGGCAAATGCGGCAAGTGCGGTTTTGCACTTGCGGCAGGTGCGGCCGCGAAAAAAACCGCACTTGCCGCATCTGCCGCAAGTCCCCCTATACATTGCATAGAAAAAACCGCAACCGCGCCGCAAGTGGAACGGTTATGCGGTAAACGCGGCAGATGTGGTTTTTTCACCGCATCTGCCGCGAATTACGAAAAACGCAGATGTGAAAGCATTAACATCTTTGAAGACTGAACAATCATGATGGAGGGCCAAAGGTTGGGGTATGGGGAAGGTACCAGCTCTGACTGCAGCTGTCATTGCCACACATGATAAAACTGACATTGTCTCATGTCTCTCTTTTAGTGATTTTGACTGAAATTACTTTTATACAACAGAAAACTGCTCAATTAACAATTCCCTAATGTTGTAACTACTCTATAAGTAACACATTGTATTTTGTCTGATACAGGTCTCATCTTTTCTCCTCCAGGTATTTTGAGTTTTATGAAGGTCCTTTGGATTACAACTCATCAAAATGCTTGGAGTTAAGGCAGGACATCATGGATGTGAAAATCCTCTCCATGTGAGTACATGACTGTGTCCATAGGAGATTATAGATGAATTAAACATATGAATAGGGTATTAATGATTATATGTTCAACAGTCACTATTGGTTTGGAGAGGAACCAGCAATGAACTGCTTTTTTTCTACTTACTTTTGCCATAACATAGGGCTATCAATAGCCACCACTAGAGGGAGCTAACTATACATCACCCACTTACTTCAGTACTAGCTGTATAAATCCATGTGTAGTTAGCTCCCCCTAGTGGTGATTGTTGGAAGACAGAATTATACAATGTTACATCAAAAAAACATTAGATCTCTAATTAGGAATTGTAATCCAATGCTGTAGGGGTGACCATTATTTTATTTTGGTATCAAAACTATTTTAATTATCCAAATTGTATTTAATTTTGTAGTAAAGTGTATTTTAAATATCTGATCACTTGCTTGTAAGGCATTGTGCACACGGTGTGTGTGTGTGTTTTTTTTTTTAACAAACCTGCACCAAAATCTGCATGTCTATCCTGATGCCAGAAAAGTCAATGGGAATTCTGCGGTGTTGAGCACATGTTGCTTATTTTTACCTTGCACATTTGATGCAGAAAAAAAAAAATTGTTGGCAAATTGTTTGCAGTGATTTTTACTCATTGCCCTCAATGTAATCATGTAAAGTGCATTGGGGTTCACACTGTGCGTCTTCCGATGTGTATTGCATGCGCTTTAAAAAACAAAAAAAGAAATGCAGGGTTTATTAAATGATTCATTTCTGGCTACCAGAATATATATTTTTTCTGATCTCTCCCTCTTTCTTCTCTTTCAGCCTCTCTCCTCTCACTTCTCTCCTTTTCTCTCCTCTTTCTCTCTCTCTCTCTCTCTCTCTCTCTCTCTCTCTCTCTCTCCTCCTCTCCATCATCTTTTCTCTCTCTCTCTCTCCCCTCACCTCTTTCATTTCTCTCTCCACTTTCCTTTCTCTTCTTCTTTCCTCTTTCTCCTTTCTCTCCTCTCTCTCCTCTCCCCTCTCCATCCTCTCTCATTTTTCCTTCCTCTCCTCTCTATCTTCTCTTCTCCCTCTCCTCTTTCCTCTCTCTTTTCCCTCTCCTCTCTTTTTTCGTCTTGCTCTCTTCTCTCGCTCCCTTTTCTCTCCTTTATCTTCCTCTCTCCTCTTTTCTCTCTCTCCCCAATCTCTCTTCTCTCTCGTTCCTCTGTCCTCTCATTCTCTTATCTTTCTCTTCTCTCTCTCTCTCCCTCTCATCTCTCTCCTCTCTCTTGCTCCCTTCTAACTCCTCTTTCTCTCTCCCCTCTTTCCTCTCTCTCCTCTCTTCTCTCTCTCTCTCCCGCTTCTCTCACTCTATCTCTCCTCTTTCCTCTCTCTCTCTTCCCTCTCTCCTCTCCCTTCTCTTTCCTCTCTTCTCTCTCTCTTTCTATCTCTCCTCTTTCCTCTCTCTCTTCTCTCTTCTCTCTCTCCTTTCTCTCTCGCCCCCTTCTCTCTCTTCTCTCTCTCCTCTCCTCTCTTCTCTCTCTCCCCACTTTCCTCTTTCTCTTCTCTCTTCTCTCATCTCTCTCTCCTCTGTCTTCTCTCTCCTCTTTTCTCTCTCTTCTCCCGCTCCTCTCTTTCCTCTCATTCTATCTCTCCTCTCTTTCTCTTCTCTCTCTCCCCTCACTTCTCCCTCTCCTCTCTCTCTTCTTCTCTCCTCCCGCTTCTCTCTCCTCTCCTCTCCACCTCTCCTCTTTATTCAATTCAATTCAATTCAAATGACTTTATTGGCAGACTAAGTAAATATCAGCATTGCCAAAGCAAATAGTAAAAATAGGGGACGGGAGTGGGGAGTGGGTAGGCATATTGAAGTCCATGATATATCGGGATGCTTTTAGAGGATGGGACATGTCCAGGGTGGGTATATAAGTCCATGGCATATCAGGCTCTTAGTTGGGGAAAGGGAAGTGTTCAGGGTTGGGTGCAGAAGTCCATGACATATCTGACATATATGACATATTTATTCTCTGTCTTCTCTCTCTCCTTTCTCTCTTCTCCCTCCTCTCTTTCTCTCTCCCCTCTTTACTCTTTCTCTTCTCTTCCTCTCATCTCTCTCTCGCTTCTCTATCTCTCTCCTCACTTTCTCTATCCTCTCTATCTCTCCTCTTTCCTCTCCTCTCCTCTCTTCTCGCTCTCTTCTCACGCTTCTCTCTCTCCTCTCACTCTATCTCTCCTCTTTCCTTTCTCTCTGTTCTCTCTCTCCTCTCTTTCTCCCTCTCCTCTCTTCTCTCTCTCCTCTCTCTCTCCTCTCCTTTCTAACTTCTCCTCTCCTCTCCTCTCTCTCCTCTCTCTCCTCCTTTCTCTCCCCTCTCTCTCTCTCTCTTTCCTCTTTCTCTTCTCTCTCCTCTCATCTCTCTCTCTTCTCCCGCTTGTCTATCTCTCTCTATCTCTCCTCTTTCCTCTTTCTCTCTCTTCTCCGCTTCTCTCTCCCTCCTCTCACTCTATCTTGCTTCTTTCCTCTCTCTCTCTCTCTCCCTCTCTCTCTCTCTCCTTTCTAACTTTTCCTCTCCTCTCTCTCCTCTCCTTGCTCCTTCTCTCTCCTCTCTTTCCTCTTTCTCTTCTCTTTCCTCTCATTTCTCTCTTCTCCCACTTCTCTATCTCTCTCCTCTCTCTTTCTATCTTCTCTCTTTCTCTCTCTCCTCTCTTCTCTCTTCCCTTCTTCTCTCTCCTTCCTCTCTATCTCTCCTTCCTTCCTCTCTCTCCTCTCTTCTCCTCTCTCTTCTCCTCCTTCTCTCTCTTCTCTCTCTCCTCCTGCTTCTCTCTCCTCTTCTCTCTCTATCTTCCCCTCTCTCTCCTCTCTCTCCTTCTACTTTTCCTCTCCTCTCTCACTCCTTCTCTCTCCTCTCTTTCTCTTCTCTCTCCTTTCATCTCTCTCTCTCCTCCTCTTCTCTCTCTCTCTCTCCTCTCTCTTCTTCTATCTCTCCTCTTTCCTCTTTCTCTCTCTTTCCCTCTCTCTTCTCCTTTCTCTCTCCTCTCTCTTCTCCTCTTCTCTTCTCTCTCCTCTCTCTCTCCTCTCTTTCTTCTCTCCTCTTTCCTCTCTCTCTCCTTCTCTCTCTCCTCTCTCTTCTCTCCCTTCTCTCTCTCTCCTCTCACTCCATCTCTCCTCTTTCCTCTCTCTTCTCTCCTCTCCTCTCTTCTCTCTCCTCCCTTCTCTCTCTCTCCTCTCTTCCTCCTCTTTCTCTCTCCCCTCTCTTCTCTCTCTTCTCTCTCTCTCTCACTCTCTCTCCTCTTCTCTCTTCTCTCTCTCTCTTTCCTCTCCTCTCTTCTCCCTACTCCCTTCTCTCTCTCCTCTCTCTCTCTCTTTCCTCTCTCTTCTCTCTCTCTTCTCCTCTTCTTCTCCTCTCTCTTCTCTCTTCTCTCTCTCTCTCTCTCTCCCTCTCCTCTCCTCTCTCCTCTCCTCTCTCCTCCTCTTTTCCTCTTCATTCTCATATTCACAATCTCATGTCCAGACGCTCCAAAATCCCTCATCGACCTCCATAATGTGTAAAAATGTATTGCAGATTTTGCACATTAGTCTATCTGAGATGCTGAAAATGTCTGCTCCAGATCTGCAGTGTGGGCACGTAGACTAATACAGTAGCTACATTTAATGTATTAAGGGGGACGGAGACAAATTGGAAGATGTGCCCCTGCCTGAATTAGACATATAGCATTTGCAGCAGCACAGAGCATTTCAGAGACTTGTGCTTATAAGGCAAGAACTTTGTCCACCCATAGGCCAGGTTCACACATTCAAATCCGTTTTTAAGCCCTTAGTAAAATAGATCCGTTTTTCTAAGGGTGCCAATAGTGTCCTCTGAGGTCCTGGAGTTTTTTGGCAAATTTTGGGATGAAAAATGCATATGCATTAACGCATGTGCCTATATGTGCCATGCGTTAACGCATGCCTTTCCCATAGGGCCCAATTTTACAAAAACGCATACACATGCGTTTACGCATTTGTGTTTTGGGACTTTGAAAAAATAATGTCCAAAATGTTCCGAAAAATGGATTTAAGGCAAAAACGGATGGTATGTGTGAACGTGGCCATACTGTGAGATTAGTGAAGGTACCCTATGTCCTGCGTTGAGTTCTTTACCATTATCAAGTATTTCAAATTGCAGGATACGCTGTAGCAAACCCTCAGTTGTGAGACATCTGCAAAGGTTTCCAGCCTCTAATTAGAAAATACAAAAAAATGAGACATTGTGAAAAACCATCTGCAATGGGTTAAAAAAATGCCTTGTAGAGCAGTAGATGTATTTTTGCCTGATGTGATGCATTAAGGTCTTTATATAGGATCCTGAGCTTGCAGATTACAGGCAGAATGCTGTAAAACCATTGATTTTACCAATAGTATCTGGGCTGGCGGAGAATCTCCAGCCACTTATCCCACTTAGTGTTACAGCTGACTCATCTCTACTCCTTAGGAAGTTTACACATGTATAATTAAAGAATACCAGGTCTTTTTTTTCCATTTCCCGTGGACAAGTCATATTTAACCTTAAAGGGAATCTGTCAGCGATTTTTTGCTATGTATTCTGAGAACAGCATGCTGCAAGGTTTAAAAACAAAAGCAACTGTGCCTCTCTTATCAGGGTCCATGCAATTGTTTACTTAAACTAATGGCTTTATTACCCTGGGATTAACATTGCAGGACTAGAAAGTCAGCTGCAAGGCAGTCCAGCACGCCCCTGCTGTGATTGCCACCTTACAGTCAATGCACAATCTCAATAGGGCCTAGTGGGGTGGGGGCAGCTCTCCCACCTCTGCTGTGTTCCTGAAACTAAATGCTTTATTGTGTCATAAAGGCGGCAGCCAGTAAGCTATGTGATAAATTGTTGGATTGAGGGATTGAGGGTTTCTTTGTCTACATTGTCTACATGTTACTGTCAGATGAGGCAGCAAAAACCCGCTGACAGATTACCTTTTAACTGAATGTTCAGTCTTATAAATAGGTTTCAGATATCATGCTGATTAATTTCGTAATATATTCTTGCAGCAATTGGAGCCCTAATTATCTTCTTACCAGCTCCTATTGTCATTCAACCATCTGATGTCATGATCTCATCTAAAGCCTAAATGGATAATTTGCAAATCACTCAATATAAAAATTATTTGTCTCCCCTCCTCCCAGTTAAAAGTCATGCGATCCTTCAGGTGATATAGAGGCGACTCGCCCCGGGCGGGGACCGCGGAGTACTCTGAGGGGTCCCTCTCGATGTCGTCGGGGCTGCGGGATGTCATGGTGACGTGACCTGGTCCGTGATCCCCTCGCCGGGCTATCAGTAAAAAAGGGGAAATTGAAAAAATGGATAAAAGAAAAATAAAAAATAAAAAAAGAGTTTGTGTCGTGACGCCACCCGTGGGAGGCAGTCGCTATAGCCGCTGCTGTAGTCGGGACCTCTGGGTATGATGGGAGTAGCAGCTGTGATGGTTTAGCTCTCCATGGGAAGAGCAGGTTCCCAAGGCAACCGAATAGTCTATGGAGGTGATGTGGGGAATGGGAAGCCAGCAGGGCTGAGTTGGCTGCTGGCAGGGATCAGAGACACTCTCAGGCAGGCTCCTGTTGCCGACTCAGCGATTCAGTCTACCTCTCCTCAGGCGCAAAAATAACAGTCTCACACAGTGCTGAGCTTCAACCCAGTTTACTTGGCTTTTCTTGGCAGGTGTTCAAGTTACAAGACAGTAAAGTGGCGGCTCCAGTAGTCTCTTAGCAGCCAGGATGGCTCGTCCAGGTCACCCCCTTTTGTGTTCCTTTCCATGGGCCTCTCTTCCTCACACTTCCACACTCAAAGCTACGATCCTGCGGCCACGGGTCTTTGTTGGGCGACCTACCTAGTCCCCTGGTCCTAGTACGGCGGCCTTCTCTTCACTGCGCTAGGGTTGGGTCACGGGACACAAAGACCCCGCAAGTGGCCGGTTTTGTGGTTGGAGTGTGGAGCGTCCTGGCCACCTCAAAGCCGGCAACCTGGTTCCTGCCCCGTCTTTCAGCTTCCAGCTAATTCGGGCACACCGGTGGATTGCTCACTACCCGTGCCTCTGGGACTCCTTTTGTCTCTCTGTGGTCTGTAGCCTAAGACCCTGAACAGTCTAAGGATGGTACAGGCCGCCGGGTCCGTGTCCTTTCAGGCTCGTGTAATGATGATGCTCTCTCCTTTCCGTCTGACTGAACTGAACTGTTGCTCCTCTCCTACTCAACTGTCTGAACTGACTAACTTCCTGTGGTGTTTCCTGATTTTGTATCCTCCCCTGACAGTTTCCCGTCCTAACTTCACCACCCTCCACTTGTCTCCTCCCTCCGTCCCGTTGCCGGGCATAGAGTCCCTAGTCTTGGGATCGGAATGTGTTGGGTGTGTGTGTGGGTGACTGGACTTACCGATCCCGGTTGCTGCAACTTCTAGTGGCAACCAGACCGCAGGGGCGCCACAGAGGCATAGCAGAGAGGTGGATGTATATGACTCACCGTGGCCGGGTCGACACGTTGGAGGCGTTTCATCTTCCTCCTTGTCACGGGAACCGCGCCTGCGGCTGTGGAAGCCCGGTGGTCCAGATCAATAAAGCCGTCGTTGGTTGAACAGTTAAGGGGTTAATTGTTTCGTTACGCCACCTATGAGTATTCCGGTGATATCCACCGGCGCTGCTTAGGCCTCCGGGGGATGGAGTGCAGCAAGATGGAACGCTCCCCACAGGCTGAGCGGTGATCCCCGGAGCCGGGCGCTGCATAAGATGTTCTGAGGTAGTTGCGGTTACCTTAGTGTGCGGAGAGATACAGTTCATAAGAGGGTACGGACACTGAAAGTCTCTGTAACGGGTTCTTTACCGTAAACCAGCAGGTAGTACATGGTATACAGTTACGGGTAACTGACAGGGTGGACTCAGCAATGACCAGTGTTTCTCAGAGCTCCGCGGTGTTCCTTCATTCTAACTAACTTGTGTTGCCGTGGTCGCCTTGGAATGCCAGATCGGGTACAAGGAGGCTGCTTCAATTGCCCTACCGGGGAATTCTGGCCGGATTTGTGGGGAGCCTTGGGTCCTTTTAGTGGGTTACTCCGCTGGCTAGACGACTTGTTGTAAGCGGCGGTGGTGGGGTGCTCCTGTAAAGCGGTCTCTCCACTCCTGGTTCGCATAGCAGTGCTGAACAACTACTAGCTTCGGTACCAGTAAACCGGCTGTAGATGGGCACGGGATGTTTTTGAGCCCGCATGTAGATGCCCGTAGATCAGTTGTTAAGGCATCGGAGTAATGGCGCCCAACCGGGGGTGATAGCCAGGGGGCTGCACGGGACTGTGCAGGCCCCCTCTCCTAGGTTGCAGAGCTTGTTATTTTTGCTCCCTTCTCCTACGTTGTTGCAGAGAGTTCTGTACTAAACTTTTCCACTACACACTACCACTACACTCCGCCCACCAGGACCTTATTGGCCCTCTATGCTGATGTGCATGTAGGGTATAGAGCTCTGAGTTTTAACTGTGTGACTGCTGAGTCAGAGAATATTGCTGCTGCTGTTTTGGCTGCAATACCTCCTGTGACGCACTCGTTGCGGGGCGCCACATATAGTTAAAACCAAATGAATACTGGTAGGAACATTGCATAATAGGAAGTGAGGGAAGTGATGTTCCAGCATCTATTGTGCTGGTAGGATCCTGATATAAAGAACCAATTTAAAGCTTATAAATTGAATGAGTCAGTCACAGAACTTTCTGCAGATATTGTGAATTTACCCAATATGCTATTTATAATATTCCCCCTTATCCACGTAAACCTAAGAATTCAACATTTACAGTTCCCAAATTATGTATGACATTTGTCAGACAAACAAGTGTTTAAAGTTTAAAGGGAATCTGTCAGTAGGTTTGTGTTATGTAATTTGAGGACTGTATGCTGTAAGGGTTAACACAAAGAATTCAGCTATACATCTCTTCTCACAGTGGGTTATTTACCTGCAATGTCTGTTTTAGCACCAGTAGTTTATCATTGCTGTGACTAGCTGGCGGGCAGGCACTTGTCTGGAATGCCCCTGTTGTTATTAGCAGCTTCTCACTGGCTATAGACATTGTGCATACAGAGCCTGGTGTGAGCAGGGGTAGCTCTCTGTCTATAGACATTGTACATACAGAGCCTGGTGTGGGTGAAGTGAGCTCTCTGTCTATAGACATTGTATATAGAGAGCCTGGTGTGAGCGGGGGCACCTCTCTGTCTATAGACATTGTACATACAGAGCCTGGTGTGGGCAGGGACATCTCTCTGTCATTAGACATTGTACATACAGAGCCTAGTGTGGGTGGGGGCAGCTCACTGTCTATAGACATTGTCTATACAGAGCCTGGTGTGGCTGAGGGTAGCTCTTTGTCTATAGACATTGTACATACAGAGCTTGGTGTGGGCAGGGACATTTCACTGTCATTAGACAATGTACATACAGAGCCTGGTGTGGGGCAGCTCGCCTGGAGTGGGCGGGGACCGCACTGTCTGTAGATATTGAATGTAGAAAGCCTGGTGTGGGCAGGGGCAGTTCACTGTCTATAGACATTGTATATAAAGAGCCTGGTGTGGGCAGGGGTAGCTCTCTGTCTAAAGACATTGTATGTAGAGAGCCTGGTGTAGACAGGGGCAATTCACTGTCTATAAACATTGTACATACAGAGCCTAGTGTGGGCGGGGCAGTTTACTGTCTAAAGACATTGTATTTACAGAGCCTGGTGTGGGCGGGGGCAGCTCTCTGTCTATAGACATTGTACTTACAGAGGCTCGTGTGGGTGGGGGCAGTTCTCTGTCTATATCCATTGTACGTAGAGAGCCCGGTGTGGGCAGGGGCAGATCACTGTCTATAGACATTGTACATACAGAGCCTGGTGTGGGCAGGGGCAGCTCACTGTCTATAGACATTGTACACACAGAGCCTGGTATGGGTGGGGGCAGCTCTCTGTCTATAGACATTGTATATTCAGAGTCTGGTGTGGGCGGAGTCACCTTTCTCAGCTATGCTGCATTGTTAAATCTAAAAACTCGGGGTCAGAACCGATACACCCAGCAATCTAAGTGATACATCATTGGATTCAGGGTCTCTTTGCCTACATCATGCTGCTCTCAGATGAGGTAGCAAAAACCTGATGACAGATTCCTTTTAAAGGCTTAGTACTGTGCAGAGACAGCCCCTTTCAAAATGCAGCTGCTTGATCAATCAGCGGATCTGGTAAGCAGTTGATTTTGTCAGGAAAAGATATACCTTGCCAGGCATTTTTTTTCTCAGTTGCTCCTACTGGGGAAAAATAGTTCCAATCGGTGTTTTAAGGAAGTGCCAACACTTATAGTGCTGGCAGACTGCTGATAAAAGAACCACCAACTCATAAAGAGTAATTAGCAAGTTACACAGCATGAAGACAATTCCTGGACCCATTAGACTGGTGCAGCAGAAGCAGATTACACTTAAGAACTTGCTGTATACTACTATTACATTAAACTCTATGAGAAAACAGTATGCAGAAAGTGCCTTGGCTCCCCCTAGTGGTGGCTATAAATTAATTAACTCTGCCTAAACAGGGGATTTGGAGCTCTGTAGAAAAAAATAATCCAGAGTTTTTTTTTACTGTATTATAAAAGGGTCAGGACAGTGAATGAGTTGGTAAGAATGGGTCTCCTGTGATGACCCAGAAAAAGGTACAGATCGGTTGTCACTCCCCCACGCCCAACTTCTTATAGGCTTTGACAGGGATGGAGGAAAAATGTCTTATATAGTGATCTATTATATTTCAGCTTCATTTACAATGGTGATACTCACAATGGTATATTAGTATCATAGAATGATAGAGTTGGAAGGGACCTCCTGGGTCATCTGGTCCAACCTCCTGCTCCAAGCAGGATTCACTAAATCACCCCAGAGAGATGTCTGTCCAGCCTCTGTGTGAACACTTCTATTGAAGGAGAACTCATCACCTCTCTTGGATGCCTGTTCCACTCATTAATCACCCTCACTGTCAAAAAGTTTTTCTAATATCTAATCTGTGTCTGCTCCCATTCAGTTTTATTCCATTGCTTCTAGTCTTTCCTTGTGCAAATGAGAATAAAGCTGATCCCTCTACAGTGTGACAGCCCTTGAGATATTTGTAGACAGCTATTAAGTCTCCTCTCAGTCCTCTCTTTTGCAAGTTAAACACTCCCAAATCTTATAACAGTTCCTCATAGGACATGGTTTGCAGACCGGTCACCATTCTGGTCGCTCTTCTCTGAACTTACTTCAGTTTGTTGATGTCTTTTCTAAAATGTTGAGCCCAGAACTGGACACAGTATCCAAATGAGGTCTGATCATAGAGGAGTAGAGGGGGATAAAGACTTCACGTGATCTAGACTGTATGCTTCTGTTAATACATACCAGGACTGTGTTTGTCTTTTCTTCTGCTGCATCGCATTGTTGACTCATGTTTAGTCTGTGATCTATTAGTTTACTCTTCTTTTTCATACATGCTGTTGCTTAGTTCTGCTCCTCCCATTCTGTAGATGTACATTAGTGCAGTCTATATAAAAATAATTATATTAATTCCCGTTGTTCATTTTCTTTTCTCCAGGGTAAAGGAAGCAGAGCTGTTTGAGCGTTGGAAAAGTCTTCAGATCTGCAAGTGGGAGATGAATATGACAGAAGCCACTAATTTTAAGTAGGTGACCCCCAAGAGAGTGGGAATTGGGCTGTCAATGTCTAATAGGATTACCCGTCTGATAAGACCCAATATGCTGAACGTCTACATAAGGAGAAACGTTAGTTCCTTGATGCACGCCAAAGGCTTCTTCCTCACTTGCTCTACCAGATATGCCACGTTTTCCTCTAAAATTGGCAAGTTTTCTTAGGACTGCTCAAGCTGGTTAAAGGGAATCTGTCACCAGGTTTTTTCCACCTAATCTGAGAGTAGCATAATGTAGGGCCAGAGATCCTGATTCCAGTGATGGGTCACTTACTGGGCTGCTCAGTGAAGTTTTGATAAAATCACAATTTAAGCAGCTGGGGATTATCATTAGAGGACTACTTGGCCTCCATATTTATGAACTGCTCAATCTGCAGCAGAGAAAACAGTAGTTTTATCAAAATGACAGCAAGCAGCTCAGTCAGTGACACATCGCTGGAATCAGGATCTCTTTCTCTACATTCTTCTGCTCTCAAATAGGAAGGCAAAAACCTGGTGACAGATTCCCTTGAATGCAAACTTAGCCTCTGTAATGTCATAGTGACCTCATCCTGTATGCCTATGGGTGATCGGATGGTAGCGCTTTATCCCTGCTCTGCTGTCACACACTATCTGTAATGATTATTCAGGCATTTTTGGCATTTTTTCTTATCTGTATTGCTAAACTGAGAGCAGTGACTTCCTATCACTATCCAGATTAAACACAAAGTGGCAGCTGCATTCCCTGCCTCTGATTTTATACTGGCTGTGATTGGCTGTGCTTGACTTGTGATGTAGAAACTGTAAGGGCCACGTCACACACACAGATAATTGTGCAGATATTGTTCGCAGATCTCTGGTTGCAGTAAAATCATGGACAGATTGTTCCATTTTGTGGCCGTATATAAATGAACAATGTGCCCATGATTTCACTGCAACCAGAGATCTGCCAACAATATATGCACAATTATCTGTGTGTGTGACGTGGCCCTATGGCATTATGGGGAAGCTCCACCTGAGGTCACGTGAGCCTTCTGTGACTCATATTTTGGTTAAGCTTTGTGTGAAAAGGTAGAGGGTATTTTTGGGTGATTTATGAAAAAAAATGTCCTGTGCATTTTTGGAATTGTTCCAATTTGCCGAGATTCCTGAGTAATAAAATTCCTCACAATTTTAATACGTATCAAATCAGCTCACTCATCTCTAGTGGTGAAAACCTATAGGTGGAACTAGAGAGCCAGCTTTGTTTTTTTAGGAGGAGAGCTCATTTACATACCCTTTTTCCCATGGAGCATTGCCTGGTCTGTAAGCCAGAAGCCAGGCTCTACATAGAGAAGCATTACCACTCTAGAGCTGTATATAGTGATGGATCCAGTTGTACCCCAAGACACAAGGGACTTTTATTTTGCCTATGACTGGCAAGAAAATCACTCACTGGAGTCCCCATACAAATAAAGGAGGGCCTTTAACCCTTTCATTGCTTACCGGGTACAACGCCATTCATATAGTAGCGGCCCTGCATGGTACTGCAGCTCAGTATCATTTGGTTGAATAGGACTGGGCAACTGTCACCTGCAGTACCAGGCACAACCACAACTGTATGTGTGGCACTGTTTCGGGGTGAATAATAAAAGGGAAGCACCACTACTGATTGGCAGAGTCGGACCTTCACCAATCAAATATTTATAGCCTATCTTAGGGAGCCAAAAGTAGTAAAGTCCTTAGGGTATCGTCTTCCCATACTCTATTCCTATAAGGTTGTTGGAATGACCTACAAAGCTGAACAGTATCTAGGGACACTATTTTGCCATTATTGCTTCTAAATTCTCCATTGAATTATAGTTAGCTCTGGAAATATTTGGACAGTGACACAAATGGCATTTTAGCTGTTTATAAAAACATATTCAAGACACAGTTATATAATCAATATGGGGTTACAGTGAAGACACTCAGATTTAATTTGAGGGTATTCACATCCTAATTGGAGTAAATTTAGGAACTACAGCTCTTTAATATGTACCTGCCTTTATTCAAGGGACCAAAACTAATTGGACTATTATCTCATAATTATCTCATGTTTAATGGCCTACTCCCTTGTAATCCATCATCAATTAAGCAGATAAAAGGTCTGGAGCTGATTCCAGGTTTGGCATTTGCATTTTGGAAGTTGTTGCTGTGAACCCACAACATGCGGTCAAAGGAGCTTTCAATGGAAGAGAAGCAGACCATCATTTGGCTGAAAAAAAGAAGAAATCCATCAGAGAGCTAATAAAAATGTTAAAAAGGGGACGGTGACCCAAAACATGCCGCAAAATCAAAGTAGTGGAATATTGTGCGATGGCGGAGTCCTCACCATATCTCGGCCCGATCATTTCACATGATTATGACAAGACAAAAGGCAGAAAGACCGACAAATAAGCAACAGCTAAAGTCAATGCAGTAAAGGCGGCAATGCCTCACAAAGGAGGAGACCAGTGATGGTGACGTCCATGGCCGAAAGACTTCAGGCCGTCATTGCCTGCAAAGGATTCTCTACAAAGTATTAAAAATGAACATTTATTTTATGGCAAAGTAAATTTGTCCAATTACTTGTGAGCCCTCGACATGAGGCGGCTTTGTAGAAAAATGGCTGCAATTCCTAAACGTTTCACATGATATTTTTGTTCAACCCCTTTATTTAATCTTGAAAGTCTCCACTGCAATTGCATCTCAGTTTTTTCATTTGACATAACAAATAGTGACCT
Source organism: Allobates femoralis (assembly GCA_033576535.1). Lineage (NCBI taxonomy): Eukaryota > Metazoa > Chordata > Amphibia > Anura > Aromobatidae > Allobates > Allobates femoralis. The sequence continues at coordinate 828,109,513 of JARQOC010000003.1, read as the reverse complement.
GCAGAGCTGAAATCACGAAGATTCGGTCACTTTCCAAATAATTTTACACCTAACCATATAGCCTGGAATTACAGGGTTTTTAACACCTATGCAGGTTCAGGGCTCACAACCCTAAGCAGTCCCTGCTTGATAAAGACCCATTCAGGGTGGAAACGTCGCTGTATATGGCAGAATACACTAAGGCTTTGGTGACCTTCTTTATTGCATATGGGCGCTGTTTGGATGTTCTTTCTTCTATGTGTTTTTATGCTCCAGGTGGATCCCCTGACAAAACGATGTGTGCACCTCTGGGATTGTTCACCTGATTTCATCCTGAAACGGTGCCGCGAATCATGTCTTTTATCTTACAGGTCCTTTACAGCACAAAAAGAAACAAATGCATTGGGTTACACCTCCTGTCTTGGCTATGATGGTCCACAATGTGCTATTTACCCCTGCTTCCCCCTTGGTGACCTTCTTGTGTTTTATACATTTGTAGATCCCAGCTCTCCAGATGTTGCAATGCTCCATCATTCCTTTTCACCACCCAGAAGAACACACCGCTAGGGACAAAGCTCAGATATGAAGTGGACACGAGCGGTATATTTCCAATCAGCCATGAGATCTTCAAGATATTCCCCAAGGTACTAACACCACTGGACTTAAGGTACCGTCACACGCGGCAATATTGTTAGCAATTTCACTGGCAACTTACTGGTTGCAGTGAAATCATGGACACATTGTTCTATTTGTACACGGCCACAAAATAGAACAATCTGTCCATGATTTCACTGCAACCAGCAAATTGCCAGTGGAATTGCTAGCAAATTTGCCGCGTGTGACGGTACCTTTAGTGTAGACTGTAAAACACTATACAATTCTTATATATAAATAAATAAGTAAAGAGACATCACAGAAGAAAATGCAAAGTGGTGAATATTTTTATGTTGGAGTCACTGTGTACGTTCATTACATTATTTATCTTCTACTGATCCTAAGTTATATCATATATTATACTCCAGAGCTGCACTCACTATTCTGCTGTGCAGTCACTGTGTACATACATTACATTACTGATCCTGAGTTACATCCTGTATTATACTCCAGAGCTGCACTCACTATTCTGCTGGTGCAGTCACTGTGTACATACATTACATTACTGATCCTGAGTTACCTCCTGTATTATACTCCAGAGCTGCACTCACTATTCTGCTGGTGCAGTCACTGTGTACATACATTACATTACTGATCCTGAGTTACCTCCTGATTATACTCCAGAGCTGCACTCACTATTCTGCTGGTGCAGTCACTGTGTACATACATTACATTACTGATCCTGTACTGATTCTGAGTTATATACCTGTATTATTCTCCAGAGCTGCACTCACTATTCTGCTGGTGAGTCACTGTGTACATTCATACATTCAGGCATTACTGAACTGGCAGGGCCCCATAGCAACTTTTGAACGGCCCTCCAAGACACGCCCAATGACACCCTTCAAGACAACCCCTTACGGCCCTGCGTATATACAGCAGCCACCAGTGTGTAATACACAGCTCCAGTGTATAACGTCCATGATATACACAGCTCCCCTGTATATACGCCCAGCAGTATTACAGCAGCCCATGGTATACAGCAGCCTCCCCTGTGTATATACAGGCTCCAGCAGTTTACAGCGGCCTCCCAGTGGTAATACAGGGCCCAGCATATACAAAGCCCTAGTGAACAGAGCCTCCCCAGGGGAATTCAAGGACCCCACTATTAAAAGCAGCCTCCCCAGTGGTAATACAGGCCCCAGCAGTATATACAGCAGCCCCAGTGGTATACAGCAGCCTCCCCAGTGGTATATACAGGCCCCAGCAGTATTGCAGCAACATCCCAGTGGTATATACAGGCCCCAGCAGTATATACAGCAGCCCCAGTGGTATACAGCAGCCTCCCCAGTGGTATATACAGGCCCCAGCATATTACAGCAGCTCCAGTGTATATACAGGCCCCACAGTATATCAGCCCTGATACAGCGCCTCCCAGTGTATATACAGCAGCCCAGTGGTATATACGGCCCCAGTGGTATATACAAGCCCCACCCAGTGGTGGTATATACAGGCCCCAGTGGTGTATATACAGGCCCCAGTGGTGGTATACACAGGCCCCAGTGGTGGTATATACAGGCCCCAGTGGTGGTATACACAGGCCCCAGTGGTGGTATATACAGCCCAGTGGTGGTACACGCCCAGTGGTGGTATATACAGGCCCCAGTGGTGGTATATACAGGCCCCAGTGGTGGTATAACAGGCCCCAGTGGTGGTATATACAGGCCCCAGTGGTGGTATACACAGGCCCCAGTGGTGGTATACACAGGCCCCAGTGGTGGTATACACAGGCCCCAGTGGTGGTATATACAGGCCCCAGTGGTGGTATACACAGGCCCCAGTGGTGGTATACAGGGCCTTCCCCCTTGCTGCATGCACACCTCTAAAGGAATACATCATTATACTTACTTATCCCTGCCGCTGTCGCTGTCGCCGCTCTGACACCGCGCTCCTCCGGGTCTTCATGCTTCCTCCTCTGGCGCACAGGCAATGACATCATTGCCTGCGCCCGCCAGTCACAACCAGGAAGAAGCATGAAGACCCGGAGGTGCGCGGTGCAGAGCGGCGACAGCGGCAGGGATAAGTAATCGCAGCCAGGGCCGGACTGGGACTAAAAAGCAGCCCTGGAAAACAAGCCACACCAGCCCACACACTATATAACCCATCAGCCCCAATCGGTAAATGTTGCTTTTACGTTGTCATGGACCTTACCACTTTCATAAAGAGTTATTTGAAGAGCCACATGTTAATGGTGCAGCAAAAGGAATAATCAACCACAGCTCCATTTACATGGTGCTCTTCAAAGCTCCATTTCTCAGGATTTGGGGTTGCAGTGGTCAGCCACATAGACACACAGCCAGCCACACACACAGCCTCAGACAGCCACACAAAGACATCCAGCCAGCCACACACAGCCACAGCCAGCCACACACAGATGCACAGCCAGCCACACAGACACACAGACACACACAGTCAGCCACACACATACATCCATAGCCATAAACAGCCATACACACAGCCAAAACCAGCCACACACACAGTCACAGCCAGCCACAGACACAGACAGCCACACACAAACAGCCATCCACATAGACAGCCACACAGCCACAGAGAGCTGCACAAACAGCCAGCCACATAGACAGCCACAGCCAGCCACACACAAACACACTGCAAACCACACACAGCCAGCCAGGCACACAGACACAGCCAGCCACCACAGCTAATCAGCCACACACACAGAGCCACAGCCAGCCACACAAACAGCAACAACCAGCCACATAAACAGCTGCAAAACCCCAGCCACGTAGCCTCAGCCACACACAGATATATAGTCAGCCACGCCCCCCAGCCACACACAGATATACAGTCAGCCAGCCACAGCCATGCAGCCCCAGCCACAGCCCCAGACACACAGTCAGCCACACACAGCCATCCACGCAGCCCCAGCCACACACAGACAAGTGTCTCAGATGATAGTGAAAATGCCTTAGATGATAGAGAAAGTGCCTCAGATGACAGTGAAAGTGCCTCAGATGACAGTGAAAGTGCTCAGATAACAGTGAAAGTGCCTCATGATAGAGAAGTGCTCAGATGATGAAAAGTGCTAATGACAGTAAGTCCTCAGATGATAGAGAAAGTGCCTCTGACTAACAGTGAAAGTGCCTCAGAATCTGAGGCACATTCACTATCATCTGAGGCACATTCACTATCACTATCATCTGAGGCACTTTCCTATCATCTGAGGCACTTTCTCTATCATCTGAGGCACATTCCCTATCATCTGAGGCACATTCACTATCATCTGAGGCCTAGTATAGTGATGTGCTCAGATGAAGTGAATGTGCCTCAGATGATAGGGAATGTGCCTCAGATGTTAGAGACAGTGCCTCAGATGATAGAAAAAGTGCCTCAGAATCTGAGGCACATTCACTGTCACCTGAAGCATTTGCACCATCATTTGAGGCTTAGATGACATTAGTGAAAGTGCCTCAGACAGTGAAATGCCTTGCCTTGTGCCTCCCTCGGCTTGCTGTCCCGCACTGGCAGCTGACAGGTCACAGGAGTCTGGAGGAGCGAGAAGGAGACTGTCCGCTGCCGGCCCGGCCGCCACTGCCTTGTTCAGGTCAGCTCCCTCCAATGATCCACCTTCTAATGGCCAGCGTTGTTGTGGCATTTCCACACCCACAAAGAACGTGCTGTCGCTGTCACGTCACACAGCACAGCACTGAAGTATATTGCGTTGTCCGCCCTAAGCCGCCAATTGGTGTGCGTCTGTGCGACTTCACAGTGCGACACTGTGACTGGCTCACTCTCCCTATTATGACGTATAACACCGGCGGGCAGCGTGGCGGCATTGCCGGCAACTTGGCGGCCGGCCACGCTTCCCGGACCCCGCTATGCTGGCGGGCGGCGGCGGCTGCAAAATCATTTAAAAACAGCCAGACCAGCTGCTGCGGTAGGAGCGGGCGGCCCCCGCACCCCGCCACCGGCCGGCCCATAGGGAGAAGTCCCGGTCCTCCCGCCTGTCAGTCCGGGCCTGATCGCAGCTGACCGGATAGCAGCGTAGCGGCACTGGGTCTGGGCCCCCCACAAGCGCCGGGCTCCAAAGCGACCGCTACGTCTGCTATGCCGGTAGTTACGCCCCTGATTACATTACTGATCCTGAGTTACGTCCTGTATTATACTCTAGAGCTGCACTCACTACTCTGCTGGTGCAGTCACTGGGTACATACATTACATTACTGATCCTGTACTGATTCTGAGTTATATCCTGTATTATACTTCAGAACTGCACTCACTATTCTGTTGGTGCAGTCACTGTATACATACATACATTACATTACTGATCCTGTACTGATCCTGAGTTACCTCCTGTATTATACTCCAGAGCTGCACTCACTATTCTGCTGGTGCAGTCACTGTGTACATACATTACTGATCCTGAGTTACCTCCTGTATTATACTCCAGAGCTGCACTCACTATTCTGCTGGTGCAGTCACTGTGTACATACATTACATTACTGATCCTGAGTTACCTCCTGTATTATACTCCAGAGCTGTACTCACTATTCTGCTGGTGGAGTCACTGTGTACATACATTACATTACTGATCCTGTACTGATCCTGAGATCCAGAGTTGCACTCCCTGATCTTTTCAGTAGTAGCATATTCCCTCCAATAGGTTTTGTATACAGCAAACCAACAAATAGTTACATTGTTTCCTATAACGTGTTTTCAGTGTTTTTATCCTTTCCCAGGACATGCCTTATTATCGATCACAGTTCAAGAAATGTGCTGTGATCGGGAATGGAGGAATCTTGAAGAACAGCAAATGTGGAAAAGAAATAGACAATGCTGACTTTGTCTTCAGGTAAATCATATAGTAATGTCCTAATTCTCCCCTGTGTATATTGGTGGCTGTACAGACACATACAACAGGGGAAGAGTTTGGATATTTACCCTCACCCCCATTATATTACTTATGTAGAACACTCAATTGTGCCATTCACAACTGGGTAGGCTTCAGAGCTGAAATCTCCCAATATTGCCTTCTTGTTCAGTGTCTGTACATAAAATGGAACTGATATTGTTAAATATGGTTCACTTTAAAGTCATCAGTTTAACCCCTAGTGATAAGTGCTATAGATTCCATGGTGTTATGCCGTTACTTGCTATAATGCAAATAACCCTTAAAGGGAATCTGTCAGGTCAAAAATCCATCCATAACTGGTATAATTTTCTAATTCCTCTGGTGAAGCTGTTTCTATTGATGTATTTGTCTTATTTGTACTCACCCACTATCTTCTGTAAACTGCAAAAAAAGAGATTAATTCCATCTATCAATCACAGTGAGTGATCACTTAGTTCTCTGCTACACACTCCCCAGGGAATGAATATTCATGTAGTGACATCACTGCACTGACCTGCAAGCTCACAAGGAAAGTTCAGTGTAAATCACTCACATGAGGCTCTGTATCCTCCTGTGTGTACTGAGCACTCACTGCAGAGGAGAGAGGAGGGGAAGGTGTGTGCTCCTAGCAGCTGCAGCTCTGACATCTTCATTTCCCTCCAGCGTGAAGCAGTGTCAATGTGTGTATGTGAGGCATGTGTGTAGTGTGTGCTGTCTGAGATATTTCTACGTGTATATATTTGCTCAGCAAATACACACAGTACATGTATATATTACAAAACATCATACAATCCTTGTACACATTATGAGTGTATATCGCACCCCTTATCACAATTAATTTTGAGTGTCTCACAATGTGTGACATATTGGACTATTAAAACCACAGATCTGTCGCACATACATAAGTTGTACAGTACATGTATGCAGGTAAATTGACATTAACAAACATCATATAAACACATAGAAATCTCTCACAGACAGCACACTCTGTAGCACAAACCCCTCTCCCCTGTCCCTCAAAAGCAGATTGCACAAGCCTGAGATTTTCAGTGTGACTTCAGCACAAGGGAGGGGGGTACACCAGCTTGGATAAGTGTGGTTATTTAAATGACCTTTTCATACACTGGACTACTATTCAGCAGTGAAAGTAATCAACCGGATTAGTGCAGCCAGCTGCCTGCAGGGTGTGAAGATGCTTATAGCAAGAAAACTGCAGAGGGAACAGTAATGATTTTTACATGTTTTATAAGGGCTGCCTGAGCACTATTCAAGGGTACTATTAGTATCATACACATAAATGACCTGACTGAGTCCCTTTAAAAATGGGTAATCAATGATCAATATCTAGGGTGTTACTGTAGCATAGATTATGTCTATCCACAAAAAGTGTCTCATTTCTGAAATGCCATACAGTGACATGCAATGTTACATGAAGCACTTCTATGGCGTATAGCTTACCACAGCACAAGTATAGAGCCTGCCAGAGGGTGCAGAGTGCGGTCCAGTCACCACTATAAGTTGCAGCAACTGGGATCGGTAAGTCCAATCACCCAAACACACACCCAACACACTCCGATCCCAAGACTAGGGACTCTATGCCCAGCAACGGGATGGCGGGAGGAGACAAGTGGAGGGTGGAGAAGTTAGATAGCAAACCGTCAGGAAGGGGAAACAAAACCAGAAACACCACAGGTAGTTAGTCCATGAACCAGTCAGTCAGTCAAGTTCAGTGAGTTGAGACAGAGAGGAGAGAGAACACCATCATTGCATGAGACTGAAAGGACATGGAACCGGTAGCCTGTACCACCATGAGGCTTGTCCGGGTCCTGGGCTACAGACCGTAGAGAGACAGAAGGAGTCCTAGGGGCACAGGTAGTGAGCAATTCACCTGTGCACCCGAATTGGTGGGAAAGCTGAAGGACTGCACAGAAACCAGGGTGCTGGCTCTGAGGTGGCCAGGACGCTCCACACTCCAACCACGAAACTGTCGGGGTGCGGGTTCTTTATGTTCCGCGACCCAAAACCCGGCGCAGCGAAGAAATGGCCGCCGTACTATGGCCAGGGGACTATGCAGGTCGACCAACAAAGGCCTATGGCCGCTGGATCGTAGATTTGCATGCGGAAGTGCTAGGAAGAGAGGCCCATGGAAAGGAACACAAAAGGGGGTGACCTGGATGATCCATCCCGGCTGCTAAGAGACTACCAGAGCCGCCACTGCACTGTCTTAGAAAATGATGGGAGTGATGGTGTACCACGGTCCGCGCTGCTCAGGGTTCAGAAAAAACTCACCAAAGAGCCAGTCAACTTTCCATCCTCTTTATTCCTCCTAGGAATAGGAGGAATAAAGAGGATGGAAAGTTGACTGGCTATTTGGTGAGTTTTTTCTGAACCCTGAGCAGCGCGGACCGTGGTACACCATCACTCCCATCATTTTCTTGGAACATACCACTATCCAGTGGTAGGTGGAGGTCCTGCAGCAGCTTGGAACATTGATTCCGAAACGCCTTCAAACCAGTTGTGGGGATCACAACTGGACCAGGTGAGCGGCTCCACAGCACCACCACACTACAACTCAGTGTCACTAGTGATAGGGCACTATTGCGCCTCTGTTCCCCCCCCCCTTTTTATATTTTACTGCACTGTCTTGTAACTTGAACATCTTCCGAGAAAGCAAGTAAACCAGGTTGAAGCTCAGCATTGTGTGAGACTGCTATTTCTGCGCCTGAGGAGAGGTAGACTGAATCACCGAGCTGGCAGCTGAAGCCTGCCTGAGAGTGTCTGTGATCCTTGCTGCACAGCCAGCTCGAACTCGCTGGCATCCCTGCACCCCCTACGAATCCATCACTTTCAAAGACTTTACGGTTGCCCTGGGGATCCGCTCTTCCCGTGGAGAGCTAAACCATCATAGCCTCTACTCATCATCATCCCCAGATGTCCCGACTGCAGCAGCGGCTATACCTGCCGCATTCCATGGGTGGCGTCACGACACAAACTCTTTTATTTTATTTTTATATTTTTCTTTTATCCCTTTTTCAATTTCCCCTTTTTAACTGATCGCCCGACGAGGGGATCACAGACCAGGTCACACCACTGTGACATCCCGCAGTCCAGACGACGTCGAGAGGGCCTGTTCCGAGTACCCCACAGCCCCCACCCGAGATGAGTAATAAGCACCTTCCCTATGACTGAATCCCAGGTATGTAGCAGCATTAACCTCAGCATAAAAAGTCTTTTTTTTAAGAAAAATATGTGGAATATTGTTTTTAGAAAACCATGATAGTGATGCACATTGCATCATTTGAAACACATTGGAGGCGGTTTAATATCACAAAATGACAGGACAGGGTCCCTTTAAGCACCCAGAAGGGGACAGAGCAGTGGAGATCACAATGGTAAAGTCTTTGCCATGTTATAAACTCAAAGCAGCTCTTTCTCCTTCACGGCAGAAAGTCCTATAACAAACTCTGTGCCAATAGCAGCCTTATCTCTTATTCACAGCAGGAAATCCCAGCACAAATTCTGTGCCAAAAGTTGCCCTTTGTTATGCACACGTGGTAACTCACACTGGAAGAACTCTAGACTGCTGCACCTGACCCAACCGGCTTCTGTACAGACTAAAGTTCCTGGCTGCACAGTGCCTGGTGCCACCTGCATGAGCTGGAATAACCCCAACCGCAAAACTAGGAGATGACAACTTGTACCTGGCTGCCTAAAAGGCTGTCAAGCCTTCCTCATACCTTCTTAGGAATCGGAGAGACATGCAGTGCCCTATAACCCTGAATAAGGAAGACATGCCAAAATAGAAGAGATACCAAAGTGACTGAACATAAAACACAAATACCAAGTGGAAAATAAAAATTACTTACTCTAAGAAAGAATAGCCACCAATACCTTTTAGTATTGCCAGAAGAAAAGAATAGGAGACATAGATGTGACAGCAAAGATAATAACTCTACTTAGTTTCTATATGAATGGCATGAATCCTTGCCAGTATGGCTGGAACTCCAAGCAGGATCCACATAGGAATATAGCCAACAGAGAAGACAAAAAAGGGGAAGGTATAAATAGCCGCAACCAAAATGTGGTAGGGTGAAAGAATAGCCTCCAATACCTTTTAGTATTGCCAGAAGAAATGAATAGGAGACATAGATGTGACAGCAAAGATAATAAAGCCACATGGTTTCTATATAAATGGCATAAATCCTTAGCAGTCTGACTGGAACTCCAAGCAGGATCCACATACGAATATAGCCAGCAGAGAAGACCAGAAAGGGAAAGGTATGAGTACCGTACCTGCAATGTGATAAGGTGGACTAAAATGAACAAATGAAAACCGCTGGTGACCGAAAAAGAATGAAAGAAAGGTAAAAGGTGATCAGCACTTGAATAGAGACTGAAAATGATGTGGTTCAACAGAGAAGGCGGTAGATCACACAGCACAGTGTCGCTGAAATTCGAGGCAGGACACCCTTTCTTTTGCTCACAGATGGAAATCTCATAACATTTATGCCAGAAGCAGCCTTTTCACTTGTTATCAGCAGCAGAAGCCACCACAAACTCTACCCAAAGTGGCCCTTTCTCTTTCATTCACAGCAGGAAATAACAATTCCAGTACAAACTGAAGTACTCATCAGGAGCCGAGTTAGGGCCCTTTTACATCAGCGGTATTTCAAATCGCGGCAGATGCGGTGAAAAAAACAGCAAGCAGGCAAGCAGCGTTTTTTTTCGCGGCCGCACCTGCCGCAAGTGCCGAAACCGCACTTGCCGCACCTGCCGCACCCTTACCGCAAGCCCCATAGACATTGCATGGGGCTTGCCGCAAGTGTGCCGCAAGTGTCGCGGTTATGCGGTAATCGCGGCAGATGCGGTTTTTTTCACCGCATCTGCCGCGATTTGAAAATACCGCTGATGTGAAAGGGCCCTTACATGTATTTATTAGATGTCACACCAGGATAAACAACTCCCAGCGTGTGGCGCAACACAAGGGAAACAATAGGGATGAATAGAGAGGAAGGCCCTAACAATAGGGTGTGGGAAGACAGGTCACCTCTCGACACCCACCTGTCTCTTCACCCTGAGCCCCCTAACATTCCTATATGGCTCTTCACCCCCCCAGCGCCGTCACGTGCCTAATCACACACTCAGGCCAGTGAGCACTCTATTCTCACTCCTGCAGTAATCTGGCACAAGGGGAACAGAACAGACAGATGGACAGACATAAAGGATAACCTTCAAAATTGCAGCAAATACCATGGCTGCAAGCGTCACAACTCCAGCAACTTCAAGAGACGTGCTCCTTCCACGGCGGTCAGCATAGAAATGGATTCTATAACCGACATCAGATGATGGAACACATGACTATTTAAAGTGGAGGGGAGTGGTCACTAAAACTACACCTGAGATAGGACTACCAGCAAGAAGAGTCCTTAACATCTGCAGCACCAAAAGAAAGAATACACATTTAAACCAGAGTTTCACAAGGCAAGGTGAGCCTCAGGGCCGCATCATCAATGAGCCAATATGAGCACTCTACTCAGGCGGCGATGTGTCCCTGAAGACAAGTGGCGGCAGAGCGGCGCCGCCCCTACAGTCAGATGCTGCCGTGCTCCTGCAATCCTGTGTGTGTTGTCAGTAACTGTGTGAAGCAGCTGTGGTCGGGACTGGAGAGGGAGGAGGCTCCTGGCTGCCTTTACTTTCAATACAGCAGCAATTGGCTCTGCCTCCTCAGCGTCTGCCCGCTCCAGCCAGGGAGTGTGATGATTGGTCAGTCCAGAGGTCATTCTACCTCTGCATCAAGTGATCCTGTGTTCATCGGGACTCCAGGTGCTGTATTTGGGGGGCTCTGCTGTATATGGGGGTGCTGTATATGGGGCTGGAGTACTGTATATGGGGGCTCTGCTGTATATGGGGCTGGGGTGCTGTATATGGGGGGTTCTGTATGTGGGGGTGCTGTATATAGGGGGCTCTGCTGTATATGGGGGTGCTGTATATGGGGAAGCTCTGTCTTTGGCGGGCTCTGCTGTATATGGGGGGCTGCTGTATATGGGGCAGGTATGCTGTATATGGGGGGCTCTGCTATATATGGGGCTGGGGTGCTGTATATGGGGGCTTTGCTGTATATGGGGGGCTCTGCTGTATGTGGGGGTGCTGTATATGGGCCAGGGGTGCTGTATATGGGGGTCATGACCGCGAGCGGCCTATAGCGCCGGGAACGCCCCTCTGACATCACGGCAGGTCCTGGCAGAACACACATCGCCTGGCCCCTCCACTGGACACCAGGCAAAAGGCATCGGAGGGTAAGTATTTCATTCTTTTTTATTTCACATACATTTGGCTTTGTTTAATTTAGATTTCACAGTGTATATTAATACACTGCAAAATCTAATGGGCAGTCACAGCTGTCACAGAGGGGAGGAGGAAGCAGGATTCTTCCTCTCCTCTGTGACATCAGAGGGATAAAACGCGGGAGCATTCTTTACGCAACTGCGTTTTCTCCCAGAAAAAGCACTGCATATTTTTACGCAGTGTCTGCACAGCAAAGTGAATTTTCCATTCACTTTGCTGGCAGACACAAAACACATTGCGTATTTTGAAAAGCGCGCTTAAAAAAGCGCGGCAAAATATGCAATGTGTAAACGTAACCTAAATGTTCATTTTTTTGTTCTTTATCAATAAATATGAATTCTTCATGGAGATAAGACAGCCCCTGAAAATAAGACATTGCGCTTCTTTGAGGGCAAAAATTAATATAAGACGGTGTCTTATTTTCAGGGAAAAGCGCTGGTGATTGGCTAAGCGGCGCTGGTGATTGGCTAAGCGTTTCTGTAGCACCCCAGGCGTTAATGTGCGACAGTAACATCACACAGGTTCACTCCCCACACAACACTGGACACTACACTATCACCTCTGGGCCAGGAGGGGGAGCTAGAGTAGCTCCCTTATATACTCTGGGTCAAGAGGAAGTAGTTAGTTCAGTACGTAGCAGTACTGTGAAGAGTTCAGTTTCTGGGAGAACTGAGAGAGAGACTGTAGTGTAAAGAGGCTGCCTCAGGCTTCTCTCCAGTCTGTTCCTCGATTCCAGGCCTAGCCAGGGTCTGAGGGAAGAAGCACAGGAAACAGAGGAACACATCTGGGAGACTGCGTGACTTCACAACTCGTCCCGGAGGAGCGCAAAGACCGGATACCGGATCCGAAACTGTGACTGACACACACAGCACAGTAAACACCGGGATAGTGGAGATTGTAGATCTACACTCTACCTCAGCGAAGCAACAAGGCGGGGTCAGAAGTACACGGAAAGACTCAAGTTGCCTAGCAAAGGGGTACCTGTGAGGAGAGATAGTGCCACCAGCTCAGCTAAAGCAGCAGCAGGGACACATACACAGCGCAGCAGTGGGAAGCTGAGGACTCGGTCAGGTTGGGAGCAACCTGGCCCCGGTACAGACTCTGTGGACAATACTCTGCTACCAACATCTGCAGTAAGGCCTTGGAAAACTTCAAAACCGTGAGTGTGTGTGATCCTTGTATTCAAGACCTACTTTCCCTCACAGGCAGCCACCGTCTCCACTATCATCCCTATCCTGCAGCATCTATAGCATCCACCATAGTCTTTAACTATCACTGCCCCGGGGAACCAGGCTCTACCTGCGGAGAGCCGTTCGATCCCCAGCTGTCAAACATCATCCCCGGAGGTTCTGCAGCAGCGGTGGTCACCCTGACCACAACCCGGGGTGGCGTCACGACAAACTTCCCTGTAAATATCCCCCCATTTACTTGTGAAAACCGGGACATGGTCCGGACCAGGACCTCCGTGACATCCCCAGCAGTACCCCGGTCCGGTACTGAGTACCCCGTCCCAGTGGGCTCAACATTTCTGGAGGAGGCGTGGTCTGTTGGGGAAGACGCGCCACTTTACCAGCTTAGTGCAGTGGCAGCTTGTTGATGCTCAGACTGCAGGTCGTTGTATGTGTGGACGGTGCCGCATGTTGACATGTCTGACTAGTCAGTGCCAGGCAGTGATCACATTGGAGCTGCCCAGAGTTTTTTCGGTGTGTGCCATAGATAATAGGTGCCAATCAGTGCTGCCCCCTGTGCTATAAGGCTGCAGCCACCATAGTGTGACTGTGGCTTGTGCCAAGCTGCCATTGCCATTAATGATCCTTATTCTGGATTCTTCTATGTGATTCTTGTATGTGACTGTGATGGTGCTGACGTCCTTGTGTTTGGGGGGGGATGCGCTGTTTTAAAGTTCACTTCTGGCGGCAGAGAGGCTAGGTTCATCCCTGGTGACCCTCAGGTCCCAGAATTGTCAAAGGTCTCCCGAGGACGGGAGACACCCAAGGCATTAGGCTGTTGAATATTTTGCTATCTTAACCCCTGTAACTAATGGCCACTTTGCACACGGCTACATTTCTAGCTTATCCACAGGTAACTTACTGGTTGCAGTGAAATCATGGAGACAAGGTTCTATCTTGTTGCTGTGTACAAATGGAATAATGTCTCCATGATTTCACTGCAACCAGTAAGTTACCTGTGGATAAGCTAGAAATGTACCGCATGTAAAGTGGCCATATCGGGTATATTTACTCTTAATAATCGTGCAGTGCATGGGTTTAACCGCTTGATACAGTTCGCCTAGAACATTCTGTCTTATTGCAGGACCAAAGATTTTGTCAAAGCAGCTGATTTGTCTAATCCTTTCTGGAGCATTGTCTTCCATCCTGACATTGGTTTTAATCCATTGCGCTGCTAGTGCTTTGGCTAACTTATCAGTAGTCAATAGCCGCACAGCCAAGGCCACAGCAAGGGCAATGCTCGGCTTTCTGTTGGTTATTTGTAAAATACCTGAATTTAGAAATGGAAGAACACGTTTTATCCTCGTATTACGTCTTGCTATGCCATCCCTGTGGCGCCATCTGTTGTTCAGTACAAAGAATACCATCATCTGCGGTCGCCTCGCACAATACGTGGCGGTGGTCGAAGGAGGAAAGAATCTGGACTAAATGTGTTGAAATGGGTCACAGATGATGACAATATTAACCTGGACTATTTTATTTAATATTTAATACTGTTTAACATTTTTCAACTACTATTTCTTTTTTTTTTTTCTTATCCCTTTAACGTTATACAGTTTGCCCCAACAAATTATTAAAAGATTCTCACGGTGAGGATGGAGGGGGCATCATCATTTTATTTACTCATTTAAAATTGGATTATTCTTCTTTGGGTGGAAACACACTATAAATGTGGCGCCCCTGCGGGTATTAGCCACAGTATAAGATCATAATAGTTGCACTCACTTAGAAAGCCAAGCCACTGCACTACCACCTTTGGCCAGTAGGGGAGCTCCAGAGACACCAGAGACTTCCCTAGAGATAAAACACTGGTTTGAGGTAAATTTTCAGACAGTTGGAGCCACGAGCTCAGAGTGACAGGAGCTGCATTGAGTTCCTGAGGACTGGCTGACAATTTCCAGGGCCAAGCCATCGGTCTGAGGAGGAGAAAACTGATAAGAGAAACACTTTCAGAATCGGGTAGCATCATTATCTACCCTAGATAAAAAGCGCAGATACGGATACCGGATCCGTGGCTGCATTAGTTATATACAATACAGCAACCGGAAAAACGTGAGGTAACAACAAGCTTCACAGGGCCAGACACAGCAACATACTAAGAGTTCAGCAGTACTCCCGGAGGGGGTAAGCAGAGAGACAAAGGACTCAAGTTGCCTGTTGAGTGGGACCCAGAGAGGACAGATTTGGGCCAGCAGCGAGTTCACACACGGCAGCAGGGCCACATAGACAGCGCAAGCAGGAGGTAAAGGACCCGGTGGGGCCTGAGCAACTGAACCCCTATTGCAGACTCCGGAGACGGGACTTGTTGTATTATAGTTTGGTTGAAAGTAAACCAGTTAAACCTCATCTGTGCCTCAGCCTCTGATTTAACAGCTACCATCTATCCAGGATTGGGACCATCACCGCTGAGAGAATTTGCTGTGAATCAAGTAAGTGTCTGTGTCCTTAACATCTCCTCACCATACTTCCATCTTCATCCATCATTAACTTTAACATCACCTGTCCAGGGGACCCTACAGCCCTACCCGGAAAAGGGCTATACCATCTCAGCTGCCTCTCACCATCATCCCCTGGCCAGTACAAGGCAGCGGTGGCCATATATAGCCACATTATTCTGGGTGGCGTCACGACAATAACATCTACAAACTTTATAAATTATATAAACTTCTAAATCCCCTGTAAATACCCCCTTTTAGGAGTGTGCCAGCCTGGGGCCACGGCCTGGGTCCAGCCACCAGTGACTCCCCCAAGGAAAGGGACCCTGCGCCGGGTATCCCGGTCCCCTAAGCTGGGCGGCACACCTCTCTTTGGCGTCACGAACAGGATTTACCGTGCCTGGTTAAATCGGGTACTGTGTGCCGTGATTAATGCCGAAAATTGTGAGAAAATCCGAGAAAAATTGACTTTTTTATCAAAAAGTGATTTTCCCATTGGAAACCATTGAAATAGACTTTTCCCCATTGACTAACATTGAAACAAAATGGCCGCCAGCCTCTGAGGTAAAATTGCATCATCACTAATTACCTCATAACTGCCACAGCACGAGACTGCTATTTGAACTGTGTCATAGCCCTGAGCTCTGATCTGACTGAAAAATTTCAGATTCCGCCATTACTGAGCTCACGGCGAGCAGAAGCAGCAGGGGGCGTGTCTTTGTGGGCGGCACCAAGCTGAGAGCTCTGACGTCTGCAAAAGGGGAAAACCAATCCTGCTGCACAGCGGAACGATTATACGCCATCCCGACGGAAGCAGAGGACCGGAAGGGTCCGGATTAACTAAGGGGGCGCAACATGTCGCAGCACGGAGACGCCGAAACACTCGGCGACACAAATGCAGCTGAATCACAGAACAGAGCGCTCGGCAGCACAGCGGCGCAAGGTGCAGCGCCCATTATGCCGATGTTGATGCCATATACCCCAGGTGCTCCATGGCTTCCAGTGTATGAAGGTAAGCCTAATACTTTTGATGATTTTAAAGAAAAACTGCTGGCCTATTTAAACATGTTTCCAATGGCAGAAGCTCAGCGTGTCGGTTTGCTGATGGCACAGTTAAGTGGTAATGCCAAGCGAGAAGTCACAGCATGGTCCGCTGATCTAAAAGACACTGCTGAGCATATTCTAGCTGGATTAAAGGCAGTATTTGAAACTACTGCTGGTAGCAAAGCAAAGACCAAATTCTTCAATTGCAAACAAAAGGCCAATGAGAGTGTGAGAGACTTTGCCCTGAATTTACAGGAGGCCCTTAAAGCGCTTACACTGGCTGAACCAATGTTTACCACTGGCGCTGATAAATTGCTAAAAGATCAATTCATTGAGGGACTATTAACCCCTTCTCATCGAGGGCATGCGAGTATGCTGACTTTCAAGGACCCTGAGGTGACATTTGCCCAGTTAAAGGAGAGCGCTATTCGTCTCCAGCAGGCAGAGGCACTTTGGGATCAGGATCCTGAGCAATCCATTACAGAAACCCCTCAACAACAGAGAGTGCCAGTGACATCAGTTAAGCCCCTGGAGGCCAGTGTTAATGATGCTTTCCAGCAAAAGCTTGACTCTCTAACAGACATTGTCACCTCAATGGCTAAAACCATGCAGGAAATGAGAGAATCACAGACTACATCCAAGATGGAGTTGGCGAACCGCAGAGAGGATATTCCCTGGATGAGACCCCAGAGATACCCAGCGTGGAGAGGACGACCCAACGACCGTTACCAGCCGGATGGACAGCCTATTTGCCGCCGTTGCCGGAAGCCAGGCCACATCGCCCGCAATTGTGATTTAAACAAGGATCCCCTGGGAATGCGGGCCGCTTCGCAGGAGTGAACTTTCAAGGCCCAACACCCTGGCACGACAAGTACGTCGGAGGACGTCCTATTATCCCCATCGTGCTGGACGGTATTCCCCTCAATGCCTTGTTGGACACTGGTTCCCAGATTTCATCTATACCACATATCCTTTATAAGAGGTACTGGGCAGATTCAGACATTGATAAAAGACCATCTAATGTTGAGCTAAGTATATATGCTAGTAATGGAAAATTGGTACCGCAAGTAGGATTTAGAGAGATGACCATTAAGATTGGTAGAGCAGAATTAAAAAATCAGGGTATCATAATTGTTGATGTTAACCGACGGGAACCTTCTGTATTGATAGGTATGAATGTTTTAGAAAATTGTTTTTCCGAGGTTATTACTATTTTACAGCAATTTGCGGAAACTGCCCAATCCTGCCAGCAGAGAATTCTCTGGAGAGAGATAAAAGCATTGGTGCTGAAGCAACAAGTAGAGGTTGCAGGTGGAGAAATCGGCAGTGTGAGGGTAAGTGACCCAACTCCTATAGTGATACCTCCAAAAACTGAAATGCTGGTATGGTGTAGAGCAGCCATTGGTATTAAAGGACGAGATTACCAAGCCTTGGTAGAGCCTGTGTACACTGATAGTAGACCCACAATATTAACGGCTAGAGGAATAGTCGAGGTACACAGGGGAAGAGTGCCCATACGTCTTTTGAATTGTGGAGAGGAAGAGGTCACTTTACCAAGGTACGCTACCATGGCCAAGCTATACACTGTTGACAACAATGCCATCATAGCTATTGGGCCCTTGAATCCGTCATGTCAGGCGGACGACAATGGTTCAAGTGGAGAATTAGACGATTGGTGTCAGCAGTTGCATATAGGTACAGATTCAACACCTACCCACCAAAAACAAGGGGTGTACCGACTAGTAGAAGAATATGAACGGGTCTTCAGTAAACACCCATTAGACTTTGGACAGATTAAAGGGGTAGAACATACAATTCCTACCGGTAACCACCCACCAATAAAAGAGAGATATAGACCCATACCGCCCGCTCATTATCAATGTGCTAAAGACATGCTGAGGGAGATGAAACAGGCCGGGGTAATAAGAGACAGTTGTAGCCCCTGGGCAGCCCCTCTGGTAATAGTTAAAAAGAAAGACGGAACCATGAGAATGTGCGTAGACTACCGGCAGATTAATCACATTACCCATAAAGACGCCTACCCCTTACCTAGAATTGAAGAGTCATTAGCTGCTTTAAGATCTGCTAACTATTTTTCCACCTTAGACTTAACAAGTGGGTATTGGCAAGTCCCTGTGGCTGAGGAAGATAAAGAGAAGACAGCATTTACCACACCAATGGGTCTCTGTGAATTTAATTGTATGCCGTTCGGACTCTGCAACGCACCCGGTACCTTTCAGCGATTGATGGAATGCTGTCTCGGACACAAGAACTTTGAAGCTGTCCTTCTGTACCTAGATGATGTAATAGTCTACTCAAAGACTTACGAACAACATCTACAAGATCTGGCAGAAGTGTTCGAAGCCTTATCCCGGATGCCGCACTTGAGAGACGTGGAAGAAGAACCGGTAGAACTTGAAGAAATTGAACTACCTGCCTTCCATCGTCCCAAGGTAGGACAGTATCAATCCAGTGCCTACCAGAAACATCAACAGGTGAATCTCAACCCATTAGCACACCACAGATGGGCTGACACTCAAGACAGCAATCCAGCTGTGAAGTTGGTGAAAGAACTGCTGACTGAGCAAAGTGCGTATCCCAATGAAAATGCACCGAAAGAGACACATCAACTCTGGAAAGAGAGAGGCAAAATGTTCCTGTACCAAGGAAAGCTGTGCAGAAGATATACAAATCCAAAGACGCATGAGCTAGTATGGCAGATCATTGTGCCTAAACAAGATGTAAAAATGGTCCTAGAAGCTTATCACAATGGTGCTGGTCACTTCGGGTGGAAAAAGCTAGAAGTACTTTTAAGAGAAAGATTCTACTGGGTTGGAATGAGAAGATCAATTGAAGAATGGTGCAGAAACTGTGGTCCGTGCAACCTCAGAAGAAAAGATCTAAAAAACCAAAGAGCACCACTCCAGCCTATAGTTACCAAGCAACCACTTGAGCTCGTAGCAATAGACCACGTGAAATTGACACCAAGCCGGTCCGGCTATGTCTATGCTTTAACCATAGTGGACCATTACTCACGCTTCCTGGTAGTAGTGCCCGTGAAAGATCTCACTGCAAAGACAGCAGCTAAGGCGTTCCAGACATACTTTTGCAGACCCCATGGATATCCGGAACAAGTACTCGCAGACCAAGGCACAGCATTTGAATCAGAGATCTTCAGAGAATTTTGCAATATGTATGGCTGCAAGAAGATCCGTACAACAGCCTATCATCCGCAAACAAATGGCTTATGCGAAAAAATGAACCATATTGTAATCGATCTCTTAAAGACTTTACCAGAAACAGAGAGAAATCTATGGCCAGAGAAATTGCCTGACTTGGTAGACCTCTATAACAATGTCCCGGTAAGCTCCACAAACTGTACCCCAGCTTACCTTATGCGTGCAAGACCTGGCAAGCTACCAATAGATCTAGAAATGGGCATCGTAAAACCTGACGCAGAAGTGCAGGATTCCAACTGGGACTCCCTACGCCAACAACAGTATCGCCAAGTGCAAGAATGCGTAGAAAGGAATCTCCAGAAAACTAGAGAAAGACAAGAGCAATACTTCAACCAGAATGCTCTAGCAACCCCATTAAAACCTGGTGATCAAGTGCTCAAGAGAAACCGTCGCACTAATAAACTGGACAATCAGTGGGAATCCGTCCCATATACAGTTTTACCAATGAGAGTGAACAATCCTAAAATGTGTCTTATAAGCAAAGATGGTGGATTAACATCAGTACTAGTGTCAAGAGACAATCTAAAACTATGTCCAGAGACATTGAAAGAAAAAGAAGTCATTCAACCTGAACCAGAAGTTATTCAACCAGTACCGGTTCAACCTGTTGACGAAAAAGAAGAAGATGGAGTATATCACACCTATCTAGGAGACTTTCCTAAAACCTGGCCAACCTACAATGGTGCAGTAGTAGTTCCCATGATGGCCTTCTATCAAACACCAGAGCCTGTAATACCAGAAGCCCCAAGACCAATAGAATTAGAAGCAGACCCTGTACCACAAGAAGTCCCAAGACAGGAAGAACAAATTCCTAGTAATAATAGTCCTGGACACGGTGGAATTGCCAATCCCACAAATGTGGAATTATCCCTAGCAGAACCAGAAGTACTTACTAGGTATACGTCCACTCACACCATCACATTGAGTACACCCAGTACACAAGCGTTACGCAGATCACAGCGTAGTACTCAGGGTCAATTACCAGCAAAATATGCAGACTACCAAATGTAAATAGATATTTAGTTGTTAATTAGTAGTTATTAGATGTAACGTTAAAAAGCTCAGTACCTACAGAGACTATTCTGTATGAACTACTTGCATATTCTTGAACTCTTTTCTTCATTTATCAGCCCGGAGGCGGTAAATTAAAGCCCTGGAAAGACTGTTTTTTGAACATTCTTAAATTATTCATAAACTTTGTTGGAAAAATGGACGCTAATTGCAGTGCCTTTCCTAACAAATAAATAGCCCTCAAGGACAGAGCTGTATTAATGGACGCTATTTGAAGTGACTTTTTACAAGACTCTATTTTTTAAACTTGAGTGGTTTTTGTAACTTTTTATTTTTTTTTAAGACTCTGTAGATATTATCTGTTATATCTTATGTTTATTGTCCCACAGTCCCGGAGTACTGTTCTTAACTAAGGGGGAATGTGGCGCCCCTGCGGGTATTAGCCACAGTATAAGATCATAATAGTTGCACTCACTTAGAAAGCCAAGCCACTGCACTACCACCTTTGGCCAGTAGGGGGAGCTCCAGAGACACCAGAGACTTCCCTAGAGATAAAACACTGGTTTGAGGTAAATTTTCAGACAGTTTGGAGCCACGAGCTCAGAGTGACAGGAGCTGCATTGAGTTCCTGAGGACTGGCTGACAATTTCCAGGGCCAAGCCATCGGTCTGAGGAGGAGAAAACTGATAAGAGAAACACTTTCAGAATCGGGTAGCATCATTATCTACCCTAGATAAAAAGCGCAGATACGGATACCGGATCCGTGGCTGCATTAGTTATATACAATACAGCAACCGGAAAAACGTGAGGTAACAACAAGCTTCACAGGGCCAGACACAGCAACATACTAAGAGTTCAGCAGTACTCCCGGAGGGGGTAAGCAGAGAGACAAAGGACTCAAGTTGCCTGTTGAGTGGGACCCAGAGAGGACAGATTTGGGCCAGCAGCGAGTTCACACACGGCAGCAGGGCCACATAGACAGCGCAAGCAGGAGGTAAAGGACCCGGTGGGGCCTGAGCAACTGAACCCCTATTGCAGACTCCGGAGACGGGACTTGTTGTATTATAGTTTGGTTGAAAGTAAACCAGTTAAACCTCATCTGTGCCTCAGCCTCTGATTTAACAGCTACCATCTATCCAGGATTGGGACCATCACCGCTGAGAGAATTTGCTGTGAATCAAGTAAGTGTCTGTGTCCTTAACATCTCCTCACCATACTTCCATCTTCATCCATCATTAACTTTAACATCACCTGTCCAGGGGACCCTACAGCCCTACCCGGAAAAGGGCTATACCATCTCAGCTGCCTCTCACCATCATCCCCTGGCCAGTACAAGGCAGCGGTGGCCATATATAGCCACATTATTCTGGGTGGCGTCACGACAATAACATCTACAAACTTTATAAATTATATAAACTTCTAAATCCCCTGTAAATACCCCCTTTTAGGAGTGTGCCAGCCTGGGGCCACGGCCTGGGTCCAGCCACCAGTGACTCCCCCAAGGAAAGGGACCCTGCGCCGGGTATCCCGGTCCCCTAAGCTGGGCGGCACATATGCAACATGGATGTGAGTATCTTGCATGCATCTTGCATGACTCACCCAGAACGGCCCCTGCTTACCTGGACGGGAGTTCGTCAGCTGCTTGTGTTTCTATGCAGCTCCACACTCCTCTCCAGAGAAGCAGGGGCCGTTCCGGGTAAGTCATGTGAGATGCATGCAAGATGCTTGCATGCAGCTCTCATAAGTGTGTTTCCACCCTTAGTCTGAGCACCAGAATTCTGCAGATCTTTGCCTTTAATCATGTGATCAAGCAAAATGCCCCTGAGAGAGAGAAAGGGCTACACAAACTTTATGCCAACAGCAGCCCTTCCTCAGGAAAATATCACAATACCAGGTGTAATTTCCTGAGGAAGAGGCTCGACAGCCTTAAAACGCATCAAGATAAGCTGCATTGTCACGAGTCTGTGACATCTTATTGTTTAGTTTTTACTTTGGGTGTTAATCTCTTCAGTACCAACGAGGGTTGATTGTTTCTTCCTTGCTAGTGCTAGGAAGGTTTTTGCAGTGTGTGTCCACTCCCTCCTCTCCTTAAGTAGTCATGTCATCTTTCATCTGTTGTCGGTGATAGCTCATACTATGCTGACTAGCCTGGGGAATGGACGTATTTGAGCCATACCCCTGCTGCTAACCGGAGCAAAGCTGCAGATTCTAAAGTAGTGAACGTTTAATTCTTCTCCTATTCCTTTGGGTGGGGAGTGGCGGTTATACCACGGTATTCTCAGGAGATAAGGTTACGCTGGCGGCTCAGACCTCGCCACCTTTAGTGATACCTCTGGGATCCCACTAGTTAAGGGACAAATCAGGCTTCCCTTCCCCTGGACTTTGTACATAACCTTGTCCCCCCCCATGACACACATGTATTGTGACATTTTCGTAAGGAGGAGGCTGGAATAAACCGCATTGCTTCCACTGCTGTGTCCTGAACCCTCCTTGTAGAATTCCTCCACGTCAGCATAGACCCAGCTTGTTTTTTCTCCTCCTGTATATTCCTACACCTCTGTGTACACTCATGTGCCTGAAGCAGCCTGACATTCTGAAACCTACGTTTAGGTGTGTGCTAACAGAACCTTAGAAGTGAGCGCACCACCTTCTTTTTTTCAGATATATGCGGCAGATAAGACCCTATTATGCCCTCTTGTGTCACAGTGCCTTCATTGTTGAAGAGCAGTCCTTTCTCTCTTTCACAGTAGGAAATCCCAGCACAGAATTTGTGCCACTGATGGCCAATGTATAACCACTGTGTATCTAATATAATACTTACCTAGTGGTGTCCGTCGTAAACTTCGCCTGGATGTGTCCATATCCCATAAATCACCATTCAACCAGAAGCCATATTGGCACATCCAAGTGATGGCAGCAGAGTTGCCCACGCCATGAACCCGCCGTCACCCAATGCCCGCTCACCCCCACCCGCTCCCCACACATCGCAGTCCGCCCCCCCACTAAATACCACTTGCCGCAGCCCAACGGCAGCCATCTGCCTCTCGCTAGCCACACACATCCTACAGGACTTGTAGAGAAGTTACAAGACCTGTGATAAGGTCTTGGATGGAGCCTGATTACATGACCGTGACATCAGCACAGGTCCTATCCGCCCCCTGAAAACATACTATAGGACCTTTGATGATGTCATGGTCATGGGCGGAGCCACATCACATGACAGTGACAGCACCATAGGTCACTTACCTGACACGGAGTGGAAGTGCACAGACAGAGGCTCCCCCGGTCTCCCCAGCAAAGTATGTGCTGCCCCCCCAATTGCCAAAGCAGCTCCCCTGCAGTGTATGTGCCCCCACCCCAGCAGCCTATGCACCCCCTTGCAGTGTATGTCTCTCATCCAAGCAGCCTATGCACCCCCAGCAGTGTATGTGCCAACCAGCAAAATATCTGCAGCCACTCCAGCAGCCGATATTCCCCCTGGCGGTGTATGTGCCCCCACCCCAGCAGCCCGTCTGCCCTCCTGCATGGTATGTGCCCTCCAGCAAAGTATGTGCTGCCTCCAGCAACCTATGTGCCCACTGCAGTGCATGTCACCCAACCCATCAAGCCTATGCGCCCCTGAAGGTGTACCCCCAACAAATTATGTGCTGCACCCCAGCAGCCTATGCGCCCCTCTGCAGTGTATGTGCCCCCTTCCTAGCAGCCCATGTCCCCCCTGCAGTGTTATGTGCCTGCACCCCAGCAGTTCATGTGCACCCCAGCAATGTATGTGCCCCCTCAGCCTGTGTGCCCCACCCAGCAGTGTATATGTCCCCACCCCAGCATCGTATGTGCCTCCCCCCAGCAGTGTAATATTAACTTTTACATACTTTGTTTTAATTTTACTTTTACCACAGGGGTGAGTGCACAGGGGAGAGAAAGCGCAGTGGAGGGAGACAGCTGAATCGAAAGAGCAGAGAGGGGAGAATACAGCAAAGGGGGGAGAGAGCCTGCACACAGAGGGAGAAGACAGCATGCAGAGAGGAGAGAGATAGCACACAGCGGGGAGAGAGACGGCATACAGGGGTAGAGAGACAGCACACAGGGGGAGAGAGCACAGTGGGAAAACAACTCAAAGTAGAGAACACAGAAGGGATAGGACAGCACAGGATGGGAGAGATAGCCCCAGCGTCACAGAGCCCACCCTCCATCGTGAAGTCACTGACCTCCCAATGTGATAGCATCGGGCCCACATCTAGTCTACCGTAATATAATATAGTGATGAGGAATAGAGGTGGTTACAACATGATTCTGCCTTTTTTATTGGGTTGCCAAATTTCACTGCTGCAGAATATTATGGCAATATAAATAGTGCTGTCACTAAGGAATTAAAGGGACCTTTTCACCATTCAAAGTGTTGTTACAATTTCCAGCCTTTCCCTGATATTTTGTTGTGGCATATGATGGTGTTCTATCAGCAATCCTAATATGTCTGGGTTAAACAGCCAGGACCCCAGACCATTTTCACAATTAATGAGGTTTTCCATTCTAAATCTACAAGTGTGCAGTCACTCTATATGTCAGTCTATGTGACTGCAGACTTGTAATTCCACACTGTACTGGAAGAGCTGGGAACAACGGAGCATGTGATATGTATACTTCCGGTCAGAATCTGACTAGAGGGGCATGACCTCACACACAACACATGCATTGAGCAAGGCCGCGACTATCTAGTGAGATTCCGGCAGGGAGTCTACATATCGCATACTCGTGACCACATGACTGCCATTCCTGGCTATGACTGCAGACTTGTGGATTTAGACTGGACAATCCCATTTAGCTGTATCCACCAGTCATATAAGTCTGCCAAAATTTTATATCATTCAATGACTGTTTGTGTGTGTGGTGTGCTATGTGGGCCCTTTGCTGGTACTATTTATGGGGCCACTCTTTTTAAAGTACTGATAGATGAATGTCTGATAATCTGCTGAGGTCAATTATTGAAGGTGGTACTTTAGCATTATTTGGGCATGGCCTGCATTCATGGGTGGGTTTACGATGCATTTGTGCGCTATTACCCATTCCCGTTATCTAGGGCCTTGTGACCAATACATGAGATCTAGTAGAGTTATTATATAGGTTTCTCTCTTTCTTTGACTATTTGTATTTTGTCTCTTTACTCTTTTTTTCAGGTGCAACCTTCCTCCCATATCTGATAAATATGTGGCGGATGTTGGTATAAAAACAGATGTGGTGACAATCAATCCGAGCATTATAACAGAGAGGTCAGTTCTTACTTTCACTTGTGTGAATATATCGGACACATCTTTGGGATTCTATTATATTGTGACTTTCTTCCCATTTTGCCATTTCTTTCTCATGTTTGTCACACTTTATAATGTTTCATATCAGCAAACAAATTTAAATATTAGACAATAATAACCCATGTAACTACAAAATTCAGTTTATAAGTGAAGATCTTTATTATTAAGGGAAAAAGCGATCCAAACCTATAGGGCCCCGTGTGAAAAAGTGTTTGCCTCTAAACTTAATAACTGGTTGGGCCGCCCTTAGCAGCAACAACCGCAATCAAGTGTTTGAAGATAAACGGCAATGAGTCTTTTACAATGCTTTGGTGGAATTTTGGCAACTCATCGTTGCAGAATTGTTGTAATTCAGTCATTTTGGAGGTTTCAAGCATGAACTGCCTTATTAAAGTCATGCCTCAGGATCTCAATTGGATTATCGTCAGGACTTTGACTAGGTCACTCTACAGTCTTAATTTTGTATTTCTTATTACATTCAGAGGTGGACTTGCTGGTGTGTTTTGGATCATTGTTCTGCTCCATAACCCAAGTGCTCTTCAGCTTGAGGTCAAGAACAGATAGAAGGACATTCTCCTTCAGGGTTTTTTTGGTAGGCAGCAAAATGTATGGCTCCATTTACCACAACATCCAGATCCTGAAGCAGCAAATCAGCCCCAGACCATCACACTACCACCATCAGACTTTACTGTTGGTATGATGTTCCTTTACTGAAATGCTGTGATACTTCTATGCCAGATGTAAAGGAACATTCATCTTCCAAAATGTTCAACTTTTCCCAAAATTCTTGGGGATCATCAAGATGTTTTCTGGCGAAAGTGAGATGAGGCTTTATGTTCTTTTTGCTCAGCAGTAGTTTTTAACTTGGAACTCCTCCATGCAGCCATTTTTGCTCAGTCTCTTTCTTATGGTGGAGTCATGAACACTGGAATAAATTTTTGTGGGGTCTTTTTTGACTTCTTGGATGAGTTGTCACTGCACTCTTGGGGTAATTTTGGTCGACTGGTCACTCCCGGGAAGGTTCACCACTGTTCCATGTTTTCGCCATTTGTGGATAATGACTCTCACTATGGTTCGCTGGAGTACCAAAGCTTTAGAAACGGCTTTGTAACCTTTTCCAGACTGATAGATCTCAATTATTTTGTCATTTGTTCCTGAATTTCTTTGGATTGCAGCATGATGTCTAGCTTTTGAGGATCTTTTATGGTGGGTTTACACGTCCCTATATCAGCCCGATATCGTAGCCAACGACGCGGGAGCGCGCTTTTTGTGCGTGCTTTTTCCTGCATCGCATCGGAGGTTTACATCGGGATTTATATCGGGATGCAACGTCCGTACGATGTCTACGCCCCCCAACGCAGGTACGACCAGTTAACATTGGAGTCAATGTGTGACGTTGCCCTACACATCGGAGTTGGGCTGTCACACAGGACGATCCTGCTCCAACCGGCATCCGATATCGGGCGGTCGAATAGCACGCTCATTCGACCCCCGATATCGTTTTGCCATCGTTCCTGCATCACGTTGTACGTTCAAACAGTACAACGCAGGTACGATATCGGGTCCAACTCACGAACCACTGACTTTTGGTCGGAGTTGGGTCGGCGTTGGACCACAATATCGCGACGTGTAAACCCACCATTAGTCTCCTTCACTATGTCAGGCAGGTCCTATTTAAGTGATTTCTTGATTGAGAACAGGTGTGGCAATAATCAGACCAGCGTGTGGCTAGGGAAATTGAATTCAGCTTCCCAAAGATGTGATAAACCAAGTTAATTTATGTTTTAATGAGGCAATCACTTTTCCACACAGGGCACTGTAGGTTTGGATTTCCATTTCCCTTAATAATAAATATCTTAATTTATAAACTGAATTTTGGGTTTACTTGTGTCATCTTTGTCTAATATTTAAATTAGTTTGGTGATCTGAAGTATTTAAGTGTGACAAACATGCAAAAGAATAAAAATCAGGAAGGGGTGCAAACACTTTATCACACCACTAGATACATATTATGATGGTGTCCTTTGACAGGAGAAAAGCAGGAGGGACTAAAAAGATATATTAACAGGACAGAAGGATATACCGTTGCACATCTATCTACCTTTTTGGACAGTTTCATATGTTTGACGAATTGTAACAAGCCTATCAGCTGTTCGAGCAGCAGACCAGGCTAGATAAACCACTACCACCATGATCATTTATACTCTTAATTGACAGGTTCCAGAAGTTGGAGAAATGGCGGAAACCTTTCTATGACGTAATACAGGGTTATGAGAACGCTTCTATCCTCCTCCCTGCCTTCTACAACACTCGGAACACTGACGTCTCCATCCGGGTGAAGTACGTCCTGGATGACTTTGAGTCCCAACAGTCCGTGTATTATTTCCACCCTCAGTATCTCATCAACGTTTCCCACTTTTGGCTCATGCAAGGTGTGAGGGCCAAACGCATCAGCAGCGGTTTGATCCTAGTGACGGCCGCTATGGAACTGTGCGATGAGGTCCACCTCTACGGCTTTTGGGGCTTTCCCATGAACCCATCAGGAATCTTCATTACTCATCACTACTATGACAATGTCAAACCTCGACCAGGCTTTCACGCCATGCCTTCAGAAATCTTCAACTTTATCCATATGCATAGTAAGGGCATCCTCCGTGTCCATACCGGTACCTGCTTCTAAGAAGCTTAGTCCATGCCTCTACCATGTTGGATGTTTCTATCGAAAATTATGCAATAATGCTTTGAGCAGACTACATAGGACGATGCCTCCAAACGAGTTGGCGATTGCGAGAGCCGCTACAAAAATTATTTATCGTCAAAGGGGAGTATGTTTAAGCCAAAAAAAAAATTATTTTATCGAAAATGCGTCTTCATCAGCACTGGTTTGACAGCTACAATTCCGCAAAGCACACAAGAAGAATTAGCACACACAGTGCAATTACCAGCATCCACCCCTATCCCATCCATCTACTACAGAGACTGGAGGAGGGCAGGAACTGTTGGTGTCCTCACCATGGCCATGGATCTCAACATTATCGCCTGCTTTTGGGTTTTTTTTGTAAAAAAAAAAAATGGGAAGAGAAGGTATATAAAATAATAGAAGTGTTTGATGCGATGAAAACCAACAAAGCACAAAAACGGGATGCCCTGTGGGACAAGCTGTAACCCGTTAAGCCCAAAGCTTTGACCTATTAAACTCCAAGATGTCACCCATTAAGTACAAAGTTTTGACCTGTTAAACTTAAAGGCTGTGAACCATAAAGCCCCATGCTTTGATGTGTGAAGCCCCAAATTGTGACCCGATAAGCCCTAAACTTTCACCCATTAAACCTCAAACCTTAACCCCATTAAGCGCCAACTTGTGACCTATTAGGCCACACCTTTGATCCGTTAAGCCCTAAACCTCGACCTATTAAGTCCCACGCTGTGACCCGCTAAACCACAAGCCTTGACCCATTAAACCTAAAGCTGCGACCTGTTGTGCCCTCACCTATAAATGCTTGCTATTACCTATTCTAGTCGGCGTTGATTGGCATTGTTATAATTCCCATCTTGGACATTTGCAGCACTAGTACACAGGTAGACATGTAGTATGGGAAAAGAAAATGATCATGATTGTAATGAAGCGACGCTCCAGGTTAAATACATTTTTATAGTGTTGCATTTTAAGTGATTCTTAAGTGAAGCACTGCGACAGTGACATTAATTGGTGGGGAATTCTGGAGAAGGGCTTCAGTGTAGGATTATTCTGGATTATGTGAAGCTGTGGCTCTGGTATCATTTATTAGAACCTTGCTTGTTGTACAATTCGTTGATATTCATTTTCTATTGCCATTTTTATACTTTCGACATTCATGATTCAAGTATGGGCTGGTCTCCTGATCCGAGCTCATAGGCACTTATAAGGTGGTTGAGTTTAGGTCAGGACACACGGCCGGACCGGACATCATGGTCCGTGCTCAGGCCTTGTGTGTCAGATGTATGAAACTACTTAAAGGGGTAATTCATCATAAACATGAGGCCATATGGAAAGTATACACTATAAATGTGTGATAAATGGTGAATGTGTGAGGAAATCACACCTACCTCAATACAGGGGTCATCCGACCTCTGTCTTGCTTTGTGTCAAGGTGTATAAACCTCATAGAAGTGAAGGGTGAGGCCTGGATGCAGCATCTAGAGGCTACATATCCAGGCCAGATAGAGGTCAGGGGGCCACATTCTGAAGATAGGCACAGGGAACCGTCGCTGTGCCTGTACCACAAATGTTTATGATGGGCCTACCTGAATTAAAAAGTGCCCACCATTGTTTGCCTTTTCTGTTTGATAGAAGTTCTTTCCTTTTGTTCTTTTTCGTGAAATTGTTTTTGACCTGTCATAGATGTCAAGGCAGGCAATAAGAATAAAAGAGCCGCTATCAATTTGGTGTTGTAGCTCAGGTATTCACATTGACCGCAGGCTGACTTTTTTGTGCCATTTTATCTCAGATGAAATATAATTTTAGATCTATTTTTTTAAAATTTCAGATTCTGAATCTGTGATACTTTGAGTAAAGTTAAAATCTACTTGTCTCCTTTGTGACTTTGATTAGATTGTCCCGATGACCTCATTTACACAGATGATCATATCCGGCCCTTTATCCTGCAAGTGTTGGGCACCTCCCTCCCTTCCTTCCTTCCTTCCTTCCTTCCTTCCTTCCTTCCTTCCTTCCTTCCTTCCTTCCTTCCTTCCTTCCTTCCTTCCTTCCTTCCTCCTTCCTTCCTCCCTTCCTTCCTTCCCTTCCTCCCCCTTCCTTCCTTCCCCTCCTCCCCCTTCCTTCCCCTTCCTCCCCCTTCTTCCTTCCCCTTCCTCCCTTCCTTCTCCCCTTCCTCCCCCCTTCCTTCCCCTTCCTCCCCCTTCCTTCCTTCCCCTTCTCCCCTTCTCCCTTCCTCCCCCTTCCTTCCTTTCTCCCTTCCTCCCCCTTCCTTCCCTTCCTCCCCTTCCTCCCCTTCCTCCTTCCTCCTTCCCTCCTCCTTCCTTCCCCTTCCTCCCTCCTTCCTTCCTTCTCCTTCCTCCCCTTCCTTCCTCCCTTCCTTCCTTCCCCTTCCTCCCCTTCTTCTTCCCCTTCCTCCCCCTTCCTTCCTCCCCTTCCCCTTCCTTCCTCCTTCCCATATCATGAACATCAAATAATCATCAAGAGAAAATAGAACATATGCACAAAAATGAACAAATCAAACATACCTACTGGCTAGGTGCCCAGCTATCTATCATAGTAGAACAGTTCCCATGTTAGAGATTCTCTAGTCCACAACCATGGGTGCGGGTGCCTGTTGAACACCCAGCAAAATATAGAGAATAATAAGGAAAAAAGAAAAGCAGAGAAGAGGACAGAATAAGCAAAGAAAGAGGATAAGAGGAAGAGGAGAAAGAAAAATGGGGGAAGAAACAGAGGTGACATGTCAGCATGAAGGAATAGTCCCGATAGGATCTTAGACGTTTTAGTTCAAGTTTTTTCCAAAAAGGACAGAGTCATCTGACATTTTGAATTCCTTCCGACAGAACCAGTTTTTAAGGAATCTATCATGGGAGTTGTTTGTCACTGACGTAAGATCTTCTATTCACATTACCTTATTAGCCTTAGCAATCCAGAGGGAAATTGTTGGGGCAGTGTCTTTCTTCCATAGGAGGCGGATGCATGCCCTCGTAGTCACAATTAGATACTGTAATAGAGAGTTCCGATAAGTCTTTAATGAGAAGTAACAATGATGGAGATGGATGGGGGCTGGATCTAGGTCAGACGTGAGACTTGTTAAATATTAAGAAATGACTGGCAACACCTATGTGTTAAGGTGCAAGCTAGAAAATACATTATATAAGGGAAAAGAAATCTGCTGCAACACTAAACACTAAATGTATGTGAATAAGCATAATGGCTTTCAAATGAATAGCAGGACTATGTGTACAGCTAAGAATGTATATATGGCAAACAGATATAGCAAATACCGCTTTAGATTATAAAGAAAATGAGAGACTTAGCTTAAAGGGAACCAACCACCTCAGATCACCCTAATACACATTTAGTACATGTCCCTGCACCCTAAGGATACCTTTCCAGCACTGTTTTTGTGTAAAATCTTGCATTAGTATAACTGATATAAAGAGTTTATAAACTTACTAGCCTGGTGACTTCTGGGCGTATCCCTCCTTCTGTTATACTTCAGGGCTGTGCATTCATTGCATGGCTGTGCTCCCCCTCCCTCTGTGCAGAGGAGATAACGGTCACGCCCATCAGGGCAGGGCAGCAGGCACGGAGGGAGGGGGAGCACAGACATGCAATGCACAGCCCTGAAGTATAACAGAAGGAGGGATACGCCCAGAAGTCACCAGGCTAGTAAGTTTATAAACTCTTTATATGAGTTATACTAATGCAAGATTTTACACAAAAGCAGTGCTGGAAAGGTATCCTTAGGGTGCAGGGACATGTACTAACTGTGTATTAGGGTGATCTGAGGTGGTTGGTTCCCTTTAAGCACTGGCCACTGCGAAAGAGCCCGATAACTGCGCCAAGGTGCTCTCGTCTTATCGGGTCCTAACTCTATGTCACCGCTTGCGGTATACTACTTCCTGTATGGCTAATATGCCTCTGAATGTCTTAGGACCTGGGCTACGACAAGATGGAGGAATAGGCATGGCTATAGGATGGGGGAAGGGTGCACAGTCAAAAATTGAAAGCCATTTTGCTTATTCACAAACATTTAGTGTTTAGTGTTGCAGCAGATTTCTTTTCGCTTATATAATGTATTTTCTAGCTTGCGCCTTCATGCGTAGGTGTTGCCAGTCATTTCTTAATATTTAATATGACTATTTTTGACTGTGCACCCTTCTCCCCGCTATAGCCATGCCTATTCCTCCATTTTGTCGTAGCCCAGGTCCTAAGACAATCCCCACGGGAGGAGCAGGTCCCCAGGGCATCCGGAGTTGAGGTGATGGGTGGTGGTGGAAGGTCAGAAGGGCAGAGCTGGTGGTTGTTAGGGTCAGGACAGGTCCTTTGCAGGGCCCTGCAGTCTGTGCAGTCTAGCAGTCTACCGCTCCCCAGGCACAGGCAGGAAATAAGAGTCTCACACACAGACTGAGTTTCAACCCGGTTTACTTTGCTTCTGTTGTCAGGCACTTCAAGTTACAGCACAAGTAGTAGGTAGTAGTCCTTGACAACCAGGATGGCTTGTCCTGTGCACCCCCTTTGTGTCCCTCTTCTCTTGGGCTTTCCTCTCTCTCAGCGCTGCCTGTTCTCCTCCTTCCTGCATGCACCTCCGCACACAGAGCCCCGGTCCAGCAGCCACGGGCCTTCTTGGGCGACCGACTGGGTCCCCTGGCCCTAGTACGGCTGCCTTCCATGCACTGTGTCTGGAATTGGCCACAGCTCTTGGAAAACTCGTGGTCCCCGGTTCTGTGGTTGGAGCGTGGAGCCTTCCTGCCACCTTCAGGGCCGGGTCCCTGGTTCTCACCCTGTCCTTCTACTTCACTGCAGATTCGGGCACACTAGTGGATCGCTCACTGCTCGCACCCCTAGGACTCCCTCTGTCTTTCTGCAGTCTGCAGCCCCGGGACAGGCCTCATCGTGGTTCGGGCCTCCGGGTCCGTGCTCTCTGCCTTTTCTCTCTCTCGTCCTCCTCCGACTAACTTCCTCCACTGAATGACCCCTACTTCCTGTGGTGTTTTCCCTTTGTCCTCTTCCTTTCCCTGACTGCTTCCTGTACTGACGCCCCACCTTTCTCCCCCTGCCGTCCCATAGCTGCATGAGCCATCCCACTACCTGGGTTCAACCGATTGGTCTTGGACCGGGGTGTGTTTCCCTGTCCGCTCAGCTTAAGCGGACACTAGGCAGCCTTATGTGTAGCTGGCTACCACAGTCAACATTGGGTAACCAGGGCCCGCGTCACCAGGAAGCGACGGGGATGACAGCTCTCCGCTGCTGAGAGAAAAACTAAGTATTTAGCGAAGGTCTGCTAAAAGCTGGCAAAGCGCTGGTGTGACCCTGGCCAAAACGTTGTTTGTGATGTTTTGGTCATGCGTTTTGCGTTTTGATGCCACTGGAAAAAGGTGAAGCTGGCATAAGTTGGGTATCAGACAGGAGGCAAAAAAAAATATAAAAAAAAGTACGGTAATTGAAGAAATGCTATTGGAGCAGAGCATCATGAGTGATCACTGTTGTGTTTGTATGGGTTTTTGTGCTTGGTAAGAAATTAATATTTTTTCAGAGAGATTTATTTTTGTATTTAGCTATTTAGGGGAGTCAAAAATCAAGAACCACTCAAGTATCAATGGAAATAAAAATAGTAAGTTGGCATTGGCCCATGTAAAGGCTCCTTTAATATGAGCCAGTGGATTTGTTACATTGCTAATCTGCGCTGTTCAGGCAGATGTTGGGTTGAACTGACTGATGTTAGGCTGTTTCCACACGTCAGCTTTTGGTCAGTTTGTGATGTTGCAGAATTTCTGCACCTGTTATGTAAATTAGGTTACCTCCGATTTGTCATTGTGTTTCTGTGTGCGTTTTTTAACACAAGATTTTACCATGTTATTGAAGCTGGGGTCTTCAGTCGGTTTTTGATACTTTCTGGTATTTGGCTTTGACAAAACTTTATCATTATATACTTAGGTGTCGATTTTATGTGTTTTTGATGCGTTTCCCCCGCAGAAAGGCACTATGTATGTTTTTTCCAGATTGCAGATTTTCCACAACTAATGGAGCATCTGCACAGGGTAATCATCGTAACCACAAGAGAAATCCACATGTTGCAGATTTGAAAAACGCGCCGCTCTCTGCTGTGTGGAGCGGCGCCCGATCTCTCCACACCTCCAGCATAATAGAGCACAGTGCCTGTGGAGCGGTCCTCTCTATACCGCTTCTCTGTGCTCTATTATACTGGAGGTCTGGAGAGATCAGGCGCTGCTCCACACAGCAGAGATCCGGCTGCGGATCCCAGCTGCATAGGACATGGACCAAGGCGGAGAACTTCATCTGGAATGCACAAAGGGTGAGCGGCACACACATGCAGCAGGTCCCCTGCTGCACTGACAGTGTGCCTGAATCGCTTTCACAGCAGATGATTCTGCACATTGTATCAGTGCACTGGGGACCGCTGTTTTGCAAGAGGGGTGGGTGGTGACATTAGGGGCTGGGGCAGCCAGTAAGCCTTGGGGATGGCATCCAGTAGTGTACAGTGGGGAGGGGGCGGCCAGTAAGAGCCCTGGGGTGGCATCCAGTAGTGTACAGTGGGGAGGGGGCGGCCAGTAGGAGCCCTGGGTTGCAGCCAGCACCCATAGAGAGAGTGGGGGAGGGGGTGGGTCTGTAACATCCTGGGGGTGGCTGGCCATACTGGGAATAGGGGAGGGGGCATGATTGCTGGACACTGGGAGGAAACGACCAGTTCCCATTTACATGCACAATCACGCCCCCTGGACATTCACTGCCAGCCGCAAATATGTTATCTAGGAAACCCTGCAAAATGTTGACAACATGTATATTGCAGATTGTCAACATTTTGCATCCTAGATACACATATGAAATATAGCAAAAGCCCGGACAATCCTTTAAGCCTGATGAAGAGGCCATAGTGTCTGAAAAGCTTGCTTTGCTTTTTCTTACCATCTTCTTAGTTCGCCATTAAAAGGTATCAGCCACTGAGGACTCTCAGATTCTAATATTTTTCTTCACAACTAAAGGAGGTGAGTTGAAGCTCATATAGCCTAAAGTTTTTGTCTCGGATGACACCCTATGTGCACTTCCTCCTCTTTTCCTTTGAGTTTCCGATTGCCTCCCATTATACTCGGCACACAAGTAGTCGCACCTCTTCGAGCGTCTGACCTGCTCGATTCGAGTAAGGAGCATTTGTGCATTTAGTGTTGGCTCATCACTAGTCACCATCTATCCAGCTCCTGTAAGTTTCTTCAAGTCTCTGTCTATCTTTTAGTAATTCTGAGCCACGAAATCTCTCAGGAGTCCAGTGCCTCCTTGCAGCTGTCATTGGTAATACTTGTGTATATTTGTCACTTTCTCCGACATTAACGGCCAGAAAGAAATTAAGAAATGCAAGATGACCCTCCAATAAAATGTGCAGAATTAGAAAATAAGTAACGTCTGCTTTTGCATATATCAGGTGTAGATGTGTATGATCTTCTCACATCAGACAGACACTGATTGCATCTTCATCTCCCTCCTCCCCCGCCGAACACTAAAGATCCTACAAGACCACCCTTCTTAAATTTAACCCAATGTAATAAGGTCATAAAAAAGCTTCATATGATATCAAACTGAGAATTTTTAATGCATGTACAAAATTAAAGATGGATGTAAAAGAGTAGATCCTAGTTAGGTTCGGGGGCGCTATTGCATTGATGTGAATGGAAAGCGGATTTTTTTAATTAGTAGTGGTGAAACGTGGTACTGCAAGCAAAACATAATTTAGGTTTATCATTTAATGTTCCAAAGATAAATTGGTAATATTAGATTTTATTTTTTTAACAGAGGGTAAATTAACCATAAGCCATAGCAGTCAATTATGAGCCTTGTGTAAATGTATACAGTGACCTTGTAAAGTGACAATTATAGGTTGCTATCAGCTCCAATGATTGATGATGGGATGTTTTGTGTATATTACGTGACGTTTCTCTTTAATTTGTCTGCATAAACTTCTTACATGTTTGACATCTCATCTCATGCATTAAACTTTTATTGAAAAGAGAAGACAATCCTCAAGAAATGTACCTTTCCTCCTGTGATGATTGATAGCCATAAGATACATGTTGTATGTACCCTATAGAATAATACAAGAAGTATAAACACCCTACGTTTTTTGCATACGGCTTGAACAAAGATCTACATGTTTCCATGGTTACAGACTACAAACAACTCCTATGTAGTCTGATCTTGAAGTCATTCTCCATTTCATATCTTCTTTACCAATGTACTTTTACTATCAAAGGGAATCTCTGTCAGCAGGTTTTTGCTGTGTAAGCTGAGAACAGCATGCTAAAACTTGTTAAAAAATGAAAAGCAACTGTGCTTCTTTATCAGGTCTTGCTATAGTTTACTTAAACTAAAGGCTTTATCACCCCGGTGATTACCATTACAGACACTTCCTCCTGCTGTGATTGACACCTCACTGTCAATGCACAATCTCTTAGAACCTGATGTGGGCCGGAGCAGCCTCTCCCAATTCTGCTGTGTCTCTAAAACTCAATGTTTTGATTGTGCGAGAACAGTTTCAGCCAGTTATCTATGTGATACAACGTTGGATTTAGGGTTTCTTTGAATATATTATGCTGCTCTTAGATGAGGTAGCAAAAACCTGCTGACAGATTCCACCTTTAATCATGGTGTCAATCTCCAGGCTTTGGTCATCGCCATTACCTTCAATTGATGAGGAATAGTTTATACCATTCTCCCGGGCTCGTTTGGTGCTCTCGTCGCAAATATCCGAGCTTCCAAGTATGATGGAAGTCAATTTGGAACTCAAGTTTTTTTTCTGGGAGAGTTCCGGGAAAAATGGCCGAGTTCCCTATTGAATTCCATTATACTCAGGTACTCAGGTCGCGCCCATCCCAACATCCAACTGCTCATTACGAGTACCGAGCCCCAGAACATGGTAGTGCCCGCTCATCACTATTAATGACCTTTTCCCAATATAACTGAACTTCTCCTTCTAATTCAAGCAGATTTTATGGTTTATGGGGCTTTACTGTTTTCTTTAAATGATTCCTGGCATTTTTTTTTTTTAAATCTCTACTTCTTGTCATTGAATGCATTTTTATTTTTGCATTTAGAGGATGAAATTTTGTATAGAACCAATGCATCTTTGCTACAGTTTCCCCCTATGGTATGACAATTACTAGTTTAGTTATTAGTAATGAATAAGTACGTACAAATATTAAAATCCAAATCAGGGTGAAAACTCAAGGTGACAAATGGTGGTAAATGTCACAAAATACAGGAGGGCAGCAGTGTTGTGTTTGATATGTCCAGTAAGTATCACATATACTGTACCATAGCAAATGCAAAAGATACTCTAGGACAGGGGTGGGGAACCTCAGGCTTCAGGGCTGAATGCGGCCATCGATTACTTTTTTGCGGCCCCGGGCAGATTCCTGGGGACTGCAGTGCTCAGACTGGCAGAAGCGTTTTACCGACTGTCTGCCCTTTAAATCCAGCTCTCCAGTGATCTCTATGCCCCAGCCTCAGCCTCCCCTGTGAGGTATATGCCCCCAGCCTCTCCTGTGATATCTATGCCCCAGCCTCAGCCTCACCAGTGAGGAATATGCCCCAGCCTCTCCTGTGATCTCTATGCCCCAACATCCCCAGTGAGGTATATGCCCCCAGCTTCCTGGACTCTATGCTCCAACTCCAGGAGGTATGTGCCCCCAGCTCTCTGTGATCTCTATGCCCCAGCCTCAGACTCACCAGTGAGGTATATGCCCCCAGCCTCTCCTGTGATCTTTATGCCCCAGCCTCAGCCTCTCCAGTGAAATATATGCCCCCAGCCTCTCCTGTGATATCTATGCCCCAGCCTCAGCCTCCCAGTGAGGTATATGCCCCAGCCTCTCCTGTGATCTCTATGCCCCAACATCCCCAGTGAGGTATATGCCCCCAGCCTCTCCTGTGATCTCTATGCCCAAACCCTCCCCCCAGTGAGGTATGTGCCCCCAGCCTCTCCTGTGATCTCTATGCCCCAGCCTCAGACTCACCAGTGAGGTATATGCCCCCAGCCTCTCCTGTGATCTTTATGCCCCAGCCTCGGCCTCCCAGTGAAAGTATATGCCCCCAGCCTCTCCTGTGATGTCTATGCCCCAGCCTCGCCCCCCCAGTGAGGTATGTGCCCCCAGCTTCTCCTGTGATCTTTATGCCCCAGCCTCGGCCTCCCCAGTGAGGTATATGCCCTCAGCCTCTCCTGTGATTCTATGCCCCAGCCTCGGCCTCCCCAGTGAGGGATGTGCCCCAGCCTTTCCTGTGATCTCTATGCCCAGCCTCAGACTCACCAGTGAGGTATATGCCCCCAGTCTCTCCTGTGATCTTATGCCCAGCCTCGCCCCTCCAGTGAAGTATATGCCCCAGCCTCTCTGTGATGTCTCGGCTCTAGTAAACCTGGAGAAGCAGTTGAGAAGCAACATGACCAATATCACCCACACAAAGAGAAGCAGCTCCAGCCACCACAGTAGGGTGAGTTGATTCTTTAACACAATATAGCGGTAATTTTCAAGTGATAATTTGTACGGCCCCTGAAGATTGTAGAATTTCCAAACGGCCCTGGCAGAAAATGGTTCCCCGCCCTGCTCTAGGAATAAAGCTAACCTTAGACATCACAATAACTGCATGAGTACAAACACTGCTTACCCATTAACTCCGTGTGAATACCAAAGAGGTGCAAACCTTACGCGCGTTTCCACATGTGCTTTCTCAGGGGGTCATCTCTCCAGATGAACCCACGCGAAACAGAAGGGGATGTCTAAGGCTAACTTTACGTCAGAGTTTCTTTTGCACTTGCTATAGTATATGTGATATCTACCTGACACATCGAACATTAGACTGTTGCATCTCCTCTTGCCCTCTTGTATTTTGTGACATTTACCACCATTTGGGTTTGCGTGGGTTCCATCATGTTTTTTCGGTTTCCACCCCCAATCCAAAGACATACTGATAGGGAACTTAGTTTGTGAGCCCCAGTGGGGACAGTGTTGCTGATGTATGTAAAGCTATATGGTTAAATATTATTATAATTTTGAGTTTTTACCCTGATATGGATTTTAATGTTTGTATGTAGTTATTCATTACTAATTAATAAACTGGTTATTGAATACCATTGTAGGATATGTGACTCCATCCCCCTTTTCTGTAGGAATATATTGATATTTGGAGTCTCTGTACCTTTATCCTCTTGGTGATATAATTGCCCCTGTCTGATACAGGTCTGATTGACCTCAGATGCTGTTGAACATCTTTGTTACAGTTGTATCAGTCTAAACAACCCGGACTGATACATTACAGCATCTATACAGAAAGAAATATGTGCGCTTCTGATATACCGACCTGATGTGATACAGTTGGAGCAAACCCTCAGCTGTGAAGAATGGTATTCCGCTCTGGATAGTAATGTTTCCATTTACTGTGATCAAGGTGATATTATATGAATAACTTAAACACAATGTTCATTAAGAACTTTTTATTATTCAGTGATTATTTAAGGAGAAAAATAACAAAAATAAACTTTTAAAAGTTTTAGACAGCACTGACACCCCTGGTGACATATTTGGGAACTGCAATATTTGATATGGGGTGTATTGAAGACTGCTAACAATCTCTGGCAATGGTACCGGAGATCTCGTGTATTCTGATGGTTCCCAGAAGATCATCACCCCTCAATATTCTATAGGTGATGCTTGAACTATTCTACCATAGACAATGGTGAAAAGAAATATTTCTGATGAGAACGGGTGCCTGGTAATTCTCTGTTCTCCTGGAGGACTCGTCCTATGCGTAGGTAAATCAGGCACCTCCAAACCGTGGATGTCAGGGGTATACAGAAGCATAGCTATGATACGAGCCTGGATGATGTAAGCCATAACGTGTAGACCGCCATCAGGGCAATACTTGTCTGTCACTGTGTCCAGAGGAAAATGATTTCTGTGATGATGATGATGAGGTTACAATAAAGTCATAAATGATGATTGAACGTTCGCATTTTATGGAGAGTTTTATTGTCTTTGTTTTTTCTTTAATGTTCAGGATTGGATAGCTCTTCCTGAATTTGGTGCCCACCCATAACCCAAAGCATAAGTACCACATGACAATATGAGGTCCTTTCAAAGAGGGGGTCCTGGTGGGTTGTATCACCTTCATAATTAGAGGAACATGTGCAGAACACATCTCTTCACAGGTATAGCCCAGAGGCTGAGGCAGGGAGGTATACAGGACAGGTACTTTTGTGCTGGTGTGAAGCTGATCACTACTTAGGGTAAGTTCACACATACAGGTTTAACCTCGGTTTAGCAGCGAAATCCGCCGTCGGTTTAGGCAACGTTTTATGTTAATTTATGTAAATCCTAAGCAGCGTGAGGATTAACATTAAACCCTATGAAATGTTGAAAACGCTGTGCACACAATATCGTTTTGTATGAGCGGATTTACTGACGGATGAGCGGTTCCCGGCGGCTCAGCAACATTCAACTTGTTCATTCTTCTGCTCGTTTTGTTAGCGATTTTGTGGCAGAAAACTGCAGCAGCATAATCAAATCACAATCATCGCTGGAAAAGCCGCCGGATAAACCGACTGTAAACCGCTGTTCACCGCTGAAAAAAATGCTCGGAAACCGCTGAAACACCACTGCCAAGCCGCTGAAGACTTCAGGGCTGTGTACTCTTGGCTCCTTGAAAAATCTCAGCGGTTTACTGACGGTCTGAACGTCAGTAAACCTGTATGTGTGAACTTACCCTTACAGGTAGTACTTACAACATGCAAGTCAGGTAGTCCGGAGTCAGTTTCCAGGCGAGTTCATTGGATATTTAAGGAGTAGAGAGAGATGTAGTCATTCAATGGTCCAGGGTCAGGTTTCCATGAGAGCATGAAGAAGATTCAGGGAGTCAACTGAGGCATACTTAGGTTACGATCCAGGGTCAAAATACCAGGAGATGACATCAAGTGCAGGGAGCAGACAATAATAATAATATTTTTTATCTATATAGCACTATTAATCCATACCACTTTACAACACTGTCCCCATTGGGGTTCACAATCTAAACATCCTATCTGTATGTCTTTGAAATCTGGGAGGAAACCAGAGTGCCCAGAGGAAACCCATACAAACTCTTTGCTGATGTTGTCCTTGGTGGGATTTGAACCCAGGAGCCCAGCGCTGCGAGGTTGCAGTGCTAACCACTGAGCCATCATGCTGCCCACTGTACAGTGCTAACCACACTCAGCCACTGTGCAGACTAAAGGAGTAGTCAGTCAACAGTTCAGGACAGATAACAATTATCAGAACTAAACAGACACAGGAATACAGGCCAACATCACCACTCAAATAGAATGTATGACTGGCAGAGTCCTGGGAGAGGCTGCTCAGTAAATTAGCTGAGCAATCATGGGGAAGATGGAACACCTGAGCAACCCAGCACCTCTCAGAACCAGAGTGGAAATCTGTGCTATCATTCAACACACCGACAGCTGAGCACACCAGATACCAAACACAGTAATAAGCTTTATTGCATCTGAGACACACTGCGCAATGGAATTGTGACAGCTGGGCCTCAAAACCCAGCACCATTATAGAAGCAATGTTTGATTATGGCTGTGGTGATCCAGAATGTCTATGTATGCCACTGGGGTTACATTCTTTACCAGTAAGATACCAGATACAAGGGTTGCAGTCACCCTGGGGAGGCCGAAAAGTCTCATTGGCCCCTATGAGAAAACCAATAATAATAAGCACCCCTAGTAGTTGTGTCCCCTTTTAGAGATTTTTCATTGGGGTCCTTGAGCTCCGCTGCAGCACACAATGCCATGAAAGAGCTTGTACTAAGGTTAGAAGTTATCCCCCATATTTAGCTAACTTTTGAGATGGCTGGGGGCCCGATTGCTCAGACCTGCGCCAATCCCAAGAATTGATGTAAAGATCATGATGACAAAACATCATCTGTCCCGGCAGAGAAGGATTCGGCCTGCCAGTGGAGTATGAGAACAGCACTTGTAGAAAACACGAGGCTCAGCCAAGCCAAGCGTTCTTATGTTTAGTTATCAGAGTCGGAAGCGATATCTGTGAGCCAAATGATCAGATGGTAATAATGTTATGTGTATGGGGGACTTCATGGCCGCGGTTTTTCAC
The DNA here is from genome assembly GCA_033576535.1 of Allobates femoralis. Classification (NCBI taxonomy): domain Eukaryota; kingdom Metazoa; phylum Chordata; class Amphibia; order Anura; family Aromobatidae; genus Allobates; species Allobates femoralis. Next base: position 828,066,571 of record JARQOC010000003.1, on the reverse strand, counting down.
ATGTACTGTACCTGCTTGTTGATGGGGGTCAAGAAAATAAATGTAATTATGTACTCCTGGGACATCCAAGTGAGCTGACACCACAATCAATTTTTCTTCATTAATATTTATTATGGGACAAATTGCAAGTTGTATCTGATGTAAGAAGTAATTGGATAGCGGTGTAATAGTAGAATAATCCTGGGTGATAGCGGGGGGGGGGGGGGGTGACCTGTAGGCTCTGTAGTGATCTGGGGCACAGGTGGCACAGTATGGCTCCTCGTGCTTTGTCCTCACAGCCTCTTCCCTAGTGACTCAGGCTCATTTATTCCCTGTACACACCCTCAGGCTGCAGCTGTTCTGTGCGTCCTTAGCAACCCCTGTTATACACACACTGTATACACACTATGTGACTGCACAGGAGATCCCTGCACCTGCTGGAAACCTGCTGCTTCCCTGGAGAATCCTGATTCCTGTTCTTACAGGTGATCCCGGCATCTCCCTGCAGCAGATTGACAAATACATGTATAAGTGCATGATCTGGTCTTGAATTGCTGGCATTAGACCGGTCTGGCGGAGTTGATTTGCCTGTTTCCCTGGAGTTCACCACAAGGGGTCACTAATGCAGCCGAAACTTTGTTGACTTTTGGAGGAGCAGAGAGAACTTTACAGAACTACAAATTCTCAGGTAAGAGGTGCGAGGGGATTGAACAAGGGATTGGTATACATAAATTGTCAGACCGCTAAACTGCACATTTGGAATAATTTGGTAAATCACTGTATAATGCAACGTTTTGATCTACAATATCGAAGTAGCAACATCAAGAAAGAAAAGTTGTGTAATTGTGGAAACAACAGGATGGAGATGTTACTAATATGCAAATGATAAAGACATCAACAAACTGGAGCAAGTTCAGATAAGAGTGTCCAGAATGGTGACCGGTCTGCAAACCATGTCCTATGGGGAACGGGTACAGGGAAATGTTTAGCTTTTCCAGAAAGACTGAGAGGAGACTTAATAGCTGCCTACAAATATCCCAAGGGTTGTCACACTGTAGAGGGATCAGCTTTATTCTCACTCAAGGAAAGACTAGAAACAATGGGATGAAACTGAATGGGAGCAGACACAGATTAGATATTAGACAAATCTTTTTGACAGTGAGGGTGATCAACGAGCGGAACAGGCTTCAATGGAAGCCTTCACACAGAGGCTGGACAGACATCTGTCTGGGATGATTTAGTGAATCCTGCTTTGAGCAGGGGGTTGGACCAGATGACCCAGGAGGCCCCTTCCATGTCTACTATTTTATGGTGGAAAAATTCAAAAAAATCTTGATTTGTTCCATATATTCATTCTTTTTCAGTATGAATGTACAGAAATCCCCGCACTTACAGCCCCAACCGGTATCAGTGAAGTTATTAACCCCTCAATGAACGAGCCTCATGTTTTGCAATTCTGACCAGTGTCACTTTATAAGGTTGTAACTTTGGAACGCTTCAACGCTGACATTTTGTTTTCATGATATATTATATTTCATGTTAGTGGTCGATATTATTTTCAATTATTGATGAGAATATGCAAAATGAAAAAAAAAAATTATAAAATTTCACAATTTTCAAACTTTGAATTTTTATGCCCTTAAACCAGAGAGTAATGTCACACAAAATAGTTAATAATTAACATTTCACACATGTCTATTTTACATTAGTACAATTTGTTTAACAATTTTTTGGGGTTAGGAAGTTAGACGAGTTAAAAGTTCATCAGCAATTTCAAATTTTTCCAACAAAATTTACCAAACCATTCTTTTAAGGGATCATATCGAATTTGAAGTGACTTTGAGAGGCCTACATAGCAGAAAACACCCAAAACTGACACCATTCTAAAAACCTCAAGCCTCAAACTGTTCAAAACACATTCAAGAAGTGTATTAACCCTTCAGGTGCTTCACAGCAACTAAACTAATGAGAATGGACAAAAAATGAAAATTTTACAAATTCCCTCAAAAATATTACTTTAGCCCCAAATGTTGTATTATCACAAAGGCAACAGGAGATAATGTATGTTAGTTTTTTGTGCAATTTCTCCTGAGTACGCCGATACCCCATATGTGGTGGAAAGCTATTGTTTGGGCACACGGCAGGAAGGAGCGCCATTCAACTTTTGGACTGCAAAATTGTCTGAAATAGATAGCACATGCCATGTCATATTTTTAGAGCCCCTGATGTGCCTAAACAGTTGAAACCCGTCATAAGTGACCCCATTTTGGAAACTAAGCCCCTCAAGGAATTTATGTAGATATCTTGTGAGCACCTTGAACCCTCAGGTAGTAACAGACTTTTATAACGTTGAGCCAAGAAAATAAAAAATCATATTTTGTTGTTCAATTACTTCTGAGTACACCGATACACCATATGTGGTGGAACACCACTTCTCGGGCACATGGCATGACTCGGAAGGGAATAAGTACCATTTGACTTTTGGAACACAAAATTGGCTGTAATCTATATCGGAGGCTATGTCGCAGTTGTAGAGCCCCTGATGCGCCTAAACAGTGGAAACCTGTCATAAGTGACCGCATTTTGGAAACTGGGCCCCTCAAGGTATTTATCTAGATATCTGTTGAGCCCCTTGAACCCTCAGGTAGTTAACAGAATTTTATAACGTTGGGCGGAGAAAATAACAAATCATTTTTCCTGCAAAAATTTCATTTTTATGCATTTTCATTAGGGAAAAAGAGAAATGTATCATATTTCATTGGGCAATTTATTCTGAGTACATTGATACTCCATATGTGGTGTAAAGCCACTGCTCTGGCACACAGAATGGCTCAGAAAGGTATAAGCGCCATTCGACTTTTGGAACACAAAATTGGCTGGAATCTATAACGGATGCCGTGTCGCATTTGGAGTGCCCCTGATGTGCCCAAACAGTGGAAACCCACCACAAAAGATCCCATTTTGAAAACTACACCTCTCAAAGATTTTATTCAGTGGTATAGTGAGGATTTTGAACCCACAGGTACTACACACAATTTGATAACATTAGGTCATCATAAATAAATATTTCGATATTTTTCACAAAAATGTTGTTTTAGTCCCAATGTTTTCACTTTTCCTAGAGGTAACATGAAGAAATTCACCACTCAGTTTGTTACCCATCTTCGTCTGGGCGAGTGTGTACCCCTTATGTGGTCAGAAACCTCAGTTTGTACAATCAGCAGAAAGGAACCCTATTTGAATGTTGAAACACAAATTTGTGTGAAATAGTTTGCAGGCACCATGTCACATTTGCAGAGCCCCTAAGGTGCCTAAACAGTAGAAACTCCCCACAAAAGACCCCATTTTGTAAATTACACTTTTAAAAGAATTATGTAATGTTGGGCAGTAAAATTTAAATCTCAAATTTTGTTTCCACAAAAATCCTCATAAGTGACCCCATTTTACAAACTACATCCTTTAATGAGTTCACCTAGGGGTGCAGTAAGAATATTGACACCATAGGTGTATCACAAAATGTTATACCATTGGGTGATGAAGAAAAAATAGTTACATTTTTACCACTAAAATGTTGTTTTAGCCTCATATTTAACATTTTCACAAGGTGAAATACATAAAAATGGCCACATAATTATTACACATTTTTTTTTATGAATGTGACAATGCCCCATATGTGACACTACAGTACCTGACCACACGGCAAGACTCCAAAGTGAAGGATTTTTGGAGCACAGAGTTTCCTAGAATAGTTTTCTCCATATGCAGAGCCCCTCAGTGCTAGAAGAACAGAAATCTTCCTTAAGTGACCCCAATTTGGATATTAGGCCCCTCTGGAAATGTATCTACGGGTATAGTGTTGATTTTCACTCCATAGGTGTATTCCAGAAACAAGTAGCAATGGATGTTGCAGAGTGAACATGGAGATCTGCCATTGTAGTGCCCAGTACGTTGTAGTGCCCAGTATATCGTAGTTCCCGTACATTGTGCCCCTGTCTCTGTGGCCCCGGTGCTCTCATCAAACCACAAAGCTCTTCTTATACGTACATTATGCCCAGCCTAAGCTTCTCAAGACCTGTGTAAGGGCGTAAAAAAAAAAAAAAAGAATAAACCCTGGCACACAAAAATAAAAAATTGACTTTTTATTCAAATGCTCAAGACAATGTTATTGAGCAGGCCAACGTTTCAACCCTCATAGGGGTTTTCATCAGGGGAAAGAGCTATAATGAGTAATCACAAGGGTCTACAACCTTCAAGGAAAACGACACAGCAAAAGACACTGCATTTAAAATACACAACAAGCAAAGGATTATATATGTCAAGGTCCTTACATAGATAGGCCCAAAAGGCGTAATCATGGACAAGATTAAAAGTCACAGTTAGAAGTCCAAAATGACAGGAGGAATTACTCTAAAAAATCCCTGCTTAGTGGTCCCAGATTATTAGAAGAAAAAAGAAAACCTATAAGGACGTAAAATCAGAAAACTCACCATAAACAGCCAAAGGTCTGATACCGAATGCACTTATAGGCAACACAGGTGCATAATACCGATGCAGCAATCACTCTCAACCTGCCATGACATGAGGGAGATGATTGATATTTTGTATGTACACAGATGAGGTTTCCATAGGGCGTCAGTCAAACATGCATGTGTGATGCAAGGTGTCTGTATACAGTCTACTGATCACGCCCATACTATTAGATAGTGATCAATAGGTTGCATACATACATTCTGCATCATGCTTGCCTGTGTGAATGACGCCCTATAGAAACCTCATCTGTGTGCATACCAAATGCCAGCAATCACCTCCAGCATGTCATGGCAGGTAGAGTCATTCCTGCATCAGTATTATGCGCCTGTGTTGCCTCTATCATAAGGACCTGTGGCGTCCTGCTAAGTTCATTGGGATCAGACTTTTGGCTGTTTATGATGAGTGCCCCCACATTATTAGGATCCGTAAGTTCAGGCTCCAAAGGAAAGAAAATCAGGGGTCTCACACAATTTGTTAATAGAGTGACAGAATCAATGCTTCAGTGAATAATCGAACGGGAAAGTTCCCATATGCAGTACCCAAATGGCATCAGTTAGGCTAGGGTCACATCTGCGGTTGGGCTTGCAGATCCTGATCTGGTTTTGAGCATTAAAAATATGCAAGTAACCTAAATCAGAGGAGCATCTAGGTTTTCTGGCACCCGGGGCAAGACTTCAGTTTGGCGCCCCTTCCCCAGCGGCCTGAGTAGTCATCATGTGACCGACCATTCATATATGATATGCACACTTACAGTCATGTGCCGACGAGTTGCTCTACCGAATTCCCTCAATGTTCAATGAAAAACAAAGTATATTACATGCTGTTAGGATTGGGCTACAGGGCTTAATGTTTGAATTAAAGGGCTCATCCAGGTGTGAGATGAGTCTATAGTTCCTCTAGGTGACTGAGGGCCTCGGAATTCTCACAGCGTGTGGTCTGCACACTGTCAGGATACTCCTGTGTTAATAGCAAGATTGGACGGTCATGTGAGCACCAGAATGCAATTCTTCATTTTTCGTTCAGTTCATTTTCTTTGATTGAGACCTCGCATGTCTAGTCAGTACACGAGTGCATGTATATAAATCGCATACTTACAGTTTCATACCTCTCACCGCCAGCAGCAGAGAATCCTGACAGTGTGCTCTGTGAGAATTCAGAAGTCTGCAGTTACATAGAGGGACATATGCAGTGACTGCACACTCATCACTAATGTGGGACAACCCCTTTAATGCTTATAACAAATAAAAACATAGAACCCTCAAATTGTCAGAGGGCACAACACTTTATGAATGTAGCCATGTATCACATAATCTTAGGTTATAGATTGTTACATGTGTACAGGATCAAAACAATTAACAGCACAAAACTGCATCACCAAACCCACCAGAGCTAAAGAAATACATCCATATAACCTCCATCAGTACAGAAACACAGCATTACAACCATCATCAGTACAAAAATACATCACCAGACCCACCAGAGGTACAAAAATGCATTCATATAACCCCTATCAGTACAGAAACCATACCTCCCAACTTTTGAAGAACAGAAAGAGGGACAGTCGATGCGGCGCACGCAGTGCGGCAGTGCGCCGCGCAAATTTTTAGCCCCACCCCTTGCCCCGCCCCTGACCACACCCATTTACAAGTGACGGACATTCAGATGCCCTTATTACTATTAATCTTCTGATTATTGCATTTTTGCTGCATTTTTTTGCCCTTTCCAACTCATTTGATGCATTTTAGTGCCATTTAGTACTGACAGCACAGACTGTGGGCTGCCCCATCATACAACACAGCAGGACGGCTGAGACCAGTGCCTGCCCTGCAGCATTGTGCAGTTTATAGCCAGGGATGTGCAGTCAGTAATCAAACCTCTGACTCCGAATCCTCAGTTTCCCTGAATCCAACCCCACCAAAATGGAAACCGTCTCAGACTCCATCTCCACAGTCATGGTGTGCAGCCGGTAAGCCAAACCTCTGACTCCACCAAAATGGACACCGACTCTGAGTCCACAGTACTGTGTATAGCGCCCCCTGATGGCAGGCTGCCGTCCACAACAGGATACAATACTAGCTCTGGGGATGCAGTAGGGAGATGGGAAAAAGTTCCACAAGGTGAACTATCACTGCAGCCTCCACCAGTCGGGCCTTTATGGCAGAGTGGCCCAACAGAAACCTCTCAAATGAAGAATTTAATTTGAGTGATCCGTTTTCTGCAGTGTACTGCAAATAATGGATCAAAAAATGCAGAGTCTGAATGTAGCCTATATATCTCCATCCTGGTATATATGGTCCCCATCCTGGTATATATGGTGTCCCTTATGGTCCATTCGCCACAGAGGTACTGCACCTTAGCCAGAGGTGTGGTACCTCCCCCCCAGCCCTGGTAAGGAGAGGGCACTACCCGGTACCCACACATCCGCATCCAACACCAGCCCACTCTAGTCCAGGGGTGCTGAGGCAGAAGAAACCCCATGATGGGCAGACCCCATCTCTGGCTGGAGAAGGGGATTAGTAGGTGGAACAGTTAGAATGTAGTGGAGCACTAGGAGGTAGGCAGTGACAGTTGAGAGTGGGAGGAGTTAATCCAGACAGAAACAGGAAGTGCGCAGTCAGTGAGTCGGACCCGGGGACTGGAGTTGTGAGTAGCTTGTCCTGGGGAAGAGGATGGAGAGAAAGTTGGACCCGGGGACTGGAGCCAGACGAGCTCGTCCCAGGTCAGAGAGGACGTAGAGTATCTGCAGAGACTGAGAGGGAGCTCTGAGGGGAGGGGGAGCACCTCTGGGTCGCCACAGAGCCCTGTGTGGAGGAACCCCGTTCCAGTGATTGCCTGGAGGGACTTGCTGGAGGAGCTAGGCCACAGAGGGGACCGGCCCCAGACTAGTGGAAGACTTTAAGATTCAGCTAGCAAACCTGGAGTCTGCTGTATCTTAATGTGCAGCAGCCAAATCCGCACACAATCGCTGAAAAGGCAGCCGCATAGGCTCAAGGGGACAAGACCCAAGCTGCTGGCTCTGGACAGTGTGTGTGAAAGGCAGGAGGGTGAGAGCCAGCGCAGTGAGATGACCCAGAAAGGTAACACAAAGGGGGTACCAAACAAGTGCCACCAATCTGCCTAGAAATGGCTGGATCCCTGACTCGGAGTACACAGCACCCGGCGGGTCGGCGTACTTCAGAAACTGAGTAAACTGTGAAGACTGCACCCTGCTGTGTCCCCTGATTTATTTACTGCACGACCTGCCCTGGGTTACACCTGTGACCACCATCAATAGACTATAACTGCCCTGGGGTCCTGCTCTACCCGTGGAGAGCTGTAACATCCCTGCTGCATCACCCCAGTAGATCTGAACCGCAGCGTCGGCCATCCAATTGCTGAATACCACAGGTGGCGTCACAAATTTAATCCCATATAAATAACCCCCATTTTTATGACACCACCAGGCTCACGGAGCCAGGTCACGCCACCATGACATTCCCCAAAGAGAACTGAACTGTTCGGCCCGGTTCCGAGTACCTCACGGCCCTGGTGGGCGCGTCAGTATACATGTCCCTATTTTTCTCTAATTTAAGACAGTATTCTACTCAACTTTCTTCAGCTCCCACATCACCCAGTGTCCTCTGTAACAACGCACAGCTGGTAGCTGACATTGGAGTGTGCGCCTTGATGCAAGAAGTGACTGTCATGTGCTGCCCTATCACGGTACCGCAGACGTCAGCTGTCAGCCACAGTTTGGCCGTCAGCGTGTATCACAGTGCAGGAACCTAACGGGTCTCTGTACATCAATGCGCTTCAGCTTGATGCATGTCCTCGGATGCACATCCAGCTGCAGTACGTGCTGGGGTCGCCCGGGCCCCTGTATCGCCAGGCCTGGTCTTGACCTCGATCCTTACAATTATGTAGATACTGAACAGAAATTGTTTATTCTATTATTAGTGTTGTGAAAAAAATTCAGAAATTTGTAATTAAAAACACATTTTTGCTTGTGTCATTTTCCAAGATGTGTAACGTTATTAATCTTTATGATTCGGGCTGTGAGGGGAGGTTTGTTGTGCCCTGTGCTGACATTACTGATACCATGTGGCTGTAGATCATATACTGATTGGCTGTTATATGCCATTCATCGCAAGGTGGAGGAGGCAAAAAAATATATAGGATTCTGGCGATTTAATTGTTGTTGTTTTTTGTTACGCTGTTTACCAATCACATTCATTTATTTTGGATTTTGAGAGGACTGTTATGAATGCAGTGATACCAAATATGGGGGGGGATTATTTATGTTTTGCTTTTTATGGGAAATAGGGGTTGGTTATAAATTTTTGTTGTTTTTTCCCATATGTTTAAAAACACTTTTTTTTCTCTGTACTGTAAGGGTACCGTTACACCTAGCCATATCGCCGGCGATCCCATAGGCGACGCACGTTTTTGCGTGTCGCCCGAGGTCGCCGACGCCCATTTACACGGGGCGACACCTTAGGCGACGCTCAGGCGACGACCTGACCGGAAATTGCCTGAGCGTCGCCCAAGCCCCACAGGCGATTAAGTCGCTGGCGGCCGCATACGCGTCACACAGAGCAACCACATTAGCGATGTGGGCGTAATTTTGACCCGCATCTCGGAGATAGGCGTGAACATTATGTTGTATGACGCCTTGAAGAAATGTGATTGGCCTGGGTGTCTGATGCAGAATTGACATGTACTGAGACAATTGTGTTGGTGTTAAAAAGAGACATTTGGCAATGGCACATCTCTGCACTTTGTAGCACACAGTGGGGCATCAATGCGCTGCTTTTTAATAGAATGTATGCTCCTGGGTATGGCCCCTTTGACATCTGCGTTTTATGCTGATGGCGGCAGTTGCAGTTAAAAAAACCGCAACTGCCACGATTACCGCAAGTGTGACCGCACTTGCGGCTCACTTGCGGCAAGCACCATACAATGTCTATGGGGCTTGCGGCAGGTGCGGCAAGTGCGCCAAGTGCGGTTTCGGCACTTGCGGCATACTGCGTTTTTTTCCCAGCCGCACCTGCCGCAAGCCCCATAGACATTGTATGGTGCTTGCCGCAAATGAACCGCAAGTGCGGTCACACTTGCGGTAATCGCGGCAGTTGCGGTTTTTTTAACTGCAACTGCCACCATCAGCATAAAACGCAGATGTCAAAGGGACCTTTCAGCACCATGGAAAGGAAGACTACATTAATGTGGGACGCACACATCATCAAATAGGACGCCGAGGAACAAGACTACCAATCGTAACGCTGGAGCTGCCACCAATCCACGCGACCGCCGGAGATAGTAACTACGCCCTGAAACGCCTACTGAATAGTTTTGGTGATGTGTGCTGTCGCCTTTCACATCGCTCATGAGATGTTACACAGGGCGATCAGCGCACATCACCCAGGAATGGTCGCCTGGTTTCACATCAGAGCACTCAGACGTGTCGCCATCGCCCATTTACATTAGGCGACGCATTGGCGATGTCGCCGGCGACAGGCCACGCCTTAGCGTCGCCTGTGGAATCGCCGGCGATATCTCCAAGTGTGACGGCACCTTAATAGTCTCCTTAGGGGAGCTGAAGCTGTATCTTATCGCTTCTCCAGAATGCAGCAGTGCTACAGCCGCTATGTAGAGTGAAAATCATGTTCTTCTATGAACACCACATAAACGCTGGCCCTCACACAAGAACCGTCACGATAGGTATGGAGGTCTTCAGCAGACCCCTGGCTGTCATGGGAACCCATCACATCCTCAGACCTCACACAATACCGACGCAGCCGACATCTCCTGCCGGGACCGATGTGGCCGACGTCTCCTGCCGGGACCTACATCTCCTGCCGGGACCGACGCGGCCGACATCTCCTGCCGGGTCCGCCATCTCCTGCCGGGACCGCCATCTCCTGCCGGGACCGACGCGGCCGACATCTCCTGCCGGGGCCGACGCGGCCGATGTCTCCTGCCGGGGCCGACGTCTCCTGCCAGGACCGACATCTCCTGCGTTCACTAGTCTGTGGCCCCTGCGCAGCTCCTGCTCCCTCTTGTGCAGGTGCGAGGGATGAACAGACTGTGGAGGACAGAGGAGATGTCAGTCATATCAATCAAGGCAGGAGAGATGGTAAATCAGGATCACAGTGAGCAACTGTCAGACATATAACTCTTGTACCCGGCTCAGCCTCTTTCTCTATTTTCTTTAACACGTAGCGTATTTACCACTTTTTTTTGCAGTGGCGCTTTTTTGCACAAAAAAACACAACTGCATTCACACAGTGCGCTTTTCCCAGCGCGCTTTTCCTGAGCCCATTTTATAATGCGACCCATGGGAAAAGTGCGCTGAAAAAAGTGCAAAGAATTGACATGGTCGTTCTTTTTGCATGTGTGCTTTGCAGTGAAAGCGTGCGCACATCAAAGAGCAAAAATATGCAACGTGTGAAAGCCATAGCTTTTGCTGGATTGCTTATCCAGTGTTGCGTTTCACTGCTTTTACAGCAGCACAAAATAGCAGTGCGTAGATGCAGTAAATACGCCACGGGTGAAGCCTTACTCCTGCTCTCTGTTATCAGCTTCTCATTTCCTGCCATACTGGTCACTGGTTTTAGTTCTTCATCCAGTGTCTCGTTCTCCAGGGTCATATCTAGGGGAAACTGGTGGGGCATTTGCCCCGACGCAGCAGGCAGGGGGGCGCCGCTGGACCTCCTGCTGCAGTGGCCAAGGACGGGTCTCCCCGCCAGCCGCCTGTTACGCCCCCCTGCATTGTTCTCCACCAGCAGACAGAGCTGCACACTACATCCACGGCTGCTCTGTACTGACAGGACCTGTGAAGATGTCACATGGAGGGGAGGAGTCAGGGGTCACATTATCAGCTCCTCAGTGTATGCAGGACTCTGCTGTGCTGGTTGTTATGGTGCAGGATAAGGTGAAGGTTATGTCAGGAGGGCTTTACAGTGTGGATGTAGCAGAGCCGATATTGTACTAAATGTACAGAGCTAAGCTGTGGGCGTAAGGAGTGGAGCTGTGTCTCCACGAGGTTTATGGAGCGGAGCCGCGTGTGTACGTGCCTGCATCAGTGCACGGTGAGGAGCTGCACCTGTATGAGGTGTACAGAACGGAGCCGTGCCTGTATGAGGTTTACGGAGCGGAGCTGTGTCTGTGTACGGAGCGGAGCTGCGCCTGCATCAGGTGCACGTAGCGGAGCCGCACCTGTATGAGGTGTACGGAGCGGAGCCGTGCCTGAATGAGGTGTACGGAGCGGAGCCGCACCTGCATGAGGTGTACGGAGCAGAGCTGTGCATTTATGAGGTGTACGGAGCAGAGCCATGCCTTTAATGGTGTACGGAGCGGAGCCGTGCATTTATGAGGTGTACGGAGCGGAGCCGTGCATGAGGTGTACGGAGTGGAGCCGTGCCTTTATGAGGTGTACGGAGCGGAGCCGTGCCTTTATGAGGTGTACGGAGCGGAGCCGTGCCTTTATGAGGTGTACGGAGCAGAGCCGTGCCTTTATGAGGTGTACGGAGCGGAGCCGTGCATTTATGAGGTGTACGGAGCGGAGCCGTGCCTGTATGAGGTGTACGGAGCAGAGCCGTGCATTTATGAGGTGTACGGAGCGGAGCCGTGCATTTATGAGGTGTACGGAGCGGAGCCGTGCATTTATGAGGTGTACAGAGCGGAGCCGTGCATTTATGAGGTGTACAGAGCGGAGCCGTGCATTTATGAGTGTACAGAGCGGAGCCGTGCATTTATGAGGTGTACGGAGCGGAGCCGTGCATTTATGAGGTGTACGGAGCGGAGCTGTGCCTGTATGAGGTGTACGGAGCAGAGCTGTGCATTTATGAGGTGTACGGAGCAGAGCCGTGCATTTATGAGGTGTACGGAGCAGAGCCGTGCATTTATGAGGTGTACAGAGCAGAGCCGTGCATTTATGAGGTGTACAGAGCAGAGCCGTGCATTTATGAAGTGTACAGAGCAGAGCCGTGCATTTATGAGGTGTACGGGCAAACGTGCTAGGAAGGCCGTGCATTTATGAGGTGTACAGAGCAGAGCCGTGCATTTATGAGGTGTACAGAGCAGAGCCGTGCATTTATGAGGTGTACGGAGCGGAGCCGTGCATTTATGAGGTGTACGAGCGGAGCCGTGCATTTATGAGGTGTACAGAGCGGAGCCGTGCATTTATGAGGTGTACAGAGCGGAGCCGTGCATTTATGAGGTGTACAGAGCGGAGCCGTGCATTTATGAGGTGTACGGAGCGGAGCTGTGCATTTATGAGGTGTACGGAGCAGAGCTGTGCTTATGAGGTGTACGGAGCAGAGCTGTGCATTTATGAGGTGTACGGAGCAGAGCCGTGCATTTATGAGGTGTACAGAGCAGAGCCGTGCATTTATGAGGTGTACAGAGCAGAGCCGTGCATTTATGAGGTGTACAGAGCAGAGCCGTGCATTTATGAAGTGTACAGAGCAGAGCCGTGCATTTATGAGGTGTACGGAGCAGAGCCGTGCATTTATGAGGTGTACAGAGCAGAGCCGTGCATTTATGAGGTGTACAGAGCAGAGCCGTGCATTTATGAGGTGTACGGAGCAGAGCCGTGCCTTTATGAGGTGTACGGAGCGGAGCCGTGCCTTTATGAGGTGTACGGAGCGGAGCCGTGCCTTTATGAGGTGTACGGAGCGGAGCCGTGCATTTATGAGGTGTACGGAGCGGAGCCGTGCATTTATGAGGTGTACGGAGCAGAGCTGTGCCTGTATGAGGTGTACGGAGCAGAGCTGTGCATTTATGAGGTGTACGGAGCAGAGCCGTGCATTTATGAGGTGTACGGAGCGGAGCTGTGCCTGTATGAGGTGTACGGAGCAGAGCCGTGCCTTTATGAGGTGTACGGAGCAGAGCCGTGCATTTATGAGGTGTACGGAGCAGAGCTGTGCCTTTATGAGGTGTACGGAGCGGAGCCGTGCATTTATGAGGTGTACGGAGCGGAGCCGTGTCTGTATGAGGTGTACGGAGCAGAGCTGTGCATTTATGAGGTGTACGGAGCAGAGCCGTGCATTTATGAGGTGTACGGAGCCTGTCACCACACTCCTCTGTGTTCTCTGTTATCATCACCCCTTGTGTTATCCTCAGCCTGTGCTCCCATGTCTTTGATACCTGTGTGCTGTGCTCCTGTCAGTTCCTCCCAGTCACAGGCAGTCAGTGATCCGGGCTCCAGTGTGGAGGCAGAGCCCTCTGTGTCCCGGCTGCTGCTGTGCTGATAACTTCACAGAGGCCGCGCTGAGCCGGGATTGGATGACTGAGTTCTGTCCCCTCTACACACAGGGCAGGAGAGAGGTCACACGACTCACTCTCTGCACTGTGATTGGGTGCTCAGTCCTCCCAATGTGCTGCTGTGAGGGGGCGTGACCGGCAGCCGGAGGGGGCGTGGCCGGCGCTAGAGGGGCCGTGCAGCAATCAGTGAAGTGCCAGACACCGGGACACTTCTAGTCCCGCACGGGACAGCGGGAAGCCCTGACTAAACCGGGACTGTCCCGCCAAATCCGGGACACTTGGGAGGTCTGCAGAAACACAATGTCAAAACCCTCATCAGTGCAGAAACACAACACCAGACCCACCAGAGGTACAGAAATACATCAGCGAAAACCTCATCAGTAACAAAATACATCATTAGAACCACCAGAGATGCTGAAATACATAACTAAAACCCCCATCAGTACATGTATACATCCATATAACCCCATCACTACAGAAACACAGCATCACAATCATCATCAGTACAGAAATTCATCATCAGAACCAACATTAGTAAATGGTAAAACAATTGTAAAGTCAGGTCAGACCCAGACACATTTGTGCTCCATGAACCTACAATCCCTACTACATCCTTAACAATGGTGAGGACATACAGGAACTACAGTACAGATGAGAATTAGTCAGTATTATAAATACGGTAATCATTTACATCCAGGTACCTTATAGATGACCTTGTCTCTGATCGGGGTCGTCTTTTTCTTTTCTTCACCTTGTCCAGACACCATGATGACCTAACTTTTCACATCCACAGCTCATCTCTGGACACGTCCATCTTCTCCGGTCTTCAACACATCCCGACACAATATCCTTAAAAATAGCAAAATTATCAAAATCCTCATGAGTAAAAATATCTGCCCTACACTGTGCCCCAAAAAAATAATTGCTCCTGCTCAGTGTTCACTGCACAAAATATGATTTACACACTGTCCCTCTTCTGGCGCATGTCCTCCACACCGCCCTCTTCTTTCTATACTGGACTCCCTGGTCACATTGCCCTCTACACTGTGTCCCCCTATATTGCCCACGGTTGATACTGTTTTCCCTCATCAAATTCAATCTCTCTCCACATACTGTGTTGGCAGCCACCCCCTCAGTCCTCGTATTGTGTCCACACTCTTCCCCCCTCATTCCACATACCGTACGGCAGCCATCTCCCTCTCTCTCCATATACTGTGCTGCAGCCATCCCCCTTCACTCACCATACTGTGCTGCAGCCATTCTACTTCACCATACTGTGCCGCAGCCATCCTCCCTTACCATACTGTGGTGCAGCCATCCCCCCTCACTCACCATACTGTGCTGCAGCCATCACCACTCACCATACTGTGCTGCAGCTATCCCCCCTCACTCACCATACTGTGCCACAGCCATCCCCACTCACTCAACATACTGTGCCACAGCCATCCCCCTTACTAATCATACTGTGCTTCTGCCATCTTCCTCACACCTCATACTGTGTCCACACTGATCCCCCTTCACTCTTTTATACTGGATTCTCAAATTTACATCCTTGGTTAACATATACTTGCCCCACTCTCTCCCCCGAGGTTTGGTTCACATATACTCCCTTCATCCTCTATCCCCGGTTTGGTTCACATATACTCTCCTCCTCTCCCTCCCTGCCCGGTCTGGTTCACATATTCTCCACCCCAATCTTGGCTCAAATATACTCCCCCACCCTCTATCCGCAGTTTGGCTCACATATTTCTCCCCCCCCCCCCCTTCCTCCAGTTTGGCTCTTATTTCCCTCCCTCCCAGTTTGGCTCAACTATCTCCCCATTCCCTCCAGTTGGGCTCTTCTCCCCCCCCTTCCCCCAGTTTGGCTCTTATTCCCCTGCCCCTCAGTTTGGCTCTTATTCCCCCATTCCCCCCAGTTTGGTTCTTATTCCTCCCACCTCCGAGTTTGGCTTTTATTCCTCCCCTAGTTTGGCTTTATTCCCCCTCCTCCCATTTGGCTCTTATTCCCCCCATCTCTCTCCAGTTTGGCTTTTATTTCCCCCCTCACCCCAGTTTGGCTCTTACCGTGTTTCCCCGAATATAAGACAGTGTCTTATATTAATTTTACCCCCAAAAGTCCCACCCTGTCTTATATTCGGGGTATGACTTATATTAAAAAAAAAAAATGACAAAAATGAAAAGTCCCAGCCCCATACAGTATGCCACTGCAGCCCCCAGCACAGTACCGTTAAAACCGCAATTCCGCCGCACAGCCGACTTGCGGCACACTTGCGGCATACTTGCGGCAGGTCCCCATACAATGTACGGTACTGTATGGGACACTTGCGGCAAGGTGCGGCAAAGGTGCGGTAACCGCACCTTGCCGCAAGTGTCCCATACAGTACCGTACATTGTATGGGGATCTGCCGCAAGTGTGCCGCAAGTCGGCTGTGCGGCGGAATTGCGGTTTTAATGGGCAAGTCGGCAAGGAAACATCCTTACTTTTTAGGGTAATGGCGGCCTCGGGCTATGGATTCCTCCGCGGTGCAGGGCGTTGTCCAGATGCTTCTTCATGCAGGAGCTTCTGGCCAATCAGCACTCGAGCCACTGAGCCAATCAGCGCTCGAGATGCTGGGGAGCCTCTGGCCAATCACAAGCTCCTGCCGGCAGCGGTGACGTCAGGCCGGGGTGACAGGCGCACAAGATTAACCCTATGCCCTCAGGGTTACCTACGGCACCTGAGGGCAGAGGGGAGCCCACGGGGGACAGCGGACCTGCGGCTGCACCTGAGGGCAGAGGGGAGCCCACGGAGGACAGCGGGGCCAGTGGGACAGCGGGGACACAGGTAAAACATGCAATGGGCAAAAATGGCACTTTAGCGGTACCCTGTCTTATATTCCCCGAAAATAAGTCACCCTGTCATATAATCGGGGTATGACTTATATTGGAAAATTCTGCGCCAGCCCTGCCCTGACTTATATTCGGGGGTGACTTATTTTCGGGGAAACAGGGTATTCCCCCCTCCCCCAGTTTGTCTCTTATTCCTCCCCATCTCTCTACAGTTTGGCTCTTATTCCCCCCCCAGTTTGGCTCTTATACCTCCCACCCTGTCCCCCTTCCCCTAATTACATCCATCTTTGGGGTCTTCAGATCCTGCAGCTGGAGCACTTTTCCCCATTCTGCTGCCTCTGCACTGCATGGCCGCTGAGTGACCTCAGTAACGTGATCAGGTGACTGATCACATTACTAATGTCCCCCTGGCCCAGAAATGCTGGGTACTAGGGAGCTATTCCATCGTACAGAGCGGCTCATAGCTGCTCTGTACGATGGATAGCAGGAGACCGCTCCCGGAATTTTCTCTGCTCCTGCTGTCACCTGATAGCGGGAGTAGAGAGAACTGCCGGCTCCCACAGCAGGGGATGGGGCGGAAGATGCGGCCGGGGAGACTCCTCTCTCGAGTGCTGCAGCAGGAGGCTGGATGGCGCCCTCCTGCCTGCTACACCCGGGGCAGATGCCCCGCCAGTTCCCCTAGATACAGCCCTGCCTAAATAAGGCTGCTTTCACATCAGCGATTTTTGACAATGGCAGCAGATCTGGCAGTTTTGCTGCATCTTCCTTGTTACGGCTCACTTGCGGCATGCTCCATTCATTCCCTATGGGACTTGTGGTCAGGTGCAGCAGTTGTGGCAAATCTGACACTTGCGACAACGGAAAAAAAAAGCTGCTAGCAGCAGTTTTTTGACTTGCCACAAGTGCCAGATCCGGAAAAACCGCAACTGCCGCACCTGTCCACAAGTCCCCTAGGGTATGCATGGAGCATGCTGCAAATGAGCCATTACACGGAAGATGCAGCAAAACTGCCAGATCTGCCGCCATTGTCAAGAATCACTGATTTGAAAAGCAGCCTCACATAATTGTTGCAGACATGCTTCAACATCAAAAACGCATAGTGGGAGCGTAGCCTTAGAAAACATCACCACTTCTGCATTGTTCATCCACTCCTGGTTTTGGCTTATTAATATGGAGGTAAAAACTCACCAAATACAAAACTTGTGCACGTGGCCTTACATATACTGAGGTAAAAACTGACCAAATACACAACGTGTGCACGAGGCCTTACAAATACTGAGGTAAAAACTCACCAAATACACAATGTGTGCACGAGGCCTTACAAATACTGAGGTAAAAACTCACCGAATACTCAGCATGTGCACGAGGCCTTACATATACTGAGGTAAAAACTCACCAAATACACAACGTGTGCACGAGGCCTTACATATACTGAGGTAACAACTCACCAAATACACAACGTGTGCACGTGGCCTTACATATACTGAGGTAAAAACTCACCAAATACACAATGTGTGCACGAGGCCTTACATATACTGAGGTAACAACTCACCAAATACACAACGTGTACACAAGGCCTTACATATACTGAGGTAACAACTCACCAAATACACAACGTGTACACAAGGCCTTACATATACTGAGGTAAAAACTCACCAAATACACAACGTGTGCACGTGGCCACAGTGAGAGAAAAAAGTGTGAAAATACAATACTGCAGGTTGCAGTAATGAAAGAGTTAAACAGTATGATGTTTGCTCGTGTAGCGCGGGCCGCCCCTATAGAGAACGCTGGTTATCGTCCTGAGGATAAGCTGCGTCTCTAAGGAGAGATGACAACACCGCAGGTTGTTGTGAGGTGACTACAACTTTCTATAGGTTACAAGTCTGGACAGAGTAATGTCACCTGCTGCAGGACTGTTCATCTCCAGGGTCTGAACTCCCATCACCGACCATCAAGGTAATGAGCTGGGTGTATCTAAGCTGTATCTAAGCACCCGTTCATGATGGATGGGAATTATTGTGTCCCAAAGTTTGGATTTGTTCTCTCTGATCCTATTTGTACAAAGAAATAACTGTTGTCAGACACCTTCTTATTCAATTCTAGCTCTTTTATCAAAGAAAATAGCCTTTTATCTACTGAGATGTCAAAATTAATATTGGTTATGGTGCCAAAAATAGGAATCGTCATTGTAAACCCGGAGCAATCCCCTGATTTCCCATCATTTAGGAAAGAAGGGTCCTGGCATGGGACACCAAGGCTGACATTTGGCATAAACCTGTTAGGGCATATAGGGGCCAGGCTGAGGAGTGAGTAGCCCACGACTCCATTAAAGGGGATTGTAATTTATGGATTGGTGTCATCATTTATGGGACAAATAAGCTACATTCCCACAATTCTTCTATGATTACTTGCGTGTTTTCTTTATCGGGTTTTGATACATGCATTTTTATTGTGTTTTGATGCTGCATTTTTTCTCTATTTTGTCTATGTTCATGTTTTAAATTAAACTGCCTAGTTTTTGATGCTTCCTGGTATTTGGCTTTGACATAACTTTATTGATACAGTCATGTGCGGTTTACATGCGTTCAAATTCCGCAGCTGGAACATAATAACTATGTTAGGCTGCTTTCACATCAGCGTTTTACGCTTTTCGCGGCAGTTGCGGTGAAAAAAAACGCAACTGCCGCAATTACCGCATTGCGGCACACTTGCGGCAAGCCCCATACAATGTCTATGGGGCGTGCGGCAGGTGCGGCAAGTGCGGTTTCGGCACTTGCGGCAGGTGCGGGCGCGAAAAAAACAAGGCATACTGCGGTTTTATCGCGGCCGCACTGCCGCAAGTGCCGAAACTGCACTTGCCGCACACTTACCACAAGCCCCATAGACATCGTATGGGGCTTGCCGCAAGTGTGTCGCGATCGCGGCCGTTATGCTGTAATCGCGGCAGTTGCGTAAAACGCTGATGTGAAAGGACCCTAAAATTGGTATGTTAACTGCAGATTTTTTGCATCTAATGCAATTCTAGGCCAAAAATCTGCACATAAAACTCAGCATAACCTCAAGAAATACTGACATATTGCAGATTTGAAACACATTTTATTATATCTTTTTTAATGAGATAACACTGAAGATACAACAATTTGATACAATAGAAAGTAGTCGGTGTATGGCTTGTGTAACTGTAAATTTGGTGCCCTCTAAATAACTCAACTCACAGACATTAATGTCCAAACTGCTGGCAGCAAAAGTGAGAACACCCCTAAATGAAAATGGCAAAATTGTGTCCAAAATGTCAATATTTTGTGTGGTCTCCATTATTTTCCAGCACTGCCTTAAAGGGAACCTCTCAACAAGTTTTTGCAACCTAATCTGAGAGTATTTAAAACAAGTCCCCTTTTTTAAAAAAAAAATTGCTTTCCCTTTTGCTAACCCAATTAGTATTTTTTTCCCCAATCACAGGAAAGATTCTCACTACAGATAATTAATTTAATTATCCTTTATTAATTCATCATAAAAAATATACCGTATATAAAAAAACATTAGAACATTCCCTCTGGGGAAACACATCAGAAACTGACCATGTAATTTCAACATCATAGTATTTACATCCATTGTCCTCAAATGTATGATTTCACAAATAATTTGACATATACCAACATACCTATCAATACATAAAGGGAATTTAGTAGTTTGCCTACTGATGATACAGATCACATAACATAGCCCATTCAAACTAGAGTACTTTTGGGATTATATTATAAATCACCTAAAAGCTATGCATTAGCTATCCATTTCCTTCATCCTCCTCTACAATAATTCCCAAGCGGTTTCCTACTTAAAGGTTTTCCCTGCAGACAAGGTTCAGACCTGGTTGTATATACTGTCCCCAAGAGGTTTCCTACTTAAAGGTTTTCCCCAAGCGGTCTAATCTGAGACTAGCGTAATATAGGACCTGAGATCCTGATTCCAGCGATGTTTCACTGTCCCGCCCAGGGATCTGCGGGAACTCGGCATCCGGGCGTTTTACTGTTATGGGGGATGTCATCTGTGGCCTGCCCGGACCCGTACCCTGGGGTCACTTGTTTAAAAAGAAAGGGGGAAATTAAGTGGAGAAATAATAAGAGTCTCGTGACGCCACCTGTGGTTTCTGGTGATGGCACCAGTGCTGCAATGGGTCTCCGGGGATGATGGTCGGACAGCTGGATGGTATAGCTCCCCACAGGCGGAGCTGAAGGCAGAATCAAGACATGGGAGGCTTATGGACTCTGTTCGGGTACTGTACTTGAAACTGGTTCAGATGGCACTTCAGATCACAGTTTATACAGCTTTTGAGCGAGTAGCTGGCCGGGTAGTCACTGAGGAGAATAAAGTCTCTTTGAGGCCCGCTGTCTTTCCTTGTGCCTCCTCACTATCCTTGCTCTGCCCTGCGCTTGTCTACCAGGCCCGTTGGGTGCTATGAGGTACCCTTCTTCTCTTCTAAGGGGCTCAACCCTGTTTGGTGTCCCTGGCGGGGCTGCACTTTCTGGACTTTCCTTCTAAGCACTCTCCCTGGGAGACCCCTCTAAGACTCCTTCCATGTTTCGCTCCTCAGACTAGACTAGATCTGTCTGTTAGTTTCCGCTCCTTCTACCCTAACACTCCTCCCACCGGTACTGATTCCCTAGCGACAGGTTAACCAAAAGGTCTCCTATTTTAGATGTAGGGATGCTGAGAAGAGAACCTCAGGTTGACTTCACCCTCCTCAATGACAGGAATACTGCACTCTCTGTTGTGGGTGCAGTACCCCTACTGTGGCACATTGACCAGTGGGCGCCACATCACTTACTCAGTATAGTTTTATAAAATCACTGTTTAATCAGCTGGAGATTATCATTAGCAGACTGCTGCCAGGCAGTCTGGTATATTCACAAACTGCTAAATCTGCAGCAGTGAAAACACTAATTTTATAAAAATGACAGCAAGCAGCTCAGTAAGTGACACATCACTGGAATCAGGGTCTCTATTTCTATATTATGCTTCTCTCAGATGGGAGGGCAAAAACCTGGTGACAGGTTCCCTTTAAGTCTCTTGAGCATGGAGTTCGCTAGAGCTTCACAGGAGCTACTGGATCCTCTTCCCTCCTCCATGAGGACATCACAGAGCTGGTGGATGATAGAGACCTTGTACTCTCCACCTTACAATTGAGGAGGCCCCACAAATGTTCAACAGGGTTTGGGTCTGAAGACATGCTTGGTCAGTCTAGCAACTTTACCCTCAGTTTCTTCGGCAAGGCAGTTGTCTTCTTTGAGGTGTGGTCATTATCATATTGCAATACTTCTTTACGGCACAGTTTACAAAGGGAAGGAATCATGTCCTGCTCCAGTATGTCACAATATATGTTGGAATTCATACTTCACTCAATGAACTTTAGCTCCCTGCATCAGGCAGCCCCAGAGCGTGATACTCCCACCATGCTTGACTGTAGGCAGGCACACTTGTCTTTTACTCCTCACCTTGTTGCTGCCACACACGCTTGACACCATCTCAACCAAATAGGTTTATCTTGATCTCACTAAACCACAGGATGGTTCCAGTAATCCATATACTTAGTCTCCTTATGTTGAGTAAATTGTAGGCTTTCTTGTGCATCATCTTTAGAAGAGGTTTCCTTCTGGGATGACAGCCATGCAGACCAGTTTGATGCAGTGTGTGGTGTATGAGCTGAGCACTGACAGGCGGACCTCACCCCTGTAACATCTGCAGTGTATAACGTATGGTCTGAGCACTGACAGGCTGACCCCCCAACCCCTGTAACTTCTGCATCATTGTTGGCAGCACTCGCCTCTGGATATGACTCTAAGCTTTTGGACTTATTTCCTTTGGTTGACTATGGCGAGGCCTGTTCTGAGGAGGACCTGTCTTGCTATCTACTGTATAGTCTTGGCCAACTTGCCGCAACTCAGTTTCAGGGTGTTGGCAGTCTTCTTATAGCCTAGTCCATCTATATGTAGAACAACAATTGGAACACTAATGAGTCAATGGGCATAATTTGGTCATTTTTACTTAGGCTACTGCTCTCTTTTGTTGGAAGCGGTGTAGATATTAATGGCTGTGTGCTGAGTTATTTAAAACCACTTGGGTCTATATGTGTAAAAACTTTGAAACTTTTTAAAAATTTGCAATTGGTGAATTAGCCAAAAACATATGGACACCCTGAACAAGGCCTACAATGTCGACCATAAAGTGTTTTTAGTAGACAGATACTGATTCTGCTGATGTGCAGATTTATTTTTGTATGGATTGTCTCTGGATTTTTCTCATCGTCTGCTGGATGTCTATAAGAATGACAGGTTCTGAACACGTGGTAGTCTTCTTTCTCTTGGCAAAGGCCACAGACACTGTATTATGCTATTTCTACACTAAATCATGGATACTGTTTTTTCAAGTAAGGTCTAGAAGTTGACCGGCAGATCAGTCATGTGTTTGAGTGACTGATCCTTGTGTACATTGGTGTAGGTTACATGTGGTATGTGGTCAGGCTTGATTGACCAGATTGGTATGGTCTCTTGTTTCTTGACCGCTCTACAGAGCGTTCGGCGGATGAATGTGTACATTGGTTTAGTTGACAATAGTAACTGTATAAAAGCGCAAATAAATCTCTTGATAAAGACCATGTTACTGGATGGCTTCATTGAGAGAAAAATTACCGCAATCTGCCCTTCCGGTCAATCCAGAGAAGGTAAATGCCAAATAGAATCCATAGAAATAAGTTTATTGATTGTAAACACAAAAAAAGTCAATGTGCCAATGTAAAGGGACGAAATACACTAATACCAACGTGTTTCGTGCATAGAGGCAATTTAATATTTTTTTTTATATACCTGAAGAAGACTACAAGTAAGCTGAAACGAGCTGTATTAGAATATTTCTGCCCTTCACATTGTCACATTGACTGTTTTGTTCGTTTTTACAATCAATAAACCTATTTCTACAGATTCTATTTGGCACTTAGACTCTCTGGATCAACTAGGAGCGCCGATTGCGGGAATCTTGTTGATGCGATTCCTTTTGCTAATCAACTAGTCGGCGGACCATCACTCTGAAATGCTATCCAGCTTCAGATTATGTGCCTATTTATTCTCAATACATGACTGCATATATTTTGACGTAGCTTACCAATCACATCTTCTTCTACCTACTATGCTCAGTGCCACACTCTTCTCCCTTTTCCATTTTAGGGGATTCCATTTAATTTTTTTTAATGCTTTCATTGTTTAACTCATCTCCAAACATAAATTAGTAAGAGGATAACATTTATGGCCGCCACTAGGTGGAGCTCTTTGTATACACACTTAGAATCAGTAAGGAGTAAGCATCTGAGCTCCCTCTAGTGGCGGTTGTAGGTAATAGAATTCATCACATAGCTCTGCATCTATATTTGGAGCTCTCTAACAGTAACACTAATCTCTGAACCTATATTAGAAATCGATCAGAACAACACCCAAAAACAAGGGCCCCTCAACATATTAAGACTGACTGTTTGAATGCAAAGGGAGCACAGGAGTAAGGTGCCCCAAATTAATTAATTAGTTAATTTGGCATGTCTTATAATTGCTGTGCACCTTAGCTGGAAATGTACCCCAATTCTGAGGCTGGGGTACATTTCTATTGGACTCTACTCCACCTTGTGGCATAAATTAAGATGAATTTACCATGCATGTTTGGCCATGACCCATCTTGCCTCAGTTTTGCCCACTTTTCAAAAAAGTTGAGGGAGCTGGGGTAAAAATTCCAAAAATCACAACATTTTGTTGAACATTGCTACATTTAAAGAAGTTTTTTTACCAGAATTCTGGAGAAATCGGCTTTATGAATTGGGCCCAAAATGGCACATTTGTTTTTATCACTGTTTAGTAAAATGTTCTGCGTTTTACTAACTTAATTTGTATTTTAATTCCTTTTTCTTGGCAAAGATATTAAAGTGTAATCGCTGAAATTTTTATTTCTTAAATCAATAGTGCACATGAAAATAAGCAGCTTTGTAATGTTTATTATCAGACAAATCTGCTTCTTTCTCTGCCAGAATTGATCAGTCATTATCAAAATACTCAATTCTGAGGTAAAATCTGTATTCACTGTAGACTTTACCATTACTGAGGTAGGAGATGGCAGCTGTTACTGATGAGGTTGTATGCAGCTAGAAAAGGGAGGACCTAGAGGCAGAGGAAGGAGGTAGAGGCAGTGGGAGGAGCTAGAGGCAGAGGGAGGAGCTAGAGGCAGAGAGGAGCTAGAGACAAATAGAGGAGCTAGAGGCAGAGGGAGGAGCTAGAGGCAGAGGAAGGAGGTAGAGGCAGTGGGAGTGGCTAGAGGCAGAGGGAGGAGCTAGAGGCAGAGAGGAGCTAGAGACAAATAGAGGAGCTAGAGGCAGAGGGAGGAGCTAGAGGCAGAGTGAGGAGCTAGAGGCAGAGGTTGCACAATTTTTAGCCAAAAAAAGTTTCTTACAATGCTCTGCTGGAATTTTAGACCATTCTTCTTTGGCAAACTGCTCCAGGTCCCTGATATTTGAAGGGTGCCTTCTCCAAACTGCCATTTTTAGATCTCTCCACAGGTGTTCTATAGGATTCAGGTCTGGACTCATTGCTGGCCACCTTAGAAGTCTCCAGTGCTTTCTCTCAAACCATTTTCTAGTGCTTTTTGAAGTGTGTTTTGGGTCATTGTCCTGCTGGAAGACCCATGACCTCTGAGGGAGACCCAGCTTTCTCACACTGGACCCTACATTATGCTGCAAAATTTGTTGGTAGTCTTCAGACTTCATGATGCCATGCACACGGTCAAGCAGTCCAGTGCCAGAGGCAGCAAAGCAACCCCAAAACATCAGGGAACCTCTGCCATGTTTGACTTTAGGGACCGTGTTCTTTTCTTTGAATGCCTCTTTTTTTCTCCTGTAAACTCTATGTTGATACCTTTGCCCAAAAAGAGAGAACATTCTTCCAAAACGTTTTAGGCTTTCTCAGGTAAGTTTTGGCAAACTCCAGCCTGGATTTTTTATGTCTCGGGGTAAGAAGTAGGGTCTTCCGGTGTATCATACCATACAGTCCCTTTTCATTCAGACGCCGACGGATAGTACGGGTTGACACTGTTGTACCCTCGGACTGCAGGGCATCTTGTACTTGTTATGATGTTAGTTGAGGTTCTTTATCCACCATCCGCACAATCTTGCGTTGAAATCTCTCGTCAATTTTTCTTTTCCGTCCACATCTAGGGAGGTTAGCCACAGTGCCATGGGCTTTAAACTTCTTGATGACACTGCGCACGGTAGACACAGCAACATTCAGGTCTTTGGAGATGGACTTGTAGCCTTGAGATTGCTCATGCTTCCTCACAATTTGGTTTCTCAAGTCCTCAGACAGTTCTTTGGTCTTCTTTCTTTTCTCCATACTCAATGTGGTACACACAAGGACACAGGACAGAGGTTGAGTCAACTTTAATCCATGTCAACTGGCTGCAAGTGTGATTTAGTTATTGCCAACACCTGTTAGGTGCCACAGGTAAGTTACAGGTGCTGTTAATTACACAAATTAGAGAAGCACCACATGATTTTTCTAACAGTGCCAATACTTTTGTCCACCCCCTTTTTTATGTTTGGTGTGGAATTATATCCAATTTGGCTTTAGGACAATTCTTTTTGTGTTTTTTTCATTGAAGACAAATTAAATGAAGATAATAATACCAAAGAATTTGTGATTACAATCATTTTCAGGAAGAAACTTGTCCCTAATTACGATCCATCGGCCCCTTAATGAGATCTCATTTGAGAATCCCCAGTGCATGCTGCGAAACTCAATCGAAACATCTGGTATAAGAAAAAAAATAATAACAGGATGTGAGAAAGGAGAGGGAAGACTAGGGATTACTTAAGTGAAGTATGTTAGAAAAGTGCTTAGTTTTTTTTACAAAAAATAGACAGAGAATTCAGTTAGTTTTTGGACAGAAGAAGGCCCAGTGCTGACCCTTATGGTAACTTGGACCCAATCTGAGTGTGTTCCATTAATATTCACTACTTGTTTCTTATTAGTGAGCCAGTTGTTATCCCTATGGCACATATTTCCCTCTAGTCCCGTTGTTCTCATATTATATACTAACTTTTTATACGGTTTCGTATCAAATGTCTTGGAAAAATCCAGATAAACAACATCCATGGCTTTAAGCCTAAATCAGTCCAGATATTTACTTACAGATAAAAGAGTTTATACTGCCCTATCCCACATAACCCACAATTCTCAATGTTAAACAGGTGCCTAAAAAATGTAGATTTCATCTATTTTTTTTACTTTTGTGCTAAAAAATGTTTTTTTTCCTTCTTCATATCTCCAAACATCATAATTCTTTATTAACACATCTTAAGTTGCATCTTAAGTATGCTTCAATAGTAAAATTCTTTTTTCCCTTAAAAATTACGATTTATACATTAATATAAATATGTATTCCCTACCATCTTCAAGATCTCTGCTGTCACTTCATCTTGGAGTTAAGTTGGGGCTAGAATTTAATGAAAGTGCTTCTGTTGTAGGAAGAAGACGAATATTCAATCTATAAAATTGTGAAGATGCCCACCCAGATCCAGTATTATAACTCCTCGCCCTCGGTCACCGGTGTACTGCAACCACAAGATGCTCCCGGTTCTTTTGGGGCAGTCAGACCCCGAGATGTCTACCCTGCAGCCACAGTGCCACGGATCCGTCCTGCTACTGGTGAGTTATATATAAAAAGCGGAAATAAGAGAAAAAAATTAACCCCGAATCCAGGAGGTAACTCAGGATCAGTATAGGATCAGTAATGTAATGTATGTACACAGTGACTGCATCAGCAGAATAGTGAGTGCAGCTCTGGAGTATAATACAGGAGGTAACTCAGGATCAGTATAGGATCAGTAATGTAATGTATGTACACAGTGACTGCACCAGCAGAATAGTGAGTGCAGCTCTGGAGTATAATACAGGAGGTAACTCAGGATCAGTACAGGATTAGTAATGTAATGTATGTACACAGTGACTGCATCAGCAGAATAGTGAGTGCAGCTCTGGAGTATAATACAGGAGGTAACTCAGGATCAGTAATGTATGTACACAGTGACTGCACCAGCAGAATAGTGAGTTCAGCTCTGGAGTATAATACAGGAGGTAACTTAGGATCAGTACAGGAGCAGTAATGTAATGTATGTACACAGTGACTGCTCCAGCAGAATAGTGAGTGCAGCTCTGGAGTATAATACAGGAGGTAACTCAGGATCAGTAATGTAATGTATGTACACAGTGACTGCACCAGCAGAATAGTGAGTGCAGCTCTAGAGTATAATACAGGAGGTAACTCAGGATCAGTACAGGATAAGTAATGTATGTATACAGTGACTTCACCAGCAGAATAGTGAGTGCAGCTCTGGAGTATAAAACAGGATGTAACTCAGGATCAGTACAGGATCAGTAATGTAATATATGTACACAGTGACTGCACCAGCAGAATAGTGAGTGCAGCTATGGAGTATAAAACAGGATGTAACTCAGGATCAGTACAGGATCAGTAATGTAATATATGTACACAGTGACTGCACCAGCAGAATAGTGAGTGCAGCTCTGGAGTATAATACAGGAGGTAACTCAGGATCAGTACAGGATCAGTAATGTAATGTATGTACACAGTGACTGCACTAGCAGAATAGTGAGTGCAGCTCTGGAGTATAAGGCTGGGGTCACAGTTGACATGAGTTTTTTTTAGTGATTTAACAAAACTCATGTGTTTTTTCATGTCAGCATGAGTTTTTTAAGGTGTGTGATGGCTCCCTGCGTTTTTGGCTGCGTTTTTAAATCTGCACCAAAAAATAGTGCATGTACTATTTTTTGGTGCGTTTTTATAACATGGGCCCCTATGGAAAACGCATGCAAAACCGCATGTACAATTTGTACCTTTTAGTGCCATTCAAAACACATGCGTTTTCCATAGGAGTCCATGTTAAAAAAACGCATGCGTTTTTTAAAACGCTTGCGTTTTTTTAACATGGGCTCCTATGGAAAACGCATGCTTTTTTGAATGGCACTAATTGTACATGCGTTTTTGCATGCGTTTCCCATAAGGCCCCATATTAAAAAACGCATTTTGGAAATGCACCAAAAACGCATTGTACTGTCACACGTGCGTTTTTGCTATTAGGGCATGCGTTTTTTAACATGGGGGCCTATGGGTGCATTTTTTACATGCGTTTTTGAAAACGCAGGTCTCCAAAAACGCTTGTGAAAAATGCAACTGTGCACCAGCCTTATACAGGAGGTAACTCAGGATCAGTACAGGATAAGTAATGTAATTTATGTATACAGTGACTGCACCAGCAGAATAGTGAATGCAGCTCTGGAGTATAATATAGGATGTAACTCAGGATCAGTACAGGATCAGTAATGTAATGTATGTACATAGTGACTGCACCAACAGAATAGTGAGTGCAGCTCTGGAGTATAATACAGGAGGTAACTCAGGATCAGTACAGGATCAGTAATGTAATGTATGTACACAGTGACTGCACCAGCAGAACAGTGAGTGCAGCTCTGGAGTATAATACAGGAGGTAACTCAGGATCAGTAATGTAATGTATGTACAGAGTGATTGCACCAGCAGAATAGTGAGTGCAGCTCTGGAGTATAATACAGGAGGTAACTCAGGATCAGTACAGGATCAGTAATGTATGTACACAGTGACTGCACCAGCAGAATAGTGAGTGCAGCTGTGGAGTATAATAAGGGAGGTAACTCAGGACCAGTAATGTAATGTATGTACACAGTGACTGCACCAGCAGAATAGTGAGTGCAGCTCTGGAGTATAATAGAGGAGGTAACTCAGGATCAGTACAGGATCAGTAATGTAATGTATGTACCCAGTGACTGCACCAGCAGAATAGTGAATGCAGCTCTGGAGTATAATACAGGAGGTAATTTAGGAACAATACAGATACCTGGTTATTATTAGCAGTTGTCTTTCTCAGGGTTTCTGTTTAGAGACACCTCTCCTCCCCGTGGTAAACCAGTGTGGAGTGATTCTCGCAAATCGGAAACTTGGACAAATTCCTTACGGAGATATAAAGTCAACCTAAATCATCGACCTGTGGAGTCTGTGCTCAGTAAGCGATCACCATTTGCAGGTAATA
This sequence comes from Allobates femoralis, assembly GCA_033576535.1. NCBI lineage: Eukaryota > Metazoa > Chordata > Amphibia > Anura > Aromobatidae > Allobates > Allobates femoralis. The sequence goes on along the minus strand of JARQOC010000003.1, from coordinate 828,036,819 downwards.
ACACAACTACTGTCATCAACATAGGAACTAACCATGGTACTTTCTCCTTACAGACATTCAACCGGTGTGGTTGTCTTATGGTCCCTTTACACGCCGCTACGGAAAGGTAGAAATCGGCAGGTATCAGAGACAATTGTACCTGATACCTTGCAAACACCACGCAGTAGCGGCATGTAATTCAGGTTGTTCCTCCCTGTCTCTTTGGATACCTGTCTTTCAACCTGAAGTACACGCCGCTACTGCGCGGTGTTTACAAGGTATCAGGTACAATTGTCTCTGATACCTGCCGGTTTCTACCTTTCCGTAGCGGCGTGTAAAGGGGTCATTACATATAATGTTTGCGGGAACAAGTATGTAAACTAGTTCTGATTCCTTAGCTCCATCTATGAAGGCAGCTCCCCTGTGTGTCACAGTCAATAAGTAAATTCTCAAAGGCATCATTTAAGGGTTGTCCTTGTTTGGGGAGAACCTTTTTATTCTTACATAAATTATTGTATTTAGAGGTAAAATAAAATTTTGCACTGTTTGCCATTTGTCTTACACAGCCTGTTGCTGGCTGCAGATTGAGTTAACTGAGAATCCATCAGTGAGCTCATTTTGTTATCAAATAGGACAGTTTGCTGTTCTTTGGCTCTGATTCATCATGTGAGTTTTTTTAGGTCACTTTCCTTCTACGTCTTGTTAAATTTGTTATCACTTTTTGCACCAAATTATTGAGAATGGAGCAAGAAAGTTGCTCAGTCACAAAAAGGTCTTTTTTCCTGCTTAAGCTCCTTTCACATCAGTGGTTTTCGCTGATGTGCGGCAGATCCAGCAGGTAGCGCCGCATCTGCCGCCTAACGGCCGACTTGCCGTCCGGTTCTGGCAAGCCCCATGCATTGTCTATGAGGCTTGCGGTCCGGTGGAGCAAGTGTGGTTCTACCGTATGCGGCAGATCCAGCACTTGTGGCCGCCAAAAACAAAAAAAATACGCTGCTTGCAGCTTTTTATTCGCGGTCGCAAGTGCTGGATCCAGCTGATCTGGTGTAACCGCACTTACTGCACCCGACCGCAAGCCCCATAGACAATGCATGGGGCTTGCCGGATACGGGACGCAAGTCAGCTGTTAGGCAGCAGATCCGGCAGATGCTGCGCCACCTGTTGGATCGGCCGCACATCAGCGAAAACCGCTGATGTGAAAGGGCCCTCAGGCCACGTGCACACGTTCAGTATTTGATGAGTTTTTTTCTTCAGGATTTGTAGACAAAGCCAGGAGTGGAGCAATCAGAGGAAAAGCCTAATAGAAACACCTGCACCACTTCTGTATTTATCACCCACTGCTGGGTTTGGCTGAGGTAAAAAACTCATCAAATATTCAGCGTGTGCACGTGGCCTTAGACTGTTTTTGCAACCTTATAGGGCAAAAAGTTGCACATTTCACAAAATGACACAAACATGGCGCAAATGAAACTGGGAAACTCCAAAAAAAAACCAGGGGGAACTGAAGTTGCACCAAATTTTTTTTTTTTTTTTTAAATCGCAATTCAAAAATCAGTTGAAAACATCTGGAAAAACAGGAACAAAATACCTTCATGTGTCTTTTTCTCAGTTCGTTTTAGCAGATTTATGACCACAGATCACATAAAGGTTGAATGTGCAAGTATAACATAAGACTGGAAAAGTGAAACGATGCAACATTTTTAATGAAAACCAATTGCAGAAATACCTTTGAGCCTAAAATACATACAATGAAGTAAAAAAAAAATGTCCCCAAAGGTGAACAATTCCCAACAAAACAATGCTCACTCATAAACTAATATCCACTTACAGGGAGTTAAAGGGAGCCTGTTCTATTAACGTGCAGATATGGGATTAATCTCCAGGTTAACAGAGTTCTTAAGGTGCCAGGTTGGTGGAATTGAATTTAATATCTCTTGACAACCTTGGGCTTCCATTCATCGGGGTGGCGCCAGCGCACGGTCAGTCTCCAGTTTGGCATAGTAAGCTATTGCTGTTTTCGCTGTCAGTCAGTACTAGAAACCTGACCGGTTACCTTAAAAGTTCTATTCCTGCGTAGTGACCATCTAGATATTAACAGGTACCTTTTATATATAGGAGAAAACCTACTGATTCCATACAAGCAACCAATAGACTCAATATTCCACTGACATAAATGTAAAGTTCCAATGTCAAAAGAACTTCCCTGATGAAGGAGCGCGTGCATCTCCCAAAATGCATCAGATTGGTGACATATCATAGACTTTGTGACATCACAATTGGAAACTTTCAGCTCGATATTTATATCAATGAGGGACAGCGTGGAAACTTACCTCCGGTTGCGCGCTCTCTGCTTAAAAGAAAACTGTCAGGTCAAAAATTCAAAAATGGAACTGTTCTCATTTTCTAATTCCTAGCTCTAAGCTCTCTCTGTGGATGTATTTCTTTATTTATATTTCCCTCCTATCTTCTTTAAACTTCAAATAAAGAGATTCATTCCATCTGTCCCTCACAGTGAATGATCCACTTAGTTCTCTGCTGTCCACTCCCCATAGGATGAATATTCATGTCACATATTCACACCACATCACTGCACAGGAGATCACTGGGGAGGGCTGGGGTGTATTCTTCTCTCTGCTCTCTGTGTTTGCAGCATCACAATAGGTCAAATAGAACATAGTAACTGTCACAGCAGGGATACCTGCCTAGAGAAACAAATGAAGTCTAGATAAAGCAGATCTGCAATAGCCCTCTCCCTCCGTGTCCTCAATAGAACAGACCTTCTGAAAGAGAAACCTGACACTGCACTGTTAGTGTGGCGCCCCGCAAAGCAGGCGTCACAGAGGGGTACTGCACCCGTAAAAGAGGTGCAGATACCCCAGCTACAGGTGGATCATAGGATGGTGGGTGGGACCCATTAACCAGCACCCCACACTAGAAGATACGGTGGGAGGTAACCCGGAAGGGAATAAAACCACCTCTAGGGGGAACTAGAGTGAGTGAGGCAGTGAGCCTGAAGGAACTAGGAGGTCTTTGCCTTCGGGTCCGGTGGCCTCTGAGGAAGGAGAGAGAAGGGAGTAGGAGGAAAGATCACAGGAGCAGACAGCCAGAAGGGAACTAAGAAGAACTTGAGGAGGTTCAACCCTGAAAGCTTACCAGGCACCGGAGCCCGCACCTGTAGAATACTTCAGGACCACAGAAAATCCGGAGTCCTGGGTAGTCTACAAGTCTCCCCAGGCACCTAAGCAACCAGAAGAGGGAGCCAGGCACCGCTTAAGGGCAGCGGTCAGCCACTAGAGAGTTACCCAATGGGAGCAAGGGTGAGAGGAAGAACGGAGGTCCGGCTGATTCCAAGTCACCGGGCTTCATACAATTACTGGGAAGCAGGAAGGAATAGACGGGATAGAAGGCACACACCAAGGGTTCCACCATACCACCTAAGATCCACTTGTAGTCGCCCGTTAGCTACCTGTTATAACATCTGAATGCTGAACTGAGAACTGTAACTAATGCTGCTAAAGTTTCTAGTAAAGTACCCAGAGAGAAGTGAACCTGACTCTGCTGCATTTCCTTTTGCATGAACTTGTTACTTTACAGGAATGCTGCCCCGGAAGTCCAGTCCTACCTGTGGAGGACTTCACCATCTTAGCCGCGATACCCAGTGCTTTTTTTGTTTTTTGTAAAAGAAATATTTGGTGGTACGCATTCCTGAGGCGAGAGCGGTGGGGAGGGGGATTGGGAGTGGGACCTTGTGGGTGCTGTCAGGGGCCGGACGAGATTGAGGGGTGGGGGAGGGGTGCAGCCCTATTTCTCGTCATTCATTTCTGTAGCCTATATGCTAATTTCAATCAAAAACTATGTAATTCAGATTTTCAAAAGAGAAGTAAAAAATTACTAATGCTGTACAAACAAAAATATGGTTTTTGACTTACCTAGGCTGTATTCTATAAGAAACGCCAAATGTCAACCAAATTTTCATCAGCCACGACATCTCGAATTCGTTCTTTACTGTTGCTGGCAATGGCTGATCGCTGACCTCGATGTATCCAAGAGTCAACATACCTTGTTGGATCAAACAGCTTCAAAGGTGGCCCAACTAGCCTGACAAAAAGCAACGAAGAAATAGTCTTTGTCAGCAATGATGCACGGGATGGTGTTGCAATCAGGTTCATTTGCCCCGTTCCCTGGGTGTCCACTAAAATCAGAGGTTCTGAGGAAGCGGACACCGTTAACCTGGTTCTCTACCAGAGATGTAGCTGAGCTAAAGAATAACCCTGGATTGGACTACGTCGGACGGAAGAAGGATTTATAATAAAGATGGAGTCTAATTGTTGTTGTTTGTTTTTTCTAATAAACATTTTTTTCTCTGTGTTGTGTTTTTTTTTTAAAAATCACTAGAAATTCATGGGAGTCATCATGTCTAATATTGGCGCTGTGACCCCATGAATTTCGGGCTTAGGGCCAGCTGATAATACAAAGCTGACCCTAACCCCTTTTTTTACCCAGTGAGCCACCGCACCATGGCCCTGGATGAGCTAGATACAGCGCCAGAGAATGGCGCTTCTATGAAAGCGCCATCTTCAGGCGGGCTACGGGCTATAATTCGCAGTAGGGGGTGCCCAGAAAGCTTGGGCCTCCCTGGGCTGCGGATTCCAGCCCCTAGCTGCCTAGCTGTACCTGGCTGGACATAGAAATAGCGCAAAGCCCGACGCATTTTTTTTTTTTATTTCATGAAATTCATTAAATAATAAAAAAAAAGGGCTTCCTTCTATTTCTGTTTCCAGGCAGGTACAAATAGGCACCAGGGGATTGGGGGCAGCCCGTTCCTGCTTGCTGTACTCGGCTGGACACAAAAATACGGTGAAGCCCACGTCAAATTTTTTAGGGAAAAATTATAAAAAAAAAAACTACATTACTGAGCTGTCCTCAGGTGACCTGAGTTAACCCCTCTTACAATGCCGCTGTTCTCCAGCCTTGAGGGGTTAATAAAGATGCAGTCCCTAAATGTAGTTTTTTAAATTTTTTTATGATTTTTTCCTAAAAAATTTGACATGGGCTTCGCCGTATTTTTGTGTCTCACCGGGTACAGCAGGCAGGAACGGGCTGCCCCCAACACCCAGGTGCCTATTTGTACCTGCCTGGAAAGAGAAATAGAAGGAAGCCCTTTTTTTTTATTATTTCATGAATTCCATGAAATAATAAAAAAAGAAATGCGTGGGGCTTCGCGCTATTTCTATGCCCAGCCAGGTACTGCTAGGCAGCTAGGTGCTGGAATGCGCAGCACAGGGAGGCCCAAGCTTTCTGGGCACCCCCCGCTGCGAATTGCAGCGCGTAGCAAGCCCAGAAGATGGCGCTTTCATAGAAACGCCATCCTCTGGCGCTGTATCTAGCTCATCCAGGGCCCTGGTGGGGTGGCTCACTGGGTAATAAAGGGGTTAGGTCCAGCTTTGTATTATCAGCTGGCCCTAAGCCCAAAATTCATGCGGTCACGCCAATATTAGAGATGACCCCCATGAATTTCTAGTGATTTTTAAATTAAAAAACACAACACAGAGAAAAAAATGTTTATTAGAAAAAAAAACAACACAACAATTAGACTCAATCTTTATTATAAATCCTTCTTCCGTCCGACGTAGTCCAATCCAGGGTTGTTCTTTAGCTCAGCTACATCTCTGGTAGAGAACCTCTACCAGAGATGTAGCTGAGCTGTGCATCCAGGCATGGGAAAGTTCATGTGAGTTCATGCAGGCAAGCATGAACTCACATGAACCCTGACAGCATCACTACTTCAAATGAACAGCTGATCAGAATCAGCTGTTCATTTGAAACTACCGGCGGGAGTTCTGTGGTCCCCGCTGCATGACAACCCGATCCTCTGCTCCCCCCGCCGCCTCCCCACCTGATCCTAAATTAGGATCGGGCAGGGAGCACAGCTCCAGGGAGCGGGAAGGGGCAGGAGGGACCGGAGAGTGCAGAACAGAAGGAGAAAGCCACCGGTGAAGACTTGTCACCACCGGCTTCCCGCCTGGGTCCTTCGCTTCCCACTGCTAGCTCCATCCCTGGTCTTTCCATCCTCCATCCACCTGATCTCTCCATCCCTCTGCACCCTCCATCCTCAATCCCTCTGATCCCTCCATCCCCCTGTTCCCTCCATCCTCCTGCACCCTCTATTCTCCATCACCCTGGTCTCTCCATCCTCCATCCTCCTGCTCCTTTCATCCTTCATCCCACTGCTCCTTCCATCCTCCATTCCCCTGCACCTTTCATCCTTTATCCCCCTCTTCCCTCCATCCTCCATCCCCCTGCTCCTTCCATCCTCCATCCCCATGCTCCCTCCATTCTCCATCCCCCTGGTCTCTCAATCCTCCATCCCTTGGTCTCTATCCTCATCCCCCTGGTCTCTCCATCCTCCATCCCCCTGCTCTCTCATCCACCTGATCTCTCCATCCTCCAGGTCTCTCAATTCTTCATCCACCTGATCTCTCCATCTCTCTGCGCCCTCCATCCTCAATCCCTCTGATCTCTCCATCCCCCTGTTCCCTTCATCCTCCTGCTCCCTCCATTCTCCATCCCCTGGTCTCTCCATCCTCCTGCTCCTTTCATCCTCCATCCCCCTGCTCCTTCCATCCTCCATCCCCCTGCTCCTTCCAGCCTCTATTCCCTTGCTCCTTTCATCCTTCATCCCCCTGTTCCCTCCATCCTCCTGCTCCCTCCATTCTTCATCCCCCTGGTCTCTCCATCCCCCTGCTCCGAGTCCTTTCAATTCATCCTCCATCCCCCTGATCCTTCCATCCTCGATCCCCCTGATCTCTTTATCCTCCATCCCCCTTGTCTCTCAATTCTCCATACCCTGCCTGCCCTGATCTCTATCCCCCTTGCATCCACTCCCCTGCACAGCCTGCCGCCCTCTGCACTCATCACAGTCACTGTCACATACGGTTACCGCAGCCAGTACAGCATTAGTCCTCCTCATCCATCTTCTACAGCTTCTTTCCCACTGGGCAAAACTCCGCCCACCCGAGTCACTGTTACTGCAGTGTTACATACAGGTCAGTGCTCTTTAGAGTTTCCGGTACACCGTACCGGTATGTACCGCCGGTCTTTAGATTTTCCGGTACGGCATACCGGTATGTACCGCCGCAAAAAAAAGCACTGGCGATACCATCTGCCTCCGGCGGACTGTGGCGACGCTGGTGCAAATCACCAGAAACTATAGGTGGCATCACAACAACAAACTCTATAAATAGTCCCCTGTGAATATCACCCCCTTATCAAAGATAGGCCCAGGACACGGGATCAGGCGCGGCCACCGTTCCCCGTGACGCCGTTAACCCTTGCCGCCTGAACACCCGAACACCCCAAAAGCCTGGGCTCGACATTAGCAAAGGGAGGAGGGAGGAGAGAGCTGCTGAGAGGGAGTGCATAATTACATGACAGTTTATACAGCACAGGACTATTCCTGTTTGGTTATAATAGAGAGGACTAATCCAGGAGCTCCCTACAGGGTCTAACAATGCTGATAAAATGGAAACTGCAAATGGTACAATAATGATTTTACATGTTTTTAAAAGGACTGCCTAGGCATTATTCAAGGTTACTATTAGCATAGTACTGAAAAATGACCTGACAGTGTCCCTTCAATATTCTTGGTTGGTAATCCGCTCAGCTTTATGCTGGACGTATGCTGGACATTGGGACATAACCAATCTATTGACATTGGAATTTTGTTTTCAGGTAGATGAAAAATTGAGAATATTGGTCGAACTTAGCAAGTGTAATCGTTACTATTCATTACTTGCACGTATAGTACGATATTCGTGATACTCGTTACTCGGTGACTATCACTGGTACTCGTGAGTGATGTGTTGATCATTATCAATCTGACACATATTGCTGCCTCCCTTCAGTAAACAAAGTGAGCTGGCACCTCAGTGAGAGCAGATTGAATGTTAGGATCTCTCTGGGGGGCACAGCAAGGTGTTATATACTGTGAAAAATAAAAAAAACTAACCCTCACACCCTGTCCCGGAAAGACTCATTTTATGGCTGGATGTGTGTGTGTGGAGCAAATCACTAATTGACTAACATTGGACTCGCCATTCGGACGAGTACACAATTATTTCAAGTAATGTTTTGTTACTTGCTCATCACTAGTCACACTTATCAGAACCTGCATGTTTATTCTATACATATACTAATTGTTATCAAGATGGTCAGCAGGCTCAAATAGAATGTGACGTTTTATTCTTGCACCCAAACCCCTACATTCCATACCCTTTGAACCACTCTCGACCCAACCTGCACAAATAACTACAGACCAGTCTCCAACCTCCCCTTCATCTCTAAACTCTTGGAGCGCCTGGTCTATTCCCGCCTCACCCATTACCTCTCCGCTCACTCTCTTCTAGATCCATTACAGTCTGGTTTCCGCCCCCTTCACTCTACAGAAACTGCCCTCATCAAAGTGACCAATGACCTTCTAACAGCAAAACGTAATGGTGACCACTCTCTGCTTATTCTGCTTGATCTCTCTGCAGCTTTTGACACTGTTGACCATCAGCTCCTACTCTCTATGCTGCATTCCATTGGCATAAAGGACACGGCTCTCTCCTGGTCTCCTCCTATCTTTCTGACCGCTCTTTCAGTGTATCTTTTGCTGGCTCCACTTCTTCCCCTCTTCCCCTCACTATTGGGGTCCCTCAGGGTTCAGTCCTTGGCCCCCTCCTCTTCTCTCTCTACACGGCCCCGATTGGACAGACCATCAGCAGATTTGGCTTCCAGTACCATCTTTATGCTGATGACACACAACTATACACTTCAGCCCCTGACCTTACCCCTGCGGTATTAAAGAACACCAATGACTGTCTAGCTGCAGTTTCCAATATCATGTCCACTCTCTATTTGAAACTAAACCTTTCCAAAACTGAACTTCTTCTGCTCCCCCCATCCACTAACCTCCCTAAATCGGACATCTCTCTCTCAGTTTGCGGCACCACGATAACGCCTAGGCAGCAGGCTCGTTGTCTGGGTGTTATGTTTGACACCGATCTCTCCTTCTCCTCCCACACACAATGTCTCGTCCGCTCCTGTCGCTTACACCTGAAGAATATCTCTAGAGTCCGCCCCTTTCTCACCATGGAAACAACAAAAACCCTCACCGTGGCCCTAATCCATTCCCGCCTTGACTATTGCAATTCTCTATTAAGTGGCCTCCCCCTCACCAGACTTTCTCCTCTCCAGTCCATCCTTAATGCAGCAGCCAGGATCACCCATCTGGCCAATCGTTACTCAGATGCCTCTGCTCTGTGCCAGTCATTGCACTGGCTGCCCGTATACTACAGGATCAAATTCAAATTGCTTGTTCTCACCCACAAAGCTCTTCACAGTGCAGCTCCCCCCTACCTCTCCTCCCTCATCTCTGTCTATCACCCCACCCGCTCTCTACGTTCCTCAAATGACCTTCGACTGACATCCGTACTAATCCGATCCTCCCACTCCCGGCTCCAAGACTTCTCCAGAGCTGCACCAAAACTCTGGAATGCTTTACCCCAAGAAATCAGGACTATCCACAACTTGCATGGCTTCAGGCGATCCCTAAAAACGCATCTTTTTAAGGCGGCCTATCATACTCCCTAATAGAAGTCCATTGTACTGAAGACAAAGAATGGGCTATCCCTCTGGACATTACTCTTCTACAAACTCCACCAAACCAAAAAGGTCTACACAGATTGTATAATGACCATCCATGTAAGCTTAGTCCTATGCCCCACTTCCTCAAGATGCCTGGACCATCAGTGCAATAAGCCCCTGTACCTTGTGCAACCCCTATCCCGTTTTAGATTGTAAGCTCTTTTGAGCAGGGTCACCTTCATTTCTTGCTTTATTTTTTGTATTTTCTTTTTTACATTGATTCTATGCCTTTTGTTTTGTATCCAATTATTGTACTGTATTTTGTTCTCTACTGTAATTACTTACTGTATTATATTTTCTGTACTCTAACCCTACATTGTAAAGCGCTGCGGAATATGTTGGCGCTATATAAATAAAGCATTATTATTATATTATTATAAAGCATTATTATAATTCGGTGAGTTCCAAGGCATCGAAAAATCCTCCATCACAGAAATTTATTGAGCCCAGTGTGCCAATCAGGGACATGCCAAAAAATGACAACATTTTGGCCATGCAGGGCCTTTATCAGGCTTTTTAATGGCTTGATAAAGGCCCTACCTGGCTGAATCCTTGCAAATTTTGTGTTCTTGTCTCTGATAGGCTCACTGGGCTCAATAAATGTTTTTTGTGAAGGAGGATTTTTGGTGCCTTAGACTTCTTGGAACTCATTGCAAGTTTACCGCCTATGTGGAGGGCCATACCAAGCAAGCACAAACGGTTTCAGTGGTACACATAATATATTTTGATACATGCCCTTTCTTGTGGCCGGAGTCACACTTGTGAGAGACTCATGCATATCACCCGCAGAAACCTTAAACTTATCGACTTCAACTCACTCTCTCACTCCCTCTCACAGGCCTCCTCACCTGACGTCAACGCTGCTACCACCCTCTATAACTTCACACTAACTGCGGCTCTCGATCATGCCGCCCCCCTCACACACACCAAAACCCGCACACACAGGCAACCCTGGCTTACCTCTCTCACAAAAGTACTTCGTTGAGCGTCCAAGGTAGCTGAACGGAGATGGAAGAAATCCCACTCCACTGCCCACCTCACCATGTACAAACAATCCCTCTCCAACTTCAAGGACGCATTCACCGCCGCTAAACAAACCTATTTCTCTTCCTTAATCAACACACTGTCCCGAAACCCCAAGCAACTATTCAAAACCTTCGACTCCCTACTCCGTCCCCCGGCACCTCCTCCTTCCCCCCTCATCTCCGCCGATGACTTCGCCACCTTCTTCAAACAAAAGATTGACAAAATTAGAGAAAGCATGGGCCCAACATCCCTCCGACCCACCCCCATCACTGCCCAACCCTCTCTGACAAAGGAAGCTTCTCCAACGTGACTGAAGATCAGCTCTCCCCCCTCCTGTCACAATCTCACCTCACCACCTGCGCCCATGACCAACTCCCCTCCCACCTCATCCCAAACCTCACCGCAGTCCTCATCCCTGCCCTAACCCACCTCTTCAACCTGTCACTCACTACCGGCGTCTTTCCCTCATCCTTCAAACATGCCTTGATCTCACCCATCCTCAAAAAAACCCTCCCTCGACTCATCATCTGTCGCTAACTACCGCCCCATATCTCTCCTCCCTTTCGCATCCAAACTACTTGAACAACACGTTCATTCTGAACTGTTCTCCCACCTATCCTCCTGCTCCCTCTTCAACTGCCTACAATCCGGTTTTCGACCTGATCACTCCGCCGACGACACCCAGATCTACCTCTCTGGCCCCGATATCACCTCCCTTTTGCCTAAAATCCCCCAATGCCTGTCCGCTATCTCATCCTTGTGATCTGATTCCCTCGCATGCAAGAAACTGAGCACAGGTAAAGACAAGATGGAGAGCTTAATTTCTCCATCTTCTACATTGATTGTGCATCCAATATTTGAATGCACCATAGACTTGAATGCATGCGCGCCATCTGATATAAGCTATCCATCAGTACATGCTGCTGAATCGGCGTAAGAAAGAAAAGTGTTGATGGGCACTGCCCCATAGTACACCCTCGGTGTGAGTGCTATCTGATAAAGCATCGGATAGCACTTATCCGAGTTATTCTCTTTTGTGAGCGAGCCCTAATAGTTGTCCTGTAAAACTCTAATAGCTGCTGAGTAAAAAAAAAAAAGGATTGTACACAGATGGCAAGTAATAAAAAATCAACACAGATTTACACATGAGAATGGATGAGATTTTTATGCCCTTGTGTGGCCCTCGCCTTACAATATTATATGCATGCAGTGGACAGGAACAGTAAGAAGCCTGCGCAGCCAAACTTCAGGCAATAAACTAAAAGAAGGAAGTCAGAAGAACGACATTTATTTGACGACTTTTGTCCTTTTTTTTGCTGTATCCCGTGGTGTCATAAAGTACAGTGCCCCATGCAAATTTGCATTTGAGGACCGGAAGGAAATATTTAATAGCTATAATTAAAGGTGTTGTCATCCACTTTAATATTGATTAATTATCCACACGATATATCATCAATACCACATTAGTGGCGGTCTTACAACCAATCCCCCACTGAATAGCTCGTAACAGCAGCAAGAAAGTAGGGTATGTAGCAATCGTACTTTCATACTACTCCTATTGAAGTAAATGGGACCTGATCTACAGTAATCAGTGTATGGATCTGTGGCTTTCTAGCTTCTTATATTCATTAATACCTGGTTATAGCTGATAGGCAGTAGTCGAACCTTTGTTTCTGAAACTTTGCTGGATCTGCACTTTAAAGATAAGTTTGATTCTCTTCTTTATATTTGTTTTGTTCGCTATTAATAATGAAAACCTAAGATCACATTGTTTGCTTTTCCCCCTCCCAGAAGCATTAAACATAATGGTTGTTAAGCTATTGTATGATGGATGTGACAAAGTCATTCACATATTGAAATGGTCAATATTTACTGTACATCAGTAATAAGTCATCAATGGATTGGGGAGGACCAGGGTTAAGTTTGGTTAATTAATAATTTTGCATTGCAGCTTTTAAACAACTTTTGCTTTGTCTTATTGCGCACCATTAACTAATTAATAGAAGCAAAACCCCGCCCAAGAGGAACAATGAGAGTTAAAAGGTCATAGGATGGAGGAGTGAGTTGTTACACAAGATAACAGGCAGTGGCGTAACTTGAAGCTCATGGGCCCTGGTGCGAAAGCTCCAAAGGGGCCCCCAATTATGGCAAATCTTCAATAACAATAGTCTTTTTTTTTTTTTAAGGCCAAAGGGACTTTGGGGCCCCCTAGGTGCTGGGGCCCAGGTGCAATTGCAGCCCTTGCACCTGTTGTAGTTACGCCCCTGATAAACAGGTGTTACAACATAGATTTAATGAGGTTATCTGGTGAAAACAAAATATTACTTATCAACAGGACAGGTGACATCTTACTGATCAGTGGGATCCTATTGCTGGGACCTCCATCAATAAACCAGAATTTGCAATTATTCTCTCAAACTGGGCACTTTTGCTTATTGACGGCAGTCAAGGATGAGTATATACAGTAAGTATATATAAAAAGGGATGCATCAATCACTGGGTGTAACCTCTTATTAGTCTCTGAAGCCCAATTGGCAGTTATTTAAGTTAAAGGGGTTTGCCAAGAATTTTTAAAAGTTGCTTAAAATAAAGCAATATGCTTTTCTTACCCTTTAAATCCTCCTCCGCCAATCACTAACTTCAGCAGATGTGTCTGCTAAGGACAATGATTGGCTGGAGTAGTCATGTGACAGATGGGCAGAATACATCCTGTACTAATAAGGACCAATGAAGCAGTAGAGTTGGAGCGATGAGAGATTCATGGGGTCAGTAGTTATTATTCTTTCCTATTAATAAAGAACAATGTATCGCTCTACAGGTGCAGCACAAGAAAAGTGTTAGCGGAAGGAGTGTTGAGGTTGGATAACTTTTATGTCATTGGTTCATTAGAGATCATAGGTACCTTGGTAGCCAGTGATGAGACAAGTAGATATTTTTGTAGGTGAGAAATTATTGAAAATCGTATAGACCGACCCACAAACCTGATAACATAAGACGGTAAGGAACTATAAAGTAATACATTTCTTTTAACTCCTCAGCACGGACCATGAGCGCCAACTCTGGAGGAGGATATCGATATAAAAATGGCCATGTAGATACCCTCACTACATACAGCTCCATGAACGACCCTCATTTATACGACTACTACGCTAAGAAATTTGGCCTCCAGGTTAATTCACGTCCCACCACTGGGGTGAGTATTTTACATAAGAAAGGAATATCATTAGTGGATAACCTTTATACTTGACTCCCACTTACTCTTACCTAAAGTCCTGGTAAGACCCAGAGTTCAATGCATTCTTACACACCCACATCTTGCATGTTGGCAGCTTTTCCTGCTTCTGATTGACAGTGCTGCTTAAAGGGAATCTGTCAGCAGGTTTTTGCTATGTAAGCTGTAAGGGTTATAAAAACAAAAGTCAACTGTGCTTCTCTTATCAGGCTTTGTGCTATTGTTTACTTAAACTGGTAGCTTTATTACTCTGTTATTACCAATACAGGACTACTGCACAGGCAGTCTGACATCCCCCTCCTCCGATTGACACCTTACAGTGAATGCACAATCTCTATAGAGAGCCTGGTGTGGGTGGGGGCAGCTCTCCCAGCTCTGCTGTGTTCCTAAAACTAAATGCTTTACTGTGACAAAACAGCTGCAGTCAGTAATCCATGTGATACATCATTAGATTCAGAATCTCTTTGCTTACATTATGTTGCTGTCAGATGAGATAGCAAAAACCTGCTGACAGATTCCCTTTAAAGTCAGCCAGAGTATGTATGCATGTGAATTGACACTGCATATGGCCGAACATGCGTGCACACATTGGCTAGGCACGTTCTCATTTCTGAATCCACTTATTAGCTTTTCAGTTGTAATAATGTAGTGTGCAGCATCAACAGAGAAGGGCCAGTGAGGAGATTGCGCCTGGCTACAGTGTGCCCTTGGGATTGGGTGGGTACAGGCGGTGTCACTGCACACACACGCATGCACACACACAGACATGCACAAACACAAGCCAACTGGCAGTGATGTCAATCAGAAGCAGGGGAAGAAGCCCCCAACATGCAAAATGAGGGCTGGAGGGGGTAATAAGGCAGCACCCTCCACCAGAATGCACTGAAGCCCCTTCTTTTCCATAAAAATAAAAGCCATTTTCTCAGACACTGTACCAGTAACAGGAAAAAAGATCTCGACCGTCAGAAGACAGGATAAAGGTCAATATTAAAAGTTCACATTTAACAGTGAAATGTAAAAATTGCACATCAGCATGGTGTACCAACAGGAATAAGATAATCCCTACGCTTTTCGGCAATATGCCTTATTCATTGATTCATAGTTAACTCTGAATACATGTGCTAATCAGTGTCACGTGTAGACTGCTCTGCAGTCACTGGGAATTGCTCTACAGTAGTTAAATGGAGTTAATTCCTTTAGCCTGTTGAGGGTTAACTTCTCTGGCTCTGCAGGTGCAGGTGAGCTGCTACTGCGTGCGTTAGGTGCCATGGTTGTCCACTCCCCCAGCCTTTAAATATTTCCATTAACCGCCAGCTGGTGTTGGTGAAAGAGCTCATTCTCTGCAAAGAACATGTGCTGTGTAGACGCCGTGTGCTGTTCTGCTGAAGCCTTGCTTGGCTTGTAGTTTGACACCTTACTGGAGTTGCAGTGCTTAACCTGGAACCTGGTTGAAAGTGAGGGGGCTTATAGCCTAGGGCTGGTCAGGAGCAGGGCAAGGGTGGCGGCCCAGGCATCCTCACCTTTAGAGGTAATTCTGGAAAAAGTGTCAGCCAGGGAACCTTAGACTACAGGGTCAGACTAGCTTCTCCGTTTCTCTTAGCCTATCACTGCTAACTGGACCCTAATCCTTCAGTCCATTATAGCCACCCGTGACAATGGAGTATAGAGTATTTAAGACCAGCGTTTGCTCACAAATTGTGAATCAATGAGGTCTATCTTGTTCCTGTTGGTACATCGTGCTGATGTGCAATTCTTACATTTCATCATAAAATATGAAGTTTTAATACTTACCTGTATCATGACTTCGGATGCTGGCGATCTGGTTTCCTGTTTGCTTCCTAGCTTGTGCCAGGGCGGCTCTGAGCATTGTCTGTGATTCCATCCAGGGGCAATCAAGAGGGTGAGTAACATATACAGTACTAGTATGATTTTTAAAGGGGATTCATACCCTATATCACAGTATAGCTGGTTTAATAAGCATTTTAGGAGGTCAGATTCCCTTTGAGAAAGGAAATAGATCTGCAGGAATGTATGGCATCTTTAATGAAATGTTGTTCATGCTGTGATTTCGCAGATGCGTGCCTTCAGTGCCTCATCCACCAGATCACGATCTGGATCTACAATGGTAAAGCAGGTGTTGTACAAGGTGACAGTAAAGACTGGAGATAAGAAGCGATGTGGGACCAGTGCCAGGGTAAGACATGATATGTGCAATTAGATCCCCTGACATGCTTATATTACTTGGTGCTTCAGCTCCTGATTTTTCTTCTTTGGTGCAAAACTTTACATGCAAAAAAAAAAAAAAAGAAACTAAACTTTGCCCCATTTTTTTGGAAAATTTGTAGATTTTTTTTATATATACATTTTGAAATAATTTTTATTTGTTCCCCAGCATTTACTTCAATGAGTCGGGTTTCATAATGAAAAAAGTCAGTAGTATGATGTAATGTGGTATATCAATGATATTAATTCTACGGTTATGTCACAGGTGTATATACAGATGAAGGGAACCAAAGGGAAACTGAACAAGACCCAGCTCTATAAGAAAGCAGGACCTGACAAAGCTTCCGAGTTTAAATTTAGCAAAGGATCAACCCACGCGTTTAAAGTTTATGGCCCTGAAATCGGGGACATCAAGAACCTGACGCTGGAGGTAAATGTGGGGGAAAGTCATACTCTGCCAGAGTGAAATACCAGCGAATCTGGATGGGACATGAAGGGTGTATGTAGACGTTGGCAAAATTCTTGGTATCTTTTATTACAGCAACAAAACCTCCACAATGGTCACTGAAATAAGTTTAAACTTACAAAGTTAATTGTCATTTTAAGTTTACTGTATATCAACTAATAAGAATCAGACTTTGCTTTATTGCTTTTAAATTTTGGTTCAGCGTTCGCTGCAGTTGGTGTATGGTGAACCTGATAGCCATATGGGTTGACAGACCCCTGAGGGAGAGACCAGGACCTATTTTGTCTCCTGTTCCTATCCCTGCTGAGGAGACTATACCTGATGAACCCATGCAGTTGGGTGTAGTAGGTTCCTGTATTAAACCTCCTGTGGCTACTGTTCATCAAGTGGGTGGAGCTTGTTATTTCTGCAGAAAATCTGACCATTTTATTAAAGTTTGTCAACTTCGCTCCAAGTCAACCACTCAGTCCCAGAAGCAGCCTACTTCGAGTCGTTTGGAAGGAGACGACCAGAGGGTTTATATTTCCTCGCTTGCTAAGTCTCCGTTCACACTGTCTGCCAAGATCATGATGGATAGTAAAACCGAGACTGTACTACTTCTGGTTGATTGTGGAGCAGGGGTCAATTTGATGGATCCTCGCTTTGCTCAGGCTCATGGTCTCTCTATTAGTGCTTTCGTGAGACCCACTCCCATCACCTCGATCGACTCAGTTCCACTCAGCCAGAAAGTCCTTTCCCAAGTGGTGTGTAATATGAACTTGAGCGTAGGAACTCTCCACCAGGAGGTTCTGTCCTGTCACCTCTTGGAGAATCTGCCCACTCCCAATGTATTGGGCCTTCCCTGACTGAAGAAACACAACCCTGTGATTGACTGGCGGGCCAGAAAAATTGTAAGATGGGGGGTTTTCTGTGTGAGTAATTACCTAGCTGCAACTATTTTTACCGTACTGGGTGCACCAATTCCTACCTTACTACCAGAAGTGATTGGGAGTGAGCCTGGAAAAGGGGGTGGAGTCCGGACTACGCTTCAGATTAATGGTGGGTCTAGGCGTCCTTTCAGGAGGAGGGGCCTGGGAAGTACAGTGGTTCCTACTGTGCTCTCCAGGGAGAGAACCCTGGGCCCCGGGGGGACACTGCTGCTGTTTGCCGTCCTGGATATGTGTGCTCTGACTGTGACCGCAGATATAGAAATAAACATTCAGATCCAGACCTGAGAGTGAACGAGTATGTGTGGGTGTTGTCCAAGTGCGTCAGGTAGAGGCGTGCTGCTGGGGGTCCTAGTTCCGGGGCTATTGGTCCATTTAGGATATCGGCTATTTGCAACCCTGTGTTATACCAACTCAAACAACCCTCAGTGTTGGAAACGTGTAAGGTTTTTCATATTTCATCACTAAGGAAATGTAGACCTTTTCCGGACATGTCTGGTTTCGAGTCCAGAGGCCTTTCTTAAAAGAGGGGGTGCTGTCTAGCGCTGATTATCTGTGGTCTATTCTTGATGCTGCTGTAACTTAAAGTGTTTGAAATTCCCTCTAGTACTGCATGAGTTAATGTCAGTTCTAGTGCCATGTCATGGAGGATGTGAGGTTAATGTGTGAGTCTCCTCCCCCTAGCTTTTAAGCAGCCTCTCCTTCCACTAGGTGGTGCAGCTGATAGAGTTGCACCCTATAGCTGGAAGCCGTGTTGGCAGACCTGTTTGTTTGTGCTGCTGAAGACCTTTCTTTTGAAGTTGCTGTGCCTTCGTTCAATGGAGGGAGGTGAGAAGGAATAGCACAGGGCTGCTGGAGGAGTTAGGGATAGGCTGGAGACCCACACCTTCTCACCATCAGAGATACCTTCAGAGTCAGGGTTATTCAGGGTTCCCAGTCTAGGGACAGACTAGTTTTCCCTGATCACCATGCCTGTAACTGCCATTCCCTCACCAGTATTTCCACTACACCGTGACAGTTTGGCTCCAAAATGTCTTGACAGTGTTGAGATTACATTGCACCATGCCCTTTCACATCAGCGTTTTTTGAAATTTGTGGCAGATGCGGTAAAAAAAACATCTGCCGCAATTACCGCATACGGCTGCACTTGCGGCGCGGTGCGGTAAACGCCATGCAAGTATAGGCGTACTTGCGGCAGGTGCGCAAGTGCGGTTTTGCACTTGCGGCAGGTGCGGCAGCGAAAAAACCGCGTCATCTGCCGCAAATTTCAAAAAACGCTGATGTGAAAGGGCCCTAAGAGTGTAGCGTTGGCAACCTGTAGTGACTCTTGAAGCCCCCAGTTGGACTCCTGCATGGCCCAGATAAAAGGCTCAGCCTGGGGGTGTCTTTGTCAGAGAGTAAAATCTATGAGTGACATGTGGACTTGTGACAGCAGATTTTCGTTCGGTGGTCATCTGTGGCGGGGCTAATAGATATACTGTGTTCCAGTGCTTTGGAGCAAGGAAGAGCCTCCCTCAAAAAGAAGTAGTTTATGTGCTACCAGAGGGAGGGTGGCTTTGAGGATGAATGCCATGAATATTGCCGATGGGGATTTGCACGTTTTCCCTGAGTGGAGAAACTAGTCAAGGCAATTCAAGTTGCTAAGGAGAAGTGCCTTGCTTCGCTAGTGTGCTTGTGAGACAAGGAGACAAGACCTTGGTTGAACCCGTTTCTACTGAGGATTAGAACAAAACCATGAGTCCATAAGCTCAGGATCCTGCATTCACACTTTTTGGCGGTGAAAAGAATGGACATCTTCTTTTGGTCCAAAGGCATGGAGATAGGCTGTAGCTAAGTTTCCACAGGCCTGTGTCAGACCTAAGAAAGACTCTTGTGGTACCAAAAGTTAGATACCTGGGTACCCCTCCTATTAGGATGTAATTGTATGTAAACATGTATATACAGTAGGTGTGTTATAAGTATGTGAATCATAGTGCAACTCCAGGGACTCCCTCTTGCTGCACACCCACGAATTTACATTGGTTTGGAGCGGTGTGACATTGTTGGGTTCCAGTCTCCATTTATGATAGGTCAATTATTCCAGAAGCAGGGCTGTGGAGTTGGAGTCGGTGTTCATTTTACTGGAACTGGAGTCGGACAGATGTTAAATATAGAGCACTTTTTTGTCCTGTAACTTCTTAAGGCACTCGTTATGTCTTTGGAGCTGCAGAATATTTTGACTGTAAATATCATCCTTTTATAGTTTACTGTTAATACAGCTGATGTCTTCATATCAGAATTATGGGCTTAGAAATGTTTCACTTATTATAATTATAAATATAGGGCTGGAATGGGCAAAGCTACTGTAAGCCCAGACATGACAGGAGTTTGAAAGTAGGAGGCTAGGAAAGGGTTAACTGCTAGTTTCAAACGTGGATTAGAAGGACAGGTAGAGGGGTGTGGGTCAGAGGATAGGTCATAGGGGTGTGATTGGGTCAGGATTGGTCAGTTTAGGCTATTATGGGAGGAGTATCTCAGGGTACCTTATATTAAGAAGGGGACCTTCAGGGCAATGCCTTCCATTCAAGATCCAAGTCGATGAACATCCAGGGCCAGTGCACTAAGAACGATGCCATGGACTCAGCAATGGTTCCTTTTAAGAAGAAGCTGCAGAGAAGCATGGCCACAAGTGGCTGCAGGAACAACTAAACTCTGCGTAGAGCCCTCACGTTAATCCATCGCGCTCTCTTGACAGGTATCGATATCCTCCAGAAAGATTGAGCCCTCTTTTCAATACACTAGTCATGATTTGTTATGGTTTTACAATATGTTACTAAAAATATAGTCTGTTCGTGAATTTTTGATAAGCTGTCTAAAAAAAAAAAAAGTCATGTTGGCAACCCTCTCCTGCACAGATTCAAGACACCCTGTGCCGGATGCAGCAAAGCAGACAAAAAAAAAACATAACTAAGCCTCCTACATGTTTCACAGCAGGTACAATGTTCTTTTATTTCTAAGCTTCAGTTTTGCATCTATCAACATAGAACTGATGTGACTTTTCAAAAAACTCTGCTTTTGTCTCATCTGTCCATAAGATGTTCTCCCAGACGTTTTGTGCTTGTTAGTATGCATTTTGGAAAATTCAACTAGTGTTTTTTATGATTTGTTTTCAACAGTTTTTTCCTTCTTGATCGTCTTTCATAAAGGAGGATGGCGCTCTCATAGGCATATGCTGCTTTTAACTAATTTCTAATAAAGCAAGTAGAAATTTTACTTCTATGGATAAGCCGGCTTTTGACTTTTCATTGTTATTCAAATCTAAAGAGTGGACTTTCATTGCATCCAGCACTCCCACACACACAGCAGTTTTCTCCAGATGTGATCACACGTGTGAGCACTTCTCTCTCCTCTCATTCATTCCCTTCTTCCATAAAGTCAACTTTGTCCAAGACAATGAATGATGTGCCTTGACCTTAGAGTTCACCTCTAATCTTTTTGGATGTTGTTCTGCGCTCTTTGGTTACCATTTGTATTATTCTATTATTCATCTTTTCACTTCGTCATCAAATTTCCTTTTTAGCCACATCTAGGGAGGTTGGCTACAATCCCATAGACCTTAAACTTCTGAATAATATGTGCAACTGTAGTAATAGGAACAACAAGCTGTTTGGAGATGGTCTTATAGCCTTTACCTTTAACATGTTTGTCTACCATTTCTTTTTAATCTCCTAATACAACTCTCTCCTTAGCATTCTTTGTTCCATGTTCAGTGTGGTAAATTGTATGATACCAAACAGCACAATGACTACTTTTCAAGTGTCTTATAGGCAGACTTACTGATTACAAGTATGTAGACACCTGTGAACCTAATTCCAGGACACACCTTAGTTTAACCTGTTCCTGTTGTCACAATATTTTCAGTCTTTTCTAGGGGTAACATGATTTTTGTCCAAGCCATTTTCATTCATTCTTTTCTACCAGAATTCAAAAGCAAAGTCTGATTCTCGTTAGCTGATATTCAGTAAATATAAACTGAAAAATTTGTGTAAGGTTTCAAGTTATTTCTGTGACCATTATGTCATTTTGTCCACGTGTATATTTGATAGAAGTGGCCCTATCTATAGGCCCGAGAGACCCCCAGCTAATTTTACTTGGATTTGTATTGACTTAAGTTCTAATTACAATCATCACATTTTGTGTAGTTTGCCATTACAGAGTCCATTTCTGTTAACGAAAATCCAATTACATTTATTGCTTCATTGATTTTTCGTCTTAATCATTAAAATATCTTTAGGAGGTGAATATTATTCAGATAAGTCTCCTCCTGCCATCGTTACTAATCAGATTGTGGATTTTGATTAAATTCTGTTTTTTATTTTGCACAGCATGATGGTCTTGAACAGCAGCACGCCTGGTATGTGGATGAAGTCTCTGTTACCAATACAAACCGTGACAAGACATGGCATTTCCCTTGCCGGAGGTGGTTTTCTCTTTACCATACAGATTGCCAGATCAGCCGCACATTAACACCTACCAATAAAAGCTCCACTCATCAGCTGGATGGCAAACCAGGAGATCACACTGGTAGGAAAACACCTCCTTTTCTTTTTAATTGTATCTAAATATCAGGTATTCATAACCAATAAAGGGTTACACCCAGAGGTGGAAATGCCATTGGTGCAATATGTGCAGCCGCATAGGGGCCCAAGAGGTTAGGGGGCCTATTTCTACCTCAAAATCTGGTGCAACTTTGCATTTGTTAGAGCTTTTGGGCTGCAAAGGGCCCGTGTATTGTAATCACACAGGTGCCCTTTCTGTGTCTGCAGTGCGTACACCACCCAGAATTTTCTATATTCCTCACATATATTGCACTTGTATTTAAGTGTAGCTCCGTGTTTGAACTTGAGACGATGTGCACTATGAGAGATGCAATTTTTTTGTAAGAAAATGCTGTATGAGGCCTGAAAACTAATATTCCAAATGTAGTTCTGTGTAGGACTGTAATGAAATTGTAAATTATTTGAGAACCTATAAAATAATTAAATAACACTTATACAGCAGCCGGACTATTTGGCTGTGAATATGTGGCACCCCTGCAGACTGGTCGCCACAGTAACTTTGCACCTATTCACAGGTGTGGTATTACCGCTCGCAGGTGAGAGGGGTTGTCGAACCAAGACACATTTACTTGCACCTAACACCATCCAACTCAAGCTCTGGGGATCTGGGCGCACCCTATTCACTGAGTTCCCCATCTGCAGGTTGAAGGGGGGAGTAGGTAGAGGGGATAGGTACAAACAGTTGGTAAGAGTAGGACACTGGAGGAGAAAGTGAAGAGTGTGGAACGACAGGAGTAGGACTTGGAGGATGGAGCTGCTGAGAGGCTCCTTCCAGGTAGGGACAGAGGGAGAATGAGAAGGACGAAAGGGTCCCAGGGGGCATGACTGTGGGGGAACCACCCATGGTGCCGCGTATCCACAACCGACTGGAGGTGCTTGGAGGAACTAGGCTGCAGAGGAGACCGGCCCTAATTTAGCCAAAGGACTGCAAGGCTTAACTAATGAACCAGAACCTGAAAAGGTTGCCATACGGCACCAGGGGAAGCGGTGATCGTTGCCCTACAGGATTCACGGCCACTGGCTTGGTACACTGAGTACGAAGATGCGGGGCAGGAGAGGAGTGTAGCCAGCATAGCGAGATGGCCAGGAAAGGCTCATGAAAGCAGTCTTGGTGAAGTGGCCCCGTGTCATCTGAGAGCTGGCCAGTCTGTGCCATGGAGGAGTACAGCACCTGGCTGGGTGGACTTGAGTGATCACCAAGTAAAGGTAAAGAACTTCAATCCTGGTCTCCTCCAATTATTCTGAGCACTATCCCTGTTGATCCCTGTGTTCTCATCATTGACCATCTTCAAGTCCTTACTTTAAACCCTGGGGCCACGCACTGTCGGGAGCGATACCATCCAGGCTTCCATTCCACCGGCCCCCAGAGGTCCCACCGCGGCGCTAGTCCCCTATAAATAAATCCCCTTTTACTGCACACGCAGGGTCACGGAGGCCGGTCTCTGCTACCCAAACCTCCCACCCAACCAACCGGCCCGGTTAGCGAGTACCCCACGGCCCTGGTCATAAACAGGATTCGGACCCCCACTAACACCGGGTCCCGTGCGCCTGAGAACTCTGTGTATAAAAGAACTGTAATTGACTTGTGCAAAAAGGACTTGTGTAATGGTGGTTGCCATGCCATAATGCCATGTGTTAGCTGGTGGGATGGTCCCAACCGCCCATCATGGGACAAGCTTTCCAGTGGCATGAAAAACAATACCAACCCCCTGTACTGACTTTGAGCTGAGGGGGCCTTCCAGTCAATTCTGAGTCACCACCTTCAGATGTGCGTGGGGGATAGGGAGACAACAAGACGGAAGAGAAGGAGAGAAGAGAGAAGCCACGAGACGATGGAGCGATGACGGGACAAGAGAGAGAGGTCCCTCTGTCTGCGGGCCCTAGGCTAGTTTAGCAGGACAATTGTGGAGGTTCCAGGAGCCACTGCCAGGCAGGTCTCCTAGAAGAGGAGTTGAGGAGCTAGGTGACAGCTCCTGGAGGTGCAGCTGGCCACCCTGGGCAAGTAGCGCAAAGGGCTCTGGGAGAAGGTGGAGTGGCACTCAGCTTCTCGGAGATGATGAGCCGGAGGAGGAACTGATGACGAGGCCGCTAGGACCAGCATGTGGTAAGCCCAGCAGTATCCACTGCTCTGTTGGGTCAGGTGGGCTCTCCTCCCCTAGTGCCCTCGGCCAGGCTGCCCAGTTGATGGATTGGGAGAGCGGGATGATACCTAATACGAGACTCCTGGCCCCGCTGCAACCAGAACTTTCCCTAGAAGCCAAGCGAGCCGTGGCAGAGACAGTTTACTTCCACTGGGTCTGCAGGGGAGACGCCCTGATTATGTTCCCGGGTAGCAGTGCTGAGGCACAAGGGGACCTGCTGGAGGTAGTGCCAGAGAGGGAGTACCTCCAACCCAACAGCATCTCGAGAAAGAGCGGGAGAAGGAGGCTCAGGCCAGGCGGGAAAAGGATATACGTGCCGAGCTCGAGAAAAAGAGTAAGGTCCATAAAGCTCCAGCCGCGGAACCCACGGAGCGTAAGAGAGGCTCCGTGATCGAGTTTAACATACATAAAGACTACGGATTCATAATCCAAACCCGTTGAGATGTGGAAAGTCATTTAAAGACACTCAGGTTGCGACCTACATCCTTGGGAATGGGTGGAGTACGAGTGGCACTATAGTCCCCGAGGGTGGTACACTGTCAGGTTTAAAAAGGTGATGGCGAACCTTCTGGCCGCAAGCTCCACGACCCCTGAACCAGCTAAGGCCCGGCTGCAGTGACACCACCGCGGACACCACCCCGTACCCCCGGCCGTGAGGTGCGACAGTGTTGAGAACGTGAAATGTGACCTGGAAAAGGCAACTCTGCCCCGGATGAGCCAACAGGAGGACAGGTAGGCCGAGCTGCGAGGGGGCTAATCTTAATTCACCTCGTCGACCATCCTTTGGCAGGGTATTTTCTGGAGTGGGGACGAAGGTGGAAGGAAGCAGATCCTTCCAGGCAGGGGAGGCTGTCAGTTCGCTAGCATGCTGCCCTGGAAGCAGCCACAGAGAGAGTAAGGTAAGACTCTTTATTAAGATAAATGTAAATAGTTGAGTAATCATACAGACGTGTATATTTTTACCTGGCTATGTGCTGTTTTATATTGTTATTAGAAATGTTTTAAGTTAGCCGGCTAGGCAATTAACATGTGATAAATGGACAATTTGATCATAGGACGATGAGGTGATCTGAACTTGATGTAAAAAGGTAACACTTCTCATACATGCTTTTTGTTGGTTTTTATACCAGCACTGTGGGGTGCATTTTGAAGGATAAGCACTCTGCACTTGACCACTAAACAACAGTCTGGGGTGGCCGAAAAATTGGTCCAACGAAAGGCCTTCATTCCCTGTAGTCCACCCCATGGACAACGTTCGGGGGTTGAGGCGGTTTCCCCTGCACTAACTCTACGAAAGAGAGAGAGACACCCTGGCTAGGGACTTAATTTAATCTGGCTGTAATAATTTTTTTTTTTTTTGCACTTTTTCAACCTTTCTACTTTTACATTTTTGTAATATTGTACTTGTTTTATATGCATGTTTAAAAATGAAGAGTGACCTCCCATAAAGGGAAGAAGTTATTGTTGAGGTTACTGTTTAATGTGCACAAGAAAATTGTTTTTGTATGTTCTTGTAACAGCTTTATACCTGTTATACCGACGTGCTGTGCTTTGCTAAGGGGGAATGTGGCGCCCCTGCGGACTGGTTGCCACAGTATATTGCACCTATTCCACAGGTGTGGTGTTACCACTTGCAGGTGAGAAGAGTTGCCCAACCAAGACACATTCACTTGCACCCAACACCATCCAACTCCAGGCCTGGGGATCTGGGCGGACCCTATTCAGGGAGGGCCCCATCTGCAGGCTGGAGGAGGGAGTAGGTAGAGGGAGTAAGTACAAACAGTTGGTAAGGGTAGGAGTCTGAGGGAGAAAGTGGAGAGTGTGGAACGAGAGGAGTAGACTTGGAACTTGGAGTGAGGAGAGGGAGTAGGACTAGATGGAGAGAGTGGAAGGCAGGAAGAGGATGGAGGACAAAGGAATGGAGGGAGAGTGAGAAGGACAAAAGGAATGGAGGGAGAGTGAGAAGGACAAAAAGGTCCCAGGGGCACAGCTGTGGGGAAACCACCCATGGCACCCCGTAACCACGACCAGCTGGAAGTGCACAGGGGCATGATAATATGGAAAGAGGGACAACTAGTCTGGGGAAACAATGGCCCATCAACTAGTCAAAGGTCTAATTAGCATATGAAAAATGTAATAAATGCCTTTTTTTACACATTGATTTTAGTAAATAATATTAAAAAGGGCTAGTTAGGAAGGGAATTTTGTCATATACATGTGAATGCTGCTCAGTTGGAGGGCATAAGGGACCTGACACATGTCCCTTTAACTTTTCCTCACTAGAAGTCAGTGGAGAGAAAAATAAAATCCAGGTATGTAGAATTGTGTGAAACTGCGTACAGGTCATGCCAAATTGTTTGTTTGTATTAACAGCTTAGATTAGGGGTTCGCATCAATACAATGCAGTACAAAAGGCAACACATCAGGGTTTCCATTGGAATCCTTGATAAACTATGATCCAAAGGAAACTCCAACAGAGCCCGTTGTAGCCATTCACTTGAATGAGGCCGATGGAGTCTGTATACATTGTGTGCACAGTATGGCTTCAATCCGGGCAGGATTCTTTTTGTTTTGCTGACACGGGGTTATCTGTATTTTTGTGCATGTTGCAAAAAGACGAATACTCGAGAATGGAGGTCACATTGTGTACACAGTGACTCTGTTGGCTCCACTCAAGGGAGTGGCTACATCGGCGATGTATTGGGCTACAATCGGAATACTGCTTCTCAGGGAATCCATTAA
Organism: Allobates femoralis; assembly: GCA_033576535.1. Taxonomy (NCBI): domain Eukaryota; kingdom Metazoa; phylum Chordata; class Amphibia; order Anura; family Aromobatidae; genus Allobates; species Allobates femoralis. Next base: position 828,009,799 of record JARQOC010000003.1, on the reverse strand, counting down.
TGTGTGTTGTTATAATTGATAGGTGTTGATTGAGATGCAACCTGGAGGCCATAAGGCAACACAAGTATTTCACATAGGAAACACTTGTGTTGCCTTTTGGCCTCCATGTTGCATCTCGATCAATACTGATCAGTCATAATAACAATAAACTAGTAATAGACATCTTGTGGAGTCCATGCCTCGAATATAATATTAGTAGGGTACTTTTATTGTTATGGCCGATGAATGTCTAAGTACAGTATGGGCTTATAACAGTCTGTACATGAGACCTGAATCGTTTCAATAGTCACACCTGCCGCCATCACCGCAACCTGTCATCGTATTCTTGTGTTTACATGTCACTGTACGTTTTGTAGGAAACACGAGCTGTGATATATATTACATGGCAAATTGTGGAGCCCTGGGTCAAATTACTACACAAAAGGAAAATCTTCCTTAACGGTTTCCATAGAGGATTTGGCAGAAGAAAAAAAGAGGAAAGAGTCTGGTTCCATTTGATTAAGCCAATAATCAGGGATTTCTAAGCCAGTAATAACCCTATGACCAAGGTTCTTTGGTTGGATGAAATTATTTTTTAAGCCTTCATTGTGCTCGGCAGCACTTCATTTTATGTAAACAAGAAATGTGCTGCCGATAACATAATGTTATATGTACAAAGAATGGCCGTTCTGCGTGCATGGAAGTCTGTTTGGGCTGTCTAAATATCTTGCTTGGATGTGTTCAGTGGGAGATCAGCTAGTATAAATGTACCATAATGGAATAACAAGAAAAGGTGTGTCACGAGTGTTTCTCCCCCTGGGGAGACCCTGGCGAATCTGGAACAAGAGGGTCACAAGACTTATTGATAACAGGTCTACTACTTGTATTTGAGTGTATCTACTTTCTTTTAGTGCTGTAGGGGTAAGGACTCTTTCCTATTTGGCTGTTTTTTTGTAGCCTTAATCTCAGTGCAAAAATTTGTGACCACTCCCCTCTGCTATAAATAGTCATGTGCCTTACCATCTGATGGCAGTTATAGAATTCCTTACCATGCTGACCAATGTAGAAAGAGCCTGTCTCTGGAAGAAGCTGAAGAGCCATACTTATTGCAACTTTAGAGTTTAGGCTGCATTGGAGGAGTTTGGAGTGTTTTTCTATCTCGTTCTATTTTTCCTCTGTCTCCTGTACATTTACATCATATTATTGAAGTGGTGAGACAAGTGTCATCCCAGCCTCCACACTAGCCAGGGTGTGGTGAGTTCAGGGCCAGCAACGGCTTAGCATGTGACGGTGTCGGGGAGAAGGATCGGTATAGGGTTGCTAGGGAGTGTAAAGCACAAACTCAGGTGAGTGTCAGAAGGTGACCCCTCTATCTATTGCAAGGGTCTTCCTTATATTCTATCCCCATTGTCTGCTTTGTATTGTGCCACATGCTGGATGTCAGTACACTCTGGCGTTACAGGGTGAGAGGAAAATGAAGGGGGCTCAAATATATACTGTAGGCCTTCTTAGCTTAGACCATCAATTACCAGCAAACTTTATTTTATGAGTTACTTCCCAGCGAGTGAGGAAAGTCAACTCCATCCTTGAACTATAGGCATCCAGCCATGTTGATTGTCACACCAAGCTATCCAGGTGATCAGTGGAGGTCTGACTTGTGAACTGATCCGACACAATCAGAGACTTTTATTTTATTTTCTGGAAGTCAGAATTTTTTTTTTGCAAAATAAATATTGTGACAAAAGGTTAAAGACAAAAATAAAGACCATCTTTGATTTCGCACAATATTCATGAACGTCATTTTGATTAAAGTAAAAAAAAATACTCAGAGAAATAAAAAAGTGACAGAAAACCCTAATAAATGATAAATTGGTCTCATTTTTTCTAATTATACCCATTGCTTGGTGTTAATCAGCTCCATACCAATATACTGGTCATCTTATCTATGCCATTGATGCTTTCTGGGTGGCATTGCCCCTCAAATTTAAGACTCAAGTACCCGGAACACTAACGTTGGTCAAACCCAACAGTATCGATAAGTTTGGCCAACAATTTAATGTTGGGCACCCAACTGGTCATGCCGGGGGAGATAAGGATCCAGCATGTCTGATTTTGGACTGACTATCCTTTGGTTCTCTGTCTGGAGTCTGGCAGCAGTATATCGGAACCAGGAGTGAAGTGGATTAAACTGGACTTCTGTGGATGTCTGGATCAGGATGCTTAACTCAATGTGTTTCGAAGTAAATCCCACTCCTTCTTCAGGAATTGCACTGACTGGTAGTGGCTCTCTCATAAAAACTATGGGGGAGTCGACAGGAAAGTTGCCGGACACACAATTCACCGAACCATCGTTGGCCACCAACTGTCTATAAGTGTATGTGCAGGCTTCTTTAAATTAAGAAAATGTAAATGAGGCCATTAGATATTTCATATAAAAGGAAATTTTTAACGTAGAATTAATTGCGGCCATGAATAGACACATAATAAATAAATCACTATGCATGACTGCTTCCAACGTCAGTAGTCATTGATCCATGATGCCTGGTTTTCTGATGGCAAAAGTCTTAGAAAGTAATTCATACCGGAGGAGGAACCTTAGCTGAATCTTCCCGGTCTCCTATTGTAGAAGCTCAACAATAACAGGTAACTTTAGCTTTTTCCTTGTGGCAGAAGGTGAAGATACAGCAAAGGTTGTCCCAGTAATCGAGTCCTTGGGGTTCTCCAGGCCTCACAATCGGTCACACTCTCTCGAGGCATCTTGACTCCCCGTGAGCTTCATATTTTTTTAAAGAACTCATTAAGGCTGAGAGGCATCTTATTTCTCAAGCACCGTGGTTAAATATCATACGTCAGTCATCAGGACCTTTCTCCTCCGGGGCGATCCTGAGAGAACTGCTTAGAAAGCTTGGTTGATTTGCCTCGAGCGATATTATCTAATGGCTTTGATCAATGTGATCTGATGCAATCTCTGGTACTTGACCTGTGCGAAGAGTTACGTTACTGACACCTAGGATGTGGTGGCGGAGGAAACGACAAGAAAGTCAGCGGACTGGTATGAGCCCAGGATGTTTGTGATTGTGAACTTGGATGAGACTTTTGCCCGTAATTACCTAATACTCCTTAGTGAGACTAATATGCTGCATGTTGTTTGTATCTCCTAGGCATAACACTACAATAAGGGGTACCCAGTATGTAGATGTTCCTCTGTAGAACTGTAGTTGTAGTTATGTGGGTGTCGGTGTTGTCAGTGCACCCTTGTTATTATGCAGAGCTGGCATGGTCCAAATACAGACTCTAGGGCAGGCCCACAAACCAAATGCCCTTAAATAAAAACAGGCTCCAGACTTATGGATTAAGTAGACTAAGGGCCCTGGACTGGGTAATATTCTCCTTACTCACTGTCACCTTGTCATGAATTGTATATAGTCAGCACTACGTTTCAACTTTGCAGCATTCTAAAACTACATTGCTGGTATTGTTCCCTAGTTCAGGGATGTTTATTGTCTACTCTCCTGGTAATCTAGGGCAGTGAACTGGTTAATATCTGTATACATGATAGTCTTGAGCAAGGATGGAGGTAATGCAAACATGCTTGGTAGTCTAGGGCAATAAAGAGGTTCATTTGTGTGTATCTTTTTGTCATGGACATTGAAGGAGGTTAATGTTGGTAAAGCTGATGGTCTATGGCAGTGAAGGTATTAAAGGAAATCTTTCAGGTGATTTTCTAGTACAAAACTAATGCTATCCTGGAATAAGGCTTGCACAGCCCTTTCTGGATCAGTAGCTTTTATTGCTCTACCTTTCCTGTTATCTTGCTATAAACCCTGGAGAGGTCAGTGTCAGGCACCAGCTAGTCAAGGCTAGTAGATCCAAATCAGTCTAGTAAGTCCAAACTGATTTGCACTGCTCCCAACGCCCATTAATCTGCCCACCTCTCCTGTGCAGGCATCAGAGGTAGTAAAAATCTTCACTGTAATTTACTATCACTATCACTGCTGAGAGGGAGCAGTGCATAATCAGGGTAGATCTATTACATAAACTTTGACTAGCTGGCTCACAACACTGAATTCTCTGGGGCTTACAGCAAGATAACAGGAGAAGGTAGAGCAAAAAAAGTTACTGATCCTGAAAGGGCTGCCCAACCCCTACTCCAGGATACCTTTAGTTTTGCACTAAAAAATCACCTGACTGATTCCCTGTATAGGAGTAATCCTGGAATCAAAAGATTCCTACTCAAGGGTTGGGAAATAACTTATTGATCACTGAAGGTTTCAAGTGCAGGGCTCTGGATTCCAAGCTCCTTTAAAACCCAGTCTTGTATGGAGCACAGGTGCATGCACTTGCCCTCTGATCTATTCATGGTTATGGAACCACCAAGTTTTCTTTGACAGTCCCATAGGCAATGAGTGGAGCAAAGACAGCACCTCTTCTGCTCCATTCATGATAGGTCCTTGTAGAGTCTGGTTTTATGGATAATGAATAACTCTCAGTTCTGGAAATACAGTTGTACCTGGTAGTGGGCAGTGGGGTTGTTAATTTTGGTCTCCCTGGTGTTCAGGGAGTGAACAGATTACTATTAGGATAACTGATGGCCTAGAGCAGTGAAACTGGAAATTTCGGATGCTTGGGGCAGTCTGTGTAATGGTTAGCACGGATTGGTTACCCGATTGCACAATACAAACTGTATATGTAAAAGAAGGTCAAAAGTGGGTTGATGTTATGTAAGTTGATATAACCTATATGTAATGATGTGTTATATATTATGTTTATATGTATGCTGCGAGAGATCCAGTAAAGTGCCACAGGTGTGACGAGTGGGATTAGTGTTTGGCGCAGCAATACATTTTGTAAGTGAAATGGCGAGTCAGCAAGGTATCAAATAGCAGGAATGACGTCTGGAGTGATGGATTCAGATCAAAAGGAAGCAGCACAGCTTCTGTGCGAAGTGCTGAGTCACTGGGAGTGTGGAATTAGCATATCTACCCTTGCCCCTTGTTGTTAACAGCATGTTTTGTGATGTTTGAGCTTAGAAGGAACAACACTGCAAACAAAAGCAGGCAGCAACATTTGCCAACTGGCTTGCCATCTTATTGAACCAGTTATGGCTAAAGAGGAGTATATAATATGCTCCACCCTGCACTGCAGTGGCTGTAGTACAGCTCAGGAGGAAGAGATTTGTCTTGCTGGGTGAGGGAGCCCCATTACAGAGGACAATAATTGCTTCCACAGAGGGAAACATGGAGGCTTATTCCTGCAAGTAAAAAGTGAGACAGGGTGAAGTTAGCTGTCACCAAACTGATGACTAGATACAGCAGAGAGGAGCATATAAAGTGTGAATAGAATTACCACATCAGAGACAATCAAATACCAAGTTCCTATGTGTGAGGAATTGTGCTGAAGTAACAGAGTGGGTAGGCCACAAGTATGAAAGTTGTCAAGACAAGAGCTACCATGGGTACTGAGCTAAAAGAGGTAACCATGAGATGGTCATCTAACCAGCACCATGGACTTGTGCTCTGCTGCAATATGAAGGAAACACAGAGATTCTTTCTGTGCAAAGGAAGTGGTGCTGAAGTGTTTGCTAGCAGATTGTCACAAGTATGGGCAGAATGTCACCAGTGTTAGTTTATTTAGGATTAAACAACTTTTTATCTCCATTAAAACCTGCTACCACTTAAAGAGACTTTGTATTCATAAAGCTTGTTGAATCTTAGCAAGTACATTTCACCTATGGCTGGGCTTCAAAGAAGTCCATTATTTCTACATTATACAGCAATATTATGGTATTGCTGCACATAGCACAGATGATCGCAGGTTCAAATACACTTAGCAGGGTAAAAAGTTCAAGCAATAAGAAAAATGAAAAAGTTTTAAAAAATATGACAAAAAAAACACATGGAAATGAGTCACCCTCCTTCTTTCTCATTTAAAATAAAGATCTAAAAAGAATAATTAAAAAATACACATATGTAGCATCACTTCTTTTATAAAAATCTGATGTATTAAATTATAAAATAAATTAACTGGTATACATTGTAAACAGAAAATAATTAAAAATGCCAAACTTGCAGTGCATTGCACCCAAGTGATGGGTGTGCAAATATGGCACCCACTGGCGGTACTGGCACATTGGGTAGAACTGCCAGCAGTGACGTAGCCACCCCCAGGCACTGCCACCCAAAACTGCCACCACCTGAAACTGCAGCCGCTGTCCCTCGAGGCTGCAGATGACACATCACCACCTGAGTAAATGCGTCTGTGATTGGCTGCTGGAGTAACCTGGAATCTGCCCAAACATTCTAGATGCTAGAATGCATGTGCTGGTTTCAGGTTGCTCCAACAGCCAATCACAGACGCCTATTCTTTGTGATAGCGTCAGTGATTGACTGTTGGGCCCTTCACATATTGACTGACATCATAGTAATGTAAAAATAAATAATTTAAAAAAATGATGTGGTGCTTCATGATATTTTTGATTCTCAGCACAAATAAAGTGGACAGCTATGTGCTGCCACCCTAAGCTGCTTTGCTTTACCTTGGCTGGCAATCAAAATACAGGGAAAACCATTTTTCTCTTAATTATTTAAATAAATAATTAGCAAAAGTTGTGTGAGCTTCACCCTTTTTGATTGCCAGCCAGGTAAAACCAAGCAGCTGAGTGCTAGGATTCTCAGTGTGGTAAGGCCAAAGCGCTCTGGGCTCCCATGCTGAAAACCGCAGTCCACAGCCACACCTGAAAATGGTGCATTCTTTGATAGTGCCATTTTCAGGTGCTTTACAAGGCTTGTCCAGCAGCCCTGGCGGAATTGTCACGCTGGGTAATAATGGGGTTAGTGCCAGTTTTGTATTGTCAGCTGGCACTAAAACTGGCCACCATGAATTTTTTGTAAACATAAAAAAAAAAAACACGGTCCAATGTGTCAAAAAAAAACAAGATTTATTAAAACGAACACGGAGCAAATAGTTATCATTATTTCCCATAGCAACCAATCACACTGCTTTTTTTAATTTTTTCAAAGAGCCTCTGAAAAATAAAAGCTGGTATCTTGTCGCTATAGACAGCTGCTCTTTTTCCTGATGTGCCAATAAATTACAACCCCTGGCAAAAATGGAATCACCTGGCTCTGAGGATGTTCATTCAATTGTTTAATTTTATAGAAAAAAAGCAGATCACAGACATGGCGCAAAACTAAAGTCATTTCAAATGGCAACTTCATAGCTTTAAGAAACACTAAAGGAATTCTTGAAAAAAAAAAATGCTAGCCAGTAACGGTTACTTTTGTAGACCAAGCAGAGGGAAAAAATTTTCTGGAATCACCCTGTAAATTTTCTTTTGGAAAGCTAACACCTGAATCAAATAAGATCTGCTCATTAGTCTGCATATAAAAAGGAGTGATCACACCTTGGAGAGCTGTTGCACCAAGTGGACTGACATGAATCATGGCTCCAACACGAGAGATGTCAATTGAAACATAGGAGAGGATTATCAAATTCTTCATCATGCAATGTTGCAAAAGATGTTGGTTGTTCACAGTCAGCTGTGTCTAAAATCTGGACAAAATACAAACAACATGGAAAGGTTATTAAAGGGAAACATACTGGTAGACCAAGGGAGACATGAAAGCGTCAAAACCGGAAAGTTAAAGCAATATGTCTCCAAAACAGGAAATGCACAACAAAACAAATGAAGAACGAATGGGAGGAAACTGGAGTCAATGTCTGTGACCGAATTGTAAGAAACCGCCTAATGGAAATGGGATTTACATACAGAAAAGCTAAACATAAGCCATTATTAACACCTAAACAGAAAAAAACAAGGTTACATTAGGCTAAGGAAAAGCAATCGTGGACTGTGGATGGCTGGATGAAAGTCATATTCAGTGATGAATCGCGAATCTGCATTGGGCAAGGTGATGATGCTGGAACTTTTGTTTTGTGCCGTTTCAATGAAATTTATAAAGATGACTGCATGAAGAGAACATTTCCACAGTCATCGATGATATGGGGCTGCTGTCAAGTAAAGGCATCGGGGAGATGGCTGTCATTACAACTTCAATAAATGCCCAAGTTTACATTGATATTTTGGACACTTTTCTTATCCCATCAATTGAAAGGATGTTTGGGGATGATGAAATCATTTATCAAGATGATAATGCATCCTGCCATAGAGCAAATACTGTGAAAACATTCCTTGAAAGATGACACATAAGGTCAATGTCATGGCCTGCAAATAGTCCGGATCTCAATCCAATTAAAAATCTTTGGTGGAAGTTGAAGAAAATGGTGCATGACAAGGCTTCAACCTGCAAAGCTAATCTGGCAACAGCAATCAGAGAAGGTTGGAGCCAGATTGATGATGAGTACTGTTCGTCACTCATTAAAGGGAACCTGTCACCTCCTAAGAGCCACCTAACCTATCAATACATGTCCCTGCACCTTCCTATTACCATTATAACTATCTCTCTGCTAAATGCTTGTTTTCAATGTGCTAAAAAAACGTTTTTATACTTACTCATTAAGATGATAATGAAGTGGGGGCTATATGCAATAGTCCCCTTGTGCATGTTGTTTTACAGCCTCCATGATCCTTTATCATGCCCCGATGGGCGTGATATTGTAATAAGATTCATCTCTGCCCCAGCGTCTCGGTGCTGCTTCTGCTGTGATGTGGAGCTGAAGGCAGGACAAATGATTTGCATGCTGTGAGTGACAGAGGAGGAGAGGAGGAGGGGCAGAGCCTGCACAAGCAAAGCAGCACAGAAAGGCTGGATCATGGAGGCTGCAAAACAACACACCCTGGGGACTATTGCATATAGCCCCCGCTTCATTATCATCCTAATGAGTAAGTTTAAAAACGTTTTTTACAACACTGAAAACAAGCATTTAGCAGAGAGAGGGATAGTTATAATGGTAATAGGAAGGTGCAGGGACATGTATTCATAGGTTAGGTGGCTTTCGGGAGGTGACAGGTTCCCTTTAAGTCAATGCCTCAGAGACTGCAAGCTGTTATTAAAGCCAGAGGTGGTGCAACAAAATACTAGTAATGTATTTCAGTGTTGTTTTGTTTATCATGATTCCATAATTTTTTCCTTAGAATTGAGTGATTCCATCATTTTTCCCTCTGCTTGGTCTACAATAGTAACCGTTATTGACTAGCACATATTTTTTTCAAGATTTCTTTTAGTGTTTCTTAAAGCCATAAAGTTGTCATTTGAAATGACTTTAGTTTTGTGCCATGTCTGTGATCTGCTTTTTTTCTACAAAATTAAACAAGTAACATCCTTCGACCCAGTTGATTCCATAATTTCTACCAGGGGTTGTATAAGTTATTTCTTCACACACTTGTTTTTTTATTATATTTTTTTTACTTAATTTTCTTGACTAATAAATCAATATTATTTTCACCCTTTGATGTCTCATAGAATACAGCAGTGCGGTGTTTAACCCTTCATCCTCCCTACTCTATATGCACCACGCTGGGGACTCCAGCAGCCGTGATCTGCTTTTATAGTGGTTGTGACTCTCACAACCACACAAGGTGAAGCCTCTGATACCTATTTAGGTCATATTTTATCCCTCAGACCCTTCATCCTCCCTACTTTAATTTTCTGAGATAATGACATTTGGGTTTTCATTGGCTCTAAGCCATAATCATCAACATTAACAGAAATAAACACATGAAATACATCCCTCTATGTGTAATGACCCTATATAATATATGGGTTTCACATTATGTATTGAATTACTGAAAAAAATTAACTTTTGGATGATCTCCTAATTATTGAGATGTACCTGTAACTGTGGGGGTAGTCAGTCCTCAAGCCTCACTGTTTCGTTAATAGTATTAAATATCGCCATCTAGTGGTCAGAGATGGTTATTTCAAGTGCTTCAAACCCTCCATGGCTTGTCCTAAAAAAACTTTTAATGACGCAAAATCATGTATCCCAACCATCCTGGATTAGGGGTGTGTCCCCGTAGGTGGGCAGCATGTCCTGTTTTCAACAGAATTAGCGTCCTTAGGACAAATGAATAATAGTGGAGCGGGGGAGCGTCCTCTCCCTTCCCTATTGTGCCACATCAAGCTTGGAGGCCCTATGACTCCATTACATCGGTAATGCTGTGCCAGGACACACACATCACAGAGTGGAGATCTGCTCCCCGTCATTTTTTTAACTGTCCTAGTGTGGGTCATAGTTGGGAATCATAATGTGTTGAGATAGTTAAGAGGGGTACAGTAGGGTCATCATACTGTGCATGTGGAGGAATTCACTGTGAGGATCATACAGTATTTGGGGTCACTTTTGTTGGCATCATATGGGGGCAATGAAAGAGTGTGACACCATAGAGTCCAGTTGCGACAATCGCATTGCCTCCCTCGGGGGGTCATGACGTCTTGGAAGCAAGGGAAGGTATCCACACCAGGTAAGCCCACCACACACAACACCTTCCCAACTCCAGGCCAGAAGGGGGAGCTCTTGAACCCGAGTCAGGGGAGGTCCCCCTATAAATTCTGACCTGGGGGCGGGGTTAGTTCAGATTCCTAGCAGGGGCGTAACTATGATAGGTGCAGGGGTTGCGATCGCACCTGGGCCCTGCAGCCTAGGGGGGCCCCAAAAGTCCCTTTGGCCTATAGAAATAGACTAATACTATTAAAGATTTGCAATAATTGGGGGCCCTGTTGGAGCTTTCCATCGGGCCCCTGGGCCTGAAGTTACGCCACTGGTTCCTAGGTGAACTGTGAAGAGGTCCCATGGACTGGAGCAGAGTAAGGCTCGTCCCGTAACAGAGACTAGCCAGCGTGAGGGACCCATAGGGGAGGGTTTGAGGAATTGGAGGAGCAGGTCTGGGGAGTGGACCCGGTTACCAGGCTCACCCCAGTGCAGAGCGCCAGGAGCGGACACCAGAGTCTGATGTTATGGGGGACTCTAGGCCCAGCTGCCAACACTGGTGGGCGAGAGATTCCAAGTATCTGTGTCGCCCCAGAGTGTGGGGTACTCGGGTATCAGGCGGCAAAAGGGGATTAACTGTGTCACGGGGAATGGGGGCCGCGCCTGATCCCGTGTCCGGGGGACGGTTCTGTTGAAAAGGGATTATGTGCAAGGGATTATTTACAAAGTTAGTTGTCGTGACGCCACCTGCAGTTTCTGGTGAGTAGCACCAGCGCCGCCACAGTCCACCGGAGGTCGGTGGTATTGCGCAGGCAGGACTGGACATCCGGGGCAGCGTAGTGAGGAGGGACAGGTTGGAGTGGAACTGGGATTGTATAGGGAGAGTTGGGACAGTCTATGGAGGATATTGGGAGTGGAGAGAAAGGATACACAACGCAGGAAAGTCTCTTTTATGTTATATGGTACCTTTACACCCGCTACAGGATGGTGGAAACAACCGGGTGCTTCACGTGCACAAGCACGCACAAACAGTTGAAAACGGTTCCGGCACCACCTTTACACGCCGCTACAAGGTGCGCTACAGTAGGTTACATCTATCTCTGGATACACCGCCGGGTGCCACAAGGTACCTTCTGTAGCTCACCTTACCTCATTTACACGCCGCTATAACAAGGTAATATGGGCGGAACAAAGGCAGCAGAGAAAACACATAGGCGTGCCAGAATTGTGGATTACGAGACGCTTGTACGATGATTGGACAAAGCAATACCATCATGATTGGCCAGCCAGCGCAGCAGCCTGAGTAATACATGACGCTCGAGCAATTGTGTAGTGTGACTGGTCAGCTCCTTAAATATGCCGCCCTATGCATGGACAACCAATCGCAACGCAGCATCTTCCACCAATGATTGCTGATGGGGCGCGCTAACCCGGAGCCTGTGTCACGCCCCAGGTAGATAGCAAGGTGTCGAAACAACCTCCTGTTCCTTATTTACACGCTGATACAGGCCGCTACCATCGCCTTGAAATCAACCTGTTTTAGAGCACTGCTCTGAAACAGGTGCCTCAAGTGACGGGTGGAAACAACCGTCTTTACACGCCGCTACCTCGGGTTGATTTGGCGGTGCAAGATACATTTCTCTCATCTACCCGGTTGTTCCACCATCCTGTAGCGGTGTGTAAAGGTACCATTACTGTTGTTAAGCAGGTAAAATGATCCAGGGCACTGACAGGTTAAACAGTGGGTCCCCACAGCAAGTGGGTATAAGACCTCCTCTGCTCTGTAGTGTTCGTCTGAAGCACAGCCTGCTTGCAGCCTGACTTTTTCCTCCTCTCTCTTCCTGACTGTAATGTCCTTCTCTCCTCCTATGCGGTCCCTGGGATACGTTTTCCTGATCACTGTGGTTTGCCTTGCTGTGTCTGATTCCCTCTAATTGACCCACAGAGGATACCGGGTAGCCGAGGACTCCACGGTGCGACGGGGTTTTCTGTGGTCCTATAGTGTCCCACAGGTGCGGATACCCAATATCCGGTGTTTCTCCTGGGAAGAACTCCCTCAAGTTCCTTGCTCCCTTTTGCTGTCCTAAGCTCCTCGCCTTCAGTCCCACTTAGGCTGGCCGGATGTAGAAGGGCCACTCCGGGTCACTGGTTCGGTCCTAATCGCAACACCGACCACCAGGACGTCCTTGCAGCTCTCCTAGCGTCTGCACACTCTTACTAACTCCTCCCCCAGCAGCATATATATAGGTGATCTTGCCTAAGGTCAGTGAGTGGTGGTCCCCCTACTGAGCCGGGGTGGAAGGTGTTGTATATAGTAGGTACCTGCTGTGGAACCCAGCTGTGCATTAGGGAGATCTGTGGATACCTGCGTGAGCGGGGCGCCACATATCCCCCTAGGTAACATCAGTACTCCTGGACTGAGCATTTTTGTTTTAACAAAGAATAACAATAATAACAATAAAACGGTAACATATTTACATAGTCTGAAATATAAATTAAAAGATACTGAAATATTGAAAGTGAAACAGGTAAGTCCATACGGTGCTAGTCCATCCACCGCAGGCTTTAAAGAGTTTGTGGCTACGTGGCATTACGTAGTCCATTGAAATTTAAGAGTTCAAAAAGGGAAAAGTTCAAAGTTCAAAAGGGGGAAGTTCAAAGAGTCTTTTACAGTCCATTTCTGTACGCTCCAGGTGATAAACGGGGAAAAGGTCTTTACAAAGTTCACATTTTAACAAACACACAATTGTCCCTATGGGTGTCTCATCTTAGGAGACCTGGTACCTCCCCGCCCCAGGCACTTTCTGTTCCCAACTTAATGTGCTTGGGACTGGGCCCAGTTCCTCCACCAGTATTGGCACAATGATAGCTCCATCTTGTTGAGGACAATCTTCTGGGAATTCTCCTAATATGGTAGGGATGACTTTCTTCTTTTGTTCTGGATATGGACTTAGTTCTGGGATTGGTTCAGACTCTTGAATGGGCTGATTGGAGGTTCTTGACTTTCCCTATTTAGAGAACACTTTTTAATGAGGTGTCCGGACACGGTTTGTATGGTTCTTCCACCGTCCTTGCTAATGACACAGACTGTGTCGATATCATTTCCTGAGTTTATTAGCATGTAGGGTTCACTTTCCCACCGATCATCTAGTTTATGGCAAGTTCTTCTTTTTAGGACCATACTTCCAAGTGATAGGAGTTCTGCTGGAGCATGTTTGTTATAGTCCCTTTCTTGTTTTGCACAGGGTTTCTCCAGATTATTTTCGACAGTTTCATGAACCTTTTTGTACTGTTCTTGGCGATGGATTTTCCAATTTGCAATGGCATGATCTGCTTCAAGATCTACTAATCCTAGCTCCAAGTCCACGGGTAATTTTCCTGTATGCTCGTGTACAGTTGGTAGAACTTACTGGAATGTGGTTGTACAGATCAACCAAGTCAGGTAGTTTTTCGGCCATTGGTTTCTCTCTTCTAACGGTAGGATCTTTAACATGTCAATGATGATGTGATTCATTATTCTGACAGAGTCCGTTAGTTTGGGGATGATACGGGTTTTTTCTAATCTTTTTGCACCCATACATCTTGCAAAACTCTTGAAAGATCTCTGCTTCGAAGGCTGATCCTTGATCTGATAAGATACGCTCTGGATATCCCAACGGTCTACAGAAGACTTTTTGGAAGGTTTTAGCAGCTGTTGCGGCTGTCAGGTCTTTTACAGGGGCAACCATCAAGAATCTTTAGTAATGGTCTACCATGGTCAAAGCGTAGGTATAGCCGGATCTACATGGAGTCAGTTTTACATGATCCAAAGCAACTCTTTCCAAAGGCTGTTTGGTGACAATGGGATGAAGCTGGGCTTTCTGGCTCTGTATGTCCTTTCTTCTTAGGCTGCAGGATTTACAATTCTTACACCATCTTTCAATGGATGACCGCATGCCGACCCAAAAGAACCTATCCTTCAGTAGCATCTCTAGCTTCTTCCACCCGAAGTGACCAGTCTGGCTGTGATAAGCGTTTAAGACCACAGGGATTTCAGATTTTGGCACGATGATCTGCCAAGCCATTTCATGAGTTCTTGGGTTAATGTATCGCTGACATAACTTATCTTGGTACAGGAACAGTTTACTCCGCTCGTTCCACAGATGTTTGGCTTCAGACGGGGGATTCTCAGGCAGCTTTGCTGACTCTTGGGCTATCAGTTGTTTGATTAGACTGACAGCCGGGTCTTGGTCTTGGGCCTCCCTCCAGCCAAGTGGGGTAACGGGTTTACTGTCCTTGGAGGGGGGTCTTGACGGGTCTGCTGGCATTGGGTTACTTCTACATGATGGAAGGCAGGTAACTCTACTTCTTCCAGCTCGTCTTCATCTACACCCTCTTCTGATAAGCATGGCATCCTGGATAAAGTGTCCCGTTTCCATTCTGGTGCCCAGCCCGGTACTTGATGGTAAATTGGTAGTTGGACAATCTGGCCATCCATCTCTGCTCCATGGCTCCCAACTTCGCAGTTTCCAGGTGGGTGAGCGGATTGTTATCCATGTAGGCTGTGAATTTGCTAGAGGCCAGGTAGTGTTTGAACCTCTCTGTGACGGCCCAGACCAAGGCAGGAATTCCAGCTTGATGGAACTGTAGTTTTCTGGATTCCTCTCTGTGGGTCGCAGCTTTCTGCTGGCATAGGCGATTACCCTCTCCTTGCCGTCTTGCTTTTGGGAAATGACGGCTCGAGTCCCACATTGCTGGCGTCTGTGTACAGCAGGAATGGCAGGTAGTCCGGGTAAGCAAGGATTTCTTCTCCTGTCAGGGCTTCCTTCATTGTCTGGAACGCTTCCTCTTGTTCCTTATCCCATCTCCACAGAGAATCCTTGGGCTTGCCTTTTGTGGGTTGGCCTACTAGGAGGTCTTGCAGGGGAGCAGCCTTCTTGGTGTACTCCTTGATGAACCTCCGATAGTAGCCCACCAAACTCAGGAATTGACTTACTTCGTTGATGGTCTTGGATTCTGGACAATCTTTAATTGCTGTCACCTTGTCTGGATCAGGGGCCACGCCTTCGGCACTGACTATGTGTCCCAGGTACTGTACTCTTGGCTTTAACAGGTGGCATTTGGATGGTTTCAGCTTCATCCCGTATTTGGCCAGAGCTTCAAACTCTGGTAGATGAGCAACGTGTTCTCCGTAGGTCTTGGAGTACACAATCACATCATCCAGATAGAGCAGTACCGTCTCAAAGTTCTTATGCCCCAGGCAACTCTCCATTAATCGCTGGAAGGTCCGGGTGCATTACATAGTCCGAAGGGCATGCTGTTGAACTCACATAGGCCCATAGGTGATGCGAATGCCGTCTTCTCACGGTCTTCCTTGGCTACGGACACTTGCAATACCCAATAGTGAGATCTAAGGTGGAGAAGTAGTTGGCAGACTTCAACGCAGCTAAGGATTCCTCTATATGAGGTAACGGGTAAGCATCTTTGTGTGTTATGCGGTTTATTTGCTATAGTCTACACACATTCTCATACTGCCATCCTTTTTCCTGACTAGGACCAATGGTGCTGCCCAGGGACTACAGCTATCTCGTATAACCCCTGCGTCCTTCATGTCCTGTAATATTTCCTTGTTTTTTTGATAATGTGCAGGTGGAATAGACCTGTACCGCTCCTTGATTGGTGAATGTGTACCTGTGGGGATGTAATGTTGTACCCCTTTTATCCTACCAAAATCATGTGGATGCTTACTAAAGACTTGTTACATTCTTGAACTACCTAATACACACCTTGCTTTTCATACACAGCAGTGGTGTAAGTTCCGACATGGAGCTGCTGGCACCAGTCCTCCAGTGGCCCGATTGTATGATCAGGTTTTGTCCCTTTTTTGTGGGGTTCGGGTTGCACTGTTTGGATCTCGTTGTTGCTGACTGTGTACAATTTAGCAACGGCGGTATAGCTGGGTAATTTAACCTCTTCACTGCCACAATTAAAGATGCAAACAGGTACTCTCCCTTTGTGTACATCAGCCACCCCCCTGGCTGTCAACAGTGTAGGTCTGTGCTCAGTGCTGATGGGCTCCACTAATGCTTGATAGTCCTGCCCTCTCAGACCTATAGCTGCTCGACACCAAATCATCATTTCACTCATTGGGGGTATCACAATAGGCAACGAGTCTGTCACCTGTGCAGTACCAATTTCACCACCTGTAATTGTTACCTGTTGTTGGTGCAGGATGGCTCTGATCTCACGCTGGAGGACCTTCCTCTGACCAGGCCTGGCAGTGTCTGCAATCTGTTGAAGCAAAGACAAAACTTCCTCCATGCAATTGCTAACAACATTTGTACCCAGTATAATATAAGGATCATTTGCATTACTAGCTTCTGCTACTACAAGGACCCCTTGGTTCCGCAATTCCACCCTCCCCACCTTTATAGGCACTTCTCTAACTCCCATCACAGTGAGTGGTTCAACATTAGCTGCATTAAGGGTGAGGTCTATATCAGGCTGTTTCAGTTCTGCATCGGCCCAATATTTCTTATAAAGGATATAGGGGATGGTGGTCACCTGCGAACCCGGTGTCCAGTAGAGCAGGTGTCGGGATGCCATCCAGTACGATGGACAGAAATGGCCTCTGTCCAATGAAGATCTTGTACCAGGTGGCTGGGCTCTGTTGATCTAATCCTGAGGTTTGGCCCCGGCCCCCAGGGACTGCCCATTTAAAGGACAGCTCCTGGCGAGGTGACCGGTGTGGTTACAGCGGCGGCAGATGGGCTCCCCAGTGGAGCTGTAGCGGTCGGCGGGTCTTCCTCTGTACGCTGCAGCTTGCTTCCTTCGCATACAGGGTACGTCCTCAGGGATGTCGGCACATTGAATCAGCGGCTGAGGCTTGGCTTGGGGTCTTGGTGCTGGCTGTTGGCTTTGCTGTATCTGCAGAGCATCCATGAGTTTGGAGATGTTCTTGTTCATCTGGCACATCTCAGCACGCATCTCAGCTCTCAGGGCATCATATTTGTCAGGCTGAGCAGATTGTACATTGTGCGTGTGTCACGGGTGGCACGGATGACAGGGTGGAGGCCACGCGCAGACGATCCCAGCGGTTGGCCCACCAGCCATAATGGTGGAGGATGGTCCGTCTCTTTCAGGAGCATTTACCTTCTGTGTTGATGGAAAGAAGGTGTGATGAGATCTCTCTATTATGGGGAGACGGCTGTGGAGGTCTTGCGCTCGGTCTGGTTTTATCCACCAATGTTGTAGGTCACTAGGACCCAGCAGACTCCTTCCACCTTTATAAGGAGGTTCATTACCCTTCCTCGGTGCAGGTGATAGTTCCTTGTGCACACTTTATCCTTGCTCCAGCAGAAGCTGAGAAGTTGGAGGTTGCTGTGTTCTGCTGTCAGATAAGTGTTTCCTTTTCCCAAATGTCTGTCTTCCCTGGTGTTTGTCTTTAGTTGATAGTGGAGGGGTCTAGTGAACCTCTCCATCTGATCCTTAGATAAGATAGATCTAGGATCAGAGAGGGACGAGGTTCGTGGTCGGCGACAGTTGAGGAGACTGTATAGGGACGTCAGGGCAGACAGGGTCAGCTCTAGGAAGTCTAGGGGTCACCGTCTCCTTCTTGTGCCCTTAGCGTTAGGGACTCCTTATTCCCCCCCCCGTCGTTATCCTACGCTGGGTGTCTTCCCCACTCCCAGCGTGACATTATCACCTGCCATAACTGTAAGTGAAGGAAGGTGAGGATTTGATTTTCATTCCTTTCCTTATGGATCCTGTGTCGGTTTTGGCCCAGCAGCTGCAGACCTTGTCTTTGGAGGTTGCGGACCTTCGGTCGGCTCTGCAGGGACCACAACCGCAACATGGTGTCTTGGGGAATCAAGCAGTGGGTCCGGCCAGACCGGAACCTAAGGTTGCCCTCCCTGACAGGTTTTCAGGAGGCAGAGACAAATTTACTGTGTTCAAAGAGGCCTGTAAATTATACTTTAGGCTTAAGCCGTATTCCACTGGTGATGAGCAGCAGCGGGTAGGGATTATTATATCATTGCTGCAGGGGGATCCCCAATCCTGGGCTTTCTCTCTGCCACAGGACTCTACCTGTCTCCAGTCTGTGGATGGATTTTTTGACGCCTTAGGCCTCATATATGATGACCCTGACCGTGTCTCTTTGGCTGAATCCAAATTGCGCCATCTCCACCAGGGGACTCGGTCGGCGGAATCATATTGTTCTGAGTTCCGCAGGTGGGCTATGGACACAAAGTGGAACGATCCGGCTCTCAGGAGTCATTTTTGCCAGGGCCTTTCAGAAAGACTGAAGGATGCCCTGGCAGTGTATGAGACCCCCCCGTCCCTGGAGGCAGCTATGTCGTTGGCTATTCGCATGGATAGGCGCCTCCAGGAGCGGAGGGGTAGACCTCCTGCAACTGGGAGCCCTTCTCATGGTGGTTCCTTGTTGCCGGGTGGTCAGTCGGAGGGCGAGTCATTTCTCCCGAGGGGGGAGGAACCTATGCAGCTTGGAGGAGCGGCGGCCTCGAGGCTCTCCACCGGTGCCTCCCGGGGCAGGGGGAAGGGGGTCTGTTTTTTCTGTGGGAAAGGAGACCATTTTATCGGGGCCTGTCCCTACGCTCCTAAACGGACTAGGGTGCCGGGACCTCATGTGACTATGGGGGGTGTGGAGGTGGTCGAGCGGGAGGTGTGTGTATCCTCCGTTTGTACTTCCCATTTTCTCCTGAGTGCAGAGGTGGCGCTAGAGAGCAAAACGGAAGGCATTTCTGTGTTTGTGGATAGTGGTGCGGGGATCTGCATGGTGGATGCTCGTTTTGTACACGCTCATGGGCTTAACCGCTGTTTATTGTCTCGCCCCATCCGTATCTATGCCATCGACTCAGCCCCTCTTGCTCAGGGTAGTCTCACACATATCGTACATAACATTAAGTTAACGGTTGGATCCCAACATCAGGAGACGTTATCTTGCTATGTCTTAGACGGTCTCCCCGCTCCCATTGTCCTGGGCTTGCCGTGGTTGATTAAACATAATCCCGTAGTGGATTGGCAGTCCAGGGACATTGTGGAATGGAGTGATTTTTGTTCGGAGAATTGTTTGGCTACATCCCTCTCGGTGGTATCTGCTGAATCTCTGCCCCCATTCCTATCGGAGTATGAGGATGTGTTCTCAGAGAAGGGGTGCCGAGACTTGCCCCCTCATCGGGCATACGATTGCCCTATCAACCTCGTTCCCGGAGCTAAACTGCCCAAAGCTAGGATGTTTACTATATCTGGTCCCGAAAGGCAAGCAATGAAGGATTTCATTTCTGAAAGTCTGGAGACGGGACACATTAGGCCCTCCACGTCGCCGGTTGCGGCTGGTTTCTTTTTTGTGAAAAAAAAAGATGGGGGCCTCCGTCCTTGTTTGGATTTTCGGGAATTGAATCGGATTACTGTCCGTGATCCATACCCCCTCCCTCTGATCCCTGATTTATTTAGTCAGGTTGTGGGTGCCAAATGGTTCTCCAAGTTGGATTTGAGGGGGGCCTACAACCTGATTAGGGTCAGAGAGGGGGATGAATGGAAAACTGCGTTTAATACCCCGGACGGCCATTTTGAAAGTCTCGTAATGCCGTTCGGGCTCACTAACGCCCCGGCGGTTTTCCAACATTTTGTCAACGATATTTTCCATCATTTGGTGGGTAGATTTGTAGTTGTTTACTTGGACGATATCTTGATCTATTCTCCCGATATGGAGACACATCAGTCCCATGTCAAACAGGTGTTGCAGGTCTTACGGGACAACAAACTGTATGCTAAACTCGAGAAATGTGTTTTCGCCGTTCAGGAGGTTCGTTTTTTGGGGTACCTCTTGTCGCCGTTGGGTTTCCGGATGGATCCGGAAAAGGTCCGGGCGGTGCTAGATTGGGAACAGCCGGACAATCTACGGGCATTGCAACGTTTTTTGGGGTTTACCAATTTTTACCGTAAATTTATTAAGAACTATTCGGTACTGGTGACGCCTCTTACGGACATGACTAGGAAGGGGACGGATTTTTCTGAGTGGTCTGATTCTGCTCGCCAGGCTTTTTCCTCCCTGAAGCGTTGTTTTGCGTCCGCGCCTGTTCTTTGTCAGCCCGATCTTTCTCAGCCCTTCATTGTGGAAGTGGATGCGTCTGAGGTGGGGGTGGGGGCTGTGTTGTCGCAGGGCCCTTCGCCTGGGAGATGGGTGCCCTGTGCGTTCTTCTCCAAGAAGTTGTCTTCGGCCGAGAGGAATTATGATGTGGGTAATAGGGAGCTGTTGGCTATTAAGTTGGCTTTTGAGGAATGGCGGCACTGGCTGGAGGGGGCTGTCCATCCCATCACGGTTATTACCGACCACAAGAACCTGTCTTACCTTGAGTCCGCCAGGCGTCTCAATCCCCGGCAGGCCAGGTGGTCTTTGTTTTTCACGAGATTTAATTTTACCGTCACCTACCGTCCGGGGGTTCAGAATGTGAAGGCGGATGCATTATCGCGTAGTTTTCCGGGTGGTAGTACTCATGAGAGTCCCGTCCCCATCTTGCAGGAGGGGGTGGTTGTTTCTGCTCTTTGCCCTGATCTAGAGGGGGAGGTGTTGAAGGTTCAGGGGGGCGCCCCTGCCTCCTGCCCTTCTGGGAGGCTTTTTGTGCCGTTCTCTTTGCGCCTCAGGGTGCTGTCAGAGCATCACGACTCTGTACTGGCGGGGCATCCGGGCGGTAGGGCCACTTTCGATCTCTTGTCTCGTCGCTTTTGGTGGCCGGGGTTGAGGAAGGACGTAGCGGAATTCGTATCCGCCTGTGGTGTGTGTGCACGTGCTAAGGTTCCGCATACCCGTCCGTCTGGGTCTCTCGTGCCATTGTCTATTCCTGAGAGGCCATGGACACATTTGTCAATGGATTTTATCACCGATCTTCCGGCGTCTGCGGGCAAGACGGTGGTACTGGTAGTAGTAGATAGATTCAGTAAGATGGTTCGCTTTGTGGCACTGCCCGCACTTCCTAATGCTCGGACTCTGGCACAGGTGTTCGTAAGTGAGATTGTGAAGCTTCATGGGGTTCCCTCCGATGTGGTTTCTGATCGCGGTACTCAGTTCGTCTCCAAATTTTGGAAGGCTTTTTGTACACGTTTGGGGATAACGTTGTCCTTTTCTTCTGCTTTTCATCCTCAGTCTAATGGTCAAACCGAACGTGTGAATCAGAATTTGGAGACTTACCTGAGGTGTTTTGTCTCTGACCATCAGGAGACTTGGGCAAATTATTTGCCCTTGGCCGAATTCGCCCTTAATAATCGTCTTCAGGAGTCCACTGGCAAGTCACCGTTCTTCGGTGCATATGGGTTTCATCCTCAGTTTGGTACTTTTAGCGGTACGAGTCCTTCCGGAGTTCCGGAGGAGGACCGTTTTACCTCGTCCCTCTCCTCGGTTTGGCGGGGTGTACAGCGTAGCTTGAAGCTCTTAGGTGACAGGTACAAACGTATGGCTGACAGGAAGCGTGCGCCAGGTCCGGACCTATGTGTGAATGACTACGTGTGGTTGTCTACCAAGAATGTGAAGTTGAAGGTGCCCTCTTGGAAGTTGGGGCCCAGGTTTATTGGCCCCTATAGGATAACCGCCGTTATCAATCCCGTGGCGTTTCGTCTTGCGTTGCCTCCTGCTCTTAAGATTCACAATGTGTTTCACAGGTCGCTCCTCAAGCCGTATGTGCCGTCGTCTAACCCATCTCCTTTGCCTCCTGAGCCCATCTGTGTGGCGGGGAATCTGGAATTCGAGATCTCGAGGGTGGTTGATTCTCGCATGTTGCGCCGTTCTCTTCAGTATTTGGTGCACTGGAGGGGGTACGGTCCTGAGGAGCGGATATGGGTGCCGGCGTCGGAGGTGTCCGCCGCAAGGCTGGTCCGCGCTTTTCACCGTTCCCATCCGGATAAGCCTAGTCCTGAGTGTCCGGGGGCCACTCGTAGGAGGGGGGGTACTGTCACGGGTGGCACGGATGACAGGGTGGAGGCCACGCGCAGACGATCCCAGCGGTTGGCCCACCAGCCATAATGGTGGAGGATGGTCCGTCTCTTTCAGGAGCATTTACCTTCTGTGTTGATGGAAAGAAGGTGTGATGAGATCTCTCTATTATGGGGAGATGGCTGTGGAGGTCTTGCGCTCGGTCTGGTTTTATCCACCAATGTTGTAGGTCACTAGGACCCAGCAGACTCCTTCCACCTTTATAAGGAGGTTCATTACCCTTCCTCGGTGCAGGTGATAGTTCCTTGTGCACACTTTATCCTTGCTCCAGCAGAAGCTGAGAAGTTGGAGGTTGCTGTGTTCTGCTGTCAGATAAGTGTTTCCTTTTCCCAAATGTCTGTCTTCCCTGGTGTTTGTCTTTAGTTGATAGTGGAGGGGTCTAGTGAACCTCTCCATCTGATCCTTAGATAAGATAGATCTAGGATCAGAGAGGGACGAGGTTCGTGGTCGGCGACAGTTGAGGAGACTGTATAGGGACGTCAGGGCAGACAGGGTCAGCTCTAGGAAGTCTAGGGGTCACCGTCTCCTTCTTGTGCCCTTAGCGTTAGGGACTCCTTATTCCCCCCCCCCGTCGTTATCCTACGCTGGGTGTCTTCCCCACTCCCAGCGTGACAGCGTGGTTGCAGACACGGGTAATGGTTTTGAAGTAGCCTGCACCTCACCACTGCACCACCATTTAATTGCAGCTTCATGGGTCTCTACCGGCTTTCACCCTTTGATGGCCATCTCTTTCAGGGTGTTGAAATCAGCTTCGGGATTGCTCAATGACCACCAACGCGCATTTTTACTGTCCTCAGGGGATAGCAGTCCCCGGGTAAATTGTTCAGTGAGGAGTTTATTTTCATTAAGTGCACTGGTGGGACTGACATATATAAGGGGACGCAATGCTTCTTCCAGACGCCAGGCATAAGCTCTTATGTCATCTCCCGGCCTCTGGTAGCAGTGATGGAATCGCATGCGTATATCAGCTTCATTGCACTCCTCGAAGGTAACTCTCAGTTTATTAAAGATAGCAGATGCTGATCTCCGTTCAGCGGCAGACCAGGACACACTTTCCTTCTCGGCTGCACCAGTTAACTGTCCGGGTACCAGTGCAGCGCATTGTTGGCCGGTCATCGCATACATATCTAGGACGCTGTTGATTTTTCACTTGAAATCGTCCAATGTATCAGGGCGTCAGTCATACTAGGGCAACCACTTGGCCCCCGGGATGTGTGGGAGTGACATGGGCATTATCGGGGCTACTGCACCTGGGGCGCCGGAGGTGCTGGCAGTGCTACCGGAGGCAGCCATGGACTGTCCGGTGAAATTCTGGGGATCGACGTATGCACAGTCATCATCGCTGGAAGAGGCCGACATGGTGGAGGCCTCCCTAGTGAATTACAGCCAGTCCTTGAAGGGTTAAACAGTTCGGGAGTTTCTGGATTAGGCGCGGCGCTCGGGAATGCTCGGCTGAGCGAGGGGCAGGTTTCACTTTCGCGCTTTGCAATCTGGCACGCCCCCTTTCTTCCCGCTCTTCGGCGCAGTAATGGCGGCGTATTTTAAACAGTCACTCAATACAGTCAATAAAACGTCACACAGTACCCGGTAATACCGGGCACGGGATCCTGTTCGTGACGCAAGAAAAAGATGTGTCGCCCCAGGGTGTGGGGTACTCAGGTATCAGGCGGCAAAAGGGGATTAACTGTGTCACGGGAAATGGTGGCCACGCCTGATCCCGTGTCCTGGGGGACGGTTTTTGGAATAGGGGATTATGCACAAGGGATTATTTACAAAGTTAGTTGTCGTGACGCCACCTGCAGTTTCTGGTGAGTAGTACCAGTGCCGCCACAGTCCGCCGGAGGTCGGTGGTATTGCGGCTGAGATGGTGTAGTCCTCCGCGGCAGCGTAGTGAGGAGGGACAGGTTGGAATGGAGCTGGGATTGTATAGGGTGAGTTTAAATAGTCTATGGAGGATACTGGGAGTGAAGAGGAAGGATACACACATGCAGGAAAGTCTCTTTTACCTTTTACGTTATTAAGCAGGTAAAACGATCCAGGGCACTGACGGGTGGACAGGTTGCACAGTGGGTCCCCACAGCAAGTGGGTATAAGACCTCCTCTGCTCTGTAGTGTTTGTCTGAAGCACAGCCTGCTTGCAGCCTGACTTGCCTCCTCTCTCTTCCTGACTGTAATGTCCTTCTCTCCTCCTGTGCGGTCTCCGGGATACCTTTTCCTGATCACTGCGGCTTCGCCTTGCTATGTCTGATTACCTCTAATGACTCACAGAGGATACCGGGTAGCCGAGGCCTCCACGGTGCAAAGGGGTTTTCTGTGGTCCTATAGTGTCCCACAGGTGCGGATCCCCAATATTTGGTGTTTCTCCTGGGAAGAACTCCCTCAAGTTCCTTGCTCCCTTTTGCTGTCCTAAGCTCCTCGCCTTCAGTTCCACTTAGGCTGACCGGATGTAGAAGGGCCACTCCGGGTCACTGGTTCGGGTCTAATCGCAGCACCGACCACCAGGACGTCCTTGCAGCTCTCATAGTGTCTGCACATTCTTACTAACTCCTCCCCCAGCAGCAGTATTTATAGGGGATCTTGCCTAAGGTCAGCAAGTGGTGCGCCCCCTACTGTGCTGGGGTGGACGGTGTTGTAT
Organism: Allobates femoralis; assembly: GCA_033576535.1. Lineage (NCBI taxonomy): Eukaryota > Metazoa > Chordata > Amphibia > Anura > Aromobatidae > Allobates > Allobates femoralis. Next base: position 827,984,810 of record JARQOC010000003.1, on the reverse strand, counting down.
GTGGTAGGTACCTGCTGTGGAAACCCAGCTGTGCATTAGAGAGTCCTGTAGTTACCTGCGTGAGCGGGGCCCCACATATCTCGGCCACAACGAAGCCCAGGAGGCACAGCAGCACTAGAGAGCTCAGGGACAGTAGCTAGAGGAGTGTAACCCGGTGAGGGCTCGAGCTGCCTGCCATATGGGCAAGAGACCATATGCAGGAGGAGAGAGGGTCGCAGCTTAGCTACAGGCAGACAGGATCCACCAAGAGTAACGCAACAGGAAGGCCTCAGATCTCACAAGGTGAGGAGAATTCCAACTTGTTTCCAGGCCACCCGGACTCCCAACATCTCCTGTACACGGTATTCTGGACGAACCTGCTACTTCTACCAGTAAAGGTAATGGACTTTTCAACCCTTGTGTCTGTCGGTTATTCAGCGCTCTCAGTCCTGCACCCCCAATGGCCTACCAGCGCCATAGACTTTCCCAGTTGCCCTGGGGATCCGCTCCATCCGTGGGAAGCAAAACCATCACCACTGCACTCCAATCATGCCCAGAGGCCCCACATTGCAGCCGTGGCCTCTAATAGCCGCATACCACAGGTAGCGTCATGACAACCATACCTAAACCACCTGTCTAGAGCTTTTAAACTCGACACCCCAGGGCCACGAGACCAGGCCGCGACCCCCATGACTCTTCGCAGCCTAAGAGCGGGCCTAGTCCTTGAGTATCCCATGGCCCCGGGGTGTAGCAAGAGGAATCTAGGAGCCACAATAGGAGGAAAAGTTTCTTTGCAAGGGCTGCAAGGTTGTGAGATATATGCCTATGTGAGACAGCCAGATAGTTTTATATTTTTCTTGGGGGAAGGGAAAGAAGGGCAATTAGAACTCCTGCTATGGGCCCCATGATTTCTATGTACACCTCTGCCACACATCCCTCCATGAAGTATAATGGATCTACTTATAGTTTAATAGCCACTACACCTCTGCATGCTTCATAATAGCCCCCAACACAGTACTCAAATAGCCCTTCATCAAGTATAAATGCTCCCTCATAACCCTACAAGTATTATTATGTCCCCCATAAAACCCTCCAAATATTATAGTGGCTTCCATATACCGTATATACTCGGGTATAAGCCGACCCGTGTATAAGCCGACCCCCCTACGTTTGCCCCCAAAATCTGGGAAAACCTATTGACTCATGTATAAGCCGAGGGTGGACCCCAGCACAGGTATACAGCCCCCAGCAGCGTGGTATACAGGCCCCCCCGATGGTATAAAGCCCTCCCCAGTGGTAGTATACAGCCCCCAGCAGTGTGGTATACAGCAGCCTCCCCAGTGGTATATACAGGCCCCAGCAGTGTTACAGCAGCCTCCCAGGGTTATAACAGCAGCAGCAGCCCCAGGGTATATACAGCAGCAGCCCCAGGGTTATACAGCAGCAGCCCCAGGGTTATACAGCAGCAGCCCCACGGTTATATACAGCAGGAGCCCCAGGGTTATACAGCAGCAGCCCAGAGGTATACAGCAGCAGCCCCATGGTTATATACAGCAGCAGCCCAATGGTTATATACAGCAGCAGCCCCACGGTTAATACAGCAGCAGCCCACAGTTATATACAGCAGGAGGCCCAGGTTATACAGCAGCAGCCCCAGAGGTATACAGCAGCAGCCCATGGTTATATACAGCAGCAGCCCCACGGTTATATACAGTAGCAGCCCCACGGTTATATACAGCAGCCCCACAGTTATACAGCAGCTGCCCGAGGTATACAGGCCCCCCATCAGTATCCAGGGCCCCCCCATGCTCCGGAAACCTGTAGAGGAAGATGATTATACTTATCACTGTCCCGGTGCCGTCCTGCTCTCCATCGCGATCCTCCATCTTCATTCACCGGCTTCCGGCTTCCTGTTTCTGCGCCGACAATGACGGCACCGGGACAGTGATAAGTATAATCATCTTCCTTTACAGGTTTCCGGAGCATGGGGGGCCCTGGATACTGATGGGGGGCCTGTATACCTCTGGGGGGGGGGCGCCCGTGTAGTGACTCGCGTATAAGCCGAGGGGTAACTTTTCAGCCCAATTTTTGGGCTGAAAAACTCGCTTATACGCGAGTATATACGGTAATATAAATATCTCCACATAATCCTCCATATATTAAATGCAACATTGCCCTTCTCATTTATAATGGTTCCTGAAAAATGCCCACACAGAAAATTGCCCACATGGAAAAATGCCATTTGCAGTATCACAAAGTTCCAGATCTCTGATATTTGAGTGCAGGTGAAGATGTTCACCTGATATGTGATCAGTCTGTGATTTACAGTTTACCTAGTACAGAAATGCTCAAGATCTCTGGTTTGTAGCAGTCTGTGATTATCAGCAATAGATCCAGTCTGCTCTCACTGATTCTCACACGCTTCAATATCGTTCACGATATCGTTCAAAAGTCACGTGTTTGGTGACGCACGAACGGACATCGTAGCATGTAACACTGCGATGTCACCAGCCAAATTGAACGATCCTTTAATGGATCGCTCATCCCAGATTTGTGAACATGTTCTCAAATCTGGCGATGAATGATCCTTCAACCTGCAGGATTGTGCTGTGTGACACAGCGATGAACGATCTCCCAGCGGCACAGCCTATGCTGGGAGATGGTAACCATGGTACACATCAGGTTACTAAGCGCCGCTTAGCCGATTTCAGGATGGTAGGCGGAACCCTAAACCCACAGCCCACACCCCACACTAGATCATGCAGTGGGAGGAAAGCCGGGAGGTTATATATTCACCCCTAGGGGGAGCAAGGAGGTCGTTGGCTGGAGGTCTTTTGGGCTTCAGGTCTCTGCCTCCGGGTTGGAGAGCTAGAAAAGTTCAGGCAGGGAGCCTGAGGCAGTGAAGGAGGGTCTCCCGGCTGAGGGACTCAGGGAGCAACCAGAAGGATCCAGACACAGGACAGGAGAAATGAGCAAGAAGCTCGGAGGGAGTTCGCTCTAGGAGTGAGAAACCTGGTACCGGAGACCCGCGACCTGTAGGAACCTTTACAGCCTGCAGAAAATAGCCGGACACGGGGGATCTCTACATAGGCCCTGATTCTCAAGCGACCATTAGAGGAACCAGACACAGCAGGCAGCTGCAGTGTAACAGAGGTTGCCCGATGGGAGCAAGGAGGAAGGAAAGAGAAGAGAGCAGGAGGTCAGATCTATTCTTCATGAGGTCAGGCTTCACACAGCTACTGAGAAGCAGGGAAGAAAAGGCACAAGAAAGGCACACACTGGGGGTTACGTCACATCTACAGAGATCCGCTTGCAGCCACCCGTAGCCATCGTCATTTTAACACTAACTGCACTGAGGACTGTAATGACCTGCTAAAGTTCAGTAAAGTACCCAGTGAGTGACTTCGACTCTGCTGCATCTTCTTTCCGTGAACTGATTCCTTCACAGATTGCCTGCCCCGGAGGTCCCAGTCCTAAATGCGGAGGACTAAAACATCTCAGCCGCATTATCATGACTTCTGGAGGACTGGAGCGGCTCTGGTGAAATTCACCAGGTACTGAGAGGTGGCATCACGACAAACTATAAACTTGTACATAATCCCTTGTAAATACCCCTTTTCAAGAGAATAGTCCCTAGGACACAGGGTCAGGAGCGGGCCGCCATTCCCTGTGACACAGTTGAACCCTTCTGCTGCTGATACCCGAGTACCCCACACCTGGAGCGACACACATGAGAGTCGCTAACAATATCGTTAATGATATTGAAGGTGTGACGAGGCCTTTACTGCCTCCCAACAGCCCCAAAGCACATGAGAATAAGCGGCAGTGGGTGACAGAGGAGCCATCGCTGCTATCTGTGCTCACAAAGTATGTATTATCGGTGGAGTTACATGGGACTGCAGGTCTTTAATAAACTGTTCTTAAAAAAGTTGTGGAAATGTTCTGTGTGGGCATTTCGCAACATTTTTCTGTGTTGCAGAGTATCTTGGCTAGACCTCTATACTATCCCCCTGTACCGCAGGGCATCTCACCTACACTCTATGCTATCCCTCTGTAGCCGCAGAGCATCTCACCGACACCTCTATACTATCCCCTGTACTGCAAAGCATCTCACCTATAATTCTACATTGTTCACCTGCTCTGTTTTCCTGTGGGCATTCATGTGAACATCTTACATTGCACATACTTCGTGATGCTGCAATTAGCAATTGTCTTGTGGACATTTTTCCGTTGGGCATTTTTCACATATCAGGTGAACATCCTTACCTTGCACCTCAATATCATAGATTGATACTTTATGATGCTTGGACAATAGCAATTGTCCATGTGGGCATTTTTCCGTGTGGCAATTTTCCATGGGGCATTTCTGGTCACCATTATTAATGAACCAACAATAATCCTCCATATGGTATAATGCACCCAAAGTTCCCATATAGTATAATGCACCTTATAGTCCTCCAAATAGTATAATGCATCCCCATAGTCTCCATATTTATATGCCCCCCCATAGTTCTCCTTAATTTAATGCACCTCTATAGTCCTCTATAGTCCTCTAAGCCTCCTCGTCTCTTTCCCTTGTTTGAAGCCCCTGCCCTGTATGGAACTTGGCTGGCCTTCCTAGCCCCTCCTCTCACCTGTGTTTGTGTTGGGTAACCCTCCTTGGACTGCCACTATAGACTCTCTTGCGATGCCTGGCTCCCTTGTTGGTGACTGCACAGATGCCCGGGAGACTGAAGTCTCCACGGTAAACCGTATTTCTGCTGGGCTGGGTGCTCTCCTGCAGACTTGGACTCCAGTGTCCGGGGTGCTTTCTGGAGTGAACCAAGACGGCTCCTCAGTCTCCAGGCTGCTACTTCTCTGCTGTTCCTACGTCTTGCCTTCGACCACTCTTGGGTTCCTGCAATAGCTAGACTGAAGACTGTTCAGTTGCCTCTGGCTCGGACCTAGCACGGCTCCGACCACCAGGACATCTTCACAGTTCTCCTAGCGACTGTACACTCTGTCTAACTCCGCAGCCAGCACCAGTATTTATAGGGGCAGCAATGGCAAAAGGCCACTTCATATATTCTGAGGGACATGTGCCTTAGGTAGCCAATGAAACAAACCAGCCAATGACACAAGCCCTTGTGTCTTCAACTTGTGGATGTTTTATGTGCCTTGATTGGCTGCCGACCTAAAACATCCACACAGAAAATGCAGGGGAACATAATGGAGTCTGCCACTACTCTCACCTCTCCTCACTCCCTCCCCTCATCAAACACGTCTCGTCTGCTATCCTACACTATCAGAAGGAAGGAGAAAAGAATCACTTAAACGCAGTAAGTTTTTTTATCTTATCAGTTAATGAACAAAGCCATGTTTGCAGATTTTTTTTGTAAATTGCTTGGGTTTCTGATCCCGAAACGAATCCGCAATGTTTGTGCCAAATTTGAAACTGGCAAAAATGTTCTGGGAAAGTTCACTCATGTCTAGCAATGACATCACTACTGTGTAGCGGTGTCACCACTATGAACAGTTATAGCACGCTATGACTTTAAGACACAGCGCTTCCCTGCATGCTGTGTTGTGGATTAATTGCCCCACCCCCCTCTTCCTGAACTTTGCAGGTGGCCTTATCCAGATGAGAAAGTGAAAGTAAAGACTGAGCAGAGGAAAAAGCAGAGACCAGGAGGCTGAGAGCCTGTTTGTGTGTGCAAAAAAGACATGCTGCCTAGAAGCATTCGAGTACTTAGGCTTTTGGAAGGCATGGTCCCGGCTGCGAAGTGACTGCGGGCTGGACAGTGATAGAGCCCTGGTGACCTCTGAGTAGTACCAGGCTGAGAAGTTCCAGAGGTTGGCGATACTGAACAGGACCCAGAGATGTGATCTACAGGACCCAAGGGATTCCAGGACCGTGTAGGAAGAAAATAAATTTTCCCCACCTGCCCTGCAAAGAGAAGTGGGCAGTTTCGAGCAACACCACACCACAGCCACTGCTCCATAATGACCCCTGCTCCATAATGATCTCCTCTGCTTCATAATGTCCCCTCCTGCTCCATAATGCCCCCCTGCTCCATAATGTCCCTTACAAAGTAACCCCAAACTCCCCACCATGGCCCTCATTCAAAGTTACAGTGTTCTCAATCTCATCTTCAACTCCCATTGGAGTCCTTGCTTCCTCTGCAGTACCGGTGGCAGTTTGGTGACAGACGATGCAGCCTGCATGTACGGGTCAGGGATGAGGAGCACCTTTCTATTTTGCCTGGTGCCGCACTATACCGTTCCCTAAAGAGGAAGGGGGTGTCCAGGTCCTGTATGTGCATACATACTGTGCAGGCCAAGACTCCCACAGTGCAGTTTAAGGACCTTTGGTGAGTGAGTCACATGACTGTGACATCACAAAAGGTCATACTGAAACTACAGTGATAGCACAGAACTTGTGCAAATAGTACAAGTTCTGTCCTAAACTCTGTACTATCACTTCCAATTGTGACAGGCACACTGGGGGCCCCTCAGAGGGTGGGGGCCATGGGCAGCCTTCCTGTCTACCCACCCATAATGCCGTCCCTGAGGAGCGGCATATCGCGGGCCCCACTGTCCGGCACGATATCTGCAGGGTGGCTGTTGCACTCTTTTCACCATCAGGTGGCGCCGCCTGAGGCAATACGCTCATGTCACCTCATCATAAGTGCCCCCTTGGGCCAAACACAGCCTTTTTAGGGGAAGTGAAGGATTTGTCAGTCACTGGTTAGAGGCAAAAAATGTCCTTTTAGGGGAAAGTGAAGGATTTGGCAATCGCTGCTTTGAGGCAAGAAAGGCCTTTTTAGGGGAAACTGGAGAATTTGGCAATCATTGGTTGAAAGCCAAACAAAGCCTTTTTAGGAGAAAGTGAAGGATTTGGCAATTACTGGTTTGAAGCAAAAAATGGCTTTTTAGGGGAAACTGAAGTGTTTGGCAAACAGTGGTTAGAGGCAAAAATGCCTTTTTAGAAGAAAATGAAGAATTTGGCAATCACTGTGGTGAGGCCAAACACACTTTGTATGGAAAACATAAAGATTTGGCAAAAACTTGTATGCAAAAATGCAGCTTTGACAATGCACACAGATTTGGTAATCACACTTGATCTAACTTCTCAGCACAAAATGCCTATGTACGGATAGACATTCTCTCTCTACTATGCTGTCTAAAACGCTATCGAGTAGCTGCCTATGTAATTGCCTAGAACCGATGGAGCGGCACGGAGCGGCAACAGCACTGTCCCTAGCTGTAACACTTTGAAATTGGCCGCGATGGCAAATGGCTACTTCATATATTCTGAGGGACATGTGCCTTAGGTAGCCAATAAAACAAACCAGCCAATGACACAAGCCCTTGTGTCTTCAACTTGTGGATGTTTTATGTGCCTTGATTGGCTGCCGGCCTGAAACATCCACACAGAAAATGCAGGGGAACATAATGGAGTCTGCCACTACTCTCACCTCTCCTCACTCCCTCCCCTCATCAAACATGGCTTGTCTGCTATCCTACACTATCAGAAGGAAGGAGAAAAGAATCACTTAAACGCAGTACGTTTTTTTATCTTATCAGTTAACGAACAAAGCCATGTGTGCCAATTTTTTGTAAATTGCTTTGGTTTCTGATCCAGAAACGAATCTGCAATGTTTGTGCCAAATTTGAAACTGGCAAATATGTTCTAGGAAAGTTCAATCATGTCTACCAATGACACTGTGGCGGGTGTCACAGAGGGGTATTGCACCCGTAAAAGAGGTGTAGTTTCCCCAGCTGCAAGTGGACCCTAGGTTGGTGGGTGGGCCCCATTCCAGCACTCCCACATTAGAATAGGAGTGGGAGGTTACCCAGGAGGGATATATAATCACCTCCAGGGGAAAACAAAGGAGGTCAGTCAGGAGAAAGAGTAGTCTCTCTAGTCAGTGGGAGAGAGAGAGTCGGGACAGTCGGAGGAGAGGAGAAGGAGTGTGGAACGAGGCGGGAGGTTTTACCCAGACAGCTTCACGTTGATCCGGCGGAAAGGAGAAAGAGGGTCTTGAGGAGATCCTGAAAGAGGGTGCCCGACTCGAGGAGTCTAGGCCCTAGAGAGAAAGAGAGAACCCCGGCGTGGAGTGACCATACTCCAGGGGATTCTCCAGTCCACCACTGGAACGCCGGGCCCAAGGATCCGGGCAAGGTCTATTTTTGCAGTCGGCAACCGGCTGCTGTGGTTTGTTTAACAGTCGCAGCACCCTGCCAGACGGAGCGGTCTGCCTGCTTCTTTACCACGAGGGAGAGAACCCCCCAATACTACCTACATGGAGCCATTGGGTATAGACTTATCTTAGGTGGGGAAGAAAGGACACGGGTTCGTCAACTAAGGTACACCACGGGTCCCACCATACCACCAGGGATCCACTTGCAGCCACCCGTAAAGCTACCTGTTAAATACCATCTTGCTGAACTGTGGACTCTGTATTTTGCTGCTGAACGTTTACAGTAAAGTACCCGAGAGAAAGTGACTTTGCCTTTGTGTGGTTATCTCCATCAACCTGTTCCCTTTCAGGAACGCTGCCCCGGAGGACCAACTCCACCTGTAGAGAGCTTTTCCAACTCAGCCGCATTACCATCGACCTCTGGAGGACTGTGGTGGCGCTGGTGTCCTATCACCAGATACTACAGGTGGCATCACATGACAAACTCTAATCCTCTGTATATACACCCTTATTGAAGTGTAACCCACGCCACGGGCTCAGGCGCTGCCACGCCGTGACATCCCTGTGAAACCCCCTCTGAGCCTGATACCCGAGTACCCCAGGGCCTGGGGCTCGACACATCACTACTGTGTAGGGGTGTCACCCCTATGAACAGTTAAAGCACGCTATGACTTTAAGAGACAGTGCTTCCCTGCGTGTTGTGTTTTGGACTAGTTGCCCCACCCCCCTCTTCCTGGACTGTGCAGGTGGCCTTATCCAGATGAGAAAATGAAAGTAAAGACTGAGCAGAGGAAAAAGCAGAGACCAGGAAGCTGAGTGCCTGTTTGTGTGTGCAAAAAAGACATGCTGCCTAGAAGCATTCGAGTACTTAGGCTTTTGGAAGGCATGGTCCCGTCTGCGAAGTGACTGCGGGCTGGACAGTGATAGAGCCCTGGTGACCTCTGAGTAGTACCAGGCTGAGAAGTTCCAGAGGTTGGCGATACTGAACAGGACCCAGAGATGTGATCTACAGGACCCAAGAGATTCCAGGACCGTGAAGAAAGAAAATAAATTTTCCCCCCTGCCCTGCAAAGAGAAGTGGGCAGTTCCGAGCAACACAACATCGGGCCCCGGGACTGCACTTGTGTTCCCAACACAATCGTCTTTACCAGTATGTGCACATGTGGCACCCCAGGGGTTAATGTGCCACAGTAACATCAACACGGGTTCACTCCCCACACAACACTGGACACTACACTAGCACCTCTGGGCCAGAAGGGAGAGCTAAAGCAGCTCCCTTATATACTCTGTGTCAAGAGGGAGTAGTTAGTTCAGTACGTAGCAGTACTGTGAAGAGTTCAGTTCCTGGAGAGAACTGAGAGAGAGACTATAGTGTAAAGGGGCTGAGTCAGGCTTCCCTACAATCTGCTCCTCGATTCCAGGCCTAGCCAGGGTCTGAGGGAAGGAGAACAGAAGACAGGAACACATCTGGGAGACTGAGTGACATCACCACTCGCCCCGGAGGAGCGCAATATCGGATACCGGATCCAAAACTGTGACTGAAACACACAGCACAGTAAACAACGGAGGTAATGGAGGTTGTAGATCTACACTGTACCTCAGCAAAGCAACACGGTGGGGTCAGAAGCACATGGAAGACTCAAGTTTCCTAGCAAAGGGGGTACCTGTGTGGAGAGACAGTTCAGCTAAAGCAGCAGCAGGGCCACACACACAGCGCAGCAGTGGGAAGCCAAGGACCCGGACAGGGTGGGAGCAACCCAGCCCCATTACAGACGTAGACAGTACTTGCTGAACAACAACTACAGTAAAGCTTTGGAGAACTACAAAACCATGAGTATGTGTGTTAATGCATCCTTTGCCCTATATTCAACAGCAGAGATCCCCATCTGCAGAGCCGAACACTGATTTCACCACAAGCTGAGGGACAAGGCTGCAGCAGCAGGAAAGTAAGTGAATTGCACCTATTACAATACCTCATCCAGCACCAAGACAACCGCTGCTGCAACTGCAAAGTAAGTGCCTAGTGTCGACTCCAATCCCCATTATAATCCTTGCAAACCCTGCTCTTCCTCACAAACTGTTCCTATCATCTCCACTATCATCCCTATCCTGCAGCATCTATAGCATCCATCATAGACTTTAACTATCACTGCCCCGGGGAACCCAGCTCTACCTGCGAAGTGCCGTTCCATCTTCAGCTGCCAAACATTATCCCTGGAGGTTCTGCAGCAGCGGTGGTCATGTGTCGCCCCGCAACGAGTGCGTCACAGGAGGGTATTGCACCCATAAATGCAGCAGCAATATTCTCTGACCCAGCAGTCGTTTGGTTAACTCAGAGATCCATATCCTGCATGCATCACCTAGAATAGAGGTCCAATCAAGGTCCTGGTGGGCGGAGTGCAAGGGTAGTGTGTAGTAGAAGTTTAGTCCAGCCTAGAGAGTTGGTCTCGGGTCTGGAGAAGCAACAGCAACCTAGAAGACCTCTGCAGATTCCCAGCTCTGCAACCCTGGAGGGGAGGGTTGCACAGTCTTGTGCGACCCCCTGGCCACCCTCGCTGGCCATCTCCCTACCAATTACGGGCATCATCATGCGGGTTCAAAACCATCCCGTGCCCATCTACAGCCAGTTTGCTGGTACCGAAGCTAGCAGTAGTCCAGCTCTGAGGAGTGGAGGGACCGCTCTACAGGAGCACCCCACCATCGCCAAATTCAGTCGTCTAACCAACGGTGTACCCTCCAAGGGACCCAAGGCTCCCCAAAACATCCGGAACGTATACCCCGGATAGGGCATTCAAGCAGCCTCCCTGTACCTGATCTGGTATTCCTGGGCGACAACGGAAACTTACTTAGATATAATGGAGGAACACCGCGGATCTCTGAGGGACACCTACCACTGCTGAGTCCACCCGGTCTGCTACCTACAACTGTATACCATGTATTGCCTGCTGGTTACAGTAAAGAACCCGTTACAGAGACTTACAGTGTCCGTGCTTTCTTATGAACTGTCTGTCCGCACTTCAAGGTAACCGCAGCTGCCGCACAACATCTTAAGCAGCTCCAGCATCCGGGGATCATCCCTTAGCCTGTGGGGAGCGTTCCATCTTGCTGCATTCCATCCCCTGGAGGCCCCGCAGCGTCGGTAATACTTACCGAAATACTCATAGGTGGCGTCACGACAAATTAACCCCTTAATCTGTTCCCACAAGACGTCTTCATTCTTTTGATCTGCACTCAACCGGGCCCCACTACCGGAAGGCGCGGTCCACCCGTGACGAGGAGGAAGAAGCTACTGCCTGTCTAAACCAGAGTCCCGGCCACGGTGAGTCAGTCACCCTGACCACAACACGTGGGTGGTGTCACGACAAACTTCCCTGTAAGTATTCCCCCATTTACTTGCGGAACCCGGAACACGGTCCGGACCAGGACCTCCGTGACATCCCCATCAGTACCCCGGTCCGGTACCGAGTACCCCGTCCCAGTGGGCTCCACACACATTAAAGCATAGCATAAACCTCGGTAGCCAGAGCACAGTAGCCGTGTAGCCTGATTAGCAGGGGCCAGTGAGACTGTAAGTGGAGCATAGTATTAAAGTTTTCTATGCGGGGGCCAGAGGGCTATGGGAGTGCAATAAATTATATGAAGGATTATTGAGGTTGCATGATACTATATGGCGTATTATAGAGGCTATACTGTATGAAAGACTATAGAGGCTGCATCCTACTATATGGAGGATTGTAGAGTCTGCATTATATTATATGGAAAACTATAGAGATTGCTTTATACCATATTCAGGAGTATGGAGGCTGCATTATATTATATGGAGGCTGTATTAAACGGTAATATATAGAGGTTGCATTATATTTCATGGAGGACTATGGGGGAAGAATTATAATATATAGAGGACTATATGGAAGCATTATTCTATTTGAAAGGCAATGTGGGGCCCATTGTACAATATGGAGGACAATGGGGGTTGCATTATGCCATATGAAGGACTATGTGGAGCCCATTACTACATGGAAGGCTAAGTGGGGCCATTATAATATTTGAATGGCTTTGCGGAGGGTATTATAATATTTGGATGGATATGAGGAAGCCTTTATACTTTATGAATGTCTATTAAAGGTCCATTATACTGTATGCAAGCAATTATACAGTGTGAAGATTTGTGTGTGGTCCATCATACTGTGCGGAGGGCTGTATGGGGGCCACTATACTATTTGGAGGGATAGTAATGGCCATTATACTGTATGTAAGCCCATTGTACTGCATTGAGAGCTGTGTGGGAGTAACAGTTGGGGATCATATTGTGCTTGGGTCACCATTCATTGCCGGAGTAGTTGAGGGGGGTACAGTAGGGTCATCATACTGTGTGCGGAGGGTACTGTGGAGCAATCCACTGTGGGTTGATCATACAGTGTTTGTGGGACAGTTTTGTGTCTTAGGCTAGGGTCACACTTGGGATGCATTTTTAAGGGGTTTTTGGGCACCCTGCGTTTTTGCTGATAGGTGTGGGGCCCCTATAAAACACGCATGTCCATTGTGACACTTTCAAAAACCCATGCGTTTCCCATAGGGACCCATGTTTTAAAAACGCATGCGTTTTTGAAAACGCACCAAAAAACCCTGCCTGCAGTATTTTTTGCTGCGAAGCCAAAAACGCACCCAAAAATGCATGGTACATTTAGACATGTGTTTTTGCTATTGGGGCATGCGTTTTTTGCATGGGGGCCTATGGGTGAGTTTTTGCATGCTTTTTCAGAAAACACAGGTCTCCAAAAACACATGGAAAATCTGCAAGTGTGACCCTAGCCTAAAAGAAAAATTCAGGGGCTTCAATAGGAGGGAAATTACTTTGTAAGGCTAGGGTCACACTTGGCATGAGTTTTTTTGGCACCTTAAAAATAAGCATGCGTTTCTGCATGCGTTTTTTTTTAGGTGCCTTTAGGCACCCATGCGTTTCTGCATGTGTTTTTGAATCAGCACCCAAAAAAAGTTCATGCACTATTTTTTGGTGCTGACTTAAAAACGCATGCGTTTTTTTAGAAAATGCATGCGTATTTTAACATGGGCCCCTATGGAAAACGCATGCGTTTTTGGATGGTACTAAATAGTACTAAGGTACCATCCGTTTTTGAAGGCAGCTTCTCACATAAGTGCAAAAACGCATGGCTCTTTAGGCATAGCGTTTTTGCTATTAGGGCATGCGTTTTTTTGCATGGGGGCCTATGGGTGCGTTTTTACATGCGCTTTTAAAAATGCAGGTCTCCAAAAAAGCATGAAAAATCTGCCAGTGTGACCCTAGCCTAAGGGCAGGAAGTTGTGAGATATAAATATTATTATTCTTATTTCTTATTTATTTTTGGTGTGGGGTGGGGGGGGAGGTGCAATTAGAAATTCTGCTAAGGGGCTCCAAGATTTCCATGTACGCTCCTGGTAGTATATTTTTTTTCCAGCAATATAGTCATATGGGGGCTTGTTTTTTTGTGGAACTGTGATGGTAGGTTATATTTTACTGGATTTTAAAAGGTTGTGCTGTTGCTATACTGTGTATTCAGCCCTTTCCCCGTCTTGCTTACTCATTACACTCTAGAGGGTCCGACAATTGAATTCTTGTGGACATGTCCTTACTTGATCATTTCAGCCCCTCTGCCTGCAAATTTTTGTACTCACCTCCCTGGAGTGTGTCAATAGACCTCTTTTGGATATGTGGTGGTGGTTGGGGGAGGAGAGACAGTACGTTTTGGTCCTTTGTGAGGTTCACTGAAGCTGAGTTCAGCTCTCCAAAAGCACTGGAGAGAGACCTAGATTACCTGGATATACAGTATTCTGCTGGATTGTTTTAAGGATTTTTCTGATGGATTGTTTTATGGATTTTTTTCCCAAGCAATAAAAGTTCTTGGGCTGTTCACACATAGCTCGCTATGTTGTTTGTGGGATACCAGAGAAGGACCCGTGACAGGGACAATTTAAATGACGTCATTTATCTTACCACATGTTGTACTGGCAAGCAGGAAAAAACTTCCAAGTGTGATGAAATTGCAAAAAAAAACTGCAATTCCACAATTATCTATTTTTTCTATTACCATGTTCATTATATGGTAAAACTGAGCTGGCCGTATAATTCCTCTGGTTAGTAGGAGTTTGTAGATACCAAATGTGTAGGTTTTTTTTTGAAGCGGTGAGAAACAATTTTGAAATTTGTTACATTTTTTTTCAGTTTTCTTGCCATTAAGGAATTTTTAATTGCTTCTTATTGCATTTTTTGCAATGTTGTGGTGGCCAAAATAATTCTGATGTTCAATTTCTTTTTTTGTTACGCCGTTTACTAATAGGAATAATTTATTTTATATTTTGATTTAGATTTTATATTTCTGAACTCAGTGATACCAAATATGTATATTTTTAATTATATTATTTTCAATGAGGCAAAAAAGGGGTGATTTGAACTTTTATGTTTTTTTCATATCTTTGAAAACTTTGTAAAAAACCTTAACCTTACCTTTAAGGTACCTTTCCACTGCACGTGCATGCGCACGTTTTTAACGGTGGATACCGATCGCCGATGCTGTGCTAATAACCTGTCTTGGTATTGCAGACCCCCAGTCCTCTAATAACCTGTCTTGGTATTGCAGACCCCTCAGTCCTCTAATAACCTGTCTTGGTATTGCAGACCCCCCAGTCCTCTAATAGCCTGTCTTGGTATTGCAGACCCCCCAGTCCTCTAATAACCTGTCTTGGTATTGCAGACCCCCAGTCCTCTAATAGCCTGTCTTGGTATTGCAGACCCCCAGTCCTCTAATAACCTGTCTTGGTATTGCAGACCCCTCAGTCCTCTAATAACCTGTCTTGGTATTGGACACCCCTCAGTCCTCTAATAACCTGTCTTGTATTGCAAACCCTCCAGTCCTCTAATAACCTGTCTTGGTATTGGACACCCCTCAGTCCTCTAATAACCTGTCTTGGTATTGCAGACCCCTCAGTCCTCTAGTAACCTGTCTTGGTATTGGACACCCCTCAGTCCTCTAATAATCTGTCTTGTATTGCAAACCCTCCAGTCCTCTAATAACCTGTCTTGGTATTGGACACCCCTCAGTCCTCTAATAACCTGTCTTGGTATTGCAGACCCCTCAGTCCTCTAGTAACCTGTCTTGGTATTGGACACCCCTCAGTCCTCTAATAACCTGTCTTGTATTGCAAACCCTCCAGTCCTCTAATAACCTGTCTTGGTATTGGACACCCCTCAGTCCTCTAATAACCTGTCTTGGTATTGCAGACCCCTCAGTCCTCTAGTAACCTGTCTTGGTATTGGACACCCCTCAGTCCTCTAATAACCTGTCTTGTATTGCAGACCCCCCAGTCCTCTAATAACCTGTCTTAGTATTGCAGACCCCTCAATCCTCTAATAACCTGTCTTGGTATTGCAGACCCCTCAGTCCTCTAATAACCTGTCTTGGTATTGCAGACCCCTCAGTCCTCTAATAACCTGTCTTGGTATTGGACACCCCTCAGTCCTCTAATAACCTGTCTTGGTATTGGACACCCCTCAGTCCTCTAATAACCTGTCTTGGTATTGCAGACCCCTCAGTCCTCTAGTAACCTGTCTTGGTATTGGACACCCCTCAGTCCTCTAATAACCTGTCTTGTATTGCAAACCCTCCAGTCCTCTAATAACCTGTCTTGGTATTGGACACCCCTCAGTCCTCTAATAACCTGTCTTGGTATTGCAGACCCCTCAGTCCTCTAGTAACCTGTCTTGGTATTGGACACCCTCAGTCCTCTAATAACCTGTCTTGTATTGCAGACCCCCCAGTCCTCTAATAACCTGTCTTGGTATTGCAGACCCCTCAGTCCTCTAATAACCTGTCTTGGTATTGCAGACCCCTCAGTCCTCTAATAACCTGTCTTGGTATTGCAGACCCCTCAGTCCTCTAATAACCTGTCTTGGTATTGCAGACCCTCAGTCCTCTAGTAACCTGTCTTGGTATTGTAGACCCCCAGTCCTCTAATAACTTGCCTCGATATGGCAGACCCCCAGTCCTCTAATAACCTGTCTTGGTATTGCAAACCCTCCAGTCCTCTAATAACCTGTCTTGGTATTGCAGACCCCTCAGTCCTCTAATAACCTGTCTTGGTATTGCAGACCCCCCAGTCCTCTAATAACCTGTCTTGGTATTGCAGGCCCCTCAGTCCTCTAATAACCTGTATTGGTATTGCAGACCCCAGTCCTCTAATAACCTGTCTTGGTATTGCAGACCCCTCAGTCCTCTAATAACCTGTCTTAGTATTGCAGACCCCCAGTCCTCTAATAACTTGTTTGTATTGCAGACCCCCCAGTCCTCTAATAACCTGTCTTGGTATTGCAGACCCCTCAGTCCTCTAATAACCTGTCTTGATATTGCAGACCCCCAGTCTCTAATAACCTGTCTTGGTATTGTAGACCCCTCAGTCCTCTAATAACCTGTCTTGGTATTGCAGACCCCCAGTCCTCTAATAACCTGTCTTGGTATTGCAGACCCCTCAGTCCTCTAATAACCTGTCTTGATATTGCAGACCCCCAGTCCTCTAATAACCTGTCTTGGTATTGCAGACCCCTCAGTCCTCTAATAACCTGTCTTGGTATTGGACCCCCTCAGTCCTCTAATAACCTGTCTTGTATTGCAAACCCTCCAGTCCTCTAATAACCTGTCTTGGTATTGGACACCCTCAGTCCTCTAATAACCTGTCTTGGTATTGCAGACCCCTCAGTCCTCTAGTAACCTGTCTTGGTATTGGACACCCCTCAGTCCTCTAATAATCTGTCTTGTATTGCAAACCCTCCAGTCCTCTAATAACCTGTCTTGGTATTGGACACCCCTCAGTCCTCTAATAACCTGTCTTGGTATTGCAGACCCCTCAGTCCTCTAGTAACCTGTCTTGGTATTGGACACCCCTCAGTCCTCTAATAACCTGTCTTGTATTGCAAACCCTCCAGTCCTCTAATAACCTGTCTTGGTATTGGACACCCCTCAGTCCTCTAATAACCTGTCTTGGTATTGCAGACCCCTCAGTCCTCTAGTAACCTGTCTTGGTATTGGACACCCCTCAGTCCTCTAATAACCTGTCTTGTATTGCAGACCCCCCAGTCCTCTAATAACCTGTCTTAGTATTGCAGACCCCTCAATCCTCTAATAACCTGTCTTGGTATTGCAGACCCCTCAGTCCTCTAATAACCTGTCTTGGTATTGCAGACCCCTCAGTCCTCTAATAACCTGTCTTGGTATTGGACACCCCTCAGTCCTCTAATAACCTGTCTTGGTATTGGACACCCCTCAGTCCTCTAATAACCTGTCTTGGTATTGCAGACCCCTCAGTCCTCTAGTAACCTGTCTTGGTATTGGACACCCCTCAGTCCTCTAATAAACTGTCTTGTATTGCAAACCCTCCAGTCCTCTAATAACCTGTCTTGGTATTGGACACCCCTCAGTCCTCTAATAACCTGTCTTGGTATTGCAGACCCCTCAGTCCTCTAGTAACCTGTCTTGGTATTGGACACCCCTCAGTCCTCTAATAACCTGTCTTGTATTGCAGACCCCCAGTCCTCTAATAACCTGTCTTGGTATTGCAGACCCCCCAGTCCTCTAATAACCTGTCTTGGTATTGCAGACCCCTCAGTCCTCTAATAACCTGTCTTGGTATTGCAGACCCTCAGTCCTCTAGTAACCTGTCTTGGTATTGTAGACCCCAGTCCTCTAATAACTTGCCTCGATATGGCAGACCCCCAGTCCTCTAATAACCTGTCTTGGTATTGCAAACCCTCCAGTCCTCTAATAACCTGTCTTGGTATTGCAGACCCCTCAGTCCTCTAATAACCTGTCTTGGTATTGCAGACCCCCCAGTCCTCTAATAACCTGTCTTGGTATTGCAGGCCCCTCAGTCCTCTAATAACCTGTATTGGTATTGCAGACCCCCAGTCCTCTAATAACCTGTCTTGGTATTGCAGACCCCTCAGTCCTCTAATAACCTGTCTTAGTATTGCAGACCCCCCAGTCCTCTAATAACTTGTCTTGTATTGCAGACCCCAGTCCTCTAATAACCTGTCTTGGTATTGCAGACCCCTCAGTCCTCTAATAACCTGTCTTGATATTGCAGACCCCCAGTCCTCTAATAACCTGTCTTGGTATTGTAGACCCCTCAGTCCTCTAATAACCTGTCTTGGTATTGCAGACCCCTCAGTCCTCTAATAACCTGTCTTGGTATTGCAGACTCTCCAGTCCTCTAATAACATGTCCTGGTATTGCAGACCCCCAGTCCTCTAATAACCTGTCTTGGTATTGCAGACCCCTCAGTCCTCTAATAACCTGTCTTGATATTGCAGACCCCCAGTCCTCTAATAACCTGTCTTGGTATTGTAGACCCCTCAGTCCTCTAATAACCTGTCTTGGTATTGCAGACCCCTCAGTCCTCTAATAACCTGTCTTGGTATTGCAGACTCTCCAGTCCTCTAATAACCTGTCTTGGTATTGCAGACCCCCTCAGTCCTCTAATAACCTGTCTTGGTATTGCAGACCCCTCAGTCCTCTAATAACCTGTCTTGGTATTGCAGACCCCCTCAGTCCTCTAATAACCTGTCTTGGTATTGCAGACCCCCCAGTCCTCTAATAACCTGTCTTGGTATTGCAGACCCCTCAGTCCTCTAATAGCCTGTCTTGGTATTGCAGACCCCTCAGTCCTCTAATAACGTGTCCTGGTATAGCAGACCCCCCAGTACTCTAATAACCTGTCTTGGTATTGCAGACCCCCAGTCCTCTAATAACCTGTCTTGGTATTGCAGACCCCTCAGTCCTCTAATAACCTGTCTTGGTATTGCAGACCCCTAAGTCCTCTAATAACCTGTCTTGGTATTGCAGACCCCCAGTCCTCTAATAACCTTGGTCGCTCTTCTGTGCGCCTGCAGAGATATTGGATCACATTCCTCATTTTAAAAAAGACCAAGTCTAATATTTCGGCTCTCTGTATTCACTTTTAGGACTTTTGTGAAAGTCTGGTAGTTTTTAGGTCAAATTTATGTAGAAATCTGGAAAATTTTGATGGGTTCACAAACTTTCAAACACAACTAATGACCATTCGATTTGCTGAGACAAAGGCTTTTATCAAATATAACAGCATGCTGGCTATATGATGCAATATGTACATCGGCCACTAGAGGGCGTCACAAGACCAACGCCACCACTGGCAGCGTAATGCCTATGGAAGGTGTTATAAAACCGCTTTTAGTAAGTGTTATTGGACTCACAGATTAGATGACATCCTTGGAACTCAATCCATTCTTGCTGCAGGTTCACACAAGGGCTAAACACACAATATTTTCCCAGCAAAGGCTGTTATCTCCTATCAGTGCATTTGGATAATTGGACGTAGGCTGAATTTAATAACATCCATCATTATGGAGGATGCAAGCGCCGTAATAACAGCAGGTCTGTAGGGGGCATCTACTTATTGGGAAGGCAGCAGAAAATGAGAGTGCAGCTCTGGAAAGAGATATGGAATTATACCTCTCCATCATGTAACTGGAGCAGGTGTCCTGAGGGGTGAACAAGGCCCGAGAGGGTATCGCGGAGCGAGGAGCGCACGTATCAATGCAGGGGCACCACACGTCTCTGCAAACCGACACTCACCATCGGCTCAAGATTGCAGACGTACGTGCCACTTTCATCAACCTCTTCAATTGGCTGATGTATCATGGTGGATCTAATGATCCAACAGTGTCATAACACAAAATTCCGATAATCCGGCTAATCAGTGTGTCAGATTATCAGAGATCTCACACTTTTGGAAGTTGGAGTGTATATAAACATTTAGGGGGCATCAGTGGCGCACCCAGAAATTTCCCAAGGTAGGGGTCCAAGAAACACACACCGGCCCTGAAAGGGGGGTGTCACCCCCCAGCGGGGTTCCGAGGGGCAAAGCCCCCGGTGGGGTGGTTTGGGGGAGCGAAGCCCCCCTAAAAGCAGCCTCTTTTGTGGGCCCTTGGGTGCTGTGTAATTGTTCCTGTCTCCTGACATAGGGGGCCAGCTCCTTGTGTACTGCACCACTTCTCAGGGCCGTCCAAAGGGGGGGTCCAGACACGTAGGTCCCCCCCCTTGGGTGCGCCTATGGGGGGCATTTACTTTATAACACGAGGCTGAAAACTACGTACAAATGGAATTAAGGGAATCTCATTGAGAATCCATCATGGTTTTAGATTATTAGGACTTCTGTGCCATGGAAAGTCACCAATAAATGTATCAGGGAGAAAAAGGGTTAAAAAACCATGTGACAAAGATAAAAGACCAGTATATTAATAGTGATCTTTAATGTCAACGCATTTCGAAGTACAATACTCCTTCATCAGGACAAAAATGACTTCTCATGGAAAGTCACCAGGCACCGGGCCCCTTTGACTCACGGGCCCCATAGCGGCTGTGGGGTATGCCACTGTCAGGCTATGTGCCCACTATGCGCTCCTGCTGCGTTTTTTTGCTGCATTTCAGTTTAAAGAAAGCAGCACCCACAGCTTTGTAATGAAAGTCAATGTGATTTTCCAAAGTTGTGCCCACATGTGCGTTTTTTTTATGTCCCTGCAATTAACTTGCTATTTTTGAGCTGCAATTTCTCCATAGACTCCATTCTAACCCCCCCAAAAAGCATCACATACAGATGGGTATTCCCCCAGTCTGTTTGTGATGCTTTTTCCTGCGATTTCCAAAACAAAAACGCTGCAATGCTCACCCTCCCCAGCAAGCCTGCAGTGATCCCCAGTGATTCTTCCTCCGTACAGCGGCGGGAGATGTGTTTATCGATCTTCCAGAACCTTTGCACCATGTGACTCAGCCTCTCACATGATGTGCAGGATCTGGCAGATAGATAAAGATATCTCCCGCCGCTGTACGGGGGAAGAATCACCAGGGATCACCGAAGGCACGCTGGGGAGAGTGAGAAAGTGTCTGTCTGTGTGTGTCTGTCTGTGTGTCCCCTTATTTGTGCTGCATTTTTGTGCTGCCTTTGTATGTGCACAAACACAGCACAAACGCAATAGCTTTGTGCTGCTTTTGCTGCATGTATGTCACTGGTAAACACTTTACAAAATTTAAGCACAGTGGGCACTTACAGTAGTTGGAAAAATTGTGTCTGTAAGGATGGAAACACACTGTCCGAGAGACATGCGAGTTACTCCCACGAGTCTAAGATCATTCACCCAGCACGACCCCTGCCTCTTTGGACGGGATACTGCCAGTGGTATGTTTTTCTATGTGGCTCCACTGCTCACATCCAGAGAGGGGGAGGCCGAGGGTCGTGTGAGTAACTGCAATGTCACCCGGACAGTGTGTTTCCAGCCTAACCCTGACTCCGGACAATCCCACTGACCCAAATGCATTAAAATTCTACCATTTTGAGCCATTCTGACCATTTCAGAGTCATCGTCAGAACTGGTGTTTGTTTGTATTAACCCCTTCACCACCTGATTTTCTATTTTTCGTTTTCATCTTTCCTTCAAGAGCCATAACTTTTTTTTCTTTTCAGTCAATTGAGCAGTTGTACTTTTGAATGACATCACCCATTCTGCCACATACTGTATTGTACTGGAAAACAGAAAAAAAATTCCAAGTGCAGTGAAATTGCCAAAAAGAAAGTGCAGTTCAACAATAGTTTTTCTTTATGTACCGCGTTCACTATATGGTAAAACGGGCCTGTTGGTATGATGCCTCAAGTGAGTACGGGTTCGAAAACTATACCAAACATGTATAGTGGGAGTAATAAAGACAGAGTCAAAATATGTGTTTGTGTTTTTTGTTGTGCTAAAAATATTTTTCTCAGTGTGTTGTGTATTATATAAGATTTACTTACAGGTTTCTAATGGCCGGGTCTAACATTGGCCTGAAATTAGGAACCTCATGCTTGGTGTCAGCTGCCAATACAAAACTGGCATTAATCCCTTATTACTCAGTTTACCACCGCCACTAGGGCAATGTCGGGTGCAGTGCCAGAAAATGGCGCTTGTATGAATGCACCATTTCCTGGGGTGGCTGCGGGCTGCAATTAGCAATGGGGGGGGGGGGGGCAGAAAGGTTGGGACCCCACGCTGAGGATTTCAGCCCCCAGCTATATTTTATAAAAAGGCCTCAACTGTGTCACAGTTTTAGTGCTTTTTTTCCAGGAGATGCAGGAGAACACATGCATGTAGTTTTGTCAAAATTTGCACACAAAAAAAAAAACATGAAAGCCGCAGCAAAAACTGCGTTATGGTTTTGGTGCTTTTCTTCAAGCAGATGCAGATGAATACATTGTACACAATTAGGCTATGTTCACACAGTGCGTATTCCTGCGTTTTCCTGTATTTACGTAGCACTTTTTTACGCACGCGTAAATGCACTGAAATGCAGTTCTGGATATGCAGTCCAGCAAAATCTATGGGTTTTGCTGAAATCCATTCACATGTTGCGCTTTTGTCAATTCTTTGCGCGTTTGTCTGCATGCATTTCCCATAGCCCACATGATAAAATGGGCTCAGGAAAACCGTGCAGAAAAAAGTGCACTGTGTGAATGCAGTTGCGCTTTTTTGCCCATACACGCGCAAAAAAGTGCAACTGCAGAAAAAGAGTAAAAAATATGCATAATGTGAGGTGTAGCCTCAATGCGTTTTGTGCCAAAATTGCACTAAAAAAAGCATGAAACCCATGGGAAAACCGCATGACGGTTTTGTTTCTTTTTTTGGCCAGGAGATGCAGATGAACACATTGAACACAATGCATGCAGTTTTGTGGCAAAATTGCACTAAGGCTTTGTGCCGACTAGAAAATATTGGTGTAGATTTTGTGCTTCCAGAAATCCACAACTGCAGAAAACAACGCAGCAGAAAAATGGCTGTGCCAATGGTGCGTTTTGCTGCGATGTTGCAGGTTTTTTTTCATGCAGATTTTGCTGTGTATTTTGAGCTACTATTCAGTGTTGTGACCATGAATAAAGCCAGGTTAGGCTGGGAAAAAAAGCATTTTAACATGTCATAATGTGACGTGGGGCTGCACTGTTTTTTTGGTCACTAGCCCAGGTACAGCAGGTAGGTATGGGCTGCCACCCATCCCCACCAGCCAAGTTTTACTTGGCTGTTAATCAAAAGTACATTGTTCGTATTATTTCTATTTCTATATTCCTTTATTTAAAACAAAATGATGTGGGGCTTCACCATATTTTTGGATGCCAGCCAGGTAAAGCAGGAAGGTATGGGCTGCCCCCATCCCAGCTGCCTAGCTTTACCTGGCTGTAAACCACATATATAGGAAAGCACCCTTTTTTTTTATTATTTCATGAAATAATAAAAAATAAGCGTCATGTGGCTTTGCCGTACTTTTGGCTTCCAGCCAGGTACAACTAGGCAGCTGGGGACTGGAATCCTCAGCGGGGGGAATCCAAGCACTCTAGGCCCCCTACCACTGTGAATTGCAGCATGCAGACACCCCACAAAATGGCGCATTCATACCAGTGCCATTTTCTGGTGCTGTACCCGACTCTTCCAGTTGCCCTGGTGGTGGTGGCAAACTAAGTAATAAAGGGGTTAATGCCAGCTTTGTATTGGCAGCTGGCACTAAACCCAAGGTTCTTAATGTCAGGCCAATGTTAGACCTGGCCAGGAACCTCTAAGTAAGTTTTAAATAATATACAACACACAGAGAAAAATGTTTTTATTATAACAAAAAACAAAGACATATTTCGACTTCATCATTATTACTCTGACATTCCGTTCATATTCCTGCTGAGTCCCTTAACTGAATGAGTTTTGGCTGTGTCAGTGAATGGGGTGACATCTGGGTCACCTTAGGTCAGATAGAGCGATGTGGCTCTCTGACCTGAGGTGAACTCTCCCACTTAACAGCAAAACCAAAACTAGTGATTTTGGGGTCCCACTGTGAGATGTGGCACGGGAAGGTTCACCTCAGGTCAGAGGTTCACCTGAGTTCACCAGAATTCAGCTCCAAAGCGGCTGAATTCCGACCTTAGGTGAACATTCCTGCTTCACTCCGCTCGGTAGATGCTAAAATGTAAGGGCTGTTTGCAGGCTACACCAACAGACAATCACAGACACCCACTCTCTGTGATACCGTCTGCGTTGGGCTGTTCCGCCCTTCAGCAGAGAATACCTAGGAAGTTAATGAGCATCCCCGGAAGTACAAGCGGCCGGACGTCAGTAAGCATAACGCTTATGTTTAATTACTGCTTTCTGTCTTTTTACAGCACCCATCTCAAAACTTTGAAGTCCGAGTTCGGGGTTTGGACTCAAGTTCAAGTCACATTCGGCCCTGAACTTGAGCTTTAAAAAAAAGTCTGGTCTGGTTGGCCAAAGATTGTCGGGTTCGCTCAACACTGCTGGTAATCCTACCGTGCATATACATCGGTCATCAAAACTAGCATATCCACAGTTTTCATTGTACAAATACGTGCAGTTAACTCATTATTTAAGGCTGTGGTCAGTTTTTTTAGTGCCTTTTAAAAACGCATGCTTTTTTACATGCGTTTTTCATGTCAGCATGAGTTTTTTAAGGTCTCTGATGGCTCCCTGCGTTTTTAGCTGCAATTTTGCGTTTTTATAACATGGGTTCCTATGGGAAACGCATGCAAAAACGCATGTACAATTAGTACCTTTTAGTGCCATTCAAAAACGCATGCGTTTCGCATAGGAGCCCATGCTAAAAAAACACATGCGTTTCCGGAAACGCATGCGTTTTTTTTTAACATGGGCTCCTATGGGAAACGCATGCGTTTTTTGAATGGCACTAATTGTACATGCGTTTTTGCATGCGTTTTCCATAAGGCCCCTTATTAAAAAACGCATGCGTTTTTGGATATGCTCCAAAAACGCATGGGACAGTCACACATGCTTTTTGGCTATTAGGGCATGCGTTTTTTAACATGGGGGCCTATGGGTGCGTTTTTTACATGCGTTTTTGAAAACGCAGGTCTCCAAAAATGCATGTGAAAAATGGTACTGTGACCACAGCCTTATTCATTACAAAATGTAGCAAATTTTGGTGCAAATCTACTCAACTTCTCTAGTGTAAAGATGGTGCTTTGTGGAACGTTCCCAAAATATTTTGTGGCGCCCCGCAGCGAGTGCGTCACAAGAGGGTATTGCAGCCATAAATGCAGCCGCAATATTCTCTGACACAGCAGTGATCTGGTTAACTTTGAGATCCAACCCTGCATGCATCACCTAGAACAGAGGGCCAACCCAGGGTCCTGGTGGGCGGAGTGCTAGGGAAGTGTGTAGGGAGAACAGACCCTTAGTCAAATAGAAGGAGTCTAGAACTTGACCTGAGAAGTCTAGAACTTGGAGTAGGAGCGGGGGCTCCGCACCCCGTGCAGCCCCCGGGCCGTCACCGGTCGGGTGTGAGCACCTGAGGCCTCATCAACCGGGATCGGGCATCATTAACCACGGGTTCCAAAAGACTCCCGTGCCCAAAACTCACAGCCGGTTCACTGGTACCGAAGCTGGCAGCAGTTCACCTCTGCTACGCGAACCAGAAGAGTGGAGGAGCAGCTTCACAGGAGCACCCCACCACCAGCCAACTTCCAGTCGTCTAACCAGCGGTGTACCCACTGAGGGATCCAAGGCTCCCCAAAACATCCACAACGTATATTCTGGATAGGGTATTGAAGCAGCCTCCCCGTACCCGATCTGGTATTCCTGGGCGACAATGGCAAAACACTTAGCTAGAATGGAGGAACACTTGCGGATCTCTGAGGGACACCATCACTGCTGAGTCCACCCGGTCCACTACCCGTAAACTGTATACCATGTACTGCCTGCTGGTTACAGTAAAGACCCGTTGCAGAGACTTTCTGTGTCCGTGCTTCCTTATGAACTGTCCGTCCGCACTACAAGGTAACCGCAGCTGCCGCACAACATCTTAAGCAGCTCCAGCCTTCGGGGATCACCGCTCAGCCTGTGGGGAGCGTTCCATCTTGCTGCTATCCATCCCCCGGAGGTTCCGCAGCGTCGGTAACGATTACCGAAACTACTCATAGGTGGCGTCACGAATAAATTAAACCCCTTTAACCTGTTCCTACAAGACGTCTTCAACTTTTGATCTGCACTCAACTGGGCCCCACTACCGGCAGGCGCGGCCCACCCGTGACAAGGAGGAAGGAGCTACAGCCTGTCTAAACCGGAGTCCACGGGCTTACGGTGAGTCAGAAAATGGCGTCACGAACAGGATACGAGCAGGCCCGTTCCCTAACGGGTATAATGTGCTTAAAAATGACTTTATTGTCTACAATTTGGACTTTGTTCGTCCCTAAAAGAACTTTCCCGCCTTTTCACCGTGGGCCAAGATGGCACCCAAGATGGCGTTCCCGCCATGAGAATTCGCCACGTGCAAGCCCAGGGGTGAGCCACCGCCCCTCATCGTGGGAGGGCTAAAGGCAAAGGCGCCAAACTCTTTGTCCGCCCTGATTGCTCGAATCAACCATGGGGGCGGACCCCAAAGACTTTTCCCACCATTGGACTACAAAAGCCCAGAGGAAATGGGAGTGTCGTAGACCTTTCTTCACCAGCTCTCTACCAGAACGGTTACCGGTTGAACGGGTGGGGTTCCCTCTAAAGAAGAGAATGGCCAGCACGAGACTCCAAGACCTAATGCGGGAGGTCGAGGCGGAGGCCAGAGCAGCCATAGACCAACCGGGTCCGGGTCCTGCCCTTACCATAGACGGCAGCCCCGACTTTTGGCTAGAGGCTCTACAAGACCTCCGGGTGCGGTTACTTGAGACTGTGGAGTGGACGATTCGCAGCTGGAGTGTGACCCTAGGCAGAAGACTCCATCATGGGATGCAGCAGAGCCGACCAGGTACAGCTTCTCCAGGCCCAGACAACATCGCCAGCTTCTCAACTGCCTCACCGTCGCCCACCACCTGTCCTGCTTCGTCACCGGAGCCCATAGACTGTATCACTCCAGTGGAGGCCACAGCTCAGCTCGTTCCAGCGATTGAAATTGCAGCCGACCCCATTCCTGAGCCGGAGCTTCCAATATGCTCCGCCGAAGAAGCCGACATATACCTGGTTCCACTTGCGGAACCCGCGACTAGTTTCACCACTGCCGAGACTGTCGCCTGTTTCTCCCCTGAATCGGAGGCCTCCTCTGCAATTACTGAGGCCTACCTGGTGACCGGGATTGAAACACCACTTCCCGCTGCTACAGAAGAAGAGGCAGGCAGCTTGGAAGCCCTGCAGGACGACCTCGAGGAGAACTTTGCAGCACAGACACCCATCGACCCAGAGGATTCCGTTCCATCATCTCCGTTAGCCGAGCAGCCCGACGTAGTCATCGAGGGAGAGATCGAGGATGATGACGACGAGACCTACAGCCCAGCTGAGGACCTCTACACCGGGTTCGCCTGGGGAGACTCCAAGGATCCTTCTGCCGGGCGATCTGCTCGGGTATTCTGGTCGGGTGCCGCCGCAGCATCTTCTCAGGTTCCGTTAAACCGGGCTCTGCTCCAGACTGCCCACCAAGCTCGAGCTGTTCAACAACCATCACGCCATAGTGACTGTATCCATACGCCGCACCACTCCAACGAAGAGGTACGTCGCATCCGAAGGGAGGAGTGGCATGCCAACATGCAGGCCCGCGCTGAAGCCCGCCGCCAACCTCCATTGCCTGATGAGTTCCTTAAAACCGGACGGGTGAGCACCTTTAACTTATCCACCGGGTGGGGATTCATAAGGGAGGAGGGTGTGAGTACTGAAGTATTCGTGGGTCGCCGTGATGTGGAGTCGCACCTACCGCGAGGGCATCCTAACCGAGGCTTATATAGAGGGGACATTGTAACCTATGAGCGACATATATGCTGTGACGGGTGGTTCGCTATACGAGTCCGGAACACTGCCCTCCATAAGTGACTTGTTGTTTGAACTTTTCACCAAGAGACTTCTTCCTGTTTGCAAATAACACCGCGACTTGGCGGCCACAGCCTGAACTTTTACCTAAGGACAGCCGACCGCCCGCCGGGTCCGCGCAATGTGTTAACCTGTTTATTCTACTGTTTCACTTTTATGCAACATAATGACCTGTCATTAATAAAAGTGTATTACCTGTTATAAAATATAAAAACCTCTGTAATGTGGGTAGTGTGACGCTTGGGGACAAGCGTATTAAACCAAGGGGGAGTGTGGTGCCCCGCAACGAGTGCGTCATAAGAGGGTATTGCATCCATAAATGCAGCCGCAATATTCTCTGACACAGCAGTGATCTGGTTAACTTTGAGATCCAACCCTGCATGCATCACCTAGAACAGAGGGCCAACCCAGGGTCCTGGTGGGCGGAGTGCTAGGGAAGTGTGTAGGAGAACAGACCCTTAGTCAAATAGAAGGAGTCTAGAACTTGACCTGAGAAGTCTAGAACTTGGAGTAGGAGCGGGGGCTCCGCACCCCGTGCAGCCCCCGGGCCATCACCGGTCGGGTGTGAGCACCTGAGGCCTCATCAACCGGGATCGGGCATCATTAACCACGGGTTCCAAAAGACTCCCGTGCCCAAAACTCACAGCCGGTTCACTGGTACCGAAGCTGGCAGCAGTTCACCTCTGCTACGCGAACCAGAAGAGTGGAGGAGCAGCTTCACAGGAGCACCCCACCACCAGCCAACTTCCAGTCGTCTAACCAGCGGTGTACCCACTGAGGGATCCAAGGCTCCCCAAAACATCCACAACGTATATTCTGGATAGGGTATTGAAGCAGCCTCCCCGTACCCGATCTGGTATTCCTGGGCGACAATGGCAAAACACTTAGCTAGAATGGAGGAACACTTGCGGATCTCTGAGGGACACCATCACTGCTGAGTCCACCCGGTCCACTACCCGTAAACTGTATACCATGTACTGCCTGCTGGTTACAGTAAAGACCCATTGCAGAGACTTTCTGGGTCCATGCTTCCTTATGAACTGTCCGTCAGCACTACAAGGTAACCGCAGCTGCCGCACAACATCTTAAGCAGCTCCAGCCTCCGGGGATCACCGCTCAGCCTGTGGGGAGCGTTCCATCTTGCTGCTGTCCATCCCCCGGAGGTTCCGCAGCGTCGGTAATGATTACCGAAACTACTCATAGGTGGCGTCACGAATAAATTAAACCCCTTTAACCTGTTCCTACAAGACGTCTTCAACTTTTGATCTGCACTCAACCGGGCCCCACTACCGGCAGGCGCGGACCCACCCGTGACAAGGAGGAAGGAGCTACAGCCTGTCTAAACCGGAGTCCACGGGCTTACGGTGAGTCAATTTGATTTCCAGCTAGTTGCAGGTTCTGCAAAGTCTCTAATTGTCTTGAAAACACTCTGAGGTTTCCTATGATACTATTGAGTCGGTCAACAGGGTAGGGGGTACTCGGATATCAGGACAGGTTGCTACTTCAGTGGGGATCACGCCTGGTCGGGTCCCGGTCACTCAATGGCTGAGGGAAAAATTATTTGGGATGGGCGATTATTATACGTGACGCCACCTTTGGTACCTAATAATGTAGTTACCAGCGCTGCAGCCGGCCGCCGAGGTGATGGTGATGCAGCTTTGGGTAGTACAGCTCCCCACATGTGGAGCTTTACCTCAGGGCAGCAGGATTGATGAGGGAAGTAGTAGTCCTTATTTCTCAGGTGCTGTAGAGATTTCCCAAGTGAAGGATTAAATAGAGTCAGAGACCAGATTAGCTCAAACAGATCTTTTACTGGTACCAGCTGGTTCAATATGGGTACACGGTACAGTTTAGTTTACTGGAGATTTGTTGCCACAGGTTTCGGGGGTTCACTACGGAGTCCGACAGAGGTACTTTTCTTGTCACTTTCCTGGTCCTGCTCCTTAGGGCTCTATGGCTTCCTTCACTTCCACTCTGATCTCTTGTCTTCGCGGTCTGTTGCCTAAAGTCTCTGTACTAGTCAGTGTCGTGAACCCAACTATGGGACAGATGTTAGACTTCTTGATGGGTGCTGTGGCTCCTTATTATCAGGCCCACAGCCTGCCGGTCTGCAGTTTGGGATAAAGCTTGCAAACTACCTCGGTTCCGGTATACCGGTGGTGACCTGGACACTCCAGACGGCTGTCACCAAGCCTGGGGTGTCCCCTCTGCGTCTGGGTTACGTCCTTAAAGTTGAGGTACCCTCCTCTCAGAGCTGCAGGCTCTGCTGTGTCCATCCTTTCTGCTCTCCTTACACCGTCTGACTGACTGCTGTCAACTGTCACCTATGTCACGTCTCCTGTTCAGCTAAGCTCCACCCCCCTGGGACCTACTGAAAATGCAGTCCCTGGTGCTAGGGTGTCTATAGCTGGGCTTGTTGTAGTTTTGTATACAGACTCTGCAGCTCCCCCCTCTACCTGTGACTATGGGGGCACTACACCTCCTGTTTGGTGTGCAGTACCTCCCTGTGGCGCCCCGCCAGAGGGGCGCCACACTATCCAGCCCATTTTCAAGCTCCATAACATCATCACAGCCTCAGTAATGTCAGTAACCTCAACACACAAGATCACATATAAACTGATGATAGCTCCTATAGCTATTATAGCTATCTATAATGTTTATTCAGTGTTTTATGGCTTTTTCTCTTCATCTCTATGGCCAAGCTGGGATGTCCTTTTTATCTAGCTTCAACACAAAATGACTGCTGCATTCCCTGCCTCTACTTTTAAATAGGAAATGATTGTTTTGATTGGTGTCACTATACCATGTGATGTGATAAAGAAGCAAATCCACCAACAAAGAACCTTAAAATCCCATCCATCACATAGATAACCACAGACACGTTTCAGACTTCGTTGAAAAGTAGATAAAACAAAAAAAGAACAAAGTAAATCTGTGCAAAATCAAGGAAAAAACAAGAAAATACCTGTAACCCCCCCCCCCAAATTATGAACTGATAACTTTGTGATGTAAAAATAATCTTGTGGAAAAATATACAATTTTATAAAAAATATGTCTTTCTATGATAACAGCTAGTACTTTGTGACCTGGGTGCAATTTTTATTGCATCTCTGTGTCACAGATGATGATCCCCAGACTCGTCCTTTTGTTTATGACAGTCGATGGCTTTTACTCCATTTTTGCATCCTTCTTCATCAGGCGACGTTCCTTGTCTTGGCAGAAACTTCCCCCGTATTCACCCTGCACCTGTTATCAGCAATAATGACATAATAAGCCGATATAAATACACTTGACAACTTTAACTAAAGTTTCCAGCCGGTTTCTTGGTCGTTTTCCCAGTTTTCCTCTATGCACCAATACCTTCTATTGTTATCAGCCATCTGCCTGTAAAAGGGCAATCCTGAGAATGAGCGCACAATGGGCTTCCCCTGTTATTTAAGGTAACAATTATACAGGTCGGGTCCCTTCCCTTTTGTGTCGGCATTCGTCCTGTGGCTTCTTGTTGGGAGGACGACTTGAGTTACATGGGTAGATAATGTTATCATTGTTCATGTGCCAGGTCTTGTCACGATAATCACCGAATATATCATGATATAGGGCATTCTGTATTCCGTGTGACAATAGATGCAGACCTGCCCTTCTTACCTATAGGAGATGGCTCATCTTTAGGCTTTATTGGTTCTTCTAAGGTTGAAAATATAGAGCGGGCACATGGACAAATGTCTGTGAGCCTCCACCCTAAACCCCTTCCACCAAGCTGTGTACAGTGGGCCGGCTATTTTATGTATTAGATTTTGGATGAATCCTGGGATCCAAGGGTAAAAGTGACAACTGTCCATGGACCTCCATTTGCATTTGGCCACTTGTGGAGTGTACTATTCTTAGTTATGCCAGGGTCACAATTCCTTTGTTCTGCAAGTCAAGGGACATGAGCTATTATTTCATGTGAGATTGACCGGTGCTCCCTTTTGTCTCTTAATTTGTGGAATGCCTGTTGATTGCGCATTGCACCCCTGCGGTGTACTAGACCACATTATTCAGATGACAATTATGTAGTTGGACTGAACTTGTGACCAATGATGGAACAGCCATCTCCCACCAATCCTGTGGGGCGCAATGCACTGAAATGGGAACTGAGGTTTATAAAAAGGGGCCTGCTCCTGGCACCGGTGTAATTCTGCAGGACCTCTGGGGGATTATAGATCTGCCCTACTGCCCAACATTGAGCCCACAAGTTTAGTTAGAGAACCCAGGTTGGGACAATCCAGTCACTTGGTCACATACCTTGCTATGCTTGGTTGGTTTCCTAAGATTGCTGCTACCTCATCTCAGTGGTTACCCGCCAAAATCAGAGTACTACTGGCTGGGGTAGTTGGCCCTGGATGCTCTGAAGTTGTGAAGGTTTTGATCCTTGATGAGCCAGCAGAAAGTGAAGACTCTGTCACATTCACCATCTTGTGTCCCTGCTGGGAATGTACTATGTGCTGTTGACTGTTAATGACCCAATAAATTCTTGTGTAGAGTGTAGTAGTAACCTCACCCTGTGGTGTCTGAGCAATGTTCTGCAAACAGAAAAGGAGTATGGCCGTTCAGTAGGATGAGCCCCGGCTCTGGGTGGTCTTTCTAAAGACAGCCAGAACTAAGGACGAAAGTATCCATAGGCCTTCGTGTCTCCGCACTCCACCCTTAACTCTTTCCAATAAGCTGTGTATAGTGGGCAAACATTCATATGCATTAGATTGTTAGTGGATATGGAAAGGGTAAAAGGGGCAAGTGCCCATGAGCCTGTACCTTTAGGTCTTTCCAACAAGCCAGGTACAGTGGGATGACCATTTTATGCATTACATTGTGGATGGATCCTGGAATCTAAGGTCAAAATGGGCAAGTGCCCATGGGCCTCCATCCTTAACCCTGTAAAATAAGCTGGGTATTTTGTGCCATCCAGTTTATGCATTTGACAGTGGGTTGATTCTGGGAGCCAAGGATAAAAGGGGCAAGTGCCCAAGGCCCTCCACCTTTAGCCCTTTCCAACTAGCCGGGTACAGTGGGCCAACCATTTTTTACATTTGATTGTTAGTGCATCATTGGATCCAAGAGATCTGCTGACAATAACCACATCCCATTTGAAGGGATTTTCCACTTTTTAAGAATTTTCCTTCACCATTTTATTAATTCAGGGGTGGGATCTTTTTTTACAGAATTCCCATTTCTTGCCTAGTGTATAGAGCAGTTACAAAGCGTATCTCTCACTCTGGAGAGTCTATCCTGCCTATATAATAAAGACAATATATATTATAGATTGAGATTAATAGACACTGTGAAATTCTTAATTTTATCCTGTGGTGGCCGTGCTGGTAAACTGAAAATGTACTACTAGATTGTATCCTAGATTTTCTCTGATCGCTGAGGGTGAAGGCCGGTGGACACTTTGTGATTGGCTTATTGTTAAGACACCCTTCTAATGAGTGGTAAATGTCTAAAGGGGAAACCCTGTTTAAAGTGGACTTGTCATTAAATCAAATGCTCTTATTTTATACCCGCTTCTCCCCTGATTATTTATTTTTATTAAATCCGATATATCTTTCCACAGATATGGGCCTATTTATTTAGTGTCAATTTTATGGTGTATACAAGGGGTGTGGCTCACAGAGGTCTTTGGGGGGTGTCTATAGCTCCTCTGCATTATTACCCTGTGAACTACTTGAGGGATATCCAGCATGAGGTCTGTGGTATAGGTATAGGGAATGCCGGGGTTACATCACAACTGGGCCCAAAGGTTAGATTATAGGGTCATTAACTCTGACTGTGACATGCCCACTCCAGGGCCAGGGGTACTTGGGAAGCGAGCAGCAGTTGTTCTTCACTCTGGATTCTTTTCACGGGGACAGACGGGGCCGAGATCTGGTCCCGTGACCTTGGCGGTGTCATTTAATAAAAGGGGGATTGACAGGGAAGACAGGGAAAAGGGGTATTTGTCACGCCACCTGCGGTACATGGCCATGGGCAGCCGCCGCTGCTTCAGGACTTCTGGGGACGATGACTGGCAGCTTGGATGGTTTCGCGTCCCGCAGGTGAAGCGCGGTCCCAAGGGCAGCTGGAAGGAGGGTTCAGTTCGTACCTTGGCAGATGTTCATTAGGTCATCAGCACCCGGTGTCTCATGTGGACTCTGCGGCCAGTCGTCACCGCTAAAGAAAGTGTCACACACCAAAGCTGAAGTTCTGTTACTTTTACTCGGTCGTTTCAGCATGGCCGACGGGTGCTTCCCTTGCCAACCCCCGGTTCAACGTTGTCTCCAGAACCGGGACAGCGCAGACAAGTCTCTTTAGGTGTTCCTGTCTCTCTCTTTTTCTTTTACTGGGTGTTTCTTTCTCTGGTGGTCTCTAAGCGCTATAAGGTAGTTAATCTTCTGGGGCGAGCACGACACCACTCTGCCCCCCAGGCTTTCATCGCCTCGGCACACAGAGCTCAGGTACCGACAGCCACGGGTGCTCAGTTGTACTCCTACCGGGCACTGCTCCCTAGTTTGGCTGCCTTCTCCAAGTTGTGTTGGGTATTCAGCCACAGCTCCCATTAGGAACTTGGGGTCTCCAATTCAATGGTTCGTGCATACAGCCATGTTCATGGCCGGGTCTCTGTGTCGTCCACCAGCCCCTCTGTACCCTCGCCAGATATGGGCGTACGGGATCTACTTCTCACTCCGTACCCCAAGGACTCTGTCCTTCCTCTACACCCATCGGTCGTTCTATCCCTGGGCGAGCGTGACCGTGCTCCAGCCCGCCAACACCTCCTCCTTACTCCTGCTGCTCAACCACTCTCCTCTCTCTTCTCCTGACTTCTTTCTCCTGTACCTCCATCCAGTCCTTTTCTTGCCTCAACTTACACCTACAATGGTGGGGTCGCCTACAAGGTGCACATGCCTCCCATTAGCTGTAGGTGATTTTTATTCTCTATTAGCGGGTCCCTATTCAACCATATATAAAAGGGGTTTTTTTACCCAAAGAGAGGCATTACTTGGATAGGAATAAAGAGATACACCTTGACATTTGGTTACTGGGCTAAAAAACTGGCCTTTTTTATCTACTAAGTATCTCAATGTTTCCAATTTTTTCATCATGTTGTTCCCTAGCAGTGATGCATGTTCATATTCCTAGATTTCAGTGTTTGCCTCCTTTAGAACAGGTAATGTTGGAATGGTTTGGAAATGTCTCCCATCATTTAGAGGCTGCGCAATATTATCAACTTAATACCGTATTTTTTGCTTTATAAGACATACCTGATTATGGTATTTGGTGAAGGAAAAGAGAAATTAATTTTTTAATGTTAAATGGGGTCCGTCTTATAATACCAGTGCCCACCTTATAATCAGTATATACAGTCATGGCCAAAAGTATTGACACCCCTGCAATTCTGTCAGATAATGCTCAGTTTCTTCCTGAAAATGATTGCAATCACAAATTCTTTGGTATTATTATCTTCATTTAATTTGTCTTCAATGAAAAAATACAAAAGAGAATGAAGCAAAAAGCAAAACATTGATCATTTGACACAAAACTCCAAAAATGGGCCAGACAAAAGTATTGGCACCCTCAGCCTAATACTTGACCACGACACTGCTAAAACCCTCATTCACGCTCTCATCATCTCCCGCCTCGATTACTGCAACCTCCTGCTCACCGGCCTCCCCAATAACTCCCTTGCACCTCTCAATCTATCTTGAACTCTGCTGCCGCCTAATACATCTGTCTCCCCCTACTCCCCTGTCTCCCCCCTCTGCCAAGCCCTTCACTGGCTCCCTACTTCCCAGAGATCCCGTTTAAAACATTAACCATGACATACAAAGCCATCCACAACCTGTCCCCTCCATACATCTCTTACATGGTCTCCCGATACCTACCCTCACGCAACCTGCGATCCTCCCAAGAGCTTCTCCTCTACTCCCCCCTCATCTCCTCTTCGCACAACCGCATACAGGATTTCTCCCGTGCTTCACCCAGACTCTGGAACTCACTGCCCCAACACATCAGACATTCTCCTACCCTTGGAACCTTCAAAAGAAACCTGAAGACCCACCTGTTCTGCCAAGCCTACCACCTGCAATAAGACCCGGTCCTCACGACTGGAATTTCCTCCTCCCACTGTATACCCCACCCGCCCCTCGTAGACTGTGAGCCTTTGTGGACAGGATTTCTCCCCTCTTGTTTCTGTACAACCGAACTGTCAACATTTATTGTTACTTGTAATGTTACTATGTTACTTGTCCTAGTCTGCCCTTTTTAGCATGTAAAGCGCCATGGAATATAATGGCGCTATATAAATAATAATAATAATAATAATATAATAATAATACTTGGTTGCACAACCTTTAGCCAAAATAACTGCAATCAACCGCTTCCGGTAAACCATTCTTCTTTGGCAAACTGCTCCAGGTCCCTGATATTTGAAGGGTGCCTTCTCTAAACTGCCATTTTTAGATCTCTCCACAGGTGTTCTATGGGATTCAGGTCTGGACTCATTGCTGGCCACCTTAGAAGTCTCCATGCTTTCTCTCAAACCATTTTCTAG
The DNA here is from genome assembly GCA_033576535.1 of Allobates femoralis. NCBI lineage: Eukaryota > Metazoa > Chordata > Amphibia > Anura > Aromobatidae > Allobates > Allobates femoralis. Next base: position 827,948,179 of record JARQOC010000003.1, on the reverse strand, counting down.
TGCTTTGAGCGAACTCAGCTCGAGTGCCACACACAGTGCAGGTATCAGATTCCTTGAGTTGACAGTGGTAATTGATTGCCAACTGTCAATGCAATGGAAATTCTGAAAACCTGCACTGTGTGTGGCACTCGAGGCCTGATCGCCATCACTGTTAGTGCTTAGAGTGTGTTGGGTCAATTGTCCTGCTGGAGACCCTGACCTAGGAGACCAGCTTTCACACTGCCACATTATGCTGAAATTTGTTGTAGTCTAGACTCTAATGCCATGCACAGTCAGCATCAGTGCAAGCAGCAAGCACCCAAAATCAGGAACTCCGCCTGTTGACTGTAGGACGTGTCTTTCTTGATGCCTCTTTTTTTCTCCTGTAAACTCTATGTTGATGCCTTTGCCCACAAAGCTCTACTTTTGTCTATCTGACCAGAGAACATTCTTCCAAAACGTTTTAGGCTTTCTCAGGTAAGTTTTGGCAAACTCCAGCCTGGCTTTTTTATGTCTCGGGGTAAGAAGTGGGGTCTTCCTGGGTATCCTACCATACAGTCCCTTTTCATTCAGATGCCGACGGATAGTACAGGTTGACACTGTTGTACCCTCGGACTGCAGGGCAGCTTGAACTTGTTTGGATGTTAGTCGAGGTTCTTTATCCACCATCCGCACAATCTTGCGTTGAAATCTCTCGTCAATTTTTCTTTTCCGTCCACATCTAGGGAGGTTAGCCACAGTGCCATGGGCTTTAAACGTCTTGATGACACTGCGCACGGTAGACACAGGAACATTCAGGTCTTTGGAGATGGACTTGTAGCTTTGAGATTGCTCATGCTTCCTCACAATTTGGTTTCTCAAGTCCTCAGACAGTTCGTTGGTCTTCTTTCTTTTCTCCATGCTCAATGTGGTACACACAAGGACACAGGACAGAGGTTGAGTCAACTTTAATCCATGTCAACTGGCTGCAAGTGTGATTTAGTTATTGCCAACACCTGTTAGGTGCCACAGGTAAGTTACAGGTGCTGTTAATTACACAAATTGGAGAAGCATCACATGATTTTTCTAAGGGTGCCAATACTTTTGTCCACCCTCTTTTTTATGTTTGGTGTGGAATTATATCCAATTTGGCTATAGGACAATTCTTTTGTGTTTTTTCATTGAGGACAAATTAAATGAAGATAATAATACCAAAGAATTTGTGGATTGCAAGTCATTTTCAGGAAGAAACTGAGTATTATCTGGCAGAATTGCAGGGGTGCCAAATCCCTTTCCATGTACTTAATATCCCCCATCTGGTACATGAAATTTCCCATCTGGCACAGTCCCCCATACTGTGTACTGTCCCCCCATGCGACGCACTGTTCCCCACCCTGGTCACAGACCCCCATGCTGGCATATAGAGCCCCCACCCTGGCACACTCTCCCCTTGCGGCACATAGAGCCCCACCCTGGCACACTGCCCCCTATGCTGGCACACTGTCCCCATGCTGGCACACTGCCCCCATGCTGGCGCAATTGTCCCCACACTGGTGCACTGCCCCCACGCTGGCACACAGGGCACACATGCTGGCACCCAGGGCCCCCATGCTGGCACACAGGGCCCCCTTGCTGGCACAAAGGGCCCCTACACTGGCACAACGGGCCCCCATGCTGGCATACAGAGCCACCACCCTGGCACACTGCCCCCCATGCTGGCACAGACAGCCCCACCCTGGCACACTGTCCCCGCATGGCACAGACAGCTCCCACCCTGGCACATGTCGCACCCTTGGCACAGACAGCCCCACCCAGGCACACTGTCCCCCTATGGCACAGACAACCCCCACCATGGCACACTGTCCCCCCATGGCACAGACAGCCCCCACCCTGGCACGCTGTCCCCCCATGGCACAGACAACCCCCACCCTGGCACACTGTCCCCCCATGGCACAGACAACAACCCCACCCTGGCACACTGTCTCCCCATTGCACAGACAGCCCCCACCCTGGCCCACTTTCCCCCATGGTGCACTCTGTAAAAAATAACAAACGATCTCATGTTCACCTCTCTCCACCAGTCCCTGCAGCCTCTATCCCTGCTGCCTGCTTATACTGGAATCCAGTCCTGTGAGTGGCGCATGGTAGAGGCAGCAGGTGGGACTGTCTGGTGGAGAAGTCAGCAGTGTAATACAAACGAAAAGTGAAATGTTAATCTGGTGTAGAGCAGCAGTAGGCCTTAGAGGGCAGGATTACCAAGCCTTGGTGGAGCCCGTGTGCTCAGATAGTAGGCCCACTATCCTAACAACCAGAGGAGTACTTCATGTCTGCAAGGGGAGGGTACCTGTACGTATCTTAAACTGTGGAGAAGAAGAGGTCAAACTGCCTAGGTATGCTACCATTGCAAAGCTGTACACTATCAATAAGATCGCCATCACAGCAGTGGAACCCTTGAATCCGTCTGACCAGGCAGAGGACAATGGTTCTGAGGGGCAGCTGGAGGACTGGTGTTAGAAGCTACATGTAGGAACTGTCTCCACCTCTTCGCACCAAGAGCATGGAGTTTACCGGTAGTTCAAGAATCTGAATGGGTCTTTAGTAAACATCCTTTAGACTTTGGGCGAGTAAAATGGGTACAAATTCCATCCCCACTGGAGACCATCAGCCCATTAAAGAGATGTTACGGGAAATAAAGGAGGCAGGAGGTTGAGCATGATGCAAATGATGCACACCTGAGACAGAGCAGAAACACAACACTCAAGGAAAGGCCTGGATGGCGGACTGGAGGTTAAAAGCAGGAAGGGCAGGAAACACACAGCCATGGTGAGACTGCAGAATCCACCTTGACTAAGGGAGAGAAGACATTGAAGGTAGTCCGGAAAAGCCCGAAAATTCTGACAGTAGGATACACTGCAATTGCTGTATACACATCACATAGGAGAAACAGACTGCTGTACGTGCATCACATAGGAGACACTGAGACAGCTGTGCTGCACATATGACACACCCCTCCAGGACTTTAGAATACTCAGAATCAGGCTTTGAGGCTTCACGGGAGTCAGAGGGGTCGAGACCTGGCTCTGTGACCCTGGCAGTGTCATTAAAAGTTTGGTATGAGTGGCTCTCTTCTTGGGGGAAGGACATGAGGCTAGGAGGGTACTTTAGGGAAGGGATGACCAGACCTAGGGATAACTATTTTACGTGACGCCACCTGCAGGTTGCAGCTATAGATGGCCGCCACTGCATGACAGTTCCTCTGCGGGCCAATGGTAGGGAGGCAGCAGTATTGTTAAGCCCTCTACAGGAAGGCCTAACCCCCAGGGCAGCAGATGGTACCTGAGTGAGTTGGTAGTTATGTTTCTGGTGCACATGACGCGTCCAGAAAGTTCAGACACAGCAGGTTGCAGTCTTCTGTTTTTTTTACTCACAGTCACTGGGCAGCAGCCTGCTGAGCTCTGGGTTCTTGGAGGCAGGGATCCAGCTACTCCAAGGTAGTAGGATGGCACGTAACCGGTACCCCTTCTCTTTCCTTCCTCGGTCGTCTCACACTGCGCTTGCTTCGCCCTCCCGCCTTGCGCCTCGCCACACAGAGCTCTGAGCTGGTAGCTGTGAGTTTTTCTAAGGGTAAATCTGCGGTATCTCCCTTTAACCCTGTCTTTGCCACCTTTTCAGCAGATGTGTGCAGTTGTCGACTGTGTCACCATGGAAGTACCACAGCCCCCAGGTTGCTAGCTGAACCTGGTCTGTCTTCTCCACTAGTCTTGGGGTTCCTGGTGCCCCTTTTCTGCGGCCTGGTCCCTCCACTTGCCTTGCGCTTGACAATGGATACGAGCCCACGGGTAGATTGCTCACTACCCGTGCCTCTGGGACTCTCTCTTCCTCCTGGAGCCACCTGTTTCTCTTTCTTTGCTCTTCAGTATGGCCTCAGGATGAGCTCCCACTAGCTCCAGTCCTCTGAAACTTCTCTCAAGTTCTTTTCCTTCTGTGACAGGTTTCTTCCTCTAGCTTCCCTCCAACTCCACGCTAGCTTTTTGACTCTCCTCCACTGCTGTTCAAGTCTCCTCTTTCTAGATCTTTCCCACTCTATTTATACTCTCTGTCACCTATGTGTGTGCTTCTTAACTTCACTCCTCCCAGATGCTCCCCTTACTACTTCCTCTCCACCCATCCCCACTACCCTGGTTTCTCTTCCAGACAGGATCAGGGACTCTGCTCTACCGTAGGAGCAATCTCGCCCTATCCCTGACCTGAACCTAGTGTAGTGTGCATGGCCTGGGTGTACCGTCACCGGTCTGTGCCCCTCTTACCCGAGAGTGGGATACTACCCCTAACAGGGGTGCAGTACCTCTGCGGCAACCGGATCTGCAGGGGTGCCACGCATACATCACAGGAGAAGCAAAGAAGTATATACATCACATGAGACGATGGGGATATATACATCACAGGAGACGATGGGGGCATATATATATAACAGGAGATGATGGGGCCATGTACAATACAGAAGACACTGCAGGCATATACTTTACAGGAGATGCATGTGAAAAAGGAGAAATGAAAAATCTTTTACGGCTGGAAACACACTATCCTAGTTACATGCGAGCCTCTCGGACGAGACTGGGATCAGTGACTCTGAATCGGCCTCTCACTCTCTGGACGGGAGCGTCAGCTGCTTGTGTTTTTGTGCAGCTCCACACTCTCCCGTCCAGAGAGGGAGAGGCCGTTCAGAGTCACTGATCCGAGTCTCGTCAGAGAGGCTCGCATGTAAGTAGGATAGTGTGTTTCCAGCCTAAAGTTTAAACAAGGAATAGGATAACTCCCATTTTCCCCATCTGGGTGAGAACAGAACAATTTTAACCCATTACTAACCCTCAACTTCACTCACAGAGGGTGAATAAACAGGGGCAAAATCTAAAGTTATTGTTTAGTAATATTAGTATGTTATAAACAACACATATGGTATTATTGTGTGAGCAGTGCAGCAATTACATCAAATTTATATACAAAATACAAAGGTAATATTTGATGTCTAAATTCATAACCTCAAAGTAATACTAGTACAGCAAATATTCAAAAGATTTTGTATGTAGATAGCACTGCTAATTGTTATCATATTAAAGTCAGTACTCATGATACTCTTGTTATGAACCAATTGATAGCCATACCAGATTTAAAAAGGAGAAACAACAGTAAGAGTTGATTGAACTTCTCATGCAGATTAGGTAAAATGGGAGTTACCCTCTTCCTTGTTTAAACTCTCAAAAGCACTGGGGGCACAGAGAGCACTGGAGTGGCACAGAGAGCCCAGGGGCATAGACAGCACTGGGGAGCACAGAAATCCCTAAAGACGATGTGGCAGTCACTCCTAGCTCCACCTCTGCTGTGGGACCAAAGTACGTCACGCGCATACCCCACCCACAAAGTGCCTCTTCATGCTGGCACTGTACAGCGTAGGGACGTATCCTTCAGTGTGTGCATCACAGCATTCAGTGGAGAATGATGCTGCAGTGTGTAATGGGCCGGCAGCTAGTAAGATGCAGCTGTTGTCCAAGCACTGCAGACCATAGAAGTTTGCCTGGGGGCCAGAGGTTTCCCACCCCTGCTTTAGGATATAAGAGTGCAACTGTTTTTTTTATAGTATATGTTATGTTCAGTGTGCACCTGTTCAGACTTACATGTTACGAACTGCTGTTGTGGCCCCACGATGTACGTGCCACAAAAGGGGTACTACACCCATAAAAGCGGTGTAGTCACCCCAATGCAAGTGGAAGTTGTGGCCAGCAGGTGGAACCCTAGAACCCACAGCGCACACTAGTCAGCAGGTGGGAGGGACCCCGGGAGCGGTATATAGCAGCCCCTAGAGGGAGAAAGGAGGTCTTAGGCTTAGCTTTGGTCGGCAGGTCCTTGGGTGGAATGGAGTGAGAACCAGGCATGGAGCCTGGAGGAGGAAAGGGGGTCTCCTCGGCTGCAGGACCAAGGACAGCAAGAGTAGATCCCAGAAGGAAGACGAGGAGAAGAAACTCAAACGAGAGTTCACTTGATGTGGGGAGCAGAGTAACCAGAGAATTTGCCCCAGGAAGAACCGGTACGAGCCGCGGTGAGAACCTGCAAAGCTCAAGAAATCCGATGACCGGGTTATCTTCAGATACGACCCCGACTCCCAAAGATCCACTAGAGGGGAAACACACCCATGGTAGGCTCCCGCAGTGGTCGCTAGAAGGTTCACCCGACGGGTGCAAGGGAGATAAAGACAAGGAACAGCAGGAGGTCCGATTTAGTCTTCATGAAGTCAGATTCACAGCCACTGGGAGGCAAAGAAAAGAAAGAAACAGGAATGGCACACAGTGAGGGATCCATCTACCAACTAGAAAATCCACTTGCAGTACCCGTAGCCATTTGTCAAGTAACAATTACTGCACTAAATAACTGTGATGACTATGAAAGGTTTTTCAGTAAAGTACCCAGGTGAAGTGACTTCTGACTCTGCTGCATCCTTTCTTGCACAAACTGATTCTTTCCACAGAATCTCTGCCCTGGCATGTCAGTCCTGCCTGCGGGGGACTACATCATCGTTGTCGCAGTACCATCGACCACCGGAGGAATGTAGCGGTGCTGGTGAGCATCACCAGGTACTGCAGGTGGCGTCACAAACTTTTATACTATACTTTCTTTATTTTACCCATTGACTACCAGGGCCACAGCCTCGGGCAGCTACCCGTGACATCCCGGACCGAGCCTGAGAGCTGAGTACCCTGCTGTGGGTGCGTCACTGTCAGCTTTTTTTGCTTTATAGATTTATGCACAATTTTTCACTCTGGCTCCATTTGCATCTCATTTGGTGCTTAGTGACACAAATGGTATTTTATGTACATCTTGTAATGCCATGTCTGGGAAAATTGGAGTTCTCTCTGCTGAAAGTCTGAAGCATACAACACAGCCTGAACTACAACTAGGAAGCTGAGCACTGAAAAGTCTTATTTGGGCATGTGACTCAGAAGAAAGCATTGTAGTTGTTATACACTGTAATACAGGGCACCAGTCCCAGGCTACTCAGGCTCAGAGGGCCTGGTAGTAGAAACTGGAGGCTAGTGAGTTTTTTGCTCACTAGTTACTCAAGTAGAACCTCCTGGGGCGGTCATAGTGCATAGGATCAGGTAACTGCACTGAGTAGAGCATGGATACCCAAAAGGATCTGCACTACTAGGTATGTTGGGGGTTAACCATAGGAACCATAGGGAATAAAGGATAGCTAAAAAGCATCTAGAAACCTAAGAACTGCACATGTCAGCAGGAAGGCCACAATGCTCACTCAGCAGAGCAGACTACGGTTCTCTCCAGACTGGCTGGACCATATGACTGGTGGTGTATTTAACTCCTGGACTTGCTTGAACAATTTAAAGTAAAAGGTAATGCAAAAGACAGCTTCCTGCTGTTCATTTCTCTGCTAGCCTGTACCACTACTACCACCCCCATCATCACCATCCCCGGGAGCCAGCCTTGGTTGGCAAGGGATTAACAACTACACTGCCACTCCATATATCTCCCAGGGATCTCCTGCAGTGCGGCCATATCTGGCTGATTATCCCAACTGACGTCACAAACTATTTACTTCTTTATTATTTTATTTCTCCAATCTTACTCTCAATGTGAGCCAGGACCACAGCACTGAGCATAGCGGTAGTGGATAAGCAAAGTATATACGGTTACCGCATTACACATCCTGAGCAATCCGGTTACCGCATTGTGGAGGCTAGTACTGCTCCAAAAACTGCAGCCTGCATGATTTTTCACGCAGGCTGCTGAGCCGGAGGCTCCTATGAGGAGCTTTTCCTGCTCCGGTTTTGAGCTTTTTAAATGGTCAAAACCGGATCAAGTTTAAAAAAAAAAAAAAACGCAAGTGTGACCCCAGCCTTACTTCAAAAAGGGAAGAAAATGAGGCCAAAAAAATGGAAAAAACACAACAATAAATTCTCCCCGCTCCGAGATTGTGTTATCTAGACCATGCAAATGCATACATTAGTTTTGCATTTTGCCATCACTAACACTAAATAATCACTTAGTACAAAAATATGTTGAGGGAGAGAAGACGATGTGCCAAACATTCAAAAACTATATGGCCTAACACATTTCGGGGACTTGTCTTCTAAAGCCAAAATATGGAATATACTGTACAGACGGGATGCCTCGAATCTTCTATTGTTCTACATTTTGTTTTTCCACTTTTGTCCCCATCAATCGTTTGTTGGTAGCTGGAATGGCCTGCAAATATTGAGGTAAAACTGAGACATCTCTTATCTGTAAAGCGATCCTGACACTATGAATAATGAAGAGGAAACTCAGTGCAGTAAGATAAGCTAGCCCGGAGGATCTCTTTTTTCACGTTGCTTTCTCTGACGGTCACATGACATATGAAGCAGTAAGTAATTTTTCATGAGGTTACTCCCGGCAGGACACAGTATCAGGGACAGGTAGATCTTTCTCTCGTAGCAGGAGAGACAAGATCAGAGTTTAACCATGTGCCCCTCGTAGGTCTTTTTAATTAAGGGGCCTGGATTCGATTGGCCAGTTTTCGTATCATTGCCTATATCGTTACTCGATTCAGCCAAAGGGGGTGAAAGTCAAGGTTGAAAAAAAAAGGGTACATTTCCATAAATAAGTGATGGCTCCGAAAAAGAATAAAACACAGAGCCAAGATGAAATAGAAGAGGGTGATGAAGACGGGGACTTGGAGGAGAGGTCAGTTAACTTGAAAAGCAAGAAGAAAAAGAAGTCATCGAGTACAACAGCCAGTCACAGTAAGCAGAAAGACGAAGTACCGCTAAGAAAGAGCCGATTGAAAGAAGAACAAGAGGAAGAGAAAAAAAAGAAATCAAAGAAGTAAAAAAAAGTAAACGCAAGTCAACAAAGAAGGGAAAAGACCAGGTCAAGGTATCTAAATCTGTGGAAGTGGAGAAGAAGAAGAAGAAGAAGAAGAAGGAGAAGAACAAGAAGCTCCGAATGATGAAGACGAAGTTTTATAGAAGAAGATGAAGATGACTTTATAGAACATGACTTAAAAACAATTAAGGAAAAAAATAATAATGACATGAAAGAAAAGCGTAAAAAAAAGAGGGATGAGGAAGAGGAGGAAGAAGAAGAGGAAGAGGATCTTGACGAAGAAGAAGATGAGGGAGTTGTAGAGAAGAAGAAGAAGAAGTCCAAGTCGGGAAAAGATAGTGATGCGAAGAAGAAGAAGAAAAAGAAAAAGGATGAAGACGATGAAGAGATCTCTGATGAAGATGAAGATGACAGTAGCTCAAAGAAGAAAAAGTCCAAGAAGTCCAGCAAAGAATCGGACAAGAAGAAAGAGAAGGGAGATAAGTCCAAGAAGCCAAAAAAGTTGAGTTACCTTGAGTTGTATGAACAGGAACTTCTACATTACCACTCTGAGTCTTCCAACGAAGATGAGGATGACTACAACAAGAAGAAAGGTTAGTGATTTGGTGTGAATACTTTTTCAGAAGCTTTTTGATAGGAAAGTCATCTTCCAGTAGCATAAGTCTAAGTCTTTACCCTCCAGACTGGTATTAAGTCTTTGGATGATCATATTTTTGGTAAACCCTTGAACGTTTCTACAGGTAGGTGAGGGCCAGGCATGACTTACATTTAACATTCCTACCATATGTCACAAGCAGTGTTATAGCCCTGACCCTTATACTTTCTCTCACCCATTGATCTTAGCCCAGAGCAGGGAACCATGGGTGTCTGGAGAATTAGGCGACATGACTAATTTTAGAAGGAGTCATCTTATATCTAGGAGATATTGTACGATTTGTTGGGACAATCATTGCAACCTGAAGACTTATTGTCTAATTCCCTTGATTAGCCAGACTAATACATAATAATATAAATACAATAGACTCCCCCATTGTCCAAAATATGTATATGGACCTAAAGTGGACCTATAGTTTAATATCCATATTAAATAAAAGCAATGTCTTTATAGATGCCTATGAGTAAGGAGGACACCTGTCTGAAACGCGTCCTATTTTTACTACATTTTTTAAAGGAGTATTGAATAAAGACTTATTACTTTTATCCGGCGCTGGATCATCTCACCTTTTTTTCTGTTACTTGTTGTGGATACCAGTCCCTAGGATCCATGCACCGTTCTGGATATTTGTAATATACCGTGAGCTGCTTTTTCCCATTTCTTCCTCACAAGATCAGAATAGGTGATCAATCCTATGTGACCAAACTGAGCAACAGCAATGTCTTTCCTATTCTGGTCTATAGGATCATTGTGTTATCCTGTACTGATACATTGTAACGGAACCATGCGCTGTGGAAGACGGCTGTAGGCAGAAAAAAATGAACGCGCTGCATGTGTTATTAGAGTACTGTATATTCCAACAAATACCGACATAGAGTGCCCACATAATAGCACCGTCCTGTACTGCCCAAATAATAACACCATAAAATGTATAAACAATAGTGTTATACCTTATAGTAATAATAGCGCCCTATAACACCTAAATAATAAACCCTTCAAAATGTGCAAATATTAGTGCCATAAGTTGCCAAATTAATGGTGCTATGCTGTGTCCTAATAATAGTGCCCAGTAATATACTAGTCTTCCCGTATATACCCATTGTAGACAATGTATAGTATTTGGATGCTATTCAATGATAGGATTCATGTTATCGCCCATGGTAATATTATAGCTGTACATAGGCTCTGACCTGCGGTGAATTATAGCTTACATCTATATTACAGCATTTATTCTATAGTGTTACACAGTTTTCCAATAATGGTTCAAAAGCATTCATTGAATGTAATGTACATGGAATATTTAGGATAAATGCCCAGAAACTTGAAAAGAGCGTCCAAATAATCATGAAATTCAATGTTATATTGAAATTATAGGGTTCTGCTATTTAGATAAAGATACACTATTAGCAATGCTATACAGTGCCCAATTAATAGTGCAATATCATATACTGCATAATACCAAAATAATAACAAAATGGACTGTACAATTAATAGTGTCATATAGTGCCCAAATAATAGTGCAATGTCATGACTAAATAATAGTACCCTGTAATACCAAAATAATAATATAATTACCTGTATAATTAACAGTGCCATGCAGTGCCCCAATAATAACGCAATATCTTTCTAAATAATAGTACCGTATAATACCAAAATAATAACACAATGGACTGTACAATTAATAGTGCCATTCAGTGCCCAAATAATAATGCAATATCATATCTAAATAACAGTACCCTATAATATCAAAATAATAACAGAATGGACTGTACCATTAATAGTGCCACATAGTGCCCAAATAATAGTGCAATGTCATGTCTAAATAATAACATATGGTGGTCTAATAAAAATGTAATACCGTATTTAAATAAAAGTGATCTGTAATACAAACCAATACCACTGTAAACAATATTAATAGCGCCATAGTGTCCAAATAATATTGGTATAAGTGTATTATCCAAATTATAGTATACATTATAAAATATAAAGTCTCATTATGAGCCCAAACAATTGTGTGATATAATATCTAAATAATAGCCAAAATAATAGCACCATACAGTATAATGTACAATAAATAATAGCGCATACTTCTTAAATAATAGTGTCATATTGTGTCTTATAATTGAAATGCCTTCTAATACCCAGTAAAAAAATTATTGATCTATAAATAGTCCAAATAATAAATGATACCTTAGGATACCACCCAGTGCCAGTGTTAACCCTTAGTATTCCCCATACCATTCTAGCTATGATTAGCATAGCAGAGTTAAGTCCTTGCCATGTGCCAAGTGATCAAACTGGAGCCAGTCCGGATAGGTATATTCAGGTAACACCACATTACTGTGCCCGTTGGTTGAGTTCATCTTTGTATGGTGGGGTAGGGTGTGGACATCCCATAATGGAGGAAGCCCTGGGTGTTTCCCCCATATGTCTTTGCTCTAGTCTCTGCCTGTAGAGGACACTTATCTCTTCTTACAGAGGACACCCTCTTGTTGGTGTGATTGTTTTGTGCCCTGCACTGAGTATAGCTGGCGCCAAGTCCCCGACCTGGCACACGCTGATCTCTTGTTTTAAGGCAGTGCCAAGAAAAACTCTGATTTCACGATCAATAGAAATGAAAAAAAAATCTGCTTTGTCCATGATAATGACACTAAAGGCCACGTCACAACGCATCAATCTTATGAGCGATATTGTTAGCGATCACGTGCACGCGCGATCGCTAACAATATCTCTTACATCGCTGGTGAGCTGTCACACAGGCAGACTCACCAGCGATGTGGACCAGCGAGATCACTGGTAACTATGGTAAACGTCGGGTTACTAGGCGCGGCGCGGCGCTTAGTAACCCGACGTTTACCATAGATACCATCTCCCAGCATAGGCTCTGCCGCTGGGAGATCGTTCATCGTGGTGTCACACACCACGATGCTGCAGATTGATCAAGCGTTTATCGCTTGATATGAGCTCCGGCTCACAAATTTGCAATCAATCAATCAAGCGATTTTACATTGTAAAATCGCTTGATTACACGCAGCGACGCACAAACGATATCGCTTAAGCGATCAAAAAAGCAGATCGCTTAAGCGTTATCGCTCATAAGATTGATGCGTGTGACGTGGCCTTAACACAGGCACTAACAATGTTCTCTCTGTTCCTTGTGGGCACCAAGAGCACTGAGGGCAGACAGCAAATGATCCCTGCTGAGATCTCTGCTCTTGTCTCTGACCCTGTGATAGAAATGGTAAGGCTGCTGTCACATCAGCGGTTCTCAGCATTTGTGGCAGATCCGGCAATTTACCTGATAGCCTGAACACTTGCGGCTACAATGCATTCGACCTAATGCATTCCCTATGGGAGTTGCGGACATGTGTGGTGACCCGCCCTAGGGCTGTGGGGTAAAATGTCAGTAAAAATAATAAAAATAAAAGTAGTTTGTGACGCTACCTATGGTTCCGGTATGGTTACTGGAGCTGCGGGTCATACCTCCGGGGCTGATGGGCAGCCAGATGGTTACGCTTCCCGTAGGTGGAGCGGGATCCCCGGGGCAGTTTTAATAGTCTTTACACAGGGAGGCAGCTTACCACACAGGTTTATCACTTGTTCTTTCAATGCAGCAGTGTGCGGCTCCTCAGACGAGGGAAATAAAGTACGTCACACCAGTCATTAACTCTGATCCGGTTTACTTGCAAGTTGTTAAAGCAGATAGACAGATCATAGTCTTTTGGGTCTTTCTGGCCTGGGTAGTCGCCTAGGAAGCGGGATGATTTACTCAGGACTCTCAGTGGTATGCCTGCCGTTCCCTGCCGGTCCCTTCACTGCACTCAACTTCTCACCACCGTGCAGCGCCTCCACGTGCAGAGCCTCAAGCCAGCTCCCGAGGGTCCCTCTGACCCTAGTTCGGTGTGCTTTTTCGAGCATACGGCAGGTCTTTCGGCCGCAGCTTCCGGAAGAAGCTCTGGGTCTCTGGTTTAACGGCTCGGGGCTAAACTCCCTGTTCAGAGCCGGTCCTCTGCTCGGTGCCAGACCCTTCTGGCCGGCATCACCGGGTTCAGATTCGGGGGCACTGTAGTTCCTGGTGCCCCTAGGGTCTCTCTCCTGTCACGTTGACCTTCCCCTCCGTCGTCCTCCACTTGACTCTCTATCCAAGTACCTGTCAACCCACCCATGCTCTCTTCTACCCACCTAACTCCTCCAACAGGACTGGGTCTTCTCTGCAGCGGGTTTGCCCACGGTTTTCTATGCTAGGGTGTGTAAGTATGTGTGTTGTGAGGGTCCTTTGTTTACCATCCCAGTTCCCTTTGTCACAGCAATACCACATACTCTTGTTCGGTTGCAGTACCCCTCCATGGCAACCTGACCAAAGGGGCGCCACAGCGGCACTTGCAAATTTGCCATGATCCGGCCAGTCCGCGATCTGCCAGAAATGCCGAGAAACGCAGATGTGAAAGCAGTCTTACACTGCACTACCATGCAGAAAAGACAGTATAAAACTTTGTGATAGAGATTTTATTAGTCAACACGTTTCTAAGATTCCATCTCCTTCTTCTCGATAAAATCACATGTATCCTTCTTCTTTCCAGTTTTTTACAGTCTTGTCTCTGAGGCTTCACCTATTGTATCATTATTTTATTATTTTCTTCAGGATAGTTGGAACTATATAACTGTGCCCCTGAGGCCATTGGGTAAGGGGCTCCCAACCTCTTAGGAGTGCTCTGTTTTGTGCCTTGGACGTAGCATTTTTAACTAGGCAGCTGGGGTACAGCATCCCATACATCCCAATGGGAAAATTACTATTGTGCTGAGATTTTCTTGAACTGTACGTAACTTGAAATGGCAAATAACAAACATAACCTGGCACTTTACCATTGGATATTTGCCCAAGAAGATCAATTACGCCTAAACTTTTTTTAAAATGAGTCTGTATTTTTTTCCCTACTATTCTGTTTTGCATTCATGTAATATTAGGAAATAGGGACTAGGGATGAGCAAACGGTTTGAAGTTTGGATTCAGCTCCGTTTGCCGACTTGTTTGGCGAACTTTTCTCCGAACTTCCGAATCCTATTCAAGTCAATAGGAGTCAAAATTAAGGACATAGAAAACACCGTCAGAGGGCCCAAAAGCTGCCAGACACAGTTACAACTACTTTACTATGGAGCCCCGCTGTTTTTGCACAGACATTAGCTTCCTAAAGTATTACTTTCCAAGCTTCCCCACTGCAGTCACCATGCTTCAGGAGTTCCAGGCCCACTCATGAATGTTCCTGCTTCTCCCCTCTTAATTCGTTAAAGTCAGTTTTGGTCCACCCACCCTCTCTGCTGGCGCCTGTGATTGGTTGCCACTATGGCAACGAAAACTATTTCAGATTACGGTAAAAAAATAATTGAAAATATGGGCATTCGCTTCGCCATATTTTTGGTTGCGCGCCATGTACAACTAAGCAGCTGGGGCCTGGAATCCTCAGCATGGGAAAGCCCAAGCATTCTGGGCCTCCCGCTGCGAATTGCAGCACACAGCCACCCCAGAAAATGAGGCATTCACTGCAAACGCCATTTTCTGCCCTGTGGGGTTGGTAGACTGGGTAATAAAGGAGTTACTGACAGCTATGTATTGCCAGCTAGCACTAAGGCACCTGAGGTTCAGAATGTCGCGTCAATGTTAAACCCAGATATTAGGAACCTCAAAGTAAATAATACACCAGACAGAGAAAAATCATTTTATTGAGAAAGAGAACACAAACAAAAGCCTCATTCCCAAGTTTATTACTCCCCCAAAAAACGTCCATGATCCTTGGCGACATCCTCTCAAGGTGGGACCGGAAACTGATTTCCGGTTACCGCTGTAAGCGGGGTGACATGGGAAAGGTCACCTGAGTTCAGAGCTATAGCTGAACTCATTTGACCCAGACTGTGATGTCACCCTGCTCACAGCGATAGCTGGAAATCAGTAAGTTTCTGGTCCTGTCACTACCACAAGGCAGCTGGAAAAGTCAGGTAAAACACCAGAAAAAACGTGCTTGTAATGAATGTACCATTTTCTGGGGCAGCTGTTGGCTGCAATTCACAGTAGGGTGGGGGCAGAACACTTGGGCCTCCCCACACTGAGGATTCCAGCTGACAGCTGCCTAGTTTTGCCTGGCTGGCACCCAAAAATGCAGCAAACCCCATGTGTTTTTTATTTATTTCAGAAAACAATAATAAAAAAAAAACTTTCCTAAATGTTTGGTTTCCAGACAGGTAAAACTAGGCAGCTGGGGGTGGGTGGCAACCCATACCTGTCTGCTTTACCTGGGTGGCAACCAAGAATATGGCAAAGCCTGCATCATTTTTTTAATTATGTAAAGAGATAATAAAAAAAATGTATTTTTGTTTACTAGCCAGGTGGGGGTGGGTGGCAGCTGCGAGGCCGTGACCGGGGTCATATATGAAGGCTGTTATGTGTCTCTCACCTCAGACAGCCCATACCTGCCTGCTGTACCTGTGGTGATGATCAAAAATACATCAGAGCCCCTTCAGTGCAAAGTAATGGACATATGCTATTTTTATCTGCATTGATAGCAAATAAGTGTAGAAGAGGTCGCCTTGCACGCTGCTGGCCTCTGCAATAAGAAAGGTTTGCTCTCCCGAATGAAAAAAAAACCTGAAAAAAAAATTAAAAATAACAAAATAAATAAACAAAATATTCAAACAAATCCCCCCTCCCCCCAAATTAAGGTATTTTATATTTTACACAGATGTTATAGGAACATTGTAAGCTTCCTAGACTTCAGCTACTGCTGCTGCCACGTCTGGCACTGTTTCCAAAAGTCACACACCAGTCAAAACACCGGCAAACTCCAGGAAGATTAAAAAAAATTCATATAAAGCTCAAAAAAATTCTACAGCTTGATACAAGCCAGTAGACCTGGTCCTCCGGCAAAGGTTTTGGCCCCAAACAAACAGGGAAAGTTTTAGGGCTATTTTAATTTTCAAACTTTTTTCCCAAACAAAACTGCATTCTCAGATTTTTTTTCACAAATAGCTCAGGTTTCCGATCACGAACTGAATATACAATGTTTGTGCCGAATTTCAAATTGGCTAACATTTTCTGGGAAATAGGGACATACCACATATCCTGGACCGGGAAGGACACAAAAGAGTATACAGACATTACAGCACAGGAAAGAGTATACATACATTACAGCATGGGACCATAGATGATTCTTTTAGTGAGGTAAAATATTTCCCTCTTTGTCTTTAAAACCACAAAGAAAGATTTTTTTTGTGACCTTGTACTGTAATATGTGTATACTCTTTCCCGTGCTGTAATGTCTGTATGCTTTTTTCCATACTCCCTGGCCCAGGAGATGTGGTATGATCAAACCATGTCCCTGTACAGTCAGACACATCCATTACACAGTACATAGCAGGGATACATATATAAGCTTATCTTAGCACAGGAGATGTGGTATGATCAGACCATGTTCCTGTATGGTCAGACACATTCATTACACAGTACATAGCAGGGATACATATATAAGATTATCTCAGCACAGGAGATGTGGTATGATCAGACCATGTCCCTGTATGGTCAGACACATCCATTACACAGTACATAGCAGGGATACATATATAAGCTTATCTTAGCACAGGAGATGTGGTATGATCAGATCATGTCCCTGTATGGTCAGACACATCCATTACACAGTACATAGCAGGCACACATATATAAGATTATCTCAGCACAGGAACATTATTTTTAAACATCAAATTGTGGAAACTGTTATTATTTTGGGACCTATTGATTAAAATCAACTTTAACTTTGGCCAGGGTCACATTTGCGTTATGACCTTAACCTGCCGGATTCCGGTTTTATCTTAGAACTTTTTCCAGCGCCGCATAGCGTTACCGCTATGCGGTGCTGGAAAACGCTGTCCTTAGTTACCCGCTGTTTACCTTAACGACCTGTCACACAGGCAGAGGCTCGGGGTGCGCTTTACAGCGCCGCACAGGAAACTGTTGCAGACAGCGTTTCCTGTGCGGCGCTGTAAAGCGCACTCCAAGCCGCTGCCTGTGTGACAGGTCGTTAAGGTAAACAGCGGGTAACTAAGGGCAGCGTTTTCCAGCACCGCATAGCGGTAACGCTATGCGACGCTGGAAAAAGTTCTAAGATAAAACCGGAATCCGGCAGGCTAGGGTCATAACGCAAATGTGACCCTGGCCTTTATCTGTGGGAAGACCCTTTTTTTTTGGAAAGCAGCCTAAAGACATGCCCTGTTAGAATCCTGTGATCTACACCCCCTTGTCAAAGAACATTAAAATTGGCATATTTGGTGCACTAAAGACAAAAGCCAATATGTCTTCTACTTTATGGTATATTAGACCAAAGAAACAATCAAACAAAAAGAAATCAGATTAGTAGGAGGAGCAGCGATGTCCCAAGACTCCATCAATTGCTCCAAATCCCCCCGGTGATGGGTGCAACTCGGGAGAAGGCAGCACACAATCTCCGCCTGAGTGCTTACACTGTGAAAAATGCATTCAGTAGAGAGTGTAGGTTTTTAGGTCAGGACCGATCTGTAGACAGAAAAAATATGAAAAATGAAGAATTCCACCAAAAGTTTAGTTATTATTTAATGTTTTTCTTTCACTCACCTTGACCCACCACCTAAAATAAAAAGGGAATAAAAAGGGATTAAAAAAATCATACGTACTGTCACAAACATAGCCAGGACCTGCAGCTCTCTGGCACCCCCTTATCTTGCTGGCCAAGCACAGTATTGACAGGATAAGTAAAGGAACGCAGTTGCTCTAATTTATGTCGCCTAATGTGGTACGTGGTGTGACAGGATATATATGTACCACAAGCTCCTGCCCAGAACACACATACATATATATATATATATATATATATATATACCTCGATCCAGTCACCCCAGGTGCACAATATGACATAAATACTAAATTGTGAGAGGTGCATGTCAGCTCGCTCATGGGGCAAGAAGAGTGAGACTAGCAAATTGTATAAGTTTTTACTCCAAAGAAATGGCAGTGTTTACAAAAGATGCAAAAAGATATTATATAAGAGACAATTTACATATATATACATAACATTTATGAAAATTAAAGGGATTAAAATAAAGATATAATGACGCACCCAGGGCGGGGTTACTCAGCTCTCAGGCTCGGTCTGGGATGTCACGGGTGGCTGCCCGAGGCTGTGGCTCTGGTAGTCAATGGTTAAAATAAAGAAAATAAAGTATATAAGTTCGTGACGCCACCTGCACTACCTGGTGATGCTCACCAGAGCCGCTACTGTCCTCCAGTGGTCGATGGTATTGCGGCAATGATGTTATAGTCCTCCGCAGGCAGGACTGGACCGCCGGGGCAGCGATTCTATGGAAGGAATCAATTTGCACAGGAAAGATGCAGCAGAGTCGATAAGTCACTGTACCAGGTACTTTACTTAAAAACCTTTCATAGTCATCACAGTCATTCAGTGCAGTAAGTTGTTACAGTGACAAATGGCTACGGGTGCTGCAAGTGGATTCAATGATTGGTAGATGGATCCCTCACTGTGTGCCGTTCCTGTTCTTTCTTTCCCTTGCCTCCCAGTGGCTGTGAAGTTTGATCTCCTGAAGATTAATCTGACCTCCTGCTGTTCCTCGTCTTTATCTCCCTTGCACCAGTCGGGTGAACCTTCATAGCGTCTACCGCGGGAGCCTACCTTGGGTCTGATTCCCCTCTTGTGGATCTTTGGGAGTCGGGGTCGTATCTGAAGATAACCCCGATCATCTGATTTCTGTGAGCCTTGTAGGTTCTCACAGGGCGGGCTCCGGTACCCGGTTCCTTTCCTGGGGCAAACTCTCTGGTTACTGCGCTCCCCACATTGAGTGAACTCTCGTTTGAGCTTCTTCCTTCTTTCTCCCCTTTCTGGGATCTCTTCTGCTCGTCCTGGGTCCCTCAGTCGAGGAGACCCTCCTGGACCTTCCTAGCCTCTCTCTATTTCCCCCGGGAGGTCATTATATTCCCTCCCGGGTCCCTCCCACCTGCTGACTAGTGTGGGGTGTGAGTTCTAGGGATCAACCTACTGGCCATAATTCCACTTGCAGTGGGGCGACTACACCGCTTTTATGGGTGTAGTACCCCTTTTGTGGCACCTACATCATGGGGCTCCACAATAACACTAAACCTGTGCCACGCGGTGACAGTCGCAGATTTAGGGGGGGAAGGCACCCTGGAAATAGGTTATGATTCCGCCTCACAGCTGTACGTAGTGCTATGTCCTTTGTCTTGGCTGGAATGGAGCACCAAAAATGGACGCTTTGATTTTATGGTTTAGGCCATAAAACCAGGAACTCCCACTTTGCTAACCTCACATATGAGCTGTTTTTTTTGGACAGACACCCATCTCCAAAGTTATCAAAAACTCAATTTTTCCATATTTTTATCCTGGATGCTCCCAGCTCAATGATATGGACATCATGTTTTCCCTCGTGATTTTAGGTGCTTATTGAGTCCAAATATGATATGTCTGTGATGTGCTGGTGGGCAGATTTCATTTCCCAGGTTTCTGATAGTCCCCAGACTCCCAGATGTAAGAGGGAGCAGTGCGATTCCTAAAATTCCAGCATGCCAAAAATATGATTTATGTATTTGAGGCGTTTATGTGCATTGTTAAATTTGATGCAAAGGGTGCTTTCTTGAAGATAAAAGACATTCTTGCAGGAAAAAAGAAGCATTCAGCTTGGCTCAGCTTTTATGATTCGGCCAGGTTGTAAATTCCTGATAGGGGAAAGGGGGACAGAGAGTGAGGGAGAAACAGTGTGCTTCTAGAAACCTAAAAGAGGCGAGAGAAGTGTGTTGGCTCTGCCGTGTCACTAACACAATGAAAAATAATTCATATGTCCTGACAAGTACCGCAAGATCAAATCAATAAAAACAGCAAATCCCTCTACAAAATTCACCAATGTCACAGAACTCCAATGATGGGAAAAGTCAAACAAAATTATGAATCTAAGAATATGACGACACAAACCAAAATGTATATACCGTATTGTTTAAGTTTTTATTTTTGACAAGAATTGAAACATAAAAAAAACTATTAAAATTTGGTATCCCCAGAATATCAGCTCAGTGAACCCTACACAAGCACAACCGGGGCAACAATGGAAACACATTTCCCATTTTGCTATATTATTTGGTAAATTAAATTGCGTAATTCAAAACTACAACAAGTTCCCCAAACAGTGCAAAAATAGAAATGTAAAAACGTTATAGTTATAAGGTAATGTCCAAACGTCTACATTTATTAAGTTTTTTAATATGAAATTAATTGTTGAGGATGTAACTGTATTGCATTATCTGCTAGTCCAGTACTTCTTCTTGAGATACTCGAAAATATAAATGTATATGTATATAATTTAGGATGGCATAGTGGTGGATTATTTTTAATTTTATTAATGTTTTATTCTACAGTAAGCATTACAGTATATCTATCTATCTATCTATCTATCTATCTATCTATCTATCTATCTATCTATCTATCTATCTCTATATAACTATCTATTACTATCTATCTATCTATCTATCTATCTATCTATCTATCTATCTATCTATCTATCTATCTATCCTGTACAGTATATATAAAGTCTTGGATGATGTATGTATGGAAATGGTTTCTTTCTGTACACATGTGGTTCCTTTTCGCCAGATCCCAATTTGTGAGCAAGACCGCTGTGCCATTCTAGTAATTTATAATGTGCCAGAATAATATGAAGTCAATGATGTTCACCAAACATAGGTTTTATAGACTTTATTTTACCTTTCTCTGAAATCTTCAAAAGTTTCTAAAAATAAGAATTGAGACTAAGAGGAAATAAAATGTGTAAATCTTGGCAAATTTATGAATATGTGCCACAGCTTTTTTTGTTGTTTTCCACTACTAATGTGACCGCCTTTCTTTTGTCCTAATTCTTCCTAACACTTTCCCAATATACTTCTTCTACCCTGCTCCTGTAATCATATCTCTAAGGTGCTCGTAAATACCTTTATTATGTTTTTAGCTTTGATCCTTCTGGCTGCAGACCGGATTCGGACCAACTGAGCAGGCCACGTCATTGGTGGGGGTGTGGCTGCCTCTCTATGAGTGACAGGTGTCTGGGCACACATGCCCAGATCCCACTTCACTCTCCTTTCAGCCCCCACCAATGACATGCCCTGCTCAGCTGGTCTGAATCCAGTCTGCAGCCAGAAGGATCAAAACTACAACAATAAAGGTATTTACAAGCCTCTTAAGGTACCGTCACACGTGATGATCTCCCGGGCGATTCCATAGACGACGCTAGGGCGTGGCCTGTCGCCGGCGACATCGCCAATGCGTTGCCTAATGTAAATGGGCGATGGCGACCTCAGGCGACACGCAACTACGTGCGCGTGCACGTGCGTCGCCTATGGCATCGCCCGGGAGATCGCCACGTGTGACGGTACCCTTAGAGATAAGCTTACTGGGGCAAGGTAGATAGCAGAAGTATATTGGGAAAGTGTTAGTTAGGAAGTGTTAGGACAAAAGAAAGGGGGTCACATTAGTAGTGGAAAACCGTTTTTTAGGATGGTTGTCTAACTTAGCACTGGGGACTGAAAGGGAAAGTCTAACTACAGGCAGTATGAATCAGGGCAAGAGATTCTGTGTTTCAGAGTTTGAAAAGCCGGACTACAGGGAGACACTTCACTAGTCCAAAGTCAGGGACTTCTACGGGCCCTTCTTCACTTGATTGACAGGTCTCTCCTTTGTGTGTACACTTGTTAGTCAAATGGATTGGGGTGGAGAAAAGCCGGCTACTCTTGGTTCATGCTGTCCATGATTCGGGAAGCATGAAAACTAATTGACAGGGTCCCTTTAAATTCATGCATTTTTGGCAAAAAAATATTTTTGCTATGGGGTCCAATTGTATTAATCACATCCATCATGTCTCCTGTAAGAATGGAGTCCATGTCGTAGTGTGAACACAGCCTAATTCTTCTGATAATGTATATTTTTTTTGTAGTTTATGAAGTGGTTACAATCACCGGAGATGTACGAGGGGCAGGAACAGACGCCAATGTCTTCGTCACACTGTTCGGAGAGTTCGGGATTACTCCAAAGATTCATCTCACCAGCAAGTATGTATGAGCGAGAGCTGTGGTGTCACGCTTGATAAGAACAAGGTCATCAGAAAGGGATTTATTTGTAATTTATATTTCTAATGTTTTTTTCTTGCACTATTTTTTTTTTCATTTTTTTTAATATGTAAAAGAATACAATGTAGCGGTTTTCACTTATGCTGACACCTAAGGGCCAAACAATTTATACTGTGTACTATCAAAAATCACATCATGTCACATTACAACCTACATTAAAGGAATCTGTCTGCGGGTTTTTGCTACCTCATCTGACAGCATCATAATGTAGGCAAAGAAACCCTGAATCCAATGATGTATCACATAGATTACTGGCTGCAGCCGTTCTCACATTATCAAAGCATTGAGTTTTAGGTATGTAGCAGAGCTCGAGAGCTGCCCCCGCCCACACCAGGATCTCTATAGAGATTGGACATTGACAGTGAGATGTGTATTATAGCAGGGGGAGTGTTGGACTGCCATGTGTGGGTAGTCCGGTAGTGGTAATCATAGGGTAGTAATCCTTTAGTTTACATAAAAAATAGTACAGAGCATGATAAGAGAGGCACGGTTGCTTTATGTTTTTTATGTTTTTTAAGGGTGCGCTCACATCTATGTGGCACTTTAGAGTTCAGATGTTGTTATCTCCCCCGGGGAGTAGTGTCATACCTGAGAAAAACAGAGGGTATTCACACCAGGCAAAACCAAAGCACACAACACCTTTCTGTCTCAAGGCCTGAAGTGGGAGATCTAAACCTGGGTTCAGGGCAGCTCCCCTATAAATTCTAGTCTGGGGCAGAGTTAGCTAGTTCAGTTCCTAGGAGGACTGAGGAAGACATCCTGTGGACTGGAGCAGTGTTAAGCTCATCTCAGGAGAGCTAGACTTAGCTTGAGTAGGCAAGGGTCTGAGGAAGTGGAGGAGAGCCTGGGGAGCAGAGCAGTGTCAAGCTCACCCCAGAGGAAAAAGCGCCAAGAAATGGACACTGGAGTCCAAGGCTGTGCAGGGCCTAACGACCCGGCATCCAATACCGGAGGGTGGAGGATTCCAAGTCCCCCATCCACACCAAGTGTCCAGAGGCAAAGCAGCGTGAAGAGTCCAGGAGCAGCCGCCCGTGAAGTGGGGTTGGAGAAGGACTCGAGCTGCCTGTTATACGGCACACAGCAGGACTAGAGAGAGAGAGCAGGGGCAGCAGGGACCCACAGGAGAAAGCACAGCAGGAAGGCCTCAGAACTTGCCAGGAGTGGAGAACCCCGAGTTGCTCCCAGGTTACACGGACTCACAGAACAGCATCTGTGTGGAACCGGTATTGCCAGTAAAGAATTTGAGGAACCAACAAAACGTGAGTCTGTCTATTACTGCGCACCCTCCATCCTGCACCCTACACCCTGTATCATCCACTGCCCTGGGGATCTGCTCTGCCCAAAGGGAGCCACTACATCCCAGCTGCCCGTCCATCATCCCCAGAGATTCTCCAGCAGCGGTGGCCACTCCTAGCCACAACCAAAACCACGGGTGGCGCCACAAATTACTTTCCCTTAAACAAGCCAAGAACTCACCTTTGCATTGAACCCAGGGTCACGGAAACCGTGTCTCGACCCCTGTGACTCCCCAGAAACAGAATAGTCCAGTTCCGAGTACCCCACGGCCGTGGGGCGCGTCATCTGTGTTTAAACTCGGTGAGTGTAATCCCATAAAACATTGGATTGCACTCGGAATAATGTTAAATTATAGCCTAATTTCCATCTGTGAGTTTTCCTCACGAGAAAGAACTGAGAAATTTGCAGCATGCTGCGTATGGCAGTGTATCTCGCCAGAGATTTCCCAATGCAAGTCAGTGGTGCGAGAACACGATCGAACAGCACAAGGACGGTATTTTTAAAATGGTCTTTTCATGTTGTAAAAAGTTACGATAAATAGATAGATGGATAGATAGATAGATAGATAGATAGATAGATAGATAGATAACTAGAAAAAAATTCCCTGCTGCACTCAGCTACTACCAATGTGCACACATACTAACAAGCTGTATATATTTGAGGAAAAAATTTAAAAACTTACGTTTTTTTCAAAAACTCAAAAATCTTATTTTTTTATTTTCTTGGGGTTCTTGGTACGCACATTGGCCAATGTCCGTTTGCTCATCAGCCGCGACAAGGTGACCCTAGGTCTGATGAGTCCTAGCGATGACATCCCTGTCCTCCTTTTCCTCCCTGTCCCACTCTCAAGTGGGTGGATACTATCTCAACCTCAGACCACCTGTGTGTGATGAGGGTGCAAGTTGCAGTCATGGAGCCAGATTCTCCATTCGTTATACCTATATCAGCCTTGTCGCGGCTGATGAGCAAACGGACAATGGCCGTACCAAGAACCCCAAGAAACTAAAAAAATAAGATTTTTTAGTTTTTTGAAAAAAACGTAAGTTTTTACATTTTTTCCTCAAATATATGCAGCTTGTTAGCATGTGTGCATCATTGGTAGTAGCTGAGTGCTGCAGAGAATTTTTTCTAGTTGTTTGACCCAGTGTCCTGCTGGCACCAGTTCACATTATGTCTGTGAGTGCTGTGCAGTTTTTTTTCTTTTTTATAGATAGATAGATAGATAGATAGATAGATAGATAGATAGATAGATAGATCGATCTAGATGTTACCAGTCCCCTGATGCTTGCTTCCAGGGCTGCTCATTAAGCTTTATGAATATTCACTGCACTAAACTGCAAAAGCCAATCACAGATGCTCACTCTCTGTTACAGCATCTGTGATTATTATTGCGCTTAGACTGTGCCCCCATAATCTGTACCCTTGTCTGTACTTGGTTGCCATATAGATTAGAGTATAGCAACCAACCTGAATCATATGTGTCAAAATGAATAAATAATGGGAAGAAAAATGCATAGAGGTTTCCTGTGTTTTTGATTCTCAGCACAGATAAAGTTGACAGCTGCAGGCTGCAGCCCCAGCAATGCACTTTATATTGGCTGAGTATCAAATACCGGGACCCCACATTGTTTTTTTTACTTACATAAATAATTACAAAAATCAGCAGCATGGGGTCCCCCCCAATTTGATACTCCACCAAGATAAAGTGCAAGGCTGGGGGTTGTTATTCTCACCCTGGGGAGGCATATTGCCCCACCCAAGTTAAGAATAGCAGCCCACAATCACCTCAGGATTTGGCACATTCATTAGAAGTGCCAAATACTGGCACATTACCCTGCTCTTCCTGATTCTCTGGTGCAGTGGTATCAGGGTGATAAAAGGGGTTAATGACAGCTGAGTATTGACAGCTGTCATTAAGCCCAGGTTGGTAATTTCAGGCATCTATGATATCTATATATTTAGATAATATTGTTTGAGACAAATATGAAAATAGCTTTCAATTGACGGACTGATGCAAAAGACAATATTAAAATGCATGACATGTATATTACATACGGATCCTAGGTGAGGAAAAAGCTTATGACACTCACCTGATGCTCTGCAATTTTTCTTGCCGAGGATCAGTGCAAGGCGAGATACGAAGATGAGAGCGAACCCTAACTCCTACATCATGCTGTTCTCAGCTTACATAGCAAAAACCTGCTGACAGATTCCTTTTAATAGTGATCGGTTAGATGTTATTACTTTATCTTACCACTAGACAGTATAAAAGATTAGTCTGATCTTCATCCACACAGGTGGGACAATGTTTTTTCCCACTTTTTTTTTCTTTTTTTACCAGTAGCAGCTTTTAATCATTTATAGTTTGAATTGTAATGTATCCTCAAAAATCGGATAATACGCTGTGACATCTGATTTTTTTTGTCTCGCACCCATAGGCTTGAATGGGTGAGCCTCAACCGATTTCAGAGTCTAATTACAGCATGCTGAGATTTTTTTCACATCGTCATTTTTCTAGTCTGTTCTGCCTCTTTGAAGAACATTGATGACTTTAAGCACTGCCTTCAGGAAATAAATCATTATACATTATTCAATTGAAAAAAAAATATGTTAATGTATATCCTTAAAGGGATTCTATTATAGGAACATTGCAAGTTTAATTCTCCTCATTACTGGCATGCCGGATTGGTGTGTCACCCTACCCCTTAGACGCCACTTAGCCCCTTATACCGTCAGATCAGATCTCATACTTTGCACTGACGAGGAGCAATCACTGTGCCTGCAAACTGAGATTCTGATCTGGTTTAAATCCTAACTTACATCATTTTTGACCTTTAGGATTGCTACTTCCAGTAGGTAGCACCATAGTTCAAGTCTACTTCCTCTTTGAAAAGACAATTTGCATGTTTTCTTTCCCAGAGACGCATTGCATCTTTTAAGTCTCTTCATTACTGGCATGGCAGATCTGGTGTTTCACTCTCCACAAGGAGAAAACCATACCCCTTAGACCCCACTTAGCCCCTCACACACCCAGATCAGATCTCATACTTCGCACTGCTGAGAGGCAATCACCCAGAATCACCGTGTCTCCCAATTGAGTTTCTGATCTCGTTTAAATCTGAAGTCATATGACAATGGTTATTTTTGACCTTTAGGATTGCTACTTCCAATAGGTGGCACTAGAGTTCAAGTCTACTTCCTCTTTAAAGAGACAATTTGCATATAGTATTTCCCAGAGGAGCAGTGTGGCTTTTAAGTCTCATCATTACTTACTAGTGCATCTCAATGATTTAGAATATAACCAAAAAGTTAATTTACTTCAGTAATTCAATACATAAAGTGAAACACATATATTATATAGAGTCATTACACACATAGGGATCTATTTCATGTGTTTATGTCTGTTAATGTTGATGATTATTGCTTACACCCAATGAAAACTAAAAGGTCATTATCTCAGAAAATTAAAGTAGGGAGGATGAAGGGTTAAAAACCACGCTGCCGTATTCCACGAGACATCAAAGGGTGAATATAATATTGATTTATTAGTCAATTAGGCTCTCAGAAACTCCCTAAAACATGGCAATATTACATTGATTTTTGATCTAATTCATTGGGCTGCACTAGTATCTGGATCTAATGTGTCACTCTCCATAAGGAGAGAAGTTTATCCCCTCTATTAAGAAAACGACATTGAGCAACGTGTTATTCATTACTCTATGGCACCATCTAGTGGCAGAAAAGTGTAATACACAAATGTATGTTTTTTTTTTTTTGTTGCTTCCCCCTTAGGATACTTTGTGATGTAATGTTGTGCACGTTTCATTGTTAATGTTTGTATAACGTGTTTTATCCTTGTTACAGCACTGACAAGAGGTAACCGCCCTGTCCGGAGTGTTAGGAGCAGTCAGCCGACCCTTACACTCTGTACAGAGACTGAAGTGGGACTGGTAAAGAAAATACATGGGATTTCTATAGCCATTTTTTTTTTATTTTTGCCATCCATTTGGAATTAGAGTTTAGCCTGTAATCTCTGTCTGCAGGAGGCCTCGCCTGGCTGAGCCGACACAATAAGTCGCCGCTCATTGAGAGGAAGGCAGTGATTAGTCATGTCGAGGATTAAGAGTTTGGGCGCTTCCCCGGGGAACTGATAACGCCATCTTTTCATTAAAACCCTTTTTATATGACCGTATATGGTTCTAATAAGTTTCCAGGCCGGCTTCTCTGGAGTAAAGTGCCGCTCCGGAGCTGTTTAATCCTCCAAACGCGCCCTAAATGTTTCACATTAGGACTAAATGAAAGCGGGAATATTTCGGGGGGGTCTCTCTGCTCACAGACAACCTCCTATGGTGCAGCTTTCACATAGGATATGGCCCTCCGAATGAAATATTCATAGAAGCAAACTTATAGGGGAACTCTGGGGGGGATAAAAGGCTAAGGAGACAGGGTATAGGGGCCCATATAGCATTCCAGGTGGCATACACTAAGTGGGCACATTACAGGGAACTCCGAAGGAGATAAACATGTTTGTACTGTCTCTGCCCTGCAACATGATGAAGCTGAGCTGGCACTCCAGTTCTAGGATCTATAGATCACTTACAGTCCCTGACAGAAGTTTTATCACTTATCCATGTTATGTAAATAAAAGCTTATAACCTGACGTTAAATTCATTCATCGGTTGTATAAATTATTCTTTTGAAAGCTGAAACCCTCCGAAATGTGGTTTAGGTTAAGAAAATGAATTGGAATCAATGCTGAAATATTGATCATTTAATGAACACAGAATGGTCAGATTTTGGCAAGACAAAAGTTTTGTCGCCCACAGAAAGTAATGTGATATTCAAACAAATAATTTACTTAAAATACAAATATATGTTGCATAACATTGGTGAATGAAGTTGTGGTGCTATTAGAGACATATTTAATATTGTGTGACTTCCATGTGCTTGAAGGACTGCATCCATGCGGTTCAACAATGATTCATACAATTTATTAATGAAGTCATCAGGAATAGCAAAGAATGCAATCTTACATGCCTCCCAGAGTTCATCTAGATTCTTTGGTTTTGTCTTTCAAGCTTCCTCTTTCATCCTACCCCAAACATGCTCAATGATGTTCATGTCTGGTGACTGGGCTCGCCAGTCCTTGAGCACCTTGATCTTTTTTGCCAGGAGGAACTTTGTTGTAGAGATGGATGTATGAGATGGAGCACCATCCTGCTGCAGAATTTGACCCCTTTTATGATTTGGAATATAAGAGGTAGCTAATCTTTTAATTACATAACATGGATAAGCGACATAACGTCTGTCACGGACTGTAAATCAATAAAATCATATCTGCTCCTCAGCTCTCACCAATCCCTCAGGGGACAGAATCAGCTGTGATCCCTGGCAGTAATGTCTGTATACTCACTTACTTCCCTTTGATCCCTGGCTGTAATGTTTGTATACTCTCTTACTTCCATGTGATCCTTGGCTGTAATGTCTGCATGCTCTTATATTCTGTGATCCCCAGCTGTAATGTCTGTATTCTCTCTCACTTCCCTGTGATCCTCGGTTGTAATGTCTGTATACTCTCTTATATTCCTGTGATCCCCGGCTGTAATGTCTGTCTACTCTCTTACTTTCCTGTGATCCCTGGCTGTAATGTCTGTATACTCTTACTTCCCTGTGATCACCGGTTGTAATGTCTGTATACTCTCTTACTTCTCTGTGATCCCCAGCTGTAAAGTCTTTATACTCTTATATTCTTTGATCCTCAGCTGTAATGTCTGTATACTCTTATACTCTTTGATCCTCGGCTGTAATGTCTGTATACTCTCTTACTTCCCTGTGATCCCCGGCTGTAATGTCTGTATACTCTCTTACTTCCCTGTGATCCTCAGTTGTAATGTATGTACTGTATACTCTCTTACTTCCCTGTGATCCCCAGCTGTAATGTCTGTATACTCTCTTACTTCCCTGTGATCCCCGGCTGTAATGTCTGTATACTCTCTTACTTCCCTTTGATGCCCGGCTGTAATGTCCGTATACTCTCTTACTTCCCTGTGATCCCTGGCTGTAATGTATGTATACTCTGTTACTTCCCTGTGATCCCCGGCTGTAATGTCTGTATACTCTGTTACTTCCCTGTGATCCCCGGCTGTAATGTCTGTATACTCATATTCTGTGATCCCCGGCTGTAATGTCTGTATACTCTCTTACTTCCCTGTGATACTCGGTTGTAATGTATGTATACTCTCTTACTTCCCTGAGATCACCAGCTGTAATGTCTGTATACTCTCTTACTTCCCTTTGATCCCCGGCTGTAATATCTGCATACTCTCTTACTTCCCTGTGATCCCTGGCTGTAATGTCTGTATACTCTCTTACTTCCCTGTGATACTCGGTTGTAATGTATGGATACTCTCTTACTTCCCTGTGATCACCAGCTGTAATGTCTGTATACTCTCTTACTTCCCTGTGATCCCCGGCTGTAATGTCTGTATACTCTCTTACTCCCCTGTGATCCCCAGCTGTAATATCTGCATACTCTCTTACTTCCCTGTGATCCCTGGCTGTAATGTCTGTATACTCTCTTACTCCCCTGTGATCCCCAGCTGTAATATCTGCATACTCTCTTACTTCCCTGTGATCCCTGGCTGTAATATCTGCATACTCTCTTACTTCCCTGTGATCCCTGGCTGTAATGTCTGTATACTCTCTTACTTCACTGTGATCCCCGGCTGTAATGTCTGTATACTCATATTCTGTGATCCCCAGCTGTAATGTCTGTATACTCTCTTACTTCCCTGTGATCCTCAGTTGTAATGTATGTATACTCTCTTACTTCCCTGTGATCACCAGCTGTAATGTCTGTATACTCTCTTACTTCCCTGTGATCCCTGGCTGTAATGTCTGTATACTCTCTTACTTCACTGTGATCCCCGGCTGTAATGTCTGTATACTCATATTCTGTGATCCCCAGCTGTAATGTCTGTATACTCTCTTACTTCCCTGTGATCCTCAGTTGTAATGTATGTATA
Source organism: Allobates femoralis (assembly GCA_033576535.1). Taxonomy (NCBI): domain Eukaryota; kingdom Metazoa; phylum Chordata; class Amphibia; order Anura; family Aromobatidae; genus Allobates; species Allobates femoralis. The sequence continues at coordinate 827,917,155 of JARQOC010000003.1, read as the reverse complement.
CTCTCTTACTTCCCTGTGATCACCAGCTGTAATGTCTGTATACTCTCTTACTCCCCTGTGATCCCCAGCTGTAATATCTGCATACTCTCTTACTTCCCTGTGATCCCTGGCTGTAATGTCTGTATACTCTTTTACTTCACTGTGATCCCCGGCTGTAATGTCTGTATACTCTCTTACTTCACTGTGATCCCCGGCAGTAATGTCTGTAAACCATGTTCCAAATTATTATGCAAATTGGTTTGAAGTGTCATAGGTTTTTTTTTTTTGTCAATGAAACCCATTGATGGTATTGTGACTCAGGATCTTCGGATCAATGAATGACATACCTGTGATAATTAGTTTGGCAGGTGAGCCCAATAAAAGGAAAACTGGGTGTTCCACAATATTAAAAAGGCCACAGTTTTCAAGTAACATGGGAAAGAAAAGAATCTCTCTGCTGCCAAAAAGCAACAAATAGTGCAATGCCTCGGACAAGGGATGAAAACATTAAATATTGCACGAAAACCTAAGCATGATCATCATACTGTGAAGAGATTTGTGGCTGATTCTGAGCACAAAATTCTGAAATCTGAGCACTGTTTGTGCAGATAAAAGCAGAATGAGGAAGGTTTCTGCCAGGCAAGTTCATCGTATTAAGAGAGCAGCTGCTAAAAAGGCCTTACAAACCAGCAAACAGATATTTGAAGCTGCTGGTGCCTCTGGAGTCCCTCGAACCTCAAGGTGTAGGATCCTTCAAAGGCTTGCTGTGGTGCATAAACCTACTATTCGGCCACCACTAAACAGTGCTCACAAGCAGAAACGGTTGCAGTGGGCCCAGACATACATGAAGACTAATTTTAAAACAGTCTTGTCTACTGATGAGTGCCGAGCAACCCTGTATGGTCCAGATGGATGGAGTAGTGGATGGTTGCTGGATGCCACCATGTCCCAACAAGGCTGCAACATCAGCAAGGAGGGGCGGAGTCATGTTTTGGGCCGGAATCATTGGGAAACAGCTGGTAGGCCCCTTTAAGGTTCCTGAAGGTGTGAAAATGACCTCTGCAAAGTATATAAAGTTTCCAACTGAGAACTTTCTTCCATGGTACAAAAAGCAAAAACGTGCCTTTAGGAGCAAAGTCATCCTCATGCATGTCAATGCACCATCTCATGCTACAAAGAATACCTTTGTGCCATTGGCTGCTATGGGTATAAAAGGAGATAAACTCATGGTGTGGCCACCATCTTCCCCTGACCTCAACCCTATAGAGAACCTTTGGAGTATAATCAAGCAAAAGATCTATGAGGGTGGGAGGCAGTTCACATCAAAACAGCAGCTCTGGGAGGTGATTCTGACATCATGCAAGGAAATACAAGCAGAAACTCTCCAGAAACTCGCAAGTTCAATGGATGCTAGAATTGTGAAGGTGATATCAAAGGAAGGTTCCTATGTTAACATGTAACTTGGCCTGTTAGGATGTTTTGGAGTTAAATACCCGTATATACTCGTGTATAAGCCGACTCGTGTATAGACCGACCCCCTACTTTTGCCCCCAAAACCTGGGAAAACCTATTGACTCATGTATAAGCCGAGGGTGGACCCCAGCACAGGTATACAGCCCCCAGCAGTGTGGTATACAGCAGCCTCCCCAGTGGTATATACAGGCCCCAGCAGTGTAACAGCAGCCTCCCCAGTGGTATATACAGCAGCAGCCCCAGTGGTGTATACAGCAGCAGCCCCAGTGGTATATACAGCAGCAGCCCCAGTGGTATATACAGGCCCCAGCAGTGTTACAGCAGCCTCCCCAGTGGTATATACAGCAGCAGCCCCACAGGTATATACAGCAGCAGCCCCAGAGGTATATACATCAGCAGCCCCAGAGGTATATATAGCAGCCCCAGAGGTATATATAGCAGCAGCCTCAGAGGTATATACAGCAGCAGCCCCAGAGGTATATATAGCAGCAGCCCCAGAGGTATATATAGCAGCAGCCCCAGAGGTATATACAGCAGCAGCTTCAGAGGTATATACAGCAGCAGCCCCAGAGGTATATACAGCAGCAGCCCCAGAGGTACACAGAAGCAGCCCGCCCGCCACCCCCATCAGTATACAGGCACCCCCCATTCAGTATACAGGGGCCCCCCTTGCTGCCGCAAACCTGTAAAGTAAGATCATTATACTTATCACTGTCCTGTCGCCGCCGTCCCCGCCGCTGCCATCGCACTCCTCCGGCTTCATCCAGCGTCTTCCGGCTTCCTCCTCTGGCACACAGACAATGACGTCATTGCCTGCGCCCACCAGAGGAGGAAGCAGGAAGACGCTGGATGAAGCCGGAGGAGTGCGATGGCAGCGGCGGGGACGGCGGCGACAGGACAGTGATAAGTATAATGATCTTACTTTACAGGTTTGCGGCAGCAAGGGGGGGGGGCCCTGGATACTGAATGGGGGGACGCCTGTATACTGATAGGGGTGGCGGGCGGGCTGCTGCTGTATGACTCGCGTATAAGCCGAGGGGGGACTTTTCAGCACAATTTTTGGGCTGAAAAACTCGGCTTATACGCGAGTATATACGGTAGCTTTTTATTTCAGTGAATGTGACCTCCTAATGCTGCAAATTCAACAAATGAGCATTTTCAGTTCTTTCAAACATATCAAATGTTTAGAAACTCTACTGTGCCTAATAATTTGGAACAGGGCATTTAGAGTTTTTTTTCATTTTGAAGATTATACTAATATCATTGGGAGATATTTTCAATAAAATTCGATGTATACTCTAATGCGTGATGACTTTTATTACACTGATCGTCATTTGCACCGACCATTTAGGAAAAACAGAGATAAAGAACATTTGCATAATAATTTGGAATATGGTGTATACTCTGTTTCTTCCTCCCCTGCCCAGGAGCTGTGGTATATCCGACCTGTTCCTGCATGGTTGGACACATCCATTACACAGGGACACATTTATAAGAATATCTTGGGACAGGAACATTTCTTTTTAACACCAATTGTGAAACTTATTTTTATTCTAATATCTATTTATTAGAATGTGCAATTGTTCAGGGCACAACCCCTTTAAGTGTTCAACCTCTAGATGGCGATATTGAATAAAATTAGGAAAATGAAGGACTAATTATAGCGATTGCTGAAATGACAAGTAATCAAAAAACCTATGTGTGGAGCCGATAGGCTGCTATATTATATATGAACAGTGGGCAGTAATGTATCATGCTAATTACATACTAGGTGGCGCTGTTTAGCACTGTTTATTCATTTTTGTCTATATTTTTAGGTAAACCTGTACTCTATATATTATAATAAAAATAGTGAAACAATTTCCAAAATTCCTAACTCCACAGTAGGACACAATCACATTTCAGTTTTTGATGGCAAAAGAAAAAAAAAGAAAATCCATGTATTTTCAGAGTACTCGACCTTACATGAGCATGCTGCTAATCATATTTTCTTTTGCACAGGAAGATATTAAGACTACCATGTACTGTACCCAATAAAAGGACCGGATATACAGCAGTGTCCTGACACTTAAAGGGGATCTCCACCTAAATTTAATTTTAGAGACATCTAATTGATACCAGGTCCTAGGATATCCCTGGCATGATTGTCGCCACGTTGGTCTGTACCACGTTAGCCCAAGATTCAGTTATGTTTTATGTAAGGCAGACTGGTTACTAGGAAGGCACTGAAATCACAGCAACAAGCAGGATGAAAAATATGTAGGTCCCATCCAAATAGTCTACAGCCAAAAAAGTCCCCTCCTTTCACTAATATATACTTACCTTAAATTGCCTGTCATCCACTTCCGTCCGGACATCCTGGAATCCCACAATGCACTGCACCACCCCGGAAGCCACGCCATATTAGCACTCCTAAGGGATAAATGTGGTAATATGGTGCAGGCTGGCGGCGACAACATCAGAAGCTGATGCTGCACACACTGCCCGCGCAGACCCCCGCAACCGTTGCTACCAAGCCGCCCCCCCCGCCACATAAGAAGCCCCTGCACCGTCCCTGGACACCACCCGCTGCAAATACCGGCCTGACAGGACCTGCAGTGATGTCACAGTCATGTGACTGATCACAAGACTGACATCACCACAGGTCCTGTCAGCACAGAGCAGCCAGGTACTCTCTCTGCATTTAGCCCCCACATTCCGAGCACACAGCCCCTACACACACTCAGCCTGAACTCACTCCCCCACAGTTCACACTCCCTCACAGCTCACACTCAACCCCCCACAGCTCACACTGACCCCCCACAGCACACACTCACAGATCACAGTCACCACCCCCACAGCACACAATCACCCCCCTCAGCTCACACTCAACCCCCCACAGCTCACACTGACCTCCCACAGCTCACACTCACTCCCTCACAGCTCACAGTCACCCCCCACAGCTCATAATCACTCCCTTTAGCTCACACTCCACCCCACAGCTCACACTCACCCCCCCACAGCTCACACTCAGCCTCCCTCAGCCCGCACTCACTTCCCCCTCAGCACTTACTCACCCCCCTCAGCCCGCACTCACCCCTTTTCAGCTCGCACTCTCACCTCCCTCCGCCCATACTCATCCCCCCTCAGCCCACACTAACTTACCCCCTTCAACCCACACTCACTCACCCCCCTCAGCTCACAGTCACCACCCTTCAGCCCGCACTCACTCAGCCTCCCCTGAGGTTCAGCACCCGGCGTCCGGCAGCTGGATCCGATTTTCTGTCAGATCTGGTGCACCCATAGACTCCCATGTAAGGGGGTGGCAGATCGCACCGGATCTGGCAGGATCTGATTTTGTCAGATTTTTGCCCTGGACACAAAAATCCTGCAAGCTGCGATTTTGTGTCTGGGACAAAAATCAAATGCAGCATATTGCACTGACAGGGACAAAACTGGGTGGCAAATCACTGCCATTCAGCACCATAGGCATGCATTAGTCCTAAATCGGGTCCAGGGCTGTCCGGTTCACACCGGACAGCCCCGGACCCGAAAAAATCGTGGTGTGAAGCCGGCCTTAGAAAGCTCTTTGGTCTTGCCCATGTTGTAGAGGTTAGAGTCTGACTGATTAATTGAGTGTGTGGACAGGAGTGTTCTATACAGGTAACAATGTAAGACAGCTAGCTTTAAAATAGGTAACAAGTAGATTGGGAGCGTCTAACTGATCTGTAGGAGCCAGAACTCCTGATGGTCGGTAGGGGATCAAATACTTATTTCTCCCTGCAAAATGCAAATATATATATATCGTTTTCTGGATTTTTATTTTTGATATTCTATCTCTCACTGTTAAAATTAACCTTCCCTTAAAATTATAGACTGTTCATATCTCTGTCAGTGGGCAAACGTGCAAAATCAGCAAGGGACCAAATACTTATTTCCCCCATTCTATAAACCCTCCATTGCTTTGTTGTCTGGTTAATCATCTTTCACAATAGTAATTGAATTTAGATGGAGAATCCTCTCACCCTGAGAACATGTCCGTCAACCTCCCTGGTAGTCAAATACATGACAATTACCATTATAGCTTTACTGTATATTACAGGTGATGAATAATCTGACTCCGCGGCCATCCATCCTCCATGTCACTACTTGGAGGAGCTGCTGCAGAGCAAATGTCCAGGACTTAATTAAAATATATATAATATATATTTAATTATCATGTATTTAAAAAAAAATACATTGCATTTCATAATTTTGCCATATACGTACAATAATATATTTTCATAGTTGTAAGGCAGCTGATACCTCTCTAATATTTGGCCTTTTTTGCTCCAGTAGCCAATCACAGAGCAGCTTTAATTTTGGCTGATGTAGGCAGTATAAGGGTATGTGCACACGGGGGGCGGGTTAGTGGCGGCGGCTGGGCGGACCCGACAGGAAGCTCCGGAGCCGTCCACCGGCTTCCTGTCGGGTCCGTGCTGCGGGAGACGGGCGGGTGTGCGGCGGTGCACAGCGGGTTAGCGCCGGCGGTGTTGCGGCGGCTGGAAGCAGCACATGATTCTGCTTGCAGCCGCTGTCGGGAACCGTCCGATATATGAAACATGCTCATTCTTTGCTAACCCGCTGGGACCCAGCGGGTTAGCAAACGGACATTATAGCATGTGTGAAACGCCGGTGTGTGCACACACGGGGGTCGGTTTCCATAGGTTTTATATGTTAACAAAAGCTTTTGATTAACATAATTTAACATAAACCTCATTGGAAACGACCTGGTCTAGTTTCCGCGGCTCCAAACCTGAAGTAAACCTTTTCTGTGTGCACATAGCCATAAGTCAGTTCTTATGCTGGTCGGTTTTGTTATATAAAGTCATTTTTGTGGATTAAAATCACCATTCATATCATTGCCTACACACAAAATCTATTCTACAGCCTGTATATATGTAGTATGGATGGAGGTGGGAACCACAAAATGTCCCTATGACTCTGAACTAACAGGACACACACACACGTGGTCATAATTGTTGGCACCCCTCGTTTAATGAAAGAAAAACCCTCAATGATCACCGAAATAACTTGAATCTCACAAATGTAATAATAAATGAAAAATCTATGAAAATAAAGCAATGAAAGTCAGACATTGCTTTTCAGCCCTGCTGCCACAGAATTGTAATAAACGTAAACTCCTGAAATCGACCTGGACAATAATGATGGTTCCCCTAAAAATAATGTGACAAAAGGGACATGTTAAATCAAGGTGTGTCCACTAATTAGTGTGGCTGCCCACTGGTCAGACCCCACCGGGGGTACTGCACTCCTCCATTAGAAGGAGAGTATGCCCCTGTTCTCCAGGTACCTGGATGGTGAAGTTGAGACCCACAACACACACACATAGGACCCTGGATGGGACGGTGGGAGGACCCAGGGGGAAGGACCCAACCAACAGAAGGGGAGTATCACTGAGGCCAAAGGAGTAGGAAGTTGGAGTGAGAGTCAAGAAGTGGTGGAGGTGTTAGCTCCTGTGCGTTGCAGCATGGAGGAGAGAGACTGAATGGTGTAGAGGAGGAAGGGAGCCCCAGGGGTGCAGAAGAAGGCTAGATCACCGCAAGCTGTATCTGGCAGAAGGAACAGAGGGGTCGGTGGTTCGAAAAACAGAGGACGGCTCTGAACATGGTGCGGGGATCCATACCCTAACCTTTGAAACTGGAGGCCATGAGATCCTAAAGGGGACCTGTGGCCGCAAACCCAGCACAACTGGAGAAGGCAGCTGTACTAAGGCGCGGTGCCAGGATACGGTACCAATCAATGTCTGTGGCTGTTGGTACCCGAGCTCTGTGTGCAGAGGCGCTGAGAGGAAAGGTGAGACGAACTAGAAGCGCTGAGAGTACCAACAGTGAAGGAAACACCATGAGAGAGCAAAGAATACCTAGGGTCTCGATGACACTGTCCCTGATTCTAGAGAAACCGCTGAAACCGGAGATTGGCAGAGGGAAGCACCCGGCGGCCTGGTTGGAACATTACAGTAAAGGTACAGAACTCCAATAGAAGTGAGTGAGACTTTTATTAGCGGCGACCACCGGTTGCAGAGGCCACATGACATCCTGACGTGCTGATGACCTGATGAACACTGGCCAAAGAATGAACGACTTGCCTACCCACAGCCCTGGGGAACTGCTCCACCTGCGGGGAGCGAAACTATATAATCTGCTGGTCATCGTCCCCAGAGGTTCTGAAGCAGCGGCGGCTGCATCATCAAACCACAGACTTGACACCGACACAGCAGGTGTGTGTCATTGAGTTATACCCACCGTTTCATTAGTACACTTAAAGAAATATTATAGACAATGGCATGGTTAATAAACGAAAAGGTTTATTAAAAGAACCATCCTCTCCAAGCAGCTTGATGTTCCTGTGACCACTGCCATATTATTCAGAAATTTTAGATCCATGGGACTGTAGCCAACCTACCTGGACATGGTCAGGAGGACAATTGATGACAAATCAAGAGACAGATATATGAAATGGTAGCAAAAGAGCCCAGAAAAAAACTCTAAAGAGATTAAAGGTGAACTTCAAGCTGAAGGAACATCAGGTCGACATCACATCATCCATTGTTGTTTGAGCCAAAGAGGACATGATGGGAGTTTCTAAGGAGGACACCATTGTTGAAAAATCATCAAAAAGCTTAACCAGACTGGAATTTGCAAATTTAACACAAATCTGGGAGAATGTCCTATGGACAGATGAGACTAAAATAGAACTTTTTGGCAAGGCACACATCAGCTTCGTATGTCCCACTGAGACTGGATGAGGTCTGTTATGTTCTGGGGCTGCTTTTGACTGCACAAGGTGTCTTGAATCTGTGCAGGGTACAATGAAATCTCAAAACTATCAAGGGATTCTAGAGAGAATGTGCTGGCCAATGTCAGAAATCTTGGTCTCAGTCGCAGGTGTCTTGCAATAGGATAATGACTCAAAACACACAGCTAAAAACACCCAAGAATGGCTAACAGGAAAACAATGGACTATTCTGAAGTGGCTTCTATGAGCCCAGATCTAAATCCTATTGAGCATCTTTGGAAAGAGCTGAACAATGGAACAGGCAACCTTCAAACACCAGACAACTGGAGCAGTTTGCTCTTGAGGAGTCACCAAAACCCCTGTGGAGAGGAGCAGAAGTCTCATTGACAGTTACAGGAATCGTGTGATTGCAGTGATTGCCTCAAAAGGTTGTGCAACAAAATATGAAGGTAAGGGACTATCATTTCTGTCCAGGACGATTTCATGGGTCTAATTTTGTAAAAGATTCTATGTCTGCAGGGCTGAAAAGCAATGTCTGACTTTCATTTTCTCATTTTCATAGATTTTTTATTCATTATTACTTTTGTCAGATTCAAGTTATTTCTGTGACCATTGTGGGTTTTTCTTTCATTAAACGAGGGGGACCAACAATTTTGACCAGGTGTGTGTGAATATGGATGGAGGTGACATTTACAAAATGTCCTTATGGCGGCCGTCACATGGTTCAATATTGCGAACGATATCGCTTAAGAGATCTGCTTTTTGATCACTTAAGCGATATCGTTTGTGCATCGCTGCGTGTGATCAGGTGATTTTACAATGTAAAATCGCTTGATTGTTGGATCGCAGATATGTGAGCCGGAGCTCATATCAAGCGATAAACACTTGTTCAATCTGCCTCATTGTGGTGTGTGACACCACGATGAACGATCTCCCAGCGGCAGAGCCTATGCTGGGAGATGGTATCTATGGTAAACGTCGGGTTACTAAGCGCCGCGCGGCGCCTAGTAACCTGATGTGTACCATGGTTACCAGCGATCTCAACTGGTCCACATCGCTGGTGAGTCTGTCTGTGTGACAGCTCACCAGCGATGTGAACGATATTGTTAGCGATCGCGCGTGCACGTGATCGCTTACAATATCGCTCACGATCCTGATCTACCAGGACACATGTCCTGCGCTCTCGTGCACTTCCCAGCAGTCGCCAATGAACCTTTATAGGAAATTCTCCTTGGTTTTATTGACATTTCAGTTTATGGCAAAATTATTAAGGCAAATGATTTTTTTTTATAAGTTTCCTAAGATAAAGTTGATTACTGATAATGTATTTCTAGATATCGGATCAGAGTATTGATTACTGCGGGAATTCTTTTTTTAACATTCACATGATTCTATTAGTATAATCAACCCCAATTTAACACCCCAAACCAATAGCAAATGGTGGAAATCTGTAGAGCAGAGGGGGCATATAATGATAATAATATAATATTAATATTAGTATAAATAAAACGACATCCCTGCTCTTCTTAGTTTATAGGATTCCAGTCATCATCCTGGAATAGCTGGCCCCCCTGACGGCTGCCCCCCACCCTACTTATTTGCTGCAATCTGGAATAGGGCGCCCTCTCATGGTAGACACAGCTAGTTACATATATACAGTATAGTATATATCACAACATGAAGACAGAAGCTGGAAATATCTAATTATTGCCTCCTTAGTCAGGTTTTAAGCCCAGATGTTACTAACAGATAATGATGTTACTGAGTATGTATTGTATTAAGGGCTCAGACATTGATTTATAGCACAGATGGCATTAGGGAGATTTCTTCTCTTGCTCTGAGCGGAAGTTAATTTAAATACATAATTAGAGATGAGTCCGCTGGCTTCAGGCAAACATTTTAGAGAAGTCCGGTTTGAGACCCAGATTTGACCCAAACTTGACCCAAGACCCAGATCCCCATTGAAATGCATTGTGACCCAAACACACTCTCTCGCCCTCTTTCTGTCTCTTCCCCTCCTTCTTCTATCTTTCTCACTCTCCCTATTTCTGTCTCTCAATTTCTCTCTTGTTCTCTTTCTTTCTTGCTGTCTTTCTCTATTTTTTTCTCCCTCCCTCTCTCTTTCTCTCTTCTCTCTCCTACTTTCTCTTTTTTCTCTTCTCTCTCCTTCTCTCTCTTTTTTCTCCTCTCTCTCTTTTTTCTCATCTCTCTCCCTCTCTTTCTCTTTCTTTCTCTCTCTTCTTCTCTGTCTCTTTTCTCTCTCTCCTTTCTTTCATCTCTCTCTCCTTTTTCTCTTTGCTCTCCTCTCTCTCTCTCTCCCTCTTTCTCTCTCCTCTCTTCTCTCTCCTCTCGCTCTTTCTTCTCTCTCTCTCTCTCCCCCTTTCTCTCTTTCTTGCTCTATCTCTTGCTCTCTCTCTCCCCCTCGCACTCTTTCTCTCTTCCTTTCTTTCTCTCTCCCTCTCTCTCCCCTTTTCTCTCTCCTCTCTCTTTCGCTCTCCTCTCTCTTTTTCTCTTCTCTCTCTCCCTTTCTCTCTATCTCTCTCTCCGTTTCCCATTTCTCTCTCCTCTCTCTTTCTTTTGCTTCTCTCGCGCTCTCTCTCTTTTTAAAGTTAGGATTAGCTTGTCTGTGTACATAGTTAGTCACCTGAAAGGGCTATTCTCTTCTTTATACATCAATATTATCAGATAGCGCTTGTAAAAACGTGTACTTTTGCCATTTACCGCTTCTTAAAATTTTCAGCCGTACTAGAGATATTAACACTTATTTTGTGTACAGCTCATTGCCTTGGAAACCGACCACCGCTGCTGTCTAGCTCGTGTGCACTATGTTGAATGTGACCGGGATTAGGAGGTAACGGTGTCCGCCAATGATCCTGGCTAGCTTGAAAACAGCGCTTACAAGCTCAGTAGTAAAGATTTGGTAAGCACTGCGCCATGTCTGCTGTCTAGCAACGGCGGTCGGTTTCCAAGGCAACAAGCAGCAGAAGATAAGTGTTAATATCTCAAGAACGGCTTAAAATTTCAATAACCAGTAAACTACAAAATTCTTTGTATTTATCAGCACTACCTGATAACACCCATTTATGATGATATGAGTAACACTTTAAGGAGAGTATATCCCAATCATTGCATTAGGAGGACCCAATGCTTCTCTGCAACCTTTAATAGAGCGGGCACCCCATACATTTTCTATGCCTCCACTCCACTCAATTCCAGGATGTTATTCAAGAAAAAAAATACCTGCAGTAATTCTATACAAAACTATGGAGAAAAGTCTGAAAGTCGGGTGCAGAGTACAGAGTGCTGCAGTCAGTGGCAGCCAGAAATAGTCATATTGCAGCTGACTGCATGGACGTGGATTTTTACCATGAAGACAGTATGTCTTTGCTTCCACATTTAGAGTTTGCCCAACAACATTTAGATAAGCCTGCGAAATACTAGAAGAATGTTATCTGGTTAGATGAGCCCAAAATTGTCCTTTTTGGATGCCATAATACATACCATGTATGGAGGCCAAAAGGCAACTCACTCCAAAAACATCAACAGTGAAGTGTAGAATAATCGATACATACCATATCTACCATATGATCAGTTCATTGCATTCTTAGGATGGGTCTTCCCCTTTCTTACCATTGGAAGATCTCGTAATAAACCCTTAATATGGGGAAATCTCTGTATAATGCATTACCCTTCTAGTACTGGTACTGGAGAAATTGAATTGGATCCATGTCAACCAGGTAATTAAACACATCCCTATGTCTATATCTTACAAAGGCAGGTATTACCTCAATATATAGACAATACAAGATCCAACCATTCACAGTGAGTGATGGTCACAGCTCACCTTTTCCCCCTCTTTGCACTGTGACCTCTGAACAGGTCATGGAGCATGCCGACAACACTTTCCTGAAGCTAACGAACATCTCCAGACTATTAATACCTTTGGTCCGTGAAGGGCCGGACTCAGACAGAAGAGGCCCCTGTGCAAGAACAATATGAGGGCCCTTTGCAGTCCAATTGCCCATCACAATGCACAATTGCACCTGCTTTGTACTGTAGGTTACCTCTTGGCCCCTTGTGCGACTACACAGGTTGCACTAATAGTATGTCCATTCAATCCACACAGACACAGAAATGAAACCATAGATGGTTTTAATAAATTAATAATAATGAAAAATGACACAGGGAAAAAGTATTGAACACGTGCAGAAAGAGAAGAGCAAAAAGCCATGGAAAGTCATGACACCAGCTGTGAAATTTATCAGTAATAAGAAAGCAGTCCTGCCACTCAGTGAAAAATAATATCAGCTGGTTCAACTGATGGTCTATAAAAAGATGTCTCATTACCAAGGTGCCACACAAGAAACACGGTATGAAGGGTGAAACCAGTGAGCTGTATTAACAAACTTACTGTTGTAAAACACACTGATGGCATTGCTTACATGATCTCTAAATGACTGAAAAATCCTGTGAACACTGTTGGGACCATAATTCAGAAGTGGAAAGAACATCTTGTAACCATAAATTAACCACAATCAGGAGGTCCCTGCAAGATATCAGACAATTAACAGAAGAGTTGTCAAGAGCCAAAGACTACCTATGAAGAGCTTCAGAAATACCTGGAATCAAAGAAAACAATAAGTACTGCATTCACCCTTCATGGCCTGTATGCACACTCCTGTATGCACGCTCACCACGCAACACTCCATTTCTGAACAAAAAGCATGTTCAACAGTGTTTAAAGTTTGCTCAACAACTTTTAGAGAAACCTGTGAAATACTGGGAGAATATAGTCTGGTCAGATGAGACCAGGAGTGAACTCTTTGGATGCCATAAACACATTATGTTTGGAGGCCAAGAGGCAAATCACCCCTAAAACACCATACCAACAGTGAAGTGTGGAGGTGGGACCATCATGGTGTGGGGCTGTTTTTCAGCATACAGCTCTCGCAAACTTCATATGATCAATGGAAGGATGAATGGACAAACGTATCAAGACATTCTGGGTATAAATCTGCTGTCATTAACCAGGATGATGAAGATGAAACAAGACAGTGATTCCAAACACTCAGCCAAGGAATCTCTCAACTGGTTTCAGAGAAAGGAAATAAATCTTCTAGAATGGCTGAGCCGATCACCGGAGCTGAATCCAATAGAAAATGTCTGGAAGTGACTAAAGCTCCGAGATCATAGAAGGATCCACAGGACCTGCAGGATGTGAAGAGTGGCTGTGTGGAAGAATGGACCTAAATCCACCTGAGCAATGCAGGGACTAGTGTCTCCATACAGGAGGTGTCTGGAGCTTCATCACCAACAAAGGCTTTTGTATGAAGTATTAAATACATTTTAGTAACGTGTTCAATACTTTTTCCCTGAGTTCATTTCTCATTATTACACATCACTACGTTTATAGAGAACTATGGCTTGATTTCTTTGTACATGTAAATTGGATGGGCTGTTACCGACATCTGGTGGGTAATTGATGTCAGTAGTACTTTTAGAAATATATTTACTTTGAAAATTGGTGATGGGTTCAATACTTATTGCACCCTGTGTATATAATATTAGGCATTTTAGGTCACGTATCTGGATGATCCCTTTGGCCACCATGTTTTGTAGCTCATTGGCCAATGACTGGAGTCAGCCATATTTGGCTCCATGAGTTCCATGACGTTTTCTGCATTTATTACTCTGCACCAGATTTTCCCCACTTCCTCCATGTTTACAGGGTAATAAATCTGTCCTGCTATTATGAGGATTCTGGGGCTTTGTCCGTCCTGGAATTTCATCCACTTCTTACAGGTGTTTCGTGTTCCAGAAACACATTTGGAAGCAATGTATAAGTTGGCGATGAGCGCGGCCTCCATGACTATAATGACATTTCTTCCAAAGATCGTGACCTGCACTCTTCCTCCCCTGTGGTGGCATGTACCTGACCGGTGGGCTCTGCACCTCCATGTGTTTTCTCATTTGATGGATTGCTTATTACCATTGTACATAAGTCCTGGTATAACTATCTGATATGTGTACGTTATAGGAGCCGAACAGCTTTCGAGAGGACGAAAACGGACGTCTTCAGAGTAAAAACGAATAATGTTGGACCGCTCAAAAAAATAAGGTAAAGGACTCTTAAAGGGAATTTTAGTTTTTGCAGTACACACCAATAACCTATAGATGGCGATATAATCCTCTTAGCTTCCATAAAGCTGTGCATTAAGACTGCCACATTGGTGGCCAATACATGGAGCGTGATGTATCCATATAAAATAAAAATGCCAAGTAAAATAAGCCTATAAGTTATTATTTGGCTTTAAAAAAGCATAAAATACACCTGGTTTAAACCTTTAAAAGGTAGCTAAAACATGATACTTTCTTTAATATTTATTTTTTGCACTCATAATTGTAAGCAGATATAAGACTATCCCATAAGGAGCACAGTAGATCTATGCTCCACCCATGAGTAATAGTAATAACTCATTTACAAGCTAAATGTCACACTGGAGTGTACAGACTATGGGTGATAAAGGGGATAGTGTAATAGGAAGGCCCTGACAATAGGGAGAGGGGTCACCATCTGACACTCACCTGAGGCTGAACCATGTGCTCCCTAACATCCCTATACGGTCCTTCCCCCCATTGCCAACATCCATGGTGTCCCTGATCACTAGGTCCAGAAGCGAGGACACTAGTCTCACCTCTAAAGTAATAAACATAAGGTAAAGGACACAGGCAGAGGGAAAATAACCCAAAGCATACAAACTCTTCTCAATTGCAGCAAAGCAACGCAGCTGCAGTTGTCATGACCCAGTGGCGTAATTACATTCGTGCAGGGGTTGTAATCACGCCTGGGTTCTGGAGCCTAAGGGGCCTCAAACGTTCCTTTGGCTTATAGAAAAAGACTACTGCTATTAAGGATTTGCAATAATTATTGTCCCCGTTGGACCTTTTGAATTGGGATCCAAGATATACCGCTGGTCACGATACTACAGCTTCTTCCACAGAGGACAGCATGAAAAAGAGATTCTGTCAGATAGTATAACACATGACTACTTAAAGCAGAAGGGAGTGGTCACAAAAGGGTACACCTGCGATTAAAGGCCACAAGAAAAACCCAGCAAAGAAAGAGTCATTAACCCTTGTAGTGCTAAAATAAAAGTATATACATTTAAAAATAAATTGAAGACCTTCTGGTCCCAGCCTTGTAGAGGTCTCCCCAGGGTGGGACACACTCGAAACACCAGATCTTTAAAATGCAAAAGTTAATTTTGAAAAATTAATTTAAAAAAGAACCAACCATAGACAATATTATTATAAGACACAGGTTTCATTTCATTTTTGGGATTTTTTTGGGACTCCTTTTCTAGGTCCACTTTAGAACTATTCCAATTGAGGATCTCCTTATGATTCCCTAATGGGAAAAAAAAAACATATTTTATTGCGTATAGACCCTGCCAAAAATGTGACCTCATATATTCTCATGAAAGTTCACTACTTTTTTCTTTTTTGTACAGTTTTCCTCTCTATTGTTATTACCAGTGCCGACATTTATACAGGTAAAATGATGACTGTTCTGTGAGAGATAATCCAACCTGACAGCTCCATTATTCCCCGCTAGAATTGAGCACGATAACACCGGGATGAACGCTGGCTGGTACCTCGACCGCGTGATTGTCACCGACATGAATCGGCCTCATCTCCGATTTTACTTTGCCTGTAACAACTGGTTGAGCAAGGAGGATGGCGATGGGCTGTATGTCAGAGATCTGCTTGGAAGCCTCAACCCCATGGACGTGCCCAAAGGTTTGTACTCCTAAATCTTAATGTTCCCTTAACTTCATTCCTCCTGTTGCATTCCAATATTTGTAGCCCATATTGTGGGTTTGTTATTTAATGTCAGTTATGCTTCATGACCATTGCGGTCCACTTCTGGGTATAGCCCTGCAAAGACCAGACTGTCGCTTTCTAAACCTTTCTACCTTCCAAAGAAGCAGATCATGTAATTACTCTAAGACATGAGAGGGGTTTGTAGCCTAAATTGCTTTTCCTGCCCCCCATAACACAGCAGCATTTTCCTACACTAGCCATTAGAGGATGTGACGCGCCCCAGGCCATGGGAATACTTGGAACCGGGCTGTTTAGCACATCTGGGAGTCACAGGGGTGGAGACCCGACTTCCGGACTTTTATTTGTAACGCCACCTGTGGTTTGTGGCAATGAGTGGCCACTACTGCTGCAGAACCTCTCGGGATGATGATGGGCAGCTGGGATGTAGTGGTTTCCCCACCGGTAGAGCAGATCCCCAGGGCAGTGGATGAAAGGGTGTAGGGTGCAGAAAGGAGGGCGCGCATTAACAACAGACTCAGTTTTGTTGGTTACTCAAATCCTTTACTGGCAATACCATTTCCACACAGATGCTGTTCTGTGAGTCTGTGTAACCTGGAGGCATCTCGGGTCCTCCACACTCAGCAAGTTCTGAGGCCTCCCTGGTGTGATTTCTCCTGTGGGTCCCTGCTGCTGCTTGAAGCTGAGCTGCGGCCCTCTCTCTCCTGCACATGCCGGTAATGACAGGCAGCTCGGGTCATTTATTAGCCCCATTCCACGGAAGGCTACTCCTGAGCTCTTCATGCTGCTTTGCCTCCGGGCACTTGGTGTGGATGGGGAATTTGGAATTCCCCACCCTCCGGTATTGGCTGCCGGGTCATTAGACCCTGCACAGCCTCCGGTGTCCGTTTCTTGGTGCTTACTCCTCTGGGGTGAGCTCGACACCGCTGTGCTCCCCAGGCTCTTCTCTCCTTCCTCAGACCCTTGCCTGCAGGTCAAGCAAGCTAAGTCTAGCTCTCCTGGGACAAGTTTAGCACTGCTCCAGTCCACAGGATGTCTTCCTCAGTACTGCTTCATACTGAACTAATTAGCTCTGCCCCAGACCAGAATTTATAGGGGAGCTTACCCTGAACCCGGGTTTAGATCTCCCCCTTCAGGCCTGGAGGCAGAAAGGTGTTGTGTCCTTTGGTTTTGTCTGCTGTGAATTCCCTCTATTGCTCTCAAGTATGACACTACTCCCCAAGAGAGATAATGACCTAGTGGCATCCGAAATCTGGGGTGCCACAGATGCTCTTTAGAGAGTTTTACAATTATTACCAGGGTTGTTGATTCGGAGTCATGGAGTCAGACTCTGTCCATTTTAGGTGGAGTTGAAGTTGGATTCAGGGAAATTGAGGAGTTGGATGTTTGGCTTATTGACTTTACAGCATTGGTTATGGAGTCAGAATCGTGGAGTCGGAGTCAGTGTCTATTTTGGTGGAGTTGGAAGTTGAAGTCGGATTCAGGACAGTTGAGGAGTCTGAGTTCGATGTTTGGCTTACTGACTCCTGAACCCTGATTGTAACATGCAAATTTCCGGATAACAATGAATGCGCAATTTACTCTGCCTTATTCAAGGCCTTCAGAAAGTAGAACGGAAAAGGGTTAAATTTGCACTGCTACTGATTAAAGATGAATACTGAATCAGAGATTTGTGATTTTATTTCAACGCATTTTGCAGCCAAAACTTGATTGCCTTGATGTCACAAATCAGTAAGAGATTCATGATGGCTTTGTATGCTGGTTTTAAATGTACAGTTGTGGCCAAAAGTATTAACACCCCTGAGATTCTGTCAGATAATACTCAGTTTCTTCCTGAAAATGATTGCAATCACAAATTCTTTGGTATTATTATCTTCATTTAATTTGTCTTCAATGAAAAAAACACAAAAAGAATTGTCCTAAAGCCAAATTGGATATAATTCCACACCAAACATTAAAAAGGGGGTGGACAAAAGTATTGGCACTGTTAGAAAAATCATGTGATGCTTCTCTAATTTGTGTAATTAACAGCACCTGTAACTTACCTGTGGAACCTAACGTGTTGGCAATAGCTAAATCACACTTGCAGCCAGTTGACATGGATTAAAGTTGACTCAACCTCTGTCCTGTGTCCTTGTGTGTACCACATTGAGCATGGAGAAATTGAGAAGATCAAAGAACTGTCTGAGGACTTGAGAAACCAAACTGTGAGGAAGCATGAGCAATCTCAAGGCTACAAGTCCATCTCCAGAGACCTGAATGTTCCTGTGTCTACCGTGCGCAGTGTCATCAAGACGTTTAAATCCCATGGTACTGTGGCTAACCTCCCTAGATATGGACGGAAAAGAAAAATTGATGAGAGATTTCATCGCAAGATTGTGCGGATGGTGGATAAAGAACCTCGACTAACATCCAAACAAGTTCAAGCTGCCCTGCAGTCCGAGGGTACAACAGTGTCAACCCGTACTATCCGTCGGCGTCTGAATGAAAAGGGACTGTATGGTAGGAGACCCAGGAAGACCCCACTTCTTACCCCGAGACATAAAAAAGCCAGGCTGAAGTTTGCCAAAACTTACCTGAGAAAGCCTAAAACGTTTTGGAAGAATGTTCTCTCTTTTTGGGCAAAGTCATCATCATAGAGTTTACAGGAGAAAAAAAAGAGGCATTCAAAGAAAAGAACACGCTCCCTACAGTCAAACATGGTGGAGGTTCCCTGATGTTTTGGGGTTGCTTTGCTGCCTCTGGCACTGGACTGCTTGACCGTGTGCATGGCATTATGAAGTCTGAAGACTACCAACACATTTTGCAGCATAATGTAGGGCCCAGTGTGAGAAAGCTGGGTCTCCCTCTGAGGTCATGGGTCTTCCAGCAGGACAATGATCCAAAACACACTTCAAAAAGCACTAGAAAATGGTTTGAGAGAAAGCACTGGAGACTTCGAAGGTGGCCAGCAATGAGTCCAGACCTGAATCCCATAGAACACCTAAGGAGAGAACTAAAAATGGCAGTTTGGAGAATGCACCCTTCAAATATCGGGGACCTGGAGCAGTTTGCCAAAGAAGAATGGTCTAAAATTCCAGCAGAGCATTGTAAGAAACTCATTGATGGTTACCGGAAGCAGTTGATCGCAGTTATTTTGGCTAAAGGTTGTGCAACCCAGTATTAGGCTGAGGGTGCCAATACTTTTGTCTGGCCCATTTTTGGAGTTTTGTGTGAAATGATCAATGTTTTGCTTTTTGCTTCATTCTCTTTTGTGTTTTTTCATTGAAGACAAATTAAATGAAGATAATAATACCAAAGAATTTGTGATTGCAATCATTTTCATTAAGAAACTGAGTATTATCTGACAGAATTGCAGGGGTGTCAATACTTTTGGCCAACACTGTAGTTGATATCTTTTGTGCCATTAAGGGTTAATGTCAGTTTCCCTTGCCAGCAGCTCTAGTATATACCTCAGTTTGCACTCAGGTTGATGACCACACCCACTTCTCTTTATAAGGTCACATGATACAGCACATGACACCGGTTACAGATAATCCATTCTACAGATGACCTTGGTGGAGCAAAGTGGTCTCCAGTGGCTGCTGGTGTTTTGCTGCTGGAGCAGTAATGGAGCAGTTTGTGCCACAGCATTCAAGTTGGTGCATCCTTTACATCAGAGGTTCGTCCAGCGAATCCAACGGCTTACACACTAGCCAGGGGTAGTCGAGGTGACAGCCAGAGAAGAGGCATGTGACGGCGGCGGGGGGGAGGACCCGAATAGGGATGACAGGGCACCTAGGGGCAATCACAAGCAAGTGGCAGGAGATGTCACATCCCACGCTCCCTACCATCAGGGTCTTCCTTCCCCTATACCATCCTGTTTAACAACCCTTTGTGTTGCACTATGTGCAGACGTCCCATTGTCTAGCAAGATACCTGATAAAGAAGTTTTGACTCTGAAGCGCATTGAAATAAAATCACATATCTCAGATCTAGTCTCATCTTTAATCAACAGCAACGCCCTTTACGTTCTACTTTCTGAAGTATCATCGGTATGACCCTGGGGCTGCGCCAGCTATTTCTTTGCTTTATTAGTGGTTGTGTCTGACACAGCCCTCCAAGGTGAGCAAACCTTAGCCTGAAGGTCTCAATTATTGTCACAGATAAGACCCTATTACACTTGTCCATTTATTATCTAGTTGTTCAAGATCTTGGAAAGTGATGATCTGCGCATGCGCCGGTCTTCTGCTAAATCATGAATGAGTGATATCGAGCTAGTTCTGTTGATAATCCACTTCAGCCATAGGCAGCACAGAGGGAAAGCGGAGCATGGACCACAGAGGGGACTGGTCGCCGATATTTATTATACAAGACAATAGAATGAATTTACACAGTAAGCGGGTATTGCACTGAGATTCCCCTTTTTCTGCAGGTAGTCAGAGTTTTACATTTAGTTGTATAGAACAAAGGATTTGGAGTTCAAAATAGATCTACAACCCTGGTAAAGATGTTAGAAAAATTGAATGAATAACTCCTATTTTAATAAAGAACTCAGCAGTGGTAGGGCCCAGCAATAGCACTCCAAGATCTAAAGTTAGTCCTCAGAATATATACGGTATGTTAAAATAAGACATCTAATAGATAATGTACAGTTATTAAAATGACAATAATAATAAAATAACATATATAAATAAATTTATATTGTATTACGGTGTATATATATATATATATATATATATATATATATATATATAACATATATAGTGCATGTAAACCACAAAGTACATTTTATTTTGATTTATTTTTATTTTTACTCACTTTTATTAGTGCCCTTAATTCCACAGCGCTTGCAGACGTGAAAGTCACTGTCCCCATTGGGTCTCACAATCTACATGCCCTATCATTATATCTTTGAAGTGTTGGAGGAAATCGGAGAACCCAGAGAAAGCCCTTTGCAAACATAACACCACATTTAAAACATAGCATTATATAACCATAACATCCTCAATGGGGTGTGGGCAACTTGTCCACTCTTTTGCATGTGGTAGGCTAGTGTCACATTTATTACAGGAATTGCGTTCCGCATCCAGATCCGAATGCGGTGAACTCAATTGGCTTCAGACAAGCCGCAATCCATTAACCGGATTGCTGAAGCCGCAATCCGGTAACTGGATTGCTCTGAATGTGTAATCTGGAGCAATCTGGATACCGGATAGTTTGCTCATCCTTGCTGCCGCAGGGATAAGCAAACTGTTCTCTGTGTTTTAAAACTTGTAATTGTATTAATAAATGTGTCTATACTGTCTCTAGGGGGTACCCTTCCCCCCAGAGACCTACCACCCACTCAGGTGGGCATATAATGATGTTATATCTTATGTACAGTAGCCGGCTTCTGTCGGCTGCTGTACTTTTTTATGAATGAAGCCGCCGGCTCCTCTGAGAGCAGCGCTCATACTATACCTATTGTAGTATGAGCGCTGTCTGAGGTCCTGAAGGCTTATACAGCAAGATCTATGGGCAACGCTGCCCATAGATCTACTGTAAATGGCTTCAGAACCTCGGACAGTGCACATGCTATAGCTACAATAGCTATAGTATGCGCACTGCTCTCAGAGGAGCCGGCGCTTTCATTCATAAAAATGTCCATCAGCTGACAGGAGCCGGCTGCTGTACATAAGTGATTAAAGCATTATATGCCCATCTGAGTGAGTGGAAGGTCTCTAGAGGGAATGGGCACCCCCTAGAGACATTATAGCAACATTTATTAATAAAATTACAAGTTTGAACACACACAGAACACTTTGCTTATCCCGGTGGCAGCCGGGATAAGCAAAGTATATGCGGTAACCGCATTGCTCAGGATTACACACCTTGAGCAATCCGATTCCCGCATTGCGGATGTTACAACCGCTTCGAAAACTGCAGCCTGCATGATTTTTCACGCAGGCTGCAGAGCCGGAGGCGGTAACCGATTGCTTGTGAAGCAATCCGGTTTTTAAATAGGCTCCTATGAGGAGCGTTTTCTGATCCGGTTTTGAGCTTTTTAAAAGCTCAAAACCGGATCAGGTTTTACAAAAAATACCTGAAATGTGACCCTATCAAGTGTTTTATCTCACCAGCACACTGCTCTGGACACCTTATAATGCCCTGTATAATGCTTCTGCATCTAAACATGCTAGATAGACACAGGAGTGCAGGAAATCCTCATATCAATTGTGTGCTGTGTATGGGTAGACATCATAGAAACTAGTCTCCACCCACCAGCTCAGAGACAACTGAATATATGAGCTAGTACCTGCAATGGAAAAAACTGGTTAAAAATTTCAGATTACCGTAAATGCATATAATGACTTGAAATGTACAGTACATACCGTATATGACAGCTCATACCGAACTAAAAGGTCGCTCCAGTACGATCCAATCCCTAATAACCCCCCATGTCCTTTGTTTCTTGCAGTGAATAAATATATTGCCCGTGTGTTTACCGGCTCCGCCAACGGCAGTGGGACAGATGCAGATGTGTTCCTGAATATTTTTGGTGAAAAGGGAGACACAGGTAGAGTATTTTTTTTTTTTTTTTTACTTTAGTTGGGGTAACTTTATAAATGTTATTCAAGACATCCTCAATGTGTCTGGAAGCTCTGGGTGCATGGCGGGTCTTTAGTGTTTGCAACGTGGAAGCTGCGACCTCCTGTAGACAATGGCAGAAAGAGAAAGTGACAGTGAAACAAAGGCTAAGTGATGTGATTCTTCTACCGGAATGTTCAGCTTTTAATTTAAAAATAAATATGTTCTTCTCGAACATTGCAGTCATATAGTAAATACATTACATTACTTACCGTGCACCATTACTGACTGGCAGCATTATTCTCTGTAGTATTATGTTTGTTGTTATTGGAATCAGTAAGCAAAGATGTAGTCAGCCACATCCAGAGCCTCACAGCTGAGCTTCTACAATTCAGGATAAAAGCTAGATCAGCTATACAGGACCTCAGCTCAGCAAGAGTATGATACTGAGTATCTGAGGATCAGTGCAGAATAGTGAGTGCAGCTCTGGAGTATAATACAGGAGGTAACTCAGGATCAGTAATGTAATGTATGTACACAGTGACTGCACCAGCAGAATAGTGAGTGCAGCTCTGGAGTATAATACAGGAGGTAACTCAGGATCAGTAATGTAATGTATGTACACAGTGACTGCACCAGCAGAATAGTGAGTGCAGCTCTGGAGTATAATACAGGAGGTATCTCAGGATCAGTAATATAATGTATGTATACAGTGACTGCACCAGCAGAATAGTGAGTGCAGCTCTGGAGTATAATACAGGAGGTAACTCAGGATCAGTACAGGATCAGTAATGTAATGTACGTACACAGCGACTCCACCAGCAGAATAGTGAGTGCAGCTCTGGAGTATAATACAGGAGGTAACTCAGGATCAGTAATGTAATGTATGTACACAGCGACTCCACCAGCAGAATAGTGAGTGCAGCTCTGGAGTATAATACAGGAGGTAACTCAGGATCAGTAGAGGATCAGTAATGTAATGTATGTACACAGTGACTGCACCAGCAGAATAGTGAGTGCAGCTCTGGAGTATAATACAGGAGGTAACTCAGGATCAGTACAGGATCAGTAATGTAATGTATGTACACAGTAACTCAACAGGGTCAGACTGGCGCACCGGGACACCGGAGAATTCTTCGCTGGGCCCCGCCCCCAGCTTATCCCTGCCTGAGCTCCCTACCTCTTTCACACATTTGTCCACCAGCAGAATAGTGAGTGCAGCTCTGGAGTATAATACAGGCGGTAACTCAGGATCAGTGTTAGGTCCCTTGGCACCGCTCCCCAGCTCACCTCTCCCAGGTCAGCATCCTCTGCCCCTCTGCCGACCGTGCAGCCAGCGTCCAGGCGTACTGTGTCTCGGAGCGGTCACCGGGTTCCCTTCCTGTCAGCTCACCACCGGGCTCACACATGAGCACATTACAATGGTCATATTCATGTGACCAATCAGTGGCGCACTAAGTGCACTCCTCCCCTGTGACACGGTCCAACCTGACTCTCCCCTCAACCAATAGCTGCTCTTCCTCTGGTAGATCAGGCCACCTCCTCTGATGGGAGGTGCCTGATTATTAAGTCAGTTTGCTTCTGCCTTGCTGACTGTTGGTCAGGCCTTCCTTGTTCTCTGTTTCCTGGAACCCTTGCTGTGCTCTACCCCGTTAGCACCATTCCTGTTCTCCTAGCTTTGTACCCTGTTATCCCGGAATCCTTACCTGTGCCGTAGCATAGGCTAACCTTATAATCCGCCCCCCTGGTATTAGCAGCTGTGGTATTTAGACCCCCTGGGCTTGCCCCTGACAATCCCTGTATAGAGGTTGGGTAAACTAGGATCAGCTCACCCAGGGAAGTTCGGTACTAGGGCCCAGTGGGTCCACTCTAGGGCGCCTTTCCCCGGAAGCGTGACAATCAGTACAGGATCAGTAATGTATGTACACAGTGACTGCACTAGCAGAATAGTGAGTGCAGCTATGGAGTATAATACAGGAGGTAACTCAGGATCAGTACAGGATCAGTAATGTAATGTATGTACAC
The DNA here is from genome assembly GCA_033576535.1 of Allobates femoralis. NCBI lineage: Eukaryota > Metazoa > Chordata > Amphibia > Anura > Aromobatidae > Allobates > Allobates femoralis. The sequence goes on along the minus strand of JARQOC010000003.1, from coordinate 827,892,510 downwards.
AGCGACTCCACCAGCAGAATAGTGAGTGCAGCTCCGGAGTATAATACAGGAGGTAACTCAGGATCAGTAATGTAATGTATGTACACAGTGACTGCACCAGCAGAATAGTGAGTGCAGCTCTGGAGTATAATACAGGAGGTAACTCAGGATCAGTACAGGATCAGTAATGTATGTACACAGCGACTCCACCAGCAGAATAGTGAGTGCAGCTCTGGAGTATAATACAGGAGGTAACTCAGGATCAGTACGGGATCAGTAATGTAATGTATGTACACAGTGACTGCACCAGCAGAATAGTGAGTGCAGCTCTGGAGTATAATACAGGAGGTAACTCAGGATCAGTAATGTAATGTATGTACACAGTGACTGCACCAGCAGAATAGTGAGTGCAGCTCTGGAGTATAATACAGGAGGTAACTCAGGAACAGTGCAGTATAAGTAATGTAGTGTATGTATATATGCAAATTTGCACTTCACTAAAGTGCAAATTTGCATATATGCATATATCTGAGAGGAGGGAAGTGGCTTACAATCTCCTCACCTACTTCGCTGTCTCCATAAGGTTGATAGCAAGTTCCCAGGTAGTGTATGTACACATTCTGACATGGACTTTCATAGTAAGTTCACCAGATCTTTAAGATCTACATAATTTATGCATTTTGTATTTCAAAATCTTTTGACACCTCTTCTTTAACATTATGAAACATACATTAAAGCCTTAGCATGAGCTGCAGTACCACTCTGTGCCTGTATTGCTAGTGGCGCTGTTGCTCTTAAATGCAGTGTATCAATATCTTATACTTCATGTTTTTTCTTAATTTTAGTTACTTGCTACTTTGAACTTCTTTGTGCTTTTATTTATTTTTGTTAGATCTCTCCCTAATAAGGGATTGTTGTGCTGATACTGATTTTGTTACTATTATTGTCAGGAGAGAGAAGACTGGACAATGACAAAGACAACTTTGAAAAGGGGGCGGAGGACAAATTTACCATCGATGCGCCAAATTTAGGAAAAATCCGAAAAATTACAATCGGTCACAACAACAAAGGCGGGTCAGCTGGATGGTTCCTGGAAAAGGTCAGTACAGGGGAAGCCTCGGACGTCCTTGTACTTCTTGCTTGACTGATGGGTGTCCGAATTCAGGGTTGATCACCTTAATGGAGGCACTATGGGGAATCCGCCAGTGACACATATTTAGGGAATTCCTTCCATCATCTGGATCCAGAATCTTTTTTATGTTGTGGCATAAAGAAATATATTTAACCCCTTCTTCCAAGAGCCATAACATTTTTTTTTCATCAGCATAGCCATATAATGGCTTGTTTCTTTGCGGGACGAGTTTAACTTTTGAATGACACAATTCCACAATGGATTTTGAAGTTTCTTTTTTTTTACCATTTGCACTGTATAGTAATATTCACCTGGCTGTATGATATTCCAGGTTAATACGAGTACTCCGATACCAAAAATAGTTTTTTTTTTTATTTCAGTGTTGAAAGAAAAATGTAAAATTTGTCCATTTTTTTCACTTTTGTCACCATTTTCCGAGACCCGTAACATTCTAATTTTTCGGGCTCTTGGGGCTGGGTGTGGCTTAGTTTTTGCGTCCTGAACTGATGTTCTTAATTATACCTTTTTGGGGTACATACAATGTTTTGATCACCTGATACTGCACTTTATTGCAATTTTGCAGTGACACATTGGACATTTCTGAACACAGTCATAGCAAATAAGTGTATTTTTAAAATTATTTTTAATGGAGCAAAAGAGTTAAGCTATTGTTTTTTTTATTTTTTTTCATATTTTGAAAAACTTTTTTCTCACTCTCTACTCTTTTTACTAGTCCCCTCAGGAGACTTGAGGCGTCAGCACCAACATTGCTCTGTGCTAGGGATGGGCGAACTGCTTGTTCTTCCCCGGGTTTGTGACCGACATTGCCCTGGTAAAGTACGCAAAGAGTTAATGCACCTGATATACTTACCAGATTCGCATTCTCTCTTCTTGGTGCGAAGCGCGCTGCGTCACTTCCGGGCCGCCCCTTATCTTCTAAGCGTATGTGATTGGCTGTAGGAGCCGGTTACATGACTATTCCCCGAAAGCCTGGAAGTGCCGCAGTGCCGCCGCACTGCTGGACTGAATAATGCAGACCCAGTAAATACAATAAGGACTCTTTACTTGCTGTAACAGAGCCACCCCGGTCACGAACCCGAACAGTTCACCCATCCTTACTCTGTACAGCAGATATCACAATCTCCTATGAAAGATACTCACAGCGGGTGATCATAGGAGGATCGAGATGACAGATATAGGGGAAATGGAGTAATGACAGGGGTCACAGAGGTCGTAGCTGAGACCAGGCCCAGATATAGAAGGGCCGTTGCTTCAGCTGAACACAGGATTGGACCCTGCACTGCGAAATAGGCTGCCGACACACGCATAGTTGATGTGAGCCGTCGGAGGTGCAGCCATAGGGGCCCGTGCATGAGAGTGACATTACTGTTATGTACGGGTCCCCTGTCCCTGCCCATACATCTGACCAACATGTGTGTGTGTGGGAGGGAGGGGGCCCCAGTCCAATATTTGCACCAGGGCCAATCAGATTCTAGTTACGCCACTGTATAGGGGCCATCAGCGCACCACGATCACAAGATGGGCGCACCGATGGTCAGGATCAATTATGCGCTTCCTCTCCACGCATGCTTGATGTTGCTTCTAGTGCATTTAACTAGATCGCAGCTACGGGTGGATCATGGGTCCAACCGCAGCTGTTAGAGGCACATGATTGCTGTTTAAGTCAGCCATCATGTGCGAGGAAAGATGCGGGCTTAGCATGTGAACCTGATTAAAAAACACAGCCAATTAAGTAAATATACATGATTGGCTGTGAAGGGGTTAACAAATAGATTTATTCTTTTCTGTACAAAAAAACAACTGCAAAATGGTTTATTTTCACAAAATGTTCTCTTCTATATCGAAAATCTGAAAGGTCATAATTAATCACTAATTACATGCTTTTTTTATACCTATAATAGTGGATAATTGTATTTTATTCCTCAATTTACAGCCTGGGATTAACTGACAGAAAAAGAAAAAAAAGAAAAAAACTATTCTTTTTAATTTTTTGGTAGCACTAATTTTCTATTTCAAATATATTTATAAAAATTAAATGCTGAATAGGACGGCAGAGGTAGGATTACATGATTATAGGAATTACACAATCACAGCAGGATGCAGCGAGCATCAATTGTGACACCATAGGCATTGGCATAACTAAGGTCCTATGGGCCATTGTGCAAAGTTTGGACCTGGGCCCCCACCTGCATGCCCCTGTATCCTTCTATGTCCTAAAAAAATATTTGTGTTCGATCGCCTTCCCCCAATTATAAAAAAAAAGGCTACACATAAAGTTCTCAATAAAATGATTTTTAGGTAATACTTCTATATCGTAGTCATATAGTTAACAAATATCAAATTGTTACTGAACACGTCCGCTATGCTAAAACTAATGTAGCAATAATACACCATATAAAGGGGATAAAGACCACCAAATAGTGACCATGTATTATCACATCATAATGTCTATGTATAACCGTCTTGGTACTGAACAAAATCTACTAAGACAAGAACAATGTACCAATATTATCATTTACAAGGGATAAATACTGCCTCACCATGACCAGACAACATATTACTACCACATAGTAGCCAAAGAATTAAACCATACTAATCAGTGGTGTAACTTCAGGCCCAGGGGCACCAATGCGAAAGTTCCAACGGGGCCCCCAATTATTGCAAATCTTTAATAGTATTAGTCTTTTTCTATAGGCCAAAGGGACTTTTGGTGCCCCCTAGGCTCCAGGGCCCGGGTGCGATCGCAACCCCTGCACATAACTAACACTGAAATCAGCATCAGTAATTTCATTCACAGGAGCTCTGTAGATCATATATAAATGTATATAGCAAAGGCAAATTCAGTTACTGTCCAGTAATTCCTCCATATGAAGTCATTCATTTTAGTTTTTCTTTATCATCTGGTCCCTTCAGGCCGCTAGGACGTCTTCCATCCATGACTTGTCTATGCAGAAAGTAACACACAAACAGGTGAAATAAGTATTGAACATATCAATAATTTTCTAAAGTAAATATATTTTTAAGGTTCTAATGACATGAATTGCCCACCAGATGTCAGTAACAACGCATCCAATCCACACAGGCAAAGTAATCAAACCATAGATGGCAATAAATTTAGTGGTGTATAGTAAGGAGAAATGACTCAGGGAAAAAGAATTAAACATATGAAGAAAGAGAGGTGCAAAAAGCCATGGAAAGTCATAACACAAGCTGAGATCTATCAGTAATTAGAAAGCAATCGTGCTCTTTAGTGAAAAATAATATCAACTTGTTCAACTGATGCCCTATAAAAAGGTGTCTCATTAAAAGGTGCCACACAAGAAACATCTCATGACGGGTAAAACCAGTGAGCTGTCTCAAAATCTTCACATTGTTGCAAAACATACTGATGGCATTGGTTACAGAAGAATTTGTAAACTATCGAAGGTTCCAGTGACTATTGGGGCCTTAATCTGAAAGTGAAAAGAATATAATTTCACATTAAACCAGCCACAACCAGGTACTCACTGCAAGATTTCAGACAGAGGAGTGAAAATAATTATCAGAAGAATTGTCTGAGAGCCAAAAACCACCTGTGGAGAACTACAGAAAGACCTGGAATCAGCTGGTACAGTTGTTGCAAAGAAAACAATAAGTAATAAACAATAAAGCATGTTCAAATTTGCTCAACAATAAGTAGACAATCGAGTGAAATAATGGAAGAATATAGTCTGAACAAATGAGAACAAAAATTGAACTCTCTGGATGCCATAATACACACCATGTTTGGAGGCCAAAAGGCAAATTATCCCAAAAATACCATACCAACAGTGAAGTATGGAGGTGGGATTATCATGGTGTGGGGCTGTTTTTCAGCATTTGCACTGGCAAACTTCATATAAGTGAAGGATGGATGAATGGACAAATGTTCAGAGACATTCTTAATAGAAATCTGCCACCATCTACCAGGATGATGAAGATGAAGGAGGGACATTTCAGCAACACAATGATTCCAAACACACAGCCAAGGAAACGCTCAACTGGTTTCAGGGAAAGCAAAAAAAATCTGCTACAACGGCCTGAATCCAATAGAAAATGTATGAAAGGAACTAAAACTCAGAGATCATAGAAGGATCCACAGGACCTGCAGGATGTGAGGAGTGTTTGTGTGGAAGAATGGAACAAAATCCACCTGACCAATGCAGGGACTAGTGTCTTCATACAGGAGGTGTCTGGAGCTTCATCACCAACAAAAGTCTTTTATATGAAATATTAAATACATTTCAGTAGCGTGGTCAATACTTTTTCCCTGCGTCATTTCTCATTATTACACATAACTTAATTTATGGACATCTATGGTATTTCTTTTTGTGGATTACATGGGTTGCTACTGACATCTGGTGAGAAATTCATGTCTATAGGATCCTTAGAAATATATTTACTTTGAAAATTGATGATGTGTTCAATACTTATTTCACCTGTGGTACATATATACTTAATATGATTGATCATTTCTACTGCAGCCTACACAATTTTTTCCCAAACCCTACAGTGCACCAGATGAAGTAGAAAAGTTCAATAGTGCCACCCTAGTGATCTGCATTGTAACAGTACCTCCCTAAGTTCCCCCTATAGTAACAGAGTGTCAAAAAGTAAAATATATTCCGGTAGTGATGTCTTCCTTTGTTATCCCCTCACAGTTGTCTCAATATAGTATGAATGCTTATGTACTCTTTTGTGGATCCCATGTGTCCTCATTCAGTAATAATAGCCTACTTTGGGCTGGTATAGAGCAATAAAGCCTCCTTCCCGGTGGCACAATACAGTAGTAACCAGTTCTGCCTCCTTACAGTAATAACTCTTTATAGTTGGAAATTGGAATTTGCCATAATATGACTCCATAAATAATAATGTATGGGCCACAGTGGGGAAATTTAGTTATGTCTCCCCTTGTGGAGTATTATTGTCCACTGTTGTGGCCCAAACACACTAGTGATATTGATCCAATGTGCCCCTGAGAACAATAAAAAAGCTGCAGCACTCCCTGACATGCAATGTGTACAGGTGCAATGCTGAAGAAGAGATACTGAAGCAAAAAAAGACAGCTGCACTCTGAAATACAATGCAATTCTGAATACAAAATAATATTGAATAGCATTGTAGCTAAGGAGATATCTGAAAGAAATGAGACACTTAGCTTATAAACATGGCCACATCTATATCAACTTAGTAGCCATGTTGAGGCATGTCTCCTAACTGAGATCCTACACTGTGTCACTGCCTCTCTCTTGGATTAATATTTTCCATGTGAATGGGCGAGTAGGAACCCGCTAACAACTTTTTTTATTGTTTAGATTATGGCATTATACCTTCTGTCTGTCCACCCTTCCCCCGTTAGCAGGTTCCTACTCGACCTTCATTCAAATGGTGGTTTTTAAACCTAGTTTATTCAGTGTAGGTTCCCAGTAAGGAGACATGCCTCAGTGTGGCTACTGGGTGGATATAGATATGGCCATATTTATATGATGTGTGGAATATTTTCATATATCACCTTAGCTACAATGCTTTTGTATATTCTTTTATATTCAGAATTGCATGTGTTAATATTTCAGAGTGCAGCTGTCTTTTTTTTGCTCCAAAGTCCCGAAATTTTCTCTATATAGTAATTTTATGCCCCACTTACTACCATAAACAAATTATGTATGTTCCTTATTTTGGCCCCCATCCTGTAATAATGTCTTCCACCATGGCGCCAACTCTTTAATAATGTGAATCCAAGGAAGTACAACTTACAGAAAATGGAGTTGCTGCTGGTGTCAGTGGGCTCCATTTCTGCCCTGCAGCAATCCTTACACCCCTGATCATGGGGCAATCATAGGACGAGGCAATGGCCATTTTTGGGCAGACAGCCATATGGTCTGATTGCCACAGTGGTATTGCCTCCATCACAGGAGGTGAGGTGATATCATGCTTGGAAGCAGGAGGAGATCCCCACGTTAGGTAAAACCCCAACATGCACACACAAAACCTTATCCCTGACCTGAATAGGGAGCTCTACACCCTAGCTTGAGGGGAGCTTCCTTTTCCGGCTACGGGGAGGGGTTAGAACCGAGTGTGAGAGGGAATTGAGAGGAAACAGTAGAGTTGGAAGAAGGTCCTGAGGAATGGAGCTGTTGAAGAGCTCTCCCCAGGCAGCGCAACAGAGGCCGACAGAGTCCTGTGTTGTACGCTCACTACACGCCCAGGCAACCGAATCTGGAGGACAGGAGACTGCAAGTTTCCTGGCCGCAAGCAGGGACCCGACAGCACAATGGTATAATGAGAGCCCAGATCTGCAACCAAGACTGCAGCACCCGTTCTAAGTTCACACCATCTACCAGTTGGGAGCTTAGAGCAGAAGTGGGGAAAGGGACCGTATGTTAGCTCACAGCTAATGGGGCCCAAAACTGAGAAGCACAGCAGGCAGGCCTTAAACTCACTTGGCGGGATGGACTCCAATTGTTTCCAGGCTGACCGGACCCTCTTGAGCCTGGTGACCAGTGCCCCCGGAATCAGCAACTTCTTGTGTAGTAAAGGTAACAGAACTGCATTCCCTGTGTCTGTTTGTTTCTTCTGCGCATCCCTGCAGTTGCACCCTAACTACGACGACTACCACTGCTGCAGCCCTGTTTTCTGCACCGTGCATTTCCCGCCTAAGACCCTGGAGCCAGCTTCACCTGTGGTAAATGTTCCATCTCAGCTGCTACACCACCTATCCCCCAGGGCTCATACAGCATACAGCTCATACAGCAGTGCTGGTCGTTCCTCACCAGGCACCACAGGTGGCATCACGTAAAGACTACAAATCTCCTGTAAATACCCCCTTCATTTACTCAGCCAGGGCCACGGAGCTGGGTCAACGCCACTGTGACCTGTCTTAAAGAACTGCTGGCCTGGCTACCGAGTACCCTAGGCCTTTACGGCCACTGCACTTACCTATGTGGCTATTAGTGCTAGCCAAACACTAACAACTACAGACCTATACAGGGACATTTCAGTAAAAAAAGGGATGAACAAAGCATACGGTAACCGGATTGCTCCGGATTACACATCCTGAGCAATCTAGTTACCTCATTCGGTGATAAAGACAGGCACTTGCGATTACCGCATCCAGATCTGCGTATTTTTGCGCAATGTCTGCACGGCAAAGTGAATTTCACATTCACTTTACTGGCAGACAAAAGGAACATTGCGTATTTTGAAAAAGCGCACGTAAAAAACCGCGGCAAAATACGCAATGTGTGAACGCAGCCTTTACCACAGTAGTGTTAAGTGAATGAGCAGTTCACTTCTGGCTGTTTCTAAGTTCTCTTTAACTTTCCATGTTGGTTTGGTTAACCGTTTAGGTCTTTCACTATGAGTAGGCTGAGAGTTCATCATTTCTCTGTGTTGCTTCAGGATGGGCAGTGAATGAGAGCTTTGCATCTCTAGAATTGTGCACAGGATTGCAAGGGTGGAGGCTTTCTGCTCCTGGTTGTCAGGGAGACGGATTACAGAGTATCAATTCTGTGCTGGGCAGCAGCCTGTGTTTATAGAATCTATGCAGGCTGTATTGCAAGTCTATTAACTGCAGCTTGTCAATAGTCTATTGATGATCACTTCTCAGGTTTTATAACCTGTATACTGTTCTAAGGCTGCCTTCACATTTGCATTTGCAAGCGCAGCACATGCTGCGGAAATAAATTCTAAATCCACAAGCGTATTGCGGACGAATCTTTAACATGGACTACGCATTCGTCTGCAGGGACATGCGTAGGCATGTGTTTGTGTGCGTATGCATTCCTGCGCGTGGAATTTCCGTGCCCTTCAAACGCGACATGTTGCATTTTTTGGCAGTCAAAAAATCCGCAAGCATCCGCATGCGTACGAATGCGCATAAACAATACATTATTGTCTATGGGTACGCAAGCGTACACAAGGTCTTGCGGATGTCAGCGTTTGATACGCATGCGTACAACTCATTGCGCATGAACAGAAACAGAATTGCAATTCCTCCCAAGTGATGCCCATATCCCAGCCACACAACAGCCTCTATAAAAGTGATTCTGTCCATTCCATGGTGAACAGTATTGATCTTCCTGATGGATCTGTGCCTCCTGGATCTGCGGCGCCTGGATCTGTGCCTCCTGGATCGGTGCCTACCTGAAATCTGCTTGATCTTTCCTTGCTGTCGTGGTAAAATATACTTGCTTTTTTTGCTTTAATTTGAAGAGTTTTGACCAGTGGCGTAGCAACTGTTTGTGGCGCCCGGGGCGGTCGAAAAATTTGCCGCCCCTTTGGTTGTTGATAATCCGGAAGTATACATAGTATACACTGTCTGCCCCTATATACAAGAATATAACTACTATACTAAAACATAAAGAGAAGGGGTGCAATTGGGGGTAAGTATTGGGCCAAATGGCCACTCACTTATTGGGGTTGTCACTGTGCACCGCCACCTCTGCACAACCCCAGTGTATGGCAACAAGCTGGACTCAAGGAGGGCCCGGGGCCGGATCAATTTTTTGCCGCTGTACTGTGGAGTTCATAGTGTAATATAAATGCAAAAACCTTTATTCTTAATATTATGTCACAATACTGGGATCTGAGGATCTTCTATTTGGAGGTCAGGGGCTCTCTGATGTGCTGTCGCTGCCTGTCTCGCTGTCGTCCTCTTTTGACACTGCAGTGCGGTGGACAAGAGAGCATTAACTGGTTAATAACAAGAAGTATGGAGTGTACTAACTGAGCCATAAACCCTCCCCACACCAGTAGGATTACTATATGGATTTTATTATTAGCGTACGGACACACTGGTGTGAAACTCTGATGGGTGCAATGTGTGATTTTCTCGCATTGCAATCAATCTCTGAGAGCACAATGACGAGTGTCGGACGCTTTTTTCTCATCCAGATTCAGGATGAGAAAAAAGTTGCAACATGCTGCGACAGTATGAGATTCCCGCATGAGACTTGCCAATGCAAAATCATGGGCCGCACACAGACCATCCGAGAGGCATCAGTTTTTTTCACGGATACATTCTCATTCTGTAACTGAGAACACTGTAAAATGTTCCTGTAAATGATTATACAGTAATAGCTGCTGAGAAAAAACATGGATGTCACACAGATGTGATCTGAGAGAAATGTTGGACACTCGCACAGCAGTTGCCAAACGGACCAAAAAACGGATGTCACTCATCCGACTCTCCTGGATGAGAAACGGACCGATTTTAAGGTGGCGGGAGACAGTGTGCCACCATGTCCTCAGCTCCGTGCTGTCCACAGACAGTATACGGTACACTGTCTGTGCACAGCACAAAGATGAAGACATGGTGGTACACTGTGCACAACATGGAGCTGGGGACATGGTGGTACACTGTCTGTGGACAGCACAGAGGTGAGGACATGGTGGTACACTGTGCACAGCACGGAGCTGAGGACATGGTGATACACTGTCTGTGGACAGCACGGAGCTGAGGACATGGTGGTACACTGTCTATGCACAGCACGGAGCTGAGGACATGGTGGATAACTGTGCACAGCACGGAGCTGGGGACATCCCAGAAGAGGCACAATAACCACAGACAGGCGGCGGGAGAACAATGAGCCCGCCAAGGAGAACTACAACTCCCAGCACCCAACACACTGCCCAGAAACCCCTACTGTAATGCCAGAACAGGTAGGAGAACTACAATTCCCAGCATGCCACACCCTGCCAACACAGGAAGGTGGAGGCTGGCGCATGGAGGCAGAGACACCTGGTACAGCCGCCATTATCACCACACACAGCCCCACTCCTCCTGCGCACCCGTCCTCCTCTCCTCTGTCCCTCCTGAACCCCCGTCCTCCTCTCCTCCTGCACCCCCGTCCTCCCCTCCTCTATCCTTTCTGCTGCTCCTCTGTCCTCCTGCATCCCCGTCCTCCTCTCCTCTGTCCTCCTGCACCCCTGTCCTCCTCTCCTCCTGCACCCCCATCCTCCTCTGTCCTCCTGCATCCCCGTCCTCCTCCCCTCTGTCCTCCTGCACCCCCGTCCTCCTCTCCTCTGTCCCTCCTGAACCCCCGTCCTCCTCTCCTCCTGCACCCCGTCCTCCTCTCCTCTATCCCTTCTGCTGCTCCTCTGTCCTCCTGCATCCCCGCCCTCCTCTGTCCTCCTGCACCCCTGTCCTCCTCTCCTCCTGCACCCCCCATCCTCCTCTGTCCTCCTGCATCCCTGTCCTCCTCCCCTCTGTCCTCCTGCACCCCCGTCCTCCTCTCCTCTGTCCTCCTGCACCCCCGTCCTCCTCTCCTCTGTCCTCCTGCACCCCCGTTCTCCTCTCCTCTGTCCCTCCTACTGCTCCTCTGTCCTCCTGCACCCCCGTCCTCCTCTCCTCTGTCCTCCTGCACCCCCATCCTCCTCTCCTCTGTCCTCCTGCACCCCCGTCCTCCTCTCCTCTGTCCCTCCTGCTGCTCCTCTGTCCTCCTGCACCACCATCCTCCTCTCCTCTGTCTTGCTGCACACTCGTCCTCCTCTCCTCTGTCTCTCCAGCTGCTCGTCTTCTCCTCTGTCCCCCTTTTCCTGTCCTTCTGCCCCCCTGTCCTCTTCTCTGTCCCCCTGTTCCTGTCCTTCTGCCCCCCTGTCCTCTTCTCTGTCCCCCTGTTCCTGTCCTTCTGCCCCCGTCCTCTTCTCCTCTGCCCCCTGTTCCTGTCCTTCTGCCCCCCTGTCCTCTTCTCCTCTGCCCCCCCTGTCCTCTTCTCTGCCCCCCCTGTCCTCTTCCCTCTGCCCCCCCTGTCCTCTTCTCCTCTGACCCCCCTGTCCTCTTCTCCTCTGCCCCCCCGTACTCTTCTCCTCTGCCCCCCCGTCCTCTTCTCCTCTGCCCCCCCTATCCTCTTCTCCTCTGCCCCTCCTGTCCTCTTCTCCTCTGCCCCCCCTGTCCTCTTCTCCTCTGCCCCCCTGTCCTTCTCTCTCCTCTGTCCCCCTGTATCCTATTCCCTGCACAGTTTCCCTCACCTCTCTGGGTCCATGGGGGGCCGGCTGGGTGGAGGAGCCGCCACTGCACCAGCACTTGCAGCCATCACGGGACAGGAAGCAGCAGAGCTCCCAGTGGCTTCCTGTCAGCGTGAAGCGTGATCGCTCTCAGCGCTGAGGGGCCGGGAGCTGGACACTACATGCGGGCACCGGGCGGCAATGCACTGCCAGCGGCGACACCCTTCCTCCCCCACAAAGACTCCAGTTTTCATATGGAGTCTGTGGGGGCGGGGGGTGAGGGAGGTAAAGAAAAAAAAACAAAAAAACCTCTCGCGCTCCCCTGCCTTGTAAATACAGCCCTGCTGCCGCCCCCACACACCTGCCGCCCGGGGCGGACCGCCCCTTCCGCCCCCCCACGCTACGCCACTGGTTTTGACACTGGGCAGGGTCTACTTATACATTTCCCTTAAGTCACTCCTCAGGGGCGTGCTCTGTCAAAAAATCTGAAACAGTTTTTGAACACATGCGCACAAAAAGCGCGTACGCATGCAGTAAATGCAACCATACGCAAGCAAACGCAGCATTTTAATTAAGGTTTGCACATATGTCTGCGGACAAAATACGCAGAGTTCGCCTGCGTTTTTAACTGCGTATACGCATAAGCAACAAACGCTGCAATTACAAACGCAAATGTGAAGGCAGCCTTAGTGACAACTTATTCACTTCACTGAGTTTCTTTCTGTTTGCAAGTTTATGCAGACTGCTGTACAGTTATTCTGGATTGGATGCAGTATACTGCTCCTGGTAACAGGTTCTTTTACTGATATGAGATGTATACAAGTCCCGGTCACAGCTAATCCTTTTCACTGTTCTGTCCCCTTCTGATGGCTGTAAATCCCAAACGCTCTAATTACCAGTCTCTTAGATAATTGTATGCTTGTACTTACCCCATCAGGGGCAACAGACCGTTTCAACTCTATCGTCGTTGCAGCTGTAGAAAGACCAGGAGAAACGCTGTAGTTTTCTTCCAAATCCTGTATTAGTTACAATGGAACGATAGGTGAAAAGGAATAATCTGAACAGGTTTATACACATGAGTCTTCATTAATGGCTTCTGCAGACTAACTGAAGAAGAAGGGAGGGACATCCTGTACAGACACAAACTAAGGGACGAAGGTAGGGACAAAATCCATGAAGTCTACCTAGCAACAACAGGGAATTTCCTGACTGGAGGAAATCCACAATGCAGAGAAATATATACAACAGGTTGTTCCTATTCGAGGGACACAACAGTCAGGCCTGTTGGAGTGTTCACCACTTATCCTTCACTGACTACACCTATCCATTTGTTTCATTCTATGCAGTCACTGATATACTTTTATTTCCCATCTTTTACCAGGTAATCATTGAAGATATCGGTAACAAGGCGATCTATGAATTTCCATGTTCACGTTGGTTTGCTATTGATGAAGATGATGGGAAAATCCAGAGGGATCTTCTTGTTGGGGGAAGCGAAGCAACAGGTAGGGAGGTTGTTGTAGAGAAAGGTTAGCTGTGCTTTGTAGTTTATGTTATACTGTATGGTCTGTGATGGAGAAAGGGGCTTTACATGGCCTCATACACTATGTGGAGAAAGTATAGGGACACACATTTCAATCATGGAATTCAGGTTGTATATTCAGTCCCATCACCCATCTTCATTGACCCCAATGTATAACAACCATCCCCATTGCCTCCATTATAATGAATCCAACCTGTTCCCTTAGTATAAAACATCTGGCCCCTCGACCTCGGTGTGTAACATCCGGCCCCTCGCCCACTGGTGTGTAACATCTGGCTTCTCATCCCCTGGTGTATAAATATCAGCCGCCTCGCCCCCCAGTGTATAACATGCCCCTTCCCCCCCCAGTGTATAACATTCGTCCCTCACCCGGTGTATAACATCCAGTCCCTCACCCCCAGTGTATAACATCCGGCCCTCCCCGGTGTTATAACATCCGGCCCTCATCCCCCAGTGTATAACATCGGTCATTCCCCATGTATAACGTCCAGCCTCTCACCCCCCAGTGTATAATATCGGCCCCTCGCTCCCGGTGTATAACATCGGGCCCCTCATCCCCAGTGTATAACATACCGCTCATCGCCCCAATGTATAGTCCAGCCTCTCACCCCCAGTGTATTAACATCCGGCCACCTGCTCCCAGTGTATAACATCTCAGCCCCTTACAACCCCTCGTGTATAACATCCAGCCCTTACCCCCCGGTTTAACTCCTGCCCCTCGCCCCCAGTCTATAAATCTGGTCCCTGCCTCCGGATGTATAACACATGGCTCTCGACCCCTAGAGTATAATTACTCCTTCGCCTCATGGTAGTGTAATATCCGGCCCTTCCCCCCGCCCCCCGAAGATGTAAAACATCTGGTCCTCACCCCAGGGCTATATATGAGCCCTCGACCAGTGTAATAAACATCGAACTTCAAGCCAGACTGTATAATATGCCTCGCCGGTATAACGGCCCTATCCCGTGTATAATACTGCCTCAACCGTGTATAATTGGCTGCTGCGTTATAACATTTGGTCACTCGCCCCAGTATATGACTCCAGCCCACCTGCATTGCCTTATAACATGTGACAGAGCAGCCGTGTGCAGAGCTCATGTACTAGATCCTGTAATAAAGCACGATGTACAGTCCATCCATGAATTTATCCACTGAAGCAGTGTAAAACCCACTGGACTCGGAGGAGACGTGTTCTGTGCAGTGATGGATACACTCCTCTATTGGTGATGGATGAGTTGGTTTGGTGAATGTCAGGAGAGCGTTCCTCCCTGACTGCATTGTGCCCACTGTACAGTATGGTGAAAATGATAATACTGTGGACTGCTTTCAGGGAGGTGAGCCTCTTCATTCCAGTGAAGGAAAATCTTAATTCTTCAGCACAAGACATTGTGGACAATTATAGCTTCAGTCTTTTTGGGAACAGTTTGAGGAAGACCTTCTCTGTCCCACATGACTGTGCCCAGTGCACAAGCTCCATACAGACATGGAGGGGAGAGAACATGAGCGTCCACTCAGAGCCCGGACCTCAGCCCTATCCGACACTACAGAGCCTGGACTTCAGTCCCATCCAACACCACAGAGCCCGGACTCATCACCATCCAACACCCAGAGCCTGGACATCAGCCCCATCCAACATCACAGAGCCCGGATCTCAGCCCCATCCAACACCACAGAGCCCAACCTCAGCCCATCCAACACACAGAGCCCGGACCTCAGCCCATCCAACACCACAGAGCCCACACCTCAGCCCCATCCAACACCACAGAGCCCGGACCTCAGCCCCATCCGACACCACAGAGCCCGGACCTCAGCCCCATCCGACACCACAGAGCCGGACCTCAGCCCCATCCAACACCACAGAGCCCACATCTCAGCCCATCAACACACAGGGCCCGGATCTCAGCCCCATCCAACACCACAGAGCCCACACCTCAGCCCCATCCAACACCACAGAGCCCGACCTCAGCCCATCCAACACCACAGAGCCGGACTCAGCCCCATCCAACACACAGAGCCAACACCTCAGCCCATCCAACACTACAGAGCCCGGATCTCAGCCCCATCCAACACCACAGAGCTGGACTTCGGGCCTATCCAACTACAGAGCCCGGACCTAGCACAGCCACTACAGCACCAGACTTCAGTCCATCCAACACCCAGAGCATGGACCTCAGCCCTATTTAAGACTAGTGTGCCCGGACCTCAGCCCCATCCAACACCACAGATCCCGGACCTCAGCCCCATAAAACATCATAGATCCTGGACCTCAGCCCTATCAAACACCACAGAGCCCGGACATCAGTCCAATCTAACACCACAAAGCCCGGACCTCAGCCCCATCCAACACCACAGAGCCCGGACCTCAGCCCCATCCTACACCACAGAGCCCGGACCTCAGCCCCATCCGACACCACAGAGCCCGGACCTCAGCCCCATCCGACACCACAGAGCCCAGACCTCAGCCCCATCCGACACCACAGAGCCCGGACCTCAGCCCCATCCGACACCACAGAGCCCGTACCTCAGCCCCATCCGACACCACAGAGCCCGGACCTCAGCCCCATCCAACACCACAGAGCCCGGATCTCAGCCCCATCCAACACCAGAGAGCCTGGACCTCAGCCCCATCCAACACCACAGAGCCTGGACTTCGGGCCTATCCAACACTACAGAGCCCGGACCTCAGCCCCATCCAACACTACAGAGCCCAGACTTCAGTCCCATCCAACACCCAGAGCATGGACCTCAGCCCTATTTAAGACTAGTGTGCCCGGATCTCAGCCCCATCCAACACCACAGATCCCGGACCTCAGCCCCATAAAACACCACAAATCCTGGACCTCAGCCCTATCAAACACCACAGAGCCCGGACATCAGTCCCATCTAACACCACAAAGCCCGGACCTCAGCCCCATCCAACACCACAGAGCCCAGACCTCAGCCCCATCTAACACTACAGAGCCTGGACCTCAGCCCCATCCAACACCACAGAGCCCGGACCTCAGCCCCATCCAACACCACAGAGCCCGGACCTCAGCCCCATCCGACACCACAGAGCCCGGACCTCAGCCCCATCCAACACCACAGAGCCTGGACCTCAGCCCCATCCAACACCACAGAGCCCGGACCTCAGCCCCATCCAACACCACAGAGCCCGGACCTCAGCCCCATCCGACACCACAGAGCCCGGACCTCAGCCCCATCCGACACCACAGAGCCCGAACCTCAGCCCCATCCGACACCACAGAGCCCGGACCTCAGCCCCAACCGACACCACAGAGCCCGGACCTCAGCACCATCCGACACCACAGAGCCCGGACCTCAGCCCCATCCGACACCACAGAGCCCAGACCTCAGCCCCATCCAACACCACAGAGCCTGGACCTCAGCCCCATCCAACCCCACAGAGCCCGGACCTCTGCCCCATCCGACACCACAGAGCCTGGACCTCAGCCCCATCCAACACCTGTAATGGAGATTGTGAGCCCGGCCTCTCCCTAACATCAGTGCCTGACCTTAAAAAAGCAAAAAGAAGCATTCTCCTGTACAGCACAGAGTAGTGAAGAATATTTTATTTGCTACTTGTTCAGGAGGAAATTAGACCTCAGAATACTGTGGTGTCTACACTGAATGGCATGTAGGCTGCTGTATGGCATTGTTATTCAGCCAAATACTGATTGACAATTATTATTAGGCACTGTATGGTAAGATTTAGAGCAACAATTTCAAACTCCAGGCCTCAATGGCCGTGAACAGTGCATGTTTTTAGGATTTCCTTAGCATTTCACATGGGTTGGAATCATCACTTGAAAACAAGCACTGTTTGCGGCCCTTTGAGGCCTAGAATTTGAGACCCCTGCTTTAGAGTATACCATACTGGAATTTCTAAAACGTTACACAGAACATTAGATAAACTATGGAGCCATATTTTTTTTTGATGCTTTAGCAAAAGGCTAGAGTAGGGGTGGGGTACTCCAGGCCGGTGATTATATTATAACATGTGTAATGCTAAGGAAATCCTGAAAACATGACCTGTTGGCGACGTGGAGTTCCCCACTCCTGTGCTAGAGTAGTATTTAGTTCCAATTATGCTTGTTTTGGATTTCTCAGGAATTGTGTACAATGTTTCTATAATGACTGGAGACATCCGAGGTGCTGGCACTAACTCCAAGGTTCACGTCATCCTCCATGGATCGAAGGGTTTGAAGAACAGCGGAAAGATATTTTTGGAAGGAGGAGAATTTGAAAGAGCCAGAATCGACATCTTCAATATAGAGATTGCCGCCTTGCTCAGCCCCCTCAGCAGAGTGACCATCGGGCATGACGGAAGAGGTGTCAGCTCCGGGTGGTATTGTGAGAAGGTCAGTCAATAATATTCTCAGCTGGATCATTAAGAAGATAATGTGTCAATTGAAGTGCTGCCCCAGGCTATGCTGCGGGTAGTGATCTAATGGACATAATGAATAGGCAAGAGGGACATCATGTACATAGAGAGATCATCACTATGAATGATGCAGTTTCCTACATGTGGAAATAATGGGCATCATGCAAGCTTCTGTATATTGGGCCAAAATATCAACTAATACCTCTGGTTATTTTTTGCACATTTTATACATTTTTGCAGGGTGTATTGGGGCCTTGTGAATTCAGGTGGTACATTGGTGAGCCTGTCCTGTGGGATACACTCATATAGTGTTAACTAGCCCGCCCTACCTAGTGTCACTAATAGGCTATTGTTTAGACATGGTGCTATGTGTTACTACTATGGTGTTAATAGCCGCTATACTCATATGGTGTATAATAGCGTCCTACCTCTGTCACTAATTGTGTTATTGTTCAGATATTGGTTTTCGGTATCTATGTGACAGACTCCTTATGCAAGCCTTATTTGTGTGCAATTCTTATGCTAAGCAGCTGCGTCTCCATTTTGGAGGGTTGTGATTGGCTGTTCCATCAGCATTCTGCACCTGGGCTGCACCCTTCTCTACAATGGAGGTTCTCTACAATGGAGGTTCTCTGCATCCTGTGTGTGCTTTTAGTATTAGGCTTGGCTGCATGGTGGCCTATGGAACCCTATTCTTAAATATATAAATATTGTAAACCCCCTCTTAATACAATACGTATAGCCTAGATCTTTCAGGGCATCCTGGACGTTGTAGTTTTACTATCTGAAGAGCCAGACAATAGAGACTGTAATTCGCACAGTCACTGCAGCTGTCACCATGCTCACAGTGTAGTGAATGTCGGGAATTCAGCCAGACACAGCTCTGGTTTGAAAAATCTCTTTACAAATCTGTCCTCCCTGGAGTTTTCAGAGTCAATTTCATCTGCACTTTGTCACCTCACACACTGGCTCCTCCGCCCTGTTCTTGTTAATACATCAATCTTATCTTTTTGTACTGTCAAAAATAATATCAGCCAAGCATCTACTGTACACTATGTAGACCTCCTGCACCCTGTCTAAAATGTTATCCACTAGATGATCCACCCCTGCCCCAGAGCTCCAGAGGATAAAGCTTCTAATGTGAAATGCAGTGTCTGTTGTATGTCTATAATATAATTCTGTCCCCTATGAACAAAATTATAACTACTACGGTATTACTATTATACTGCCCCTATGTACAAGAATATAACTACTATAATACTGCCCCTATGTACAAGAATATAACTACTATAATACTGATCCTATGTACAAGAATATAACTATTATAATACTGCCCCTATGTACAAGAATATAACTACTATAATACTGCCCCTACGTACAAGAATATAACTACTATAATACTGATCCTATGTACAAGAATATAACTATTATAATACTGCCCCTATGTACAAGAATATAACTACTATAATACTGCCCCTATGTACAAGAATATAACTACTATAATACTGATCCTATGTACAAGAATATAACTACTATAATACTGTCCCCTATGTACAAGAATATAACTACAATAATACTGCCCTATGTACAAGAATATAACTACTATAGTACTGCCCCTATGTACAAGAATATAACTACTATAATACTGCCCCTATGTACAAGAATATAACTACTATAATACTGCTCATATGTACAAGAATATAACTACTATAATACTGCCCCTATGTGTAAGAATATCACTACTATAATACTGCTCCTATGTACAAGAATATAACTACTATGATACTGCCCTATGTACAAGAATATAACTACTATAATACTGCCCCTATGTACAAGAATATAACTACTATAATACTGCCCTCTATGTACAAGAATATAATACGGTACTATAATACTCCCCCCTATGTACAAGAATATAACTACTATAATACTGCTCCTATGTACAAGAATATAACTACTATAATACTGCCCCTATGTACAAGAATATAACTACTATAATACTGCCCCTATGTACAAGAATATAACTACTATAATACTGCCCTCTATGTACAAGAATATAACTACCGGTACTATAATACTCCCCCTATGTACAAGAATATAACTACTATAATACTGCTCCTATGTACAAGAATATAACTACTATAATACTGCTCCTATGTACAAGAATATAACTACTATAATACTGCCCTCTATATACAAGAATATAACTACTATAATACTGTTCCTATATACAAGAATATAACTACTATAATAATGCCCCTATGTAAAAAGAATATACAGTAACTAATTTAATACTGCATCTTTGTACAAAAATATAATTACTATAATACTGCTTCATAAGTACAAGAATATAATTACTATAATACTGTCCCTACATACAAGAATATAACTACTATAATACTGCCCCTATGTACAAGAATGTAACTACTATAATACTGCTCCTATATACAAGAATATAACTACTATAGTACTGCTTCTATGTACAAGAATATAACTACTATAATACTGCTCCTAAAGTACAATAATATAACTACTATAATACTGCCCCTATGTACAAGAATATAACTACTATAATACTGCCCCTAATGCACAAGAATATAACTACTATAATACTGCCCCTATGTACAAGAATATAACTACTATAATACTGCTCCTATATACAAGAACATAACTACTATAATACTGCACCTATGTACAAGAATATAACTACTATAATACTGCACCTATGTACAAGAATATAACTACTATAATACTGCCCCTATGTACAGGAATATAACTACTATAATACTGCCCCTATGTACAAGAATATATCTACTATAATACTGCCCCTATGCACAAGAATATAACTACTATAATACTGCCCCTATGTACAAGAATATAACTACTATAATACTGCCCTATGCACAAGAATATAACTACTATAATACTGCTCCTATATACAAGAATATAACTACTATAATACTGCCCTATATACAAGAATATAACTACTATAATACTGCTCCTATGTACAAGAATATAACTACTATAATACTGCTCCTATGTACAAGAATATAACTACTATAATTCTGCCCTATGTACAAAAAATTACTATAATACTCTTATGGTACATTTACACGCGGCCACAGGAAGGAAAGTCCTGAATTACACGCAGCCACATCGTGGTCTTTTCAAGGCAACAGGCACAATTGTGTCCGATGCCTGCCTGTTCCTACCTTCCTGTGGCCGCGTGTAAATGTACCATTACTGTGTAGAAGATTGTAACTACCTTCTGCTTTTGTCACATAGGTGGTCGTCTACTGTCCCTTCACAGGAATTGAGCAGACCTTTCCATGCGGCAGATGGCTGGATGTGGATGAAGGAGATGGGTTGATAGAACGGGAACTCTATGAAATGGTTTCCTTGCGTCAAAAAAGGCAGAAAAGTGAGTACAAAGAAATTAAAATTCTGTAGTGGTTTATTAGTTGCATCACATTTTAGTCCTCCCAAGACCAAGCACTTAAGATTCAAGTTCAACGTAATGGGCGATTTTTACCATAACGAGCAATCATCATTGTTTGACCCATAACCAATACACTTCCGGAACTGTTCAAAACACCAGTGGGTCGTTTGTAGTTTTTCAGCTGTATTGGCTCATGTAGTTGGAACCATTGATGAACGATCTCCCATTGCCCCATTTTCATCTAATGTGTGTGGAGGCCTAATACCCAACCATGCTTTTACAAACTTCAGCTTGTCTATTATGAGCTCCTTTACTTTTCTTTTTATCCTATTTGTTAACATTTTCAAAAGAAAACCTACTATGGCCAGGGTCACATCTCCCTTTTGACCCTAGCCTGCTGGATTCCGGTTTTAACTTAGAACTTTTCCAGCACCGCATAGCGTTACCGCTATGCGGTGCTGGAAAACGCTGCCCCTAGTTACCCTATTTTTACCTTCACTACTTGTCACACAGGCAGCGGCTCGGAGTGCGCTTTACAGCGCCGCACAGGAAACGTTGCAGACAGCGTTTCCTGTGCGGCGCTGTAAGGGCACTCCCAGCTGCTGCCTGTGTGACAGGCAGTGAAGGTAAAAATAGGGTAACTAAGGGCAGCGTTTTCCAGCACCGCATAGCAGTAACGCTATGCGGTGCTGGAAAAAGTTCTAAGTTAAAACTGGAATCCAGCAGGCCAGGGTCAAAACGGAGATGTGACCTGGCCATAGTCAATGGCCCGTTTCGGCCAATAACTGGTTTTGAGGCTTTAGAGGGAAGTCATGAAGAAGCCTTTGACATGAGACTAAAATGTGATGCGAACCTGGCCCAAAGAGCTGGTTAAAGTTGTTACCTATCGACAGGATCAGTGGATGTGCTACCTGTGTGATCTGCAATGATTGTCAACATTGAGGACTTTTATCCAAGATAGGACACTTATATTTCCATTAAAGAATGAAGTGGTAGTTGGTTGCCTGACCACAGCTGAGTCTGCCGAAAAAAAGCCAAGAGCTTAATAGACCCATAAGAAATGAATGGATGACCAAAATGTGCACAGTCACTCCCTTCTATTATAGGGATAAAAGTCCAGTGTTTTGCAGATTGGTGCAGGTCCCAGCAGTTACATCCCATGGAGAAGTGATAACTTGTTTTGACAGAATAACTTTACCTACTTTATTGCCTGAGTTTACCCCAGAAAACTTTGCTTAATCATTAAAATCCACAACTCTATTACAGAACATCCATGGTCTCTTTGGATCTGGACAAGTGACATGAAAAATGCCGGAACAGATGCAAATATCCTTCTTCAGATCTATGGAGAAAAAGGGAAATCAGATGAAATGAGGCTGGACAACAACTCGGATAACTTTGAGACTGGACAAACAGACAAGTTCATGGTGAGACTTGACATGACGTCATTGGTCATGTCTGAATGTGTATGTTATAGAGCAGGGGTCCCCAACTTCAGGCCATGAGGGCCGCCAACAGTGCCGGATTTCAGGATTTCCTTAGTATTGCACAGGTGTTAATGTGATCAAATGCACAGGTAATGATTCCAACTCCTATGCAATACTAAGGAAATCCTGAAAACATACACTGCTGGCGGCCCTTCGAGGGCTGGAGTGGGGACCCCTGTTATAGAGTATCCAGACTGTGTTTTAGCCTCAGCAAAAGTCAATATGAAAAAGCAGTTTCAGGGATTTTAGGTTACTCTTACAACCTACTGTATAACACCTCTACCAAACAGTGTTTACCGTGGCTGGGTTACATAATGTAAGATTCAAAAAAAGATGGATGGAGTGGCGATCACCATCAAAAAGACTTAATTTTCTTTACACTGTTAAAAATGCATTGCTTGTGGGAGCAGGCGGGGTGTACGGTACGTCCCGCCTAATCCCTCCAGCAATGCATTGTTAACAGGTCAAAGAAAATTAAGTCATTTTGCTGGTAAGGGCCACTCCATTTTTCTTTTTTTTTGGATGATCTATGGATCTACACAGTGAGTTGATCACGGCAACAAATCATCAGACAGAAAGTAAGTACTTTAATAATAAAAACATTTTTAATGCTGTGACTGTTCCAAGACATGTCCCCCTTTTTTGAAGGTTATGAAATGTAAGGCCTTCTACCTGCGTGATTTTCTTGGTGCACGTGTTCTTAATAGGGGGAATGGAATAAGCCCCTCTCCCGAATAAGGACTAATTGGCATGGGGCTAATATACCCTGGTTTCAAC
Source organism: Allobates femoralis (assembly GCA_033576535.1). NCBI lineage: Eukaryota > Metazoa > Chordata > Amphibia > Anura > Aromobatidae > Allobates > Allobates femoralis. The sequence continues at coordinate 827,868,788 of JARQOC010000003.1, read as the reverse complement.
ACTCAACAATCGTTGTCAGACCCCCAAACTTCAAGGAGACTGGCACCCTGCTTGACCAATCCCAATAAAATATTTGGGAATAGCATTATGGTAGGATCTTCAAAGGCATAGTCAGACTTTCAGTTGTTTTTAGTTATACTGGTCGCAGAATGAGACAGTCACATACACTGCTAGACCCTATACAAGTCCACCTTATACAGACCCCAACTGCAGGGTTACATATAGTCTATATTATTGTTCAAAGAGAAAAGAATAAGCAAATCCTATGATCCCTGTGATCTAAGTTAAGTCTTAATTGCTCATCTTCAAATACCCTACGCGTTTTTCCCCTTATTTTTCTCCTTCCCTTAGGTAGGGGTAGACCAGGGGCATTAAACCAACCAACGTCAAAGGATGGTTTCATCAGAACAGGTGATTAGGTCCTAGTGGTGAATATGAACTTCAACAGAGAAACGTAGCATAGCGTTTCATCATTTAAATCCAGTCATGAAAGTATCAGATCTGGCCAAAAAGTCAATATATGAATAAATGCACATGATCTTCTAGAGGTCATTAGTAGGAAAACGGATTGCCAGGATCAGTGGTGTAACTTGAAGTTCATTGTCCCAAATATGAAAGCTCCAATGGGGCCCCCAGTTATTGCAAATCTGTAATCCCATTAGTCATTTTCTATAGGCCAAAGGGACTTCTGGGGCCCCCTAGGCTTCAGGGTCTGGGTGCGATCGCAACCCCTGCATCTGTTGTAGTTACACCCTGGTCAGAATGTAAAGCCAGTGTAGTAGTACTGGGATAATTTTGGAAAGGTGTGCATTCATGTATACTAAAGGTCAGTAAAAGTGGCAAAATATTCATTCAAAGTGATGATGAATCCAGCAAAAAAAGGATAAACCAACCAGCCTCGTACAGCTCTTAAAAGGGGAGGTTAGAAAACAAGACCGCGAAATTAAAATTTGTCTGGTCCTTTTGGGGTTACAAATGGCAACTATAAGGGGCGTAACTACAACGGATGCAGGGGCTGCAGTCGCACCGGGGCCCTGGAGCCTTTTGGCCAATAGAAAGAGACATGCTGTTAAAGATTTGCAATAATTGGGGGCCCATTGGAGGTTTGCCATCGGGGCCCATGAGCTTCAAGTTACGCCACTGCCAACTATGACAGCTATGCTTTGCCCCTTTCTGGCCCTCTTAGGGGGTAATGGACACTATGGGATGACTCCAGCGTCTCGGCCCTGGTGTGACTGTGCGTCTTCCACCAACTGGAGGCCGGTCTGTTATTTATGGGGGGATGGGGACAGGAAGATGGAGCTGTTTATGCCTCTATAAAATATTATGTTCCCATTTTTATGCATTTAACCTGTTTTATCTTTTACAGGTCGAGCTCCCAGACCTGGGACTCCTTTATAAACTCAGGATTTGGCACGAGAAGAGAAATGCATTCAGTGGCTGGCATTTAAATAAAGTATGACCCCCCCAACACCTTTATATGAGCTAAGGAGGGAGGAGGATCTGGGTGTGTGTATATAGGAACTTGTACAGGCTCATCTCAATGAATTAGAATATCATAAAAAAGTTCATTTATTTCAGTAATTCAATATATAAAGTGAAACCCATATATTATATAGTCATTACACACAGAGGGATCTATTTCAAGTGTTTATTTCTGTTAATGTTGATGATTATGTCTTACAGCCAATGAAATCCCAAAGGTCATTATCTTGGAAAATTAAAGTAGGGAGGATGAAGGGTTAAAAACACACTGCCGTATTCCATGAGACTTCAAAGGGTGATTATAATATTGATTTATTAATCAACGCGTTTCAGGGCTCCCTGACACATGGAAATATGATATTGATTTGTCCTGAGGAAGGGGCCGGGGAGCCCTGAAACGCGTTGACTAATACATTTTCATTGGCTGTAAGCCATAATCATCAACATTAACAGAAATAAACACTTGAAAAAGATCCTTCTGTATGTAATGGCTCTATATGATATCTGCGTTTCACTTTTTGTATGGAATTACTGAAAAAAATTAACTGTTTGATGATATTCAAATTCATTGTATGTGAATAGATTGGGGACACCGCTATTATATGGTGGCATATATCGGGTAGATTTAAGAAATTGTTATGAAGAAAAATAGTTTTGTTGCCAATAGCAACCAATCACAGCGCAGCTTTAATTTTTCATAAGTAGAATGAAATGAAAGCTGCGCTGTGATTGGTTGCTATAGTTTTGCAGTAGACAGCCAAATAAATTCCCCCCTCCCTATAGACTGCAAAGTTAGAAGGGGGTCTGGACCTGACACAAAGGCCGGGGCTGCATGACTGGCACCATAATGAAAGTCAATGTGGTCGTGTCACAACCAGCAAATCATCACAATAACTAATAGTGAAGTAAAAGAAGAACTTAGGCCGAATTCAGGGATCTGTGACATGTAGGGACTGACTGCGGCCTCTCCCAACCCGAACTCAACAGGCTAATATATGCCTATGAGGGTGTTGAGTTTGGGTCGGGAGATTCTCGGTCAGTCTGTGACTCCCCCAGGCCCGGATACTCAGAGTCGGGTACGGTGTCAGGGGAACGCTATCAAGGGTGGCTGCACCCGAGTCCAAGGCTCTGGGGGGTCTGTGACTTCTAAAATACAGTTTTTTTTAGAATGGTTCGTGACGCCACCTGTAGTATCTGGTGAGGGATCACCAGTGCCGCCACAGTCCTCTGGAGGGTGTTGGAATTGTGGGTGGTATAGCTTCCTACAGGTGAGGCTGGGCCTCTGGGGCAGCGTTGGCTGAAATAAAAGTTCAATCATGGCAAAATAGAGACACGAAGGCAGTTTCACTCTTTCCGGGTACTTTACTGGAAACAAGCATCCCACGAATACATAGTCCACAGTTCAGCACTGATAGAATACACAGGTGACCATCTGGGCAACTGTAAATGGATGCAAGGCGGAGTGGAGGTACCCGCGGTGTGCCTTAGTTAACGAACCCATGTCCTGTTAGCTCTGCCACGGATAAGTCTCTTCCCAGTCCCGCTGAGGTAGTAATGGAGTTCCTCTCTCTCTCTCTGCTACCTGGACCCCGACCTCTATGGAGAACCAGGTGGACCGCTCCGTGAGTGGCAGGGAGCTGTGGCTGGTAAACAGGCCGCAGCAACCGGTTGACGGCTATGGAGGTGGACTCCGTCCGTTTCCTCGGATCCGGCTTTCCGTGGTGGACTGGGGAGCTCCCCGGAGTATGGTGGCTCCGCTCTGGGGTTCCCCTTTACTCTCTCTGGCCCACACCCACGCGTCAGGCACCCTCTCTCAAGGTCCCCTCAGGACCCCCTTTCACCTTCCCTCAGGTCCAGTCTGCAACTCTCCTGTTCTGACCTTCCGACTCCCCTAACCCTCCCCCTAGGGTACCACCCCGGCTTGAGTGTGGGAGTGCTGAAATTGGGTCCCTCCTACCAACCCTGCATCCACTTACAGTTGAGATAATTACACCGCTTTTATGGATGTAATACCCCGGTGTGACGCCTGACCAACGGGGTGTCACATCTGTACATGATGGTCCATACACTGACAATGTTTCATGGATGTGTCACTATGCCCTTAGAAAAGGAAAAGGTCCTCAAAAAAAGTAAGACCCTCTGTAGATCCTTAATACATGAAGTTAGCATCACAACTTCACTGTCTACCGCAGCGACCCCTTTTACATAAAGTGGACCCTTACAAAAAAAAATTGTATTTCTTCATCTCATTTACTATAAAAGTCAGAGACACTTAGGGACACAAAGGCTATGTTCACACAGGGAGGTTTTGGTGCATTTTTTCTGCACCAAAATTGACACTCACTGGCAGGAGGGGTGTCAGCTGCCGGGACCCAGTCCCGCCCATTGCTTTCTCTGCAGAGCAGCATGGAGCATGCGAGGAGGGGATACAAATAAAGGAGGCGGCATTGAGGGAGCTGGAGGTGGCACACAGAAGGCTCGAGGCGGGGAGGACACTAGCAACAGCGATGACTCATCACTCAGTAAGTCCCTCCGGACTCCCTATATGTACACTTTATAAAGTGTATTTCTCAGGGTACAAGATAGCTGGAGCCATGGGGGAGCCCTACTCTGAATGCAGCAGGCGTGCTGCATTCCGTGCTGCATTTAGATTGCCATGCACCATGGGGGTGACAGGTCCTCTTTAACCTGCATTTTTACTGTGTTTTTTATCATGGTTTTTGGGCATTTTCCTACTCTCTCTCTTTCTTTCTCTCTCTCTCTCTTCCTCTCTCTCCTCTCAATCTTTCTCTTTTTCTCTCTCCCCTCTCACTCTCTTTCTTGCTCTTTCATTCTCCTCTCTCTCTAACTCTCAATCTCTCTTTCTCTCTCACTTCTCTCTCCTCTTTCTCACTCCCTTATTCTCCATCTCTCTCCCTTGCTCTCTCCTCTTTCTCGTCTCACTTCCCTCTTCCCCTATCTCCTCTCCTCTGTCTCCTCTCTCTCTTCTCTCTCTTCTCTCACTCTCTTCCTTCTCTCTTTCCCCTATATTCTCTTCTCTCTTCTCTCTCTCTTCTTTCTCTTCTCTCTCTCCAATCATCTCTCCTCTCTTGTCTCTCTCTTCTCTCTCTCCTCTCTCTCTTCTCTGTTTTCTCTTTCCCCTATCTCCTCTCTTTTCTCTTCTCTCTCTCATTTCTCTTCTCTCTCTCATCTCCTCTCTGCTCTCTCTTCTCTCTGTTCTTCTCTTTCTCCAATCCTCTCTCCTCTCTCTTCTCCCTATCCTCTCTCCTCTCTCTCTTCCTCTCTCCTCCCTCTCTCCTCCCTTTCTCCTCTCTCTTTTCTCTTTCCTCTATCTCCTCTCCTGTCTCTTCTCTCTCTCTCTCATCTCCTCTCCTCTCTCTTTCTTCAAATTCAAATTTAAATATGCTTTATTGGCAAGACCAACATACATTTAGTGTTGCCAAAGCAAGAAAAATAAGAGTGACAGGGAGGGGAATGGGGGTTGTGGAGATGGGGTGTTGGGGGCACAATTCTTACATACTTCTCAGCTAATGACATGGTGACGTATGGGGCGGTGATCTTTCTTACTTCGTCTCTTTCTCCTCTCTCTCTACTCTCACTCTCTCACTTGTCTTTGCTTTCTTTCCTCTCTTTCTTTTTTTTTTTTTTTTTTTTTTAACCATTAAGATTTTTATTAGCATATAACAATATACAGAAAAACAGCATAAAAGCCATTCAATGGCCAATATAAAGGGGAAAAAGTTCAAGGGCGAGGTGGGAGAAGGAGATGGGGAGAAAAGGAGAAAGGAGGGTGGACATTAAAACACGTAAAGCTACATAACGCTTGTCATCAATGTCAACATATATTGTACTCAAAAAGAATCAACACTCAGTCATTTTAACAGATAAGACGGAATATTCGCAGCATGGATAGAGGTGACCCAGGGATCCCACCAAGTAAGGACTTTATTCTTTTTAGATAATGATGAAGCGCTCAGGGATTCATAGCAGAAGTGAAGATTGAGTTTGTTGATCAGTTCTGCCCTGGAGGGGGTAGATGGGTCCCTCCAGTGAGCTGCTATGCTCTGCCTTGCGGCGACTAGAATATTAGATATGATAGGTCTCAAGGGCGAGGGGAAATCTACCAGAGAAATACCCAATAGCGCCAGCTGGGGTGTTAGGGACATCGGGATCTGCGTCACCTCAGCAATGAGCGACTCTACCTGACACCAAAAGTTCCTAATAGGGGGGCACTCCCACCAGACATGTGATAACGATCCAGATGAGCCACAACCCTTCCAGCAGGAGGAGGAGGAGGCCAGGTGGAGCTTGGCCAGACGGGCCGGAGTCATATACCATTGCAGGAGGGTCTTTCTAGCCTGTTCCACATGACCCACACAAGAGGAGAACTTGGCAGGCGCAATAAGGCCGCGGACCATTCCTCCGCTGAGGCAGTAAATGAGAGAAGGGACTCCCAAGAATCCATGCACGAAAGTTTGAGTGATAGGCCGTGGAGTAATAAGGTGTTATAAAGAACTGATACACCCCTGGATACAAAGGTCTGAGGTTTAAAAAATCTATGGCCCGGGGAGTCTCCAACGAGCGGGGGATCCCTGAAAAACATCGACGTACGTAAAAAACTGTGCAGCTGTAAATATGAATAAAAAGCAGCATTTGGGAGGGGATACTTAGATTGAAGAGCGGTGAAAGGGAGAAGGCCCGACGGACCAAAAAGGCTGGTGATAAAAGTGATCCCTGCCTTTCCCCAAAGAGAGGAAGGGAAACCGTCGATAAGCACTGTCAGGGCATCAAGGGACACATACCTGGCCATATACGGGAACACCATAGGGCAAACCGACGCCCATAGTTTTGTCGCAGCAACCATAGTAGAAAGAAGGGCCGTTGGTGGATCTGATCTTAAGAGAGAGACCTCCAACAGGAGCCTGAGGGAACCCTTAGGAGCAAAGTGAGTCTCTATCATCAACCAAGGGATCTGAGTGGACCCTTCCCACCATAGCTTAAGAGGCTCCAAAATGGCCGCCCTATAATAAGCCACTATCAAAGGTGCCCCCAAACCACCCCTGGCACTAGGCAGGACCATCCACTGTCTCCTAATCCTGTGCGGTTTACCACCCCAAATAAATGAGTCAAAGATAGACTGAAAAAGGGAGAGGCGTCTGGCAGGGATGTGGAGAGGCAGGCATCTAAAGAGGTAGAGTAATTTGGGAAGTAACATCATCTTCACCACCTGGATGCGAGCCATCCAAGAGAGGAAGGACCCCGAGAATTTTCCCACATCCGCTCTGAGCTCTGCGACAAGGGCCTCACAATTTAGTCTAACCATGTCGGCCAGGCGCGTCACTTTTATCCCCAAATAAGTAAAGCCCAGAGGGGCCCAGCACAAAGGGTAGGTGGCTTGAATATGAGACTGCAGAGGCAAGGGGAGAAAAAGAGGGAAGAGAGTAGATTTAGACAAGTTAAGTTTATAATAAGAAGCTAAGGAGAAGTCATGTAGAAGTGTAAAAATCGCAGGGAGGGAGCGCTGAGGATCAGAGCAAGTAAAGACCACGTCGTCAGCATAGAGACTGATCTTATAGTCAGCTGAACCAACAGGAATTCCCTTAATGTCAGGGGACTGACGAGCAATGGCCGCAAGAGGCTCCATGACTAACGCAAAAATAAGGGGAGAGAGGGGCAGCCCTGCCTCGTCCCGTTAGAGATTGAAAAGGTCTGGGACTGAAAGCCCGACGCACGGACTGAGGCACTCGGAGAGGAGTACAGGGCCATGATTGCCCGAACTATGAGACCATTAAGTCCAAATTTAATTAGTGTCCTCTCCAAGTATCCCCAGTGCACCCGATCAAACGCCTTCTCAGCTTCAAGTGAAAGGAATGCACTGGGGAGGTGCCCCCTCTCAACCACATCCAGCAAGTCAATCAGGCGTCTCGTACCATCCCTCGTCTGTCTGCCCAGGACAAACCCCACCTGGTCAGGGTGGAACAGGGAGGGCAGCACCAGAAGGAGGCGGTTTGCCCACAGTTTGGCATAGATCTTCACATCTACATTGAGCAAGGCGATGGGGCGAAAATTAGAAGGAGTGGTGGGTGGTTTGCCCGGTTTGGGGAGCGTGGCAATTGAGGCCTGCAGCCCCTCTGATCTGATACTACCAGTTTGCGCCCAGAAGTCAAAGAGACAGAGGAGACGAGGTGCCAAGGTAGAAAGGAACTGAGCATAGTAAGGAAAAGAGAACCCATCTGGTCCGGGGGCAGAGTGTTTTCTTAGCTTCATTAATAACCCTAAGGATCTCTGAGGTTTGAATGGGAGCATTCAGAGAAGCAAGTTGGGATTGTGTAGCTTTGGGTAAAGAAGCCCTCTCTAAGAAGGCAGCTATAATATCAGGAGAGGGTTGTGGCAACGCTGGGTCATCCCTGAGATTATAAAGCTCAGAGTAATACGAGGCAAACTCGTCTGCTATGTGGATGGGATTATAAACTTTTGTGGAGTTAGGCTTCACAAGAAAAGGGATCCTAGACTGCGCTTCCCTCTTCTTGACACGCCTGGCCAACAGGGCACCCGCTCGATCACCCATAGAGTAAAAGGCGGCCTTAGATTTGCGCAGGGCGTTAGCGGTGGAGCGCAGCAGTAATTCCCGGACCCGAAGGCGGGCCCTGCCGAGCTCCAAGAGCAAGAGTGGGGTGGGGTATGTTTATGCCTGGTCTCCAAAGATGCCACCTCTGCCAGAGCATCCCTTAAAGCCTGGGTATATTTACGCTTGTTAGATGCCGCCAGTTTGAGTAAGTGGCCCCTCATAACAGCCTTATGTGCGTACCAGAGAGTGTCGGGCTGCACCTCAGGTGTATCATTAAGGCGGAAAAACTCATCCAGCAAGGCTTCTAGATGGGAGACAGCAGACTGGTCCGTTAGAAGCTGGGCATTAAGATGCCAAAATGCAGGGGGGGTTAAGGCCAGGGGGTCAATCAGTGAGACCGTTACAGGAGCATGATCTGACCAGGATATGTTACCAATAGTAGCCGCAGAGCAGTGAGGGAGAGCCACGTCGTTAACTAGTATATAGTCAATTCTGCTGTAAGTTGCATGTCTGGAGGACATGAACGTGTAATCTCGTTCACTGCAATGCAAGTACCTCCATATATCATGGAGTCCATGAGAGCGCACAACCTGGTCAGCCTCCGCTCTAGAATCAGACGGGACAGAGCAGTCCAACGTCTTCACCATCGGGACATTAAAGTCACCTGCAATCAATTTATACCCGTGGTGTACATCTCCTATAGTTTGCAAGAATGATTTTAAGAATTTGATTTGACCGGTGTTAGGGGCATACACTGAAGCAATTGTATAGGGTGCGTCATTAATGGTACAGAGAAGAATCAGGGATCTCCCCGCTACATCAGCGACCACCCAGACCAATTGGAATGTCACATCTCTACTGATAAAAATAGCAACTCCGGCCTTTTTCGTGCCTCCTCCTGCAAAGAATCGGTGCGGATACAAGGTAGAAGACATTCTGGGTTCATCCTGTGCCAGGAGATGAGTCTCCTGAAGGCATACTATCTGGTGACGGGATTTATTTAACTGGCGCCAGACCATTGCCCTTTTGCACGGAGAGTTTAGCCCGTTAACATTTTGGGAGACCAGTGTAACACTCATGGAGGGTCAAATATAGCAACAGATAATGATACGGTACAATAAGTAAATAGCATAAAAATTACTAAAGCAGAGATACAGCTCCATGTCCACCTAGGGAGAGAAAGGGAAGTGGGGGAAAAGGGAGAGACAAACAAGACATACAAACAAAGAACATGAAAAAAATAAGAAACAGAACGTCCATTCAGACCGGAGGTCCGAATCCACCGGTGACAAACAACGTCACCTAGGGGCCAAAACAGGACTCCAACAGTCCACAGGGTTCAGTCCGTGGAAACAGCAGCCAGAGTCCGAATCCCTCAGTCCTGCGCGGAAGGATAACCACACAGGAAAGGAGAGAACAAAAGAAAACAACAGGGAAAAAAGGTCCGACCAGGGACCCAGATGATGCAAGTTCATCGAACGGTTACCCAGTCAGGGTCAATGCGGCGGTCCACTTGCTTGGGAGAGTTCTGTCCTGAGTTAGGAGACTTATCCAAGTCTTTATCAATTGCAGGCTGGAATCCCCATTCAGAGAAAGATTTTGCAGCTTGCCGGGGGGTGAGGCAGGTAGTGAAGGTGCCATCTTTTTTAATGAGGAGTCTGGTAGGGTAGTACCCCCATTTGTATTGTATGCCCTTATCTCTGAGGACTGAAGTGAAGGGGGCAAAGGCTCTGCGCAGGGCCAAGGTGCCAGGGGAGAGATCCTGAAAGACCTTCAGAGAGGCAAACTTGTCAGGCAGCTGAGGTGAACCCCTGAGTGCCTGGAGGAGCACGTCCCTCGGCACAGAAGGCGCCAACCCTGGGGTTTGCGCAGGCGATGTATGCGATCGATCACCAGGAGGCTTCTGTCTGTCTGTGGAAGGGCTACCATAATAAATTCCTGTAGGAAAGGTCTCAGGTCTGCATCTGATACCGATTCCTGGACCCCCCTGAGCTTGATATTATTTCTTCTGGACCTGTCCTCCAGGTCCAGGGCTTTAGAGTGGGTTTTATGTGCTTTATTCTCCAGAGCCTCATGAGCGTCCCACAGGGAATTATGTGAAGCCACCAGCTCAGCCATCTTCCTTTCAAGATGATCTGTCCGGCCTCCCAGCTCCTCCACCTCCCCCGGAGAGAGGACACCATGGCCCGCATATCCTCCTGTATGGAGGATCTAAGCTCCCCCAGCATGGCTTTCAGTAGTGAAGGGGTTACTGTAGCCTCTGGGATAACAATCTCAGAACTGCCTGAGGCTGAGGGGGGAGGATCACGCCTTGCAGCACGAGCAGCTCTGGGGGACTGCTGTGCCTGTGAGTCTCCCTGCACCACGTGCAGAGGGGGGACAAAGAAGTCGGCAATGCGGCGAGCCGGGTCACGGGAGCTGGCCTTACTTTTCCCCATGTCAGCAGGAGATCCTCCAGAGTCGGTACAGAGCGTTTTGGAGCCTCGGGGGCACGAGGGAACCGTGGAATTAGCTTGTGAAACAGGTCCCTGGTCGGAGCTCCAGATCCAAGTTTCCTACTTCATCAGAGGTTAGGACACGCCCCCCCTTTCCTCTCTTTCTCTCCTCTCTCTTTCTCTCTCCTCTCCTTGCAGCCTGTACTTTACCACTGAATTCTCTGTCAACAAAAACCTATTCCAGAAAAAAAACCTTGAAAGAACGGACATGCTCTTTAAAAAACATCTCAAAACCCAAGCAGATTTCCATTTCCGTCAGTAAAAATAAAACAACCTGTTGCAATGTGTGCGCATGACCTTACCAGAATCTCATAGTTTTTGCTGGGAATGAAAAATGCTGTTTTTTATTAGCATGAATTCTGCATAAAACCAAGGAAAAAACTATACTGCAAAAAAGCCCCAGAAATGCTCTGTGTGAACATAGCCTTGAAGGGTTATTCCCATATTCACTGATGGATATTGTCGAATGGAGCCTGTAAAAACAAGCACTCTTTCAATTTACTGCTTGTTAAAAATTGCAGCTGTTTTTGTCTACAGCTCGTTGCCTATGAGACTGACCATTCTAGCTCGTAGCTACTGCACTGAAGCCTGCCTAGGATTAGGAATTACCATGCAGTTTAGCAATTTTGGCCATCTTGTCCTGTTTTGCAGCGGTGCTTCCGCCTACAAAGGCAATTGCTTGTATCAACAAGCACTATCCGACAATACCCATTTATGAAGATGGGAGTAACACTTCATCCTGGGACTGCAAACTGACTGTACAACTTTCACGTGCCTTCCATTTACTTCCAAGACTTCTCTCTTCAGATTGGTGTTACGTTCCTCCTGCTTCCAAAATGGTCCCTGTAGTGGCATGGGGAGTGAAAGCTATGAGTCTGGTCCCTGGTCCAATCTAGGACTGACCCAATCTCGTCCAGAAACATCCATTTGTGGCCAGGCAGTCACTGCAAATTATATCTTCTATACAATACTTGACTTCTTCCATGACAAACCCTTATATTGGAATAAGTAACGCTATAATAATAAATAATAATAATAACAATATTAACTCTCTGCATCCATTTTTTTGGTCCATCACAGGTCACCCTGCTAAAAACCCTCACCAAAGAGAAGTATACCTTTAAATGTGGCCGGTGGTTAGACCTCAATGAAGATGACAATGAGATTGTGCGAGAGCTGCCGGCTGAAGGTCCACTGGTGGCAAATGTATTACCAGGTGATACCTTATGTATAGACATAGCTACAATGGGAACTATATTGTTTCATGGTTTCAAGATGCGAGATACATACCTGAACATCCTATGTTGGGTATTCGAATCGATCGAACTCACGTTCATATAAAGGTGTCACAGATAGGGTAACTCAGCTACACAGACATTGTAGTAAGAATCCAGGAGAAGTGGAGATGCTTTTCACTGAAAGTCTTGTATTAATGTATAATGCAACAGATAAAAAGAGTAATTCTTCACAGAGCAGTAAAACATACTAAAATGGATGACATAAACAAGAAGAAGGAAGAAGTTGTTGACATCACAGAGCCTACAGGGAGAGAGAGTAACACAATACTAAACAAGGCAAGATTCTGCCTAGCAACACAGAAAATGCAATACACAGCAATAAGACATTGAAATTCCCAATCATGGGACACGACAGGAACTTGGATCAAGAATTGATTAGATCCACATACAGTCATATGAAAAAGTTTGGGCACCCCTCTTAATCTTACTCTTTTTTTTTTGTTAAAAAATTGTTTTTTTTTGCAACAGCTATTTCAGTGTGATATATGTAATAACTGATGGACACAGTAATATTTCAGGATTGAAATGAGGTTTATTGTACTAACCGAAAATGTGAAATATGCATTTTTTCAAAAATTGACAGGTGCAAAAGTATGGGCACCTCAACAGAAAAGTGACATTAATATTTAGTAGATCCACCTTTTGCCTCTAGTGGCTTCCTGTAGCTGTTAATGAGTTCCTGGATCCTGGATGAAGGGATTTTTGACCATTCCTCTTTACAAAACAATTCCAGTTCAGTTAAGTTTGATGGTCGCCGAGCATGGACAGCCCGCTTCAAAACATCCCACAGATGTTCAATGATATTCAGGTCTGGGGACTGGGATGGCCATTCCAGAACATTGTAATTGTTCCTCTGCATGAATGCCTGAGTAGATTTGGAGCGGTGTTTTGGATCATTGTCTTGCTGAAAGATCCATCCCCGGCGTAAATTCGACTTTGACACTGATTCTTGAATATTATTCTAAAGAATCTGCTGATACTGAGTGGAAAATGTGCTTTTGCATAAGTCAGGTGACTCTGTTTGTGGCGTGCATGCAGAAACAGCTTCTTTCACATCACTCTCCCATACAGCTTCTCCTTGTGCAGTGTGCGCTGTATTGTTGACCGATGCACAGTGACACCATCTGCAGCAAGATGATGCTGCAGGTCTTTGGAGGTGGTCTGTGGATTGTTCTTGACTGTTCTCACCATTCTTCTTCTCTGCCTTTCTGATATTTTTGTTGCCTGCCACTTCTGGCCTTTACAAGAACTGTCCCTGTGATCATCCATTTCCTTACTATGTTCCTCACAGTGGAAACGGGATAGGTTAAATCTCTGAGACAACTTTTTGTATCCTTCCCCTGAACAACTATGTTGAACAATCTTTTTTTTCAGATCATTTGACAGCTGTTTTGAGGAGGCCATGATGCCACTCCTCAGAGAAGATGCAACTAGGAGAACAACTTGCAAGTGGACACCTGAAATAGCATTTCTCATGATTGGATACACCGGGCTATGAAGTACAAAGCTCAATGAGGTTACCAAACCAATTTAGTGCTTCAGTAAGTCAGTAAAAAGTAGTTAGGAGTATTCAAATCATGAAAATCAGAAGGGTGCCCATACTTTGGCACCTGTCAAATTTTGAAATGATGCATATTTCACATTTTTGGTACAATAAACCTCATTTCAATCCTGAAATATTACTGTGTCCAACAGTTATTACATATATCACACTGAAATAGCTGCTGCAAAAAAACAAATTTTAAACATAAAAAAGAGAAAGATTAAGAGGGGTGCCCAAACTTTTTCATATGACTCTACCTTCATTGTATTTCAGTAAATTGATCCTCTGCGGATCAGTACACGGTAGCATAATGGTAAGCCACCACTTTAGAAGATGGGAATGTCCATTAATAGTTTAATTCACTGACAGCAAGCGGAGATCTTGAAAACTGAACAGAGAAGAATTTAAAGTTGCAGAAACATTGAAGTGATTGTTGGCTCTGACACAGGGCTCAATATCATTGTAAACTCTTTATAGTGTCAGTAATAAGAGCTAATCTCCAACTCCAAAACCATTTGGTGTCACCACATTCCAAAAAAATCAACTTTTTAAGATCACTTTACAGGTTTCTACACACATCTAACATGAAGTTTCTTTGAGTCATCTTTTGTAATGATTTTTCATTCATTCATTTTCATTCATGATTTTTCAGCTTCCTTATTTCTCTAGGCTAAGTTCACACTGTGTGTTTTTGATCTGATTTTTGTGATCCGTTTTTGCATGGAAAACAGATCCCTTCCTGTGATGTCCAGCAAAGTCAATGATTTCTCAGAAATGCTGAGTAGATGCTGTGTTTTTTACTGGAACGTTTTTGGGAGCAGAAAAAGAATGAGCGTCAATTAGTCATCCGTTTTTTTCTCCTCCGTTTTTTCCATTAAAACACTGTTAATAGAAAAAAAAAGGCAGCATAAAATAAGCAGATCAAAAACGCAGTCTGAACTTAGCCTTACTCTAGTCACATCCGCAGCAGCTTTCACAGTTTACATCCATAACATTTGTAAAGAGGATCTGTCACCCCCCTGCTGCATAGCAATCTAAATGCAGCACTGAATGCAGCATGTCTGCTGCATTCAGGGAAGGGGTCCTCCATGTGTCTGTGTGCTGTGTACCCCAAGATGTAGCTTAGGCAAACTGACTGCTAAAAGTCAGGAGGGAATTCCCTGGTGCTGGAGTCAGCTTAATTCACATGGGCCATTCCCTCCCCCTCTGCCTGTCTGTGCTGCCTCCTGCTGTCTGTTTATGCTTTGTTCAGACAGCAGGGCAGGAATCTGGAGCTGACATCAGGACAAATAAATTTGCATGTGCTGTGTGAGGCAGGATGAGTGACAGAGAGGAGGAGGGCAGAGCCAGCACAGCAGAGGCAGCACAGAGAGGCAGGGGGAGGGAATGACCCCTGTGAATCAAGTTCACTCCTGTACCAGAGAATGCCCTCCTGGCTTTTAACAGTGAGTTTGCCTAAGGCTATATCTCTGGGTACACAGCCACAGACACATGGGGGACCCCTAGATGTTATTGTACTGGAAGATGTAAAGTATGATTGCAGCACTGGATGTGATCAGAGTAGAAGATATACAGTCATCGCTAAAAGTGTTGGCCCCCTTGAATCGTTCCAGAAAATGAAGTTTTCCTCCCAGAAAATTATTGCAGCTACACATGTTGTGTTGTACACAAGTCTATTTCCTTTGTGTGTATTAGAACAACAACAAAAATCAGAGACAAAAAAAGGCAAATTAGATATAATTTCACACCAAACCCCCAAAAAGGCCGGCCAAAATTGTTGTCCCCCTCAACTTCATATTTGGTTTTCCCCTTTGGAACAAATCCCTGCAATCAGTCTCCTCCTATAGCCTCCACAAGCTTCTTCTCTCCTGGGATTTTGGCCTCTTCTTTATAATCTGCTCTCGTCTTTTATATTTGAGGCGTCTTCTCCCAACATCAATTTTCAGATCTCTCCACAGATGATCAATGGGATTTAGATCCGGACTCATTGCTGACACTTCAGATCTCTCCAGCCTTTGTTTCCACCCATTTCTGAGGCTTCTTGATGTTTGGGGTCCTTGTCCTGCTGGAAGACCCATGACCTAGGACGCAGACCCAGCTGACACTGGACACTACAGATTGCCACCCAAAATCCTCTGGTAATCTTTAGATTTCATGATTTCTTGCACACAGTCAAGACTCCCAGTGCCAGAGGTAGCAAAACATCCCCAAATCATCTATGATCTCCCCCATATGTAATGTGCTGTACTAAAAAGCTCTATCTTGTCTCATCTGTCCATAAGACGCTTTCCAAAAGGATTTTGGTTCCTCACATACGTTTTGGCAAACTGCAGTCTAGCTTTTTATGACTCTGTGTCTGCAGTGGGGTCCTCCTGGGTCTCCTCTATAGAGTTTCATTTCATTCACACGTGGACGGATAGTTCGCGCTGGCACTGATGCACCTGAGACTGCAGGACAGCTTAAATTTCTTTGGACCTTGATTGGGGCTATTTATCCACCATCGGGACTATCCTGCATAGACATAAATTTTTCTCTGCTGTCCACATCCAGGGAGATTAGCTACAGTGCCATGGATTGTAAATGTCTTGATTATGTTGTGCACCCTGGACAAAGGAACATCAAGATTTCTGGAGATGGAGTTGTAACTTGTAGATTGTTGATATTTGTCAACAGTTTTAATTCTTAAGTCCTCAGACAGTTCTCTTCTCCTCGTTCTGTTCTCCATGCTTAGTGTGGTGCACACAGATACACAATGCAAAGATTGAGTCAACTTCTTCCCTTTTTATCTGGTTTCAGGTGGGATTTTCATATTGCCCACACCTGTTACTTGCCACAGGTGAGTTTGATTGAGCATCACATGCTTGAAACAGTTATTTACACACAATTATGAAAAGGTGCCAACAATTTTGTTCAGCCCATTTTTAGAGTTTTGTGTGAAATTACGGTATGTTCAATTTACCTTTTTTATTGTTCCTATACACACAAAGGAAATAAACATGTGTTTAACAAAATGTGTAATTGTAATAATTTTCTGGAACAGTTTCAAGGGTGCCAACACTTTTGGCTATGCCAGTAAGGTATGAGTTCAGCTCTGGATGTGATTGGAGTAGAATGTACAAATTATTAGTGCAGCTAGGATGTGATTGCTGCAGTAGTTATAAAGTACGAGCACAGCTCTTGATGTGATTGGAATAGAAGATATAAGGTATGAGTGCAGCTCTGGATGATATTGGAGTGGAAGACATAAAGCATAAGTGCAGCTCTGTATGTGATCGTAGTACAAGATATATGGAATTAGTGCAGCTCTGGATGTGATTGAAGAAGATAAAAGGGATAAGTGCAGCTCTGGATGTGATTGGAGTAGAAAATATATGGTATAAGTGCAGTGTCGCACCCCAGGGCTGTGGGGTACTCGGAACCGGGCTGTTAGGCAGTTCTGGGGAGTCACAGGGGTCGAGACCCGGCATCCATGACCCTGGGTTCAGTTGTGAAAGACAGTTCTTGGCTTGTATAGGGGGGAAAGAGTGACTTATAAGGGGAGTTACGTTGAATGGTGTAGGATGGAGGGTGCGCAAACAACTGGAGTCCACAGCAATGAATGTGTTTCCTTTACCTTTACTGGTCCGTGACAGATACAGTCCGGGGCACTGGTTTACATGTTAATGTGGACCTGCGCCACCTGGAAGCAATCAGGAGGGATCCACATAGCCAGGTGTGTTGGAGGCCTCCCTTCTGCGCTTTCACTTGCGATTTCCTGCTGCTGCATGAATCTGCGCTGCGGCCCTCTTTCTCCCTCTCTTCTTTAGTCTGTACCTGTATAGCAGGCAGTGTGAGCCCTGATCCAGGGGTTGCTCCTCAGTGGGGACCCCGGGCTCTAGTATGCTACTGTGCTCCAAGCGTTAGGTAAGCCAGGAAACTTGGAATCCCTTGCCCCTCTGGATTTCTGCCGCTGGGCCATTAGTACCTGAACAGCCTCGGACTCCGGTGTTAGGTTTTCTTGGCTCTTTCTCCTCTGGGGTGAGCTCAACGCTGCTCTTCTCCTCAGGCTCTTTTCTCCTTCCTCCTCAGACTCACTCCGTGACTGTTCTGTTGTTCTTCCCAACTGTTCTGTCTAACACAACATCCAGGCCAGAACTGTTATAAGGAAGCTCCCCTTAAGCTGGGTTCTAGTGCTCCCCTTTCTGGTCTGTAGACAGGAAAGTGTTGGATGCTGTGTCACCTGAATAGGGAACCCCCTTTTTGCTACCAGGCGTATCATCACCCCCTGTGAGGGAGGCAGTGCCACTGAGGTAACCGAACTTTGGAGTGCTACATTCACCCCTAGTGAAATTCAGTACTCCCAGACTGAGGAAACCTTTTTGCAAAGCACAAGAAAAAGATTAGAAAACATAACATGGTAAAATATACAGAGTCTTAAAAATGAAGACTTACAAAAACCAACACAATGGGAAAAACAGAGTCACTACGGCGCCTAGTCCTTGCGCTTGTGCTGCTTTTATCTTTTCCTGGTTGTTGGCCACTCTGGCGGCCACTCTCTTTGGCCAACAGTGAACCCCCATACAAAAAGGGCCTGACCACACAGTCCAGTGGTTCATTGTCCATTAACTGTTCAAGGAAAATGTAAAAGTTCATATAGTAAAGTCTCTGTAGGTGCGTACACTTGTGGTTGCATAGTTATGTAGTTACAGGAAAAACAAGCAAACATTTTATTTACGGGACAATATCTGGCCAGGTTTCCTACTCTGTCACAGCAGCGACAAATCGGTGTGTCTTTTTTCCTACTCCGATGGAGTCTTTCTGTCATTGCCGTGGGACACCCCCTAAACTGGAGGCTGGATAAATCTCAACCTCTTGAGGTGTATCCTGCAGGGACTGCACGGTTCTGGTCAGTGAAGCCACACTTTTATTCAGCTCCCAGAGATGAGCCCATAGCTCTGCAGAAGGACCACCTCCTAGGTTCTGTATGGCGGTCGCCACGGGTGCTGGAAAACTAGGCGCCACTGTGGCGCCCCGCAACGAGTGCGTCCATGACTGTTCTGTTGTTCTTCCTAGCTGTTCTGTCTAAGCTTTAATCTCCCCCTTCTGGTCTGAAGACAGGAAAGTGTTAGATGCTGTGTCACCTCAATAGGGAACCCCCTTTTTGCTTCCAGGCGTGACATCACCCCCTGTGAGGGAGGCAATGCCACTATGGCAACCGGACTCTGGGGTTCTACAGCAGCTCTGTATGTGATTGGAGTAGAAGATATAAGGTATTAGTGCAGCTCTGTATGTGATCGTAGTAAGAAACCACAAAGTATTTGTATTTCATCTTTATTTTGATCTTGAAAACTAAATATTCGCAGGTGACCGTTCACCTTCTAGGTTTTCTGAAGTGAAAGTTGATCGTCGGTGTGCATTACCGATGGGGTGTTCACCAGCTGTCCCTCCTGAATAATGGATCACATCGGGTGTTGTGTGTGGTGTCGCCCCCATTACCAGAGCAGCAGATACAGGGATCCTTATATACCGGTGTGTTTTGTCCTCCGCAGTGGTGAAATATCGAGTGACCGTTCACACTGGGAA
This sequence comes from Allobates femoralis, assembly GCA_033576535.1. NCBI lineage: Eukaryota > Metazoa > Chordata > Amphibia > Anura > Aromobatidae > Allobates > Allobates femoralis. The sequence goes on along the minus strand of JARQOC010000003.1, from coordinate 827,849,837 downwards.
TGTGAGTGGAAGTGGAACTGATGCTAATGTCTTTATCTGCCTCTTCGGAGATCTGGGGGACACCGGGGAACGTTTCCTCATCGACTGCAAGAACAACATGAACAAGTTTGAAAAAGGCAATGTAAGTAGATGGAGCTGGGGGTGAGTGGTGCTGCAGGCGGGAGGGTGGGGGGTCAATACAGGGCAAGGAGATGAAGGGTCCTGGATGACACATCAGGGATCTATAGGACACAGTTATAGCAGAGCTCATTTAGCTTTCTTACACAACATATGGTAATACATTCTTTAGGAAACCCATTGAGTCGTTAAAATGTGCAGAATAACAGCTCTGCTACTTATGTATAGGTGGAGGAATGATATATGGCACAGTGCCACAAAATAATCTATTATTGCACTGTCTGGATACAGAACTATCCTGAGATCGGTGAGGATCCAACACCCAACAGCACCACCCACCTGCTCATACTTGGTGCTGCTGCCTCTGGAAATACACAATGTATGTAGGGAAAACCGCTCACTCTGTACACTGTTTAGTGACAATTCTCGAGTAGTACTGATTGGATCCCATTCACTTCTATGGGAGCTGAGCTGCAGTACCAAGAATCGACCACTACACAGTGCACAGAGTTGTAGCTTTCTGGTAATGTGCACCATGTACTTCAGCACCAGGTATTAACTTATTGACAGTGATGAGAGGTGTCAGGTCTCCATTGTCTGAATATCTCGGTCTTGAACAAACCCTTTAACCATTTCCAACAAAAAAAAAACATTCTTTATGGAGAGGGTGCAGCTGGTGTAGGCTCAGGAACTGAGCCCCATGAAGAGCAGTACCTTAATCAGAGCTAGCTCCAATAGCAAACAATTTAAAGGGAATCTATCAGCAGATTTTTGCTAAGTAACTGAGGACAGCATGCGTTAAGGATTTAAAAAAACAAAAAATTAACTGTGCCTTTGTTACCAGGCTGTGCGCTGTTGTTTACATAAACTAAAGGCTTTATCACCTGCTGATTACCATTACTGGACTACTTTGTCACATGCATGGCAGTCTGACACACCCTCGGCTGTGACTGACACCTCCATCAATGCACAATCTCTATAGAGACCCTGGTGTGGGCTGGGGCAGCTCTCACACTCTGCTGTATTGCTAAAACTAAATGCTTTGATTGTATCAGAACAGCTGCATCCATCAATATTTGTGATACATCATTGTATTCAGAGTTTCTTCACCTACATTATCTTGCCGTCAGATAAGGTAGCAAAAAGCTGCTGACAGATTCCCTTTAATTCCGTACATCTGCACATAGAGTAGGATTGCCAGGTTTATTATACAGTAGGAAAACGTCAGCTGTGAGAAGACATACTAGTGCATCTCAATGAGTTAGAATATCATAAAAAATCAATGTAATATTGCCATGTTTCAGGGCGTTTCTAGGAGTCCTGAAACGCGTTGACTAATAAATCAATACTATATTAGTTGATGCCTCATGGAATACGGCAGCCCGGTTTTTAACCCTTCATTCTCCCTACTTTAATTTTCTGAGACCTTTGAGTTTTCATTGGCTGTAAGCCATAATAATCAACATTAACATAAATAAATACTTGAAATAGATCCCTCTGTGTGTAATGACTCTAATAATATATGTTTTCACTTCTGTATTGAATTACTGAATAAATGAACTTTTTGATGAAATTCTAATTCATTGAGATGCACTAGTAAGTGTGAGCAGGAGGCTCTCTATATGTGGCCTTATAACTCAGTAGTACCAGCACAGATGACAGTTTTGGTTTGGAGGCTTGGTGTGGTTGTGCCTGGTAAGTCGCAGGTGGCTCAATCCTCATCTCTTCTTATGTATTGAAGCAGTACCAAGAACCTTCTCTTATCCCCAGGCAGATGAGTTCATCATTGAGGCGGTGACTCTGAAGCAAGTGAGGAGGGTCCGCATTGGACATGATGGAAAAGGAGGAGGTTGCGGATGGTATATGGACAAAGTGGTAGTGAAGGAAGAAGGAAAACCTGAGACTGAAGCAATTGAGTTTCCATGCAACAGGTAAGACTAAAAAAGCCAATAAAATAGTACAAGGTGACCATAATACATAACTTCTTTTCTGAGTATTTCTTAACGACGCTATCTACTGTGGCCAAAAACTTGGTAGATCAGGCAACATTCTCAGCAATGGGAGCTGCTTCATTAAGGCCCCGTTACACTGTACGATATCGTTAACGATGTCGCTGTTACATCACGGGTTTGGAGGCGTGCCAGCGACATCGTTAGGACATCGTCGCGTGTAACACCGTGATTCAACGATAAGTTGTAGTGTGACACCGTGATAACGATGTCATGGACGACTTCGCCCATTCACATCAGTGATCAGTGATCGTTCGTGGGGTTTGTGAATGATACCTGCTCACAACATCATTGGTGAGTCGTCCATGATATCCCTTTTCTTTCTGCATGATATCCAGACGCCAATGATGTCAAAGGCTGGGGTCACAGTACCATTTTTCACATGCATTTTTGGAGACCTGAGTTTTCAAAAACGCATGTAAAAAACGCACCCATAGGCCCCCATGTTAAAAAACGCATGCCCTAATAGCCAAAAAGCATGTGTGACTGTCCCATGCGTTTTTGAAGCATATACAAAAACGCATGCGTTTTTGTAGATAACGCATGCGTTTTTGTAGAAAACGCATGCGTTTTTATAACATGGGTTCCTATGGAAAACGCATGCAAAAACGCATGTACAGTTAGTACCTTTTAGTGCCATTCAAAAACGCATGCGTTTCCCATAGGAGCCCATGTTAAAAAAAACGCATGCGTTTTTCCGGAAACGCATGCGTTTTTTCCGGAAACGCATGCATTTTTTTAACATGGGCTCCTATGGGAAACGCATGCGTTTTTGAATGGCACTAAAAGGTACTAAGGCTGTGGTCACAGTTGCCATGCGTTTTTTTAAGTGATTTAACAAAACTCATGCTTTTTTTCATGTCAGCATGAGTTTTGTAAGGTGTGTGATGGCTCCCTGCGTTTTTGGGTGCGTTTTTGAATCTGCACCTAAAAATAGTGCTTGTAGTATTTTTTTGAGCGTTTTGAAAAACGCATGCGTTTTTGTAGAAAACGCATGCGTTTTTATAACATGGGTTCCTATGGAAAACGCATGCAAAAACGCATGTACAGTTAGTACCTTTTAGTGCCATTCAAAAACGCATGCGTTTTCCATAGGAGCCCATGTTAACAAAAACGCATGCGTTTTCCATAGGAGCCCATGTTAACAAAAACGCATGCGTTTCCGGAAACGCATGCGTTTTTGTTAACATGGGCTCCTATGGGAAACGCATGCGTTTTTGAATGGCACTAAAAGGTACTAACTGTACATGCGTTTTTGCATGCGTTTTCCATAGGAACCCATGTTATAAAAACGCATGCGTTTTCTACAAAAACGCATGCGTTTTCTACAAAAACGCATGAGACATGCTCCAAAAACGCATGAGACAGTCACACATGCTTTTTGGCTATTAGGGCATGCGTTTTTTAACATGGGGGCCTATGGGTGCGTTTTTTACATGCGTTTTTGAAAACGCAGGTCTCCAAAAATGCATGTGAAAAATGGTACTGTGACCCCAGCCTTATTGTACATGCGTTTTTGCATGCGTTTTCCATAGGAACCCATGTTATAACAACGCATGCGTTTTCTACAAAAACACATGCGTTTTTCAAAACGCTCAAAAAAATACTACAAGCACTATTTTTAGGTGCAGATTCAAAAACGCAGCCAAAAACGCAGGGAGCCATCAGAGACCTTACAAAACTCATGCTGACATGAAAAACGCATGTAAAAAAGCATGCGTTTTTAAAAGGCACTAAAAAAACTGTGACCACAGCCAAAACGATGTCTGCATCGACCGCACGCCCACGAGATCTTTGCAGACATCATTCCAACGTCGTGCCCTGTGACGATACCTTTAGTGTCATGTGTTAGTATTCAATCCCTTCACTCTATGCTTTATAGTCAGCCTATCTGTCCACTGAGCCACAGCATATACACCTTTTCTCTGGGTGTTTATTATCTATTACCCTTTCTTTAGTCTTTTAGTTTAGCAGGTGTTCTAATTTATCCATTTGTCTGAACGATCACCTTTAGGGTGCGACTATATATACCTTCCCCCTGCTGATATTTCCTGCTGGTGATATTCTCATTTGGATCACTAGCTGGGGTTTATCTCTCTGTTGTTTATGTTCTTCGCCATGCACCTATCTTCTGCTGTAGTTAAGGAGTAGGCGGCATTCTCTCTAGCAGTATCTTTTCTCTTCATAATATGTGGTTGGATTTTACTCACTCCGGGATCACTTTCTATTTCAGCACTCCTTCCTTTCTGTAGATAATTGCACTCTGCTCTACCCCTCAATTCACCCGACGGCTGTTTAGGCAGCATAGGTCCGAGTTGCCACAGTTTAGCTAGGGCATTCCAGCCTATGCAGACACCCCTAGGGACTGCAGTGTCTGAATCTCTAGTTTGTACATGAACTGGCGGGAACAATTTTACCTGTTTCCTGTGTGAGTCAATTACACTATCATAACAATTAGTTTAGATTTCTCTTCATAAAGTTGAGTAAACTTTCAGGGTGTGAAGAAAGGGTGGATCTTATTTTTAGGCTACACCCCTGCGGAGCCCAGACCAAATGTTTCTTTCTGTCAGTGTTTCCGAGTGTTTTCTTTCCTGGTAATTACTTAGTATAAGGCTGGATTAGTTGCAGGTTTACCTATGTTTGCCATAGTGTAATCAGATCATAACAATTAGTTAAGAACTTCTCTACGTAAAGTTGAGTGAACCTCCAGGGTGTAAAGCAAGGGTGGAGCATATTTTTAGGCCACACCCTGCAGAGCCCAGAACAAATTATTCTTTCAGTCAGTGTTTCTGGGTATTTTTCTTTCCTGGCAATCACTTAGTATACAGTATTTAGTGGTACTTGACATTTTGTGAACCATTTACAATTTTTCTTATTTCTGCATGTATTTTACCTACCGTAAGTCTTTAAAGTGAATAAACAGAAACAAACAAATGAGTCCAATATATCAGACTTTGTATTTTTTTAAAATTTGGATAATGATCCAATATCGCATGTCTGTGTTTGGCAAAACTATATGAACCTAAAAAATGGAGTCTTTTCCATTCTGCTGCTTTTATGTCTGAACATTTGCCAAACAATAATGTATAATTCAATCCGGTGAAGGAGGAAGTCCCTACTCTTATTGAGAGGCTCATACAAGATCATGAAGGGCCACAATATTGCTGTCTTCACCCATGGTGCCATGTCTTGTAATGTAGAGTTAATTTATTATGTCTATTTCCTAAACAGGTGGTTTGATAGGAATGAGGACGATGGTCACATAATTCGAGAGCTGGTCCCAATCGGAGACTCACAGAACCTGAGAAGTGAGTTCTGACTCTCTTCATCTTGTTTTCTTGTTATTTTGTGCCTAGGTTTACTGTACATCAGATTGATGGATCTGCTATAATTTACTGTCTCTGTTGAGCTTGTTGAGTGTAAAAAGGGTATTTTCTGTTATTTTCGGCATTTATGATACAGTCATAGGAACCGCATCTCTGAAGCGAAGAGTGGATTTCCAGATTATATTTTGCAATTCAAAGGGCCATATGCAGTAGACCAAATGGGAAGAAGCTTAGGGGTCTCTAGGATGGCATCCGGTAGTTACAGAGGTGCCACCCTCAATCCGCAACACCAAAGCAGCATTCTGTATGCGCGAGGTGTATAGATTTTGCCCGGCCAGGACCTTAGTGGTGATGCCTAACTCCTACTCATTTGTAAATTGGCCCAGTGATAAATAGCGACAGAGTCATTAACTGAGAACATCTCAGGACTGGATGCTTTTATTCTGTGCGATCTAGAGCAGTGCTCTCCAACTCCACTCCTTAGGAGCCACCAGCAGGGTATATTTTCTGGATTTCCTTAGTATTGGTGTTGGAATTAGCACATGTGCAGTCCTAAGGAAATCCTGACAACATAATGTGTTGGTGACTCCTGAGAACTAAAGTTGGGGACCGGTAATCTAAAGTACTAGTGTCCTCTGTTGGGGTACATTGATGCTACTATTCCAGATGATGAAGGTTCCTTGATTTCTTATTGTTCCATCTCTTTGCCCACATAGCTATAAGTTACCACTTCCACATTCGGACAGGAGATGTCAGCGGTGCCAGCTCTGATTCCAGAGTCTTCGTCAAACTGTATGGAGAGAAAGGAGACACCAATAAGCAGTTCCTGCTCGTCTCTGACAACGACTTGGCTGACAACTTCGAAAGAAGTCGGGTGGATAGCTTCACCCTAAACACTATAGACATTGGAAAGGTAAAATGACGTATTGCTTATTGTCTAATATCTTTTCATTGACGGTAAAAGCCTGATGCCAGGAGGTCCTCTGCTCCACTGTCCCCATGTCTAGCACTTTGCATTTCAGTGCACGATTATTTTGAGGATGGACATGTAAATTCATACTATTTTACACTTCCCAATTGCTGCATAAAAATCCTATGACAATTCAGCTTTGTGGTCCCTTATTGGTTGGCCCCTGCATAGCAGTGCTTCTGACCACCTGACTGTGCAGAGAACTGCAGCTGGCCTCCCTCATTGAGCTGCAGTTCTTCTTGGTCTAATCAGAGTTGCAGCTTTTAATTCCCAAGGATTGGTCAGTTTTCTTGGGATCATAATACCCCTTAAAAGCTCCTTTAGAGACCGGATGTTAGATGGAGAGTGATCAGTGGCATAATGCAAATGGCAGTAGACCACGTGGCCGCTATGGGGCCCGTGAGGCCAGCACCGGACCTCCCCCCTCCCGTCACTGCATGACCAACTGTATTGGCATCCTGGATTCCAAGATAGATTAAAGCAATGGTTAAAGCTGCATTAATTATTTTAATTTTTTTCGGTGTCAGGGAGGCCCCGATTAGAATTTTTGCTGTGGGGGTCCCATGATTTTTATGTACGCCGCTGAGAGTGATGACAACTTGTTCAGGCTCTAGTTTTCACTTTTGCATCAACTAAGTTCTAAGTTGAATAAAACTAAAGACATTTTTAAAGGGAACCTGTCACCTGGATCTACCCCTCTCTCCTATCTCTACCTGTCCCAGCACCTTCCTAGCTGTTACCTAACCATCCCTCTCTGAGCTAAAGGGGCCCTATAATGATTTAGAAAAATGAATTAGAACTTACATATGGTCTCCTTCTAGGAGACTGGAAAGGCAGGCTCCATGATTCCCTCCTCGCAGTGTCCAAGCACGGCCCGCTGGGCGTCATCCCTCCTGCTGCTTTGCCCCCTCCTTTTGGAATCTCCCGCCCTCTCTGCCAGTTTAATGCCTGAGCCGGAACGTCATATTCAGCCAAGTGCATTATGGGACTTATCACATGATCGGCCTGGTGCATTATGGGCCTGATCATGTGATCTGCCCGGTGCATTGTGGGCCTAATCACATGATCGGCTCGGTGCATTATGGGCCTGATCATGTGATCGGCCTGGTGCATTATGGGCCTAATCACAAGATCGGCTTGGCTCCGTGCTTACGCAATGCGCATATTGAAGCGGGGCCGATCACATGATTAGGCCCACAATGAACCGGCCCGATCACGTGATCAGGCCCATAATGCACCGGGCCGATCACGTGATAAGGCCCACAATGACCGGATATGACGTTCCGGCCCAGGCATTACACTGGCAGAGAGGGCGGAAGATTCAAAAGGAGGTGGCAAAGCAGCAGGAGGGATGACGCCAAGCTGGGCATACTTGGACACCGCCTTTCCAGTCTCCTAAGATGGAGACCATATGTAAGTTCTAATTCATTTTCTAAATCATTATAGGGCCGTTTAGCTCAGAGAGGGATGGTTAGGGAACAGCTAGGAAGGTGCAGGGACAGTTAGTGAGAGGAGAGAGAGCTAGATCGAGGTGACAGGTTCCCTTTAATGAAAGTTATATTATTAACCTTACATACATGTTATGGGTTAAAAACATTTCTATGAAATTTAATCTTGTGGAAATTGTTGTTATGTTCATTGAGACATTGATTCAAATCTTAATTTTCAAGGGGGTGTACTCATTTATGCTGAGCACTGTTTGCAAATATAAATCAATATATGGTTCAAGTCAGAAGCTCACCCCATACTCGGCAGGTGATGGCAATGTATTACAGCCTGGAACTGTCTCTAATAATTGCGATTGTCAACCCTGTTAAATCCCACTGTCAAACTCTGACTGCAGGATTTAACACACGCTGGCATAGGGGCATGCCATTCTAAGCGCCCATCAGTGCACCTGTGACAAGATCGCGGGTTGCTATGTCATGAGCGCAGTTGGAGTCCTCTGTTCTTGACTTAGCAGCTCTCCTCTATAACCTGCCATTGGCTTCAATGGAGACGGAGTTATCAGTATATGCAGCATGCTATGGTATTACTGTGTATAGCACAAGAGATCCGGTGATCACAGTGTAAAAGTTTTAAAAAAGAAAATGTTTTAAAATATATGAAAAAAAAACAAAAGGTAAAGAATTAAAAAAAACAATACACATATGTAGTATGACTGTGTTCAGAAAAATCTGATCTATTAAAATCACAAAATAATTAAAGGGAACCAACTATCTTGTTTTTGAGGTAGAGTGGTGACTTGAATCATACCTTCAGCATTCTTATTAGATGTTTGATTGCAGAAATATCTTTAGTTGAAGTGAACCTGTCACCCCCTAGGGCTTTTTAAACTAAAAGTGCCACCTTCAGCAGTGTCCATGCTGCATTCTGTGAAGGTGGTTATAATCTCCCCCACCCGTACACCCAAATAATGACTTTCTAAACTTGCCCCCCCTGTATGTAAATGAATACTCACATGGTCCTATGGGTCCTTTCACTCGTCCAGACCTCACTGTCTCTTTGGTCTTCCCCCGCCTCTTCTGTCTTCTGGACACCTACTCTTCTCTTCTCTCTTCCCAGTCTCGTCTTCTGCAACAACCATTCACAGATGCTCACAGACAGTCAGATTGCACTCCCACTATCTGTATAGATGTGTATGGCAACCAACCTACCATCATAGTGTGTTAAATAAATAAATATATTTTTTTAACCTCATAACGACAGCCTTACGTCTACAGACGTTGGAAAAAAAGGGTACTTATGCCTAGCCGACGTCTGTAGACGTAAGGCAGGAAAAAGCCCTTTAGCGCCGCCCCTGTAGCTAAAATCTCTAGGGTGTCAGTGACTCACCGTAGCCGGGGGTACACGGAGCGGGCGTTGTTTCTCCTCCAGTCACGGAACCGCGCCTGCGGTGGTGTAGGCCCGGTGGTCCAGATCAAAAAGGGGAATGGCGGAACAGTAGGGGTGATTTGTCTTCGTGACGCCACCTGCGGGTGTTCTGGTAACTTTACCAGCGCTGTTCGGGTCTCCGGGAGATGTTATACAGCGAGATGGGACGCTCCCCACAGGATGAGCGGGAGTCCCCGGAGCCAGGAGCTGCGCAAGATGTTGTGAGGCAGCTGCGGGATGCTGCGCGCCAAATCCAGGAGTAACGCACAACCACACAAAGTCTCTTTTAGGTACCTTTACTGGGTGATAATCAGGTACACTCGGACCGGGATAGTGAAGTCGGCACTTCTGGAGGTTCACAGCAAGCAGTGTTAGGCTTCCTTCTCTCTCTCTGATTATGGTCGGGTGGATGTGGAATCCAGCCGGACCGGGCAGTGTGTTCAATGGAACTTGCTTCACCTGGTTAACAGCACTGAGGGCACTGCAAAAAGGTCTGAGCAGGATCAGTACTCTTCCCTGGGCTCTCGTGGATGGGTGCATCAGGAGGGAACAGGTGGCTAAACCTCCTGTTGATGGTGCTGGTTCTCTGTGATGGCTGGGTAGCTCTCACAGCTTCGGTTCCAGTAACCGGTTGGCATGGAAAGAGTCAGAATAACTCTGGTATTCCTTGAGAGGTGCTTCTCCTTTCCTAGTATCCCAATTGCAGGGATTTCCTCACTGGTAGTTAGGCTGACTAGGCCTGGTGTGTGTCTCATAAGCTTGAGATCATCCACAACCTGCAGCTCTTGTAGCGTCTGCACACTCTGGTGTTTCTCCCTCCAAGACTCTATTTATAGGGGGAACTGGCTCAAAGTGACCAGTGGAGCTCCCCCTAGAGGCTCGGGGTGAAACCAGGTGTTCTAAGGTGTTGTTGTGTTGTTTGGATTTTTGTGGGTTTTGCTTTGCTGTTACTTACTCCATTTGTGCCCCAAGGGTTCTGTGGTACCCAACAGGGTGACAGGGTGCCACATCAGCGTACCGATTGTAGCTGAGACCCTAGATATTAGTAATTAGCTGGTGTTTTAGCGGCACCTGTAATGTGATGCACCGTTTACCGATTATCACATTACAAACAGTGAAAGTGCCGATATAAAGTACTTTCACTTTGATCCGACATGAAAACACATGTCGGATGAAAGTGAAAGTATTAACCCCTACCTTCACCAAGACCCCCAGTACTGGGGATCAAAACCCCCCTAAGCATCTAAAAATGGCGGCGGCCGGCGGCAAAACCCGCCGCCTCTGCTTCATCTTTATGCGATCTGACAGGTCAGATCGCATAGAGATGCCGCCATTCCTGGGGGGCCACTGGTCCCCCTCAGTGGCCCCCCAATGTCATCCCCCTCACCCCTGATCTCCCCCTCCTCCACTTCCCAGCTCCCCCTCCTCCCTGCTGCGCTTCTCCTCCGGTCATCAGTGGCCCCCCCCTTCCCCCAGGTCTTCCCCATGCCATCCCCTCGACCCCCCCACCCCCACCCCCCTCCCCTCCGATCCGTACCTCCCCGCTCTGCTCTGCTCCCCCCGGGCCCCCTTCCCTGCTCTCTCATACTTACCCATCCTGCAGCGTCGCCGGCCGTCTTCTATCTGCCTCTGTCCCGGCGCTGCTGCTCTGCGTGCGCCGGAACAGAGGCAAAGTTAACCCCTGAATGACCACACAGGGGTCTTCTTCAGTTAACCCCCTGTGTGGTCACAAGGGGTTAACTGCAGATCATCATCCCTGTGTGGTCACAAGGGGTTACTGGATCTGCAGTTAACCCCTTGTGATCACACAGGGATGATGACCTGCAGTTAACCCCTTGTGTGGTCACAAGGGGTTAACTGCAGGTCATCACCCTTGTGTGGTCACAAGGGGTTACTGGATCTGCAGTTAACCCCTTGTGACCACACAGGGATGATGACCTGCAGTTAACCCCTTGAGTGGTCACAAGGGGTTAACTGCAGGTCATCATCCCTGTGTGGTCACAAGGGGTTACTGGATCTGCAGTTAACCCCTTGTGACCACACAGGGATGATGACCTGCAGGGTTAACCCCTTGTGACCACACAGGGATGATGACCTGCAGGTAACCCCTTGTGACACAAGGGGTTAACTGCAGGTCGTCATCCCTGTGTGGTCACAAGGGGTTACCGGATCTGCAGTTAACCCCTTGTGACCACACAGGGATGATGACCTGCAGTTAACCCCTTGTGACCACACAAGGGGTTAACTGCAGGTCGTCATCCCTGTGTGGTCACAAGGGGTTAACTGCAGATCCGGTAGCCCCTTGTGACCACACAGGGATGATGATCTGCAGTTAACCCCTTGTGACCACACAAGGGGTTAACTTCAGATCATCATCTAAATGAGAATCATCGCGGGACCTCCCAATGGACTACGTTGGACCTTCCCAATGGACTACGTCGGACCTTCCCACTGGACTACATTGGACCATCCCACTGGACTACGTTGGGTCACCGTAATAAAGATAGGGTCTAAATATGTGTTTGTGTTTTTTTTCCAATAAAAATATTTTTCTCTGTGTTGTGTTTTCTTTACAATCTACTAGAGATTCCTAATGGTCCGGTCTAATATTGGCCAGACATTAACCCCTTCTTACCCAGTCTGCCACCGCTACACGGCAGCTGGAAGAGCTGGATACAGTGCCAGAAAATGGCGCTTCTATGAATGCGGCATTTTCTGGGGCAGCTGCGGGCTGCAATTCGCAGCGGGGGGGGGCCCAGAAAGCTTGGGCCTCCCTACGCTGAGGATTCCAGCCCCCAGCTGCCTAGTTGTACCTGGCTGGCCCAAAAATATGGCGAAGCCTACGCTATTTTTTTTAAAAATTATTTCATGAAATAATTAAAAAAGAAAGGGGCTTCCCTATATTTTTGGTTTCCAGCCAGGTAAAACTAGGCAGAAGGGGTTGGTGGCAGACCGTAGCTGCCTGCTGTACCTGGCTGGACCAAAAATATGGCGAAGCCCCACGTCATTTTTAAAAAAAATTTAATAAAGAAATACTAAAAAAAAAATGCAGGGGGGAGACGACCAGGACACGATGTCTCCGTATCTTGTGCAGATGCTCTAAAAGTGAGAAATTATGTGAAAAAAAGAATGTTCAATATGACATTATCAAATTCTGTGAAGTAGCTGTAGGTTCCAAATGCTCACTACACCCCTAGATATAATCCTTGAGGTGTCTAGTTTCCAAAATGGGGTGACTTGTGCGGGAGCTCCAATGTTTAGGCACATAGGGGCTCCCCATATGCGACATGGTGTCCGCTAACTATTGGAGCTAATTTTCCATTCAAATTGTTAGCGGGCACCAAATCGCATATGGAGAGCCCCTGTGTGTCTAAACATTGGAGCTCCCCCACAAGTGACCCCATTTTGGAAACTAGACCCCCAAGGAACATATCTAGATGATAGTGAGCACTTTCAACCCCCAAGTGCTTCACAAATTAGTCTGTAAAAAGGAAAAAAAGATTTTTGTGAAAAAAAAGTACTTTCATTTTTACGGATCAATTTGTGAAGCTTCTGGGGTTTCAAAGTGCTCACTATGCATCTAAATAAGGGCCCTTTCACATCAGCGTTTTTTTAAATTTGCGGCAGATGCGGTGAAAAAACCGCATCTGCCGCAATTACCGCATACCGGCTCCACTTGCGGCGCGGTTGCGGTAAACGCCATGCAAAGTATAGGCGTACTTGCGGCAGGTGCGGCAAGTGTGGTTTTGCACTTGCGGCAGGTGCGGCAGCGAAAAAAACCGCGGTCAGACGTGTTTTTTTTCGCTGCCGCACCTGCCGCAAGTGCAAAACCACACTTGCCGCACCTGCCGCAAGTACGCCTATACTTTGCATGGCGTTTACCGCAACTGCGCCGCAAGTGGAGCCGGTATGCGGTAATTGCGGCAGATGCGGTTTTTTCACCGCATCTGCCGCAAATTTAAAAAAACGCTGATGTGAAAGGGCCCTGAGTTCCTTGGGATGTCTAGTTTCCAAAATGGGGTCACTTGTGGGGGAGCTCCAATATTTAGGCACATAGGGGCTCTCCATTCGTGACATGGTGTCCACTAACAATTGGAATTGTAAGTGGATACCATGTCGTGTATGGCGAGCCCCTGTGTGCCTAAACATTGGCCCTCCCCCACAATTGACCCCATTTTGGAAACTAGACACCCCAAGGAACTTATTTAGATGCATAGAGAGCACTTTGAATCCCCAGAAGCTTCACAAATTGATCCATAAAAATTAAAAAGTACTTTTTTTTCACAAAAATCTTTTTTTCCTTTCTACGGACTAATTTGTGAAGCACCTGGGGGTTGAAAGTGCTCACTATGCATCAAGATATGTTCCTTGGGGGATCTAGTTTCCAAAATGGGGTCACTTGTGGGGGAACTCCTATCTTTAGGCACACAGGGGCTCTCCATATGCGACATGGTGTCTACTAACAATTTGAATGGAAAATTAGCTCCAATAGTTTTTACATTTTTACAGATTCATTTGTGAAGCACCTGGGGGGTCAAAGTGCTCACCACCCATCTAGATAAGTTCCTTGGGGGGTCTAGTTTTCAAAATGGGGTCACTTGTGTGGGAGCTCCAATGTTTAGGCACACAGGGGCTCTCCATACGCAACATGGTGTCCGCTAGCAATTGGAGCTAATTTTCCATTCAAATTGTTAGCGGACACCATGTCGCATACGGAGAGCCCCCGTGTGCCTAAACATTAGAGCTCCCCCACAAGTGACCCCATGTTGTAAACTAGACCCACCAAGGAACTTATCTAGATGCATAGAGAGCACTTTGAACCACCAGGGGCTTCACAAATTGATTCATAAAAATGAAAAAGTACTTTCTTTTCCACAAAAAGTTTCTTTTTTCATTTTTACAGATTCATTTGTGAAGCACCTGGGGGTTCAAAGTGCTCACTATGCATCTAGATAAGTTCCTTGGTGGGTCTAGTTTACAACATGGGGTCACTTGTGGGGGAGCGCCAATGTTTAGGAACACAAGGGCTCTCCATACGTGATATGGTGTCCGCTAACAATTGGAGCTAATTTTCCATTCAAATTGTTAGCGGACACCATGTTGCGTATGGAGAGCCCCTGTGTGCCTAAACATTGGAGCTCCCCCAAAAGTGACCCCATTTTGGAAACTAGAACCCCCAATGAACTTATCTAGATGCATAGTGAGCACTTTGAACCCTATGATGCTTTACAAATTGATCCGTAAAAAAAAATGTTCTTTTGTCCTCAATTTTTTCATTTTCACATGGGCAACAGGATAAAACACATCCTAAAATTTGTTGGCCAATTTCTCCTGAGTACACCGATACCTCATATGTTGTCATAAACCACTGTTTGGGCGCACCGCAGGGCTCGAAAGAGAAGGAGCGCCATTTGACTTTTTGAATGGTAAATTAGCTCCAAAAGTCAAATTGCGCTCCTTCCCTTCTGAGCCCTGCCGTGCGCCCAAACAGTGGTTTATGACCACATATAAGGTATCGGTGTACTCAGGAGAAATTGCCCAACAAATTTTAGGATGCATTTTATCCTGTTGCCCATGTGAAAATGAAAAAATTGAGGCTAAAAAAAATTTTTATAGGAAAAATTAAAATGTCCATTTTTTGTTTCCACTTTGCTTTAGTTGCTGTGAAGCACCTGAAGGGTTAATCATTTTCTTGAATGTAGTTTTGAGTAGCTTGAGGGGTGCAGTTTTCGGAATGGTGTCACTTTTGGGTGTTTTCTGTCATGTACACCCCTCAAATGGACTTCAAATTTTTTACAAAATTGTGCTGATGTAAAGTAGACATGTGGGAAATGTTATTTATTAACTATTTTGTGTCACATAACGCTCCGGTTCAAGAGAATAAAAATGACAAATTTGAAATTTGTAAAATTTTCAAAATTTTTGCCAATTTTTTTATATTTTCATAAATAAACACAAAAATTATCAACGTAAATTTACCACTAACATGAAGCCCAATATGTCACGAAAAAACAATCTCAGAATCGCTAGGATCCGTTGAAGTGTTCCAGAGATATTACCTCATAAAGGGAGAGTGGTCAGAATTACAAAAAACGGTCTGGTCATTAAGGTGGAAATTCGCTCCGTCACTAAGGGGTTTAAAAGCTCATAGGGCTTTGCAGTATTTTAAGTCTAGCCCAGTGACAGTGGACAGCTGCAAACTGCCACCCTCAGCTGCCCAATTTCATCTTGGCTGGCAAAAAAAAATGTGTAGGGCTCTGTCCTATTATTAATTGTCAACCAAGGTAAAACTGGGCAGCTGAGAGCTTGTATACTCAGCATGGTAAGGGACCATTGTTTTAGGGCCCCCAACCCTAAAGAATAGCAGCCCGCAGCCATCCCTGAAGAAGGCACATTCATCAAAGCTTCATTTCCAGGTGCTTTACCAGGCTCTTCCAGCAGCCCTGGTGGGGGTGGCACACTGGGTAATAAGGGTTTAATACTAGTTTTGTATTGCCAGCTAGTATTGAGCCCTGAGATTATTAATGTCAAGGCCAATATTAGACCCGGCCATTAAGAATTTCAAATGAATAGTAAAAAAGATGCAACACAGAGACATATTGTTTTATTAGAGATAAAAACAAAGAGACCCTATTTTTATTAACCCCTCCCCTCTCTCATACCCCTCCACGATCCATGTCTACTCTCTTGCTGGACACACGCAGCTCTGCTACATCAGAGACCGCAGAGATCCTCATGGTCTCTGATCACTCAATGACTGAGCCGCGGATATGGCGGGGTGGACACCCGAGGACAGCATTGCTGTTACTATGTAACGGTGTCCTTACATAACCTCCCTGCTTACAGCCGCAGGCACGAGATTCCCATCATGGTGTCTGCATAAAGCAGAACACAAAACAGGGCGGGATCTCGTGCCTGTGGTATATGCAGGTGTAATGCGCGCAGTAGGGCAGAGCTCAAGTCGCCTGTGCGAACATACAGAAATCTGTGCAGATGCTGAAGACAAGACTGGGAAGAGAGAAGAGGAGGTGCCAAGAAGAAAGAAGAGGCAGAGGAAGACCAAAGCGGCAGTAAGATCCGGACCAGTGAGATGACCTGTAAGTAAAAATTTACATACCGAGCGGGAAGGTTTATAAAGTCATTATTTAGGTGTACAGGGGGAAAAGGGGGATAAGAGCCACGTTCACAGAATGCAGCATAGAGGCTAGCACTTTTAGTTTAAAAAGCCTTTGGAGTGTGACAGGTTTACTTTACAGTTGAGGAAATGTGTGCAGCGGTGATTGATATGTGCAGCGGGGGCAGGCCATTGTGGGTTGGTCCTCCATATAGATGCCTCCTCCTGGTGTGCCCCCCTCCTTTCTTTATTTAAATTTCATGCCACCATTGCCGCTGCTAGTGACACGTGCTCACTGCTATAGACATGATGACATTTTTCTTTTTCATCTGTGCAAGCACCGCTGCTGTTCATAGTCGTCTCCACAGTGTCCTAAGTAAAATGGTGCTGGAGATCGCGCTACACACATGCACTGACTAATAATGTCACTAATGACGTGTCATGCCAGCTTCAGACTCTGTTCACACGGGGAAGTCTGATGTGCAGCCGTAAGCCTCTTTGTTGCTCTGCCTGAGTTAGGGCATCGGTGGTGGTTTCTTCACTGATGTTCAGCTTCGCAAGAGTTAACTTTTTCATTAGTCTCAATTGAAGGTTGAGGCTGCTGGAACGCCTTCAGCCTTTAAGTATGGCTCAGAACATTCCTGGATGATGACTATAGCATTTGCTTGCCTCTTGCATACTGGTCCTGTGTTGGAGTTGATGTTGAAACAATAATATTTGCTTGGTGTCTGTGAAGTATACCTTGTTGTTTCATCATACCCTTGTATTTGTGTTCTCCCTACACACATATTGTATGTTCCTAATTGTTTGCTGTGTGCTGCTACTTACTTCATTCCTCTCTTGCTTTATCTGTGGGATCCATTACGGTTCACCTCTTGGGGTGGGGTTTCGGTGTTCAGCTCAGAGCTGGTCAGGAGAAAGGGACAGGTCGGAGACTCAGGCCTCTCTATCATCAATGGTACCCCTGAGTTAAGGAAAGTCAGGGTTCCCCAAGCTTGAGGGGCAGTTCAGGGGTCTAGGTTTCTTTTCTCCTTCTCTGCCAAAACTCCCCATGACATGGTGTCACCATTCCTATTGTGGCGCCCCTGCGACCAGGGTGGCCACAGGTAGGAACTGCAGCCAGGAGATAGTGACACTATATCAAACACCTCCAAAACACATATCCACTGACATAAGACCAAACCCGGAGCCTGGGACTTTAGGCAGGCAAGGGGTAGTAGGGCCAGTTATAAGTGGGTGAGGCGTAGTCAAGGTATAAAAAGGAGAAACAGGAAGTAGTTAGCCAGTAGGCGAGTGCCGAGCAGCCAAGACCATTAAAGACAGAGTGACCAGCAAAGACAGAGTGACCAGTAAAGACAGGAACAACAGAAACCGGACCGGTGCCACCGGGTCCGAGGAAGACGGTAGTGCTAACAAATTACTAACAGGAAAGACTCTCCTGACGTACCCGGGAAGTTACACGGGTAGGAAAGAGCCGGTGATCCCTTGCAAGACAGGGACACCCAAGGCTAGGCTGGAACCAGAGTGTCGGCTCTGAGGGGGAACCAAAGTCTCATACCGGCTCCCCAGACAAACTGACGGGGAACACAGATTCCAGATCCGTACTCCCACTACAGAGTTGGGGGCATAGCAGCAACTAGGAGGACCCGGCTTACCGTCCATACACTAGAGGGAAACTACATTAAGGGACCGAGCTGCCGCACCGCAATCCACCTGGAAGAAGAGAGAGAGATAATCAACCTGAGAGGACATATAGAAAGAGTGAGGGGTCTCAGAGTGACAACCTGGCTGTAGAGGGTTCAAGTGTACCGGAGTCCATTGTGTAAAGCTGTTAAGAACTGAACTGTACCGTGCACTGTGTGACTTGTAAGAATTGGAAAGTAAACCCGGTGAACCCTGCTTCAGTGTCCGTGTCTGATTCCAGGTATACTGAACTGTTACTGCACCATTTTACCCTGTCAAGAGCTGTCCCGACCCGCGGCGGGCTCATCCACCTTGCTGTAGCATCCATCCATCCTCCTGACAGAAGTACACTGCAGCGGTGGTCCCCTCATTGACCACAACCCATGTGTGGCGTCACAACAAACTCCCCTGTAAATATCCCCCCATTTATTGCGGAACCTGGGACATTGTCCGGACCAAGACCACTGTGACATCTCCAGCAGTACCCCGGTCCGGCACCGAGTACACCGTCCCAGTGGGCTCCACACTATAGCAATGCGCACATGTCGCCAGCAGCTGCAATGGCAGCGTGGCACAAGATTTAAATAAAGAAAGGAGGGCACACATCAGGAGGAGGCAAGAGGAGGAATCTGTAGACAGGTCCCGACCCACAAAGTCCTGCCTTGCTGCACACATCAGTCACCGCTGCACACATTTCGTCAACTATAACTAAAGATATTTCTGCAAGCAATCATCTAATCAGAAGAATGCAGGTATGAGTCAAGTCTCCATCCTAGTGCCTGAATGGTGCTGCTTTTACTTTCTACCTTAAAAACCTAATGGTTGGTTCTCTTGAACATGAACACTTTAAAAAAAGGAATCCAGAACGTCAACATTACATTTTCTTGGTTGCTGCAATACCACAAAAATACTATAATGAGCGATCAAAGCATCATATCTATCCAAAAATGATATCAATAAATACCAAATCAATAAGCAAGCCCCATATGTCTATATTAACAGAGAAATAAAAAAAGTTATGGTTCTGTGAAGGAAGGGAGAAAAAAACGAAATGGGAAATGATAGGATTTCTCTTTCGCGTTGTGCCAGGATTTTGCCGTCCTTTATCCTTTCTTCATTCCTCCACCCGATGGCTGCTCCTTCATGCAGGAGTCCTATCATATTATTACGAGTCTCCTTATCTGAGACTAGTCTGTACTATACAGATACATTCCTGATGAGACCAAACACAATATCGTAATCTCAGAATGACCATTTAAGATACCAATAAAGAGATTTCCAAAACCCTAAAGGGCAATTTAGAGAATTAGCACCAGAGCGCCCCCTGCTGCTCTCCATCATAAAAGTGCATTTATTTGCCATTACTAGAATAGCTTTAGCTTTTATTGCTTTGTGTTTTATTTGTTTGGTTTCCAATAAACTTCAGAGCATTCATTATGTGATTCAGCGAGGAGCTTCAGAGACTTCCAGCCTCAATAACTCTGTAATATTGTAGCACAAACCTGCAGAAACCCAGATGTTACAAGTCTATTGCTTTTTGTCAGAACTTCCTACGTCATGCATGGACATGTAGTGGATTGAGATTACTCTTTAGATTGCAAGCTGTGAAGATCAGGATCCTCTTTTGTTTTGGTGTGATGCTTCCCTATGTCAGGGTGCTGTCTCTGTCCACACTCTATCACCCGACTGATCAGTGTTTAAAGTGACCCTAAACCCGGAAGCCAACCCCACATCCCCTTCATACCTATCCATGCAGCTTGTGAACCTGCTGCCATCGATCCCTGTATCTTGCAAAACCGCTGGGGCATTCTTCATAATTCATACTTTTATAATGTCATTTCTGGGCGTTTCACTGAAATTTTAAAGCCGCAGCAGGCGGGCCTGTGTGCCGCTCTCCCCTCCTTCTCCGTAATTCTGCACGCAGCGATGGGCGTGCTAAACAACAGAGAGGCGGCTCGCCTCATAGTATGGGCGTTGAAACCGGTATGACGCGTATTACGTCATACCGGTTTCACCGCCCATACTATGAGGCGAGCCGCCTCTCTGTTTAGCACGCCCATCGCTGCGTGCATAATTACGGAGAAGGAGGGGGAGAGCGGCACACAGGCCCGCCTGCTGCGGCTTTAAAATTTCAGTGAAACGCCCAGAAATGACATTATAAAAGTATGAATTATGAAGAATGCCCCAGCGGTTTTGCAAGATACAGGGATCGATGGCAGCAGCTTCACAAGCTGCATGTATAGGTATGAAGGGGATGTGGGCTTGGCTTCCGGGTTTAGGGTCACTTTAATGACCAATATCAGACTATGCAGCTATGTGCAGCAGGGGGCACTAGAGAGGCAGATTTCTCCTGGAGGAGAGCTAATTTGCATTCCTTTTACCAGGATGCATTGCTGTCTTATGGGCAGCATGGTGGCTCAGTGGATGGCACTGTGGCTTTGTGGCGCTGGGGTCAAATCCCACTAAGGACGATATCTGCAAAGAGTTTGTATGTTCTCCATGTGTTTGCATGGGTTTCCTCCAAGAACTCTACGGTCTTTCCACACTCCAAAGACTGATAGGAAACTTAGATTATAAGCCCCAATGGGGATAGTGATGGGCAACACGGTGGCTCAAGTGGTTAGCACTGCAGCCCTTGCAGTGCTGGGGTCCTGAAGTCCTGGGTTCAATTCCAACCAAAGACAACATCTACAAGGAGTTTGTATGTTCTCCCGTGTTTGCGTGGGTTTCCTCCAGGCACTCCAGTTTCCTTCCACATTATAAAGACATACTGATAGGATATTTAGATTCTGAGCTCCAAGAGAGACAGCATTACTCATGTATGTAAAGTGCTATGGAATTAAAGCACTATATGAATAATAATAATTATTATTATTATAATGTCTGTAAAGCGCTGTGGGATATGGTGGAGCCATAAAAGCAAAGCATAACAAATAAATAGCCTCATGTAAATGTTTCCCTAAGCTATATGGTGGCTTTTACAAGGAAAAATTATACCCCCCATACCTCGGTTTTTCACCCCACAATGTAGATAAGTAACATTTCTTCAATGTAGGTTCCTAAAACTGAACATGAACAAAACAGAATTCATCATCTATCCTCCTCCTCACTTTCCCCCTCCACCAGACCTGTCCGTCAAAGTCAATGGCTGCTCACTCTCCCCAGTCGCTCACTGCCTCGGGGTGACCCTCAACTCTGCTGTCTTCTACAAGCCATATATCCAAGCCCTTTCCACCACCTGCCACCTCCAACTCAAAGATATTTTCCTTGAAAGGGTTGTCCACTGCCTGCATAAAAATAAAAAAGCCTATACTCACCTCCAGTGCTGATGTGGTTCCAGCGTTGTTAGAACTCACGTTCCTGGGGCCCATGTGACATTGTTATGACACGCAAGCCTCTGGACCAATCACACCTTGCTTCCTTCTCCCATCTTTGGACGATTAAGTAATTAACAGGAAGTGAGTGCTGCAGCTGCCGCCCACTTTCTGTTAATTGCTCCTGTGTCTGAAGGTGGGGAGAAGTAAGCTGTGATTGGTTGTGAGGCTTGCGTGTCATAACAATGGAACATGGGCCCCAAGAACGTGAGTTCCAACAACGCTGAAAATGCATTGGCAACAGAGGTGAGTATAGATTTTTTTATTTTTATGGGGGCACACAAGGAGAATGAGAAAGGCTTGTCCAAGTAGTGGACAACCCCCTTTCACCAAGTATCTGCAAAAACATTAATGCTTGCCCTCATCATCTCCTGCCTCAACTTCTGCAGCCTTCTGATCTCTGGCCTTCACCTCCAACAAGCCTAGAACCTGCAGTGAGCCTCAGTCCAGTAAATTGCTGCACGACCAGCTCTTTCACATACTGTATCCTCACCCATCCCTTTTAGACTGTGAGCCCTTGCAGGCAGGGTCTTCTCTCCTCACCTACTGTATCCTCACCCATCCCTTGTAGACTGTGAATCCTCACAGGCAGGATCCTCTCTCCTCACCTACTGTATCCTCACCCATCCCTTGAAGACTGTGAGCCCTTGTGGGCAGGATCCTCTCTCTTTACCTACTTTATCCTCACCCATCCCTTGTACCCTGTGAACCCTCGCGGGCAGGGTCCTCTCTCCTCACTTACTTTATCCTCACTCATCCATTGAAGACTGTGAGTCCACATGGGCTGGGTCCTCTCTTGCATCTCCTACTATATTCTCACCCATCCCTTGTAGACTGTAAGCCCTCGTGGGCAGTGTTCTCCCTCCTCACCTACTGTATCCCCACCCATCCCTTGTACACTGTGAGCCCTCGCAGGCAAGGTCCTCTCTCCTCACCTATTATATCCTCACTCATCTCTTGCAGACTGTGAGCCCTTGCAAGTAGGGTCCTCTCCCCTCACCTACTGTATCCCCACCCATCCCTTGTACACTGTGAGCCCTCATGGGCAGTGTCCCCTCTCCTCACATACTGTATCCTCACCCATCCCTTGTAGACTGTAAGCCCTCGTGGGCAGTGTTCTCCCTCCTCACCTACTGTATCTCCACCCATCCCTTGTACACTGTGAGCCCTCGCAGGCAAGGTCCTTTCTCCTCACCTATTATATCCTCACTCATCTCTTGCAGACTGTGAGCCCTTGCAAGTAGGGTCCTCTCCCCTCACTTACTGTATCCTCACCCATCCCTTGTAGACTGTGAGCTCTCGTGGGCAGGATCCTCTCTCCTCTCCTATTATATCCTCACTTATGCCTTGTAAACTGTGAGCCCTCGTGGGCAGGATCCTCTCTCCTCTCGTATTATATCCTCACCAATCACTTGTAGACTGTGAGCCCTCGCGGGTAGTGTCCTCTCTCCTCCTGTACCAGATGATGCCTTGCATTGTTCATGATTATTGTACTTGTTTTTATAATGTATACTCAGTTTCACATATAAAATGCCATGGAATAAATGACACTATAATATTAATAAATAATATAATAATTGCATTTCTCATCCCATCAGATCAATAAGCTGCTCATTGGACATGACAATGTGGGGATTCGTGCTGGATGGTTCCTGGCTAATGTGGTGGTGGAGGTTCCTGCACATGGCAGGCAATACATGTTCCCTTGCAACCGCTGGCTGTGCCGTGATGAGTGTGACGGCAAAGTGGAGATTGAAGTGTATGCCAGTGAGGTGATTAACATCGAGAAGCGTAAGTTGGGCATTTTCCAATGTCACAGATACCAGCAGTATGTAGGATCTCTAGTTTTTTTTCTGAGCTGGTAGGTGATATATGACCAAAAAACATGTTTTACTGCAAACGTCTATGGTTCTGTATTGTGGTCTTTGGCCGCAGGCTGTTTACAACATGAAGCACATTGAAAGAATGTTCTCAGCCCTCCCTTTTGTGGAATAACGTAGATGCCATGGTCACTGCTCACCACAGGATCTAATGGGCTAAACTGCTGTGGTCAGTGCTACTGATAGGTGCCTGTACAAGGAGATGGACATAGTGCTCTGTTCCCCCTTGAAGATCCCAATATTATTTTTATAATGTATAATGTGTAGTATTATGTTATACAGGGTCCCTGCCCCTCCTGTACCTGTATGTCCCGATCGCCTAGATTTAGTGTACTTGTTCTTGTCTCCCTTATCCTCATGTAAAGCGCCATGGAAACTAATGGCGCTATATAAATAAATAAATAATAATGATAATACTGACAGTAGGGTCAGAAACAGTTAATGTTTAGTACAAGCCCATAGCGGGAGAGGGTAGTGCAGAGATAGGGGTCAGCTTGTGACAGTGGCACACCTAAGGTCTGGTTAGTAGCAAGCATTATGAAATATGTGTCCCTAAAGAGAGAGAAGTGAGACAGAGATAGTGAGAGCCCAAGCAAGAGAGAATCGCGAAACAGAGTTATCATTTGGAGACAGGTCAGAGATATGATTGTGTGAAGACAAGTCCATAAACATGATGCCTAACAGTGTGGCACTGGCAAGGAGGATTTTATAACTTTTCGAGGTGATCAGCCAGGACAGAGCAGAATGTACGATGAATTGAGCGCCCGTACACGAGTTACCTGAGCGTTAGCAAATTGCAAGACAGGCCCAGCCATGAAGACAAGTTATCCCTGTAAGATGGAGAAGACGTGGAGCAGCGGAAGGAAAATAGGACTTTTATGGGCTGTGGTGCTAGGCTGCATTGTGGTGAAACAGACGGAGGTAGTGGAGGTTGGAGCAGGTGAGGAAGGTGAGGAAGTGCAGAGAGTGTGTCTCAAGAGGCTCTATGTTAATGAAACGAAAGAGAAGACATGTTCCCGCTATTTTATGTACACTGTTTTCATCAAACTAATGTTGACAAAAATGTCATGTTTAAAGAACTGGTGGTCTCTCTGGATGAACTAGTTAACACCCGGTCAATGGTAACATGCGGTCTGCATAGGTGTATCGCCTCTTTAGTACCAGTGCAAACATCCAGCTGGATGCCCTCTTACAGGTAGCGTGCCAGGGTGCAGAGGATGCACATCTCACCAACGGCTACGGCCTTGTGCTCCATTACACAGGCTGTGTAAAATAGCTGGCATCTGCTGGATATGGTATGGGCTCAGCTCATGTGTTCAGTCCATGTAATTACAACCCAACATCCACCTTACAGATTAGGAAGCCAGGCAGGGCAATGAGGCATTAATCATCGGCACCCCGCAATTTGTGGGCTGCATAGCATTCCTTTCCAGCGATATCGGTGCTGTCTGTAAGTACTCATATGACATTGTCATGACACTTGAGCCCTGCCGCAGCCTTTGATGAGCTATAGTGGCCCCTGATGAGCTACAGCTTACTCTGATGAGCTGCAGTGGCCTCTGATGAGCTGCAGTGGCATCTGATGAGCTGCAGCGACCTCTGATGAGCTGCAGTGGCCCCTGATGAGCTACAGCTTACTCTGATGAGCTGCAGTGGCCTCTGATGAGCTGCAGTGGCCTCTGATGAGCTGCAGTGGCCCCTGATGAGCTACAGCTTACTCTGATGAGCTGCAGTGGCCTCTGATGAGCTGCAGCGACCTCTGATGAGCTGCAGTGGCCTCTGATGAGCTGCAGTGGCCTCTGATAAGCTGTAGCGGCCTCTGATGAGCTGCAGCGGCCCCTGGTGAGCTGCAGTGGCCTCTGGTGAGCTGCAGTGGCCTCTGGTGAGCTGCAGTGGCCTCTGGTGATCTGCAGTGGCCTCTGGTGATCTGCAGTGGCCTCTGATGAGCTGCAGTGGCTTCTGATGAGCTGCAGTGGCCTCTGATGAGCTGCAGCGGCCTCTGGTGAGCTGCAGTTGCCTCTGATGAGCTGCAGCAACCCCTGGTGAGCTACAGTGACCTCTAGTGATCTGCAGTGGCCTCTTATGAGCTGCAGCAGCCTGTAGTGAGCTGCAGCTGCCTCTAGTGAGCTTCAGCGGCCTCTGATGAGCTGCAGATGCCTCTGATGAGCTATAGCTGCCTCTGATGAACTGCAGCGGCCTCTGATGAGCTGCAGTGGCCTCTGATGACCTGTAGCGGCCTCTGGTGAGCTGCAGCAGCCTCTGATGAGCTGCAGTGGTCTCTGGTGAGCTGCAGCGGCCACTGATGAGCTATAGCTACCTCTGATGAGCTGCAGTGGCCTCTAGTGAGCTGCAGTGACCTCTGATGAGCTGCAGCAGCCTTTGATGAGCTATAGCGGCCTCTGATGAGCTGCAGTGGCCTCTGATGAGCTGCAGTATCCTCTGGTGAGCTGCAGTGGCCTCTGATGAGTTGCAGCAGCCTCTGATGAGCTATATCTGTCTCTGATGAGCTGCAGTGGCCTCTGGTGAGCTGCAGTGGCCTCTGATGAGCTGCAGCGGCCCCCTGGTGAGCTGCAGCAGCCCCTGGTGAGCTACAGCTGCTTCTGATGAGCTGCAGCAGCCCCTGGTGAGCTGCAGCAGCCCCTGGTGAGCTATAGCTTCCTCTGATGAGCTGCAGTGGCCTCTGGTGAGCTGCAGTGGCCTCTGGTGAGCTGCAGCGGCCTCTGATGAGCTGCAGTGGCCTCTGATGAGCTGCAGTATCCTCTGGTGAGCTGCAGTGGCCTCTGATGAGCTGCAGTATCCTCTGGTGAGCTGGAGTGGCCTCTGATGAGCTGCAGCGGCCTCTGATGAGCTATAGCGGCCTCTGATGAGCTACAGTGGCCTCTGATGAGCTGCAGTATCCTCTGGTGAGCTGCAGTGGCCTCTGATGAGCTGCAGTATCCTCTGGTGAGCTGCAGTGACCTCTGATGAGTTGCAGCAGCCTCTGATGAGCTATAGCTGCCTCTGATGAGCTGCAGTGGCCTCTGGTGAGCTGCAGTGGCCTCTGATGAGCTGCAGCGGCCCCCTGGTGAGCTGCAGCAGCCCCTGGTGAGCTACAGCTGCTTCTGATGAGCTGCAGCAGCCCCTGGTGAGCTATAGCTTCCTCTGATGAGCTGCAGTGGCCTCTGGTGAGCTGCAGCGGCCTCTGATGAGCTGCAGTGGCCTCTGATGAGCTGCAGTATCCTCTGGTGAGCTGCAGTGGCCTCTGATGAGCTGCAGTGGCCTCTGATGAGTTGCAGAGGCCTCTGGTGAGCTGCAGCGGCCTCTGATGAGCTGGAGCAGCCCCTGATGAGCTACAGCTGCTTCTGATAAGCTGCAGCAGCCTTTGGTGAGCTGCAGTGGCCTCTGATGAGCTGCAGCAGCCCCTGATGAGCTACAGTTGCTTCTGATGAGCTGCAGCGGCCCTGATGAGCTGCAGTGGGCTCTGATGAGCTGCAGCAGCCTCTCATGAGCTGCTGCAGCCTCTGATGAGCTGCAATGGCCTCTGATGAGCTGCAGTATCCTCTGGTGAGCTGCAGTGGCCTCTGATGAGCTGCAGCAGCCTCTGATGAGCTATAGCTGCCTCTGATGAGCTGCAGTGGCCTCTGGTGAGCTGCAGTGGCCTCTGATGAGCTGCAGCGGCCCCTGGTGAGCTGCAGCAGCCCCTGTTGAGCCACAGCTGCTTCTGATGAGCTGCAGCGGCCCCTGGTGAGCTGCAGCAGCCCCTGGTGAGCTATAGCTGCCTCTGATGAGCTGCAGTGGCCTCTGGTGAGCTGCAGTGGCCTCTGGTGAGCTGCAGTGGCCTCTGATGAGCTGCAGCGGCCCCCTGGTGAGCTGCAGCAGCCCCTGGTGAGCTACAGCTGCTTCTGATGAGCTGCAGCAGCCCCTGGTGAGCTATAGCTTCCTCTGATGAGCTGCAGTGGCCTCTGGTGAGCTGCAGCGGCCTCTGATGAGCTGCAGTGGCCTCTGATGAGCTGCAGTATCCTCTGGTGAGCTGCAGTGGCCTCTGATGAGCTGCAGTATCCTCTGGTGAGCTGGAGTGGCCTCTGATGAGCTGCAGCAGCCTCTGATGAGCTATAGCTGCCTCTGATGAGCTATAGCTGCTTCTGATTAGCTGCAGTGGCCTCTGGTGAGCTGCAGTGGCCTCTGATGAGTTGCAGAGGCCTCTGGTGAGCTGCAGCGGCCTCTGATGAGCTGGAGCAGCCCCTGATGAGCTACAGCTGCTTCTGATAAGCTGCAGCAGCCTTTGGTGAGCTGCAGTGGCCTCTGATGAGCTGCAGCAGCCCCTGATGAGCTACAGTTGCTTCTGATGAGCTGCAGCGGCCCTGATGAGCTGCAGTGGGCTCTGATGAGCTGCAGCAGCCTCTCATGAGCTGCTGCAGCCTCTGATGAGCTGCAATGGCCTCTGATGAGCTGCAGTATCCTCTGGTGAGCTGCAGTGGCCTCTGATGAGCTGCAGCAGCCTCTGATGAGCTATAGCTGCCTCTGATGAGCTGCAGTGGCCTCTGGTGAGCTGCAGTGGCCTCTGATGAGCTGCAGCGGCCCCTGGTGAGCTGCAGCAGCCCCTGGTGAGCCACAGCTGCTTCTGATGAGCTGCAGCGGCCCCTGGTGAGCTGCAGCAGCCCCTGGTGAGCTATAGCTGCCTCTGATGAGCTGCAGTGGCCTCTGGTGAGCTGCAGTGGCCTCTGGTGAGCTGCAGTGGCCTCTGATGAGCTGCAGCGGCCCCCTGGTGAGCTGCAGCAGCCCCTGGTGAGCTACAGCTGCTTCTGATGAGCTGCAGCAGCCCCTGGTGAGCTATAGCTTCCTCTGATGAGCTGCAGTGGCCTCTGGTGAGCTGCAGCGGCCTCTGATGAGCTGCAGTGGCCTCTGATGAGCTGCAGTATCCTCTGGTGAGCTGCAGTGGCCTCTGATGAGCTGCAGCAGCCTCTGATGAGCTATAGCTGCCTCTGATGAGCTATAGCTGCTTCTGATTAGCTGCAGTGGCCTCTGGTGAGCTGCAGTGGCCTCTGATGAGTTGCAGAGGCCTCTGGTGAGCTGCAGCGGCCTCTGATGAGCTGGAGCAGCCCCTGATGAGCTACAGCTGCTTCTGATAAGCTGCAGCAGCCTTTGGTGAGCTGCAGTGGCCTCTGATGAGCTGCAGCAGCCCCTGATGAGCTACAGTTGCTTCTGATGAGCTGCAGCGGCCCTGATGAGCTGCAGTGGGCTCTGATGAGCTGCAGCAGCCTCTCATGAGCTGCTGCAGCCTCTGATGAGCTGCAATGGCCTCTGATGAGCTGCAGTATCCTCTGGTGAGCTGCAGTGGCCTCTGATGAGCTGCAGCAGCCTCTGATGAGCTATAGCTGCCTCTGATGAGCTGCAGTGGCCTCTGGTGAGCTGCAGTGGCCTCTGATGAGCTGCAGCGGCCCCTGGTGAGCTGCAGCAGCCCCTGGTGAGCCACAGCTGCATCTGATGAGCTGCAGCGGCCCCTGGTGAGCTGCAGCAGCCCCTGGTGAGCTATAGCTGCCTCTGATGAGCTGCAGTGGCCTCTGGTGAGCTGCAGTGGCCTCTGGTGAGCTGCAGTGGCCTCTGATGAGCTGCAGCGGCCCCCTGGTGAGCTGCAGCAGCCCCTGGTGAGCTACAGCTGCTTCTGATGAGCTGCAGCAGCCCCTGGTGAGCTATAGCTTCCTCTGATGAGCTGCAGTGGCCTCTGGTGAGCTGCAGCGGCCTCTGATGAGCTGCAGTGGCCTCTGATGAGCTGCAGTATCCTCTGGTGAGCTGCAGTGGCCTCTGATGAGCTGCAGTATCCTCTGGTGAGCTGGAGTGGCCTCTGATGAGCTGCAGCAGCCTCTGATGAGCTATAGCTGCCTCTGATGAGCTATAGCTGCTTCTGATTAGCTGCAGTGGCCTCTGGTGAGCTGCAGTGGCCTCTGATGAGTTGCAGAGGCCTCTGGTGAGCTGCAGCGGCCTCTGATGAGCTGGAGCAGCCCCTGATGAGCTACAGCTGCTTCTGATAAGCTGCAGCAGCCTTTGGTGAGCTGCAGTGGCCTCTGATGAGCTGCAGCAGCCCCTGATGAGCTACAGTTGCTTCTGATGAGCTGCAGCGGCCCTGATGAGCTGCAGTGGGCTCTGATGAGCTGCAGCAGCCTCTCATGAGCTGCTGCAGCCTCTGATGAGCTGCAATGGCCTCTGATGAGCTGCAGTATCCTCTGGTGAGCTGCAGTGGCCTCTGATGAGCTGCAGCAGCCTCTGATGAGCTATAGCTGCCTCTGATGAGCTGCAGTGGCCTCTGGTGAGCTGCAGTGGCCTCTGATGAGCTGCAGCGGCCCCTGGTGAGCTGCAGCAGCCCCTGGTGAGCCACAGCTGCTTCTGATGAGCTGCAGCGGCCCTGGTGAGCTGCAGCAGCCCCTGGTGAGCTATAGCTGCCTCTGATGAGCTGCAGTGGCCTCTGGTGAGCTGCAGTGGCCTTTGGTAAGCTGCAGCGGCCTCTGATGAGCTATAACGGCCTCTGATGAGCTGCAGTGGCCTCTGATGAGCTGCAGTATCCTCTGGTGAGCTGAAGCAGCCTCTGATGAGCTATAGCTGCCTCTGATGAGCTGCAGTGGCCTCTGATGAGCTGCAGTGGCCTCTGGTGAGCTGCAGTGGACCCTGGTGAGCTGCAGCAGCCCCTGGTGAGCTACAGCTGCTTCTGATGAGCTGCAGCAGCCCCTGGGGAGCTGCAGCAGCCCCTGGTGAGCTACAGCTGCTTCTGATGAGCTGCAGCGGCCCCTGGTGAGCTGCAGCAGCCCTTGGTGAGCTACAGCTGCTTCTGATGAGCTGCAGCGGCCTTTGGTGAGCTGCAGTGGCCTCTGATGAGCTGCAGTGGCCTCTGATGAGCCATAGCGGCCACTGATGAGCTGCAGTGGCCTCTGATGAGCTGCAGCAGCCTCTGATGAGCTATAGCTGCTTCTGATGAGCTGCAGTGGCCTCTGGTGAGCTGCAGTGGCCTCTGATGAGCTGCAGAGGCCTCTGGTGAGCTGCAGCGGCCTCTGATGAGCTGCAGCAGCCCCTGGTGAGCTACTTCTGCTTCTGATGAGCTGCAGCAGCCTTTGGTGAGCTGCAGTGGCCTCTGATGAGCTGCAGCGGCCCCTGGTGAGCTGCAGCAGCCCCTGATGAGCTACAGCTGCTTCTGATGATCTGCAGCAGCCCTGATGAGCTGCAGCGGCCTCTCATGAGCTGCTGTAGCCTCTGATGAGCTGCAGTGGCTTCTGATGAGCTGCAGTGGCCTCTGAGGAGCTGCAGCGGCCCCTGGTGAGCTACATCTGCTTCTGATGAGCTGCAGTGGCCAGTGATGAGATGCAATGCTCATACTTTCCTCGTCTGAAATTATTTCCTCTGAGGTAAATGTGAGTGCTGCAACACACCATTGGCCACTGAATTATCTGGAACAGTGCCAGTCCTGTAGGTGATTTTATATTGCAATTGAAAAGTAACTAAATGGATGGATATTTACTCTAAGTACAAATACTTCTGTTACGGATGTTTGTGCTGAAGATATTTTATGCCATTCCCCTGGAAGGTTTTTGATAAAGGAAGCATTAGTGAGCATTAGAGTTAATGTATTGTAAGCACAGGGATAAATCTATGATGCCGGATGAAAACTTTTTGGGAAATTTGGCCATAATCTGATCCCGTTTGCTCTGATTTTATCACTATTTTTAAGTCCTGGTCCAGTTACCGCCAACACCCAATGGATGCGTCATGTTTCTTAGAGCAATAGAAATCCTGAACTTTTGTTTTTCTTTCCAGTTATTAATTATGAAGTTATTGTGACCACCGGCAATGTGAGGGGGGCCGGCACCAACGCCAATGTCTTCATGCAGCTTTATGGAGATCAGGGGAAGACGGAGGAGACCTCTCTGCGGAGCCGCTCCAACGACTTTGAGAGAGGAGCTGTCGACATCTTCAAGGTTTGGAATAATGTGATATACATTTATTTATAATAATATATATATATATATATATATATATAGATATAGGTGGGACCATTTTTTTAAGATTGTAATTACCTCTGATTAATATTCATGAGGTTGGATAAATAGTCATGAGGCCTGATTAATATTCGTTAGGCAATGGCTTTTAATCAGTTTTAAGTTTCTATTCTCGCTAATATAGTGTAAGCATTTTAATTTCTGAAAGTACATTTTTTAGGTAATTGCCCCAAATTGTCAGTATTTGCTCAGGATCATTTTATGATTTTGAAAACCAAGAAATTGCTAGTAGATCCCTAGCAGGATTCCAGTATTATTAATATGTGGGTGGTATAAAAGGTCACTTTATTTCAACACTTTTTCCATGAGTCAATAGTTTCACTTTGTGAAATATATTACAAGAGAAATCTGCTTCTTGATCCACTGATGAGCCACTTCTTCTCTTAACTCTGCATCCACAATTTATCATTCAATATGAAAAATAAAACAGCTTTAATCTGTTTTGGTCAAATCAAGAGTATTTCCTGGCTCACTAAGGGATTAGATCACATCTGCCTACTAAAGTCTTCAGAGAAGGTACGAGGGGAGCAAAGTAAGAAAAAGGACAAGCAAATACAAACAGAGAGGGGGCTATAGATGAATCAGAAGTGTTTTATCTTACTCCACTGCTGGATTTGCAGCTACACTGCTCACTACTGCTGTAAAATGTCCTCCATGGTATTCTACTGGTAGAAAATAGCACGCAAAGTGTCAACTCACCGTTCCACCCTTGTAAGTAGACTCCTGGATCAGCACGGATAAGCCTTGGTCCAGGCAGTGAGTCAAAATGTAGTAGAAGGAGACAATCCTGCGATAACAAGGAAGCCAGTGGCAAGGACGTACAAAAAAAAGCTTTCCTTTAGTGAATCCAAGATAAAGAAAAAACTATTTGACAAAAAGATAAAAGAAAAATAAGCACCTCTAATGACATGCCCCTCCAAGGCCTAAGGATACTCGGAACCGGGCTTCTTTGAGGATTCATCACGGGGATTATAGAGACCCCGCTCTGTGACCCTGGTGGTGTCATTAAAAGTTTGGTGTGGGTGGCTCTCTCTCTTAGGGAAGGGCATCGGGTTCTGGCGTAGGAGGGTTTCATTCTGAGGAAAGTGGAGTGCTAACGAAGTCTGGGGCGATTAACAGCTTGTTTAATTTGTGGTAGTTGTATGTATTCTGGTGCTTTTGACTGTTATGAATGTATGAATATTGCTCATGATTTTAAGAGGTTGGACAATCAGCCAAAACCTACACGTAAGGCTTTGTCCATTCTGAGGGGTTTCTGTAGAGCCAAGGCTACATGCAAACCCCCACTCTCTCTCTCCCCCTCCCCTACCCAACATTTACAACGGGTCGTAAATACCAAAGCAAAGATGAGTTAAAGTTGTGTCTTCCCGCCCCCAAAGGTTCTTTGTCTGAGAGATAGTCTTGTGATGTCAGATTTAAGAAGACCTGTTCATGCCACATACACATAATTCATATTTTCAGGTTGTTCACCGTTTGCGCATTTAATGATATGTCTTATATAATTATGTAACGTTCAGGAACCTGGCAAATGAGTCCTGCCGTTCTGAACCTCTTACA
This sequence comes from Allobates femoralis, assembly GCA_033576535.1. Classification (NCBI taxonomy): domain Eukaryota; kingdom Metazoa; phylum Chordata; class Amphibia; order Anura; family Aromobatidae; genus Allobates; species Allobates femoralis. Next base: position 827,816,912 of record JARQOC010000003.1, on the reverse strand, counting down.
TAGGTCATATTTGGTATCAATATTCTCAGAATTACATAAAAGTAAATATGAGTTGTATATTATGTTTGTGAGCCCACCCCATCCCCAGATATGAAGAATGAAGATTTATTAAGCATGGTGAAAGAGGAGGTCTCAGTGGACAAGCCCACAGGGAGTGGTCACTCTCCGAGGTGGGGGGCCACAGGTTCCCCTGCCTTTAATAAAAGTAGAGAAGCCATTTTTGGGTGATTCCATCCAGGGGCCTGACATAGCCACTACTAGCTGTGTGACGGAATCATACCTTTCTGTGGAGCGGCCCCCCCCCCCCACGAACTACGTGTACCTATGTGGCAAGTTCTCTTTTATTCCTTTTATTTTTATAACTGTTATATGCATACATGTATATTGTCTCTTATGTAATATTCTGTAAATCTTTCATATAAACACTGCCTATCTCTGGGAGTAAACTATTATAATTTGCTAGTTTCGATCTCCTTGTCCTATGAACGAGCTCTCATGACCTCACTGTTCGTTTTACGCTATCATACAGGTTACTGATCCACCTGAAAGAGATCAGTGGTGGCAGCTTAATTTTGGTATTTATGTGATATTATGCACCTGAGGGTGACTGGATCGAGGTATATATACGTTCCTGGCAGGAACTGGTGGTATATATACATCCTGTCACATCATGTGTCGCAGTAGATAACATAAATTAGGGCATTGGACTCCTTTCTTATCCTCTGGCAATACCGGATTTGGCCAGCAGGCTAAGGGGGCGCCAGAGAGCTGCAGGTCTGACTAAGTTATCCTGACATTGTCGCGTTAAGAAAGTTCACAGACACAGTGGGTTGCAATCTTCAGGTCTTTTACAGTCTTTGTGTAACAGCCCGCTGAGCACTGGGCTCTCGGAGGCAGGGATCCAGCTACTCCTGAATAGGAGAATGACACATAACCGGCACCCCTTGTCTGTCCTTTCTCAGCCTCTTTACACTGTGCTTGCCTCGCCCGTCCTGTCTTGTGCTCACCACACAGACCTCTGATCCAGTGACTGTTGGCTTTTCTTAGGGAGTTAGCCTGCAGTGTTCCCCCTTAGCCCTATGATTGCGCCACCTTTTCAACAGATGTGTGTGGTTGTCGACTGGGTTACCTTGGAGTGCCACACAGTCTCCTGGGTTGGTAGTTGAGACTGCTCTGAACTCTCCACTAGACTTGGGGTTCCCAGTGCCCCTGTTCTTCGCCTAGTCCCTCCATTGCCTTGCGCTTGACAATGAATTCAAGTCCCACGGGTGGATTGCTCACTTCCCGTGTCTCTAGGACCCTTTCTTCCTCCTGAAGCCACCTGGTTCTTGCCTCTGCTCCTCAGTCTGGCCTTAGGATGAGCTCCCACTTGCTCCAGTCCTCTGGACACTTAAGTTCTTTCTTCTTGTGACAGGGTTCTTGCTCTAACTTCACTCCAACTCGACTACTGTTGTACAACGTCTCTCCTCAGCTGTTCTACCGCCTCTCCTCAGCTGGTCAACTCTCTCCTCAACTGTACAACTGTCTCTCCTGCATTCTAGATCTTTACTGCTCTATTTATACCCCTTATATCACATGTCCCACATCATCTACGTGTATTCTTCCTGACCTCACTCCTCCCAAGTGATCCCTCTAACTAATTCCTTAACCACCCAACCCCACTACAATGGTTCCTAGTGTGATCTGGGTGTCCCAGCACCGGTCTGTGCACCCTTACCCGTGAGTGGGATACTACAACTAACGGGGGTGCAGCATCTCTGTGGCGACTGGATCCGCAGGGGCGCCACACTAACCTGATGTGTTTCATGCCTTAACAATGGTTGTATCCTAGACTGGAAGCTGGAAGCTTATTATAGACAAAATGAATATGTCTCCATATAGTGGAGTACTGGAAAAGTGTTAATGGAAGGATCAATTGGGTAATGCAGGGGCGACATATCATTGGTGCAACCTGTGCAGCTGCACAGGGGCCCAAGATGTTAGGTGTCCCATTTCCACATCCAAAACAGCTGGAATTGTGTATTTTGATGAGCTATAGGACTGTAAAGGGGCCCAGTAAACTATTCATGCACAGGGCCCTTTTCTATCTTTGTCCACCAGTGGGGTAATGAGATGGTCTCCATCTGCTGTGGGCGTCCTCTGGTTGTGATTTACATTTGATGTGTTCTTTAGTTACCAGCAATAATATTCCAAAACCGAGTGTGCGCTAAATGAATAGAAACATCTAATATATTATCATTAATTATATCAGACAACATCAAAATATATGGTAATCAAAATAATGTACAATATATATGAATACTTATTTACACCCAAACAATCTGTGGGTGATTGGTTACTTGATGGTCTGAGAACACACACTGGAGATCAAAATTACCTTGTGTGTTTTTTGACGTACGGGTGTGCTCACCATGCCCCAGAACAGGGTTTACCAAAATAACCAAAATTTATCAATTTAAAACCTTAATTTTACACAAAACTTGATCATAATTAGAGAACAGCAATGACTTTAGACAGAGAAAGATTAAACTAAAAGTTGTGAAGGTTACAACAGTCACCAAATTCAGTAGGAAGTGTCCAGGCCTTTGCTTTTTGTGTCAGGCCTTTGCTGGGAATGACTTCAGCACATCTGAAGTCTCTCGCACTGCCCTGGGGGATTTAAGTCCTCTCTTCTTCCAGTCTCTTGTAGGTTTCTTGGCCATAACTTTGTCACCAAGGATTTTTCAGAGGTTTTCTATTGGGTTTAGATCAGGACTCTGGGCGCCATTTCATTGTTTCAATGTTTTCTGTTTCTGCTTTACCCATTTTGCAGTGTGACAGGGGTCATTGTCCTGCATGAAAATTGTTGCTGATTGAGCGCTGAATGCAAGTAAGGAACCACGTGTTATTGAAGAATTTTCTGATACACACTTGCATTCACTCTGCTGAATGAGAGAGAGGTCCAACCCCTGCAGCAGAGAACATTCCCCAAACCATGACATTTCCTCCACCACCATTCACTGACTTCTTTACACACTTTGGGTTCAGTCTTTCCCCAGTTTGTCAACGAAACTCACCAAAAAATTGCCCGGTAAATATCCAGCACCTAACAGCAGGCTGCTAGCTCCTCTGAGAGGCAACACAGTGTCTGTATACCGGTGGGGATGTGAGGTGTTAGTGGATATTTTGGCCAAAATACGTAAGCTTCTAACCCACCTTCAATGGCCCTCACGCTTACGAGTCCTAACCATATGTTTGCTGCCATATGTTTGTTTAACATTTTGAGATTCACCAAAATAGGACATAAAATCACAAAAAATTGCCAGGTAAATATCCATTGCATCTAGCAATGTGAGGCATAGAATCGGTGCAATGGTGCAATGGATATTTACCTGGCAATTTTTTGAGTGATTTTATGTCCTATTTTGATGAATCCCAATTTGCCAATGAACATAATGTTTCCCATCAGACCCCAAAAAATTAAACTTGCTTTCATCACTAAAATGAACTCTGGAGACTTCTCCTCTGTCCACACAACATGCTCCTCACCAAAGGGGAGTCTAGCCTTTTGATTCTATCTGCTAATGAAGAGGTTTGGTCAGTTCAGCGTAGGCTTTCAGTCCAAATGCTCTTAAACATCATTACACGAGACGATCCTTACCCTATTCAGTGCTGAACTGGCGAGCTATTCCAGCTGCAGTGTTGAATGATTATCCATGGAGATTTCTCCATTAACCTGTCACCTCTTTCATTTGTCTCTCGAAGGCGACCAGCCTTCTTAGGCTGGCTTCACACCACAGTTTTTGCCTCTCAGGGTGTTTTTTGCAGGATCCCCCAGACAAAACCTGATAGGACAGGATGTGCAGAAATTGTGGCCAAATCCTGTTTTTGCAGGATTCATTTTCTGCCACTGTCCATGGTGCTGAAGTCTACCTGTGTCATCTCTGCCATTGTCCATGGTGCTGAATTCACAGCCTGTGCATGAAGTAGTGCTGTCCATGGTACTGAAGTTAGAACGGCAGCATTTCTAAGCATGCTCTGTGCATAAAATCAGATCCGGGACACGATCCGATTTTTTCACGGATCCGACATGTTATAGGCGCCAGATTGCCCGAGATCCATTTCTGTCCGGTTTTGTCAGATTTTTTCACTGGAGCCCAAAAATGCTGCAGGCTCCGTTTTTGGGAACAACCAGACAAAAATGAATCCTGGACAGAATACACAAAACAGGATGGCCAAATAGGGCCAATCCGGCACCATAAGGATAGATGGGAGTCAAAATCGGATCAGGTTCTGTCCGGTTCAAACCAAAACCGTGGTGTGAAGCCAGCCTTAGGGGACTTAAAAAAGTTTGTGTTGTTGTACAGATGCAATATTCTAGAAATCACAAACTTGGAACGCCCACCTTCTGATGCTTTGGCTGATAGGGTGACCCCTTTGGCCTTCATCTGGACAACCTGCTGCCGGAGGGTCTCAGTACTTAAGGAAATTAGCCCAGGTGCCAGATTGACACCCAAAAACTTACCGGGATCTGAAAGTGTTCCTAATTTTGATCAGTGTCTTTTTCATTTACATTTTTATTCTGTTCTTTACAATATATTCAGTTTATGAAATAAGCTTAAAATCCTGATAATTTACTCATGTTAGGATGTTTTTACATGGGACAACACAATGACCTTAACGTTAAAGCAATTGTGTGTTCTCTAATTTTGATCGCCAGTGTATGTTAGAGTGAGGAGGTAAGACCATTTATAATAAAAACGTATATATGAGATTTCCTTACTTTTTGATAAACCTCGTGTCAAATTATATATGATTAGAGGATATTTCTACAGGGGATTAGATCTAATACTGTAAAGAATTCAATCACATAATGTTGGGGTACAGGAATGCCTAGTGACCTATCTTGTGTGGCGTATATCCAGCCTACTTACCGTTGTAGAATCATACTCCGTATGGACGTTCCGCAATGCGTTATACTAATGAAGCCGTAGTTGGCAGTTTTTGCTCCTGGTTGACCTTTGTCATTTTCAGTATACCCAGAGCTCGATACTCACCACGCACAATAGGTTACTAGGTATTCCTATACATCGGCATTATTTGACTAAATTTTTTACAGTATTAGATCTAATTCACTGCAGAAATATGCTTTAACCATGAATAATTAGACATGTGATTTATCAAAAAGTCAAGAAATCTCCTCATATATACATTAATTTATGATAAATGGGCTTTCATCCTCACTCTAACATATGATTTCAGACAACTTTTAATGATCTATATTTTAAGTGAATCATGAAATAATTAAAATAAAAACAGCAGCAAGGTGTGTAAAATAAAATAGAAAATAAAATGTCACTTTTAATAAGCTAAAAGATAGATATGTATAATCCACACTACACACCTACACATCCTTGGTGAAGGCCAAGCCAAGAAACCATTGCTAAAGAAAAAACATCAAATGGAACAACTGATGTCTGGCAAGACAAAACTGCAATGCTTCTGGGTGAATGTTCTGTGGACAGATGAAACAATGCAAATGTTAATAATAATAATAATAATAATAATAATAATAATAATAAAAAAGGATAATGGGGAAAGAAACAGTAGATCAGGGGTGCAGAAGATCTGGTGGCGGTGAGGCGGCAGCTCCGGTGGCGGTGAGGCAGCAGCTCCGGTGGCGGTGGGGCAGCAGCTCAGGTGGCGGTGGGGCAGAAGCTCGGTTATAAATGGTAATAGTTTGTTTATAGATGACGTAATGAAGCTTATAAGGAAAAGAACACCCTCCCATCAGTTAAGTATAGTGGAGGATCCATAATGCTGTGGGGTTGCTTTGCTGTATCTGGTACTGGAGGCCTTGACTGTATCACATTAGTTATGAAATCAGAGAATTATCAAGAGACTTTAGAGTGAAATGTCCTACCCAGTGTAAGAAAATTTGTTTTGAGTGGAAGATCATGGGTCCTCCAGAAAGACAATGACCCAAAGCACACATCTAAAAAGACACAATGGTTGAAAAAGAAAAATATGAATTGATTTATAATGGCAGCAATGAGCTGACCTCAATCCCACTGAAAATCTTTGGGGTGAACTGAAATTTGCCATTGACCCTGCAAACATTCCAGAGCTTGAACAAACTGCAAAGGAAGTGTTCTGCCTTCTTCCACATGTGGTGCTGTGGATATCTAGCATACAGCTTAACCCTCGTTCACTTCCCCAAGGAACAGACTGTAGGATTTCTGGAGTCTATATTTATTGAGGTGATGAACTTCATTGCGTGAACAATAATGTGGTAAACCTATAATACAAGAAAAACAGTCTGAATCAGTACTGACATATCACAAAAACAACAGTATGATACAGAAATACAATTACCATCAGTACTGGGGCATTACAGAAACTGCACTAAGTCTGCCTTCACACTAGCGTTTGTGTCTGCATGCAGAGGGCATGCAGACGCAAACGCAGGCAAACGCAGCCCATAATAATGTGAACGCAGCAGAGAATCTCTGCATGCGTTCACATTACTATGGTGCCCCGGCAGCCAATCAGCTGCCTCTGGGGGCGGCCAGGAGGAGGAGATCAGTGGCAGAGATCTCCTCCTCCCGTCACAGCTGATCTCCCGCCGGTGTCAGCGGGGAGAACAGCTGATCTGACAGCTGTTTAAATCTCCCGCGCTGACACCGGATAGGGTGATATCAGCGTGGGAGATAAGAAACAGCTGATCGCTGCTTCAAATCTCCCGCGCCGACATCACCTATTCGGTGTCAGCGCGGGAGATTTAAACAGCTGTCAGATCAGCTGTTCTCCCCGCTGACACCGGCGAGAGATCAGCGGCGGCTCTGCATGATCTCCCGGTGGCCGCCGGTGATCACCGGTGGCCACCGGGAGAGATTTCAATGGGATCCGCTGCGTTCTCCTGCGGTGTCATGCGGAGGACACTGTGGATCCATTGAGATCCATGCATTGTTTGTTCGCTTGCGAGCGCTTGTGGATAAAACAAGCGCCCGCGACTGCACAAAAAATGCAACAAGCTGCGTTCAGAGTGCGCACAAATTGTACGCATCCGAACGCAAACGCAGCCGAACGCAGCCAAACGCAGGCACATGCGTTCCCATGTTAAACATAGGAACGCAGTGCGCAAGCGTTTGGCTGCGTTCGGTACACAGCGTTTACAAACGCTAATGTGAAGGCAGCCTAACACAGTGTAACACGGAATGCAGTTAACATGGCTATTTAGGGCAAAGTCTAGCACTGTTGTACAATCTGCCTGCATGTACTGCTGGAGCCTTAACTTAGGTAGGGAATGACAGTACAACTATACAATGGCTGCAGCCTACACCTGCTTAGACAGATCCCAGCATAAACCTGTAACAGCATTTTATTCTTACCGGAATCATCTGACAAGAGGAAGGTTGTGAGAAGAAGGGACAGAAGCTAGGGTAAGTCTGATCCCTCAGAAGTTCAGGAACGTGTCTGATGTCTCCTTCATCAAGAGAAGCAGGGGGGTGGTAACCTTCTAAATGACTCATTCTCTTAAAGGAGACATTCTCTTATGTATTGAGAAACAGGATAAATGGGTATCTAGTGATCTCTATTGGTCATAACTGGCATAAAACTATGAATGTTTATTTTTCTGCTCAGAATGGGCAGAACAGGAAGAGAAAATACAGTGGAGAAGTGCAAGAAGCTTCTCGATGCTACAAGAAATGTCTCGAGGCTTCATCAATGCCAAAAAGTGCTACGAAGTACTAATCAGGGGGCCTTTATTGCTGCTGTTTATTCTGTTTCTTCTTTGTAATTGTAACACGTAAGTTGGCAAACAATGTTTTATCGCTGTATTACTTTGGACCAATAATTAAAGAATCCTGAGGATAGAACTTTGGTACATTTTCATTTATTCTGAAGATATTGTACAGTCTATGAATACATTAAGGGGTGTGCCAATAATGGTGAGCAGCACTGTATGTAGGTTTTCTTATACAAGGTAATACTTTTACTTATAAATCAGAATAGTTTGTATTTATCTACATAGGTTGACATGTTCATTTTGTTTATATAAAGCTTCCAGATTATGATCCAGGATATAACAACGATTAAGGAATGAAACGCGTCAGTTTTGGGGTGCTTTATGCTTATTTGGATGTTTTTTTAAAATCTTGGATTCATTACGTCCTTGCCGCTATCTTCCTTGTTATCGTCAGATTGTCTCTTTCTCGTATATTATAATGGTGGTGTATCCCAGTATGATATTGGAACTATATGCCAGTATTACATGGTTGAAATTGCAAGAACTAAGTGAGGAGCTCTATGTTACTTGCTGCCCAGTTCACACTTTCTAATACCTCTTCTCAATAGTGTACCTTGAAGCTCATGGGCCCCGAAGCCAAAGCTCCAACGGGACCCCCAATTACTGCAAATCTTTAATAACATTAGTCTTTTTCTATAGGCCAAAGAGACTTTCGGACCCCTAGGCTCCAGTGCCCAGATTGCAACCCCTGACCTGTTGTAGTTACACCATTGCCTTTTCCCTATAATGATGTGGAAGAAAATCACCATGACTTGTCCTAAAGCCTTTGATATTTCTGCGTCATCATATTAAGAAGTAGCAGCACCTTTCATTTGCATCTCCATCTGCTGACTTTGTGGACATTAGTCTTTTTTACAACCTCCTCTAATGTGAACTCCTCTACTCACAGCTAGAGGCGCTGGATGTTGGGAAGATCCTCAAGCTTAGGATCGGCCATGACGGTACAGGATTCGGGGATGGTTGGTTTCTTGAAACGGTTGAGATCAAACGTGTTGGGATGCAGATGATGCCAACGGCCCCACCGCCTGACAAGAAGAAGAAGCCGAACAAGAAGAAGAAATCCAGCAAAGAAGACGACGTGGAGATGCAGCCGCAGGAGGTGGTGGAGTCCTACAAGTTTGAGTGCAGTAGGTGGCTGGCCCGAGGTGAGGTGGATGGAGAAGTGGTGGTAGAACTTCTTCCCCAGGACACAGGGCTTGAAGGTAAATCTAGCAAACACATCGACAGAAAGAAATGACTGATGTTCTATAGAACAGTTAATAATTTGATTATATTATAATTATTGAAAGGAATCTTTGGGGTTTGTTTCATTGGCACCATAGCTGTCTGTAACTCCACCACAACAGAAAATCATTTAATATCGTCTAATTTTATTCTGTTACCTAATATACATAACAACAAGGAAAGCACGATAGGATACAATAACACTTCATATCATTGCTGCCCTTGGCTATAGCACCACACTAATTCCAAATATCCTTATACTGATTTTAAATAACAACCTATCAAATACACATAGTGACACTCACTATTCTGCTGGTGCACAGTCACTGTGCACTACATTACTGATACATGTACTGATCCTGAGTTACCTCCTGTATTATACTCCAGAGCTGCACTCACTATTCTGCTGGTGCAGTCACTGTGTACATACATTACATTACTGATCCTGAGTTACCTCCTCTATTATACTCCAGAGCTGCACTCACTATTCTGATGGTGCAGTCACTGTGTACATACATTACATTACTGATCCTGAGTTACATCCTGTATTATACTCCAGAGCTGCACTCACTATTCTGCCTGGTGCAGTCACTGTGTACATACATTACATTACTTATCTTTACTGATCCTGAATTACCTCCTGTATTATACTCTAGAGCTGCACTCACTATTCTGCTGGTGCAGTCACTGTGTACATACATTACATTACTGATCCTGTACTGATCCTGAGTTACCTCCTGTATTATACTCCAGAGCTGCACTCACTATTCTGCTGGTGCAGTCACTGTGTACATACATTACATTACTTATCCTTACTGATTGAGTTACCTCCTGTTATTATACTCCAGAGCTGCACTCACTATTCTGCTGGTGCAGTCACTGTGTACATACATTACATTACTAATCCTGATTACCTCCTGTTTTATACTCCAGAGCTGCACTCACTATTCTGCTGGTGCAGTCATTGTGTACATACATTACATTACTGATCCTGAGTTACCTCCTGTATTATACTCCAGAGCTGCACTCACTATTCTGCTGGTGCAGTCACTGTGTACATACATTACATTACTGATCCTGAGTTACCTCCTGTATTATACTCCAGAGCTGCACTCACTATTCTGCTGGTGCAGTCACTGTGTACATACATTACATTACTGATCCTGAGTTACCTCCTGTATTATACTCCAGAGCTGCACTCACTATTCTGCTGGTGCAGTCACTGTGTACATACATTACATTACTGATCCTGAGTTACCTCCTGTATTATACTCCAGAGCTGCACTCACTATTCTGCTGGTGCAGTCACTGTGTACATACATTACATTACTGATCCTGAGTTACCTCCTGTATTATACTCCAGAGCTGCACTCACTATTCTGCTGGTGCAGTCACTGTGTACATACATTACATTACTGATCCTGTACTGATCCCCAGTTACATGCTGTATTATACTCCAGAGCTGCACTCACTATTCTTACCTTGCATATATACTTGATTACAGACTGCATTATAATTCAAATCTGCATTTGAAATTCTACTATTTGCTGTTATAAAAATTTAAAGCCATGTTCCTAATATATATATATATAAAAGAGAAAAAAACTGCACAGCACTCACAGACAATGTGAACTGGTGCCAGCAGGGATGCTGGGTCAATATACTAGAAAAAAACCTTGCAGCACTCAGCTACTACTAATGATGTACTCATCGGTGATGTACATCATTGGTAGTAGCTGAGTGCTGCAAGGTTTTTTTCTACTATATATATATATATAGTTAGTTGGCTTAAGAGGGGACCTTTTGTTTTTCATAGACCAGATTATACTGAACAGCACCTGACGTAGGGAGATATTTCTAGAATTCCAGAGTAAGTTGACATTAACTAGGCGAGGAATGCAAGAATGCCGTAGTATTCTGAAGGAAGCAGAATTATGAATTCAGCTCTGGATCTCAGTACAAGCTGTAATTCAGGATTACTAATAATGTCCCAGTTGAGTATGTGTGCCAAGTATTTATAAAGTTAGATGTCTGAGTATCTGGCTCCTTCAATCATGATAATGTGAACGAGGTGCATGTTAGGAAAATAACACCATCAGCATAAATTATCAAAATAACATGTCGGAGAGAATTTATTGAATACTGAAAAAAATCTTATTACCATCAAAACTTAAATTATTCTAATTATATATTTGCATTAAAACAAAACCCCACCCCTGGCTATGAAACCACTCCTCCTTCCCTGCTATTTCTTAAAATATTAAAATATTCCTTAAAATATTATTATTCATTGAAATAAAAAAAAAGAAAAGTCCCACCCAAGTAAGAAACCACTCCCTTTTCCATGCAATTTTTCCCCTTCAGTTTTACAAATCCATTAGATGTCTTCATTGATCTTAAAGTGGTTTTCCAAAACTAAGGTGCCTTCTTTCTTTTGTCCTAACTCTTCCTAACACTTTCCCAATATAATTCTTCTATCTACCTTGTTCCTGTAAGTTTATCTCTAACGGGCTCATAAATACCTTTGTTGTTGTTGTACATTTGACCTTTCAATCTGGAGACTGGATTCAGACCAGCTGAGCAGGGCATGTCACCAGTAGGTGCTGAGAGGAGCGTGAAGTGTGATCTGGGCCCAGTCTGCTGTCAGTAACAGAGAGGCAGCTCCACACCCATCAGTGACATACCTAGACTGCTGTCACTCACAGGCAGCCCGCCCCCTTTAGTGTCATGCCTAGACTGCTGTCACTCACAGTGAGGCAGCCCTGCCCCCTTCAGTGTTATGCCTAGACTGCTGTCACTCACAGAGAGACAGCCCCGCCCCTTAACGTTGTCCCAGACTGCTGTCACCACAGAGAGGCAGCCCCGCCCTTCAGTACGTACCTAGACTGCTGTCACTCACATAGGCAGCCCGCCCTCCAGTGTTGTGCCTAGACTGCTGTCACTCACAGAGAGGCAGCCCGCCCCTCCAGTATTGTCCTAGACTGCTGTCACCACGAGAGCAGCCCGCCCTTCAGTTTTGCCTAGCTGCTGTCACTCACAGAGGCAGCCCCCCTCCAGTGCTGTGCCTAGACTGCTGTCACTCACGAGAGGTAGCCCCGCCCCTCCAGTGTATGCCTAGACTGCTGTCAGCACAGAGAGGCAGCCCGCCCCTCCAGTGTTGTGCCTAGACTGCTGTCACTCACACAGAGGAGCCCCCCCTCCAGTGCTTTTGCCTAGACTGCTGTCACAACAGAGAGTAGCCCCCCCCTCCAGTGTCATGCCTAGACTAGCTGTCACACATAGGTAGCTCCGTCCCTCCAGTGTTGTGCCCTGCTCAGTTGGTTCAATCCAGTCTGCAGCAAGAAGGATCAAGGCTACAACAATAGTAAAGGTATTTATGAGGGAAAGTGTTAGTAAGGAAGAGTTAAGACAAAAGAAAGGGGATCGCTATAAGTAATGGAAAACCTTTTTAGTTACTTATCATAACTACTGTATAATTGAGTCAGAACAGCAGTTCCAAATATTAATATTCATTGACAAAAAAGAAGAGCACACCCCTGAGTAAGAGAACACTCCCCCTTTCATACAAAGTCTTATCCCTTAAAGACTTAGCAAAACACTCATATGTGTGCAGCCCTATCAACATTTGGTTTGAGGTTTTTGCTTTTTTTTATTTTCCAGAAAACACTTATGAAATTCATGTATTTACCGGAACGGTGTGGGGAGCTGGAACTGATGCCACTGTGTTTGCTACCATTTATGGAGAGGTCGGGGACACTGGGGAACGGATACTGAAAAAGTCCAACCACCTGAATAAGTTTGAGAAGGGACAGGTATTGTGTTGCTTGATTAGAAACCACTATTCTCTGGTAGAGTGAATGATGAGTTGACTTGTCAGCATGGCTGCACGGTGACTCAACAATGGGTCCTGTGTTGAAGTCTGGCTTGGGAAATTTCTGAACCGAATTGGTTTTCCCTCCACACTCCATGGAACCTGCTTTTGACAATAATAGCTACTTTTCCCATGGGGTAGTGACCTCCAGCACCAATAAGAAAATGGACATATTTGCTTGAAGAAAGGGAATCCAGCCTTGGTTTAGGTGATTGCTTTCTACCAATTGGCAAGAACATGTGCAAGATTCTCCTCCCCTGAGGATCTACATTGCTTGCAGCTTGGGATTTGTTCATAGAAATGTTTTAATTGGAAGCAGACACCAAACTCTTCTGTCTTGGGTGTCAAAACCCCATACCATGATGGCGGCTTGTTTTCATCTTTGCCAGTGGCTACTCCAACTACAGGGGATCTAAGCAGGGAATCTCCCTCTGTTACATATATATGAACTATAAGGAGTTTATAGAAATGGGCATCCTAAAGAAAGGAATAGCCTGAAGTAGTGATGGATTCATAACTCGCTTTTCCTGCAGTGGAACATCAACCATATTGGTTTTTTTCCATTTTCTACTCTTTCTTATTGCAGGAAGATGTTTTCAGTATTAGTGCCATAGACCTAGGAGAATTAAAGAAACTTAGAATCCGTCACGATAACAAAGGAGCAAACGCAGCTTGGTTTCTAGACCGCGTGGAGATTGAAGATATGAAGAATGAAACAAAGTAAGTACTTCAGGGCTGTCCACCTTAGGAGACTATTTAATTTTTTCTTAAAGAGGTTGTCCAGGCATGAAATGAAAGTCTGCAGTCACTGTACATGATTGCAGACTTCTGAATCCTGACAGTGTGCGGTGTGCACGTAGTCAGGATTCTCCGATGCTGCTGATGTGAGTGGGCAGTCAAGTGACTTCATATATGCAATTTGCACAGAAGTGCATTGGAAGAGGATTGGTATGTCTAGTCAGAATGTAAGCAGAAGTATGCAAATCATATATATTCTTGAGGTCATGTAACCGCATACTCTCCACTGCAACACTGTAAATGCTGATGCAGGGATACTACAATCTGTTAGTATTTAGAAGTCTCACGTGACATGGTGTGTTGCAGAATTATTTTAGGTTAAGTTGAATAACTATTGATTTGAGACTCTTAGTTTAAAGTATAACCGTCGTTTAAATTTATATATAATATGTAGAGAGCAAGTGTATGATAATCACTTTCAAATATACTTCAAAGTAAATCGGGAAAAAAAAAACTTTTAAAAACCTCTGCCAGAAGATGTCCCACTGAGGCTGTTTCTAAACCTGACATATGCTGTTTGTCAGGCAAATCCATATGTTCCACACGCCGTGTAGGACCCTTCCCCATATAAGAGGGGCAGGGAACTACACATCGTGTTCACCTACAGCTGATCTAAAACTCTGGTTACCTCATGCAGAACACTTCTCAGGTCATGATGTCAGCATACAGCTCCTGTGATCTTATCTGACTCCTCCATTCACATCAGCTCTGCTCCATGTTTTCAGCTGATGGCCTCCACACAGCTCCAAAGCTGATTACATGGAAAAGAGCTGAAGTTAATGGAGAGGAGTCATATAAGATCACAGGAGCTGTGTGCTGATAGTCTGAGCTCAGCATGTCCGTTCCAGAGGTAACTAGAGACTCTGATCAACTGTAGTGTGAATGCTGTGTGACCCTCCCCCTCCCCACCCTTATATGGTCGTATTCAGTGTGTGGATCTGAAGATGAACTTCCCTGGCAACCAGCATATTTCAGGTTCAGAAACAGCCTAGTGGGGATGTCTACTGGAAGGTTTTTGAAATTTTTCTTCTAGATTTCATCATGAAGTATATTATATGTTTATTATCACTTGCGCTACATTATTATTAAATAAAAATTAAATTGGCGGCAGATTTTTTTAATTGTAATTTTTTTTTTTAATCTTTAAATAACCTTTAATAATGTTCTCAAAGGTGGTCATCCCCTTTAATTTCGATGATGGGGATACGTCAAGTCTGGGAGCCTTTCAGACAAAGGGATGGCTTCATGTTGACTTGGGAATCAATTCAAATTGCTTAAAATTTACAAAAAATTTGCATTCACCACAATTGTAATTTTTTGAGATCAGCTTCTGCAAAAATCCTGATTTGAATTTATTTTAAAGAGGTGGAAAGGGGCTAAAAGAATAAAAAATGCAGGATTCACCTCTCTCCTCCCCGCACCCTGCCTAGTCATCCACCCCCTCTAGGTGCCTGTAATTGTCACCACAGTTATCGTAACCTCCGGTACATGAGGTCTGATTCAAATTCAAACAAATCATCGAAATTAATCATCTTGTAGTGTTCTCATGTCTAGTGGTGAACTCTAGTGTTCTACTGTAAGGTCCAGCAGTTTTTCATGCTTGGGATTGGAGACTTTCATGAAGAGCAAATTATTTTCATCTTTGGAAATTTTCTTGGAACAAGAAAAGTAAGGCCCCTTTCGCATCTCTACATTGAGGAATTATCTGCATTTACCTGCCCAGCGCTAGCACAAAAGCAAGCGCAGGTGCAGTTTAATGCAAACGCAGGCAACTGCATTAGCGCAGAGATGCAGTTCTCCAGCGCTCGGTGCCCCCATTACCCTCTATGGCCAAGCGCAACAGAGCGCAAGAGCCGACATCCCCGAAGCGCAAGTGCGAAGTGTCTGACGACATCGCGCATGGCTTAGTCAGACGCACCCGGAAATGCCGCTTTCTTGGAAACAAGTCATGTGGACCAATAATGTTGAAATACAACTCTTAGGCCACAATGATCAAAGAGCTGTATGGAAAAAAAAGGGCACAGAATGTCAAGAAAAGCACATCTCGCCAACCATTAAGCATGTAAAAAAGTAAGGTTAAAAAGAGGATTACTTCTACAAATGGATAATGAAAAAGATTCTAAACGCAAGGCAAAATCCACAATTGACGATCTCAAAAGGTGTAAGTTGAAGATTTTACAATGGTCGAAACAGTCCGCTGATCGCAACATCATTGAAAATCTATGACTAGACCTCAAAAGAGCAGAGCATGCAAGACGAGCCAGGAATTTCACAGAACTGGAAGACTTTTCTAAGGAAGAAGTGTTTACAAGCTGTGATACTTGCAAAAGGGTGTGCTGCTAGGTACTTTTGCACAGGACCATTTTTAAAATGTAAAAGAATAAAATAATTTTTGTTTTGCCTAAAATACAAAGGAAATGTGTTATCTTTACCTTTAAGAGTAAGCAAAAAAGATAATTGTATGTTCAGCCTTCTGTGAGCCTGAGTTTACCTGGGTGCACAGAGAGTTGCAGGGTGACAAGCCCTGAGCTAAGCAAATATAGATAAATTGGAAGGAATCCAGCACCGGAGTCTTCATGGCCCATGTAGTTAAAACATCATTTTATTAATCATATTGAATGTCCATGACATACACATTACAATCCATGAAAGGCCTTTTGGGTTTCAGATCCACTGATCCTTACTCATAGGTGATGTGCCAGTACAAATAAGGATCAGTGGATCTGAAACCCGTAAGGTCTTTTAAGGATTTTAATGTGTATGTCATGGACTTTTAATATCTATTATATAATCACGAATGGGTTTTTTGCCCCTTTTGAGTCCGCTCACGCTGCGAGTCAGCGTGGTCATGTGGATACGCCCGAAGCATTGGCCGCGCAGTGGCCATTGCGAGCAGTTCTAAGGCGACTCGCTATGCCCGCACAGCGGGCATGGCGAGTCGCCTTAGCAGCGCGAAGCATTGGCCGCGAAGCGGCCATTGCGAGTCAGAGACTCGCTCTTCTAGAATCCCGATGCATGTGCATCGGGCACCCAGCTATCTTCTATTATATAATCACGAATGGGTTTTTTGCCCCTTTTGAGTCTGCTCGCGCTGCGAGTCAGCGTGGTCATGAGGATACGCCCGAAGCATTGGCCGCGCAGCGGCCATTGCGAGCAGTTCTAAGGCGACTCGCTATGCCCGCGCAGCGGGCATGGCGAGTCGCCTTAGCAGCGCGAAGCATTGGCCGCGAAGCGGCCATTGCGAGTCAGAGACTCGCTCTGCTAGAATCCCGATGCATGTGGCATCGGGCACCAGCTAGTTATTAATAAAATTATGTTTTAACTACCCGTACATGACTGTGAATACTCTGGTGCTGGATTCCTTCTCATTTATCATTAACTTTATACCTTTTAAAGATCATTTCAACTTGCTTAACTGTTCACAATAACAGTAATTTTTACTAGGGGTGCCCAAACTTTTGCATGCCACTGAATATAAAAAAACTATACGGACTATGAAGAATAGGCTTGCACCCATGCTCTTAAAGCTAAAGGTTCCATGTGATCTACGCTAGCAGTAAAACACTATAAATTGCTCATGCATAATTGGCATTGTTATAAATTGTGACATGGAGCCCAGGGGCCTCAGGTTACCTCTCTGGATGTCTGATTGTCATCCTTCTCCTTGTCATTGCAGATACTTTTTCCCATGCCAAAGGTGGTTGGCTGTGGATGAAGATGATGGTCAAATTTCTCGAATGCTTGTTCCGGTAAATGAAGCATTTATGAAAAAAGAGGAAGATGGAGAAGAACAATCTCTTGCGACCCTGGGTTTGGAACAAAAAGGTTTGTATGGCTTTGTCCAAGTCCAGGGGTGGAAGCCACATGTGGCTCGTGGGACTGTGATGTGTGGGTCTTACTGTCTTCCATCTTGGTGCATTAGCACCAAGTCTATCAAACAGCAGATCTCCAGATGGTGGCTTTTGTGAGTAGCCCCACATAGGAGAGCAGATACTGGATGGGGTAAGAGAAACCCCTGGATCTTGGTATGCTGCCTCAGTGTGAGTTTTGTGGACAAGTTTGTCTGACTTTATACCGGTAAAGGGTATCACTACTATGAGGAGGGCAGGAGCTGGATTGGCTCAAGATCCTCTTTCTAAGCTGAATATGGCTTCAAGGTCAGAAAGGTTGGGGACCTCTGTCCTAGTCCAAAAGCCTACACTCATCAATACGTAATGATGATGTTAGAGCGACCCTCCACCCCATGAACCATTTTCTCATCTACTCACCACACATTATTTGCTCCTTTCTACTGTTAGATTGTCAGCCATTTACCTCTTCTTGTAAGTGGCTGCAGCACAGGCACAGAGGGCAGAGTAGAAAGTCCCAGACATGCCTGTGCTGCAAGATATGGTGTCATCAGCGCTGGATAATCCTGCATATAGGGTTGGAGGAAAGGAGACTGCAATATATACACCCCAAAGATGCAACACGGATAGTCCATAGAGGCAATGCTTGGCCATGCACAAACTGGAGCTCTGATTATAGAGGTTCTTGTTTCTTTCGACATGCACGAAGGAGAACAAAGCATCCTCTATGCATTCTGTAGGTAGGGATGACAAACCTATCACTGGAATGGTGCAGACCCGGTCTATGAAGGGGTTTTCCTAAAATTAACTTGACCCTTACCGCTCCATGATGTCTGTATTGTCCTAGAGCAGATGTGGGTGTTTGGCGCAGGCTCAGGATCGGTATTATGGATGGAACCGTAGATAAGCTTCAGGGTTGCCAACAATTCAATATTCTAGGGCAGTCAGTAAAAATAAGACACTTTTTGCCCTGGTCTTTAAAATTCTTTAGGTGTTTAGAGCTGTATTAAAACTTGATTTTACCTCTCAGCCGTATCAAATTGTGGGTCTGTAGTGAACTGGATACGCTATTATCTTGAAGTGAGGTGCCCACTATCTGCGTGCAAATATATCCTAATGGATGACTTTATTCATCATTAGGGTACAGGGTGCTGGGGAGGGGGTGTCAGAGGTGCAGGCGACGGCACCGTTTCGGATCAACTGATCCTTCGGCTGGTCTTTGGAGCCAAGACCAGCCGAAGGATCAGTTGATCCGAAACGGTGCCGTCGTCTGCACCTCTGACCCCCCCTTCCCAGCACCCTGTACCCTAATGCCGAATAAAGTCATCCATTGAGGATCAACTATCACTGGGTGAGTGCCTCTTTCTTCAATGTGATTTTACCTCTCAGGCTGTTATAAGACTGTGCACCCCCCGGTTCTGCTGCAGTGGACACTGCTGATACCGCTACTTTGGATCTTGAGTGATCGGTGCCCCGCTATTCTGCCTCCCAAATATCGTTGGATCACTTATTATCATAATGATTTATTATGGTTTACCAGTGTCCCTAAAAAATATTATCTGTCCGTGATATTTTAGAAGCTGTCCAGAAAAAATAAAAAGTCAAGTCTGTGCTGTTCCCTTAATATCTTCATATAGTTCAATCCACTGTTTCATTGATATCTGTTTCATACTTGTCTGCTGCCACCTGCTGACCAGTAGCTTTGTGTCACTCCCTCGCTCCTCCTTTCATGCCTTCTAGGATGTGGGAGTGTTCTGCAGCCTTGTGTACTACCTCACTTCCTGGCATCCATTTTACTCTAGCTACCAGTGTGGGAAGGACACATATTCTTGGGCTGCAGAAAGCAAAGTCTTTTGACCAGCAGCAGCTTCAGCAGCAGCTTCAGCAGTGGCTCCAGGGGTGAACACCCACAAGACAATTACCCTACTGCTACTTGTACCATCTGCATTGTATCATCATACTGTCTTCTGGCAAGGTTCAATAAACCACCGCTGATTCATCTATATGTCCACGCTTGACTCCATCCATCCGAAGCTGCACTTGGTCCTGTCTGCCTCGCTTCAAGGATAAGAAGGTAATACTTCTCACACCATAACTTATTGCGCACCTTCATTCGCCTTAAGCGGGGACAGAACAGTCAAAAGACTGCTTTAAACCAGCCAAAACACTGCCTTAAACTCACTATCCAGCCACAGATTCCCTAAGAATCCAGCACCTCACTGTGGAATCTGTCCAGCAACAGCGCTCACCTGGATAAGTGCTAGGGGATCCCTCTCATCCACCAGGCCTGAATCACATCTCTGCATTATAAAGGAACAGTTTATGCACCCCAAGTTTCCCTCCATCCTACGCCACATTGCTGCAGATTGTCGGACTGGAAAACCCCACAATTCTTCTAAAACACTTTGGAAATCTTATTAGGGTGCCTTAACGGAGCCACACTGCGATTTCCAGACCCCAATTGTAAAGTTTAGTTTCTTAAAGAGACAGCGCACCTTAAATCAAAATGGCCGAAAAAGACCTTACACAGTCCCCAACTACTGAAACAGAACAAACACAACCTGACACTATCCACGATGAAGAGCAGGAAACAGAATCCATGCTCCCAGCAGATCAAGTTGTGCAACAAAAACGCTGCGTCAAACCAACAATAAAGGCTATCGAACACTATCACTATACGAAGGACGAATTATGTGACAACCTTGAAGAACTATGGGAACGGGTTTCTTGCCACATGTCAAGACTTCAGTCCTCTTTAGGCGACACTGCAAACTTACAAGCCGCCATTGAACGACTGAACACAGCTCAAGAAAAATACCAGAGGCTGTTTACAATGTACACTACCTTTCTAAAAGGCTCCAACATTGACGAAGCCCCTTCAGATCTGAGCAAGGCAGAATCGGTATACAAGGAGAGAGACGCCAAGGTACAAAATGTCAAAGACGAAGCAGAATACCGTATTTCTCACCAGCAGGAAACTAGATCTCACAGAACAACCTCATCTAGACGCTCCTCTCGGTCATCAAGAGCATCATCCTCAAAAAGCTTAACCCTGAGTGACAGAATACTAGAAGCCCGTATAAGAGCAGAACAATCCAAAGTGAGACGTTCCTTCGCAGAAAGGGAAGCAGAAGCAGAGGCTCAGATAAAGATTCTTCGTTCAAGGATGGAAGAGGAAGTTGCGTTAGCTGAAGTGAAGCTACTCGAGCAAGCATTGAGCCAAGGTCCTGATCCAGTTCACTCCCTTCCGCAGGAAACAGACGATCCGGTTGATCGCACCAGAGACTACGTGCTGAACCAGTTACCTGAGTCAACCCCAGGCTACATCACAGTCCAAGCCAACAACGCTGAGATCTCCAAGTCAGCTCTACCCACAGCACCCGAGCAAGTTAATGACAGTCACCAAGAGTTGCCTTCTCAAATGAAGTCACTACAGCAAGCTGGCTACCAAGCATTTCTCCATCTACCTCCACAGCTCGAACAGCAGTCATCAGAATCTACAGAGGCTAAACCACAGCTCAACCCTGCTGCAACATCATTCTACCCGGAAACATCTCGCCCTTTCACGCCAGGCAACGCACACGTCCAAAGGGCATCACAAGTTGTCGTGGCAACAAGCAGTGAGGAATCCAATATGTCGGAGTTTGCCAGGTTTATGGTGAGCAGAGAGCTAATCAACACCAGCCTTTCAAAATTTGATGATTGTGCAGAGAGCTACAGGGCTTGGAAGGCAACCTTCAAGGCAGCAATCGCCAACCTCAGTCTCACCGCAGAACAGGAGCTCGACCTCATGATCAAATGGTTGGGTCCAGATTCTACAAAACCGTATCAAGAACCTTAGAACTGTTTACATGGGACAAGCAGGAGCAGGTCTCGCTGCTGCCTGGCAAAGACTGGAACGCACCTTCGGCAGCGCAGAAGCAATAGAAAAGGCCCTATTCAAGAGACTTCAGAACGTCCCGAAGATCAACCTCAAGGAGGTCCACAAGCTTCAAGACCTAAGTGATTTGCTCATGGAGCTGGAGCTCACGAAAAGGGACCCTCGTCTGTCCGGCCTGTGTTATCTAGATACAGCACATGGAGTTAACCCAATCGTGATGAAGCTACCATTCAGTCTGCAGGAGAAGTGGGCAACATCAGTCACAAAGTACAAGAGAGTGCATGGCGTCACCTTTCCCCCATTCATCCATTTCTGCAGGTTCATTGACGACCAATCCCAGATGAGGAACGACCCCAGCCTTGACTTCCTACAGCTTAACACTGCAACTTCAACTACACCATCATCGAAGTATGAAGGTGTCATACAGAAACGTAGAGACTTTGAGAACTCTGTGAGTGTAAGAAAGACTAATCTCCCATCACCTGTGGTATCCACCGGTACACCGTACACCCCATCATGGGGAGACAAGTCCTTCAATCAGGAATGTCCCATTCACAAGAAACCTCACTCACTGAGCAGGTGCAGAGGGTTCAGGTCCAAGGCCCTTCAGGAGCGCAAGAAAGTCCTCACCGAGCTGGGGGTATGTTTCAGATGCTGCGCTTCGGTGGAGCATATGGCCAAGGACTGTGAAGCTATCATCAAGTGTGAGGAGTGTAATAGCGGAGAACACACCTCAGCTATGCACCCAACCCCGTTCGCCAGAGATTCACCGACTGCAGTCTCTGCTATCGCTCCCACTCCAAGTCACGGCGGGGAGCACCAGAAACAGTCTAACACCGCCGCAGCCGTCTCATGCTCATGCTCTGAGGTATGTGATGAGGGTCCAAGGGAGAAGAGTTGTGCTCGAATATGTCTAATCAAGGTCTATCCAGAAGGACTTCCAGAAAAGGCAGTGAAGATGTATGCCATAATAGATGACCAAAGCAACCGGTCTTTGGCAGGACCCAAGTTCTTTGAAGCCTTTGGTATTAAAGGTCCATCAGAACCCTACACCTTAAATACCTGTTCAGGCCGTATAAAGACTAGTGGCAGGAGAGCACGGGGATTCATTGCTTCTCCTATCAATGGAGACACCGAAATACCCTTACCAACTCTTATTGAATGTGACCAAATACCTAATCACAAGGATGAGATTCCTACTCCCGAAGCCGCACTTCACCAACCACACTTGAGGCACCTGGCCAGTGTTATTCCTCCTATGGATGTCGATGCAGAGGTTCTGCTCCTGCTCGGCAGAGACAATCTAAGAGTACACAAGGTGCGTCAACAGTGTAATGGGCCCGACTATGCACCTTACGCCCAGAGACTGGACTTAGGATGGGTAGTCATAGGGAATGTATGCGCAAATCGTTCAGAGATTAATTCCTTCAAGACTTACGTACATGGGGATGGACGCACTACCCTTATCAAGCCCAAAATGAGAGAGCACAGCGTCGCCTTTATGGACAAAGATCTTCACAAGACCCATCCATGAACTTGTTCTGTTGTCACTCGTCAAGAGCATTCCTGCCGGATGAACAGTACAAGTCTCGAACCTTGAGTCTTCTTCGATAAGACTTGACTTATGTTTAATGTTGCATTTAACATGCTTTTTCTTTACAGGTTGTTTTAGCTAGAGACTCTAGTAGTGAAATCCCCAAAGTGAATTTCAGACGGGGAGTGTGCTGTTCCCTTAATATCTTCATATAGTTCAATCCACTGTTTCATTGATATCTGTTTCATACTTGTCTGCTGCCACCTGCTGACCAGTAGCTTTGTGTCACTCCCTCGCTCCTCCTTTCATGCCTTCTAGGATGTGGGAGTGTTCTGCAGCCTTGTGTACTACCTCACTTCCTGGCATCCATTTTACTCTAGCTACCAGTGTGGGAAGGACACATATTCTTGGGCTGCAGAAAGCAAAGTCTTTTGACCAGCAGCAGCTTCAGCAGCAGCTTCAGCAGTGGCTCCAGGGGTGAACACCCACAAGACAATTACCCTACTGCTACTTGTACCATCTGCATTGTATCATCATACTGTCTTCTGGCAAGGTTCAATAAACCACCGCTGATTCATCTATATGTCCACGCTTGACTCCATCCATCCGAAGCTGCACTTGGTCCTGTCTGCCTCGCTTCAAGGATAAGAAGGTAATACTTCTCACACCATAACTTATTGCGCACCTTCATTCGCCTTAAGCGGGGACAGAACAAAGTCGGCAGCACAACATGCACACTGCCGCTCCATAGGACTCACCGAGTTATTTACACTGAGTGTTCCTTCCTTGGACTCACTCGTTTCCATGTTTCATTCCTGGAATTTTATGTATTTTAATGATGCTGTCACCATGTCGGCAGCCGCCATCTCCCAGGACTCCAATTTACAGCAGTAACATATGGTCTGTGATCTGAATACGGCTCTGAAGGGACTTATGTCGATTTCTCTATGTTCTCACCGAATCTGTAACTACAAGTCTGAACCTTGAATTCACTTACTGCTTACATCAACCAGAGCCATCTGGTGTAATAGCCGACGTGTGTCTTTTGGACTGTAGTATGATAAGTATATACCATAGTATGGCTTATTATTGTATAGATAGGTGAGGAAATCGCATTTGTAACACAAGTCATAGGAACTAAAAACATTTTATTGACATGGTCAACGATTATTCTAGAGAGCAAGTGGATGGAACTTCTTGTTCTCATATGAGATAGAAAGATTGATAGATGGTGAGGTAGATAGATGGATAGATACATAGATTAATAGACGAAAAGTGGGATCTACTTAAAGTGTGGGTACAAGCCTTAAGTTTCCTGAAGCATTAAGGTACCGTCACACGGGGAGATATCGCCGGCGATGTTGCCGGCAACCGAGGGGCGTGGCCAGGTTGCCGCGACATCGCCGGCGAATTGCCGCGTGTGACGGGGCGATAATCAGGCGATGAATCGCCTGAGTCACATCGCCAGGTTTCCCAACAATGTTGGGAAACCTGGCGATGTTGTTCAGGCGATTCTGCCTGATCGCCCTGTGTAACGTGGCAACCCGCAATGTTACGGGCGATTCCGCCTATCTACAACATTGCGGGTTATCGCTCGCTGGGTTGCTGGGCAACTCAGCGAGCGATAGCCGCGGCAACTAGCCGGCGACATCGCCGGTAAGTTGCTCAGTGTGACATCTCACCGGCGATGTTGTCAGGGATGCGCGCTCCCGCGATCCCCGGCAATATCGCCGGCGATATGTCCCTGTGTGACAGTACCTTTAGAGAGCACTGTGCCAAGGTTTTAGGCGGATGCTGCAATGTAAAAATGCTTTCAAAAATAGAAGTGATAATAGTTTATTTTTTATCTATGAACAAAAGTGAAATCTAAATCAATATAGTATCTGATTATCGCCCTTTGCCTTCTTCAATTGTTCAATAAACACTTGTCACTTGCACACAGTTTTTGAAGGAATTCAGAAGAAAGGTTGTTCCCAACATCTTGGAGAACCAACCCCAGATCTCCTGAGTATGACGCTTCTGCAAATCCTTTATCTCTTTATGTGATCCCAGACAGACTGGATGATGTGAGTAGGGATGAGCGAGTGCTAAAATACTCGGACTCTCTAGACTCATAATGAGTTGGTCTCGATACTCTGTACTCGTTACAAGTATAGCGAGTCTAATGTAAATCAATGGAGAAGCGAGTAATTGCGAATAATTCCTCTGTTGCTGGACCCCATTAAGAGATAAAGGTCTGGCAGAAGAGGAACAACCTGCAATTACCTAATTCATTGTTTAGAGGCTGGAAGTAAAAAGCCAATAGCTGTAAATTGAAACCGGATTCTCCTAGATTGTCCCCGTCCGGTTCAATCCGGTACCATAGACAGCCATGTTAAATTGAACTGGATTAACCCGGGCCGGGTCAATCCGATTTAATCCGGTTCTAAAAATCGGACAAAAGCGGTCCGGGTCAATCCGGTTAAGTTTAAAATTGTTGTCTATGGGACCGGATTGAACCGGACCGGGACATTTCGGGACAAACCGGTTTCAATTTACAGCTACCGGCTTTTTACCACCAGCTTATAAACAATGAATTAGGGAATTGCAGGTTTTTCCTCTGCTGCCAGACCTCTTTATAGGGTTCAGCGGCAGATGAATTGCATTTCCCTCGATTTACATTGGACTTGTTACTGTGCGAGTAATCGCTAGGAAACTCACAGAGTAACGAGTAGAGCGAGTACCCTACTACCCTACCCTACTATAGTACCCTACTATTCGCCGAGTAACAAGTAATAACGAGTAGACTTGCTCATCCCTAGATGTGAGGTCAGGGCTCTGAGGGGTCAGATCATCACTTCTAGGACTCCTTGTTCTTCTTTACACTGAAGATAATTCTTAATGACTTTGGCTGTATATTTGGGGTTTCTGTTCTACTGCAGAAAAAAAATTGGAGTCAATTAGAGGCTTCCCTGATTACGGAGACATGTCTGCTTGTATTTCTCAGCACTGAGGACTAGTGATGAGCGAATCTGTCAAGGTTTAGATTCGGTTGTCAAACGAACCCGTGGATGTTCTGGTTTGGTGGCACTGTTCGAGACCGAACTTGACACGAGCCGTCACTGTTTGGCTGTTCGGCTCTCCTCCTACATAAAGCCAGCTAACAGCAAAACACTTCCAGGATTGGGAGTGTAGTGATTTTTCTTTTCTCTTTTTAGGGGCAATACACTAGAACCGAAAACTCAGATTTTACCCCAGTGCGAGCCGTTAACACACTGTAAGCGACTCGCACTGGGCCGGGCACCAAGCCTACTGAAGCACAGCGCTGCATGCTCCAACACTTTGGATACACAAATCACCCAAACTCCAGCCCCGAACAGGTTTATTACTCATCTCAATTATGGACCTCGTTTGTTCTGAAAAAATTCCCAACTCCGTTTGCTGAAATGCATCCCCAAATTTGCAAGGACCTTCCTCCAAGCTTCACTGTTGCCTACAGACATTCCTCG
The DNA here is from genome assembly GCA_033576535.1 of Allobates femoralis. NCBI lineage: Eukaryota > Metazoa > Chordata > Amphibia > Anura > Aromobatidae > Allobates > Allobates femoralis. Next base: position 827,790,480 of record JARQOC010000003.1, on the reverse strand, counting down.
AACTCTCATTACAGACAAAATTTTCATATTTTGACTCCATAACACCATCTGACTTTTTTTTCCATCCCAGTTCCTATGTTTTTGTGGATTGTGGAGTTAGGCTGGGGTCACAGTAGCATTTTTCACATGCGTTTTTGGAGACCTGCGTTTTCAAAAACGCATGTAAAAAACGCACCCATAGGCCCCCATGTTAAAAAACGCATGCCCTAATAGCCAAAAAGCATGTGTGACAGTCCCATGCGTTTTTGGAGCTTTTCCAAAAACGCATGCGTTTTTTAATATGGGGCCTTATGGAAAACGCATGCAAAAACGCATGGTACATTAGTACCTTTTAGTGCCATTCAAAAACGCATGCGTTTCCCATAGGAGCCCATGTTAAAAAAACGCATGCGTTTTAGAAAACGCATGCGTTTTTTTAACATGGGCTCCTATGGGAAACGCATGCGTTTTTGAATGGCACTAAAAGGTACTAATGTCCCATGCGTTTTTTGCATGCGTTTTCCATAGAGGCCCATGTTATAAAAACGCATGCGTTTTCTACAAAAACGCACAAAAAAAAAGTACATGCACTATTTTTGGGTGCAGATTCCAAAACGCAGCCAAAAACGCAGGGAGCCATCAGACACCTTAAAAAACTCATGAAGACATGAAAAACGCATGTAAAAAAAGCATGCGTTTTTAAAAGGCACTAAAAAAAACGCATGTCAACTGTGACCACAGCCTTAGGCTGGGGTCACACATAGAAGTCCGTTTTTGGAAGTGATTCTCCATGACAATCGTTTTTAGGGATGCTATTTATGCCAACTCCAGCCCTCGAACAGGTTTTTGACTTAGTCATTTTTCATTTTTTGTTCATTAAAAAAATATCTTAACGCATGCGTTACGCAAAGTGCTATGGCCATGCGTTGACACATGCGTTTCCCATAGCCTATGCTAAAAAGCTTGCGTTTTAACTGATGCCAAAACGTTGCTCAGAACTTTTTGCTCAATAACGACAAATTCAATTTTGAGGTCCAGAAAACGACAGGGTGTTATTAATCAATCATTTTTCTGTCCAGTTCTTGATAAGAAAATAAATAAATTTAAGCAAAGGACAGGTTATGTGTGACGCTTACTTGGGCTTTTTTGCATGTCGAAAGTCTGTTTAGACAGTTCTTGCCAATTCTCTTGTTTAGACCATTTCTGACACAAAGGTATATGTATATAGCTGGTACCAATGGTTGCTGCTAATTCTGAGCTGATGGCACTGCTAAACATCTTTCAATTTTGAAGGAAAATAAGCATGATGTGTCTTTTATCTGCTTTGGCTTCCCACTGCATCTGCAGTTCTTGACATTGCCCATTTATTGGTACGTCTTGAAAACAGCTTGATCAGCACATCTTGACATGCCAGTCTACTTTGCAATTTGTGCCTGGGAGACACCTTGCTGATGCATGATAACTACCTTGGGGCTGTGCTCTACCATGCCATAATGTTTAACAGAGAATAAACAAAGCAGGGGACGCTCATAGAGTTATACCGGGGGGATCTAGTGGGGTTTTGATTAGAGCAGGGATCCACTCACCTATCCGGGTTGTGCACCCTTGCTTAACCTCGGGAGAAGCCTGTGGTTAGTGAGGAGCCGGCCGTCGAGCTGTGGGGCGTGGATTCCAAACTGTCATGTGACTGGAAACACATCACCAAAGGTCCTGCAGGTCTCTAGTATGGATGCCTGTGCTGCTCCATCTGCAGCCTTTAGAGAGGGGTAGTGATAATTGAAGAGAAAAGTGTAGTCAGGATGGCGTGCTGGACATACAGAAGAGGGCAAAAGGTTAATGTAAATATACAGACCTTTACTTTGAATGCTACACGCACAACGTGTTTCGGCAGCTGAATACTACCTTCATCAGGTGCTAACCTGATTATGCTAGTCACTACTTACAGCTGGTATTGACAGCAAGATAGTCAGGTAATAATCAGGTTCAGAAGAGCTTGTAGTATATTCAAGGAGTAGACAGAGGCGTAGTCAGGAAACTGGTCTGGTTTCAAGGAGGGCATAAAAGAATTTGGTGAGTCAACTGAGGCATAGTCATGACACATTCCAGGGTCTAAAATACCAGGAGATAACATAAACTACATGGAGCAGACTGAGAAGTAGTCAGGCAACAGTTTGGGGTTAAATATTAATGATCAGAACTAGACACACAGAGGATTGCAGACCACAGCATCACTCTTATAGAATGTATGACTGGCAGAGTTCTGGGAGAGGCTGCCCAGTAAAGTAGCAGAGCAATCACAGTGAAGATGGAACAACTGAGCAACCAGCACCTCCAAGAACCAGAATGGAAACCTGCTCTGAAAATCAGCACGCCCAGATACCAAACATAGCAATATCTCTTATTGCGTCCTAGACGCACTGCACAGAGGGATTATGACACAGAATTTATCCTTGTGCTCAAATGTGAAGATGCCTAAAATAATTGTGATTGGTGTACATTGAGATTATACCATAAGCATTTGGGAGAGCACAATATATGTTATTATGTATATCAATATATCACGTTTTCTTTCACAGCTAAATCCACTACATACACAGTGCGAGTGAAGACTGGAGACAAGAAGAACGGTGGGACTGATGCTAATGTCTTTATCATTCTATTGGAGAGAAGGATGACACTGGTATGCAGATCCCATGATATTAAGACTAACTGTATCTCCATGTGGCAGCTTACCCTATGGGCTGCTGAATCTGAAACAGTGGGGAGTAATATTATTCCTATATATGGGCCTTCTGCATATTTATTTCTATTACCACTATGTTTCCTTCTTAGGTTTTATGAATCTTAAAGCTTCTAAAACCAACAAGAACAAATTTGAACGGGGAAAAATTGATGTTTTCACGGTGGAGGCGGTGGATATTGGACCACTCAAAAAAATAAAAATTGGTCATGACAACAAAGGTATGTTTATCCATCTGCAGAAACTATCCAACCCTTTGTCTGTCTGTTCTGTCTATCTATCTATGGGGGTCGTCACACACTACGATTTTGTGAGCGAACTCAATAACGATGTCAGTGGTGCGGCTCGTGTGACACATCATTAGTGAGGTGTCACATGTATAGATATCCGTTCACGACGAACTAAGCAACGATGTTACCTGCCGGTATCTATCACACAACCAGCGACTGATGCTTGTCAATGATGTGAATAGGTGAAATCGGTAAGAAGATCGTTATGACGGTGTCACACAGAACGATGCAGCAGATTGGATGATCGACAACGTCTGATGTGGGGTCCGGTTCTCTATCTGTGATAACGATCAGATCACCTATCGCTTGTCAGATCGACGTGTCACATGTAATGACGTCGTTGGAGCGACAGAAAATCTGCGATGTTTCAGAAATATCTTTACAGATATCATAGCGTGTGACGGCCCCCTATCATCTGTCTATGTATCTGTCTGTCTATTATCTATCTTATCTATCTTATCTATCTATCATTATCTATCTATTATCTATGTACTCATCTATGTATCCATCTATCTATCATCTATCACTATCTGTTATCTATCTATATATGTCAATCTGATGTTTCTAGACAATTAATGAAGCCCTAGTATAGATATAATTTTAGTTAGGAAATCACATTGATAAATGAATGAAGTCCCCTATAAATCGGTACTCATATTGCTGGTGATTTATACCATCACTTTCTTCCATACCTCCATCTTTTACCATTCCCTTGCAGAAAGAAGCAGCCACCCCACAGTGACCCCTGTAATGTATAATGGGGGGCTCTTGAGCATGTCTGATGTGGCCCCTCCTTTACAGGGGCTCCACAGCTCCATGAGTTGGCAGATATGCAGGGAAAGTTAGACAGCAGACCGATAGCTTCTCTGTTGACTCCATGTCTTGCAGCTAGAAATGACTGTACAGATTTCCAGCACAGGAGATTTCCTTGTTCTTGGCTGACGTTCAGGTTTAGTCCCCTGAGGTCTCAGATCATTTATAGCTGCAGGTCATTTCAGGTGATGTGAGACGTCTGAGCGCAGTCACACCGGGGTCACGTTGATCACTAATATTAATAGTTGCTTTCAGCAGCTGCCTGGGTTGGGGAGAGCGTGTAGGAAATGACACTCTGTCAGCTCCTCGATGTTTTCTTGGCTGAGTTTGTCATGTTGGTTTTGGCTGATTGTCGTCTGCGGCTTGTTATTCCAGGCACCTCTGCTGGGTGGTTCCTCGACTGGGTGGAGGTCGATGCTCCTTCACTTGGCCAACGCTTGAAATTTCCCTGTGGGCGGTGGTTGGATAAGACAGAAGATGATGGAGCCATCGAGAGATACCTTTTCCCTTCAGATCTACAGACTGAACAGTACACCCCTTGTACGTAGAATATCATACGGGATGTTTCATCAGAAAATGATTTGTTGTATAAATTGTTCTAATGCACTTATTTTTTAGTTTTACATTTTTTATACATAAAAACATTTCAGAAACGTTACAATTTTACTCCGGACACTGGGGATTCGCTCTGGTAGGCAACAGTCAGTACCCAGTAAAGAGGCACATACAGGTTTCCAGTCCAGACTCAGTGTTTTACACTGAAAAACAGTCTTAGGCTAGGGTCACACTGGCGTCGTGGATGCGTTTTTCCCATGCGTTTTTCACACTTGTCTTTTGTGAAAAACGCATGGAAAACCGCATTCATAGGCCCCAATGCAAATAATGCATAGCCAAAGTGCCATGCGTTTGTTGGATGTGTTTTTTGGCTCAGCACCAAAAATGCATTACGATGCATTTTATGGTACGTAGTCAAAATCGCATGCGTTTTTGTAACATGGGACCCTATGGGAATCGCATGTGAAAACGCATGGCACTAAATGGTACCATGTGTTTTTGCTTGTTTTTTTAAGGCTGCTCCAGACCTAACAGCAAAAACGCAGCCCAAAGACGCAGGCTGTCAAAAGCAACCTTAAAAAACGCAGCCAAGTGTGACCCTAGCCTTACGTCAGAGAGGAATGCAAAGCAAAAGTCCAGCTTGTTAAACAGCATAGCATAGTGCCCAGACGAGCCAGTCAGTGGAGGTACAATATTCCCACAAAACACAGTTCAGTTATCCAGCCAAAACACCCACAGAGGAGTTAAGGTTGCCTATTTATGCTGTCCTTACTCCTTCAGCCAGGGGCGGACCTACCGCCTGCGCAGCCCGTTCATTGAATGGAGGCCCCGAGGGAGAGGGGGCCCCTCCAGTCTCCAGCACCACATAGCTAATTATTTACCTATTTAAATTAGCCATGTGGAACGCCGAGGCACAAGGAGGAGAGCAGCACTGCGGGAGGCGGCGGGTGAGGGGCCTGAGAGAGACGAGTGCGACTGTGCGAGTACCGGTGCTGAGGAGCCAGCCCTGAGGTGAGCTCAGCCTCAGTGTCAGTGCTGTGCTGCCGGCCTGCCGCTCTGGGGGGGAGAGGAGGAGACAGACTGAGTGATAATATTGCCACTCACTGTGCGTGTGGCGCCGGCCGGCGGTGGCTGCAGCCGCAGCGCCAGCGTCAGTGTGCGTGTGTCTGTAAAGTCACACACTTACTGTGCTCCCATAACGTTGAAGCTCATGTGCGGACAGTGGATGGATGATCCTCTTGGTCTGGCCTGCCCTGCCTGCTCCAGGTAAGAGTAACGGAGCTGAGCAGGACAGAGGGACTGGGACCGGCAGGCATGCTTTTAGGGGGCTCCTGGGGGAGAATGGGGGGGGGCCCTGGGGGAGAAGCTTGGCTGCTCATGAATGGGGCGGCTCATGGGGGGAGAAGCACCCTCCAGATATTATATAAAGCCCTGCACAGCCTCAATATTAGATATACAGTACATTTACGGTGGGAAAATCCGCAGCAAAAATTGACATGGTGCAGATTTTCCCGCACTAAAAAACACAGCATATCTGCTGTATATTTTAGTGGCACTATGTAAAGCGGATCTAGCACAACTGCACTTGCCGAAAAATTTCTTGCACAGGGGCCCACTACAGTCTGTGTCTGCCCCTGCCTTCAGCTGTGCAACCCAGTGTGACAGATCAAATAAACCCCTGTCCAGGTATACGGTAGTTTGGCCCAGGCCAGAGTATACCCTGAGTGATAAACTGTCCTAAGGCAAACCATACCTGGGGGTGTAAAGAAGACTAGGCCAGACTATACCCCTCCAGGCCAGAGTATACCCAGGTGGATAAACTGTCCTAGGCCAAACTATACCCGAGGATGTAAAGCAGCCTAGGCCAAATTGTATTCCACCAGGTCAGAGTATAGCCGGGGGTGTAAAGATGTCCTAGGCCAAACTATACCCGAGGGTGTGTAAAGCAGCCTAGGCCAAACTATACCCCTCCAGGCTAGAGTATACCCTGAGCGATAATCTGTCCTAGGCCAAACTATACCCAAGAGTGTAAAGTAGCCTAGGCCAAATTATACCCCTCAAAGGCCAGAGTATACAAGGGGGGTAAACTGTCCTAGGCCAAACTATACCCAAGGGTGTAAAGCAGCCTAGACCAAATTATATTCCACCAGGTCAGAGTATACCATGAGAAATAAGCTGTCCTAGGCCAAACTATACCCGAGAGTGTACAGTAGTCTAGGCCAAATTATACCCCTCAAAGGCCAGAGTATACAAGGGGGGTAAACTGTCTAGGTCAAACTATATCTGGGGGTGTAAGGTAGCCTAGGCCAAATTGTACGCTCAAGCCAGAGTCAACTCTGGGGATAAACTGTCCTAGGCCAAACTAGACCAGGGAAATAAACTGACCTAGGTCACACTGTATCTGTGGTATAAAGTAGCCTAGGCCAAACTATACCCTCTATTTTAGCCCTTGTAAATGAGATAAATATTTTTTAACTGACTTACAAATAATGGGAAGGTATTTGTACCTAAGACTACACTGTTATCCATAAAGGTAGGTACTTTACGGGACCCTATAAATAGTTGAATATTACATTACAATTGTATTGTAATGTTCTAGATATTTGTAGGATTCTTTATCTCATTATCTCAATGTGAAAGTCAAAGAGATCACTCAACGCTGCTGATTTTCAGGGGGGTATGATCTGGTATGAGGGGGTCTGAAATGGCCTAGACCATAATATACCTGGGACCTAGGCCACTTTAGCTCCAGGTATAGCCTGGACTCGGGGTATACTTTGAATTGTTAACCCGGACGATGCCCCAAAAACTGGAATGGCAGGGAAGGTGCAGGCCAGGGTTTGACCTCCTTCCCTGCTGCTCCCCAGTGCGTCACGCACTTACTGGGAGAAATATATCTCATACAGACAGCAGCCTGATCAAGCTCACAGTAATCTAATATGTTTACAGCACTTAAGTGATGGATATAAAATATAACCTTTATTAACGTTAATAATTGCCACACTTCTAATGTATATTAAAAATGTAAATAATAATCCACATTAATCAACCCCTTACCCTTAATGGGTGTTAATACATTTTCCACATAGATGTGTCTACAGATGTTTGTGTTGATAACAAGGAGTCAAGAGGAACCAAAATAAGCCCTACCTAAGAGACGTTAATTATTATGACGGTAATGTTATTGCCTCACCCTAAATGGAGACCGCAAAGCATAAGGAAAATTAATACTCAACAGTGGTCATAGTTGCACCTTATGAAAGTATGTGATCTACAGAGAATCCCTTCAATGGAAAGAGGATTATCTAAAATAGAAAATTAATAAGTGAAGTCTCATCCATTTAGTAGATCCTCCGGGCAGGATATGTGGGCACCAGTAGTGTCCTCAGAGGACAATAGAGGTAGCACCTCAACCCTATAGGTCCCTCACATTGGAAAATATCTCACCCTAGGGTCCCACAAACTCCTGCCCTAACAAGGGCAGTCCACAGCTGTCCCTATAGCCATGATCTCTATATATTTCCTATTTGCCCTGCTGACGCATTTCCATCTTTGCAGGGTTCAACAGGGGATTGCATAAGAAACATTGGAAAGTCTAAGAGCCTAATCTTATTTGGCCAGTCTGACCAACATCCCTTCACAATGAAACATGATCATCAGTACAAATATGTACCCAAGATAACCGTCACAATGCCCCCGACGCATATTTCATACACCGCATTCCACTAAGAAAGTGGTGTGCGAAACGTGCGTCGGTGTGCAGACATTGTGAGACACCGAAGAGCCCTGTGGAGGCCATGACTTTCGTATACAGTGCCTTGAAAAAGTATTTACACTCCATGAACATTTTTACATTTTTTTATGTTACATCCACAAACTTAAATGTATTTTTTGGGGATTTTATGTGATTTGCCAACATAAAGTAGCTGTATTTGTGAATTGTAAAGGAAAGAATACATGGTTTCCTAAATATTTAAACCTGAAAATTGTGCCTTGCTTTTGTATTTAGCCCCTGAGTCAATACTTTGTAGGATCAACTTTCTCTGCAGGTACTGCTGCAAGTCTTTTGGGGGATGTCTCATACCAGTTTTGCATATCTAGAGGTGACACTTTGCACCTTCTTCTTTGCACACGAGCTCTCACTCGTGAGTTTGGATGGAGATGTCTGTAATCAGCAATTTTCAAGTCTTGCCCCAGATTCTCTTTGATATTTCAGTAAGGACCGTTACGGAGCCATTCACATACATGAATATGCTCTGATATAAACCCTCCATTGTAGCTCTGACAGCAGGTTTAGGGTTGTTATCCTGCGGGAAGGTGAATCTATGGCCAGGTTCACACATACAAATCCGTTTTTTAAGCCCTTAGAAAAACAGATCCGTTTTTCTAAGGGTGCCAATAGTGTCCCCTGAGGTACTGGACGTTTTTGGCAAATTTTGGGCCTTATTCATTTTTTCATGAAAAACGCATATGCGTTAACAAGTGCATTAATGCAGGTGACTATATGTGCCATGCGTTAACGCATGCGTTTCCAATAGGGCCCCATGTTAAAAAAACGCATCCCGCAGCGTTTTTGGGCTGCTGCATAAAAATGCATGTGTTTTTTAAAAAAAAAAACGCACACACATGCGTTAACGCATATGCGTTTTTGGACTTAGAAAAAAAAATGTCCAAAACGGATTTAAGGCAAAAAAGGATGGTATGTGTGAATCTGGCCTAAGCCCTAGTTTCAAGTCTTTTGCAGCCTCTAAAGGTGCCGTCACACGCCGCCATATGGCTTCCATATCGCCGGCAATTTGACGTGAGCACGCATGTTTCGGGAACTTTTTTCAGATCACCGTCAACCTGTCACACATAGAGATCTCGCCTGCGTTCTATGGCGATCCTGCGTTCTGGAAATCGCCTGCAGATTCCCTTCACACATCGCCGTGTCACACGGCACAATCATAACAGCGATGTCGCCATAACTGTTTCATAGGGGCGTGCTAGAGTGTTTTTCACCATGCACCTATTACTGCAATTGGTGGATGTAACTACGTTCCCATTGGTCAGCCTTGCGTGAATGCACGGGTCATCAAATAAGGCATCTTGGACACGGCCAACCAATCGAAACGCAGTATCACCCACCAATCGCCCAGATGCGACGCGAAAAACACAACATCCAAGCATGCCGACTTGATTTCTTTCACGATCACTGTGTAACGTCGCCCTCGCCCTCTCACGCGCCACGATGCGCTGAAATTGCCTGGTGATGACGCCTAATTTCACTGCAGTGCAGGGCAATCAGGCGACGCTCCACCGGCGATTTATCGCTGTAGAATCTCTCAGTCACACGCACTACGCACAGGCGATGTGGTTTACACATCGCTGAATTCGAGAATTGCCAACCAAATCTCCGGCGATATGGGGGTCGTGTGACAGTACCTTAACAGGTTTTCCTCCATGATTGCCCAGTATTTAGCTCCATCCATCTTCCTATCAACCTTGACCAGCTTCCCTGCCCCTGCTGAACAAAAGCCTCCTCACAGCAGGATGCTGCCACCACCATGAGTGATGAGGGGGATGGTGTTTTCAGGGTATGTGCAGTTAGTTTTCCACCACACACAGCACTTTGTGTTAAGCTAAAAAATGTCTTCTTTGATATCATCTGACCAGACAACCTTCTTCCACATGCTTGCTGTGTCCACTACATGGCTTTTTGCAAACTACTAATAGGACTTTTTATGGCTTTCATTGGAATATGGCTTTCTTCTTGCCTCTCTTCCATCAAAGGCCAGATTTGTGGAGTATATGACTAATAGTTGTCTTGAGGACAGATTCTTTCCCCTGAGTTGTGATCTCTGCAGCTCCTCCAGAGTGATCATGGGTCTCTTGGCTGCTTCTCTAATTACTGCTCTGCTTCTTGGGATGTCAGCTTTGCAGTTTTGGTTGACAGCCATGTCTTTGTAGGTTTGCATGTGTGCCATACTCCTTCCATTCTTGGATGATGTATTGAATAGTGCTCTGTGAGATGTTCAGAGCCCGGGCTATTTATTTTTATAACCTAACCCTGCTTTACTGTTCTCCACAACTCTATCCTTGACCCAATCTGCCATATTCCTTGGTTTTCATGATGCGTTTGATCCCTAATGTTCTTCAAACCTCTGAGGCCTTCACAGAACAGCTGTAGTTATACGAAGAATAAATTACACACAGGGGACTCAATTTACTAATTAGGTGACTTCTGGTGGCAATCGGTCAGCTAGGATTTTATTTAGGGACTATATGAGGCTGAAAATAAATGCACATCATAATTTTCAGATTTATATTTATAAAATATTTAGAAAACCATGTATCATTTCATTTACATGGCATAAATCCTTACTACTTTGTGATGGTAAATCACATAAAATCTTAATCTTATTAAAATACATTAAAATGTTGTATCGTGAAAATATGTGGAAAAGTTGATGGGGTATGAATACGTCTAATACTGGGCCACTGTGAAGATGGTGGGATATCACACTTCTTTTATTACATATGATGATAATACCCTAATGATGCAGAAGAGGAGGGGAGGAGTGCTCAGTCACTGAAGCATCACTGGTATACTTTTCAGAACAAAACGTTTTATGGACCATCTGGGCTTTATGATATCGGGACCAATACTGACCAACAGGATGACGGCTTGATATCGGGACCATACTGACCAACGGGACTGGTGTATGATAAAACCGTGATACCCATTGAAACTGGTGGACCAACAGGGACTGTGTGATATCCGGGACCATACTGACCATCTGGACTTTGTGCTATCGGGACCATATTGACCTTCAGGGACTGTTTGACCCTCGATGAAACCATACTGACCACGATCGGGATAATTGTGATATCAGATATAATCAGGACTCATTGCTGACCCTGTATACGGCATGTTGGCTGTGTGATATCGGGTCATATATAACGGACCACTCCTTAGGGCATCTTGATCATCGGGGGTTTACATACTGACCTCAGGACTGTATGGTGTAACCCTCGGAAGGGTAGACACTTTAATCCTATTTACCATCGGGATAGTGTGATAATCGTGGCCATATTGACCTTCAGGACTGTGTGATATCGGGACAATACTACCTCTGGGCTGTGTGATATCGGGTCATACTGACCTTCAGGACTGTGTGACATTGGGACCATACTGACCATCAGGATAGTGTGATAACGGAACCATACTGACCTTCAGGGCTGTGTGATATCGAGACCATACTGACCATCTGGGACTGTGTGATATATGGAGCATACTGACCATCAGGACTGTGTGCTATCAGGGCTGTTATTGACCATCGGACCTGTGATATAGGGCCATATGACCATTGGACTGTGTGAAATCGGGCCATTTTTGACCATCGGGACTCTGTGATATCGGGGCTATGATGACATTGGGACTGTATGGTATTGGGGTTATACTGACCATCTGGACTGTGTGATATCGGGGCCATGCTAACATTGCGCTGTATGGCATGGCCATACTGACCTTCTGGCTTTGTGACATCTGGCAATACTGACAATTGGACCATATGTTATCAGAGCCATACTGACCATCGTGACTGTGTGCTATTGATGCTGTACTTACCTTCAGAACTGTGTATATTTGGGCCATACTGACCATCTGGATGTTTGATATAGGGACCATACTAACCATCTGGGCTTTTTGACATGAGGTCATACTGACTTCAGGACTGTGTGATATCAGAAACAAGAAAATTTTTGTTGTCATGTTGATATTGGTGCCATACTGACCCCAGCACTGTGTGATATCGGGACCATACAGATCCTATATTGGGGCCATACTGAACAGACATATTTAACAGGCCATACTGACCATCGGCTCTGTGTGATGTTGGAGCCATACAGACCATTGCGCTATATGGTATTGTGGCCAGACTGACATCAGGACTGTGTGATATTGGGGCCATATTGACCATGGGGCCATACTGACCATTTGGACTATGTGATATTGGGGCCATACTGACCATCAGGACTGTGTGATATCAGGGCCATACTGCCCATTGATAATGTGTGACATAGTTAACACTGTTACATTTGTACCATCCAAAATGAACAACCCAGGGACTGATATAATCTTACAGAAGTAATTTTTTACATTCCTTTGCGCAGATTTCTGCACATTTTTGCTGCTGTTTTAGTAATGACTCTCCCATTATGAGCTCTGGTAATAACACGCTGCATTGTGTTTTGTCCCCAGTTGTTCCCTATGAGATCACAGTTTACACCAGCGACATATTTGGAGCCGGGACAGATGCCGATGTTTTCATCGTTCTCTATGGCAGAGATGGAGTCTGTACTCAGCAGAAATCTCTGTGTGTGAACAAGCGCGAGCGCAGGATGTATTTCGAGAGGAACTCTGTGGATCAGTTCATAGTGGAGGTAACGTTTCTAGATATTGCCCATCGTGCACCCTGTACAAGTGTTTTTCATGCATTGCAATAACGGGGGTTTATAGAAGACGCTAAAAACTAATTCACCATAAATATTTTAGTTGTTGAGTCATTTCTTGTGTTTAATGGTTTTGGAGATAAGACACATGAACCAGTACACAAATAGAGGTGGAAATCCAATTATGGACTTATCTATTATGAATTCTGACCGTGTGCCCATATCGTTTCAGTGGTATGACCAGGCAATCCCAATGATGGTACGCATGATTGTACCCAACTGTTATCTATGCCAACTCCTCACATGAAGCTTGCATTGTCCAATTGTTCATGTGTTTTAGATGCAAAAACACATTTGTTGTTCCTTGAGAACAAAAGGATCAGGATTTTAAATTTAGACTTCCCTACTCTTCCCCCTACATCATCTGTTGGGGAATAAATGTGAGGCTTGCATACACATCATGTCACATGGCCATGGAGTTAATGTCAGTAGTTGTAGCAGTATTGCTATGCATGATCTGGCTGAGGTTACTCAGGTGAGCTGCTGCTGCTGTGTGTGCAGGTGACACAGTTTTCCACTCCCCCAGCCTTTAAAGTAATCCCATTGCCCTTCAGGTGGTGTCTTTGAAAGAGTTCAGTCTCCACTATGACCTTGTGTTGTTTGAAAGCTGTACAGTTTGCTGAAGCCATCAAAAAGTGTATACCTTTCTGAGTCATCTTGATGGAGTTGCTGTTTTCTATCCCTGGGTGAAGGTGAAGGTCTGACTGCACAGGGCTGATCAGGAGCAAGGCAAGGGTGGTGACCTAGACATCTCACCTTTAGAGGGAATTCTGGGAACAGGGTCAGCTAGGGAACCCCAGTCTACAGGGTCAGACTAGCTTCCCAGTTTCCCTTAGCCCATCTCTGCTACAACTTCGTCCATCCACTATTGCCTATCCTGACTCACCAGATGTTTAGCTGGCTATGGGGACCTCTAAAAGGTATCTGTCAACAGGACTTTGCTACCAATCAGTCAGCAATATAATGTAGGCAAACCCCCCTGAATATGATGCATCACATAGATGACTGACTGCAGTTGTTCTGACACAATCAAAGCATTTAGTTTTAGGAACACAGCAGACCTAGGAGAGCTGCCCCAGCCCACATCAGGCTCTATATAGAGATTGTGCATTGACAGTGACGTGTGAATCAAAGCAGGGGTGTGTCAGACTGCTGTGCTTGTGAGTTTCTAGTCCTGTAATGTTAATCACAGGGTGATAAAACCTTAAGTTGACATAAACAATTGCACACACACCGATTAGAGAGCAGAGTTGTTTTTTTTACATTATGCTGTCCTCAGTTTACATAAAATCTGCTGACAGATTGCGTATTCTCAAAATTAAAAGTCCCCACCACTGACCAATCCCAAGAATAGGGAAATGGCACCCCCCTTCAGAACTGTGTGGAGTATCAGCATGCGTACCTCAACTCCAATCATTCTTTCTAGAAGTGGCTGAGATAGGCAAGTGCTCAAAGAGAATGAATGGCGTGGAGATGCAAATTCTCCAACTCCACTCAATTCCATGTCCTAAATAGTTCAGAACAATAACATGTCTTACACAATACCCTATTTTCATGGTCACTGATAGTTTACTATAGGGGCATATTTAAGTTGACCATGAATCAAAACACTACTTCTAATATCAAATAAGTGCAAACACTATGGAGTTAATGTTTTCATAAAATGTTACCTTTATTTAACACATATAAAGCATAGACAATACCCGTTTAAAATGAAGTGTTATAGGAGATCCCAGTAAGGACCCCACCAGGTAGTTACACCTCAGATTATGCCATGGGGATGATGCACAGGAATTATAGTTAACACATCATAATGCTTCCCATACAATGGATGATAGTCGCAGTGGAGCCTCACATACACACCCATTCACCACTCACCCATAGTAGTCTCCTGTGGCTGTCACCGCTGCACGCTATCAGTGTCCTGGTATGTGGTGCCCCCCCCCCATCCCCATAGCATAATCTGAGGTGTAACTACCTGGTGTGGTCCTTACTGGGATCTCCTATAACACTTCATTCTAAGCAGTGTCTTGTCTATGCTTCATATGTGCTAAATAAAGGTAACATCTTTATGACAACATCTATTCCATGTTGTAGCATCTGTCCTCTGGATCCGTAGGGGTTTCAAAGGACATATCCTCAGTTATCTGTAAGGTACGGTACTATAATTTAAGTGCATTTTATGGTGCATTTTATAGCCTGATCAATTGTAGGTCATTGGTCTTTGACATTTTTTTTGTTTTCATGTTAGTGGTTTATAAAACTCTACTTATGTCTGCAATCTTTATTGTTTCATCCATTTTCAGAGCCTCTAATGTGAAGTTTGCAGCTTTTTCCAAGTTCCATTTTTTGTGAGTGTCTCTTACAGTAATACAGACTGGATTGAGCTCTGTATGTCTCTCCATGTAATATAGGCTGGATGTGTGCTTTGTGTGTCTCTCCCAGTAATATAGGCTGGATGTGAGGTCTGTGTGTCTCTCCCAGTAATATAGGCTGGATGTGAGCTTTGTGTGTCTCTCCCAGTAATATAGGCTGGATATGAGCTTTGTGTGTCTCTCCCAGTAATATAGGCTGGATGTGAACTTTGTGTGTCTCTCCCAGTAATATAGGCTGGATGTGAGGTCTGTGTGTATCACCCAGTTATATAGGCTGGATGTGAGCTCTGTGTTGTCTCTCCCAGTAATATAGGCTGGATGTGTGCTCTGTGTGTCTCTCCCAGTAATATAGGCTGGATGTGAGCTCTGTGTGTCTCTTCCCAGTAATTAGGCTGGATGTGAGGTCTGTGAGTTCTCTCCAGTAATATAGGCTGTAATATAGAGCTGGATGCGAGTCTTCGTTTGTATCTACCGCAGTAATAGTAGCTGTTGTGTGCTCTGTGTTTCTCGCAGTAATGTAGGCTGGATGTGAGCTCTGTGTCTCTCCAGTATATAGGTGGATGTGAGCTCTGTGTGTCTCTCCCAGTAATATAGGCTGGATGTGAGCTCTGTGTGTCTCTCCAGTAATATAGGCTGGATGTGTGCTCTGTGTGTTCTTCAGTAATATAGACTGGATGTGAGCTCTGTGTGTCTCTCCCAGTAATATAGGCTGGATGTGTGCTCTGTGTTCTCTCCCCATATAGGCTGGATGTGAGCTCTGTGTGTCTGTCTCCAGTATATAGCTGATGTGAGCTCTGTGTGGTCTCCGTATTGCTGATGTTGCTCTTGTGTCTCTCCCACTAATAGGCTGGATGTGGCTGTGCGTCTCTCCAGTAATATAGGCTGGATGTGTGCTCTGCTGTGTCTCTCCCATAATATAGGCTGGATGTGAGCTCTGTGTGTTTTCCAGTAATATAGGCTGGATGTGAGCTTGTGTTCTCTCATATTTCTGGATATGTGTCTGTTGTCTTGCCCATAAGTAAGCTGGATGGGCTGTGTGTCTCTCCGATATGCTTGTGTAGCTTGTGTGTCTCTCCCTATTGGTGTGTGTCCTGTGTCTCTCCCAGTAATATAGGCTGGATGTGAGGTCTGTGGTCTCTCCAGTAATATAGGCTGTTGTCTGGTCTCATTATAGTAATATAGGCTGGATGTGAGCTTGTGTGTCTCTCCCAGTAATATAGGCTGGATATGAGCTTGTGTGTCTCTCCAAACTAGTAATATAGGCTGGATGTGGCTCTGTTGTCTCTCCATGTAATATAGGCTGGATGTGAGCTCTGTGTGTTCTCCAGTAATATAGGCTGGATGTGAGCTTGTGTGTCTCTCTCAGTAATATAGGCTGGATGTGTGCTCTGTGTGTCTCTCCCAGTAATATAGGCTGGATGTGTGCTCTGTGTGTCTCTCCCAGTAATATAGGCTGGATGTGTGCTCTGTGTGTCTCTCCCAGTAATATAGGCTGGATGTGTGCTCTGCGTGTCTCTCCCATTAATATAGGCTGGATGTGAGCTCTGTGTGTGTTTCCAGTAATATAGGCTGGATGTGAGCTGTGTGTCTCTCTCAGTAATTTAGGCTGGATGTGTGCTCTGTGTGTCTCTCCAGTAATATAGGCTGGATGTGTGCTCTGTGTGTCTCTCCAGTAATTATAGGCTGGATGTGAGGTCTGTGAGTCTCTCCCAGTAATATAGGCTAGATGTGAGATCTGTCTATTTATCCCAGTAATATAGGCTGGATGTGAGCTTTGTGTGTCTCTCCCAGTAATATAGGCTGGATGTGTGCTCTGTGTGTCTCTCCCAGTAATATAGGCTGGATGTGAGCTCTGTGTGTCTCTCCCAGTAATATAGGCTGGATGTGAGCTCTGTGTGTCTCTCCAGTAATATAGGCTGGATGCGAGCTCTGTTTGTCTCTCCAGTAATATAGGCTGGATGTGTGCTCTGTGTGTCTCTCCCAGTAATGTAGGCTGGATGTGAGCTCTGTGTGTCTCTACCCGTAATATAGGCTGGATGTGAGCTCTGTGTGTCTCTCCAGTAATATAGGCTGGATGTGAGCTCTGTGTGTCTCTCCCAGTAATATAGGCTGGATGTGTGCTCTGTGTGTCTCTACAGTAATATAGACTGGATGTGAGCTCTGTGTGTCTCTCCCAGTAATATAGGCTGGATGTGTGCTCTGTGTGTCTCTCCCACTAATATAGGCTGGATGTGAGCTCTGTGTGTCTCTCCAGTAATATAGGCTGGATGTGAGCTCTGTGTGTCTCTCCCAGTAATATAAGCTGGATGTGTGCTCTGTGTGTCTCTCCCACTAATATAGGCTGGATGTGTGCTCTGTGCGTCTCTCCAGTAATATAGGCTGGATGTGTGCTCTGCGTGTCTCTCCCATTAATATAGGCTGGATGTGAGCTCTGTGTGTGTTTCCAGTAATATAGGCTGGATGTGAGCTGTGTGTCTCTCTCAGTAATTTAGGCTGGATGTGTGCTCTGTGTGTCTCTCCCAGTAATATAGGCTGGATGTGTGCTCTGTGTGTCTCTCCCAGTAATATAGGCTGGATGTGTGCTCTGTGTGTTCTCTCCCAGTAATATAGGCTGGATGTGTGCTCTGTGTGTCTCTCCAGTAATATAGGCTGGATGTGAGGTCTGTGAGTCTCTCCCAGTAATATAGGCTAGATGTGAGATCTGTCTATTTATCCCAGTAATATAGGCTGGATGTGAGCTCTGTGTGTCTGATCAGTAATATAGGATGGATGTGAGGTCTGTCTGTCTCTCAGTAATATAGTCTGGATGTATGCTCTGTGTGTCTCTCTCAGTAATATAGGCTGGATGTGTGCTCTGTGTGTCTGTCACGCGCTTAGGCTAGAGTCACATTTGCTTTTTTCCATGCAGTTTTCACTCGTCTTTTGTGAAAAATGCATGGAAAAACGCATCCATAGACCCCCATACAAAAAATGCATGCCCCAATGCCAAAAAAGCATGTCTAAAGTGCCATGTGTTTTTGGGATGCATTTTTTACTCAGCACCAAAAAATGCATCATGCTGCATTTTTTGGTGCTTTTTCAAAAATGCATCCCAAAAACACATGGCACTTTAGACATGCTTTTTTGGCATTGGGGCATGCATTTTTTGTATGGGGGTCTATGGATGCGTTTTTCCATGCATTTTTTACAAAAGACATGTGTGAAAACTGCATGGAGAAACTGCAAGTGTGACCCTAGCCTTAGTTTGCGCTGACATTGCCAGATGATGCTGTTTGTGTTGTTTTCCTTTAAGGGCTGCATGAGGTATTGGTGTGAAGGTCTTGCCTACTGTGTTGTGCTGTAGAGCTGCACTCACTATTGTGAATTCTCTGAAAAAGTGTGACCCTAGCCTAATACAGGCTGAATGTGAGGTCTGTGTGTCTCTCCAGTAATATAGACTGGATGTGAGGTCTGTATCTCTCTCCCAGTAATACAGGCTGGATGTGAGGTCTGTGTGTCTCTCCCAGTAATATAGACTGGATGTGAGGTTTGTATCTCTCTCCCAGTAATATAGGCTGGATGTGAGGTCTGTGTGTCTCTCCCAGTAATACAGGCTGGATGTGAGGTCTGTGTGTCTCTCCCAGTAATATAGACTGGATGTGAGGTTTGTATCTCTCTCCCACTAATATAGGCTGGATGTGAGGTCTGTGTGTCTCTCCCAGTAATATAGGCTGGATGTGAGGTCTGTATGTCTCTCCCAGTAATATAGGCTGGATGTGAGGTCTGTATGTCTCTCCCAGTAATACAGGCTGGATGTGAGGTCTGTGTGTCTCTCCCAGTAATATAGGCTGGATGTGAGGTTTATTTGTCTCTTTAGTAATTTAAACTGAATGTGAGGTCTGTGTCTCTTCCAGTAATATAGGCTGGATGTGAGCTCTGTTTGTATCCAGAGTGTCTTCACTTGCTTTTATGTATCACAACAACTCCAGTACTGTAATTACTTCCTCTCCTTGTGCTTTCCTTCATGCCTACAGCCTGTTTTATCTGCCCTTCCTGAGACTGCAATTACAGAAGCCAACAAAATGTAACTTTTTGTAATCATCAGAGATGAGAATACCACAATTTAAATTTATTTTTCATGCTGATCTCAAATATGTTTTTATTTCTGCTCCATCACGTCAACTTTTTTTTACAATGAATTATGAATTACAGCATATTACTACAAGTTTGCACATATTCGCATCATATTTGTGTCCTGAAATCGAATTAATTGCATTACAAAAACAATAATTAAATATGAAATATTCATGTGTAGCATGCTGCTTGTAGGGTCTAATTTCAGTAAGTAGGCTAAGTCTAAGCCATTTTAATCAAAAATGTTTGGTGGCTGATTTTCTTGAATATACGATTTCAGAATGGTTACGGTATAACACCCCAGGGGCGGACCTACCGTGGTGCAGCTGGTTCAGCCCCGACCAGCTAGGGGGACCCTCAAGCCTGCAGGGGGGCCCCCAGCCGACCCCCGTAACTCGATGTCAGAGGAGAGTAGGGTCATTGAGGGAAGCTTCCTGCTTCCCTTGCCTGATCCCACCCCTCCTCTCCTCTTCCACCCCGGCTCAGCGCAGGTAGGAGAGCCGCATCTACAAAACCCCCATCCACTACTTTCCGGCGACCACCAGCACCCACCCCCCCCCCCGGCTCCTCGCCGGCGACCACCAGCGTGCCCCCCCCCCGGTCATCAATATGGCTGCACCAGGGCCCTCCGGGATTACGGTCTGCCACTGTAACACCCAGCAGTAGTCTGCCATCATGCTTGAATTCCAGAACCCCTGGTAGCACCGCACCATCACCTGAATATCCTGGTGGCAGTGTTCTCCTGCTCATCGCTCACAATGCCAAGATTTTCAGCATAAAAGTCAAGATGGGAGTGCGAAAAGTGAATTTTCAGGGACATGTTACATCCCGATTTTTTGTATGCGTCAAGCAGGTTCTGAACTCCTTCTTTATATATGCTGGAGACCTGGGGTTACCAAGAAAGCTTTCACGATGCCACTTGAATGAACCGCACACATAGCAGAAACTGTCCGGATGATTTAAACAATTTCTCGGCATGGTGACACTGTTCAGTGACGAAGAATAAAATAAGACTAATGGAATAAAATAAGGCTGTTCTTTATTTTAATTACCGTATATACTCGCGTATAAGCCGAGTTTTTCAGCCCAAAAATTGGGCTGAAAAGTACCCCCCTCAGCTTATACGCGAGTCAGTGATGGTCCCTATGAGTATACAGCAGCCCCCAGCAGCCCCAGTAATCCAGGGCCCCCCCAGCCTTGCTCCGGTCACCTGTAAAGTAAAATATACTTATCACTGTCCCGCTGCCGTCCGCGCCCACCCGCTGCTGACACCGCGATCCTCCATCTTCATGCGTCTTCTTCCGGTTTTCTCTGTTCGTCGCAGGCAATGACGTCATTGCCGGCGCCGAACACAGGAAGACGGAAGAAGACGCATGAAGATGGAGGATCGGGATGTCGGCAGATGCGGGCGCGGACGGCAGCGGGACAGTGATAAGTATATTTTACTTTACAGGTGACCGGAGCAAGGCTGGGGGGGCCCTGGATTACTGGGGCTGCTGTATACTACCACTGGGGCTGCTGGGGCTCCTATATACTACCACTGGGGCTGCTGGGGCTCCTATATACTACCACTGGGGCTGCTGGGGCTGCTGTATACTACCACTGGGGCTCCTATATACTACCACTGGGGCTGCTGGGGCTGCTGTATACTACCAATGGGGCTGCTGTATACTACCACTGGGGCTGCTGGGGCTCCTATATACTATCACTGGGGCTGCTGTATACTACCAATGGGGCTGCTGGGGCTGCTGTATACTACCACTGGGGCTGCTGGGGCTGCTGTATACTACCACTGGGGCTGCTGGGGCTCCTGTATACTACCACTGGGGCTGCTGGGGCTGCTGTATACTACCACTGGGGCTGCTGGGGCTCCTGTATACTACCACTGGGGCTGCTGGGGCTGCTGTATCCTACCACTGGAGCTGTTGAGGCTCCTATATACTACCACTGGGGCTGCTGTATACTACCACTGGGGCTGCTGGGGATGCTATATACTACTACTGGGGATGCTGGGGATGCTATATACTACCACTGGGGCTGATGGGACTGCTGTATACTACCACTGGGGCTGCTGGGGCTGCTATATACTACCACTGGGGCTGCTGGGGATCCTATATACTACCACTGGGGCTGCTGTATACTACCACTGGGGCTGCTGGGGCTGCTATATACTACCACTGGGGCTGCTGGGGATGCTATATACTACCACTGGGGCTGCTGGGGATGCTATATACTACCACTGGGGCTGCTGTATACTACCACTGGGGCTGCTGTATACTACCAATGGGGCTGCTGGGGCTGCTATATACTACCACTGGGGCTGCTGGGGATGCTATATATTACCACTGGGGCTGCTGTATTCTACCAATGGGGCTGCTGGCGCTGCTATATACTACCACTGGGGCTGCTGGGGATGCTATATACTACCACTGAGGCTGCTGGGGATGCTATATACTACCACTGGGGCTGCTGGGGATGCTATGTACTACTACTGGGGCTGCTGTATACTACCACTGGGGCTGCTGTATACTACCACTGGGGAGGCCTGTATACCACTGGGGGGGGCCTGTATACCACACTGCTGGGGGCTGTATACCTGTGCTGGGGTCCACCCTCGGCTTATACACGAGTCAATAGGTTTTTCCAGATTTTTGGGGCAAAAGTAGGGGGGTCGGCTTATACACGGGTCGGCTTATACACGAGTATATACGGTAAATAAATTCTTTGTTTTAACGGAATCTGAAAGACTAAACATAAATACAGTTATTGATGTTAGCGCATAAATGAAATATTGAAGTTGCCATATCTCGGAAACTATACGTGATGGAGAAAAAAATAAACACATATCTGAATTCAGCGCCAAAAATACTATAGGAATGAGATAACATTGTTTCTGATGAAAACTACTTGTTGGCTTGTGTTATTTTCTCCCTGTACAGGCTGTGGAGATTTGTGTACAATCCCTTCCCTATCCTTGCTGCTATGTCTAACACTGAGAGGAGGGACGTTAAGATCATAGAGATTTGTCATTATTGGGACTTCTGATGGATTTTTAACATTTTTGCAAAACCTCTCGGCTACATTAAGGACATGCAGAACCTCTGCAGGAGCAACATGGTAGAAAAATGCTGGTGAAGACTTTTTAGAAACTTGCTTTTCTTTGCCTCATTTTGGTGACCAGTGACAGCAACACTCACATAAAACCTACTCCCACTCCCTTCCCACTTAACCCCTAAACCGCCCAGATCATGAAGGATTTAATCAACTTGATTTAATCTAGTGGCGGTGGAGTGGTCGTAAGTACCTGGTACTCGGTGGCCGGGCCGGCAGTCTTTTGGGAAGTCACAGTGGCCCTGACTGTACCAGTTAAGAGAAATATTTACAGATTTACAATTTGTAGTTGATCGTGACGCCACCTGTGGTACCTGGTCAGGGATGACCAGCACTGCTGTGTAGGCTCCCAGGGAATAGAAAGATAGGCAGCCAGTATGGAACACTCACTACAGGTTCCTGGGACTTGGAATAGTAGTCTATGTGAATTGTGGTAGTTATGGTGCTGTGTGTGAAATGCCCACCAGGGCCATGGGGTAATCAGAACCGGGCCGGAAAGTTCTTTGAGGAGGTCGCGGGGCTGTGACCTGACTCGTGGCCCTGGCCGTGCCGTAAATGGGGATTGTTTATGTAAGATATAGTCGTGACGCAACCTGTGGTGTTCCAAAATGGATGGTTGACGCTGGTTAAGGGGTCCAGTGGGGCAGATGGTGATGCAGCCAGGATGGTTCTGCTCCCCATAGGTGAAGTGGAGCCCCAGGGCAATTGAAAAAGTTTATGAAGAAGATAGTGGACGTTGGGCTGCAGGACTGAGTGCGCGAGAAATGACCGAAGGACACAGGGATTGCAGCTTCCTTTAACTTTTACTTGGCAGTCGATGGAGCAGACCGGGACACTGGTAACAAGTGGTAACGGTGGTCCGGACAGCCTGGAGGCAATTGGGGATCCACCTCGCTGGATGGGTTCAAAGACCTTCCTTCTGCGCTGTCCCTTTTGGGTCCCTGCTGCCTAAGGCTATGCTGCGGCCCTCTTCCTGCTGGTTAGTTCCTCACCCATATGGCAAGTGGCTTGAGCCTTTTTCAGGTCTCGCTCTTTCATGACGACTCCGGGCTCTAGTATGCTGCTGTGCCGCCGGGTGTCTGGTGTGGCCAGGAGACGTGTAGTCTCCTGCCCTGGGGATTTAGCTGCTGGTTCTTCACTACAAAGACAAGCAAGGATCTGGCATCCTGTTTCTAGCGCTCCGCTCTGAGGTGAGCTTGGTCACAGCTCCACTCCCCAGGCTTTCCACGACTTCTCTCTCCTCTTCCCTTACACTAGCTCTCCACCACCCTGGGACGAGCCTCTCGGTGGCTTCAGTCCCCAGAAAGTCTCTGCTGTTCTCTATCTCCGACTGTTCTCTGTTCTGTCTAACCCTGCCTCCGAACCAGAATTTATAGGGAAGCTCCCCTGAAACTGGGTAAGAGCTCCCCCTCCTGGCCTGGAATCAGGACAAGTGTTGAATGCTGGTGTTACCTAGCGTGGGGACCCCTTCTTGCTTCCAAGCATGACATCACCCCCTGTGAGGGAGGCAATGCCACTGTGACAACTGGACTTCTGGGGTGCCACATGTGCAGCAAGGAGGGCGCGAAAAGAAGCAGGAGGACACCGGGGATGCAGTTCTTACCAGGTTCTTTACTTGCAGCTTAGTTCAACAGCAGACTCCGCCTGGTACTGTACTCTTCCAACTTGCAGCTTGGCCGGCCCTCAGGTAGTCCGGAAACACTCTGCTGAGATACCCTTTTGTAAGCCCTTCTTTGCTGCCCTTACGGGGAATCAATATAAGAGTCATGGTTGTCTTCACTTGTTCCACCTGTTATCATTAGTGTAACATACAGATGTTTCGCTCAGCTGTGTTTCCATTTCCTTCAGTAAATATTTGGCTCAGTAAATATTTACACCCCATGTGAAAAATTTCAGGAATTCTAATTCCTGAATTCTACTATTAATGAAAATTATCACTTCAGTAAGGAAGTGGATGAACTCTAGCGCCAACTTTAGGTAGCTCCTCAAAGTCATAGTCGACTCTTTAACAAGCCTTTTCATATGACCAAGGATTTGTGCCAGATCAGAACCCCAAACTAGAGACGCTGTGTTTCGGGGTAACTGCCCCTCATCAGTGTAGTGTGTGGGATATTCTGACCTGGCTGTGTGAGAGGTTTAGACGAGGTCTGGGGAACTAGCTATCTACTTTATGGAGAGAAGTTTGCCTGCAACCATAAGGAGGCAGATTAGTTGATAAGGAATCTTAAAGCCACAATGCTCCTCTGGGAAATATGCAAATTGTCACTTTAGTCTATTGTCACTTTGTCTATAGCCTCTCATACAGCCAGATCAGAATATCCCACACACTGCACTGATGAGTTACCCCGAAACGCAGCGTCTATAGTTTGGAGTTCTGATCTGGCACAAATTCTTGGTCATATGAAAAGGCTTGTTAAAGAGTCGACTATGACTTTGAGGACAACTACAGAAAGGTGGCGCTAGAGTTCGTCTACTTCCTCACTGAAGTGACAATTTGAATATTTCCCAGAGGAGCATTGTGGCTTTAAGATTCCTTATCAACTAATCTGTCTCCTTATAGTTGCAGGCAGACTTCTCTCCATAAAGTAGATAGCTAATTCACTAGACCACTATTAATGAAGCAATTCACCATGATGCACCTCCCACATCCAGGTCTACCACCGGCTTTCCTAATGGTAATTTATGTCTTCAAACTTCTCCCGTGCTGCACCTATCCTCTAGATCTGGAAGGTGCTGCCTTGAGCCACTAAACTCCTTCAGATAACTGTCCTAACATCCTTTGCTGTGGTTAAACATTGGATGAGTTTCTCAAGGCTGTCAAAATATAATTAATAATTAAAAGACTGTAATTAATGAATAATTAATTAGTAATTGATTAATAATTAAGGCTGTTATCTCTTTAGCCATAGATAGCAAGGTTGTCTTATTACAACCCCTTCTCTAATGACATCCGTGCTGAGGACAGAAAGGATTACACACAGGGTCTAATGAATGGACTGACTGAGCCACATCTATTAGAGCAGGAGTCAGGCTTTAAGTGCTTTCTCACCCTGTAGACGTACGGCCATCTGTTAGGGCCCTGTGGGGGATGTGCCATAAATGTTTGAGATGGGACAACCTCTGTAACATTGGGTCACACAGTTTTTTTGGTTATTATTTCAAACAGTCAGTACGTTTGCCATTCCTCCTTCTTAGATGAGCTCCTTTAGGGCTATTGGGGAGTGTCTGGTGTCTAAAAAGAGACTTAGTAGAATGAAAATGATAACAAACTCCATGATGTGCAGAGTTGTGCTGCAGTCAGGGCTGTGGAGTTGTTAATCCAAACATCTGACTCTGACTCCTCAATTTCCCTAAATCCGACTCCAAACTCCACCAAAATGGACACCGACTTCATGACTCCGAATCCACAATCATGGCTGTGAAGTTAGAAAGCCAAACATCCAACTCCTCAATTTTCCTGAATCCAGCCCCACCAAAACGGACAACAGCTCCACGACTCCGACTCCATAGCCCTGGCTGCAGTGTAAAATGTTTGTTGATGGGTTGGAGCGGGTTGTCTATGATTAGTCTGGAGGACAGTTGCACACGTCTGTCAAAAGAAAAAGGTTTAGCACTGTAATGATGTTACAAGGCAAGCTTTCGAGACTGCTTATGTCTCTTCATCAGGCATGGTGCCTAAACGTAAACAGTCTCGAAAGCTTTCTTTGTAACATCATTACTTTGTATTTGTTAGTCATTAAAAGGTATTACAACTACAACAATATTATTTTGTTTCTCCTACTGAGAGCACTCAACCTCTCTTCACACATCTGACCTTAGCGGTCCGAGTACAACGACTCAGCCACGGGTCTCTTTCGACTCAAATTTAGCCATCAGTTTGGTACGAAAGACTACCGGTCACTCCGAATTTCTTGGTCCGTACTCAGACTGTGAATATAGGAGACGTAAAACTTGCCCAAGAGACCACCACCATATGATCACACAACAGAAGATCATTTATTATTTTGTTCCATTGACCCCCGTCTATGGCGGAATATTGCCACAATTATTAGCAGTGAGCAATCCATTCTTGACATTGATGTGTTGGAAACAGGATGATGAGCTTATGTAAGAATCTAAGACACTTTCTCAGGGGCCACTTTATAGAGATAAGCAATGCGATTCACAGTGCCCTGCCCCAGCATTTCCAGCCTTGTTCATTAGGCAAAGATGCCGGGTGCATTGGTGAAAACCAGCTGTCATGGAGGACCAGTGGCAGACCTTGTGCCAAGAGGGCCCTGGTGCAGCAGCTGATGGTGTGGAGCGGAAGGGGGTTGCTAGCGGATGTCATCGAGGAGCGTGGCGGGGGGTTGGGGGGTGCTAACAGATGACGGCGGGGGGGTTTGTGCTATAGGTGCTGCAGCTCCTACCTGCGCTGGGACGCGCAGTCCTGGGAGCCGGGGCGGCAGAGGAGAGTAGGGGCGGGATCAGCCAAGGGAAGCAGGAAGCTTCCCTCAGTTAACCTCCTTTCCTCTGACACAGGGTCATGGGGGTCGGCTGGGGGCCCCCCTGCAGGCTTGAGGGGCCCCCTAGCCGGTCGGGGCCCTGGTGCAGCTGAACCAGCTGCACCACGGTAGGTCTGCCCCTGTGGAAGACCAGTCTGTATGTCAGATAAGGGCGGCATTAATTGATTGCTTATCCCTACAAAATTGCGATGGATAAATGACCGATATAGAGCATTTCCAAAATAGTGGGATGTTCTCAGTATGAAGTAGTTGTGCAAGGAAGGACAACCTCGAAAAGCCTGCGGGTCATGGGCGCTCATTGTTGGATGTGAGGCGTGACGGCTATGACTCCAGAAGGGCATCTGTGACACAACTTGCTGGGGAAGGCTCTGATGTCTGTAATGTAAAGGTGTCAGAACATGCAGAACATCATACGTTTTTGTATTTTTGATATCGGCAGAGCTGAATTTGTCATTTTTCCCGTTTCATAAGATCTGTACATTTCCCGCTGCCCTATGTAACATACTGTGATGGCGCCGTGCCTTTTTCTTAATGACATACTCATCCCTGCTGCACGTGTTTGCATCCTGAGCTTACAAATGCACCATTACCGAGAGTAAGCTCACAGTTGGAGGATCTTCTTGTCCCAGCTGCTTTGTCACAGTCAAGCGGACAGCCAGCATGGCGGTGATAATAGGCTGCCTGCTGAATTATTCAGCGATCGCTGACAGTCGCCGTCTGAGATTATCGTGCCTAGAATGTAATACGCGATTACACGTTGCGCGGCTGACACATTCCCTTTGATTTTCTTCATTTCTCCTTCGCCTCATTGGGGGACACAGACCGTGGGTGTTATGCTGCTGTCCACTAGGAGGCGACACTAGGCAAATCTGCAAAAGAATTCAGAGACTCCTCCTCTGCAGCATATACACCCTAGAGCAGGAAGTGATTCCCCAGTTTTTGCTTAGTGTCGATAGGAGGTAGACATGGTCCATAGGACCACTCCAAATTAAATAGTTAGATATTTTTTACTTAGATTTTTTACTCTTTTTTACCAAGGATATGAGAGGGCGACGGTATCTCCGCATACCGATCTCCCAAAACCAGCAACAGGCGGGAACGCGGGGTGTTACCTCCACGTATCCCCTCCTGCCACGATGGATAGGGAGCAAGGCGACGGTTCCATTGCGTTCCGATCTCCTTGTTTTCCTCCCATGGCCGGCGCTTCCACATTTTCCCCTGTCCCCACTGGGAACTTCAGGGTGACTTCTGCAGGCTTGCAGAGAATCGCAGCAATGACAGAGCTGATCCTGCGGGGCACATCAGGACGCCAGGCCAGGCACAGCCTTCCCCATCTCCCTTCTGGGTTATGGGTCGAGCAAGCAAGCCCAAGATGCCCTCCCCATTCCCTGTTAGGGTCTGGGTTGAGGAGCCTACTCAGGTAATCAGGGCTCCCCTGGGACCCTGCATGTTTTTCTTTATTTGTCCCCCCTGAGCCGCCCAGCCGCAGTATCTGTAAGCTGCACGCCACGAGCCCTACTGTGAGGGTCTCTGAGAGCAGGCTCCCCCACCTCGGGTCCCCCCTCCTCCGTACTGTTCATGCTGCGCCCGCTCCCCTGGAAGGGAGCACAGCAGCGGCGGCTGATATCGGGCCCTGGGTGCCGATGGGGCGCTGCCCCACCATGGTCGCAGTCTCCGGTGCCAGGCGCCGTGCTCCCAGTTCCGGCCCCGGACCTCCGCGCCAACCCTCCGCCATTCCCGGGCCCGCGTTTTACGCGAGGCCCCGGCTTCGGCCTAGCCGCACGTCACAGTCCCGCCCACCGGCTCGCCCCATTGGACGGGAGCTCGCCAGCGTCAGCACGGGGGCGGGACAGGTCTGGAAAGGGCGCCATCCAGGCTCTCTGCGCGCTATCGCGCTGGCTCCGCCCCCTTCTTCATGGCACCGCAGCCATTGCAGCCCCGGCGCTGACACCGCTGTATAACAGCGGCGAACAGCGCTTGGGCATCAGGGGACTCAGGCTGACCAGGCCATCTGTGGCTACGGTCAGATGGTTGGATTAGCCCCTACAACCACTGGGGTTGCACCCAGGACTCTGCTCTGGGCAGATGGCAGCAGGCTCATGCTTGCCTCCGCTGAGGCGTCCCTTGGTCCCTATCCTCCCAGGTGGAGGTAATAGGGATACACAGATCAGCTCAGATTATTGTGCCACATTACAGGGACCCAACACAGCACTACTAACACGGCTTCGCTGTGCGCCAGTCTCTGATAGTTGCTGACGGGCAGTCAGCAGTGGCGTAACTACAACAGGTGCAGAAGTTGCGATCGCACCCGGACCCTGCAGCCTAGGGGGCCCCAAAAGTCCCTTTGGCCTATAGAAAAAGACTAATGCTATTAAACATTTGCAATAATTAGGGGTCCCATTGGAGACTTCACATCGGGGTCCCGGGGCCTGGTGTTACGCCACTGGCAGCCACCTTGGTACAGCCTGCCTCAACGTGTACTCCTCCCCCCTCCCTGTACACCGACCATGTGACAGTAATGCTACCCCTGTACTCTGTGACACAGTAACATCACATTACTAGGAATACTGCTAATTCCCAGAGCAGTACAGCCAGAGTCCCTCTTCCAGCACAGACCAATTATAGTTGTTCCTGCCACCGTGCCTGATGCAGGTACCTGTTGGTACACCTTTCCGATCTGATAGCCTTACCCGGAGAGGGTAGCTATGTTTAAGTGATATACCGACATGCCCTCCTCCTCGGTTCCCCTCAACGGTGGGAACCCTGTTGATATTCAGACATCAAATACTCATCCATCGGACCCCTTCCCAGGCCCCTACACAGTTGAGAGAACTAGGTTGCGGTGAAATTACGGCGAGTCTAACTCACAGGTTTCTTCCTGGGTCCTCCATTAATGGAGAGTCCAGTTGAAGTTGACGTAACCTACACTTATCTGACAACTGCAAGGGTCCTAGGATTGTTACTAATTTTTTCCAATCCCACAATAGGAGCCGTGGTGTAGTGGTAAACACTACTGCCTACCAATGCAAATGTGCCCAGTTCGAGCCCCGCTGCAAACACTTTTCTGCTAGAGTTCCGGTTTGCAGGGATGACGGTCAAGTCCTTCAAAACACAGGATGAACTCCATGATCAGCCATGCTCGAGTGGTTTAGCGCGGGTCTCTGGAACCGAAGACCCATAACATACTTCCTCCTCAGCTCCCCACTGTCGGAGGCGCTGGGTTGTAGCCGATATGTTATATGCCAAGCTTCTTCCTCGACTCTCCGCTGGGGATTCGGGTTGAAGCTGCGAAGGCATGAGGCCTGGCCGGCCTCCATCACCTGACTACAAAGACAAAACTCGGGGTAGCATGACGTGGAATACGAATTCTGTTGCCTAATCTCCTCACTGGACCTATATGGGTATTTGGCTTAAGATGACACGTGCGAGTACTCTGCACGGCCTGCCTCGAGATGGGACCTTGCGGCCCCCTGACCGCATTAATCCAATGAATGGGCCCTTCTTGCCCCCGTGAGACCATGGCCCGAGCCTTCTTCCACGCA
This sequence comes from Allobates femoralis, assembly GCA_033576535.1. Lineage (NCBI taxonomy): Eukaryota > Metazoa > Chordata > Amphibia > Anura > Aromobatidae > Allobates > Allobates femoralis. The sequence continues at coordinate 827,759,964 of JARQOC010000003.1, read as the reverse complement.
CTCTGTCCCTTCTCGATTCAGGAGTCACCAGTGGGATAGTGTTCGCGGTGTGCAGCACAGGACACCAGCGTCCGAACGGTCGTGATCACAGGCTCCGGTTCTTTTTCTGCCAGCACTGCTCTTGTCTTCTGGTTTTCTCCGGACCTCCGCGACGGGCCTCTGCGGTTCCCGAGCCCCGCGTTTTTTAGCAGGGCCCGATTTCGGCCTAGCCGTGACATCTCTGGCTTTCCCGCCCGTTCTCAGCCCGCCTTCTGCCCGCCCTCCACCTGCCGTCGGAGCTCCGACCCTCAGCTCAGGGGGTGGGGCGAAGCTGAAGGGACTGAAGCGAAAAGATTACATAGTTTTTTCCCCCGCCTGGAATTGGCAACGTATATACTGCTTTTCAGCAGTCTTCCATCTCCGGATGGCTCTTTTATCAATCCATGCCTTTCAGAGACTGCGAACAGTGACATTTGCACCGTGCTCATTAAACAGACTCCGTGGGATCGACCTTCCTCAGGTCTACCCAAACTCCAAGGCGCGTGCTGCAACACAGCACATATATCCAGGAGCCCCTGCTCCGCTGCGTGCCCTTGACGCCCGATGATGCAGCGTCACGTATGGAGTCTCAGCCATATGGGACGCACAGCATCGCATGATCATGGTTGCCGTTAGTTGCAACGCATATACAGCTCTAGTCAGTTTCCCAGACAAAGCACAGATTCTTCATCTTGGACTCCGCAGCTTTCGTCAGGGTTTTCCTCAATCCTTCACAGCTTATCTAAGAGTCCTGGTCAGCATAGTAGCCAGTTCCATTGCCTCAGCGGAATCGCCGGCCTTTGCAATTATCCATGCTCAGGCGTTGCACGAATACTGCATGGGGGGCGATGTGCCCCCCTCACAATGCTCAGGGTAGTAGTCTTACCCTGTCACGAACATACCCCTAAATCTACGCACATTCAGTAGTATCTCTAGGACTGTACTCGTTCAGTCATCTTCTGGCCTTCAGACACATCAGGATGCAGTCAGACAATGCCAAAGCCGTGGCATATGTCATCAACCAGTGTGGAACCCGCAGTCTCTAAGTGATGTCAAGTTCGCCACATCCTTCACTAGGTGAAATCCTTCAACACGGTACTGCCAGCTGTTCTCATACCAGGTGTATTCTTCTGGGTGGAGTTTTCCTTTTTCCTAGATTCGCCAAGGCATGGACTCAGGGTGCCCAGCCCCTTCTCCTACGCGTCCTCCGTCGAAACGCCGACGCCAGGTACCCACAGATATGGAGCTGACGGAGTCACACCTCAATGCCTCGGTCCCGGCCTTCCTGGCCTGGTCTCAGGATCCGCAGTCAGTGGGACAGACTCACTAGTTCAAGCCTGGACCGGTACCCGCCTTTCCTACATTTCTTCCCCTCTAATAGTCGGGAATATCACAACGAGAATGTCGCCGGGTCATCTTTCTGGTCTCAGACTGATTCACTCGCCCTTGGCGCGCTCGCTTGTCCAATTTATAGCTGCAGTACCAGTACGTCTAACGGACAGTTCGGACCTGTTCGCTCACGGCCAGTTCTTCCTCAGAACTCTTCACATCTGAGGTTAATACCGTAGCCTTCAGACCTAGAATTTAACCCAAGAGGTTTTTTTCCCAGGATATTGTAACGAGCGTAGTCACAGAGGAGGACACCAGCTTTATCAGCGATATCCAATCACACACGTGTACTCATTTTGGTTTTTTTGCTGGGACTCCTTTAGGAGTCATTCCCCTTGGCCCTACTTCTTACGGGGGACTCTCCGTCTTCCACTCAGACCTAGACTCAGGGCTTTCCTTTGGGTCTCTCACACAGCAGGTTTTTCACCCTCTTACCAGCACGTCTTGCCACCAGACTCTGTGAAACCATTCCTCGACGGGTCTGCTATTTCTGGTCCCCATACAACAAGACTACATCCCTGGGGAACTGTCCTTGATACTCGCGGCCGGCAAGGATCCCGTTTTCAGCCATGAGGGCATATTACCTATAGCATCCTCATTCACATAGCGGTACGGTTCGGTGGCATTTTATTTGTCTCTGCAGAAGTATCGTGACTTGCAGCGGTTTCGCGTAATCCATCTTTTTTTTCTAGTCTTTCATCAGAACAAGACTTTTCTATGGCTGTTTCCTTTCTTCTTCCAGGATAGGTTTACTCTTTCCACCTACATGACGACGTCTCTCTGCCATCACTACGCCCGACTTCAGTTCGTCCGGTCGCGAGGGACTTACATGTGCGGGACCTGGTCTGGGCCCTACGCATCTAGATGTCAGTGCCCTCCTCAGAGGTCGTTTTCTCTTTTCTTTTCTCATTCTTCCAATGGGCAGAACTACGAACACGTCAGCCTCTAAGGCTCCTCTAACCATCCAGGACGCTTATTCCATCGATGACTCATCCCTTCTAGAAGGTCATGGTATATTCTACTCGGCCAGGAAGGCCTCCTGGACAGTTCGGTAACAGGCTTTGGCGCAACAAGTGTATAGGCAGCCAATAGGCCAGCCTACACCCATACCCAAGCCGCTATAGTGCTTGCACTCAGTCCGCAACAAACGCAGGTCTGGGTACACGTGTCCTCCAGGCGGCAGCTCGCCTGTTGGCTCATTGTTCTTCACTGACCATGCTCAGTGTCACTAGTTCCTGGGGCATGGTTCTTCTCTGACCTTGCTCAGTATATCTAGTTCCTTTGTTCTTTCCCACCCAGGGACTGCTTTGGGACGTCCCACGGTCTGTGTCCCCCAATGAGGCGAAGGAGAAAAGGAGATTTTTGTGTACTCACCGTAAAATCCTTTTCTCTTAGCCTCTAATTGGGGGACACAGCACCCACCCTATTGATCTTCTGGGCCTTTTCTTCAGTTCTTACATTTCATGGTTAACTTGTTTACCATGTTTGCCTATTCTCACTCTGTTGGTTGTTGGCTGTTTAACCTTGTGCCTGTTTAGCTCAGGCCTTGTAGTACTATGACCCTCTTTAATTTCAGGTCTTGTTATACGATCATATGCTTCGTTAACTCTTCATTTCCACATGCGCCTGCTGAGTTACGGGCCTTGTGGTACTAATATTCCTCTGCTAATTCTTAACTGTTTCCACACGTGCCTGTTCGGTTTCAAGCCGTGTTCCACTATTATTACCTTGTTAACTATATTGTTTACACGGGTTGACTGTGTGTACTTCCTGTGTCACTGTTATTTGTTGACTCTCCTACTGCTTTAGCACAAAACTGGGGAATCACTTCCTGCTCTAGGGTGTATATGCTGCAGAGGAGGAGTCTCTGAATTCTTTTGCAGATTTGCCTAGTGTCGCCTCCTAGTGGACAGCAGCATAACACCCACGGTCTGTGTCCCCCAATTAGAGGCTAAGAGAAAAGGATTTTACGGTGAGTACACAAAAATCTCCTTTTTCTGTCCTTAAATCAACTTTTGCTTGACCCACATACTAAGCAACGTCCTGCTCTCTCCACTCGCTGCAGCTCGAGGACATCGGCGATGTGATTGAAAAGATCCGTATTGGACACAATAGCACGGGCATCAACGCTGGGTGGCACTTGGACAGAGTGGAGATCCGGAGACTTTTACCAAATGGAAAGGTAGGTTTTAAAGATATTTTATGTATTATTGTATACATTTATTTCGTACATACTGTAGTTTGTATCATTTTATATAATCTTTTGTTGTTGTTCTATGTAGTTTAGTTGTACATTTTATGATCTCTATACAAACTACTACACTTATCAACTTTATGCATAAGTGTATAACACTTCAACACTTTCATGTATACAATGTGCTCTCCAGAGCAAGGGGGGACAGTGCCGAAGCTTAGACCCCAGGGGTGTAACAGGTGCAGGGGTTGCAATCGCACCTGGGTCCTGGAGCCTAGGGGGCCCCAAAAGTCCCTTTGGCCTATACAGTCATGGCCAAAAGTTTTGAGAATGACACCAAAATGATATTTTCACATGATCTGCTGCCCTCCGGTTTTTATTTGTGTTTGTCTGATGTTTCTATCACATACAGAAATATAATTGCAATCATATTATGATACCAAAAGGTTATATTGACAGTTAGAATGAGTTAATGCAGCAAGTCAATATTTGCAGTGTTGACCCTTCTTCTTCAGGACCTCTGCAATTCTCCCTGGCTGCTCTCAATCAATTTCTGGACTAAATCCTGACTGATAGCCGTCCATTCTTCCATTCTTGCATAATCAATGCTTGCATTTTGGCAGAATTTGTTGGTTTTTGCTTGTCCACCTGTCTCTTGATCATTGACCACAAGTTCTCAATGGGATTAAGATCTGGGGAGTTTCCAGGCCATGGACCCAAAATCTCTATGTTTTGTTCCCTGAGCCATTTAGTTATCACCTTTGCTTTATGGCAAGGTGCTCCACCATGCTGGAAAAGGCATTGTTGGGCGCCAAACTGCTCTTGGACGGTTGGGAGAAGTTGCTCTTGGAGGACATTCTGGTACCATTCTTTATTCATGGCTGTGTATTTAGGCAAGACTGTGAGTGAGCCGATTTCCTTGGCTGAGAAGCAACCCCACACATGAATGGTTTCAGGATGCCTTACAGTTGGCATGAGACAAGACTGGTGGTAGCGCTCACCTCTTCTTCTCCGAATAAGCTGTTTTCCAGATGTCCCAAACAATCGAAAAGGGAAGTCATCAGAGAAAATGACTTTACCCCAGTCCTCAGCAGTCCACTCCCTGTACCTTTTGCTGAATATCAGTCGGTCCCTGATTGTTTTTTCTGGAGGGAAGTGGCTTCTTTGCTGCCCTCCTTGAAACCAGGCCTTGCTCAAAGAGTCTCCGCCTCACAGTGCGTGCAGAAGCAGTCACACCAGCCTGCTGCCATTCCTGAGCAAGCTCGGCACTGCTGGTAGTCCGATCCCGCAGCTGAAACAGTTTTAAGATGCGGTCCTGGCGCTTGCTGGTCTTTCTTGGGCGCCTTTGGAGCCTTTTTGACAACAATGGAAGCTCTCTCCTTGAAGTTCTTGATGATGCGATAGATTGTTGACTCAGGTGCAATCTTTCTGGCTGCTGTACTCTTCCCTGTTAGGCCATTTTTCTGCAGTGCAATGATGGCTGCACATGTTTCTTTAGAGATAACCATGGTTAACTGAAGAGAAACAATGATACCAAGCACCAGCCTCCTTTTAAAGTGTCCAGTGGTATCTTTCTTACTTAATCATGACTGATTGTTCGCCAGCCCTGTCCTCATCAACACCCACACCTGTGTTAATGGAACAATCACTAAAATGATGTTAGCTGCTCCTTTTAAGGCAGGACTGCAATGATGTTGAAATGTGTTTTGGGAGTTAAAGTTCATTTTCTAGGCAAATATTAACTTAGCAAGTAATTGTTGTTAAGCTGATCACTCTTTATGACATTCTGGAGTATATGCAAATTGCCATTAGAAATACTGAAGCAGTAGACTTTGTTAAAATTAATATTTGTATCATTCTCAAAACGTTTGGCCATGACTGTACAAAAAGACTAATGCTATTAAAGATATGCAATAACCCCGTTGGAGCTTTCACATCATCTAAGAAAGGGGTGAGAATGCGCAAAATAGGGTCTTATCCTTAGGAGACAGGATTATTATGGTGAAATTTAGGAACTGCTCACCTGATAGGGTTGTGTAGCACACAACCGGCGTGATCGCTCAGAACAATACAGCTGCTGCCAGGACCGTACCTCCACAGGTCACTGTGGTCACGATAAGCTTCTAATAGGACAAAGTACCTCGTGGTCCGAGCTGCTGTGTTCGTATGATGTAAAAACCAGATACAACGGTATGTCTGGGTATAGTAGTAGCTGTTTATTTTCCGACGCGTTTCGGAAGGAGTTTGGGATATGACTCTGAAACGCGTCGGAAAATAAACAGCTACTACTATACCCAGACATACCGTTGTATCTGGTTTTTACATCATACGAACACAGCAGCTCGGACCACGAGGTACTTTGTCCTATTAGAAGCTTTCACATCATGACCTTCAAGTTACGTCACTGCTAGACCCCCTTACAGAATTATAAAACATATTTTTTATCATATATTGGGGGAGTTGGGGCTTAGATACAGGCTGATGGACTGTGACAATATTGCACCTTATAGTGGTGGCTTTAGTTTATATTGGATAAAACCGGTCACAGGGGCAAACAGAAGGCATTTGGTGCAAATTAGTGATGAAACCCAATTGCAAAAATAATTTTTGACCCTGATTTCATGCCTGTAAATAAACAGAAAATGTGATGGAGAACCCTATTAAATGCTTTTGTTTTATGGCCCAGGGCTCACAAACTGTCACCTTCCCTTGCGACCGATGGTTGGCAAAGTCCGAAGATGACGGAGAAACTATCCGGGAGCTTGTCCCATCAGACATCTTCACCGAAAAGCTCACCAAGGATGGGACTCTGAAACAGGTCGAAATGGAGGTGGAAGACCCCCTAGAGAGTAAGAACATCATTATTATTATTTATTCATATAGTACCATTAACTCCATGGTGTCGTACATAAAAGGGGTTTCATGCAAAATACAGGTATAGGTTACAGTGAACAAATTAACAATGACAGACTGATACAGAGAGAGAGGACCCTTCCCTTGCGGGCTTACATTCTATAGGATGATGGGGAGGAGACAGTGAGTTATAGATTGAGGCAGCTTTGAGGGTGGTAAGGTGGCAGGTCCAGGGGTGATGTGGTGGCAGCTCCCGGGGTGGTGAGGTGGCAGCACCGGGGGTGATGGTAGTGAGGTGGTCACTTTGGGAGTGGTGGTGGTGAGGTGGCTGCTCCAGGGATGGTGAGGGGGCTGCTCCTGTGGTGGTGGTGAGGTGGCCGCTCCAGGGATGATGGTGGTGAGGATGACCGCTCCAGGGGTGGGGAGGGGGCTGCTCTGATGCTGGTGATGAGGAGGCAGTTAGGCAGTGGTGAGGGGGCAGCTCCCAGGGGTCGTGGGGCATCAGCTTAGGGAGTGGTGGTGGGGAGGCAGCAGCTCCGGGGTGGTGAGGTGGCAGCTCCCGGGGTGGAGAGGTAGCAGCTCCGGGGGTGGTGGTGGTGAGGCAGTCACTCCTGGAGTGGTGGTGGTGAGGTGACTGCTCCAGGGATGGTGAGGGGGCTGCTCCAGTGGTGGTGGTGAGGTGGCAGCTCCAGGGGTGATGATGGTGAGGTGACCGCTCCAGGGGTGGTAAGGGTCCACTCTAGTGCTGATGGTGAGGTGGCAGTTAGGCTGTGGTGAGGGGGAATCTCCCGAGGGTGGTGAGGCATCAGCTTCGGGGGTAGTAGTGGGAAGGCGGCAGCTCCAAGGGTGGTAAGGTGGCAGCTCCCGTAGTGGAGAGGTAGAAGCTCCAGGGGTGGTGGTGGTAAGACAGTCACTCCGGGAGTGGAGGTGTTGAGGTGGCTGCTCCATAGAAGGTGAGGAGGCTGCTCCAGTGATGGGGGTGAGATGGCAGTTCCAGTGGTGGTGAGGGGGCCGCTCCAGTTGTAGTGAGGCAGCAGCTCATCATTGCAGGCTGTAAGCTTTCCTGAAGAGATGGGTATTCAAGTACCATCTGAAGAATTTGAGCGTTGTGGATAATCAGATGTGTTGGGACACAGAATTCCAGAGGATGGGGGATATTTGGGAAAAATCTTGGAGGTCTTTAGGTGAGGAATGAATAAGTGTGGCGGAGAGGAGAAAGTCTTGGGAGACACAGATAGAGAAGAGACATCATAGATAGGTAGATGTCTTTAGAGCAACCTGGAGTAGAAATGACGCACATGATATCTAGAATTAGTCTGAGTCTGTGGTGTAAACAGTGCCCACCATGGAGACCCCAGTGCTAAAAGCCATCTAGAAGACTTCTGTTGAGGGTCCTCACACCCTTGTATTAGGCAGACTGAAAAGTCGATAGGCAATAGGGAATTTTGTTCTGTAGAAGACCCGTTTTTTTAGCGATAACAGTTGGATTGGGTTAGTAGAAGGTGTTACAAGGACACGTTAGAAATATAGAGGGATCTATCCAAAAACACAAAACCAAAAAACCATATAGCTAATTTTGATACAGGAATGTCTTATGCATGACACCTTTGAGACCTTCTGATGGAGGAGATAGCCGCAGAACTTTGGACAGATCTACACGTTGTATCTCTGGGGTCTGACAATGAGTTTTCTAGATGAGATATTATAAAGGGTCTTATTCACACCCTTCACCCCTCCTCCTGGTAGAGTGAGAGGAGAAAGTATGCATGGAAAGATGGTGGAAGAACTGGATTCTAAATTCATATTTTCCCATAGGAACGTCATAATGGAACAAAAACATGACCACCATATTTCCGAACATATTTTTACCATTCCAGACACACCAAACGAGACTATAATATATCCACAATTTGGACGGTATTACATTTCTGTGTTTTCCCAAGGCCAAAAATCCTGGTACTTGAACCCATCAGTTATGTTGTCTGATCACAGATATATCTCAGGATGGTGTTGATATCAGACTGGTATATGACCTGGAGATATTGCGTTTGCATTGTTGCCATGTGATGTCCCTGGTATGGACAAGAGATAACCAGTCTTCCTCTGGGGAGATTATCACCTTCTGCACTTTTTAGTACCTCTTTACTAGGAAGTGCAGAATACAAGCTTGTTCCTCCAGAATCTGTCAACTACTGTGGCACCCCGCCAAGCAGGCGACACAGAGGGGTACTGCACTTGTAAAAGAGGTGCAGATACTCCAGCTGCAGGTGGACCCTAGGATGGTGAGTGGTACCCATAACCAGCACTGCCACACTAGTTTACATGGTGGGAGGTTACCCGGGAGGAACAAGGAGGTCTTTGCCTCTAAGTTTTTGAGCTTAGGCTCTTGGCTGAGGGACCAGGGAGAGATGGAAGAGGAAGAAAGGAACTAAGGAAAGAGAAAGGAAGCTTCTCCAGGAGAGAGCAGACAGCCTAAAGGGAGCGAGGAACTTGAGGGAGTTCGTCCCAGACAGCTTACCGGGTACCGGAACCCGCACCTGTGGGATACTTTAGGACCGCAGAGAATCCGGAGTCCCGTGGAGTCTACAAGTCTCTCGGGCACCAGAGCAGACCGAAAGAGGGAACGAGGCACCGCCAAAGGAATGAGCGGCCAGCCAGTAGAGGGTTACCCGACGGCAGCGAAGGTGAGAGAGGAAAGGAGGTCAGGCTGATTTCAAGTCACCAGGCTTCATACCACACTGGAAAGCAAGAAGGAGCAGACAGGGTTAAAGCAAGAAGGCACACCAAGGGTTCCACCATACCACCTAGGATCCATTTGCAGCCACCCGTTAGTTACCTGTTCTTGTAACATCTGAATGCTGAACTGTAACTGATGCTGCTACAAGTTTCCAGTAAAGTACCCAGAGGAAAAGTGATATTGCCTCTGCCTCTGTCGCTATGCTGCATGAACTTGTTCTATTCACAGGAACACTGCCCCGGAGGTCCAGCCCTACCTGTAAAGGACTTTACCACACTAGTCGCACTACCATCTACCTCCGGCGGACAGTGGCGGCGCTGGTGACACATCACCAGAGACTACAGGTGGCGTCACGACAAACTGTACATAATCCCCTGTAAATATAACCCCCCTTTTTTGGAAGATAGGCCCAGGACACGGGATCAGGCGCGGCCACCACTCCCCGTGACACAGTTAACCCTTCGGAGCCTGATAACCGAGTACCCTAAAGCCTGGGCTCGACACTACACACTAATTAACTTATCTTCACATAGAGGAGGATGCTATAGTGATGTTGAATCTTGATGAATTTGATCCATAACTTAATCCATAACAATATATACCGTAACATAAGATTGCATACACACATAACACAATACATAAGCACTACACATATGCACAACAGATACATAATACACTCCGATATAGATTAGAATGCAAAGAAACCATACAACACATTACATAGCAAATATGCAAATATATTCAGGTAAAAGTAGGATACCAAGTTTAGGGCGATAATCTGAACTGAAAAGTATGACTCTGATACCTTTGATGGTAGTGGAGAATTGGTGAGAGTGAATACTGTGTAGTGTATGTCACTTCTCTGTAAGTGCAGATAAATCAGTATCAGTAGTATTTCTGAATTGCAGCCTCATTATTACTCTATTACTCACCAGACGACATGTTCCTTATGACACAGGCCTGTTCTTACAGCAACAAAGGTCACATTTATCTCAATCCTAATTAAGCTTCAGCTCCCGGCATCCGGGAGCCAGATTGGTTTTCTGCTGATTCAACGCGATCCGGCCCCATGAAGCCCCATTTTAGGGGGCGCCGGATCGCGACGGATTTAGGAGGATTTGGGTGGATGCGATTTTGGCAGATTTTTGCCTTGGACACAAAAACGTTGCAAGCTGTGATTTTGTGTCCGGGGAAAAAAGACGAATTCTGTCTGATCTTCCCGGACAGCAGGGAACCGGTGGCAAATCACTGCCATCCGGCCCCAAAAGGGGATGCTATGGGCCAGAATCGGATCTGGGGCTGTGAAGCCTGCCTAAAGGTTTCATAGTTTCATAGTTTTTCAAGTTGAAGGAAGACTTTAAGTCCATCTAGTTCAGCCTTAGCCTAACATGTTGATCCAGAGGAAGGCAAAAAAAACCCATGTGACCACACTAAGCTCCACATTGGGGAAAAAAAGTTCCTTCCTGACTCCACATACGGCAATCAGACTATTCCCTGGATCAACGCCCAATCAAAGAATCTAGTATGTATAACTGGTAATATTATAGTTTTCAAGAAAGGCATCCAGGCCCTTTTTAAATGTTAGTAGTGACTCCTCATTACAACATCATGTGGCAGAGAGTTCCATAGTCTCACTGCTCTTACAGTAAAGAATCCGCATCTGTGATTATGATTAAACCTTCTTTCCTCCAGACGTAGAGGATGCCCCCTTGTCCCCAGTCTCAGGCCTAAATGTAAAGAAGATCATTAGAAAGTTCTCTGTACTGTCCCCTCATATATTTATACATTATTATAAGATCACCCCTAAGCCTTCGTTTATCCAATCTAAATTACCCCAAGTTTAAGAACCTGTCTTGGTATTGTAGTCCACACAGTCCTTTAATAACCTTGATCGCTCTCCAGGTGAGGCTGTCTGGGCCGCCACCCTTGCCCTGCTCCTGACCAGCCTTAGATTATAGTGCCCTCACCTCCACCAAGGGGACCAGAATAAGCACAGAAATCCTAGAAAGATGGCAATCTCCACGAAACTACACAGAAAGAAACAGAATACCACTCGACATCAGCACAGATCAAGGTCTTTGCCCAGAATAAATTCTATCAGTGACACCAGCTGATGGGTCCTGGGACTACTTAAAGGCTGGGTGAGTGTACAACACATCACGTGGTACACTCAGCAACTGGTACTGCAAAGCCACAGAAGTTAACCCTTAATAGACTAAAGGAAATTAACTCCATTTAATACTGCAGAGCAATTCACAGAGACTGCAAAGCAGTGTACACATGACAGGTGTTAGGAGCATTAGACCTATAATTATAGACTAAATATCACTGGTCTACATATATAAGGAGACAGTCACAATAGTGTCATTTGTAATGAGCGGTAGCCACTTTGTTATTGAGTAATGTCTCAGGCCTGCGCTTACAGCAGCCAAGGCCTCCTATATGTTAATCCAAATCGGTATCAGGAAAATTGGGCTTCAAAATGATAAACATTACACATCTATATAATGCAAATACAATGACAGTAGCATCATTATTACTGATCAGCCGCCTCTTTGTCACTGAGTAGATGGCCGTTTCTTATGGCGCAGGCCTGGATCTTACAGCAGCAAAGACCCAATACTTAAATCTTAATCAGTACCAGGAGAATTGAAAATTTAAACAACTCTCATCTACGTACATACTGATATTGTGACGGTAGCATCATTATTACTGAGCAGAAGTCTCTTTATTAATGATCAGGTGACTTTCCCCTCGTCCTGCTACAGACATAGCAGCTGCTTCTGTATTCCCCCAGTCTGGACTCCCCATCCAGAGCCATGTTGGGGGAAGGCGGGGTGTTCAGACAACAAAAGCTGAAACTAATGTGCTGCATTAATGCATATTAACTTGTATTGTTACTCCGCGTTCACCCATCTGTTCCCGGAGACATCACAATACGGGATCATTCTCCATACTGGGGTCTGAGGGGCAAAGTCTGGGTCATGCAGTATGTTCACTACATTGGTGCAGCCACTTTTTTTCAGTTCTCAACCTGATGTTTGTATCAGATTCATAGTAAAATCTTAGATTCTGGAATTGTCATTATATCACTAGTATAATCATTATTACAGATCACATCTTATTCTTTTAATGCAACTTACAGTCATGACCAAACGTTTTAAGGCTGACCAACTGTTCCGGAACACTTACTGCGTCGGTGCTTTTAGATCTTTTAGTTGGATGTTTCCATGGTTACTGTAGAATTATCGCATTTCATAACTTTTGAAACTTTTATTGACCAATACATCAAGTATATGGAAAGATTCAAGGTTTACAGGGTTGTCCCTTGCTTTACAAGACTTCTTGCCTTCATCCCGGCAGATGGATATCAACTTCTGACTGATGATCCATTCGTGTCTAATCTGTACTGGGAGTTTATCACAATTTCTTGTTTTTGTTTATCTTACCTCATTTTTAGGATTGCCCACAAATTTCTAAAGGTACTTTACACGGAATATCGCCGGCGTAGTTTGCCGCAACCGAGGGACGTGCCAGTTGCACATGCGCGAATTGCGTGTGACAGGGCGATATCAGCGATAATCGCCTATCACATCCAGGTTTCAACAATGTGGGAAACCTGCGATGTTGCTCAGGCGATTCTGCTCTGATCGCCGTGTAGCGGCAACGCAATGTTACGGCGATTCCGCTATCTACAACATTCGGTTATTCTCGCTGGATTTTGTAGGGCAACTCACGAGCGATAGCCGTCGTCAAATAGCGCGACATCCGGTAAGTTACTCAGTGTGCCATCCGCCAGCATGTTTCAGGATGCGCGCTCCCTAAGCATCCCCGGCAATATCGCCGGCGATTCCCCGTGTGACGGTACCTTTAAGGGGTTTGAGATCTGAGGAGTTACGTTTGCAGGCCATGGACCCAAAATGTCAATGTTTTGTTCACCGAGCCATTTAGTTAGTCTCCATCATAGTAAGGAAGTAAGGCATTGATAGTTCGTCAATAAATTGCTCTGGGATGGTTGGAAGAAGTTGCTCTCAGAGGACGTTTATGTACAATTCTTTTTTCTTGTAGATTTTTTAGGCAAAAGTGTGAGTGAGCCTCTTCATGGGCGTACCCAGGATCAAAACTAGGGGGGGGCAGGCCATTGTCGTTACCGTCTCCTATGGTACTCTGTCACACCAGCCCAAACGTCTTATCCGGCCCGGTGCATTGTGGGTGCTGATCACATGTTCGGCCGGGCTCCGGCGCATGCCCAGTGCACATATTGAAGCTGCCCGTACATGTCATAAACCCCCAAAATGCACAGGACTGGATATGACGTTCTGGCCAGCGCGTCAGAGTACCACAGGAGACAGGAGTTTCAAAAAGATGTGGAAACAACAGAAGGAACGCTGATGCCCTTTAAAGGGAACCTATACTGGACAACATGTGCTCATTACATACACATCATACATGTTATTTACACAGAGACACAAGCCACACACATATACACAGACAAAAGCCAAACACACACAGAGACACAAGCCACATACACACACAGACAAAATCCACACACAGGCAAGCCACAAGCTACACACATAGACACAAGCCACGCGCCACACACAGACACAAACCAACACACAGACACAAGCCGCACACACGCCACACACAGACACAAGCCCACACACAGGCACAAGGCACACACAAGCCCACACACAGACACAAGCCACATACACACAATCCACAGACACAAGCCACACACACAATGCACACATAAGCCACACACACACACAGACACACAAGTAACACACAAATGCCACACACAGACATACACAGGCCACACACACAAGCCACACACAGAGACGGAAGCCACACACACACAGACGGAAGCCACACACAGAGACGGAAGCCACACACACAGACACAAGCCACACACACACAGAGAGACACAAGCGACACAGACACAAGCCACAGACAGCCACAAACTACACATACAGACTCAAGTCACACACAATCCACACAATCAAAACACACAAGCCAAGCACACACAGACACAAAAGTAACACACAGACAAATGCCACACACAGACACATACACAGGCCACACACACAGAGACACAAGCCACACACACAGACACAAGCCACAGACACACAATCCACACACACACAACACCCAAATAAATGCCAAACACATGCACAGGCCACACACACAGACAAGCCACAGACACAGAGACACAAGCCACAGACACAGGGACACATGCCACACACACAGACTCAAGCCACAGACACAGACACAAGCCACAGACACACAGACACAAGCCACACACACAGACACAAGCCACAGACACACAATCCACGCACACACACAAATAAATGCCAAACACATGCACAGGCCACACACACAGACACAAGCCACAGACACAGAGACACAAGCCACAGACACAGAGACACAAGCCACAGACACAGAGACACATGCCACACACAGACACAAGCCACACACACAGAGACACAAGCCACACACACACACACACAGAGACACAAGCGACACAGACACAAGCCACAGACAGCCACAAACTACACATACAGACTCAAGTCACACACAATCCACACAATCAAAACACACAAGCCAAGCACACACAGACACAAAAGTAACACACAGACAAATGCCACACACAGACACATACACAGGCCACACACACAGAGACACAAGCCACACACACAGACACAAGCCACAGACACACAATCCACACACACACAACACCCAAATAAATGCCAAACACATGCACAGGCCACACACACAGACAAGCCACAGACACAGAGACACAAGCCACAGACACAGAGACACATGCCACACACACAGACTCAATCCACAGACACACAGACACAAGCCACACACACAGACACAAGCCACAGACACATAATCCACGCACACACACAAATAAATGCCAAACACATGCACAGGCCACAGACACAGAGACACAAGCCACAGACACAGAGACACAAGCCACAGACACAAGCCACACACACACACAGACACAAGCCACACACACACAGACACAAGCCACACACACACAGACACAAGCCACACACACACAATCCATGCACACACACAACACACAGATAAATGCCAAACACATGTGTGGCACCCTGGCACCTGTTGGGCACCACAGAATCCTTAGGTACAATGGAGTAAGTAACAGCACAGCAAAACCACAACACAAACAACACTTAGAACACCTGGTTTCACCCCGAGCCTCTAGGGGAGCTACCACTGGTCACTTGAGCCAGTTCCCCCTATAAAAAGAGTCTTGGAGGGAGAAACTTCAGAGTGTGGTAGACGCTACAAGAGCTGCCTGCCTGTGTGAAACCTCCACCCTATGAGGAACACACTAGGCCCTGCTAGCCTGTTAGCCAGTGGGAGTCCCTGCAATTGGGACAAGAGGAAGAAGGAGATCACCTCTCAGGAATACAGAGTTAATCCAACTCTTTCCAAATCATCCGGTTACTGGAACCGAAGCTGTGGAAGCTACAAAGCCCTCACAGAGAACCAGCATACTTCACAGGGAGTCTAGCCCCCTGTTCACCTGTCGCACCTACCAGCGAGAGCCCAGGGAAGAAGGTAATTATCATCACCCTTTTACAGTGCCCTCAGTGCTGACAATCAGGTGAAATCCGTTCCATTGAACAAACTGCCCGGTCCGGAAGGATTCCATATCCACCCGACCTTAGCACCAGAAGTAGAGAAAGGAAGCCTAACACTGCTTGCTGTGAAACTCCAGAAGTGCCAACTTCACTATCCCGGTCCGAGTGTACCTGACTACCCACCAGTAAAGGTACCTAAAAGAGACTTTGTGTGGTTGTCCATTACTCCTGGGTTCAGCGCGCAGCATCCCGCAGCTGCCTCACAACATCTTGCGCAGCTCCCGGCTCCGGGGATTCCCGCCTCATCCTGTGGGGAGCGTTCCATCTCGCTGTGTACCATCCCCCGGAGAACCGAACAGCGCTGGTATAGTTACCAGAACACCCGCAGGTGGCGTCACGAAGACAAATCACCCCCACTGTTCCGCCATTCCCCTATTGATCTGGACCACCGGGCCTACACCACCGCAGGCGCGGTTCCGTGACAGGAGGAGAAACAACGCCCGCTACGTGTACCCCCGGCTACGGTGAGTCACATGCACATGCCACACACACAGACACATATACACACATATATACACACACACACACCTACACCCACACATGTATACATAGACACACACATTTATATACACATATACACACTGTACACACACGCACACATACATACACAGACACACACATATATATTCAGACACACAAACATATATACACACTGTACACACACACATATATACACACACACATACACACATTTGTATAAACATATACATATTGTACACACCCACACATATGTATACACACAAATACACACTGTACACACACCCACACACATATATATACATATATACACAGACACATTTATATACACGTATACATACTGTACACACCTATATATACACACATATATACACAGAGACACACATTTATATACACACTGTACACCCCCCCCCACACATATATAAATAAACACATATACACACTGTACACATATATATACACACATACACAATGTACACACACATATAAACAGACACACACACACATATATATACATATTCACACTGCACACACACATATATACACACATAGACATATAAGCACAGACTTACACAGATGCACACATACACACATATGAGCAGTGTTTTGTTCTTTGCTTACCTCTGAGTGTGGAGGGAAGGAAAGTTGCAGGGCAGCTGTGTGAGCTCACAGGAGACCCGGCAGTGTTTCCGAACTGTGATGTGGCTGGGCACATGTAATGCCAGCCAGAGCAGCCCATCCCCCACTTCCCCCTGCACTCTAGCCCCCCCCCCCCACCTCTCTCTTCCCTCAGCACAGATTCACAGAAAGGAGATAAGCGATGCTTTGCAGGCTGCATCTCTGTAAAGCATCGCATACTAATTAGCCATGTGGTGGCTTTCCTGCTCCCTTCTTGGGGGGGGCACCAGCCCCCCCTGCCCCACGCTGGGTACGCCCATGAGCCTCTTCCATATATAATCTCAGGAAACTTTACTGTTGGCCCACCCCAGCACTCATGGTAGCACTTAACGTTTCTTCTCCGGACAATCATTCTTCCAGTTGTCCAAAACAGTCTGAAGGGGCTTTAGCAGAGAAAATAACTGTATATGGATAGGACTGTAGAGAATTGGGGTGAAGATATGTTCTCTGATGAAGTTCCCTTCAGAATGTGGGACATCTGGAAGAATGATTGTCCAGAGAAGAAAAGGTGAGAGCGACCATAAGTCCTGTGTAGCTTGCCAACAGTAAACTCTCCTGAGACCATCGAAGGAGGAGGCTCAGTCCCAACTTTGCCTAAGAACACAGCAATGAATAAAGAATGGGATCTAAATGCCTCCAAGAGCAATGTCTCCCAATGATCCAGCAGCAATATGTTGATGAACAATTATTTTTTCAGTATGATGAAGACCAGGTCTCAAGGCAAAAAAGATTACTAAAGGCTGGGTTACACTTAGCGATGTTCCAGCGACCCGACCAATGATCTGGATCACTGGAACATCGCTATGTGATCGCTGGAGAGATGCCAGACAGGCAGATCTCACCAGCGATCACCGACCTGTGTAACGACCTCGACATCGTGGAAAAGAATATAAAATATTCTGTTCCATGATGTCGAGTTCCCGTTACTGTATGCAGATAGGCTGGGGTAAGCGCTGTGCTTAGTAACCCGATGTGTACCCTGATTACCAGCACACTGTGTTTAGTAACCCAATGCGTACCCTGGTTACCAGGAAACACATCGGGTTAGAGTGGAGTCACACACGCCGGTGTCTGCTGCCCAGGGGCAGACCAACGACCGAAAAATGGTCCTGGCCATTCCGCAGCGATCAGCGAGCTCATCGCTGGTCGCTGCGGTATGTCACACACAGCGACATTGCTGCGAGGTCGCTGCATCGTCACAAAACCTGTGATGTTGCAACGATATTGTTAGTGATATCGCTGCTTGTAACCCCGCCTTAAGTGGCTAATTTGGCCCAGAAGCTGATATCAAGCTGTCAGGATGAAAAGTTGAAGTCTTGTAAAGTAGGGGTCAGCACAGTAAATACTGAGGCTTTAGTTAAATTTGATGTATCTGCCAACATAATGTAAAAATCTATGAAATACTGATAATTGTACCTCAGTAACCATAGAATTTTCCAACTAAAGACCCAAAAACATAGAAAATCAGTATTAATATAAATGAATTTGCATGTTAAAGTGCTCCCAAGGTCATTCATGTATTTATCGGTAGTAGGCACACTGTTTGAAATGAATGAAAAAAATAAGTCAAAATTATGAATTTTATGGACCGATTATAATTTTGTGGAGCCCACTGGGACGGGATACTCGGTAACGGACCAGGGTATCACAGGGGTTATCACGGCAGTCTTGGCCAGACCGTGTCCCGAGCCCACAAGCAAAGGGGTTAATTACAGGGATACTCTTGACGCCACCCACGGGATGTGGTCAATGGGGACCACCGGTGCTGCTTGCTTCTGCCAGGAGGATGGATGGTGCTGCAGCCGGATGGATGAGCCCACCGTGGGAAGGGCTGCTCCTGACAGGGTGAATAACAGTATAGCATGCAAGGACCCAAACACTGGAGACTCTGGCAGGGTTCACCGGGTCTTACTTTAAGTTCTGGCAGTTTACAAGTTGTTACAGCTTTCACAAGTTTAGCTCTACTGCAGCCAGTTTCCTGCCTTAGACCCTTCTCCTGCTTGATTCCTTTCAGGCCCTTCTAAACTTCTCTTCTATTTGTGTGCTGTATGGTAGGTCACTCAGGTCCTTGTTGGCTTAACCCTGTGTACGGGTATGTCTAAGCTCTGGAGCCCTATGTGCAACTGTGCCTCCTGCACTTGTGGTAGGAAATCAGACACGGAATCTGTATTTCCCCACTGGAATGTCTGCGATCCTGCTTGTAGCTGCAGTCACCTCAGAGCCGACTTTCTGGTCCTGGCCTAGCCTTCCAATGTCCCTGTTTTTCAAGGGATCACCAGGCTCTTCGTACCCATGTGACTGCGGCGTACATAAGGGATCCTTTCCTTCAGTCACTCCCTGGCACCGCTGCCATTTTCCTCCAGAACCAGATGCACTTGTCCGATGTCAGTTCTCCTCAGTCTTTACTGCTCGGCACCCTCTGGTCTACTACTCAACACTTCCTGGTTTTCCCCTAATGTACCCGGTCCATCACCTTGCCTACGTCCCACCCACTGTGACTGACCCTACCACCCTTGCCTGCCTAGAGTCCCTGGCTCCGGGTTGTGTCTGTGGGTGTGTTTGTGAAGGTGTTTGTGTAAAACTGTCTCCACCTTCCTGGCTGCAGTTCTTACCTGTGGCCATCCTGGTCACAGGGGCGTCACAATTTCCTAAATCAATTAGGGACCCAATCAAGGAAAATATTAATAAGGCCCCTTTCACATCAGCGTTTTACGCTGATCGCGACAGATGTGGCGGATTTACTGCATCTGCCGCCTAACCGTCACACTTACGGTTCACCTGCGGCAAGCCCCATACAATGTCTTTGGGGCTTGCGGCAGGTGTGGCAAGTGCGGTATAGTTACGGTTCTGGCACTTGTGGCAGCTGCGGCCGTGAAAAAAATGCTGCTTACCGCGTTTTTTTCGCGGCCACAAGCGCCAAAACCGCAACTATACCGCACTTGCCACACCTGCCGCAAGCCCCATAGACATTGCATGGGGCTTGCCGCAGGTGAACCATAAGTGTGACGGTTAGGCTGCAGATGCGGTAAATCCGCCAAATCTGCCGCGATCAGCGTAAAACGCTGATGTGAAAGGGGCCTAAGACATTTAGATAGGAATTAGATAGATATGAAATAGATACATGGATGGATGGATAGATTCAATCAACAGAATACAGCAGCCTTTGTAAGCGCTACAATTAGTGAGGAGCGAATAGTTTGGTATTTGGTTTCGGATTAGGGACATCAATGGGGAACTCGAATATTTTTCTGGGGAATCTTCCAGACAAATATCCGAGTTCCCCTTTGACTTACATTATGTTCAGTATTCAGGATGAATACCGAGATAGTAAAAAAGCATTTGGTTAGAATAATTTGAAACTGAATACTGAACTATTCGTTCATCACTATCTATATATGCAAACATTGACTATATGAAATTTGGACTGTGTTACTGCTGTATATAATAGACTTATAAAATGAAGAAACTTAGGCTCACATGATTACGCACTATCAGCTGCAACAAGGAGCCCATCAGTTGCAACAAGGTGACCTGTCTTTGATGGGACCCTGTACCTACAATTTATCAAGCCTGCCTCTCCCAGCTAAAAGCTGTTTATATAGCTGTAAAGCAAACCAAATCTCATACAGTAGTGTTCAAAATAGTAGTAGTCCAATATTACAAACCAGATTATTCACTGTCTTTTGGTATAAATTATATAACCACATGTCAAACAATTTACCAGTTGGTGCAGTAGATTCTTAGAAGACCAACAGACCCAGTATTCATGATCTGCAGGTTTTTGAGTCTGTATATTTGAATAATTGTGTTCAAAATAATAGCAGTGTGGAGTTCAATTAGTAAGGTCAATCATTCTGTGAAGAAACAGGTGTGGATCAAGTGGCCTTTATCATAGGGTGAAGCCAGCACATGTGGTACATACATTTCTCTTTGAAAGCCTGAGAAATATGGGTTGTTCGAGACATTGTTGTTGATTAAAAAATTGATTGGAGAGGGTAAAACTTATAAAGAAGTGCAGACAATGATAGGCTGTCCAGGTAAAATTATCTCCAATGCTCTAAAATGGAAAACCAGAGAGACGTGGAAAACGGAAGACGACCATTCGAATGGATTAAAGATTAGCCAGAATGGCAAAGGCTCAGCCAAGGATCAGCTCCAGGATGATCAAAGACGTCTCAAAATACCTGTGAGGACTGTGTCAGTTAGAAGACGCCTGTGTGAAGCTAATGTATTGGCAAGAAGTCCCTGCTAAGTCCCACTGTTAAAAAAAGATATGTACTAAAGTGGATTCAATTTGCCAAAGAACACATCTACTGGCCCAAAGAAAAATGGAAAAACATTTTGTAGACTAATGAAAGTAAAAGTTTTCTTTTTGGGTGCAAGGGCCGCAGACAGTTCATCAGATGACCCCCAAACTCTGAATTCAAGACACAGTACACTCTGAAGACAGTGAAGCATGGTGGTGAAGCATCATGATATGGGCATGTGTCTCTTACTATGGTGCCGATCCTATTTACCACATACCAGGGGTCATGGACCAGTTTGCATATATCAAAATACTTGAAAGGGTCATGTTGGCTTAAGCTGAAGAGGAAATGCCCTTCAAATGTGTATTTCAACCTAAACTCACTAAATGAGCAAAATGTGTGTTCCAGTCCCAAAAAATTGAGGTTACAAAGTGGCCAGCCCAATCCCCGGACCTTAATCTACTAGAACAGCGATGGCGAACCTATGACACGCGTGTCAGCACTGACACGCGTAGCCATTTTCAGTGACACGCGGCCGCCGGAGAAACTAGACTCGCTATTTGGATAAAAACCACAGACACGGACATAGCAGCAAAAAACTGTTGCGAGTCGGGTTTCCAAAATGGCAATGCAAGCGCTTTCCGAGACATCTGCGATTTGTAAATCACACATTACTCGCTATTACTCGCTTCCCCATTCATTAACATTGGACTCGCTAGACTCGCAACGAGTAGCGAGTCCCGGGCTCGGACTCACTAGACTAGAGTCAAGCGATTCCGAGTAATTTAGGACTCGCCCATCACTAACTACAGCTGAGGAAAAAAAAATGTGCTGGAGGTCTGTAGCCAGAACAGCAGAGCTCCGGCACAGAGCGTCTATTCCTGGGACTTCCGGTAGGGCGGCGGAACTTCTGGCTGGCGCAGCAGGGAGCAACGGAACGCTGTGGGGGACGCATATCTGAGGCCCTGTGATCGCTGTCTGGAGGTCCAGTGATTACTACAGCAACCATCCTCCAGTGAAAGGTTCTGGGTAGAATCTGGGGTGTCATGAATGTGTGATTGGCCATTACTGAGATAAGTGAGGGGAGGCTGGAAGAGGCCTGTGCTATGGGTGCCGTTTCCCGCCATTAATTTACATAAGGAACGCCATCTTGCAGCATAGTACAGACTCCATTTCACCACTATATTATTGTTGCGCACCCTATTAATCCCTATTTCTGCCCTTTCCTAAAAGACAGTTAACCCCTAATTGCCTGCAGGGCTATCTATAAATCTTCTGTCACTGCCCCTCTGATGGAGAAGCCAAAAAAACCAAGGTTAAGTAAAGGAAGTGGTAGTAGTAGTAGCCGACCCTTTCAAGAGACATGGACTGAGATGTATGGCATTATAGAAAAAAATGGCAGATCATTTTGCGTTCTATGTAGTGAAACGGTAGTAAGCAGAACGTGGAATATAAATAGACATTTTGACAGATAACCTTAGTAGCGCTTGCTTGGCCTTGAAGTGTGCAAAATACCAACCTTCAATTGAAGATTTATTTTAGCCAATGAAATTCAGCAACAAAAAAGTCACTAAATCAGTGATGGCGAACCTGTGGCAGTCCAGCTGTTGCTGGACTGCCACAGGTTCGCCATCACTGGAACAATTCCCCCTCCCTCTCACTTATCTTAGTTCATGGCACCCCACACAGGTTAAATAACAGCAAGACCAACAAAAGAAACCAACTGACAGATTAACAAAGAAGTCACTAAGCAGGTAAGTTAAATAATTATACATATTTGTTATTTAAACTATAAATATCGTAAAATTAGGTTTTTTTTTCTCAAGGTGACACACCTCCCGAGTTATGCTCGGTTTTTTGGCGAATTTTGACACACCAAGCTCAAAAGGTTGCCCATCACTGTACTAGAATCTTGTGTGGTGACATCAACAATGATGTTTCTGAGGCAGAACCAACAAATGCAAATAAATTGTGGAATGTAGTCAAAGCATCCTGGGCTGGAATAACAGTTGGCAGGTGCCAGAAGTTGGTTGACTCTATGTAACATAGATGTGATGCAGTTCTAAAAAACTGTGGTTATACAAGTAAATATTAGGCTAGTGATTCACAGGAATGCTAAATCCTAAGCAAAGTATATATTTTGAGTTATTAAAGACAAATGCACACCCCTTTTTTTTTTGAAGAGCCCAATGTTCATTTCATTTTTAGTTAAAAATTATATAAATTTCTTTTCATGTTTTGATTAATAAATCAGTGTGCAATGTTCCCAATGTATGGAAATAAAAACTATTATAAAGATTTTGGGCTTAACTCATATTTTTGAACACACTGCCATTATTTAGAACACAACTGTATATTCAATGTCTGTATACATCTTAGCATTTACAGAGGCTGCTGTGTTCTTCTGGTTGTGTATTATGCAATCATGGTGACATGACCCCAGGGCTGTGGGGTACTCTGAATTGGGCTTTGGTGCTTCTGGGGTAGTCACAGGGGCTGAGGTCCGGATCCGTGGCCCTGGGTGTCAACTTAAAAGTTTCTAGGGGTGATGATTTAGGGATGGTTGTCGTGACGCCACCTGTGGTATGTGGCTATTAGTGGCTGCGGCTGCGTTACGGGACCTCTTGCAACGATGGGAGTGCAGCGGTGGTGGTTTCGCTCCCTATGGGTGGAGCGGGTCCCCAGGGCAACCGGGAAAGTCTATGGCGGTGGTAGGCCATTGGGGGTGCAGGACGTAGGGCACAGAATGACCAAGAGACACAAAGGATGAAGTCTCTGTTACTTTTACTGGTAGAAGTAGCAGGTGTAGTCCAGGATACCATCCACAAGAGATGTTCGGAGTCCGGGAGACCTGGAAGCAAGTTGGGGTTCTCCTCACCTGGTGAGTTCTGAGGCCTTCCTGTTACATTACTTTGGTGGGTCCTGGCTGCCCTTAGCTAAGCTGCGACCCTCTCCTCATGCATACAGTCTCTTACCTGTATGGCAAGCAGCTTGAGCCCTTCCCGGCTTCTACTCCTCTAGCTACGGTCCCTGAGCACTCTGGTGCTGCTGTGCCTCCTGCGCTTTGTTGTATCTGAGCGACTTGGAATCTCCCACCTTCCAGTGTTGGCTGCTGGGCCTAGAGTCCCTTACAACCTCGGACTCCAGTGTCTGCTTCTGGCGCTCTGCACTAAGGTGAGCCTAGCAACTGGCTCCACTTCCCAGACCTTCTTCTCCACTTCCTCAGACCCTCTCCAACGGGTCCCTCACTCTGGCTAGTCTTTTCCCTGGGACGAGCCTTACTCTGCTTGGGACCTCTTCCCAGTCCTCCTAGGGACTCAACTCGGTGTCTCTCTGCTCTAACTGGGACGAGCTTTGCACAGCTCCAGTCCACAGGTCGTCTTCACAGTCCTCCCAGGAACTGAACTGACTAACCTCGCCCCCAGGCAACAATTTATAGGGGACCTCCCCTGAACTCAGGTTTCAGAGCTCTCCCTTCTTATCTGGAGTTGGAAAGGTGTGTGTGGTGGGCTTACCTGGTGTAGATACCCTTGCTTTCAAGCGCGACATGACCCCCCGAGGGAGGCAATGTCATTGTGGCAACTGGACTCTGAGGTGTGACAATGGCAGCTTACACCTGTGCACACTTGCTCTTTTTCTTTAAATAGATATGACACTCATAAACACTAAATAAATGACTATATAGGTCAGGAGTGGGGAACCTCAGGCCCCAGACCTGCATGCACCCCCTCGATGACCTTTTTCTGGGCCCCCAGGCAGATTCCTGGGGACCACAGTGCTCAGGCTAGCAGACTTGTTTTGCCGACTGCCTACCTTTTAAATCTCAGCCTCCCCAGTGATGTATATGCCCTGGCCTCTTGTGTGAAGTCTAGGGCACTAGCAAATATGGAAAGCAGTTAAGAAGCAACATGATAAATATCACCTGACATCACAGCCATGCGAAAGAGATGCAGCCCCAGCCTCCACAATAGGATGAGTTGATTGTTTAACCAAACATAGCAGGGGAGTTTTCACGGTGATAGATTTGTGCGACCCCCAAAGGTTGGTAAAAATTTCCAAATGGCCCCCCCGCAGAAAAAGGTTCCCCACCCCTGATAAGGTAATCCTGTGTCTGACTGTTAGATATCAATGATGCCATACTCTCTATTACAGCTCATACATATTACGTGTCCGTCTACACCGGGGACATCTACGGGGCCGGCACTGATGCCAATGTGTTCCTCACGATATATGGAGATCTTGGAGATACTGGGGAGAGAAAACTCAGCAAGTCTGAAACCAACTCCAACAAGTTTGAGAGAGGACAGGTAACCAATTTTATAAGGAAAATGTCAAGGAGCTGCTGTTGATGAATCTATTAAGTGACTAAATTTTGTGATACTGAGAATGGGGTGACAGATTTTGTCATTTCGTTATCCTAGATATTCACACAAACCATAATTAGAATAAATATAGGTCTATGCAACATTGTAGAGTAGTGCACTCATCGCTGACACATAAGTGTTGTATCTATGCGGTGCCAGCAGTTGCCAGTGTCTGGGCCCACCATAGAATCCTCCAATCCTCCGGTGGGCCAGTCCGACCCTGAGTCCATGACGAGATCACTAACCAGAGGCTCACTGATTGGTTTCATAAAGCAACATTGAAAATCGCTACGTTATTGAAAGTATTCTACACATCCTCACATATGCTTCCTCATTACCAGGTTGACAAATTCGTCATTGAAGCTGTGGACCTCGGCACCCTCTATAAGATAAAAATCCGTCATGATAACACCATGCTGAGCGCCGACTGGTACCTGGAGAGGGTGGAGATCCTGAACGAGGTGACAGAGGAGACATACATGTTCTTGTGCGAACGTTGGCTCTCCACCAAAAAAGAAGACAAAAGGATTGAGAGGATCCTGTATGAAAAGGTGTGTGACCATTAGATAGTGAGGAGGAGGGGCTCTAATTTAGGTGAGGTCCATAGGCGACAACAGATAGAAGATGGGCCTTAGTCTTCCGGTGGGCTTTGTACCTTGTTAAGATCACTGTTTTACTTCAGGATTATGATGGAGATAGAAATAGCCTCGGCAGCTCATCTAAAAGTTTCTTTGGTTCTTCTCTGAGTCTGAGAAGCCAAGATAACAATGCCAACCTGAGGAACAAAAGCAGCATGGATGGATCTATACAGGATGGACAAGGTAGGAAATATCTTACAAAATTTTCTTTGGCACTTTCATATGCAAATATTATTTGGGGACATTTATGAAGGGTGCTGGGAAACATTTGTGGGATCAGTACCATTGCCCCGGTGTTTAACTTCCAGCCCTGCTGCCCCTGATGTGTAACATTCAGCCCCATTGCTCCACAGTATAGCAACCAGCCCTTTGCTCCCCACATGTATAACATCCAGCCCCTTGCCCCCAGTGCATCACATCTGACACCCATCATGCTGTCTGCCTTTACTAACATATAACAGATCAGCTGGTGGGGCAGAGATCACTGATACCAGCGCAGTCCTGCAATAGGGGCCACTGGGGTAACAAGTCCGTCTATGCCATTTCTTCCTCCTGAATCTTCCCCCATCACCTGTGAGTGATATTATTGAGAAGAGGAAGGAACCTCAGCAACTCAGCCACGAAGTGTAGACCCTGTGGGGCAGCGCCTGGATTGCAAGTCAGGAAACACGTGGAGCCCGGTAGTAGTTCAAACAGGACCCGGTGTTTATTGCTGATACACACAGCGGTGGCACAGTCTGCCGGAATCCGGGTCGCAGCCGGGTACACAAGACACAGTTCATATAACGTACCCGGGTCCTTCAGGCCAAAGGCCTCCGTTATGGGTCACCCCGAGTTCCCCCAGCCCTCCTGGGCTAGGCTGTGTTAGTCTAGCACAGGGCTCTTGGAACTCTAGACCTCTCCTTGTCTATCTCTCTGCTGCTGCTGCAGCTAAGGCACAAATCTGTGTACAGGGAACCCCGCCCTGCCTCCTGACCAGGCTTTTAACTCCGTGTCTACTTCTGGGACCTTGCAAGACCCAGAGCGGAGGGAGCGGACCGTCCCTTTCTCTCACACCCTATACCGGGCTCAATACGTGACAGTGCGCATTCTGGGGGAGACATAGCACCCCTCGCATATGATCCCCCGCACTGTCTCACAACCCCTTAACATTACAGAGTGGGGGGCCGAGTGCTGAGGAGCAGAGGACAGAAAAGTCACCACCGCTCTGCTGACCCCATAAGTGCAGAGTCCAGACCTCCTCTGTAACATCAGCACAAACACTGCGCCCACCGGGAGCTTTATGGCCGAGCAGGTCTTCCAAGAAGAGCGGGACCTGTTATATCTGCAGAGGCCAATTCCATTTAATGTTTACGTATATAGACTGCCCCTGGAGGTCTATATTTGTCAGTGTAATGTATATATCCACAACATCAAGAGATACTATACAGGAGCACTGACAGCGAGTTAAGTGATGTAGGTATAAATTAGATCTGAACAAATAAATATATAGTGTAAAGCATTGGGATAAGAAAGTAAAATCCTCTAGTGATAGCAGATGCGTATAATAACAACTTTATTGCAGTGATCCCATACCACATTACCATCTCCACGGGTCAGGAACGAGATGCAGGCACTGAAAGCCGTGCATATGTGATCATTATGGGTCCCCAGAAGATAAGGACAGAGCGCCTATGGCTAGATCTGCCCAAGGACAAAAAGGGCTTTGCTCCTGGTTCTGTAGAGAAGTTTTCCGTGGGTGGACTGGATGTAGGAGAAGTGAAGAGAATGGAGGTGAGAGTATCTTACTAGGTGGCCTTCATGGGACAATTTTAAAATTATAAAATATATATTCACATTTACCGCATATTCCTGTCCACAGCTGGGCCACGATGGGACTACTCCTGAGAGTTGCTGGCTAGTGGAAGAAATCCAACTCAGTGTGCCTACCAAAGGAGTGCTGTACACCTTCGCATGCAAATGTTGGTTTGCCAAAGACAGAGGCGATGGACTGTCCGCTCGGATCTTCAATATGTTAGATGCAAGCGCCATCACTGTTGGCCAAAAGGTATAGTACGGTCTGTCTTCTCTCTGGTGCGGTCTGTCTTCTCTCTGGTACGGTCTGTCTTCTCTCTGGTATGGTCTGTCTTCTCTCTGGTATGGTCTATCTTCTCTCTCTGGTATGGTCTATCTTCTCTCTATGGTATGGTCTATCTTCTCTCTCTGGTATGGTCTATCTTCTGTCTCTGGTATGGTCTATCTTCTCTCTCTGGTAGATTTATCTTCTCTCTGGTACAGTCTATCTTCTCTGTGGTACAGTCTATCTTCTCTCTGGTACAGTCTATCTTCTCTGTGGTACAGTCTATCTTCTCTGTGATACAGTCTATCTTCTCTGTGGTACTGTCTATCTTCTATGGTACAGTATATCTTCTCTCTATGGTACGGTCTATCATCTCTCTAGTACAGTCTATGTTCTCTCTGGTACAGTCTATCTTCTCTCTATGGTACGGTCTATCTTCTCTCTGGTACGGTCTATCTTCTCTCTGGTACGGTCTATCTTCTCTCTGGTACAGTCTATCTTCTCTCTATGGTACAGTCTATCTTCTCTCTATGGTACTGTGTATCATCTCTCTGGTACGGTCTATCTTCTCTCTGGTACGGTCTATCTCCTCTCTATGGTACAGTCTATCTTCTCTCTATGGTACAGTCTATCTTCTCTCTATGGTACTGTGTATCATCTCTCTGGTATGGTCTATCTTCTCTCTGGTACGGTCTATCTTCTCTCTATGGTATGGTCTATCTTCTCTCTCTGGTACGGTCTATCTTCTCTCTGGTACGGTCTATCTTCTCTCTGGTACGGTCTATCTTCTCTCTATGGTACAGTCTATCTTCTCTCTATGGTACTGTGTATCATCTCTCTGGTACGGTCTATCTTCTCTCTGGTAAGGTCTATCTTCTCTCTATGGTACGGTCTATCTTCTCTATGGAACGGTCTATCTTCTCTCTGGTACAGTCTAACATCTCTCTAGTACAGTCTATGCTCTCTCTGGAACAGTCTATCTTCTCTCTATGGTACGGTCTATCTTCTCTCTGGTACAGTCTATCTTCTCTGTGGTACTGTCTATCTTCTCTCTATGGTACGGTCTATCCTCTCTCTGGTACAGTCTATCTTCTCTATGGTACAGTCTATCTTCTCTCTATGGTACGGTCTATCTTCTCTCTGGTATGGTCTATCTTCTCTCTGGTACAGTCTATCTTCTCTCTGGTACAGTCTATCTTCTCTCTATGATACTGTGTATCATCTCTCTGGTACAGTCTATCTTCTCTATGGTACAGTCTATCTTCTCTCTCTGGTACAAACTATCTTCTCTCTGGTACGGTCTATCTTCTCTCTGGTACGGTCTATCTTCTCTCTGGTACGTTCTATCTTCTCTCTATGGTACGGTCTATCTTCTCTCTATGGTACGGTCTATCTTCTCTCTGGTATGGTCTATCTTCTCTCTGGTACGGTCTATCTTCTCTCTATGGTACGGTCTATCTTGTCTACTCATTGTGAAGGTACAGCTGTTTTATTGCAATATACAAAGTGCTACTCTCCAAACTGATCACGCTCTACCATGTTTCCAGATTCTTCATGAAATCACCGTGATCACAGGGGACGTTCCTAACGGTGGGACAGATGCCAATATCTATATGGTATGCTTCGGTGCCAGCGGCAACACAGAGGAAATGCTTTTGCCAAAATGTGGAGATAGGTGAGTATTGTGGCTCCTGATCTAGGGGGAATGGATGTTCATTCTTTGTCGTGAGTAATCATTAGGACGTTCCTTGGAGTTCGTGTGAATCCTCCATGGGTCATACCACTAAATACATTTTGGGGACAATGAAGACCTTATGTTGAGAGAACCTCTGAGCTCTATGGAGCCATAATAAAAGATTTTTTTGTCCATGGTATACATAGGTTTGAGAGAGGCCAGAAGGACACATTTATCATGGAAATCGCTGACATTGCCCCATTCAAAAAGATGAGGATCCGCATAGATGGGAAGGGCAGTCGGCCTGAATGGTATCTTGAAAAGGTAACAAAAGTTGAAAATATTTTTCAAATGGGGTGCCCCAAAAGAATGCAAGCCCTCCTATCAATGGTCCATAGGATTTTTGAAATAATTGTTATTGCATTATTATGGGGGGAGGGAGAGGTGCGGTGGCTGATAAAACGCTATTATGGAGTTATGATTTTCTTTTTCTTTACAGGAACTAATGTAGGTTAAGTAATTTTATATTTTGATATATGAGCTGTAGGCAAAGAGACAGCACAATAGGCTTTTACCTGATAGCAATCAAAATAATAAGTGTAAATATGCTCACCTTAGAGCTAAAAGACAAAAGCAAAAAGGTATGTAGGGATCTGCAATTCCACAGGCTAAAAATGTAGTAAATGTAGCGCCAACATATTCCGCAGCACTTCACAATTCAAAGTTCATATACAAACAATCATAAGTAACAGTTATAAAAAATACAATAATTAAAGCAAAATAATAACGACCCTGCTTGTAAGAGCTTAAAATCTACAAAGAGGAGGGGGAGATACAAAGTACAGGGGCCTATTTACAATAATGGTATATCCAACTTGAGGAAATGGTTAATAGATAAGAACTGCATGAGTGGCCACCAGCCATTATTTGTAATGCTTTTGGGTCTGGTGGAGTGAATTGGCTATGTCTAAATAAATTCAATGAGGGATCATGATAGGCTATATCTAAATTGCTACGACTAGGGAGCATTATAGGCTATGTCTAAATTACTACGACTAGGGAGCATTATAGGCCATGTCTAAATAACTATGACTAGAGAGCATGATAGCCTATGTCTAAATAACTATGACGAGGGAGCATTATAGGCTATGTCTAAATAACTATGACTAGAGAGCATTATAGGCTATGTCTAAATAACTACAACTAGGGAGCATGATAGGCTATGTCTAAATAACTATGACTAGAGAGCATGATAGCCTATGTCTAAATAACTATGACGAGGGAGCATTATAGGCTATGTCTAAATAACTATGACTAGAGAGCATTATAGGCTATGTCTAAATAACTACAACTAGGGAGCATGATAGGCTATGTCTAAATAACTACGACAAGGGAGCATGACAGGTTATGTCTAAATAACTATGACTAGGAGCATGATAGGCTATGTCTAAATAACTACGACAAGGGAGCATGACAGGTTATGTCTAAATAACTATGACTAGGGAGCATGATAGGCTATGTCTAAATAAACTACGACAAGGGAGCATGACAGGTTATGTCTAAATAACTATGACTAGGGAGCATGATAGGCTATGTCTAAATAACTACGACAAGGGAGCATGACAGGTTATGTCTAAATAACTATGACTAGGGAGCATGATAGGCTATGTCTAAATAACTACGACAAGGGAGCATGACAGGTTATGTCTAAATAACTATGACTAGGGAGCATGATAGGCTATGTCTAAATAACTACAACTAGGGAGCATGATAGGCTGTGTCTAAATAACTACAACTAGGGATCATGACAGGCTATATCTAAATAACAATGACTAGGGAGCATTATAGGCTATGTCTAAATAACTACGACGAGGGAGCACAATAGGCTATGTCTAAATTACTACGACTAGGGATCATGGTAGGCTATGTCTAAATAACTACGACTAGGGAGTATAATAGGCTAGACTATAGGAGCTATGTCTAAATAACTACAACTAGGGAGCATTATAGGCTATGTCTAAATAACTACGACGAGGGATCATGATAGACTATGTCTAAATAACTACGATGAGGGATCATGATAGACTATGTCTAAATAACTACGGCTAGGGAGCATGATAGGCTATGTCTAAATAACTACGATGAGGGATCATGATAGACTATGTCTAAATAACTACAACTAGGGAGCATGACAGGCTATGTCTAAATAACTACGACGAGGGATCATCATAGACTATGTCTAAATAACTACGATGAGGGATCATGGTAGGCTATATCTAAATAACTACGGCTAGGGAGCATGATAGGCTATGTCTAAATAACTACAACGAGGGATCATAGTAGGCTATGTCTAAATAACTACGGCTAGGGAGCTCGATAGGCGCCCTAAAATATGTGTTTTTAGGGAGCACCTGAAACTATGCAAGTTGTGGATAGTCCTAAATTATTGGGGTAGTCCATTCCAGAGAACATACAAGTCTCCTTTGCAGATATTGTCCTTGGTGGGAGCTGAACCCAGGACAAGTCTGCAGTGCTAACCACTGAGCCACCATGTCACTCATGATATTGTTTCATGTCTGCTAAACAGTAGAGGTGCCGAAGATGCCTGGAAGTAGGAAGAGGTGTGTAGGGCTCTTATTTTGCGGCCTCAGACCACTGACATAGCTGCTGGACCATGGTCTTGTGAATCGATTCCCTCATCTTTAAAGGGAACCTGTCAGGTGGTTTATGCCCCTCCAGCTATCACTGTCTGTAGCTGCAGCTTTATAATACCAGTCTAATCATCCCTGTCTGAGCTCATAGTGTAATGTGAAAGTGAAAAAAAGCATTTATACACTTACATTTCAGTCTCCATCTTGGAGGAGGGGGACTGTCTGGCAGGATAATAGTTAACTCACTTTTAACTTGAATGGCTAAAGGACCTGTTCTATGAGAACTTAGCTCCGCCTATTGTAGTCACATGGTTGTGACATCACATCAGGTCTCCCAACATGTTCTAGCACAAGGCTGAAATGTTAACTATTAACCTGCCAAACAGTCCCCGTCCTCCAAGCTGGGGACTGACTGTCTCATTACATAAGGAAATGTAAGTGTATAAATGCTTTTCTTTCACCTTTCACATTACACTATGAGCTCAGACAGGGATAATTAGACTAGTATTATGAAGCTGCAGGTACAGACAATGATACCTGGGGAGGCATAAACTAGCTGAGAGGTTCCCTTTAATGCTATTTTTTTATACTTATAACTAGATTTTGCATATTTTTTAGTCCCCCTGAGGAATTTAATCCAGCTATTTTTTGACCTCTTGCACTATACTGTATATTACAATACATTAGCATTGTAGTATATGGAAAAATTAGCCAGTGTAAGCTTTTTAGAAGAATAAAGCTGGCACCAACAGGGCTCTTCAATAGGCACCCGGCACCCCACGATTGCATCACATGTTGCAACTATAGATAATGAAATGCTCACACAGTTGAAAACCAAGTTAATTCTGTTAATTCTGAAATCCTATGGGGCCGGAATACGCTGGATGAATGTCTTTTGGCATCCAGTTTTTGGATGTCTGGGAGAATCCGGGAGGAATCGGAATTTTTTCCCGGACACAAAATCGGAGCATGCAGCATTTTTGTGTCCGGGGAAAAAAATCTCCCCAAATCGGATCCTCCCGGATCCGGGGCAATCCGGCACTCCCTAACATGGGAACCTATGGGGCCGGATTGTCCCGGTCCAGGAGGATCCGGGAGCCGGACACCTGTAGCTGCACGCCGCTGTTATTTCAGGACCGCAGCTAGCTCCCCGCAGCCCTGAATCATCATCAGCGGCAGCTGCGTCCGGCTGCACACCGGACCGGAGGGCATATTTGCCCTCTGGTTCTGTGTGCTGATCCGGTCCGGGGCTGTCAGGTGTACATTCATCCCTGACAGCCCCAGATCGGATCTTGCCGTGGTGTGAAGCCGGCCTTACTTCTATTTTTCCAGCATGAGCAAAAAACCTGGTGGGATTCTTTGTTTTAAACTATGAGAAGTAGGGAAGGAATCCTGTTAAAGGGTTAATCTGAGTCTCTCAATAGATGATGTGCACAGGATTTATCTCTGCTCCTGCTCCTTCCTAGGCTCATACTTCATCTCAAATTGCGCCTTATATAACTAAAGCCAACATAAAGTAATATAACAGCTCAGATCCCCTGTGTTTCCTATAGTGTCACATTTACCGTCTAACCCAGTGTTCCCCAACTCCAGTCCTCAAGGCACACCAACAGGTCATGTTTTCAGGATTTCCTTATCATTACACAGATGATGGAATTATCCCCTGTACAAGTGATTGAGTTATCACCTATGCAATCCTAAGGAAATCCTGAAAACATGACCTGTTGGTGTGCCTTGAGGACTGGAGTTGGGGAACACTGGTAACCCACACAGAATGGAAGTATCCAATTTAGAATCAGGAAGTCTTTTGGACATTAATGGTACCTTTACACGCCGCCACTGCAGGATGGATACAAGCCGCTACAGGCTACAAATGTAGCTTGTCGCGCCAATATCGCCCGTAGTAGCGGCGTGTGAAGACGGGACGACACAGCCGGCTACAGATACATCTGTATCCGTGCACTGCCCATAAACAGATGGCAACAAAGCCGATTGTAGCGAGCTGTATCGGCGTGTAAAGAACCCACAGAAGGGAACTCTGGACACCCGGCGATGTAGCTGCAATGTAGCTAAGGCGTCACCCAGGCTCCGTGTTACCGCGCCCCATCTGCGATCATTGGTGGAAGCTCCTGCATGACGATTGGTAGTCGCTGCATAGGGAGGCATATTTAAGGAGCTGACCAGTCACACTACACAATTGCTCGAGCGTGCTGTCTTAACCAGCCTCCTGCGATGCCTGCCCAATCATGATGTTCTGGCTTTGTCCTATCACCGTACGGACGTCTTGTAATCCAAAATTGTGGCACGCCTATGTGCTGTCCCTGCTGCACCAGGTCCGCCCATATTAGCTTGTTGTAGCGGTGTGTAAATGAGGTACGATGAGCTACAGATGGCTACTTGAGACACCCGGCGATGTAGCTAGTTACAGATGTAGCGTAGCGTAGCGCACCTTGTGGCGGCATGTAAAGAGGGTGCGTTTCCCGTTGGTAACCGTTTGGGCATGCTCGTGCACGTGAAGTAGCGGTTGGTATCCATCCTGCAGTGGCGGCGTGTAAAGGTACCCTAAGGGTTAATTGTTGCTGCCGTCTGTATCAAGTGGTGTGGTTGATCACTCCTTCAGCATTTAAATAGTCCCATTACCCATCACCTGATGTCGCAGTCTGTTTGACCATGAGCTGGTTGGATGCTGAGTGCAGTTGTGCCAAAGCCTTAAGCCCCCGTCACACAAAGCAAGATCACTAGCAAGATCACTGCTGAGTCACAAGATTTGTGACGCAACAACGACCTCAACAGCGATCTCGCTACGTTTGACACGTAGCAGCGACCAGGCCCCCGCTGTGAGATCGCTGATCGTTACAAACCATTCTGGACCATTTTTTGGTAGTCACGCTCCCGCTGGGCAGCGTGCATTGCTGTGTTTGACAGGGACAACGACCAACAATCTCAATACTACGCCCAACAGTGACAGGGTCCCAACGACTGCCGTATCGTTCCTGCGTCGCTGGTGAGATCTGACTGTTTGACATCTCACCAGCGACCATGTAGCGACGCACCAGCGATCTCTACCAGGTCGTATCGTTGTTGGATCGCTGGAGCATCGCCAAGTGTGACGATACCCTTACAGAAGCTACCTTTCACTTAGAGATTGCCATTGTGTGGGGATTTGCTGTTCCTACTCCAATCCCTGGGTGGAAATGAGAGGGGTGTTAGACCATTAATGGTACCTTTACACGCAGCTACAGGTAACAGGTTTTCCACAGGTAACTTACTGGTTGCAGTGAAATCATGGAGACAAGGTTCTATCTTGTTGGTGTGTACAAATGGAATAATCTCTCCATGATTTCACTGCAGCCAGTAAGTTACCTGTGGAAAACCTGTTACCTGTAGCTGAGTGTAAAGGTACCATAAGGGGCAAGGGTGGCGGCAGAGATGTCCTCACCAACAGAGTGTCACGGGTGTGTCAGGAGGCACGGATGAGACTGTAGAGGCCACTTGCAGAAGGTCACAGCATTTAGCCAAACAGTCCAAATCCTAAAAAAAGAGGCATTCCCCTTTTAGTGGGACCCAGCTTATCCCTTACCTTGAGCTGTCTATATATTCCCCTTGACTCCCAGGATGCACTACTGGTGATAGCTTGTCAGGTGTTTGTAGGAAGCTTATCAGCTCAGCAGTGTATCCTGGATTTTTGTTGAATTGCTGTGTGTATCTTCTCAAGCTAAGTGTTTGGCTGGCTTCACATTTGTTTATGGGAAGGCAGCGTATTGCTGCGTTCCCATACACAGTCAAACACATGCGCACTGCGTTCCTATGTTTAACATAGGAACGCATGGTGCCTGCGTTTGCTGCGTTCGGGTGCGGATGCGGACGATATCTGCTGCTTCCGGTGTCCAGCATCCGCACCCGGGACGCAGCATGTTGGTTTTTTTTTGTGCGTTTGGGGACCTTGGAAAATCAGCAAGCGTCCCCAAGCGCACAAAAAATGCATTGGCTTCAATGGGTCCGCAGTGTTCAGCGCTTGACAGCGCAGGAGAACGCTGCGGACCCATTGAAAAATCTCCCAGTGGCCGGCGGTGATGTCACAGGAGCTCACCGACGGCCACCGGGAGATCAGCTGAGCCACTGCTGTCCTCCACCTCCCCGCCGCCGGTAATGTGCTAGCGATGTCGGCGGCGAGAACAGCTGATCTGACAGCTGTTTGAATCTTCCTGCGCCGACATCTCCTCTTGGTGTCGGCGCGGGAAGATTCAAACAGCTGTCAGATCAGCTGTTCTCCCCGCCGACACGTCCCGGTGCTTACCGGCGGCGGGGAGGAGGAGATCTCCGGCGCTGAACTCCTCCTCCGGCCCGCCCCTGGACAGCGCTGCCGGGCTCCCTAGTGATATGTCCGCAGGCGGACATTATCCGCTGCGGACACATCATTTCAACACTGCTTTTGACAGCGTTTGTGTCTGCATGCCATCAGCATGCAGACACAAATGCTAATGTGAAGCCAGCCTTTCTTCCCTTCCCTCTTTGTTTGAAACCCTATGAAATGTGTCTTCTGTGCAGATTATCCTAAAGAATACAGTAACAGAAGAGGAGACGTCCTTTACATACGATGAATGGCTCTCAAAGACGAAAGGCGAGAAGAGAACCCTTTCTTGTGAGTTGGCCGCTGTGGTTGATGATGAAGAAATGGTGGAGACCACCACATACGTCATACAGGTGAAGACAAGTGATGTCTCAGGTTTGTCCTCTATAACTCCATATATTATCAATCATGCATGAGTTTTTATTTTTTATTGTTTCTACCAGATGACAGATGGTGGCAAAACATAGACTTTGGTTCCCCTATAATAATGGCAGTAGTTTTTAGGGAACACACTTAACACTATTGTGTATACATGTATAGAAATATATACAACATACAGAGGACAGCAGCCATGTTGGCATTTTTATTTACTACTACCCAACCTCTTTTTACACTGAGATTTTTCCAGGAGTCAGTAACTGAGAAATGCCAGAGATGATGAAGTTTTTATCTCTTAGAGTACCGTAACAAGGCCATATCGGTGGCGATTTTTTAGGCGATGCAGGGCCATGGCCTATCGCCGCCGGTGGCCTGTGCGTCGCCTAATGTAAATAGGCAATGGCGACACCTTTGAGTGGTCGCCTGGTTTCTCAGCAGTGCTCTGAAACTAGGCGAGCACTCTGGGGCGATGTGTATACATCGCCCCATGTAACATGCCGATCGGCGATGTTACAGGCGATGGTAGCCATAGGCTCCCATGTTACAGCATCGCCGCTGGGGTTTGTAGACACCCCAGTGGCGATGCTGCCTGTAGCATCGCCGGTGCGTTGCCGGAGGTATCGCGCGACGGCGACGCTGGCGGGGCGCTAAAAGCGTGCGCACCCCCGAGCGTCGCCGGAGATATCTCCGGCGAGGTGTACACGTGTGACGGTACCCTTAGGCTACTTTCACACCACGGTTTTTGTCTGTCAGGGTGGATCCTGTTTGCAGATCCACCGGACAGAACCTGACAGGACAGGATGTGTACAAAGTGTGGCCAAATATGGTCCCGGATCAGGTTTTTTACAGGATTCGTTTTCTGCTACAGTGCACGTGCTGATCTGTCAGCCTGTGCGTGCAATGCTGCTCTCCATGGTCCTGAACGTTCAGCGTGTCTCTAAAATGCTGCTGTCCATGGTGCGGAATGAGCACGGCAGCATTTTAGAGCATGCGCTGTGTAAAAAATTGCATCTGGGAAACAATCCGATTTTTTCCCGGATCCAGTGCCCATAGACTCCCATGTTATGGTGTCGGATCACCCGGATTTGTTTCTGTCCGGTTTTGTGTGATTTTTTTCACTGGAGCCCAAAACCGCTGCAGACTGCAGTTTTGTGCACGGTGAAAAACTGGACAAAACCTGATCAGGCACAGTAAACACAAAACCGGATGGCCAAATAAGACCAATCCAGCACCATAGGGATACATGGGGGCAAAAACAGATTAGGTTCTGTCCAGTTCAGACCCCACTTCTTACCCCAAGACATAAAAAAGCCAGGCTGGAGTTTGCCAAAACTTACCTGAGAAAAGCCTAAAACATTTTAGAAGAATGTTCTCTGGTCAGATGAGACAAAAGTAGAGCTTTTTAGGCAAAGGCATCAACATAGAGTTTACAGGAGAAAAAAAGAGGCATTCAAAGAAAAGAACACTGGTCCTTACAGTCAAACATGGTGCAGGTTCCCTGATGTTTTGGGGTTGCTTTGCTGCCTCGGCACTGGACTGCTTGACCGTGTGCATGGCATTATGAAGTCTGAAGTCTACCAACAAATTTTGCAGCATAATATAGGGCCCAGTGTGAGAAAGCTGGGTCTCCCTTATGGGTCTTCCAGCAGGACAATGACCCAAAACACACTTCAAAAAGCACTAGAAAATGGTTTGAGAGAAAGCACTGGAGACTTCTAAGGTGGCCAGCAATGAGTCCAGACCTGAATCCATAGAACACCTGTGGAGAGATCTAAAAATGGCAGTTTGGAGAACTTACCCTTCAAATATCAGGGACCTGGAGCAGTTTGCCAAAGAAGAATGGTCTAAAATTTCAGCAGAGCATTGTAAGAAACTCATTGATGGTTACCGGAAGCGGTTGATCGCAGTTATTTTGGCTAAAGGTTGTGCAACCAAGTATTAGGCTGAGGGTGCCAATACTTTTGTCTGGCCCATTTTTGGAGTTTTGTGGAAATGATCAATGTTTTGCTTTTTGCTTCATTCTCTTTTGTGTTTTTTCATTGAAGACAAATTAAATGAAGATAATAATACCAAAGAATTTGTGATTGCAATCATTTTCAGGAAGAAACTGAGTATTATCTGACAGAATTGGAGGGGTGTCAATACTTTTAGCCACAACTGTATATACTAGATGGTGGCCCAATTCTAACGCATCGGGTATTCTAGAATACCTTGTAAACAGGAGTGAAGTGTGTCACACTGACTGACAGCCTTGTAGACAGGAGTGAAGGACGTCACACTGACTGACAGCCTTGTAGACAGGAGTAAAGTTCGTGACACAGACTGACAGCCTTTTAGGCAGGAGTGAAGTTTGTCACACTGACTGACAGCCTTGTACACAGGAGTGAAGTTCATCACACTGACTGATAGACCTTGTAGACAGGAGTAAACTGTGTCACACTGACTGACAGACCTAATTAGACAAGAGTAAGGAGTGAGGATGAGAGCTGTGAGAATGGAGGAGGTGTGAGGATGGAGGATGAGGGGTTGGAGGAGGCTGTGAGGATGGAGGAGGCTGAGGAATGAGGAGCTGTGAGGATGGGAAGGCTGAGGGGTTGGAGGAGGCTGAGGATGAGGAGGCTGAGGAATGGAGGAGGCTGTGAGGATGGGGAGGCTGTGAGGATGGGGAGGCTGTGAGGATGGGGAGGCTGAGGGGTTGGAGGAGGCTGTGAGGATGGAGGAAGCTTGAGAGGATGGAGGAGGCTGTGAGGATGGGGAGGCTGATGGGTTGAGGAGGCTGTGAGGATGGAGGAGCTAAGGGATGGAGGAGGAGTGAGCGGATGGGGAGGCTGTGAGGATGAGAGGTTGGAGGAGGGGCTGTGAGGGTGGAGGAGGTTGTGAGTTGGAGGAGGCTGTGAGGATGGGGAGGCTGTGAGGATGGGGAGGCTGTGAGGGTGGAGGAGGCTGTGAGGATGGGAAGGCTGAGGGGTTGGAGGAGGCGGTGAGGATGGAGGAAGCTGAGAGGATGGAGGAGGCTGTGAGGATGGGGAGGCTGAGGGGTTGGAGGGCTGTAGGATGGAGGTGGCTGAGAGATGGAGGAGGCTGTGAGGATGGGGAGGCTGTGAGGATGGGAGGCTGTGAGGATGGGAGGCTGAGGGGTTGGAGGAGGCTGTGAGGATGGAGGAAGCTGAGAGGATGGAGGAGGCTGTGAGGATGGGAGGCTGATGGGATGGAGGAGGCTGTGAGGGATGGAGGAGGCTGGTGAGGAGGAGGCTGAGCGATGGGGAGGCTGTGAGGATGGAAGGAGGCTGTGAGGATGGGGTGTGAGGGGTGGAGGGTGTGAGGATGGAGGAGGCTGAGGATGGAGGAGGCTGTGAGGATGAGGAGGCTGTGAGGATGGGGAGGCTGTGAGGATGGAGGAGGCTGTGAGGATGGAGGAGGCTGAGAGGATGGGGAGGTGTGAGGAGGAGGAGGCTGTGAGGATGGAGGAGGCTGTGAGGATGGGGAGGCTGTGAGGATGGGAGGCTGTGAGGATGGAGGAGGCTGTGAGGATGGCGTGGCTGTGAGATGGGGAGGCTGTGAGGATGAGGAGGCTTGAATGGGAGCTGTGAGGATGGGAGGTGAGGGATGGAGAGCAGTGAGGATGGAAGGCGTGAGGATGGAGAGGCATGAGGATGGAGGAGGCTGAGGGATGGACGAGGCTGTGAGGACGGAGGAGGCTAAGGGGATGGAGAGGCTGCAAGGATGGGGTTTGCATTCAAACCGCATGCCAAGCTGCAGTACTCGCAGTACAAACCGCGGCGACCAATCACAGAAGTAGCGCAGCTTGGCCGCAGTTTGAATTCCGCTCCTCTGATTGGTCGACCGTGGCGACCAATCAGAGACGCGGTAATTCAAACCGCGCGCCAAGCCGCGTCTACTTCTCTAATTGGTCGACGCGGCGACCAATCAGAAGAGTACTGCGGCTTGGAGCGCGTTTGAATGCCGCGAAGGGCACCACCGCTGCGAGCGGTGACCAATGTGTGGAGGCGGCCACCAGTGAGAGCAGACTATGCAAATAGGCGGGCAAATTCAAAGTTCGAATTTCGCACCACTTTGCAGCCCGGCGACAGCAGCGTGTCAGCGCCGCTGTCGCTGAAGACCGGCGACAGTGGCGCGCTAGCGCCGCTGTCGCCAGGATACACTGGTCCGGCCGACAGTGGCCGCAGCTGCGCGCGAGCCAGCCGGGAGATGACCGGCATCAGCCGGTCATCTCCCGACTGGAGAGCCGCTGACCTGGAGCTCAGCCGCCGCTACTGCTGCACAGAGTGCTCCGGCGGGCACCAATGAGCGGCCTCTGTCTGGCGCGCTATTTCTGTGACCGACAGACGCCTTAGACAATTATACAGTAGATATATATATATATATATATATATATATATATATATATATATGGGGGACAAGGAAC
Organism: Allobates femoralis; assembly: GCA_033576535.1. Lineage (NCBI taxonomy): Eukaryota > Metazoa > Chordata > Amphibia > Anura > Aromobatidae > Allobates > Allobates femoralis. Next base: position 827,718,152 of record JARQOC010000003.1, on the reverse strand, counting down.
ACAAATAGAGCAGCGCTTGACAATTGGACACAGTTTAGGGGGCAAAATCCTCCCTGCAATCTTAAAGTTGCAGCAAGTCCATATGTCAAAAAATAATAAGGCAGCACTCGGGAATATGTGTTTTCACCAACCTTTTATGGCCTAATGTTGCCACAACGTTTCAGTTTAAAAAACTTTTTTCAAGTGGTCACCATATTCCTGGAGTGTTGCCTTCATTATTTTTTGACATAAGGATGGGCTACATACATACCATGAAGGGGGACATATATACCAGGATGGGGACATATATAAGGATGGGGGGCATATATATCAGGAAGGGGCACAGGATGGGGGAACATATATATCAGGGCCAATTGAGTTGTCATACAGGAGGGCATGTTGGTGTATGGAGACAATATCAGAAAAAAGGAGCTTGACCACTATAAAGTTATATAGTGAGATGAGTCCGCACAGATTGCTAAACCAATTTAGATTAAAAAAAAAAGCAGACTAAATAAGATTTTAAAAGCCGAAATGCACCTTAAGCCTCTAAATGTCATTGGTTCCTTGAGAATTGATAGCTGGTGAGTGGTAGACGGTGATCATAATACACTATTGTGGATTCTTGTTAAGACATTTTTGTAGCCCTGGTCAGCTGGGGAATAAACATGAACTGGAGAAACCACAGAGCTACAATATCGCTCCCATTACAGCTCAAAGTGGCTGCGGAGAAGAGCAATTATGGAAGACGTTAGAAGAAAACACAGGAGGATTTAATGAAAACCGCTTCTCACTGCTCCAATATCGCTGCTTAAATGAACATTAAACTGCGAACAAATCTCTGTAGAGACCACGACACAGCAGTGAAATGCCTGGTTATAGACAGGGAAATGCCCACGGCAGTGAATAGAGACTTTCTATTGATATTACTCAGTGGTGTGATGACCGTCAGACAATGGTACTTTCACTCATCAGGAGTTTCACGTATGCTTTTTTTGGTATCTGGCAAGATCAGGCAAAAAACCACATCTGACTGGATATGGTTTTTGCCCTTAAACTGGATGAAAACGTACTGGTCAGGGGCGTAACGATCGAGGTTGCAGGGGTCGGGACTGCGACAGGGCCTGGGGTACAGAGGCCCGTGGCACCTGTCGCCACCGCCCCCTGCAACCCCAATAGCAGCACCCGCTTCACTGCACAGCAGCCCATGGGCCGCTAAGAGGCCTATGCATCAAAGAGCCTCCTACTGCTGCCGCCCCCCCCTGCACCGCCCCTCGCTTCCTCTTACCACAGCAGTGACTGCCTGCTTTCCACAGTGGAACAACACATTGAAGCAGGCTGGTGCCACCTCCTCAGGAGGCTGCATTTCCTGCTTTATGCGTTCCACAGTGGAACGCAGTCAGTCATCGCCTCCTCCTGTGTCTCAGTTTTGGCAAGGATAACAGAGTTGCGAGGGAACCAGGAGAGGTAAGTACAGATTTATTTTTTTAATGAGTACACGCTGGCCAGAGGATTATGGGGGGAGAATGGGGGGCATTATACTTTATGGCGAGTTGTGAGGCTGCACTGTGCTATATGGAAGGCTGTGAGATTGCATTATACATACTATTTGGAGGGCTGTGAGTCAGTATTATGCTATATGGAGCACTATGGGGGTGTATTATGCTATATGGAGGACTATGGGGGTGCATTATGCTATATGGAGGACTATGGGGATGCATTATGCTATATGGGGGACTATGGGGGTGCATTATCCTATACGGAAGACTATGGGGGTACATTATGCAATATGGAAGACTATGGGGGTGCATTATGCTATATGGAGGACTATGGGGGTGCAGTATGCTATATGGAGAACCATAAGGCTGCATTATACTATATGGACGGATGTGAGGCTGCATTATATGATATGGAAGAATATGAGGCTGCATTATGCTGTATGGAGGGCTTTGAGGCAGCATTATACTATATGGAGGACTATGGGGATGCATAATACTATATAGAGCGATATGAAGCTGCATTATACTATATAGAGGGATATGAAGCTGCATTATACTATATGGAGGACTATAGGGGGTGCATTGTTCTATATGGAGGGCTTTGAAGCTGTATTATACTATATGGAGGAATATGAGACAGCATTATGCTGTGTGGAGGGCTTTGAGGCAGCATTATAGACTGTGAGCCCTTGTGGACAGGATCTCTGCCCTAATGTACCTGTATGATTTATTCGTCGTTATTTATGTTCTCGTCCTTGTTCTGCCCTTCATATGTAAAGCACCATGGAACTAATGGCGCTATATAAATTAATAATAATAATAATAATTATACTATATAGAGGATAAGGGGGTGCATTATAATAATTGGAGGGCTATGTGGAACTATAGGATGCATTATAATACATAGATGACTATGAGGGTACATTGTAATATATGGAGGAATAATGGGATGCATTATAATAATTGGAGGACTATGGTGGTGGGAGGTGGAAGACCATATATACCAGGAAAAGGTAAATATATACAAGGGGCCCATATATCTGACCAACGTGTGTGCGAGCAGAGTGTGAGAGGTGGGGAGGGGCCCAGGTCTAAATTTTGCATCGGTGCCCATCAGACTCTAGTTATGCCACTGGTGCTGGTAGTATACCGCATCTGTTTGTCACTTCCGTTATAATACTGTTACATAGTCATCCGGCTGCATCTGTTACCCTCCGGTATTGTCTAGATCCGTTTGCCTATTTAGGGATTGTACTGAACACCCGATTGTTCGGGCACGGACCCCGAACAGGGACTTCATTGAGTCCGTGACTAAAGAATTATACTCATCTGTCTCGCTACTGCCATCACTTCTGGGTCCTCTCTGCACTGTCTGCTGAACAGCCAATCACAGATGCTCAGTCTCTGTGATTGGCTGTTGCACCCTACCCATTGTGTCTGTGATTGGCTGTTTAGCAGCCAGTGCAGTGAATATTACATGAGATTAATGAGCATGATCCAGAAGTGACCACAGCGATGAGACAGGTCATGGACTTCTCAGTGAAGGCCCTGTTCGGGGTCCATGCCCAAACACTCAGGTGGTCAGTACGGACCCTGAACTTTACATGTGTGACGTTACCAGTGAGCATTCAGGATCCGGTTTTACCCATTGACACACATTATAAATCATGCCACAGTAAGCCTGATCTGCTCAGAACATTTTTACCGAGCCCAAAAAATGCTACATGTTCCGTTTTTTGGGTTTACTAAAAAGACGGTTTCTGCTGGATCCGACAGCAACCGGATACAATTAGATGCAAACGAAAGTGTCGGATTTCTCATCGAAAGTCAACATTCCGGTGATAAAAAAAATAGCCAGATCTCCACCGGGTTCCAAAAATCGCATATGTGAAAGTGCCTCTACAAGTTCTTCTATTTTCTCCCCAAATTCAACTTAAGGTACTCAGTGCCACATTTTGATTGATTCAGTTGACATTGCAAAAAAAGAAAGCATTATCCAAAAAAATGGATTAAAAAACTCTCACTTTTTGACAAAAAAATGTGAACACATTGAAGTTATGGAGGTATAGCCATATACAACTGGTTTTAGAAACATTCAGCAAACCAATTTTTTCCCGGTGTGACTGCAGTTGATTTAAAAAGTTGGATTATTGTTTCAAAATATCCTCAAAGTTGTTTTAGGCAGAAATGCATGATGGACTGCAACCAAACCGCTGAAACCAACATCGCAAGATGTTGTCATTTTGGTGTCCATGTCAAAAACTGTGGACACCCAGATCTGGGGTATTCCTGGTTGAATTAAAATGTATCTCTATGTAACCCGGATCGGGCAGACTCTGGATCCCGCTGGATCCAGGTTTTTGAACTGTGCATGCCGAGAACACAGTTCTAAATGACACGCCCCTTAAGGGGCATGCCATGTACAATCGGATCTTGCCGAAATAGGTATGCAACCTGATGCAACGGGATACTCCTGCATTGGTGTTATCTGGTGCAGGTTCATCCAGTTTGTCAATTTTGGAGGATTCGGGGGAGGTTTGGGGGGATGCAGGCTATACCTACATCCCCCTGGATTCCAAAAAAAATGGTAGTGTAAAACCAGCCTTTGAAGGAGGATTTGGAGACTTTTGCTTATTCAAAAGGTGGTAGTTACTGATAGCTCTGCGGCACATTTTGTTTTAAAAAATGAGTATACCCAGGGCCAGTTGGGTTTTGCAATAGCACTCGTTTTCTGGAAAAATGTCAAAAAACTTCATTACCCATTGGAATTACGGGTCTGATATTGCTACTCTGTGCAATGATATGGCAAGAGTGGGGCAATGTGAAGAAAGAGGTCCTATCTGCTGAGAGTAGACAACCATATGTTTCTGTAAACATATATATTGTCTAGGAAACATTTCAGAATTCTCTATTCTCAGATCAGAAGAATAGCTCTTTGTTTAACTTTGTGTGTGTGTATGTATATATATATATATATTATATATACTTTATGGACTTTTTAAAATACATTGAACAATTTTCCATAAACCCTATCCCGCTTGTTTACAGGAGCTGGTACTGATGCCAATGTGTTTATGGTGATTTTCGGAGAGAATGGAGACAGTGGGACGCTCGCCATGAAACAATCCAACAACTCAAACAAGTTTGAGAGGAATCAGATGGACACTTTCCGTTTCCCAGACATGCTGAGCTTGGGGGACCTGAGCAAAGTGCGTGTTTGGCATGACAACTCAGGTAAGGGTGAATTCATTACTTTTATTACTTAACAGCAACAGATATAAAACGCACCCAAAATTGTATAAAAATTCTCCAAGAGAATGGTAGGGGTTTAGCTCCGGGGGTAAATCCCATCTGAGGGGGCCTCTGACCAGGTAACCATGCTAACAACTACACAGGGTGGGTACAGGGGAACCTCAACAGATGAAAATAAATTTCTGCATAAAGTCCAACACTGATATTACCACCATACAGTGACCATATAGTGGTAGACACTAAAAGAGATTACAGTACAGTTACTTACATTGACGTTCTTTCAGATAGAGTTGGTCACTGTTCCCATCTTTTCCATCTTGCCCAAACCGACATAACATCTTCCAGCCATGACTCGTCTGCAGAGATTACAACACAGACACATCTGATGTCTCACATTTCCAGCACCGTCCTCATCTATCCCCAATCTGTACAAACTCCTCATCATACTGGTATCTGACCATTGAGCTGCTGCTGCTATATGTCCCTATTACTCAGCTTGTTGTTGGGCACAATAACAGGGCTCCTCTTATTGTCCCCATAATAATGTCACCACTGTGCCCCTTAAAATGTAAAATGCCTTAGTTGTGCCACTTATTGGCTGCAGGGCATGAGACTGATAGCATATATGACAGAGAGGGAAGCAGCCGCTTACTGGCTGCGGAACTTGAGACTGATTGCATATGCAACAGAGAGTTCTCTTAGCCTTTATCCCAGCTGTAGCTAGTGATTATATCTCCCTTCCGTTATATTTACTCACCCCTGCCAGATATAGAATTTTTGCGACAGAAGCCTCTGATTGATTTTCTTCAAGTGGCGGTGTCTTGGTCGCCAGACCGAGGTACTCGAACATCCGGGGTCAGTCTGATGGATGTCACGGTGGCGGTCCTGGTGGCGGTCCTGGAGGTCTTGGCCCATACCGGACATGTTAAAGGGATATTCACCAGGATTGCAGCCTGGCCAGCTCACAAGTAATCCGGGTCTACTTTGCAGAGACGCATGGAATATGGCCTTCCTTGTTGCCCTTTCCTCTCTGACACTGCTACTCCTTGTCCTCTAAGTGTCCTGTATTTACAAGTCCCAAAGGCAGACTACGGGCCCTCCGAACAACCGCCTTGCAAGTCCTCTTGACCCTATACAGTTCCTTAGCCGTGGAAGAGTCCACGTTGGTAGTCACTGTACATGCATCCCAGTGACGTCCAGTTTCTCAGCTGGTTCTAAAGATATCCAGACCGAATTGAGACTGGTATCCCTGTGCAGCTAGTTCATCTGCCCGGCTGTCCAGCCAGCTGCAGATTCGGGTCCTCAGGCCTGGGATTCACAGCTGACTCATGTGTGTCCTGCTCTTTCCTAGCTCTTGACTTCCCTAGAACTTACTCCTTTTGATTTGCCTCTCACTTCTAACCTTACTCCTCCTTCCAGCCAGTAGATAGGGACTGCTCTGAATGTGAGTCTCTTCCGCCCAGCATCTCCCTGGCCTGGAGTTTGGATAGTGTTGGGTGTCTCAGCAAAGATTTCCCTTCTTACCTGTGAGCATAATGCCACACCTATTAGATAGGAAATTCAGGGAAGGAAGGTGTACTCCGGTCCGCGCTGCCAAGTTCATCAAAGAAAAACCAAGACGAAGTTCTGATCAAATCCTTCTCTATTAGATAGGTGCACTATTAGGGATGGGCGAATCCTAAACTACTCGGAATCGCTAGACTCTGACGAGTTTGAGTCCAGGACTCGCTACTCGTTGTGAGTCTAGCGATTCCAATGTAAATGAATGGGGAACGAGTATTGCAGCGATTCCTCTGCTGCCGGACCCTATAAGGGGTCTGGCAGCAGAGGAAAAACCTGCAAATGCCGCTGGCTTTTAAAGAGTGTTAAAAAAAAAAAAGGATTGAACTGGGGGGGAATTTCGCGCTTCAATGAACGCGCCATCTTCTGGGGCTGCTGCAGGCTGCAATTTGCAGCGGGGGGTGCCCAGAAAGCTTGGGCCTCCCTGCGCTGCGGATTCCAGCCCCCAGCTGCTTAGCTGTACCTGGCTGGACATAGAAATTGCGCGGAGCCCCACGCATTTTTTTTTTATTATTTCATGAAATTCATGAAATAATAAAAAAAAAGGGGGCTCGCCTATATTCTTGTGTCCGGCCAGGTACAAATAGGCACCTGGGGGTTGGGGGCAGCCCGTCGCTGCCTGCTGGATCTGGCTGGTTACAGAAATACGGCGACGTAGTCCAAAAACGCAATCTCAGCTCTGCTACATCCCTGTGCATAGACACACAGGGATGTAGCAGAGCTGAGAACTGACTAAACAGTCAGGGTTCAGCTCAGGTCAATATGACCTGAGCTGAACCCTGCTGTCAGCCCGACTCGCTCTGCCTCCGGAGATTCCCGAGCGGTGACGGAAGTTAATTTATTCACTGCTCCTGTCATCGTTCGGGAATCTCCGGAAACGGAAGCAGAGAGACTCGGGGAGCGAGTCTGCGGCAGCGGTGGAGGCAGGGGTAAGTAGCCGGCCGGTCCGGCACACTCACACCCCCCCTCCCAAGCAGACCCCTGGTCAGGACTCAGTGGGGGAAGCGGCAGTGAGCAAATTTCACCGCCGGCTTCCCCGCCTGGGTCCTGAGCCCCTGCACCTGTTCCCCCCGCCCGGTCCTAACTTAGGATCGGGTGGGGAGGCTGCGGGGGGGACGGACGGATGGTGGACTCGCTACTGTGCGAGTAATAGCTTGGAAACGCACAGAGTACCGAGTCCTGCGATTCCACTATTACTCGCAGAGTAACGAGTCCTAGCGAGTAGATTCGCCTATCCCTATGCACTACCATAGTGGCAACCGAACTGCACAGGCGCTACAGCGGCAGTCCGGGATGTATTCTCCCACGTCCCTCCTTGAGCCCATTATTTTCCAGCTCTTTAAATGAAATATAAATAAAATAGGTCCCATTGGTCTTAGACGTTATAGTATAGATACACCTACCAATGCATAAAAATATACAACACAGACCAAATGCTACAATAAAAATGTCGGAAAATATAGATGAAATTAGCAAAACAGCGCAGGCAGCGATATCAATGGTGTTTCCAGCCCCAGTGGAGCTGACAGTCTCCTGCATCGTCCCTTTCTTGCTGTTATCTTCTTGTACATGTTTTTGCAGTTTTTCTTTGATGTAGCCTCTTGTCTTTCATCTCCAGAGACTTCTCTCCATTCAGCATTTTTTCTTGTTCTTTCTTTTTCTGCTTCATGGTCACATGCCTTTGTAATTCATAGTGTTGATGCTATGTACGTATTATATCGGACACAATGCAGTCAAACCCTATTACAGCTCACCGTATTGTGTATCATTAGTCACAGTTTTCAGAAGAGAGGCCTCTGGTTTACAAGTAATATGGGAGGATGGAGCAACCTTACCCACGTCTTTATCTCTGCTGTCTGTTCTATTCTGGGAGTTATCCAGTTTTTGCATGCATTTAAATGATAAGCAGGAATCAGGAGATAATGGGGTCTGGGGTCTGCGCTTGTTATCCCAGATTCCCACCAGGGAATTGTATCTGTCTGCTCACTGAACAAAGGCTTTGTGGATTTTTTAGTAACTTATCCGACCATTAACTGCTCCCAGGAAAATTAATATTTCAGGAAAAGAGTGAAAGTTTAAAGTCAGTTGGAAACTTTCTAAAGTTTTTGATTCATGAAGTGTCGAACACATACAGACTTTGACATTGGAGCATGTGACACTTGTGATGCAGCGGCTATGTTGGGACTTGTAGTTCAGCAAGTTTAAGTAATGCATTATGCTTTGACTTGTAGTTGCACAAGTACATGTAATGTATTAAAAGTGCAGGACTGTAGGTGAGTCAATAGACAAAGGCATGTCAGGCCAACCTAATTCCTAATACACCTGGGTGTATCTCTGGGGGATATAATCTGTGTGTTAATGTGATTGGATGTCTCTGTGCGTTTGAGAGCAGGATTTGCCCTGGAAAACGTATGGCCAGAAGGCCAGATCTCATGCTTAGGAGAATGTGTCCTTGGAAGGTATGAGGTTCAGGGATCATGGGATGTCTCATGCTTGGGACCAGCAGGTGCCCTGGAAGGCATGACGTTTGGAGGTCACGTGCAGAACCTGGGATGGCTCTGGAAGAACCTGTGAAGGCTCTCTCTCGGAGCTTGGAGAGGACGTTGTCCTGTGATGCACATGGTATGGAAGCATGGAAATGGCAGGCATCCTGGAAGGTACGCAAAGAGGAGACCACAGTGATATTCAGGACTCTACAGTCCTACTGAGGATTTGGAACTGACAGGTGTGGGTGATCCCAGAGAGGCAGTATTCTGAAAGATGGTCTACTCTAGCAGGAGTCAGAACTGGGAATAGCTCCTGTAAGGTAACCATGTGTCTAAAAGGAAATATGTATGTAATGCCAGGTAGGGGTATCTGCCATTGAGGCAGACTGAGGGTCATTTAATGTTCCGTTGATGTCAATATACTGGACTGTTTGTTAAGCGGTTTATGGTGTAATATACCAATGGACGTTGTTTTACTGAAAAACATGCCTGCTTGCTTCAATCCCGCTACCATTTGAGTTTTCCCCATACCATCAGTGAGCAAATCACAACATACTAGATATGTACACTACTCGATTGAGGTAACAGTGTGTTAGGATTGTGTTTGGTATTGAAACAAGTATGTATATTCTAAAGAAAATATATCAATGACTTCATCAAGGTTATGTGCAAAAGATTTTCACTAGCTGTAGCCTGAAACACTTCAACACAGTAAAACCCCAGTCAGACATTGACATTAGAGGATGAGTGGACAATTGTAAAATGCATTTGTTTTAATAAAAATTATTTTAATACCAAATATAATCACCACCGTAATGCAGGATGAAGCGCTATTTTACATTCTGTAGAATATGAGTGCTCTTTGTTTTATCGTACATCATTCTACTGCACCCCATGTACAAGAGTATAACTACTATAATCCCTATGTGCAAGAATAAAACTACTATATTACTGCCCCTATGTACAAGACTATAACTACTATAATACTGCCCCTATGTACAAGAATATAACAACTATAATACTGCCCCTATGTACAAGAATATAACTACTATAATACTGCCCCTATATACAAGAATATAACTACTATAATACTGCCCCTATGTACAAGAATATAACAACTATAATACTGCTCCTATATACAAGAATATAACTACTATAATACTGCCCCTATGTACAAGAATATAACTACTATAATACTGCCCCTATGTACCAGAATATAACTACTATAATACTGCCCCTATATACAAGAATATAACTACTATAATACTGCTCCTATGTACAAGAATATAACTACTATAATACTGCCCCTATGTACAAGAATATATCTACTATAATATAATGCTGCTCCTATGTACAAGAATATATAGTGGTATATAAAAGTCAGAGAACCCCTGGTTAAAATTACTGTTATTGGGAAGAGTTAAGCAAGTTGAAGTTGAAAAAATCTCTAAGGGCCCTTTCACACTGGGGTTTTTCCAAAAATGCGGCAGTTACGGTAAAAAAACTACATCTACCGCATTTGCCGCATAATAGCCTTGGTTGCTGCACACTTGCGGCAAGCCCCATGCATTGTCTATGGGGCTTGTGGTAAGTGTGTGGGCTGCCGCGGCAAGTGCGATTTCGGCAGTTATTTTTCGTGGCCGCATCTGTCGCAACCGCCGAAACCGCACTTGCCACGGCTGCCACACACTTACCACAAGCCCCATAGACAATGCATGGGTCTTGCTGCAAGTGTGCCGCAAGTGCGACCGTTATGCGGTAACTGCACCAGATACGTTTTTTTTACTGTAACGTCTGCAGTTTTGAAAAAAAAACACAGTGTGAAAGCAGCCTAAAAGGCATAAAGTGAAAGATGACACATTTCCTTTATAGTTTACATTTGAAAAATTACAAAAGGTAAGATGGGTTGATGCCACACTTTGAGCAGCTTAAAGATTTGTGTGCTCAGATAACTTTGACCAAGGTTTTCCTTAATTAGCCTGTTAGGGTTATGGCCTGTTCACTAGCATCATTAGGAAAGGCCAGGTCATGCAAATTTCACAGCTTTATAAAAACCCAGCCTCCTCTAACCTTGTGCCAAAAACCAGCAGCCGTGGGTTCTACTAAGCACTTGCCTAGTACTCTGAAAATGAAAGTGGTGGAGGCTCACAAAGCAGGAGAAGGCTGTAAGAAGATACCAAAGAATTTTCAGGTTGTCCTTTCCTCAGTTCGGTAAGTAAGTAAGAAATTGCAATCAACAAAAATAGTGACGGTCAAGATAAGATCTGGAGGACCAAGCAAAATTTTAGCAAGAGCTGTTCATAGGATTGCTAGAGAGGCAAATCAGAACCCTTGCTTGACTACAAAAGACCTTCAGGAAGGTTTCGCAGAGTTGTGGTACATTGTTCTACTGTTCAGAGACGTGCACAAATATGGCCTTCATGGAAGAGTCATCAGAAGGCAAGTGCTTAGTAAAAAACAGTATCAAAAACAGGGTACACTTAGTTAATACGTTTTTTGCAAAAAATGTGCGTAAGCCGCTCCACCTCGCCACAGTGACCCTTATCAGAAGGGTCCTATCTAACTAATTTTAAACCTGATCCTGTATAAATATACCTCTTGGATGCAGGGTGAAGACGAGCGAGAGTCCAATATGGACACAGTGCAGTAGACAGCACTTAATTAGTTAATTCATTAATCTTGTTTAAATTATTAGATAGGACCATTCTGATAAGGGTCATCGTGTCGAGGTGGAACGGCTTACGTACATTGTTTGCAAAAAATGTATTAACTAAGTACCCTGTTTTTTATACTGTTTTTTACTAAGGACTTGCTTTTTATTATTACCTTTTTATAGCAGTGTACTTCCACATGTTTCTTATACTGTTTTTTTCTGTGGTCTAGTTATGTGGCGGTGTGAACGCAGTCTTACAGACCCGTTCATATTGTACTCTGGCTCAGTTGAAGTTTATCATTGAAAATCTGTGGCCTCAAAAGAGCAGAGCATGCAAGACGAGCTAGGTATCTGACAGAACTGAAGACGAGCCAGAAATCTCACAGAACTGGAAGACGACCAGAAATCTCACTGAATTGGAAGACGAGCCAGGAATCTTGCAGAACTGGAACACGAGCCAGCAATCTCACAGAACTGGAACACAAGCCAGAAATCTCACAGAACTAGAAGACGATCCAGGAATCTCACAGACCTGGAAGATGAGCTGGGAATCTCACAGAACTGGAAGATGAGCCAGAAATCTCACAAAACTGGAAGACAAACCAGGAATCTCACAGAACTGCAACACGAGCCAGGAATCTCACAGAACTGGAAGACAAGCCAGGAATCTCACAGAACTAGAAGATGAGCCAGGAATCTCACAGAGCTGGAAGACAAGCCAGGAATCTCACAGAACTAGAAGATGAGCCAGGAATCTCACAGAACTGGAAGACGATCTGGGAATCTCACCGAACTGGAAGATGAGCCAGGAATCTTACAGAACTGGAAGACGAGCCAGGAAACTCACAGAACTGGAAGACTTTTCCTTGGAAGAATGGATGAAAATCCCTCAAACAAGAATTGAAAGACTCTTGTTTAGCTACAGATAGCACGTACAAGCTGTGATACTTGCAAAAGGGGGTGCTACCATCCAGAGTTCCCAAAGTTTTGCATCTACCCATCTTTTTTGTTCATTTTATATGTAAGAGATGAAAATATAACGTGTTTTGCCTAAAATACAAAGGAAATGTTTCATGTTTAATTTTATAACTTTTAGACATCATTTCATCTTCAACTTGTTTGACTGTCCACAATAACAGTCATTTTGACTAGGGGTACCCAAATTTTTATGTGCCGCTGTAACTCCTATAATTCTGTCCCTATTGAAAAGAATATAACTACATATTACTGCCCTTATATATAAAAATATATTTAGTATAACATTATATAGTGCTAATAATTCCTATATAAAAGAACAGAAGCTTCCTTGGAGGTGTCACTTATAATAGTGAGGTTGTATTTTTCTGTAGCTGATTTATGTTATTATTCTTGGAGTGGACTGGAAAATCAATGAAGTTAGCAAATATGATCAATGGGCATCAGGAATCCTCAGAAAAACAGTATTGGATTTGATGGCAGATTCTTGGTCTATTATGAGAAGGATGCATGTCTGGCTTCTTCCATCAATGTTCATACACAGCCCGATGCCGCCGGCTTGTATCCAGTCTGTGTGATGCCAAATCACATTTCCCGCTCTTCCTCCATCTCTTTTACTGCGTAGTGAAGCTTTTCAGACCTATTTTCTGAAGTCATGATATATGTTTTCTGATGCTCTTCGCCTTGCTATCAGGAGTCTTCTTCATGCAAGTAATTGCCTCTGCTTCATGTGACAGGACACTCTTGTATGCCAGATTGGGATATCCGGTTAACCTACAAATGCTGATCACTGCTCTGGGGACTGAATCCAGAGGATCCACAGGGAAAACACAACTGCACTTTTATCCACTATACTTATGTGTTTGTCCCAAGAAATTCAATGAAATACTTAATGGTGGGTTTACACGTCGCGATATCGGCGTCCAACTCCGACCCAACTCCGACCAAAAGTCACGTGGTTCGGGCGTTGGAGCCGATATCGTTCCTGCGTTGTACGGTCTGAACATCCGATACGATGCAGGAATGATGGCAAACCGATATCGGGGGTCGAATGAGCGTGCTATTCAACCGCCCGATATCGGATGCCAGTTGTAGCCGCATCGTACCGTCTGACAGCCCAACTCCGATGTGTACTGCCACGTCACCCATTCACTCCCATGTTAAATGGTCGTTCCTGGGTTGGGGGCGTACACCTCGTCGGGACGTTGTATCCCGATATCGGGCTGTCTAAACCGGCGATGCGATGCAGGGAAAAGCGCGCTCAAAAAGCGCGCTCCCGCGTCGTTGACTACGATATCGGCCCGATATCGCGATGTGTAAACCCACCATTAGGGTATGAAATGGAACCAACCACCAGGATATAACCACCTGTAAATCAGTGTTGAAAGTGATTGATGTGTGCTGCATGACATCACTATTTGTTTTTTTTTATTCCTCCCCTGTGGGCTTGGCAGTCTGCTGTAAGCCAAACATCCTCCCTCTCATCCTGGGGGGTAGGAAGGTTTAGATTACAGCAGACTGCCAAGATCATAGGGGAGGAATAAAAAAAAAACAATTAGTGATGTAAAGCTGTGCACATCAATCACTTGTAACACTGATTTACAGGTGGTTAAATCCTGGTGGTTGGTTTAATTTAAAAGGAATCTGTCACCAGGGTTTTGCAGCTTTATCTGAGAACAGCATGATTAAGGGGCAGAGCTCCTGAATCCATTGATCTGTCATTTAGCAGGCTGCTTGCTTCTTTCTCTCTCCCTTTAACGCTCTTCCTATGAACTGTCTTCTAAGACCGGTTTCACATCACGGCCTGATCAGGTCCGGGGATGTCTTGTGTGAACTGGACAGACCTGGACCCAATTTTGAAACAGAACAAGAGGGCAAATATGCCCTCCGGTCCGGTTTGCAGCCGGATTCCTCATATCGCAGCCGCAGCTGCTGAAATTTCAAGATCATGGCTAGCTGCCCGCTAGCCGTGGTCCTGATATCTCTGCAGGAGACAGCTCCAGGTGCTGAAGTTTAGCAGCTCCAGCACCCAGCTCCCGAATCCGATTTTATATTGGATCCAGCACAATCCGGCGCCATAGACCCCCATGTTAGGGGCGCCGGATCGCACTGGATCTGGAGGATCCGATTCTGTCCAATTTTTCCCCCAGACGTAAAAACGCTGCAAGCAACGTTTTTGTGTCCAGGAGAAAAATCCGAATTGTCCCGGATCCTTCCGGACATATGGAATCCGGATGACAAATAGCTGCCATTCGGCTCCATCCGGCCCATAGGTTGCATTACTGCAAACTCAGGTCCGGGGCTGTCAGGTCTACACCGGACAGCCCCGGACCTGATCAGGCCGTGATGTAAAACCGGCCTGAGACCCCATCAACAGCCAAGTTTACTGACGAATACACTGGTAACACATTAGGCAGTCTGCTATGTACTATGATACTTAGAGGTTGTAGAAGCCAATTCTCATTATCATGGGCACCGTCTGGCCTCCCCAGTAATACTTTCTTCAGTGGGTATAAAAAGTCTACACACCCGTTTTTTTGTAACGTAAAAAAAAAATCATATCAGGTAGAATCATCTCAGACTTTTTGCACCATTATTGCCTCCTATAATGTGAACAAATCAATTGGAAACAAACTGAAATCTTTGGGTGGGAAAAGAGAATAAACAATTAAAATAATGTGGTTTTATAAATCTGCACCCCCTGAAACGAATCATTTTTAGAAGTCCCCTTTGAATTGCTGACGACAGTGAGTCTTCTTGAGTAGGAATCGATCAGCATGGCACATCTAGAATTGGCGAGCTTTACCTCTTCTTTGCAGTAAACTCCACATCTATCAAATTGCAAGATATTTTATGCCTGTCTTGTTTAATATACTAAATTCTCAACAAGTTAACAAACTTTCAACATGGATAGTCTATAAGGGCCTTTCTCTACAACACCTCTTCATTGATACTAAGGGCCACACTGTTGTGTTATCCAAACATTGAGAGGATTTTGGCTTTACGTCAATGAACGCTCTCTTAAGGTACCGTCACATGCCGCCATTTCGCCGGCGAGATGGCTGGCAATTCCCGAATTTGGCAATGTGGAAACCA
Organism: Allobates femoralis; assembly: GCA_033576535.1. Lineage (NCBI taxonomy): Eukaryota > Metazoa > Chordata > Amphibia > Anura > Aromobatidae > Allobates > Allobates femoralis. The sequence goes on along the minus strand of JARQOC010000003.1, from coordinate 827,702,652 downwards.
CATCGCATGTGCGTATTGGCATGTGACTGGACGATTCTACGGCGTGAAATCGCCGGCGGAGCGTCGCCTGATTGCCCTGCACTGCAGTGAAATAAGGTGATATCCACCAGGTGATCTCAGCGCACCATGGCGTGTCACAGGGTGATAGCGACGTACACAGTGATCCTGAAATAAGTGCCGTAGGCGTGCTTGGATGTTGTGTTTTTCGCGTCGCACCTGCTGCGATTGGTGGGTGATACTGCGTTCTGATTGGCTGGCCGTGTCCGAGCGCCTTATTTGATGGCCCTGTAGTTCACGCAAGGCTGACCAATGGAACGCAGTTCCGTCCACCAATCGCAGTGATAGTGGCGTGGTGAAACACACTCTAGCACACCCCTATCAAAACAGTATGCCCACATCGCTGCTACGATGGTGGCGTGTGACGCGGCGATGTGTGAAGGGAAGATCACTTCCGGTCTTCTACAGGTGATTTCCAGAATGGAGGATCGCCGAACATGGCACGCCAGATCGCTATGTGTGACAGTTCCACAGCGATCTTAAAAAAGTGCCCGAAACGTGCGCGCTCACATCAGATCGCCAGTGATATGGAAGCCATATGGCGGCGTGTGACGGTACCTTTAGGAAGATGATGGAAAAGCTCTTCATATATGTAAAAGCTTATTCTCCACGTTCATTAAAATTCCCCAAAGACATCTAGTTCTGCCTGGAAAAAAAAGATGCATGAAATTAATTTTGGAGGCAGAGAAATGTAGTTATTTTATGTATTCACATGGTACAATTAAAGCGCTGTCAGACAGTGTGTCAGTGTATGAGAAAAATGGACGATAGAAGATATTAAAATTATTCTCTAACCATCACAATGTTGTCACTATACAACACAATAATCGCATAGGCATAATTCATTGACCAGGAGAAGGCTTCATCCAAACTCCGCCTCGGGTTGCAGTCCTTAGATGAGTCTTGGATGGGATCAGTAATGGAATGGTCTGGAATCGTCTATCAAGGATCAAAGTCCTGCTATCAAAAGAGCAGTCACAATACAAGAGAGAGCAGGCCTTAGTCCAGAGTGGAAGCAAGAGTCCAAACCGGATGTAGAACAATAGTAACCAGGCTAACAATGTAGAGAAGGAGGCAGGAACAGTATCCAGACATGACCATCAGCTGGGCCACCAAAGGCTAATAAGACCTCTTGGCTAAAAAATAAGAATAGGATTTTTTTTTTTAATTTCATGTCCATGTGACTTAATAGTGGAGATGAAAAATACTATAAAAACAGTTTTATTTGGATACAAACTTTAAAATACACACCAATTGTATAGTGAAAGGGAGCAATATACTACAAAACAACCCTCGACCCAGACCATACAGAAAACACAAATACAGTATATACAAGGGTTGTCAACCAATAAAACCCTCCAATGACCTAGGATCTGATTAGGTTCTGACCATACGTCACTTATATTATGTCGGGACGTCCAAGGTCAGTCATTACTCTCCTAGTAGTTATGGTCAACTCATACGTCTGTTAGGGGAATCAGTACACAACTGGGTAAACCATCTATCATGTGATACAGAAATGCCCACGGTCTGGGTTGAGGGTTGTATTGTAGTATATTGCACCCTTTCACTATACAATTGGTGTGTATTTTAAAATTTGTATCCAAATAAAACTGTTTTGATAGTATTTTCCTTAAGTCTAGTCTAGAAATTAAGAAATACCCTGTATCTATACTTTAGTTAGACCTTAATAGTGAAGATGAGTCATCTGAAATTCGAATTTGCAAACCTTTAGCCATGAAAATGTCACTAATGGAAAAACACGTTTGATATCTGAGGTCTCTCCCAATTAAATCTGTACTATTCTCTTTTTCTCACACACTAATCTTCTTCACTGCTGTGGTGTCACACACTATACAATTCAGGGAAGTGTTTAATAAGCTATGAGCTGAGATCATCTACCACTATCTAGATTCAGCAGACAATGGTTGCTGTATTTCCTGCTTCTGCTTTTATACTGGCTCCTATAGTTCCTACTGATTGACTGTGCTACACCATGTGATGAGCTGCAAAGCATTATTGGGAAACTCACCCAGTCACACCCTTCTTTGGCCAACACAATATTTTGCAGTGTGGGGTGGCCATTTTAGGCAATGTGCGCAATGCAAATCACATATTGTTCGATTCAGGAAAGTTTCTAAAAATTTGACTCAAATTTCATTGACATTGAGTTGATTTGGTCATTTGTACTTAACCGTGAATATGGAAATTGGTTGCCCCTGATTTGCTGCACCTCCATTCCTATTCTGTTATTACATTCAGAACCTTGCATGTGATACAAGCTAAGGTTTTTCTACATGTCACAAAGGGAATAGCAGTAGTTATCAAAAAATCAGATACCACAACACCGCACTCATAGGAAAAGCCAGGAAGCCCATTGGCACCACTGCCAATAGACCACAGACATGTGAGATAGCTGTAAACCAAAGGTTCAGTTAGCTGGCACTTGACTCCAGCAACCTCCTCATAAACATATATGATCGCCTTTGCTAAGAGTTCATTTGTTTATTTTGGGAAAACCACTGCCATCTACCTCTTTCAATGGTTAACCACTTCTGGAACAGTGGATTGAACATCTCTAAACCAGTCCTGCATGATTATGCTCCCGCTGACATCCGCCATCGGGTCAAGAGACCACCATAAATGTCGGTGGTCAGCTGATTCTGCACAAACTCAATGGGTTGACCATCTTTGGTTTATCCTGTATGGTTTCATGTTTGAGCGTATATTGATAGCATCAGGGCAAAGTACAACTAGTCACCACAGTGGGCAACTCATGGTAAGCAGTGTTGACTTGCCCCATCCCATCCTGGAAATAAAAACATGTCTACTTTCGACTATGCCACAATTTCCTTCCACAGTTTTCATGACCGGTATATTTAGCTCTGGATTTATGACGACAGGGTGGAATGGTATGACACAAATAGAATACACTTTATGTCTTTGGTAGGTATTGGCCCTGGGTGGCACTTAGAGTTCATTGACGTCAAAGATGAGGTGATGAACAAGACTTTCCGCTTCCAATGTGACCGATGGTTGGCCAAGAATGCGGATGACAAGCAGATCATAAGAGAACTCGCCTGTGCCAACAATGATATCCTGGATCTGAAGGAACGCACGTGTAAGTGGTTGGGCGCATGTCCCACACATTGTAGAGTCATTCTGTTTGATCAGGAGAAGTTTTTTGGGTAACCTTAATTTGCTTTTTACAGCTTATGAGATTATGACCGTAACAAGTGACAGAGAAGATGCTGAAACCAAGGACAATGTTGGATAATCCTAGAAGGGGAAGAAAGGAAGATCTAAGGAGATGATGCTGGAAAACACCTCCAAAAAGAGGAGATTTGCTCAGTAAGTTCTCAGGTTGCCAGGAAGTTTCTAATACTTTTACCTATGTTACAATTGATGCTCGATAATACTAGTGTATAAATTCATCTTCTGACTCACGTTGGTGCGAATTGATCCACATGACCTTGTCCATCAACTGTGTCGGTAATCTGTAGCTGCTCCATGGGAGCCATGGATGCCATCAGATAAGAGGATACTCACAGCTTCCACCCAGCAGCCAGAGATTACTGACCGGCTAATGGACTATATCTTGTGCATCAATTCACACTGACTCTACTTCTGACCAACAGATGTTGATTATCAAGTACCATTTTTTTTAATACATTAGAGAATAGCAGCAGAAGGGGAACTTATATACCTGGAAGGATCCCAAGATGGGGGACATATATAACAGGAAGGATCCCAGGATGGGGGACATATATACCAGGAAGGAAACCAGGATGGGGGACATATATACCAGGATGAGGGACATATCTACTAGGAAGGCATCCAGGATGGTGAACATATATACCAGGATGGGGGATACATACCAGTAAGGGTCCAGGATGGGGAAGATATATACCTGGAAGGGGTCCAGGATGGAGGACATATATACCAGGAAGGAACCCAGGATGTGGGACATATGTATCAGGAAGGATCCCAGGATGGGGGACATATAAACCAAGATGGGGGACATATATACCAGGGTGAGGGTCAAATGTACCATCAAGGCATCCATGATGGTGGACATATATACCAGCATGGGAACATATATACCTGGAAGGGGCCCAGGTATGGTGGACATATATACCTGGAAGGGGCTTGAGATGGACGACATATATACCAGGATGGGAAACATATATATTAGGAAATGACCCAGAATGGTGAACATATATACCTGGAAGGGGTCCAAAATGGGGGGCATATATACCAGTTCGGCAACATATATACCAGTATGGGGCCCAGGGTGATGACATTATATCAGGATGAATACATTATATACAAGAATGGGCTCAGCAAGGCAGACCTGTATACAAGGATGGAAGACATATATATCGGACAGAGCACATATACACCAGGATGTAGGGACATATATACCAAAATGGGGGACAGTACTACATACTGAAGGGGGAAGAAGGAGCAACATTATGTCTTAATAGGATTTAGAATGCTTCAAGGTCTCATTCATCTGACCAACATGCAGGGTGGGCGGCCAGGATACAAATCTTGCACGGGGCCCATCGGACTCTAGGTTACTCCAGAGCTAACAGATTATACCAATTCTCCTCTGAGGAATATCAAACTCTCATTTTGAGAAGAAACTAAAAAGTTAAAAAGATCATAGAGGCCAGTTTAACACTATTTTTTGTCTTGCGTTGTAATCTGTCCGAATCCAGAAGCATCCTGACCTCTATACTTAAAATGGGGTGACAGGGACATGCGTTTGCATCAGTATTTACCGTAGGTGGATCTGTACCACTGCGTCCTTTTGACTTCCTCCCACCACCCTATTGAAATTTTGGAAAAATCCTGACGAGTTCCAATGCGGCTGCAAATATAATGTATTTCAATGGTGGACGGATCCAGACAGGGCAGATTCGTCCATCCTGATCCGTAAACATGAGCATGCTTAGAACAATTCCTGCACCTCAGAATCATGTACCCCCGCCTCAGAAAAAGGGTCGTGAACTATGTTATTCTTCAAAAATGTTATAAAATTTATTGTGCATATGTATATGCTATGGGGGCACCTGGGGAGGGGCTGCAGGAGTGGTTTAATACCACTACTGAAGCGATGGCTGGGAGACCACAGCGGTGGAGAGTGAATAATGGTACACTAGATGAAGTGAAAAGAACAAAGGGTGAATTTATTGAAAGGCAGGGAATGGTGTGGTTAAGGCAGGTTCTAACATGGGTATGCAGTGGCAAAAGATAATTTACAAGATTTTGTATTCTCTAGCTGGGCCGCTCAATAGCACGGTCCTCCAACTATTACAGGATCAATATATCACACAGGAAAATTCAACCAATAACAAAGTATGATGCTACTCTACATATAACCTCACTGGCCTCTGCTAAACGGGCCACACGGCTGCCGTATTTTGGCTATTGAAGCCTACTCTAGGCCCTGACATGTGAACAATCAGAAAAAGACTCCCGGTGATGTTGGGGATGCGGATCCTGTCCCGGGGCCCCCAGCAGTCCTGTATGGTGATGCACACGTCTTCCTGCTGGATCGGTGAAACGTGGTCTTCTCCGTGCTTCAGGGTCCTTGAGATGCTCCTGGAATCTTTAAGTCACATTTTCGGTCTCTTCGTGACTCCGCAATATACACCTTTGCACAGTCATCTTTGCAATACACGCAGAGCCTTTTCAATATCACAAGTCCAATACTTCACACAGGCTGCGTGACCTTTCACACTGTTCCATACCCTGCTGCTCTTAGCACCAGCTCCCAGCTCTGTCTTTCTCTTACAGGCTCAACCCCTCCCCTACCAGCCTTGGGCAGTCCATTAGCACAGTCTTTTGCAGGGAGAGCAGAATATGCTATCATACCGGACACAGGGGTGCTGTCTCTTAAAGATGCAGCATGTTACTTACTGTCTATACCAGTGATACCCCTACACTTCTTTATTACTATCTCTGTTTGAAGTCTCATTGGCTTTTTCTGGCAGAGTGGGGATCTCTACACATAGAACTGTCAAATGCGGCATAGAAGCACGATCTACATTACATTTGACAGTTCTGTGCATAGAGATCTTTCAGAATAGGCGTAGATTGCACTCCTATGCCATTTATGACAGTTCAGCGTGTAGAGGTTCTCGCTCTGCTGGCAAAAGCCGACTGGACTTAAACATAAATAGTAATAAGGTAGCGGTATTAACCACTCCTGCAGCCCCTCCTCAGGTGCCCCCATAGCATATACATGACTCACCGTAGCCGGGGGTACACGGAGCGGGCGTTGTTTCTCCTCCAGTCACGGAACCGCGCCTGTGGTGGTGTAGGCCCGGTGGTCCAGATCAAAAGGGGAAATGGCGGAACAGTAGGGGTGATTTGTCTTCGTGACGCCACCTGCGGGTGTTCTGGTAACTTTACCAGCGCTGTTCGGGTCTCCGGGGGATGTTATACAGCGAGAAGGGACGCTCCCCACAGGATGAGCGGGAGTCCCCGGAGCCGGGAGCTGCGCAAGATGTTGTGAGGCAGCTGCGGGATGCTGCGCGCCAAATCCAGGAGTAACGCACAACCACACAAAGTCTCTTTTAGGTACCTTTACTGGGTGGTAATCAGGTACACTCGGACCGGGATAGTGAAGTCGGCACTTCTGGAGGTTCACAGCAAGCAGTGTTAGGCTTCCTTTCTCTAGTTCTGGTGTTAAGGTCGGGTGGATGTAGAATCCTGCCAGACCGGGCAGTGTGTTCAATGGAACTTGCTTCACCTGGTTAACAGCATGGAGGGCACTGTAAAAGGGTCTGAGCAGGATCAGTACTCTTCCCTGGGCTCTCGTGGATGGGTGCATCAGGTGGAACAGGTGGCTAAACCTCCTGTTAATCGTGCTGGTTCTCTGTGGTGGCTGGGTAGCTCTCACACCTTCGGTTCCAGTAACCGGAGGATGAGGGAAGAGTTAGTGTAACTCTGGTATTCCTTGAGAGGTGCTTCTCCTTTCCTATTATCCCAATTGCAGGGATTTCCTCACTGGTAGCTAGGCTGATTAGGCCTGGTGTGTGTCTCATAAGCTTGAGATCTTCCACAACCTGCAGCTCTTGTAGCATCTGCACACTCTTCACAGTTCTGAAGTGACTGCACACTCTGGTGTTTCTCCCTCCAAGACTCTATTTATAAGGGGAACTGGCTCAAAGTGACCAGTGGAGCTCCCCCCTAGAGGCTCGGGGTGAAACCAGGTGTTCTAAGGTGTTGTGGTGTTGTTTGGCTTTGCTGTTAACTCCAGTCGTGCCCTAAGGATTTCTGTGGTGCCCAACAGGTGCCAGGGTGCCACATACATATGCAGAATTAAATTTTGTTACATTTTCTCCTTCCCTCTGGCTGGATCAGGCATCCAACAGCTGCGGTGATGTGTGTGCGGATGCAAAGCTGGCCATGCCGCTAATTTGAAACTAGCCAAAACTAAGTTTTAAACATATTTATAATGTTTTTCTCCAATTATATTTCATAATTCACACAATAAATTGTACAAGAAAAAAATACAAATATATATTGCTTTTGATTTTATGCATTTTCCATCTGACACAAAATGAATCAAACACACCTAAGTCAAGAATGGTTTTAAAGTAGAGATGAGCGAATCGATTTGAGTTTAATTAGAATTAATGTAAAATTTTAAGAAATTTGCCGAACCCAGCAAACTCCATCCATTTGCACTTCAAATCTACCAAAAAATGTTCGCCAGTGTTTTACATAAAGATTGCATCAGTCACAGGAGACTCACATGATTATTGGATTCCATAATCACTTCCAACCTTCACATCACATGGTATAGCACGGCCAATCAGGAGGAACTGTCGAAGTCAATAAAAGCCTTGGCAAGGAATGTAGGAGACATTTTGTGGTGAACCTGGACAGTGAGAGGACATCACATCACAAGTTCACAATAAAACACTGAAAAAACTGTACAGGTAGTGTGTGACAGCTCAGCAATGTTAAACAGCTGCCTTCTATTTACCCAGAGACATATATGTTGAGATAACTTTGACTTTACTAAGGCTGGCTTCACATCACGGTTTTTGTGATCCGGGGCTGTCTGGTGTGAACCGAACAGCCCCAGATCCGATTTCGGCCCCAAAGTATTCCTATGGGGCCGGATGGCATTGTTTTGCCATCCGGTGTCCATCTGTTAGGTAGGATCTGGCAGAATTCGGGTTTTTGTCCCGGACACAAAATTTTGTGTCCGGGGCAAAAATCTGAAAAAAAACGGATCCTCCCGAATCCTCCTGGATCCAGCGCCATCCGGCACCCCCTAACATGGGAGTCTATGGCGTCGCATCCGACAGAAAATCAACCGTGGAGAGCTCCCTGCTGAGATTTCAGGACCGCGGCTAGACGGGGACAGCTCCTGAAGCTAGGATCTGCTGATTCTGGCAGAAAACAGGACCCGGGGTATATTTGTACTCCGGTTCTGTTCTGTCTGGGGCTGTCAGTTTCTGTCTGGTGCTTCCTACAAAACACCGGACAGAACCTGATAGAGGAAAACCGTGGTGTGAAGCCGGCCTAAGACTTTGTTACATTAATGAAGTAATTCCCATCTCCAAGCTCCTAGCCCAATATGTAGTAGGTCCAATAATTACCATCCAATTAGAAATGTAGTTTATTGTCCTGATTAGCTATGTACTTACCTCATGTGCAGGACATTGTATTATCTTGGGTATCCATGGTTATGACCACTATCAACTAGCTAACTGTCACTATATGAGTGGTCATAACCGTGGATATTGTTCATTGATCATGTTTGGTGCCACTGATTGCAAGGGAGAAAGTTAATTTTTTTATTGTACTTTCTGTTCATTTTATTATGTTTTTTTGACAGGAATGCAACAGACGTATTCAAGTTCTCCTCCAAGAATGTGGGTGATATCGCTGCGATATGTGTCGGCCATTGTCCTAAAGATGGGAGGAAGTTTTCACCTAAAGCAGATTCCTATTGGCACGCGAAAGAGATCACCATTACCGAGACTGAGCTTGGGAACCAGTAAGTGATGCCTCTTCAGATATTGGGCATATTTAACCCCTTAAAGATGCATTTGAAGACCCTGCTGGACCTACAGAGAAGAAAATAAATATTTGATCCCTTGCTGATTCTGCACACTGACACATGAACAGTCTATAATTTTAAGGGCAGGTTAATTTTTACAGTGAGAGATAGAATATCAATAATAAAATCCAGAAAAACACATTGTCTAAATTATATAAATGTATTTGCATTTTGCAGAGAGAAATAAGTATTTGACCCCTACCGACCATCAGGAGTTCGTGGTCCTACAGATCAGTTAGACGCTCCCAATCTACTTGTTACCTGCATTACAGACAGAGGTCTTACATTGTCACCTGTATAGAAGGCTCCTGTCCACAAACTCCATTAATCAGTCAGACTCTAGAACAGGGGTCTCATACTTGGGTAGGTTGATTGGCCGCACATAGAAAAAAATTGATATTGGTGGGCCACAGTCCTTGTAGGACTAAGTGACATTTTTACTAATACCAGAATGTTTTGCTCAATGGTAATAATGTCCAAATCCTGATCCCCTTCTTGTATGAATGTCCTTACCCTGATCCTTTCTTGTAGTAATGTCCCCCATCCTGGTCCCCTTGTAGTAATGCCCCCATACTGTTCTCCTTCTTGTAGCAATGTTCCCCATTCTGGTCTTCATCTTGTAGTAATGCTCCATCCTTGTAGTAATGTCCCATCCTGGTTTTCATCATGTAGGAATGTCCCCATCCTGGTCCCCTTGTAGCAATGCCCCCATGCTGGTCCCATCTTGTAGTAATGCCCCCATCCTGGTCCTTATCATGTAGTAATTTCCCCATCCTGGTCTCCTTCTTATAGTAATGCCCCCAAACTGGTCCTCATTTGCAGTGATGTCCCATCCTGGTCCTCTTCTTGTAGTAATGTCCACATCCTGGTCCTCATCTTGTAGTAATGTCCCCACCCTCGTCCTTATCTTGCAGTTATGCCCCCATCTTGGTCGTCTTGTAGTAATATTCAAATCCTGGTCCTCATGTTGTAGTTTAATATCTCCATACTGGTCCCCTCATAGTAATGCCCCAATACTGGTCTCCTTGTAGTAATGTACCCACCCTGATCTTTTTGTGGTAATTGTTCCATCCTGGTCCTCATCCTGTAATGTCCCCCACCCTGGTCCTCGTCTTGTAGTAATGTCCCCACCCTGGTCCCCTTCTTGTAGTAATGTTCCTATTATGGTCCCCGTCCTTGTAGCAATGTCCACCACACTGGTCCCCTTGAGCAGTGTCCCCCATACTGGTCCCTTGTAGCAGTGTCCCCCATACTGGTCCCCTTGTAGCAATGTCCCCATACTGGTCCCCTTGTAGCAATGTCCGCCATACTGGTCCTTTGTAGCAATGTCCACCATACTGGTTCCTTTGTAGCAATTTGCCCCATACTGGTCTCCTTGTAACAATCTGCCCCATACTGGTCCTCATAATTCGTACTATCCCATCCTGATCCCCTCCTTGTAGTAATATCCCCTACTGTGCCTTATCACACAAACAGACAAACACAGACTCACACACAGACTCACACACAGACTGCATGCTCCATTACCTGCGTCCATCCAATGCACGCTCTATTACCTATACCCCAGCCCATGCACGCTCCATTACCTGCACCCCAGCTTGTGCACACTCTGTTATGTGCACCCCTTCCTGTGCACACTCTATTACCTGCACCCCATCCCATGACTCTCCATAACCTGCACCCCTGCCCATGCATGCTCTATTACCTGCACACATCACTCATGGACGCTCCATCACCTGCACCCAGCCCATGCATGCTCTATTACCTCCACCACAGCGCCTGCATGCTCTTCATCCTCTGCAATATTGTATGCAAGCACTATTATGTTTGCACATGTGGCTAATTGTGCGACTCCAGCCCCCAGCGTTGCATCTGACACACACACTGTTTTCTGCACTAACCCTCTGCAGCCACAAGTGAGTGCTCTCATCATAGTTGGCAGTCTGTGGCTTCCCTGCAGCCTCCTGGGTGTGTGGGCTGCGATGAAAGGAGGGGACGGGCTGCTGTTTACGGAGAGTCCTGTCCTTTCCAGACACACACACGGGCACACACACACAGACACAGACTCACTCACACACACAGACAGACTGACACACACAGACTCACACACGCACACTACTCACTTGTCCTCTGTTCTGTCGGTGACATCTTTTCAGCACATGTGGCCCAGGCATGGTGACCCCCCTATGCCTCCTGCCCGCCGCGATCACGCAGACCACACTGACATGGATCACGCAGACCACACTGACATGTATTGCCCACACTCAGCGCTGCCAGGGACCATCACTTCTCAGATATATGAATGGCAGGCGTCGGCGTAAGACGTCAACTGCTGGCCTCTGATTGGATGGTAGCTGCCGTTCATATATCTAAGCAGTATAACGGAGGTATGGTGATTGCGGGCCACGGTGGGTGGGAGGCAGCGATGTCAAGGGGGACCACCATGCCTGGGTGTGGGGGCTGCACAAAGCAGCCTCAGAGACCCCTGCTCTACAACATGGGCAAGACCAAAGAGCTTTCTAAGGATGTCAGGGAAAAGATCCTAGACCTGCACAAGGCTGGAATGGGCTACAAAAGCATAAGTAAGACAAAGCTGGGGGAGAAGGAGACAACTGTTGGTACCATAGTAAGAAAATGGAAGAAATACAAAATGAGGTCAATCCACATCGATCTGGGGCTCCATGCAAAATCTCACCTCGTGGGGTATCCAGGATCATGGGGAAGGTGAGAGATCAGCCTAAAACTACATGGGGGAACTTGTTAATGACCTCAAGGCAGCTGGGACCACGATCACTAAGAAAACCATAATGGATTAAAATCCTGCAGTGCCCGCAAAGTCCCACTGCTTAAGAAGGCACATGTGCCGCCCGTCTGAAGTTTGCCAATGAACACTTTGGTGATTCTGAGAGTGATTGGGAGAAGGTGCAGTGGTCAGATGAGACAAAAATTGAGCTCTTTGCTAGTGATGGGCGAATCCTAAATTACTCGGAATCGCTTGACTCTAGCGAGTCCGAGCCCAGGACTCGCTACTCGTTGCGAGTCTAGCGAGTCCAATGTTAATGAATGGGGAAGCGAGTAATAGCGAGTAGTGTGAGATTTACAACTCGCAGATGTGTCTCGGAAGCTTCAGCCTGAAGCAATCCTAGTTTTGTCATTTATTTGCATTGCTCGTTTACTTTGTAAGTAATCGCTGACTCGCACAGATAAGAGTCCTGTCTCCTCTGTACAGGCTGCCAGCTCCAGGGTCCTAGAGCCTGCCTGCTGCCTGATGTAGCAGTGCTGAGATTGTTCTCAGTCTGCTCAATCCCTGTGTACAGACATGAATGTCTGTGCACAGAGATGATGTAGCAGAGCTGAGATTGTTCTCAGTCTGCTCATTCCCTGTGCATAGAGATCTATATCTATACACAGGGGATGTAGCAGAGAGGACATCGCGTTTTGGACTGCGTCGGACGGAAGAGGATTTTTTTAATTAAAGATGGAGTCCCTAATGGCTTTTTTTTTTATTTCTAATAAAAAATTTTCTTTGTGTTGTGTTTTTTTTAAAACAATTTAATAGAAATTCATGGCGGTCATGTCTAATATTGGCGTGACCACCATAAATTTCGGGCTTAGGGCCAGCTGATAATACAAAGCTGGTATTAACCCCTTTATTACTCAGCGTGCTACCGCCACCAGGGCCGCTGGAAGAGCGGGGTTCAGCGCCAGAGGATGGCGCTTCAATGAACGCGCCATCTTCTGGGGCGGCTGCGGGCTGCAATTTGCAGCGGGGGGTGCCCAGAAAGCTTGGGCATCCCTGCGCTGCGGATTCCAGCCCCCAGCTGCTTAGCTGTACCTGGCTAGACATAGAAATTGCGCGGAGCCCCACGCATTTTTTTTAAATTATTTCATGAAATTCTGAGATTCTGACTCTGACTCTGAGACTCTGACTCTGAAATTCATTAAATAATTTTTAAAAAATGCGTGGGGCTCCGCGCAATTTCTATGTCTAGCCAGGTACAGCTAAGCAGCTGAGGGCTGGAATCCGCAGCGCAGGGATGCCCAAGCTTTCTGGGCACCCCCCGCTGCAAATTGCAGCCCGCAGCCGCCCCAGAAGATGGCGCGTTCATTGAAGCGCCATCCTCTGGCGCTGAACCCCGCTCTTCCAGCGGCCCTGGTGGCGGTAGCACGCTGGGTAATAAAGGGGTTAATACCAGCTTTGTTATACAAGCTGGTATTAAGCCCGAGATTCTTAATGTCAGGCCACGTTTGACCCAGCCACTAAGAATCTCCAATAAAGGGTTAAAAAAACACAGAGAAAATTTTTTATTTGAAATAAAAAAAAAAGCCATTAGGGACTCCATCTTTAATTAAAAAAATCCTCTTCCGTCCGACGTAGTCCAAAACGCGATGTCCTCTCTGCTACATGCACAGGGAATGAGCAGACTGAGAATAATCTCAGCACTGCTACATCTCTGTGAGCAGGCGGGCTCTAGGACCCTGGAGCTGCACAGAGAAGACAACTGGACTCGGCTCGCAAAGAAACAGCAGTTACTTTGCGAGTCTCCCTGCTATCACTGGCACAGTAGCCAGTGATGACTCGCACGAGTCTAATGCAAACAATGGCAATCCTAGTTTTGTCAGCGTTTCTGACAAAACTAGGATTGATATTGATTTGCATTGGACTCGTGCGAGTCATCACTGGGAAACTCGCCGAGTACCGAGTCCTGCGAGTCCCTTACTACTCGCCGAGTAACGAGTCCTAGCGAGTAGATTCGCCCATCCCTACTCTTTGCCATTAATTCAACTCACCGTGTTTGAAGGAAGAGAAATGCTGCCTATGGCCTAAAGAACACCATCCCCACAGTCAAGCAGTGATAAGCATCATCAGCTACAAGAAACGTCTGACTGCTGTGCTGCCAACAAAGGTTTTGCCACTAAGTATTAAGTCTTGTTTGCCAGAGGGATCAAATACTTATTTCTCTCTTCAAAATGCAAATACATTTATATAATTTATACAATATGATTTTCTGGAATTTATTTTTGATATTCTGTCTCTCACTGTTAAAATTAACCTACCCTTAAAATTATAGACTCTTCATGTCTTTGTCAGTGGGCAAACTTCTTAAAATCAGCAAGGGATCAAATAATTATTTCCTTCACTGTATCTAGGGTTGGAGAAGTCTCCCTGGTGGACCTAACTAGGCTTGAAGATGACCCTGGTGGAGTTTTCGAAGCCTAGATAGATCCACCAGGGTCTTCTCCAAGCCTAGATAAGACCCTGGTAAATAAGACCCTATCTATGCTTGGAGAAGACCCTGGTGGACCTATTTAGGCTTTGATAACACCCTGCTGGACCTTTCCAGGCTTGTGGAAGACCCTGGTATCTAGGGTTGAAGAAGATCCCGGTGGATCTATTTAGTCTTGGAAAAGACCCTGGTGGACCTATTTAGGCTGGAGAAGACCCTGATGGACCTATCTGGGCTTGGAGAAGTCCCTGGTGAATCTACGTAAGCTTTGAGAAGTCCCTGGTTGATCTATGTAGGCTTTGAAAAGACCCTGGTGGATCTATCTTGGCTTGGCAAATACCCTATTGGACTTATCTAGACTTGGAGAAGACCCTGATGGACCTATTTAGGCTTGGAGAAAACCCTGGTGGACCCATATAGGCTTCTAGAAGACCTGGTGAACATATCTTGAAATCAAGGCTTGGTAGACCTGTGTCTGAATGGAGCTGGGTTTGAGCCCACCCATTATCCTGGTCCCTCACCATAGGAAAGAGATTTCTGCAGGGTTTCAGGTGGGCACTCCAAAAGTGGTGGTGCTCGTGTCACAGGGTGGCATCCGGAGGCATAACTACAACAGGTGCAGGGGTTGCAATCGCACTTGGGCCCTGGAACCTATGGGGCCCCAAAAGTCCCTTGGGCTCATTGAAAAAGACTATTGCTCGTAAAGATTTGCAATAATTGAGGCCCTGTTGGAACTTTAAGTTACACCAATTATGACATTTCCAATGTAGTAGTCACACCATGAATAGCAGTAACAGAAACAGTTACAGATAATGCACTTCGGCTTCCACTCTGAAGCCTTTCTCAAACAGTACCATATTGCTTGGGAAAGGCTTCAGAGTGGAAGCCGAAACGCGTCATCTGTAACTGCTATTGATGGAATAAAATTTAAAGTTAAGCAAAAAAGTTATGTGAGTGGCAGTCTTATTGTGACTACATAGAAAAGATGTTACAAAGGAGCCAGTGTCATTTGCTATGTTATGGTCATAGGTTTGCAGCTTCAGACCCCCCCTTTCCCCAACTGCATCCTTCTTCGTAAAAAGAAGTGGCCACTTCCCATTGAATATACAAAGAGGGAAATGTTCAGCTCACCCTGTTATGTCCTGACTCCTTGGCCGGTCATTGACGCATGGAGACGCCCTGGTCTCGGCGATGAGGAAATCCAATACAAGAAGAGTTGTTTCCAGCGACCGAAATAAGTTCTTGTTGAATGGGTTGGGGAAAAAGCCTGTTTAAAACATGAAGAATTCTTTATAGTCCTTTCCATTGTAAGTTTCATCTTTCTTGTTTGTTTTAGATATATTTTCAACTGCAATGCCAAGATTCCCCTGCGCAACAAGAGAGATGACTACAAAGTCTTCGAATGTGCCAAAACCATTGAGAGTTTCGCCAGTAAGGCCCGCAGCTTGGTGCCGGTAAAGTATGAAGTCATTATAGTGACCGGTTTTGAAAAAGGGGCAGGAACGGACGCCAATGTCTTCCTCACCATGTACGGGTCTAATGGTGACTCCGGGAAGCATGCCCTGAAACAGAAGATGAGGAACCTCTTTGAGCGCGGAAAGACCAACCGCTTCTACATCGAGACCTTGGACTTGGGCGAGATGAAGAAAGTACGAGTGGAACATGACAACTCAGGCCTCAACCCCGGGTGGCTACTGGAGAGGGTGGAGGTGACCAATTCCGCAACCGGTGTCACCACCATATTCCCCTGTGGAAAGTGGTTGGACAAGAAGAGGGGAGACAATGAAACCTGGCGAGAGCTCTACCCGATGTATTAAAGCCCTCGTCCGACCAATGTAACGCACTCTTATCATCTGCCACGTGTTTCATAAATGATTACAAATTGTATTTTATAACATTTTTATATACAGACTTTGTAAAATGTGTATAGGAAACTGAAATAGATTTATAAAACCTCTCACTGTATTACCAAGCCAAGATCCAGCTGCTTCATGCTGCATTAGGCAAGCGGAAAACAGGAGAAAATGATGATTCAGACTCCGCTCAGCTGGATAACGAGCCCGCAGCCTTATACACTGGCACAAAGCTTAATAAAAGAATGTACGTTCTTTAATCTTTGATTTTTAACTCTTAAGTTTTTCCTCTTTTTAATTAAAAAAGGTTCTCCATTTTTGGTAACTGTTTTGGAGAGTCTTTAGGCTCTGTTCTATTAGGGTTCAACAAGGACCAGTGACAGCAGATTAAAGGGGTGGTTGTTTTATAGACAACACAAACAGGAGAGCTGAAAAATGTATCATCACTGAGGTCTGATCACTAGGACTCCCCTGGATCAAGAGAACAGGGTCACGAAGGCCCCAGTGTGAATGGAGTGGTAGTGAGCATGTGCACCCACCACTTTATTTACTATACATTCACTTTACTGGTCAAACATGTTCACTTCCACTCGATTTACACAGGGGTCTTTGGGCTCTGGTTCTCGGGATCATTAGGCGGTCTCTATACACACAGGGGTCTTTGGGGCATAGTCCTTGGTATCAATGGGGGTCTCCATTCACACAGGGGTCTTTGGGACCTGGTCCTCTGGATCATTGGTGGTCTCCATGACCTAGTCTTCGGGATCATAGGGGGTCTCCATTCACACAAAGGTCTTTGGGCCCTGATCCTCGGGATCATGGGGGGTCTCCATTTACACAGGGGTCTTTGGGACCTGGTCCTCAGGATCATTGGGGGTCTCCATTCACACAAGGGTCTTTGGGCCCTGGTCCTCCGGATCATTGGTGGTCTCCATGACCTAGTCTTCGGGATCATAGGTGGTCTCCACTCACACAGGGGTCTTTGGGACCTGGTCCTCAGGATCACTGGGGGTGTCCATTCACACGAGGGTCTTTGTACCCTGGTTCTTAGGATCATTGGGTCTCCATTCACACAGGTGACTTTGGCCCCTGGTTCTTGGGATCACCAGGGTTCTCATTTACCAGACAACACAAGGGCACATATGTATAATCTATTGTGTGGATTGGTCATAAATGTTGTTTATGGCATAACTCAAGGGTTAGAGCGTAGAGATAGAGATCTGCTTAAAGCTCCACTCCAACATTTTTATTTTTCAGTAATTCTTTAAATCTAAGCCCCCTGCCCCTGGTATTATACTCACCCTCCAGCGTTTTCATGTTTTTTCAGTGCCGCTCCACGTCCGAGGGACCCATCTTGTGACTGTAACTTGTGAATCGCCGGTTACGTCACAACTGCTCAGTGCATCTCTATGAGAGCCAGAACGAGATGAGAAGGATGCTGTCATAGAGATGCATTGAGTTGCGACCGCCAATGTGCTCCATGAAACAATGGAGCTGTAGCGGTCACAAATCGCCAGAAACCGACCGGAGTGGCGGTGCTAGAGGACAAGTATAAGACTGAGGGCAACACTTCAGCTGGGCAATAAATAAATCAATGGAGTGGTGCTTCAAAGGAGGACCCCACTTGATATATTTATCACCCATCTACAATATATATGATAGGATAACTGGAGATTAGACCAATAGGGATGTCCAGTGATTCCAAGGACCCTATGCCCTTATGTCCTCTGTGTAATTGGAGCGGTATGTACAGTCATGCCCGACCTCTCCATTCACTTCTAAGGGACTGACCAATGGTCTTTTGCATAGCAGTGAATAAAGCAGTGGTAACACATGAGCACTAAGGATCAGTGGGGTCCAGAAATAAAAATATACAGGTACATCTCAATGAATTAGAACATCATCAAAAAGTTAATTTATTTCAGTAATTCAATACATAAAGTGAAACCCATATATTATATAGAGACATTACACACAGAGGGATCTATTTCATGTGTTTATTTCTGTTATTATTGATATTTATAGCTTACAGCCAATGAAATCCCAAAGGTCATTATCTCAGAAAATTAAAGAGGGTTTAAAAACCACGCTGCCGTATTCCACAAGACATCAAAGGGTGAATATAATATTAATTTATTAGTCAACGTTTCAGGGCTCCCAGAAACATGGCAATATGATATTGATTTGTCCTGAGAAAGGGGCCATGGAGCCCGGAAACACATTGACTGATAAATCAATATTATATTCACCCTTTGACGTCTCGTGGAATATGGCAGCGCAGTTTTTAACCCTTCATCCTCCCTACTCTATATATGCATCACGCTGGGGACTGCAGCAGCCATGATCTGCTTTTATAGTGGTTGTGACTCTCACAACCACACAAGGTGAAGCCTCTATCTATTTAGGTCATATTTTATCTCTCAGACCCTTCATTCACCCTGCTTTAATTTTCTGAGATAATGACCCTTGAGTTTTCATTGGCTGGAAGCCATAATCATCAACATTTACAGAAATGAACACTTGAAATAGATCCCTCTTCTGTGTGTAATATCTCTATATGATATATGCATTTCACTTTATGTGTTGAATTACTGAAATAAATTATCTTTTAGATGATATTCTAATTTATTGAAATGCACTTGTTCTGTGTGTCTAGTCTTGATTGGAAAACCCCATATCCATTTGATGTCCTTTGGTGAGATTTAGTGGAGGATTCTTCTTTCTTAATCGCTTCATTGGAGGACACAGGAAGACCTTGGCTCCTTGGTGTATGCTTGCTGCCATCATAAGGCTGACACTATGCAAAAAAACAGAAAAAACAACTCCTCCCCAGCAGTATACACCCCCTACTGGCACAAATACATCTCAGTTTTAGCTTAGTGTCATAGAAGGCAGACACGGGTCTATCTACCAATATTTTTACCTGAAGATTTCATCAGGGAATATGAAGTGGTTTTGCCAATTCGTCACACAGAAAAGAGATCAAGAGTCCAGTGTGCATTGGTCACACTTCTAACTCTCCCTCTCTGCGCTACCCCACACAGATCCGTGTTCTGGGCTAACCCCGAGTTTAGACATAGGTGCCTGCCCTGGCCCTTCTGCTCCCTACCCACTTGCGCTCCAGAGCTAGTCGGTAGAGTCACTAGATGCCCGGATCCTGGAGGAGAACAAGTGTCGAGCCCCAGGCCCTGGGGTACTCGGGTATCAGGCTGGGTGCTGTGGCGATATACGGACCACAGCAACCAGTTGCCAACTGCAAAGATGAACTCTGGCCGGATCCTCGGGCCCAGCGTTCCCGTGGTGGACTGGAGAATCCCCTGGAGTATGGTCGCTCCACTCTGGGTTCTCCCTTTCTCTCTAGGGCCCGGACTTCTCACGTCGGCTGCCCTCTTTCAGCATTTCCTCAAGATCCCTTCTTCTTCCCTCTGGATCGGCTTGAAACCATCCGGGTAACCTTTCCGCCTCGTTCCACACTCTTTTCAGCTGTCCTGACTCTTCTCCTCCTCCTCCAACTAACCGCTCTTGATCTCCCCTGGGGATGAATATATCTCCCTCCCGGGTAACCTCCAACTGCTATGCTAATTTGGGAGTGCTGGGAATGAGTCCCACCCACCAACCTAGGATCCACTTGCAGCTGGGGACATTACAACTCTTTTACGGGTGCAATACCCCTCTGTGATGCCTGACCATGCGGGGCCCCACACAAGCCCTGTGTCTGGAGCCCAGCACCACAGAGGGCGAGCTAGGGATCTGCGCAGACATTGCCTCTGCCCTGCATCCAGGACCGTTGACCCTCCTTTTCTCCATACCATTTTCCCTCTTGGTACGACCCCAGTAAGTGTACTTTTCTGGGCACCATTTGGGTGCCACAGCTATATATCTGATAGGGCCTCCAGGCTTGGCTCAGTTTAGGGCTGCCCTGGGAGCAGCACACATGGCAGCAGCAGGGGTTGGCTGCATCTTTGTGGCTCTGTGAGGAGTGTTTGGAGGCATATTTCTTTAATATGCAGGTGGCCCCTGGTCTCCCAGGGTCTGGGGGCCCCCTGCCAAGCTCATTGCAGGCCGACACCATTCCTTCTCAGGAGCTCTGCACCGTGAGCCTCCCACTCCCGGCCATGGCTGCAAATTTACTCCCCGGCTAGGCTGCGCCTCCGGGCCTCATGCACCCACATACAGACCGCCCACGGACTGTGTCCAGGCCAATCATAGGCAAGCGAAGGCTGGTTCGCGCGACGGGGATGGCCTCTCCCTGTCTGTAAAGTGCCACTCTACCCCCATACCAATGGGAGGCAAGTGGGGGCTCCTTTCGTACTATTTGGGGCCCCGCCCCTGGTTTCAGGCCTGGGTCTGCATTTTCAGACTTCACTGGATCTTCCCCCATCTCTCAGGCACCTGCACACAGGATGTAACATGGAAAATAGAAAGTAAAGTCAGCTCACCATTCACATCTCACTCCGGGAGTCCTTTCTTCAGCCTGTTTCGCGGCTCGGCAACCGCCACAGTAGAATCCAGAAGCAAGCATGAGACCCGGCGATGGAGAGCCCAGTGCACTTCAGAGGTCTTTTTTGCATAAAACTTCCATTAAAATATTAAAATGTTCTAAACAGTCAGATCAACTAATGATGCTCTAGATGTTCATTAGTTGATCTGACTGTTTATAACTGTGTTTTACACATTTTTATATTTTTCAATAAAATGAAAGTTTTATGCAAAAAATACCTCTGAAGTGCACTGGGCTCTCCATCGCCGGTCTCATACTTGCTTCTGCACACAGGATGCCGACTCTGGACATCTTGGACAGGAGACACCGGAAAACTTTGGATTTGGTAAGTCCCTGCACCTCTGGCACTCAGACAACTGGCCCCTGTAAATTCCTAATACAAGGAGCTCCCGTCCAGCCACCACAGCCACCCTGCTCTACTATGCCTGTTTGGAGTGTAATCATAACTTCCCTTCAGGTCAAAACTCCCCACTGTGCCTCATTTGTAGCCCACAGATCAGGCAGGTAGCTCAGGAGACTCCCACTGATCCTACAGAGGTCTCTGCTCCTCCCGAAATGGTTTTCTCCTTAACTTAGACCTTTTCGGATCTGTCTAAGGTGTCCCAAACCCTGATGGCAGCCCTAGTGTACCTGCCCCGCTCAGATTGTCTCCAGAGCACTGCCGATCCTCCTGGGGAATCCGGCCCCCAGCCCACGCTCAGACTCCGAGAGAATAGACTATTGGCAGAGGAAGCGGCATCACCTGTCCTTTTCCTCCCAGTCTCACTTCCAGGGATTTCCACTCGAGGTCTACTTGCCCAGCACCCTACGCTCCGGCAGATTCGGAGTCCTCCTCGTACTCCGAACCGGACCTGGACTCGGATCAAATTTCTAAGTTCAGGGACATGGTAGACAGCCTGATCCTAGCAATGAATCAAACTCTTAAGGTTGATACTGACGGCAAGCTGCCTGCTCGCAAGGTGTCGGTTAAATGTTTTAAACCAGCCCCTGAGTCTACTCTTGCTTAGAAGACTTCGACAGCATCTTTGCCGAAAAATGGCAACACCCACATAAGCGCTTTCAGTCCAGAAATTGCCTGGAGACCCTTTATCCCTTCGCCCAGGATGTTTGCCATAAATGGACCAACTATCCAGCAGTGGACCCCCTAGTTTCACGCCTCCCTACCTACACGTTTATCCCTCTGGTGGATGGCGCCTCCATCAAGAAACCCCCAGAGAGGCAACAGGCATGGGGAAGCCATGGCAAAATCCGCCTTTGAAGCTTCAGGTGTATCACTCTGCCCTTCTTTCACGGCCACCTGGGTGTCCTTGGCTATATCTTCCTGGACTAAGAACCTCCAAAGGGGCATTCTTGCCCAAGCCTCCCCCTAAGGAACAGCCCAGGCTTACGGTAACATGATTTCCATTCGCTTATAGTTGAAGGCTTGGAATGCCAATGCAGCCGCTAAAAAATCACTGGCCAATCTTTCATTTCAGGGATCTTGCTTGTTTGGCGATAAACTGGGCAAGATCATCTCGGATGCCATCGGTGGGAAAAGTACTTCCCTCCCACAGGCGAAGCACAAACATGCCACACCTAAGAAGCAAGAAAGAAATTTTCAATTTTGCTCCTTTCAGTCCATGGCTTCTATGTCCTTCAATCGGCGAGACAGCTCTCCCCAAGTGCCAGGAGAAAAAGAGGCCTTTCTACAAGCCCGCACCCTCCTGTCGCCCTCGTAATGCCCAATCACAACCAACAGGTTCCCGATCCAACCACTCACAATGACACCCCCTTTCTCGGGGGTCGCCTTCTGGCCTTTCACTTGCCTTGGCTCTCTGTAATCAACAATGCCTGCGTCTGAGACGTCGTCTCGATGGGGTACAAGATTGAATTTGCCTCTTTTCCCTAGAATCGTTTTTTCTTATGCCAACCCCTGAGAGACCCAGACCTCATCCCTGGTTTCCACCTGGCCATCTCTTCTCTCGCTGGTGCAGGCGTCATCATCCCTGTCACAAAACACCAACTCTTCTCGGGATTCTTCTCCAATCTCTTTGTGGTTCCAAAAAAGGGGGATTAGATCGCCCCATTTTGGACCTAAATCTTCTCAACACCAAGCTCCGGTTCAGACATTTCAGGATGGAGTCCCTTTGCTCCGTGATAGTGTCAATGGAACCAGGAGAATTCCTGGCTTCCATAGACATCCAAGACACCTCTTTCTATGTCTCCATCCTCACCTCTCACCAGCAGTTTCTACACTTCGCGAAGATCATGGCGGCAGTGGTAGCCATTCTCCAGTCCAAGGGAATCTGCACCTCCAACACCCCCTCCCCAGCACCCTGTACCATAATGCTGATTAAAGTCGTCCATTGAGGAACAACTATCACCGGGTGAGTGCCTCTTTCTTCAATGTGATTTTACCTCTCAGGCTGTTACAAGATGGTGCACGCCTGCCTCTGCTGCAGTTGACACTGCTGATACCGCTACTTGGGATCTTGAGTAATCGGTGCCCCACTATTCTGCCTCATAAATATTTTTGGTTTTCCCTTGTCTGTCTTTGGCTAGGGTCACACTTAGAAGGCACAATCCGGAAACAGCATCCATTACCGGATGCAGTTTTTGGACTGTGCCTTCATACTTCTTAAAATTTGTGAAAATGCAATCCTTAATCCGGATCTGGATGCATTAAGGCTATGTGCACATCAGTCGGTTCTGCATTTTTGCAGACCGACCGGAACCGGAGGACACTGGCAGAAACTGAGTTTTCTGTGCTCAGCAGTGTCGCTCGTTTTTTGCTCGTTTTTTGCTCGTTTTCCGCCCGGTTTTACAGCGTTTTGTCGGCGGTTTTTCTGAGCGGTTTTAAAACTGAGTTTTTAGTGCACTTGTTCAGCTGAAACCGGTGGAAAAACGGAGGAAAGAAGTCACTTGCTCTATTTTTGGAAACCGGTGAAAAAACTCAGTTTTGACTGAAAACGACCAGAAGAAAAACGTTGTAATGTAGACAGCGTTTTCTAAAATCCATTGACTAGCATGTTAATCCAACCGGAGGGTAGGATTAACATAAATTAACATAAAACTGAGCGGAAAACGCCGACGGAAAACGTCCAAAAGCAGCCCACAAAACGACTGATGTGCACATACCCTAATGCATCCGGTTTTGGAATGAGAATCTTTGCAACTTTCAAAACCCATTTATGTGCCTTGCGGTATCGGATCCGGTCCCATAGACTCCCATTATAGCAAAACCGGATCCGGTTTTGAAACTGCTGCGATGGACACAGCTTGCATGATTTTTACCGCAGACTGCAAATCCGGATCCTGTATCCGGATTGCCATTTGGGCAATCTTGTTTTTCTATTGCAGCCTATGGGCTGCAGATTCGGATCCGGTTTTGAGCATTTTCAATGCTCAAAACCAGATCAGGATGTAAAAATAAAAATGCAAATGTGACCCTAGCCTCTGTCTATGGGTTTTATTACTCCCCTGTCCCGGAGGGAGGGGGAATCAAATCATGACTGGTAATGGGTAGAGCCAGATCAGAAACTAAGCTCTCCCCACCCTTCGGGATATTGCTGAGATAAGGGATAGCATAGCCCCCCCCCCCCCTAACGTGAAGGACAGATCAGGTGCCCTGGTTCCCTGAGATTAGTTGCAGGGTCCATGTATTAGTTTTGTAGGAAGACCCAAGATAACTTAGCATGGTGACCCCTCTCCAGTTCCATTGAGAAAGTCCATAAAACAAGCAATGGTTACAGCTTGTGTGCACGTTTCCCGCAGTTCGCTCCCCATCCCCCGCAAGCATGGTGCACTGCGGAATGGTCAAGATTCCTTTGAAATAATCATGGATACTATAGGCTCAGTATATGTGTACATTACTCCGTTCTATCATCTCTGCCCTTCAGCTTCTCATTTTCTTAAAAGTATTGATCGGTACAGTAATTGGCTTGAAAGTGCATCTAGTGAGACCCGGAATTCCCCGATGAGGATGGATGCGGCTAATTGTCTACGATCTTGCTGAACACAGCAGAAGGAAGAGGGGTGTTGGATTTCTCGCTCTGAAGGTGAATTGGGAATTGCAGCAGTTGAAATCGGCTCTGTACAATTCATTGATGAAATACACAGTATAGACACAACCCCAGATATAATGCAGAACATGTACCCATCAGGATGCACTAAAAGAGAATGGGGCGCTAATTAAAGTGGAGGAGATTTAAAGAGCAACCAAACATATCACCGCGTCTTATTGTCTCGTTGTTTGTTTTTTTTAAATAAGAATCTCAACATCACCTCAATGCGTTTCTCCCTTGGATGGGGGTTCATCAGGAGGCACAATGATACATACGTCTATAGATATTCATAGGCTTATTAACTGTCAGAAAAAATGATTAAAAGAGATTATGTCTAGTAACATTCAAACTGATTACTCATTGTGCCTCCTGATGAAGCCAATCATAAGGGAGAAACGCGTTGAGCTGGTGTTTAAAGGAGATGACAAGATCCAGGAAGAGAACCTATTCAGTTAAGTTGCGTGATGGAGTGGAACTAAGATCTAGACACTTCTTGAGCACTCCGGACTATGGTCATGAGCACACAGCATTCTATAGGTTCTGGATACTGAAGAAGAGCAGCTTTTTATCTTTACTGAAGAGGATGCTTGATCACTGAGATCAATTGAACTCTACGTCTATTTAAGACATCATATGTGTGAGTAGAGGATGGGCCACGACTAAATGTTACAGGAAAAGCGATAGGGACTATGCTTTCAGCCTCCGGAGAGTGGTGATACCAAGAAACAGTAGGGTGTTTAAAACTCCGCTAGTAGGTAAGGTGAGACTATACTACCTAGAGGTAGAATGACAATGCCTTGGATAGCATCCTACTTTATGCAATTTTAATCTTTGTGTTCGTGTTATGGGTGTACACGTTTTTGATATTCTTGGTTTTACTGGCATTAGAGTTCACATCTACTTCCTCTCTGAAGAGACAATTTGCATATTTTATTTCCCAGAGGAGCATTGCGGCTTTTAAGTCTCCTCATTATTGGCATGCTAGATCTGGTGTGTCACTCTCCACAAGGAGAAAAGCTTACCATAAATTGATGAGATTTCTTTCAGGATCCACTTTAGGCTGAAGGGCACTATCCGTGTGCCTCGCGCAAGTGTAATGTGAGGGAGACTCGCATTGCACTCGGACCAGTATCATTAAATGATACTGGTCCCATTAGTGCAAGTTCCTCGCATTACGCTCACATTGCAAGGAATGCGTGTCATCGAAGCATTCTGCATGCACAGATTCCTGCGTGAGTAGACAATGATAGTCTATGGGTGCGAGAAAATCTCACACCCATACAGCACACGGTGCAATAGTCGTGTGTATTCAAAATCACTTCAAACTCCGCGGCTATCAAAGCCGCAGGGTTTGAATTTGTCGGTTTCCCGGTACAGTAACCAATCACCTTGCACTGCTGTGACAGCAGCGGTGCAAGATGATTAGTAAAAACACAGCAGATGACAAAATGTTAATATTAATGTTTTGCTGCATATTAACCTCATGTGCAGCCTCTGTGCAGCATGTCAGCACAGAGGCTGCAGATGCGTCTAATAATCCAGGTGTCTGCAGGGTTAACCTGCTGTTTGTGTGGTGCCAGTATGTGTCCGGGGATTGTCCATAATTTGCGTACAGCACCTCGGACAGCTCCTCACTTCAGGAGACTGAACCAATGTATTGTACACAAATTGCGTACAGTACCACCGCAGGCATTTTCAGTATATTTCTAAAAGTCGACAATTGCAGGCTTTGAGTTACACCTTCTATTAACCCATGCACAACCAGTGTGTGCTGTCAGCATGTGTCCAGGGAGTGTGGACACTCCTTGGACACATGCTGGCACCACACAAACACAGGTTATCCCTGCAGACACCGGATTAGTAGCTCATCTGCAGCCTCTGTGCTAGCATGCTGCACAAAGGCTGCAGATGGGGTCAATATGCAGCGAAACCCTGAGGTTTTTAACATTTTGACATCTGCTGTGTTTTTACTAATCATCTTGCACCGTTGCTGGCACAGCAGTGCAAGATGATTGGTTACTGTACCAGGAAACCGGCAAATTCAAACTCTGCGGCTTTGACAGCCGCAGAGTTTGATTTCACCAATAAATGCTGTCCGCGGTCCTGAAGTTTGCTTCTGGACCGCGGACAGCATACACTCACATGCACCACACACGCACTCACGCAGCACACTCACATGCATACAGCCATGCACTTGCAGCACACTCGCAGCACACTCACATGCATAATGCCATGCACACTCACCCACACACACCACAGTCGCACCACACTCACACAAATCATGCATTACACTCGCATCACTGTCATTCATCAAGCACGCTCTGTGTTTGATGCCTTAAAGAAGTGACATATACTATTTTTTATTAGCTAGCATTTTTAAGAACCTCTTTAGGTGAAAAAAAACCTATATAAACAGCAAATGGTATTTTCCATTGACTTGAGTTTTCCAATAGTTATTTTTCTTCCCAAGTGTTTTTTGATGAGGATTTTGGAGCAGATCCTCTTAAAGAAATACTCCTTAAAAAATTGAGTGTGAACATAGCGTATTCTGCTCCCTTCCGGCAAGGTCTGTCATCTCTTTCCGAGCCGAATGTTCTGCTGCAGCCTTTTCATTTTTAATTAAAATGAACTAAATAAAATGTATAAATGCATATGAAATGAGAGATGAGACTGCGCCAGGATACGCCTGGATTTCTACAATGATTTCACTTTTGTTACTTATTATGCATCCTGTGCCATCGTAACGAATCCGACTGGCAAGCACCCTGGGGGCCCGGTGGTTCTGTATACATTTAATAGTATACAGTTAATTATTCATGTAGCTAACAAGACAACATAGTGTGCTGTCTGATTCTCTTTTTCACGGAAATGTTCTGGAGATAAGAGAAAATCGGGACCCGCTGAGACTGCTGTTAAGTGACGCCATGAACTCATTGACATTCATATAGGACTCATATTCCTGGCACACTGGTGTGAGATGACAGGCATCGAGCTATATGGTTCCTTTATCTTATAAAAACACAGGGGGACTCTCATACTCCTCCATTATATATAGGTGAGTGGTGTCATGGACGCTCCCATTGTCAGTTTACAATCAACTTCAACATCACTGAGTAATCCTGGAAGACTTCCAGGAACAATGTGGAGAACTTGATGGGAACAAAGCCAAGTAAGCTACAAGTATTGCGTTTGGTATGCTGCTAGTGAGACACGGTCATAGTGTGAAGACTCCTAAAACCTAAAGGGTCCCATAATGGCCGGTGTTCAGCACAAGAAGTCATAGAGGCAAATCTGACCAGTACTACTAGAGTTTTTCTACTTTTTTTTAACCTAATTTCCATGAATATTGATTTCTCCTACACAATTAATTTAACAACAACTGGATAGCCACCTATAGCATAAACATCTCCACATCAAAGCTGATTCTTGCTCCAATAACTTAAGCAATTTTGTGAAGAACAAATCTGTAATGACCAGAAAATAGAGGTCTACATTGTAATAATTAGAGATGAGCAATTTGATTCGCGCTAACCTGGTCTGGCATCCACTGCACTTCTGCATCTGGCATCCATTGGTACCTCTGACACTAACTAAACAGTAAGCCTCACACAACGTCATGCCATTGTGGGGTCTAGTAAGTGCCAGAGATACCCAGGATGCAGGGCTGAGGATGTTGGGTGCAGAAATGAAGAATAGCTGCCATAGTGGGTTGGTCTGGATGTTGGAACAGAGCAACAAGAATCTAACAGGTCAACAGTCTTGCTTGTCCTCTAACCCTATGTAGCCTTTAAGCTTGGGAGGGTCCACAAAGTGAGCCACTTTGCATGAAGCCTAGTGACTCCCTGAAGTATTCCCAAACCGAATTGGGGCTGGTACAGCTGCAGCTAGCTCCTCATCCTGGCTTGAACAGCCGGCCACATATTCATGTTCTTGGGCCTGGAATTAGCACCTAACTCCATGTCTAGTGCTTGCTTCCCCAGCTGCCTGACTGGATCTCACTAGAGCCGGCTCCTCTCTAACACCTCACCTTAAACTAACTCCTCCCTCCAGCCAGTAAGTGGGAACTGATTTGAATGTGGGTTTTGTCCTCCCAGCATCTTCCTGGCCTGCAGTTTGGTTTTGTTGGGTACCTTATGGGGGTCTCGGCAAAACTTTTCCATCTTACCTCTGGGCATCATACCATACATGTGAAAGGCATGCAATACCATTAGTGGTGGCCAGACTGCATGGGCGCCACACAGTAGTCACAGCATGGCCTCCTCCTGAGTTCCCATAGTAATCAAAACATTGCCACTTCCAACCTTCCCATAGTAATAAAACACGGCCACCTCCTCCCTTCCCATAGCAATCAAGACATATGCCTCCTCTTCTTTCTCACCCTAGTGCTGTATTCACAGTGTGGCGCCCCTATGGTCCGGTCGCCACTAGAAGTTGCAGCAACCGGGATCGGTAAGTCCAGTCATCCACACACACACACAACACATCTCGGTCCCAGGGCGGGGACTCTAGGCCTAGCTGTGGGATGGTAGGAGGAGACAGGTGGTGGGTGGGAAGTTAGCACAGGAAACGGTCAGGAAAGAGGGAACAACATCAGGAAGCACGAAAGGAAGTTAGTTAGTCCACCAGTCAGTCCAGGAGTCAGACGGAGATGAGAGAACCATCATGACATCAGACTTTGAGGGCACGGACCCGGCGGCCTGTACCATCATGAGGCTTGTTCCAAGGGAGAAGAGAGGGAAACAGAGGGGAAAAGAGAGGGAAACACAGGGGTGATGAGGGGGACACACAGGGGTGATGAGGGGGACACACAGGGGAGAAGAGACAGGGACACACAGGGGAGAAGAGGGGGACACACAGGGGAGAAGAGGGGAACACACAAGGGAGAACAGCTGTGACAGGTGACAGGAGAGCCGGCAAACTGATCCTGCAGAATGTCGGATCGGATGACTATTTGGCATCCGATTCAGGGATCAGTTTAGATTCGATGCTATCCGATTTATATCGGACAGCATCGGATTTGACAAAATCGTTATGTGAAGTAGCCTTATGCATAAAAAATGCTCCGATTTACAAGCATGCTAGTGTGCCTCCAACCTAAGGCTGAAACACACGAGGTCATGCGAGATGCTTGAACAAGTCTCGCATGACTCACCCAGGACATCCAACGGCTCTCTGGATGGGGGCGCGTTAGCTGCAGGGAAACACATACAGCTTACCCACTCCCATCCAGAGAGCCATCGGCTGCCTCGTGTAATTCATGTGAGACTCGTGTGAGTATCTTGCATGATCTCGCATCGTGTATTTCCAGCCTTATTGCTTTAGCGCAGGTGGACAGAATGTTGTAATTGCAGGGAATTTGGAGCTCTATATCAGGAACAAAAAATCAACCCGGTGTTTAAATATGCACAATCCCTTTTAAGTATTTGGAAAGTTGTTGACAAAGATTCATCACTGACTTGTCCTATAACATCTAATATCTGCAAATCTGGAAAGAAAATTAAAGCTGGCAGCCCCTGCAGCTCCTGAGGAGCTCATGAAAAACACAGACCTCATGCCTAAGGGCCCCATAGCTTTGCTCCAGCAGGGAGTCAGCTATATCAAGCTAATTAGATGGAGTCCCCCTTTAAAGTGAGGAGGAATTTACTTGACAGAGTATCCTGCAGGAAAGGTTTACAGTGAGAACTCTGGAGAATTCCTCTCTATCATGTATCAGCAGGAATAGAGGAATGTTTATGAGACTGACAGATCAGAAGAGGAAAAAAAATAGATTTATGCATCAGGCAGCAGGAGATGTTGTAATGATGCATCTAATTAATGTGATATTAAGCGAGACGAAATGTTGTTTCTGATTACTCGTCTAATTATGCATTACCTGAGCTTCTGCTGATTGCATCAGATGTAACTATATACGCGAACAGTGATTGCTTTGCCGGGTACGTGCTCTACAATCTGACCATTTTACAATACGTCCATGTGCACACAACGTCTTTTTCAGGCGGATTCTTCCCGGTATCCACCTGAAAAAGCAAAGCGAAACTGCAGCAAAAAAATAAAATAATGCACAGCTATGCTTATGGCTGTGGCATCATGTCCCGACCGCACCCCACCACGCCCCATCTTTGCCTATTTTGGCAGACTGGGAGATATTGGCGTGAAAACACCAAGTTGCAACATGTTTTGTCTAATTTTGAGCTGCGCCAAATGTTTGCATATTTTGAAAATGTTGTCGCCTACATTGTCGTAAAAGGTGTGATGAATTAGGACCAAAAGTCTTTAAGTATTTTTGAAGACGATTTGGAAAGCATTTGATTAGTTTCTGCTCCAAAAACTCCTAAAAAAAAACCTCAGTGTGCACATATTGATGTGCCCCAAGGCAGAGGGTACTCGGAACCGGACTATACTGTTTCTGGGGAGTCACAGAGGTCGAAACCACGCTCCATATTTACATTCTTACATGAAAACAAAGAAAAAACATATTTACATTTTAACCTGGTTGAACTGCACTATTAATCCCTGTAATGTGCTGGGATCTGACCCTGTGTGTTGCGTTGTGACCTTCTTACTACAGGGTGTCTGCTGACCTGTATGTTCACTAAAGATGTACTGAGCACTATTCTATGTGTAGATCTGTACAGTGCTCATGCCTCTACATGGGATCTTAGTCTTAGCATGGGTATGATAGATTCACTGTTAGCAGGGGGTGGTTCTTCCTGTTCCTCTATAGGTGCAGTGTCTGATATCTCAGCAGTTCTTCTTGTCTTGCTGGTTCAGGTACCTCTTTTTGGGGAAAAGCCAACATAGGAACGACAACTGCTCTATTGTACGGTGTCCACGTCTTAGGAAAGTCTCCAAGTACAGTATGTATTACTTCTTCTTCTTCTTCTTCTTCTTCTTCTTCTTCGTTTGGCTTCATAGGTAAGGGTACCTCTGGGACTCTCTCTTGGTACTTCAGTGTATCAGGACATACCTTGAGATGGTCTCTGGAAACTGCTGAAGACGTCTTTCCTTTGTCCTTACTAACAAGACACGCTTTAGTATTATCAAAGTTCGATGGTACACAGTGTATGGCACTGCTTCCCATTGGTCATCAAGTTTGTTACTACATCTCTTCCTCTTGAGTACTTGTTCAGCTGGTTGTAAGAGAGTTGCAGGAGCATGCTTGTTATATGATTTCTCTTGTCTTTCTCTTATTTGGGACAAACCTCCTTTTACGCATTCTTGTACTTTGCGATATTGTTGCTGGCTTTCTGTATCCCAATCTGCAGTTGATGAGTCTATATCTGGCTTCACGATGCCCATATCCATATTAATGGGTAGTTTACCAGGTCTTGCACTCATGAGATATGCTGGAGTACACAGTGGTGGAACTCACAGGAACATGATTGTATACAGTGCCTACAAGTAGTGTTCAACCCCCTGCTGATTTAGCTGGTTGACACATGCGGAATTAACGTGGCATTGTGACATTTGGACTGTAAATCAGCCTGGAAGTGGGAAATGCACTGCAGCCAAAAAGATTTTTTTTTTTTTTTTTTAAAGCGTTAAAAGTTAATTCAGAAGGTCATTTATTATTCAACCCCTCAAACCACCAGCATTCTGTTTGGTCCCCCTAAAGTATTAAGAAGTAGTTTAGGCACAAAGAACAATGAGCTTCACATGTGTGGATTAATTATCTCTTTTGCCAGCCTTTTCTGACTATTTAAGACCCTCCCCAAACTTGTGAACAGCACTCATACATGGTCAACATGGGAAAGACAAAGGAGCATTCCAAGGCCATCAGAGACAAGATCGTGGAGGGTCACAAGGCTGGCAAGGGTACAAAACCCTTTCCAAGGAGTTGGGCCTACCTGTCTCCACTGTTGGGAGCATCATCCGGAAGTGGAAGGCTTAGGGAACTACCGTTAGCCTTCCACGGCCTGGACAGCCTTTGAAAGTTTCCTCCCGTGCCGAGGCCAGGCTTGTCCAAAGAGTCAAGGTTAACCCAAGGACAACAAGGAAGGAGCTCCGGGAAGATCTCATGGCAGTGGGACATTGGTTTCAGTCAATACCATAAGTAACGTACTCCACCGAAATGGTCTCCGTTCCAGACGAGCCCGTAAGGTTCCTTTACTTTCAAAGCGTTATGTCAATGCTCGTCTACAGTTTGCTCATGATTACTTGGAGGACTCTGAGACAGACTGGTTCAAGGTTCTTTGGTCTGATGAGACCAAGATCGAGATCTTTGGTGCCAACCACACACGTGACGTTTGGAGACTGAATGGCACTGCATACGACCCCAAAAATACCATCTCTACAGTCAAGCATGGTGGTGGCAGCAACATGCTGTGGGGCTGTTTCTCAGCCAAGGGGCCTGGCCATCTGGTCCGCATCCATGGGAAGATGGATAGCACGGCCTACCTGGAGATTTTGGCCAAGAACCTCCGCTCCTCCATCAAGGATCTTAAGATGGGTCGTAATTTCATCTTCCAACAAGACAACGACCCAAAGCACACAGCCAAGAAAACCAAGGCCTGGTTCAAGAGGGAAAAAATCAAGGTGTTGGAGTGGCCTAGTCAGTCTCCTGACCTTAACCCAATTGAAAACTTGTGGAAGGAGCTCAAGATTAAAGTCCACATGAGACACCCAAAGAACCTAGATAACTTGGAGAAGATCTGCATGGAGGAGTGGGCCAAGATAACTCCAGAGACCTGTGCCGGCCTGATCAGGTCTTATAAAAGACGATTATTAGCTGTAATTGCAAACAAGGGTTATTCCACAAAATATTAAACATAGGGGTTGAATAATAATTGACCCACACTTTTATGTTTAAAATTTATAAAAATTCAACTGAGCAACATAACTTTTTGGTTTGTAAGATTTATGCTTCTGTTAATAAATCCTACTCTCGTTTGCAGTTTGAAGGCTCTAACTTATTTGCATCTTATCAAACCACCTAAATCAGCAGGGGGTTGAATACTACTTGTAGGCACTGTATGTCCACTAGATCTGGCAACTTTTCTTACCACAAGCTTCTTTGCTCCAATGGCAATGTTTTCAGCAGGTCTATGACTACCTGGTTCATCTTTTCACACATTCCATTTGTTTGTGGGTGGTACGGAGTGGTTCTTATCTTCTTACACCCATACATGTCACAGAACTCTTGGAATATCTCCGCTTCAAAAGCTGGACCTTGGTCTGTTAATATCTGTTCAGGATAACTGTGGGGTCTACAAAAATGAGCCTGGAATGCTTTAGCCCCTGTTTTGGATGTGAGGTCCTTCACAGGTACTACCTAGGGATGGGCGAATCTACTCGCTAGGACTCGTTACTCGGCGAGTAGTAAGGGACTCGCAGGACTCGGTACTCTGCGAGTTTCCCAGTGATTACTCGCGAGTCTAATGCAAATCAATATCAATCCTAGTTTTGTCAGAAACGCTGACAAAACTAGGATTGCCATTGTTTGCATTAGACTCGCGAGTAATCACTGGCTACTGTGCCAGTGATAGCAGGGAGACTCGCAAAGTAACTGCTGTTTCTTTGCGAGCCAGTCCAGCTGTCTTCTCTGTGCAGCTCCAGGGTCCTAGAGCCTGCCTGCTGCCTGATGTAGCAGTGCTGAGATTGTTCTCAGTCTGCTCATTCCCTGTGTACAGACATGAATGTCTGTGCACAGAGATGATGTAGCAGTGCTGAGATTGTTCTCAGTCTGCTCATTCCCTGTGTACAGACATGAATGTCTGTGCACAGAGATGATGTAGCAGAGCTGAGATTGTTCTCAGTCTGCTTATTCCCTGTGCATAGACATCTATATTTATGCACAGGGGATGTAGCAGAGAGGACATCGCGTTTTGGACTGCGTCGGACGGAAGAGGATTTTTTTAATTAAAGATGGAGTCCCTAATGGCTTTTTTTTTTATTTCTAATAAAAAATTTTCCTTGTGTTGTGTTTTTTTTAAAACAATTTAATAGAAATTCATGGTGGTCATGTCTAATATTGGCGTGACCGCCATAAATTTCGGGCTTAGGGCCAGCTGATAATACAAAGCTGGCCCTAACGTCTTTATTACCCAGCGTGCCATCGCTACCAGGGCCGCTGGAAGAGCGGGGTTCAGCGCCAGAGGATGGCGCTTCAATGAACGCGCCATCTTCTGGGGCGGCTGCGGGCTGCAATTTGCAGCGGGGGGTGCCCAGAAAGCTTGGGCATCCCTGCGCTGCGGATTCCAGCCCCCAGCTGCTTAGCTGTACCTGGCTAGACATAGAAATTGTGCGGAGCCCCACGCATTTTTTTTTTAATTATTTCATGAATTTCAGAGTCAGAGTCTCAGAGTCTCAGAGTCAGAATCTCAGAATTTCATGAAATAATTAAAAAAAAATGCGTGGGGCTCCGCGCAATTTCTATGTCTAGCCAGGTACAGCTAAGCAGCTGGGGGCTGGAATCCGCAGCGCAGGGATGCCCAAGCTTTCTGGGCACCCCCCGCTGCAAATTGCAGCCCGCAGCCGCCCCAGAAGATGGCGCGTTCATTGAAGCGCCATCCTCTGGCGCTGAACCCCGCTCTTCCAGCGGCCCTGGTAGCGATGGCACGCTGGGTAATAAAGAGGTTAGGGCCAGCTTTGTATTATCAGCTGGCCCTAAGCCCGAAATTTATGGCGCTCACGCCAATATTAGACATGACCGCCATGAATTTCTATTAAATTGTTTTAAAAAAAACACAACACAAGGAAAATTTTTTATTAGAAATAAAAAAAAAAGCCATTAGGGACTCCATCTTTAATTAAAAAAATCCTCTTCCGTCCGACGCAGTCCAAAACGCGATGTCCTCTCTGCTACATCCCCTGTGCATAAATATAGATGTCTATGCACAGGGAATAAGCAGACTAAGAACAATCTCAGCTCTGCTACATCATCTCTGTGCACAGACATTCATGTCTGTACACAGGGAATGAGCAGACTGAGAACAATCTCAGCTCTGCTACATCATCTCTGTGCACAGACATTCATGTCTGTACACAGGGAATGAGCAGACTGAGAACAATCTCAGCTCTGCTACATCATCTCTGTGCACAGACATTCATGTCTGTACACAGGGAATGAGCAGACTGAGAACAATCTCAGCTCTGCTACATCAGGCAGCAGGCATGCTCTAGGACCCTGGAGCTGGGGCAGCCAAAACACAGAGAAGACAGGATCTTATCTGTGCGAGTCAGCGATTACTTACAAAGTAAACTAGCAATGCAAATAAATGACAAAACTAGGATTGCTTCAGGCTGAAGCTTCCGAGACACATCTGCGATTTGTAAATCTCACACTACTCGCTATTACTCGCTTCCCCATTCATTAACATTGGACTCGCTAGACTCGCAACGAGTAGCGAGTCCTGGGCTCGGACTCGCTAGAGTCAAGCGATTCCGAGTAATTTAGGATTCACCCATCACTAGTACTACCATCAGAAAATGGGAGTAATAATCCTGAGGCGGTCGACAGGGTAGGGGGGTACTCGGATACCGGGACTGATGGCTACTTGGATGGGGGATCACGGCTGGTCGGTTCCCAGTTCCGTGCCCTGGACCCTCAGTGGCGGGGAAGGTGGAGGAATGATGATGATGGTGGTGGGAAAAGGGAATGTTGTCGTGATGTCACCTGTGGTACCTGGTAAGTTAGATACCAGCGCTGCAGGTGGGCCGCTGAGGTGATGTGACGCAGCTTGGGTGTTACAGCTCCCACAGGTGGAGCACTACCTCAGGCAGCGGGATGGATGAGGGGAGTTGTAGTTCTTACCCCTCCGATGATGCTGAGGCCTTCTGGACGCCGGCGGGAAAGGAGGACAGACACCGATTAAACTCAAGAGGTCTTTACTGGTACCGGGTAGATGTTACAGTACACAGTTCTCAGGCACAGTCTGATTGAACGGGGGCGTAGCAACAGGTTTCTGAGGTTATCCCGTAGAGTCTGCTGATGATCCCTCCTAATGGCTTTCAGGGTCTGTGTTCCTTCCTCACCCTTGTAACCACTCTGCAGAGCTCCCACGCCAGTCCTGCGGTCTGTTGCTGGTACGTACGGGTTGTTCCTTACCAGTACAGACAGGAATTACCTAGTCTATTCTCATGCCACCGGAATTCGGCCCGTTACCTAGAGTGTCCTGGACCTGGTATCAGACTGAGGTCGAGGTACAGTCTGTGGTGCTATGGCTCCCTCCTGTTGGTCCCACAGCGTGTCAGTTTGCAACCCGGGATGGACCACTGGTTGCCTCAGCTCTGGTATGCTGGTGTCGACCACAGGCTTGCCCAACTGGATCCAACCAGGCCTGGTTCATCCCCTTTGGTTCCCAGGTCACCCTCTTGAAGAGAGGTGCCCTCCCGTCAGCAGCCCTGTCAGACACGTCCTTTCTCGCTGCCTTCCCAGCACTGTCCTCTCCGTAAAGTTAGCTCAACTATCACTTTAGTCTCCCACTCTACTCTAAGCTCCACCCTCTGGACCTACTGAATATACGGTCCCTATGGTAAGGTGAGCTAGTGTATGGGTGCTTAGGGCAGACTCTACCAGGAAACCCCAAACCCATGACTATGGAGGCACTACACCTTCTCCCTAGCCGTAGGGGTGCTATGGTCCACTATGGTGAGGGCATGAACATGGCCTGATCTACTTGGACTCAGTTTCACATGATCCAAGGCCACGAGTTCCAGTGGTTTCCTTTTGACAATTGGCTATAGTGGGGCTCTGTGGCTATCTCGATCTTTCCTTCTCAGGTTGCATGGACCACAGTTTCTGTATCAGTTTTCAATGGCTTTTCTCATGCCAACTCAGTAGAATCTTTCTCTCAGCAGACCCTCCAACTTCTTCCACCTGAAATGCCCTGCGCCATCGTGATATGCTTCCAGTACCATCTGGACATCCCTTTCTTGGCACAACTATTTGCCAGACAACCTCATGGGTTCTGGAGTTCGTATAACGTCTGCACAGCTTACTTCCATACATGAACAGTCTGGTCTTCTCTTTCCATAGGTGTTATGCCTCTCGGGGAGCATCTGGACCAGGATATGAACCTTTCTGTGTCAACAGTTCCTTTACGAATCAAACAGCTGGGACACTGTCTTGCGTTTCCACCCATCCATGGTGAGGTAATGGATTCAGCATGGCTTTTGACGCTGCTCTTTTACACAGTTTTTACATTGCGTCACATGAGGGCGTGAAAAAATGATAGCTCTATCTTTTCCACGCTCCTTCGGGTCTTTTCCTGCATCCTGCAAATGGGGCATCCTGGATAATGCATGAGCGTTGGTGTTTTGTGGCCTGCCCGATACTTGATGGTAAAGTTGTAAGTGGACAGTTGGGCCATCCACCGACTACTCCACTTAACTTTGCTGTCTGCAATGTGAGTTAACAGTTGTTGTGTCCATGAAGATGGTGAATTTCGGCTGCAGCCAGTAATGACTGAAACGTTCTATGACCGCACAAACTACAGCTAGGAACTCTAATTTGAACGAGCTGTAGTTCTCTGGCTTGTTTTCTGTAGGATGGAGCTTACTGCTGGTATAGTGCAACCCTTTTCTCTGCCTTTTTGCACCTAGGATAATACGGCTCCTAATCCCACATTGCTGGCGTCAGTATATAACACAAATGGCTGGCTGTAATCAGGATAGGCTAGGATCTCATCCCCCATCAGGCCCACTTCAATTGCTTGAAGGAGTCTTCTTTTTACTGCCCCACTTGAATAGAGGACTTGAGATCCTACTTTCTTGGACTGGCCTACCAGGAGGCCCTTGCAGGGTGCAACTATCTTTGTAAACCCCTTGATGAATCTCCTGTGGTATCCTACCATTCCTACGAACTGTCTTACCTGTTTGACACTCTTGGCCAGTCTTAGCCATCTCTAAAGACAGTGACTTTCTCTGGATCTGGTGCTACACCTTCACCACTGATAATGTGACCGAGGTACTGTACCTTAGGCTTCAACAGGTGGCACTTCCGACAAGGCGGCCACAGGGTGAACTGCAGCTAGACGAGGTAACACGGTCAACTCGCAAAACACCCACACACAGACACACTCCGACCCTAAGCCAATCACTCTATGTTGGGCAAGGGGTGACAGGAGTTTAGAGACGTGTG
Organism: Allobates femoralis; assembly: GCA_033576535.1. Lineage (NCBI taxonomy): Eukaryota > Metazoa > Chordata > Amphibia > Anura > Aromobatidae > Allobates > Allobates femoralis. Next base: position 827,663,799 of record JARQOC010000003.1, on the reverse strand, counting down.
GGTGGGAAGTAGAACAGACCACAGACAAGTGGGTGGAGGAACAGTAGTAAAACACTGGAACACTAAGTTGGGTGAGACAATCGATTGAGGATTCCCTGGAGGTAGGATGCTTAGGAGGGAGCTTGCCCTGGAGGGTTTAGAAGTGAACGATCCCAAGCCGATACACCCTAAGGCTGGAATTGGAGAGACTGAAGGAGCCTGGTGAGCCTAAGTAAAACTGGGTCAGTGGAAGGCTAGGCCAGGACAGCGAGAGAGCTGGCTTTGTAGACGTGACTGGGGAAACTACATGACCCTAACCACAAGACATCCAGACTGGATGCGGGGACCACTACCGAGTAGGATAAAGCCATTGTTATAAGGCTAGTGCCCCGTGAAGGGGGACGATTCACTACAGAGCCCGTGATGGCCGGACTGAACCCTTAGGTGAGGATAGGTAAAGAACCTAAAGGCCTGAATGATACCTTGAGGGGAGTGACGCAGAGGAGCCTTCTAAGCTGCAGTGAGGACCCGGAGCTGTGGTGGCGGTGGGAAAGAACTGTGATTGTTGTAAACTGTGTTGCCATGCCACAAGTAAAGTACCCGGTCAGCTCAAAAGTGTGTGAGACTGTTATTTAATATAACTGCAGTGAAATCTCCATCTGCGGAACTGCAGACCGATCCTGAGTGCTGGCTGAAGGTTCTGCGGAGGAGAGACAGTGCAGCACCCAGAGCACACCATCCTCCATTACACCTGCCCTGGGGACAACCAGCCCTACCCGTGGAAGGCTTATCACCCAAGCTGCCCCTCATCATTGTCCCCAGCAGGAACACGGCAGCGGTGGTCCACGCTGACCTCATGCCACGGGTGGTGTTACGACATCCTAATGACTTTATTTTCCCTTTTTATTGTCGCACCTAGGACAACGGGACCAGGCAACGCACCCTGACATCACAGAGATACGATAGCCTGGTCTCGAGTACCCCAGCCTTGGGGGTGCAACACCTGGATGGCTTTACTATCATGCTATATCCGGACAAGGCTTCAAACAATTCTGCCAAGTGCTCCAGATGGTCTTCATACGTCTTGGAGTAGACTATGAAGTCATCCAAGTACAGTAAGACAGTTTCAAAGTTCTTGTGCCCCAGGCAGCACTCCATCAACCTCTGGAATGTTCCTGATGCATTACAGAGTTCGAATGGCATGCAGTTGAATTCACAGAGGCCCATCAGCGTGGCAAACGCTGTCTTCTCTTTGTCTGCCTCTGCTACAAGAACCTGCCAATATCCACAGGTAAGATCTAAGGTGGAAAAGTAGTTAGCAGTTGTTGATGCAGCTTCAATTCTGGGTAGTGGGTATGCATCCTTATGTGTAATGCGGTTAATCTGCCTGTAATCTACACACATTCTCATTGTACCATCCTAAAGGAGCTGCCCAGGGGCTACAACTATCTTTTATCACCCCAGCCTCCTTCATCTCCTGCAACATCTCTTTGGTACATTGATAGTGAGCTGGCGGTACAGGCCTGTATCTCTCTTTAATGGGCAGATGATCACCTGTGGGGATATGATGTTGAACCCCTATTTACCTGCCCAAAGTTTAAAGAATGTTTACTAAAGACTTGTTCATATTCTCGCACTACCCGGTAAACTCCATGCTTTTGGTGTGAAGCAGTGGAGTCTGTGCCTATGTAAGAGAGTAAACTAATAAGCTGCTAAAACCAAGCAGACTGCCATTTTGTAGTGACCCAGGAAAGAGAAAACACAGTCCCCTGGTTGCCATGGTGACTGCTCTGTGTCTAGAAAGTGAAAGCACAGTCTCTGGTTGCTCCTGTTGTTGTTGATCTCTCTCTGCGGTGGCCATTACTAGTGTAAGGATTACAGCAAAGCCATGCAAGCTATATGGCCCTTTAAAGTTGTTTGCAAGCCCTGTTGCGTTGGACTAAAGACTTTATCTTGAAACTGAGCAAGTGTCAGCCTCTGAGGAGAGGCTGAGTAGATGTTCCCCCTGTGAGAGCGAGTGATTGGCGTCCAGAAGCCGTGAGTGACTGCGAAAGGAAGCCGGCGCCTGTGCCATCCACATTGGAGGATCCTGACAAGGTCCTGACAAGCCCTGGAAAAGAGTGCTCCACAGATTGCACCCCAAGCTTACAGAACTAAAGTACTGGACATGTGAATCTGGCATTTGCTGCTAAGCTGCCAAATTTTGCTGTTTTACAATATGTTTTTCTTTTGCGCAAAAGGTTTTTTTCATTTTACTTTTTCTGGACTTGCTGCAGCCCACGTGGAATATACACCAGTGTAAAGCTACATTTGAGGTTGATGGTACCATAGTTTTGAGATACCCGGGTATCCCTGTGCTAAGTGTATAGCCAGCATTGATATAGTGTAATGTATTGTTATTAGCTGTGATAAGTTATACTCAGTGTGCCATCTCAGAGGTCCCATCAGACCGCCCACAGTTGATGTACATAGCCTTTAGGGCCCTTTCACATCAGCGTTTTTTTCAAATCGCGGCAGATGCGGTGAAAAAACCGCATCTGCCGCGATTACCGCATACCGGCTGCACTTGCGGCACGGTTGCGGTACAGTTGTGGTAAACACCATACAATGTATAGGCGGACTTGCGGCAGGTGCGGCAAGTGCGGTTTTGGCACTTGCGGCAGGTGCGGTCGCGAAAAAAACCGCGGCTGACAGCATTTTTTTTCGCGGCTGCACCTGCCGCAAGTGCCAAAACCGCACTTGCTGCACCTGCCGCGAGTCCGCCTATACATTGTATGGTGTTTACCGCAACTGTGCCGCAACCGTGCCGCAAGTGCAGCCGGTATGCGGTAATCGAGGCAGATGCGTTGTTTTCACCGCATCTGCCGCGATTTGAAAAAAACGCTGATGTGAAAGGGCCCTTAGTTAGTTAAATCCTTGATAAGTCTCAAACGTTGTAGGTAAATTTGCTCCTGGTTCTGAGTGTGATTTACATACCCTGGAACTCTGAGATCGGTGCATTGATGTCGGCTAACGCTGTGTGTGAAACTGTATTGGTAATATTTAGGGATTTTGAGACTTTTACATTCCAAACTGAACCATACTTTGATCCCCATATCAGTAAAAATACTGTTGTTTATTTCTGCCTCTGTCTCAGTCTGTGAACTCACTGGATCTAATAGGACCTCCGGTCATTACACCTACTTGTAACTTCTGGCACCAATACTCCAGCTTTCACTCAGAGCCATTGTCTTCCACCTCGTCAGACAGGTTAAAGGGCTCTACTGCCTTGATGGAGTTGTTGTTGACAGTGTACAATTTAGCAATGGTAGCATACCTAGGCAGTTTTACTTCTTCACCGCAATTCAAAACATGTACAGGTACAATCCCCTTGCGGACATTAACTACCCCTCTAGCTGTCAGGACAGTAGGCCTACTGTCTGAGTACATGGGCTTTACCAAGGCTTGGTAATCTTGCCCTCTAAGGCCTATTGCTGCCCTATATTACATTGACATTTCACTCCGTGGGGGTATTACAATGGGTACTGGATCAATTAATCTTACACTGTCGACTTCTTCTCCGGACAACTCCTCCTGCTGCCCTCAGCATCAGGGCTTTTATTTCCTTCTGCAGGACTTGCTGCTGCCTGTGGTTGGCAGTTTCGACAACCTGTTGTAACAAGACAATAATCTCCCCAAGCAATTCTCAATGACATTAGTGCCTAAGGTTATCATTGGGTTACTTTCTCGTCAGTCAACATCAACAATTATCAATCCCTGGGCTTTCAATTCCACCTGCCTCACCTTTATGGTCACTTCTTTAATCCCAACCTGTGGCACAGGTAAAATCATTATCTGGGCAGCGTAAAATGTCAGAGACTGCCCAGTATCTCTTATAAAGGATATACAGTATTGATGTCACCTGCGAGCCGTGTCCAGCAAAGCATAAATGGGGTTGCAATCTAGCACGACTGGCATGACCGGGCATCCTCCCATGTACTTGTCACGCCAGTTCGGTGGGCCTGATGGTCTTATTCCTGAGGGCTGGTCCTGCTGCCCCAGGGTACTCTCGTTTAAAGTACAGAGTCTTGCAATATGGCCTGGCTTGTCGCATTGGCAGCAGATGGGCTTTCCTTTGGGGTCATAACGATCATTGGGTCATCCTTTGGTCAGGGGGTTCCTCCTCTGTCGCATCCATGGGACGTCATCTCGACCGAAAGCCAACTCGATCTTTTCTGCCGGTTTGGATCCATGCATTGCTTGCATAGCTTTGGTCATCTCAGTCAAGTTCTTAGTCAGTGCCTCTGACCCCCCCAGAGGTCTTTGGGAATTTAGTACCCGAGCTATAGTGCTGGGGGGGTTGCCTGGGTGGCCTGTGCTCGGGCCCGTACCCTGGGGTCACTTGGTAAAAGGGAAAAATAATAAAAATAAAGAAATAAAGAAGTCTCGTGAAGCCACCTGCAGTTTTTTGGAGATCTCACCAGCGCCACTGTCAGACCGCCGGGGATGGTGGTATTGCAGCCAGTTAATAACACTGCCTGCAGGCGGAGCAAGATCTCCGAGGCAGTGATGAGGTGACGGGTGATTTGCACAGGGAGGTGGTTAGATGGCTAGTCCTCTGCTACAGTCTTTAGGCCAGACAGGTTCAGGGATAGACAAACTGACACAAACACTGTGAATCATTTCTGTACCTTTACTGGTGTTACGGCAAGCACTGTCCAGGGTACACTCCAGGTGGTCGAGAAAGCATTACCACTATAACTTCTCCTGCGGTCCCTGGCTCCCCTGTTGGTTGCATTACAGGTGTCTGGGAGACAGGAGTCTCCTCGGTGAACCGGTCTTTTCTGCTGGGCTTGACGCTCTTCTGTAGACTCGGACTCCGGTTGCTTCCTGGGTTGAGCCGGTATGGCTCCTCTGCCCCCAGTCTGCTCCTTTACTTTGCCTTTCTGATGTCTTGCCTTCGACCTCACTCTTAGGCTCTCACACTGGCTAGGCTAGTCTACTGGCTTGGGCCTAGCACGGCTCCGACACACCAGGACATTTTCACAGTCCTCACTGGAACTGCACTCTCTAACTGCCTCTTCACAGTTCTCCCAGGAACTACATTGCCTAACTCCGCTCCCAGTACCGGTATTTATAGGGGATCTTGTTTAAGGACAACAAGTGGAGCTCCCCCTACAGTTATGGGGTGGAAGGTGTTGTGTGTGTAAGGGTACCTACTGTGGAAAGCTTCCATGCTTAGTGGTTCTGTGGCTACCTGTAATGGCAAGGCGTCACATTCCCCCCTAGTTAACATCAGTACTCCTGGACTGAGAAACATTCTCAAAACATTCAACAATAACAGTATAATACAGAGTCTAAAAATCTAAAAATTTACCAGTCCTGTGACCATGGTCCATGTTTAAAGGTAGAGTGGGGAAACTCCAGGGATAAATGTTTAAGTCCTTACAGCAAGTCTCAGTAGGCTCAGGGTTTAAACGGGTTTAAAGTCTTTCAGAGTCCATTACATACAAATAAGCATTTCCCTATGGGCGTCTCTGCTTAGGAGACCTGGTACCTCCTCTCCACCCCAGGCACTTTCTGTTCCTAACTCAATGTGCATGGGGCTGGGCCCAGTTCCTCCACGCTTCTGTACACTAATATTTACACTTAATGTACATTCTGGTTCTTATTTACAGGTTACCCTTTCAACAATTTATACTTTACACATTATACCCATTCTCCATACCTGGACAGGGTTGACCTTGGCTACTACGACAAGACCTACATAGTGCTTGTGTGGCACCCCAGGGGTTAATGTGCCACAGTAACATCACAAGGGTTAACTCCCACACAACACTGGACACTGCACTAGCACCTCTAGGCCAGAAGGGGGAGCTCAAGCAGCTCCCTGATATATTCTGGTCTGAGGAGGAAGTAGTTAGTTGACAGTTGACAGTTCAGTTTAGTGCAGGGAGCAATAGGGGAGGACCTGTAAATGGGAGCAGTGCTGAGCTCCTGACAGGGACCACTGACTACTTTCAGGCCTGAAGTCAGGGTCTGAGGAGAGGAGTACAAGAAACAGAGGAGCATATCTGGGAGACTGAGTTACCTCATAACTCGCCCCAGAGGAGCGCAGAGACCGGATCCGAATCTGTGACTGAAACACGCAGCACAGAAAACACATGGATAGTGGAGGTTGTAGATCTACACTGTACCTCATCGAAGCAACACGGCGGGGTCAGAAGCACACGGAAAGATCAAGTTGCCTAGCAAAAGGGGGTACCTGTGAGGAGAAACAGGGCCAGCAGCCTAGCTAAAGCGGCAGCAGGGCCACACACACAGTGCAGCAGTGGGAAGCTGAGGACCCGGACAGGGTAGGAGCAACCCGGCCCCGGTACAGACTCCGTGGACAGTACTCTACTGAATACCATCACCAGTAAACCCTTGGAAAACTTCAAAACTGTGAGTGTGTGTGATCCTTGTGCTCAAACCCTGCGTGCCCTCACAAACTACAATCATCTCTACTACTACCCCTATCCTACAACATCCATAGCACCATCTATAGATTATTGCTACCACTGCCCCGGGGAACCCAGCTCTACTTGTGGAGAGCCATTACATCCTCAGCTGCCCAACATCATCCCCGGAGGTTCTGCAGCAGCGGTGGTCACCCTGACCACAACCCGTTGGTGGCGTCATGACAAACTCCCCTGTAAATATCCTTCCATTTACTTGCGGAACCCGGGACACGGTCCGGACCAAGACCGCCGTGATATCCCCCAGCAGTACCCCGGTCCGGTACCGAGTACCCCGTCCCAGTGGGCTCCACACTTGTGTCTCAGGTGATGTGCTCAACACTATGTGATGTATAGAGGTATATGTATTTTGAGTTGCTCTATGTGTAATAGGCAAACTGGGTAATTGTCTGCGTGGCCTTAGTCTCACTACAGGGCTGGCAGTTTCACGGATTGCAGGATCCTCAGGTTCTTCTACAACGGGTGATTCTTCTGGAACGTGGACAGGTTCTTCTGGAACTCTTGCAGATTCTTCCAGTGTTCTTTGTTCTTCCCTTGGCTGGTAAAAGTGGATTACTGGCACAATTACAGCTCCCTCACATTGGAGACAATCTTCTGGAAAGTCTCCAAGTATTGTGTGAATCACTTTTTTCCTTTGGCTCCACTAGATTTGTATGAAGTATTACTTCTTCTTGTAGTCTTAGTCTTAGTTGTTCTGGACATACTTTACGGAGTATGTGTCTCTTGAGTTGCAGGTCTATCTCCATCTTTAGTGATTAAACAGGTTTTACTGTTGTCAAAATTGGAGTCCAACACAGTATAGGGTTCTTTTTCCCACTGGTCATCAAGTTTGTGATTTCTTCTCTATCTTTTAAGTAAAAGTTCTCCATGTGTTATAGGTTCAGCTTGTACACTCTTGTTGTAGTTTCTTTCTTGTTTTTCACTGATTTTATTCAGACTGTCTTCTACACATGCTTGCACCATTTTGTACTGTTCTTGACGACTTGAATCCCAATCAGTATTGGATGTTTCTGCTTATGGTACTACAATTCCCATTTCCAAGTCAACTGGTAATCATCCAGGTCTTGCTCTCATTAGATAAGCTGGGGTGCAGTTGGTGGAGCTCACAGGTATGTTGTTATACATGTTCACTAAATCAGGCAGTTTCTCTGGCCACTGATTTCTCTCTTCCAAAGGCAATGTCTTCACCATGTCTATTACTATGTTGTTCATCTTTTCACACATGCCGTTTGTTTGTGGATGGTAAGGTGTGGGCCTAATTTTCTTACACCCATATAAATGGCAAAACTCTTGAAATAACTCAGCTTCAAATGAGGAACCTTGATCAGTCAGTACCTGTTCTGGATACCCGTGTGGTCTACAGAAGTAGGCTTGAAAGGTTTTTGCGGCTGTTTTAGCTGTGAAGTCCTTGACTGGAGTTGCTACTAGAAATCTTGAGTAGTGATATACCATTGTTAGGGCATAAGTGTAACCTGATCTTCTGGGTGTTAGCTTCACATGCTCCAATGCTACTATCTCTAATGGTTGAGTGGTTACAATTGGTTGTAGTGGTGCTCTTTGGCTTTCATAGTCTTTTCTTCTCAAGTTGCATGGTCCACAGTTCCTACACCATCTCTCTATGGAGCCTCTCATGCCAACCCAGTAGAATCTATCTCTTAGCAACATCTCGAGCTTTTTCCATCCGAAGTGTCCTGCTTGATTGTGGTATGCTTCCGACACCATCTGGACATCCTTCTTTGGTACCACTATTTGCCAGTCCATCTCATGGGTTCTGGGATTGATGCAGCGCCTACACAGTTTTTCTTGGTACATGAATAACCTGCTTCTTTCATTCACAGGTGTTTTGCTCCTAGTGGAGCATTTGGATCAAGACGAGAACCTTCTTGAGTTATCAGCTCTTTAACTAGACTAATAGCCGAGTCACTGTCTTGGGTCTCCTTCCAACCATAGTGAGGTAATGGATTCACTGTCTTTTCAGGATATTTTCTGGTAGCTTGCTGACACTGGGATGCACTGTGGCAATGGAAGGCGGGTAGCTCTATTTCTTCTAGCTCACCCACATCTTCTTCCACATCTGACAGGTGAGGCATTCTTGACAAGGCATCAACATTGGCATTGTTATGAACTGCCCGGTACTTGATGATAAACTGGTGATTTGACAACCGAGCCATTCAGCGCTGCTCCATTGCACCCAACTTCGCGGTTTCCAGGTGAGTCAGAGGATTATTATGCATGACGGCGGTGAACTTTGCAGACGCCAGGTAGTGTTTGAATGGTCCTGTTATGGTCCAGACCAAGGCCATGAATTCCAGCTTGAAGGAACTAAAGTTCTCAGGATTCCTTTCTGTAGGATGGAGCTTCCTGCTGGGGTAGGCAATCACTCTTTCTCTGCCATTCTGTTTTTTGTGCTAAGACAGCTCCTCACCCTATGTTGCTGGCATCAGTGTATAGCAAGACTGGTTGGTTCCAGCCAGGGTAAGCCAGGATTTCTTTTCCAGTCAGGGCCCCTTTCATCAGTTTGAAGGACTCTTCTTGTTTCTTGCCCCACTCAAACGGAGGACCTCTGGACTTGCCTTTCTTGCTCTGGCCTACCAGGAGATCTTGTAAGGGTGCTGCTATCTTTGTGTAGCTCTTGATGAATCTCCGGTAGTATCCCACCAGTTCTAAGAACTGATGTACCTCTATGACATGTGTTGGTTCTGGCCATTCTTTGATTGCGGTGACTTTATCCTGATCTGGTGCTACACCTTCTGAACTGACTACATGTCCTAGATACTGAACCTTTGGTTTTAGTAAGTGGCATTTGGATGGTATTAGCTTCATCCCGAACTTGGATAACACTTCAAATACCTCTGCCTGGTGTTTCAGGTGCTCTTCATAGGTTTTTGAGTACACTATGAAATCATCTAGGTAGAGTAGTAGTACAGTCTCGAAGTTTCTGTGCCCCAGGCAACACTCCATCAATCTCTGGAACGGTCCGGGTGCATTACAGAGTCCAAATGGCATGCTGTTAAACTCACACTGACCCATAGGTGTTGTAAATGCCGCCTTCTCTCAGTCTTCTTCTGCAACGGAGACCTGCCAATGCCCACTAGCGAGATCTAGGGTTGAAAAGTAATTAGCAGACTTTAATGCAGCAAGTGACTCTTCTATGCGGGGTAACATGTAGGCATCTTTATATGTTATGCGATTTATCTGCCTATAGTCTACACACATTTTCATGCTGCCATCTTTCTTTTTGATCAGGACTAATGGAGCTGGTGTTCCCCTTTTATCCTCCCAAAATAAAGTGGATGCTTACTGAATACCCGTTCATGTTCTTGGACTACCCGATAGACACCGTGGGCAGGAGTGGAGTCAGTGCCTACATGCAGTTCCTGACATCAGTTCTCCATCTGTCCCTTGGAATTGTTAACCTCCACTGAGTCACCCTGTGACATTGCAGCGATATTGTTACCGATATCGCTATGTGTAACCCGGCCTTTAGTCTTTTTCTTATAGGCCAAAGGGACTTTTGGACCCCCTAAGCTCCACGGCCTGGGTGCGATTGCAGCCCCTGCACCTGTTGTAGGTACGCCCCTGCGGGCAGGGTTGCCAACTGTCAAGAAATTCCCCCATTATCCTTATACGGTCCCCTTTGTAAGGTAAAAATGACCTGATAACATGATCTTCAGGTGAGAAGAATTCAGACGATGCCAAATTTGAATACTTTTTACACAAAATTGATGAGTGTTGATATTTTCTGAAGCCCGTATCTTTTTTAATTCTTCCATTTATGTAGCTTGTTTTTATGTGTTGAGCTGTGGGCAGTAGTGTAACGTGAGGCTCATGTGCCCCAATTCAAAAGCTCCAATGGGGCCCCCAATTATTGCAAATCTTTAATAGCATTAGTCTTTTTCTATAGTCCAAAGGGACTTTTGTGGTCCCCTAGATTTCAGGGGGGCCTTTGTACAATTGCAACTGACCCACCCTAGGGCCGTGGGGTACCCGGTTCCGGCCGTTGATTTACTGGGGGATGTCATGGGCGGCCTGTGCCCGGACCTGTAGCCCTGGCGGTTGCTAAAAAAGGGGTTAAATAAAAATAAAATAAAAAGAGTTTGTGACGCTACCTACGGTTACCCGTAATGGTACTTTTACACGCCGCTACTGGATGTTGGCAACAACCGGTACATGAGAGAAATATATCTTGCACCGCCAATTCAACCCAAGGTAGCGGCGTGTGAAGACGGTTGTAGCCACCCGCCAGTGGTGGCACCTGTTTCAGAGCACTGCCCTAAAACAGGTGGTTACCCAGCCAATGGTAGCGACCTGTATCGGCGTGTAAAGAAGGAACAGAAGGGTTGTTTCGACACCAGGCTATGTACCTGGTATGTAGCTGGGGCGTGACACAGGCTCCGGGTTACCGCGCCCCATCAGCGATCATTGGAGGAAGCTCCTGCGTTACGATTGGTAGTCGCTGCATAGGGAGGCATATTTAAGGAGCTGACCAGTCACACTACACAATTGCTCGAGCGTCATGTATTAATCAGCCTCCTGCACTGGCTGCCCAATAATGATGTTATTGCATTGTCCTATCAGCGTACGAGCGTCTCGTAATCCACAACTCTGGCACGCCTATGTGTTGTCCCTGCTGCACCAGGTCCGCCCATATTAGCTTGTTGTAGCGTGTGTAAATGAGGTAAGGTGCTCAGCAGAAGGTAACTTGAGACACCCGGTGGTGTATCCAGAGATAGATGTAACCTACCGTAGCGCACCTTGTTGCGGCGTGTAAAGGTGGTGCGATTACCGTTTGCAACTGTTTGTGCGTGCTCGTGCACGTGAAGTAGCGGGTTGTTGCCACCATCCAGTAGCGGCGTGTAAAGGTACCATTAATTATACCGGCGCTGCTTGCAGATCTCCAGTGTGATGATGAGGCAGCTAGTTGGTAGCGCTCACCGTAGGTAGAGCAGAGTCCCCAGGGCATAATGGATGAAAAAGGATTTTACACAGGGAGGTGGCTCGTCAGGTGGAGATGTTGGCTGACAGTCTGTTTTGAGGAGCAAGAGTATGTCATCTCCAGCACAGGTGAATAAAACACCATGCACAGTCTTTGACTCTGAATCGGTTTTTACTGATGACTCAGGCAGCAAACAGTCTTTACACAGTCCACAGGTACTGCTGGCCTGGGTAGTCACCAGAGGATTAGGACGTCTCACTTGGGACCCTCGGTGGTGTGCCTGCCTGGTCCTCTCATCTGTCCTTACAGCACTCTCCCTCAGCGCTCCTGCACACAGAGCTCTCCTCCGCTCCCCATGGATCCTTATGGACTGTTCCTGTCTCTAGGCCTCCGGATCTATATGGGGCCTTAGGGAATTATGGCAGGCGTTGGCCACGACTTCTAAAGAAATCCATGCCCTCCGGTTCTGCGGCTTGGGATAAACGTCTACTCAGAGCCAGTTCTCCAGTTTGGACTGATCCTTCGGCCGGAGTCGTACCGCTTCTCAGGGTTCCTATCCAATGAATTTCTCCTCTCACTAACTTTCCCGCTCTCCACTACCCACCTAAGCTCCTCCCACTGGGACCGTTTCCCTAGCAAAGGATTAACCTATTGGTCCCCTGACATAAGGTCTGTGGATGCGTGTGGTGAGGGTCCCCTATTTACATCCCAGTCCCCTGGTTTAAGGGATACCACACACTCTCCTGTGGGTGCAGTACCCCTATGTGGTTTCCTATTCAGTGGGGCGCCACACAACCCTGCACCTGTTGAAGTTACATCCCTGAGGTCGAGTGTGGGCTCAGAATAGGCAGGATTGCACAGTTTAAATGCAGCTGTCAGTGACTGACTGCAGCATTTAATGGGTTAAAGGGACTTTTGGGGCCCCCTAGGATCCAGGGCCCAGGTGTGACTGCAACCCCTGCAGCTGTTATAGTTACTTCCCTGGTTGTGGGTTTTATAGGTGCCATGTTTGCTGCATATATGATGTTTTTGTTGCATTTTTTTTAAAGGGAACCAACCATGTGAAAAAATGCTATTAACCTGCAGATGTTAATTTAATATTCAGATTAACAGTATTATTGACTCACCCACCAGGGCCGTGGTGTACTCGGAACTGGGCAGCGGTTCTGCTGGGGGAAGTCACGGGGGTCGAGACCCAGCTCCGTGGCCCTGGGCGGTCAATAAATGGTAGGGTAAATTAATTAGGAATTAACGAGACGCCACCTGTGGTGTGCGGCTATGGGTCCTCTGAGGATGATGGGAGTAACAGCGAGGATTTTGAGCCCTCCACGGGTAGAGCTGGTCCCCAGGCAACTGTAAAGTCTAGTGTAGTGCAGGGGTGCATTGTTCACAGTCACAGGCAGCCTCCAGCTGCCGGATTCCCAAGTCAGTCTACTTTCTCTCAGGCGCAAGAAATACAGTCTCAGACAGCATAGAGCTTCACTGGGTTTTACTCTTTCTCATCAGTTGGTAAAGTTCACAGACAGTACATTAGCAGCTCCGATGTGGTCTAAGCAGCCGGGATGGTTCGTCTGCATCACCCCCTTTCATGTCTCTTTCTTGCCTTTTCGGACTATTCTGCATGCTATCTACGATGCAGCGGACATGGGCTTTCAGTGGGTTACTTTCCGGGTCCCCTAGCCCTAGTACGACGGCCTTCTCTTCACTTCACCCTAGGTGAGGGACATAAAGAACCTGCACCCCGCCAGGGTTTGTGGTTGGAGCATACAGCATCCTGGTAACTTCAGTAGAGCCGACACTCTGGTTCTGGCCCTCGCTAATTCAAGCACACCTGAACTCCTTCTTTCCCTCACCACGGTCTGCACGGACAAGCCTCATGGTGGCTCAGGCTGCCGGATCCGTGTCCTCTCAGTCCTGTTCGGTGGTGTTCTCTCCTCTCCTTCTACTGACTGGACTTCCCCTGGCTGACTGCACTCATAAACTTCTGGTCTGGTTTCTCTGAACTTGACGTTGTGTTCTTTTATAACCTCCTCTAACCGGGTCCTTCTCTAACTTTCCACCCACCACCTTGCTCCTCCCGGTATCCCATTGCTGGGCATAGAGTCCCTAGACTTAGGATCGGGAGTGTGTTAGGTGTTTGTGAGGGGAGACCGACTTACCAATCCCCGCGGCCATCTAGTGGTGACCGGTCTGCAGGGCCTCCACATTATGACGCCAAGTACCCTCCGCACTGAGATCTCCGCTGCTAGAAGGAAATTAATTTTATTCCTTTCGGCAGTATTTAGCTTCTAGTCATAGGGGCAGTGCCAGCTCGTCTTGAGTAACCACTCTGTGTATAGTGAGTGGCGGCTATAGTGGCGCCCCTTTCCCTCGTCCCCCTGACAGCCAGGTCTACACATTGAGTGATGGCTGAACCTGCACCAACGCCATCTTATGACTAGAAGCTTAACGCTGCTGGGAGAAATAAAGTTGATTTCTTCCTTGCAGCGGGCTCTAAGTGCTGACGCTGGGCAGGTTCAGAATACTATTAACCTGCAGATTAACCACATAACTACAGGTCAATAGCGCTTTCTTCATATGACAGGTTTGCTTTAAGGAAGTTGCAGCAAACAGCATTTTTTTTTTTTTTAATTTTGTTTTTTACTTTATGGGTTAAATAATTTTATATTCCAAAGTTTGGACTTAAGGTGCAATGATACCTCTTTTTTATTTATTTCCTTTTGGATGGGAAAAAAGGAGCTGAAACTTTATTATTTTATATACTCAACATTGATTTTGTAACATTGAGGTGTTGAATTTTGGATATCACAGGAACAATAGACAGGTTACTGATCTGCAAATGATGAAAAATGGGAAAAAAATTCAACACATGTTGATTTAGGCCAGGGTCACATTTGCGGTTGGACCCTGGCCTGCCGGATTCCGGTTTCAACTTAGCAATTTTTCCATCACCGCATAGCGTTTCCGCTATGCGGTGCTGGAAACCGCAGTCCCTAGTTACCCGGTGTTTACCTGCACGACCTGTCACACAGGCAGCGGCTCGGAGGGCGTTTTACAGCGCCGCACAGGAACGACCTGTCACACAGGCAGCGGCTCGGAGGGCGTTTTACAGCGCCGCACAGGAAATCGTGTCTGCAACGGTTTCCTGTGCGGCGCTGTAAAACGCCCTCCGAGCCGCTGCCTGTGTGACAGGTCGTGCAGGTAAACACCGGGTAACTAGGGACTGCGGTTTCCAGCACCGCATAGCGGAAACACGCTATGCGGTGATGGAAAAATTGCTAAGTTGAAACCGGAATCCGGCAGGCCAGGGTCCAACCGCAAATGTGACCCTGGCCTTAGGGTAGGGTCACATTGGCGTTTTTTGTTTAAAATCCTGATCCGGTTTTGAGCTTTAAAAAAACTCAAAACCGGACCAGGAAAGGCTCCTGATGGAAGCCTATGCAAAACACCGGATTGCTTCACAAGCCATCCGGTGGCCGGATCCGGCACTGCTGCCTGCGTTTAAAATCATGCAGGCAGCAGTTTTCGCAGCGTTTACCGGGCCGCACTGCGGTCACCGGATGGCTCAGGATGTGTAATCCTGAGCCATCCGGTAACTGCCGAGGTTGCGGTTCCCGGCTATTGGCGGGATCCGCAACCTTAATAAAGAGTAAAATTGTTGATCTAAATGACTTTTTAAGGTCTGTAGGGGGCTTAGACCCCCCTACAGACCGGCCGCCCACTTCTATAGTGTACTTCAGCTATATCTCACGGGGCACGGGCTCCCCGGAGCAAAGTGCCCCCCCGTATCACTATACAGGGGTGCCTACACCCCTCTATTACAATGATGCTTTAATGATGTCCAAAAATGCAGTACAAAAAGGATTTTAGCAATCGCAATGTAAGTTTATACTTACATGCTGTTGTAGGCAGAGTCCCGAGAAAACCATGGGCGGGGCTGTGTGCAGCAGCCTTCGCCCACTCCTTCTTGATGCCCGCCCCCTCTGGCCGTAATCCAGTGTTGTGAGGGCGGGCACGTCGTTAAAGGGGCGTGGCTAACCGCGGCAAATAGTTAGCCACGCCCCTTTAACGACGTGCCCGCCCTCACAACACTGGATTACGGCCAGAGGGGGCGGGCATCAAGAAGGAGTGGGCGGAGGCTGCTGCACACAGCCCCGCCCATGGTTTTCTCGGGACTCTGCCTACAACAGCATGTAAGTATAAACTTACATTGCGATTGCTAAAATCCTTTTTGTACTGCATTTTTGGACATCATTAAAGCATCATTGTAATAGAGGGGTGTAGGCACCCCTGTATAGTGATACGGGGGGGGGCACTTTGCTCCGGGGAGCCCGTGCCCCGTGAGATATAGCTGAAGTACACTATAGAAGTGGGCGGCCGGTCTGTAGGGGGGTCTAAGCCCCCCTACAGACCTTAAAAAGTCATTTAGATCAACAATTTTACTCTTTATTAAGGTTGCGGATCCCGCCAATAGCCGGGAACCGCAACCTCGGCAGTTACCGGATGGCTCAGGATTACACATCCTGAGCCATCCGGTAACCGCAGTCCGGTATTCTGCACACATTTTTGTAACAAATGTGTGTGCCCGGCATTGCGTTCACCGCATCCGGATCCGGATGCGGTGAATGCAATTTAGCTTAGCAATGTGACCCTACCCTTACTTAGGGTTCTGTCACACGCATCAATTTAGTGAACGATATTGTTAGCGATCACATGCATGCGCGATCGCTAACAATATCGTTCAGATCGCTGGTGAGCTGTCACACGGGCAGACTCACCAGTGATCAATGGACCAGAGACATCGTGGAAACGATTTAAATATCGTTTCCACAATGTCTTGCTCCCGCTGTGTACCTTAGATACCAGCCGGTGAGCGGTGGAGGCTGGTAACTAAGGTATACATCGGGTGTCTAGGCAGCGCGCGCTGCCTAAATACCCGCAGTTTACCTTGGATACCAGCTCCCAGCGCTTGTGAGAGATAATGGGAGCTGGCTTATCGGTCGTCTGCCGGTGTCACACGCCGCCCAACGACAGATTTGTGAACATGTTGCTTGATTACACACAGCGACGCACAAACGATATTGCTTAATTGATCAAAAAAGCAGGTCGCTTAAGCTATATCGTGCAAGAAATCGATGCGTGTGACGTGGCCCTTAGTTTAGTGTTTGAGCTCCAGACACAAAATTTCCCGCACTTACAGCCTCGTCTACTATCAGGGAGGTTATTAATGGTCATCTGAGAAATGTTCTGCCACTCTGAATTCACCTGGGCAAATCACCAAGATCTGCTGCTGGCAGCACTCTGTACAATTGCTGATCATTGACGTTCCAGATGTGATCAATGGGAGATAAGCCTGGAGATGCTGCAACCATGGGAGCACGTTTAGGCCACGGAGGCTGCACACAGCAACACAAGCAACATTCAGCCTGGCGTTGTCAGGTTGAAAAACAACTCTTGGAACATTATGGAGGAATGTTGAGCCCCCTAATAGCCTAGAGTGGGAGCTGCATGGGTTTGTGGCCCCCTAATTGAGTTGTCAGGTTACATATTGAGGTATCTGTTTCTTCCTAACATGTGTTTGTCATTATAGGTTTGCATTAAAGATATTCATGAGGTATCCTCATAATGGATGGTAGGGTACCTTTACACGCGGCAACTTTTCTAGGAATTTCACTGGCAACTTATTGTTTGCAGTGAAATCATGGACACATTGTTCCATTTGTACACAGCAACAAGATAGAACAATGTGTCCATGATTTCACTGCAACCAGTAAGTTTCTAGTGAAATTCCTAGAAAAGTTGCCGCGTGTAAAGTTTTGTGTAAAGGGTTAAGAGTCCCTGTGGTGAGGTAACAGAAGCAGGTGATCGCTGTGATTGGATGTCCTGCGTGTCTGATAACTTCGCACCTGATTGGTTTGATAAATAGCGGTAGAGTGAAGTACTTATGCCCCACCCTCAGGATATTTCTGAATAAGGCATTATGGAGAAGCTCCTGTTTAGCCACTAGAAATCCTCCTGCACCTGTTGTTACCATAGACTCTGCAAGACCCAAACTGCCAGAGATGCCTCGAGGGCAGGAGGCCGAAATAGACCCGGGGGAGACGCCGCGTCAGAGACAAGTGCCTAGAAAGTGGCGGTCCTGGATGGTATACTCACAGGAGGTGTCTACGGTTTTGGCAGGCAAAGATAGAAGAAAGACGGCCATGGAGGAACTGATACATCGCAGGCTGGAGCTTCGCAGGATTCCTAAATATCATGGAATGTCCTGGCGGCTGGATCCCATCAGGTGACAGCTGGCGGGCGGCAGAAGAAGTTGGAATAAAAATATGAGCTGTTTTGCGTACTGTTTGTTTGGTAAACTTGAGATTCTTTTGTTCAAATCCAGTTTTTCTTTAGCGTTCTTTGGAGCATTTATCTCTGGCGAATTGAGTTGCTATGGTATCGCTGATCAGGTTTCTTTTCAGGGATGTGTCTGTCTCCAGGAACGGAGTTGCTCTTTTGGTTCGCAGGATTGAGACGAGTATGACGGTTAACCTTTGTGCCTTCCCGGGTCTGTGGTGTTTCACTTTTTAATTTACACAATTGGTTGTCGGTTCACCATGCGTTTGATGGTCTATTGTTCATGCATGGGAATGGTGATCCATTAATTAGGTTTTAATTTAATTCGGTATTACAAGGCTGTTTTATCCAAATTGGGCTTGGGAGATTACCAAATTTTGTCTCATTCCATCCATATTGGGGCAGCGTCTGAGGCAGCTAGGTTGAGTTTCCGGGAGGATAAAATTAGAAACTTAGGATGTGGCTTCCTGGGAGAGCCAAGTTGTAGGTTCGACCAGATGTCCTTGCTTAATCTCTATATCTCTTTCACAGGCAGAAGGACAGTATGGATTCTTGGACATTCATTTGTCTACTGCTCAGAGAAGAGGGCCCAGGTGCGGATTATACGGACAATCTTTTATTTTGACCGTTCTAAAATTGGTCTTTGGTGGTATGGCCTCAGGGGAAGGAATTGAGAGGCATTATGCTTTTCTTTTCAAAATCTTGATGAACACTTTCCTCTTCGGGATCTTATAGTTATCCATCTCACAGGGAACCATCTTGGAAGGGTGTGTACACTTGGTATATTGTGCCATTTTCGCCACGACGTGGAGCTTCTCAAGCTATGTTTCCTAATGTAACCTTAGCCTTTAACAAGGTAGTTCCGCGCTTGATTTGGTTTACTAAGAATCTATGTTTTTGGAAGCGATCTGGAAAAGATTTAATAAGGCCCTGGGGACGTTTTTGCCAGTGGCCAACGGATTTTCATATCTACACATTGATATGGAGGTTTTTTTATATGGCCTATATCAGAAAGGTGGGGTGCATATGGATTCTGTCATATCAAATATATTTGACATGGATATCCGGTCGGCAAGAGAGAAATGGCTGAGGGGTTTGGGGGGGTGACAACACTGTAATCAGTGTGGCCGTTTGGGGAAATTCTATTTACAAGTTGGTCAATGTAATGGTTTTAATGGACTTTACAAATTGGAGTTTAATGAGTTGAAAAAACATTATGAAAAAAGTTTTAATTATTATATATGGACTGTTTATTAAAGGTAACCCTATAAAAAGCCTCTCAGCCATTTCACGCCAACCAATGCCTGGTGTTATTCTTATATCGTCTGTTTAGCTTATAATATTAGGGTTGGGGCCTATGATCCCATGGATGTACCACTGGTTCCTTGACCAAATCAATTTGACAGTGAGCAGTTAGTGTACCTGGGATGAAGAGTAGAGAGGTCCGACTACTCTACAGTATACCACCCACCACCATACTTTCAGAAGTAGGACCAGTGTGACTTTCCCTCATAAAGGCCTCATCATGATGTTGCCCACTTGGTGTGCAGACAATCTTCAGCAATCAATGTGTTCAAGACAGAAGTGGTAAAGAGGACAGACCTCAATTCTAGCCTTGGTACCATGATATCTTTTCAGAGCAGTGATGTGAGGTCCATGAAGACGCCTTTCTCAAGCCCCAAACCCTTAGGTACTCGGGAATCAGGCTAGGGTGGAATGCTTGGGGTGTCACGGGTGGCAGCGCCTGAGCCCGTGACCTGGGTGACACTTCAAAAAGGGTGTATTTACAAAGGATAAGAGTTTGTCATGTGACGCCACCTGTAATACCTGGTGATGGGTCACCAGCGCCGCCACAGTCCACCGGAGGTAGATGGTAGTGCGGCTGAGTTGGTAAAGCTCCCTACATGTGGAGCTATTCCTGCAGGGCAGGGCAGAAACTCACACACAGGCAAAGTCACTTTTTCCCGGGTACTTTACTGTCAACTTGTAGCAGCATCATACAAAGTTCACAGTCCAGCATCAGATGTTAAAATAACAGGTAGCTCTACAGGTGGCTGCAAGTGGATCCCAGGTGGTATGGGTGGAACCCGTGGTGTACCTTAGTTGACGAACCCGTGTCCTTTCTTCCCCGCCTAGGATGGGCCTATACCCAATGGCTCCGTGTAGGTAGTATTGGGGGTCCTCTCCCTCGTGGTGAGGAAGCAGGCAGACCGCTCCGTCTGGCAGGGTGCTGTGGCGATATACAGACTACAGCAGCCAGTTGCCGACTGCAAAGATGGACTTTGGCCAGATCCTCGGGCCCGGTGTTCCCGTGGTGGACTGGAGATTCCCCTGGAGTATGGTCGCTCCACTCTGGGGATCTCCTTTTCTCTCTAGGGCCTCGACTCCGCTCGTCGGGCGCCCACTTTCAGGATCTCCTCAAGACCCCTTGTCCTTTCCTCCGGATCAGCTTGAAACTGTCTGTGTAACCCTTCCACCTCGTTCCACACTCTTTCCAACTTTCCTCCTTCTTCTACTATTCCGACACTCTCCCTCTCTCACCGACTACAGAGAGACTGCTCTTTCCCCTAGATGGCCATTCTGCTGAAGACTTCCTTTATCCCCCTAGAGGTGAATATATCCCTTCCTGTGTAACCTCCCACTGCTCAGCTAATGTGGGAGTGCTGGGAATGGGTCCCACCCACCAACCTAGGGTCCACTTGCAGCTTTGGCAATTACACCTCTTTTATGGGTGCAATACCCCTCTGTGACGCCTGACTATGTGGGGTGCCACACCTTCATGAGAACAACCAAACACGTTCAGTACCTCCACATGCTCAAATATCCAATCTATGAATCATCTAATAAATGACGTAAAGTAAAACAATTCTAAATACCAAAACAGCCATTTAATGGTTATTCTACCTCCCCCAAAAATTCAATGAAACGTGATTGTCTTTTGTACCCCAAAACTGCATGCAAAAAAAAAATCATCAGAGATCTCCAATGATGGAAATGTCAAAACCAAGATAATGAAAAAACTTATAAATTTGGTATCTCTGTAATCGTGGCGACCTGGAGAATGCTGTTGTCGGGTCATTTTAAGGCCAAGTGAACATGTTGTGTATTTGGTGTGTTTTTACCTCAATATTTGTAAGGCCTCGTGCACACGTTGTGTATTTGGTGAGTTTTTACCTCAGTATTTGTAAGGACTCGTGCACACGTTGTGTATTTGGTGAGTTTTTACCTCAGTATCTGTAAGGTCTCGTGCACACGTTGTGTATTTGGTGAGTTTTGTACCTCAGTATCTGTAAGGTCACGTGCACACGTTGTGTATTTGGTGAGTTTTTACCTCAGTATATGTAAGGCCACGTGCACATGTGTATTTGGTGAGTTTTTACCTCAGTATATGTAAGGCCTCCTGCACACATTGTGTATTTGGTGAGTTTTTACCTTAGTATTTGTAAGGCCTCGTGCACACGTTGTGTATTTGGTGAGTTTTTACCTCAGTATTTGTAAGGCCTCGTGCACACGTTGTGTATTTGGTGAGTTTTTACCTCAGTATATGTAAGGCCTCGTGCACACGTTGTGTATTTGGTGAGTTTTTACCTCAGTATTTGTAAGGCCTCGTGCACACGTTGTGTATTTGGTGAGTTTTTACCTTAGTATTTGTAAGGCCTCGTGCACTTGTTGTGTATTTGGTTAGATTTTACCTCAGTATCTGTAAGGCCATGTGCACACTTTGTGTATTTGGTGAATTTTTACCTTGGTATTTGTAAGATCATGTGCACACGTTGTGCATACCTCCCAACTTTTGAAGAACAGAAAGAGGGACAAAAGATGTGGCGCACTAAGTGCGCCACGCAAATTTTAGACACGCCCCTAACCACGCCCAAGCCACACCCATTTACAAGTGACGAACATTCAACAGATGCCCTTATTAATATTAAACTTCTGATTATTGCACTTTTGCTGCATTTTTCTGCCTCTTCCAATTCATTTGATGTGTTTTGGTGCAGTTTAGTACTGACAGCACAGACGCTGGGCTGCCCCATCATACAATGCAGCAGGACGGCTGAGACTAGTGCCTGCCCTGCAGAGTCGGGGATGTGCAGTCAGTAGTCAAACCTCCGACTACAAGTCCTCAATTTCCCTGAATCCAACTCCACCAAAATGGACACCTAATCTGAGTCCACAGTACTGTGTATAGCGCCCCCTGATGGCATGCTGCCATGACCACTACAGGACACGATACAAACTCCACACTGGGGGATGCAGGAAAACACGATGATCACATTATAACGGGCAGGGCACCACATTCCTCACATTGTACTATACATGTGGCCATTTTTGGTGCCGGGCACATAGTCTGGTATGAGGCCCACACTGTCCTCACCTTTGTCTCTTGAAACGTGACATCCTCTGGTCCCAGCATTGACTCCCATAGTGAAGTGAAGCAGCGCTCTCGGTGGAGCAGATATACAGGGCACCTGAGGCGCCAAAGAACTCTCATTTTCAAATTTCGCTCCAATGAAATGGCCAGCATTGTATAAAGGTTTGCCATTCTTGAGGTGACATGCAGGGAAAGGGTTAATAAAGTAAGCTTTATGCAGGGCTAGTCAGTGTTAGGCAGCTAACCGGTTTGTACTGGTGGGCTTCCCGCCCAAATTCCAAAGTGGTGATTGGCTGACAGCTGTCAGTCATAGGGTATATAAGAAAGGTATTTCAGTCAGAGCAGTCAGTCAGGCAGGAAGATACCTGGAAGCCCCCCCCACCCTGCCCTGTTTTATTATGTACGTTTTTGTTGCTTTGGTACTTTGATGAATTTAAGGAGTTATTTATTCTGGGTATTTATTTATTTATGGAAATTATTTTATTAGAGAAAATGTATGGAATATTTATTTTGTAATCCTTAATAAAGTACCAATTTAAAGTTTATTTACCACAATGTTCTGAAGTTTGCCTTTTATTTAAAGTAGTATAAGGTAAGGTTTTATTTAAGGTAAAAAGTAAGTGTTGTGCCTTGTCGCCTCATATTTTTTGACTGTTCTGATTGGATGGGAAAAGGAATAGGCGGGGCCTTCCCGCTAGTAGCTAGACGACTGTCACGAGATCATGGCAAAATCCAAGAAGCAGGGAACGGACAGGGAGCAGTCACATGATGCTGAGGCTGGATACAGACAAACGGTAGATACTAGAATGTATTGGCTTTTTCCAGGTAGGATGTCATTTCCATCACGTGATAGGGGTGTGTTCTGATTTCTCAAGGCATGAAGAGATGCCATTGTCTCATGCAGCCGCCATGTGTGTATGCTGGAAGGAGCACATACAGATTGCTGCGGCTGACACACAGGAAGGTCAAGGCCGGGCTGCCGGGTGGTTTTGTTTTTGTATAAGATTATCACAACAGAATCGAATTTCCACACATATATTCCTCTCCCGAAAGCCTGCCTCCATCCTCCCTCCATTCTTCCTCCATCTCGACAGACAGCCTCACTGTGGGGTGGTGACGTCACAGGGGTGCACACAGCCAATCACCGCAGGTTGCTGATGTCACAGGGGTGTAAATCACTACCTGGATGACGGAGAGTGAACACAAGGTGGCGCATGCATATAAATGGAAAGCAGGAAATGCTGACAAGAGATGGAGCGTCCAGTAGTCATGGCCCAAGCCCCAAGGCAAATGTTTTGCAGCCAACCAACCCCGCCAAATTAAAATGAAAAACCGTAACATAACTTTCTGAGGACAGATAATGTACTACTGTATTTTTCGGATTATAAGACGCACCCAGGTTTTAGAGGAGGGAAAATAAGAAATTAAGCAAAAAATGTGGTTATAATTCAGTGTTATAGGGATGGGGTTTGCTGCTAACACTTATGGGGGTAATGTCCCCATCCTGGGCCCCTTCCAGGTAATTTATACATTACCCTCTTATCCTGGATATAGCTCCCTTCCATATTAGATATGGCCACCCCATCTTGGATATAGCCCCCCCTCCATGTTAGATATGACCCCCATCCTGGTTATGGCCACCCCCATCACTGTATGTGGCACCCATGCTGGTGCAAACCAGAAAATAATAACCAATGTAACTTAGCTCTGCAGCACTCCCCTCCGTCTCTCCCTGTTTGCCGCACTTCGCGTCCTGAGTCCTCACATGATCAGAGCGCGCAGTGATGACATCACTGTGCTGTGCAGGTAACGTGATCAGATGCCGGGGATGCAGGAGGACTCAGTACACAAAGTGCGTCAAGCAGGGAGAGACAGAAGGGAGCGCTGGAGAGGTTACATTGGTTATTATTTTCTGGTGTGCGGCAGCATGGGGGGCCACATACAGTGATGTAGGGGGGTGTATACTTATAATATGCACCGCTCCTCCGCCCACCTCGGTGCTGAGAGTGAAGTGCAACATACATTACACTAATGAGTGATCTCCCATAGTGATGGGCGAATCCTAAATTACTCGGAATCGCTTGACTCTAGCGAGTCCGAGCCCAGGACTCGCTACTCGTTGCGAGTCTAGCGAGTCCAATGTTAATGAATGGGGAAGCGAGTAATAGCGAGTAGTGTGAGATTTACAACTCGCAGATGTGTCTCGGAAGCTTCAGCCTGAAGCAATCCTAGTTTTGTCATTTATTTGCATTGCTCGTTTACTTTGTAAGTAATCGCTGACTCGCACAGATAAGAGTCCTGTCTCCTCTGTGCTGGCTGCCAGCTCCAGGGTCCTAGAGCCTGCCTGCTGCCTGATGTAGCAGTGCTGAGATTGTTCTCAGTCTGCTCAATCCCTGTGTACAGACTTGAATGTCTGTGCACAGAGATGATGTAGCAGAGCTGAGATTGTTCTCAGTCTGCTCATTCCCTGTGCATAGAGATCTATATCTATACACAGGGGATGTAGCAGAGAGGACATCGCGTTTTGGACTGCGTCGGACGGAAGAGGATTTTTTTAATTAAAGATGGAGTCCCTAATGGCTTTTTTTTTTATTTCTAATAAAAAATTTTCTTTGTGTTGTGTTTTTTTTAAAACAATTTAATAGAAATTCATGGCGGTCATGTCTAATATTGGCGTGACCACCATAAATTTCGGGCTTAGGGCCAGCTGATAATACAAAGCTGGTATTAACCCCTTTATTACTCAGCGTGCTACCGCCACCAGGGCCGCTGGAAGAGCGGGGTTCAGCGCCAGAGGATGGCGCTTCAATGAACGCGCCATCTTCTGGGGCGGCTGCGGGCTGCAATTTGCAGCGGGGGGTGCCCAGAAAGCTTGGGCATCCCTGCGCTGCGGATTCCAGCCCCCAGCTGCTTAGCTGTACCTGGCTAGACATAGAAATTGCGCGGAGCCTCACGCATTTTTTTTAAATTATTTCATGAAATTCTGAGATTCTGACTCTGACTCCGAGACTCTGACTCTGAGACTCTGACTCTGAAATTCATTAAATAATTTTTAAAAAATGCGTGGGGCTCCGCGCAATTTCTATGTCTAGCCAGGTACAGCTAAGCAGCTGAGGGCTGGAATCCGCAGCGCAGGGATGCCCAAGCTTTCTGGGCACCCCCCGCTGCAAATTGCAGCCCGCAGCCGCCCCAGAAGATGGCGCGTTCATTGAAGCGCCATCCTCTGGCGCTGAACCCCGCTCTTCCAGCGGCCCTGGTGGCGGTAGCACGCTGGGTAATAAAGGGGTTAATACCAGCTTTGTTATACAAGCTGGTATTAAGCCCGAGATTCTTAATGTCAGGCCACGTTTGACCCAGCCACTAAGAATCTCCAATAAAGGGTTAAAAAAACACAGAGAAAATTTTTTATTTGAAATAAAAAAAAAAGCCATTAGGGACTCCATCTTTAATTAAAAAAATCCTCTTCCGTCCGACGTAGTCCAAAACGCGATGTCCTCTCTGCTACATGCACAGGGAATGAGCAGACTGAGAATAATCTCAGCACTGCTACATCTCTGTGAGCAGGCGGGCTCTAGGACCCTGGAGCTGCACAGAGAAGACAGCTGGACTCGGCTCGCAAAGAAACAGCAGTTACTTTGCGAGTCTCCCTGCTATCACTGGCACAGTAGCCAGTGATGACTCGCACGAGTCTAATGCAAACAATGGCAATCCTAGTTTTGTCAGCGTTTCTGACAAAACTAGGATTGATATTGATTTGCATTGGACTCGTGCGAGTCATCACTGGGAAACTCGCCGAGTACCGAGTCCTGCGAGTCCCTTACTACTCGCCGAGTAACGAGTCCTAGCGAGTAGATTCGCCCATCCCTAATCTCCCACTTCCTCTGCAGCCTATGCCAGCCTCCTCCAGCTGCTCCGGAGCTGTGGCACCCCACAGTCACACAGGTCCGTATATTCAGACTACAAGACGCACCCCCTCTTTCACCCAAAGTTTATGGGGAAAAAAGCATCTTATAGTCTGAAAAATACAGCAGAGATGTCACCTGCAGTCCTATGTAACACCACAGATAACACAGTGATATCTCTGAATACAGATAATATAGAAGATGTCACCTACAGTCCCATGTAACATCACACATAACACTGTGATAACAGTACAGATAATGTAGTAGTTGTCATCTGCAGTCCCATGTAACACCACAGATAACACAGTGATATCTCTCGGAGTACAGGTAATGTAGTAGATGTCACCTGCAGACCTATGTAACATCACAGATAACACAATGATATCTCTGAGTATAGATAAAGTAGTAGATGTCACCTGCAGTCCTATGTTATACCACAGATAGCAAAGTGATATCTCTGAGTACAGATGAGGTAGTAGATGTCATCTGCAGTCCTATGTAACACCACAGATAACACTTTGATATCTCTGAATACAGATAATATAGTAGATGTCACCTACAGTCCCATGTAACATCACACATAACACTGTGATAACAGTACAGATAATGTAGTAGTTGTCATCTGCAGTCCCATGTAACACCACAGATAACACAGTGATATCTCTCGGAGTACAGGTAATGTAGTAGATGTCACCTGCAGACCTATGTAACATCACAGATAACACAATGATATCTCTGAGTATAGATAAAGTAGTAGATGTCACCTGCAGTCCTATGTTATACCACAGATAGCAAAGTGATATCTCTGAGTACAGATGAGGTAGTAGATGTCATCTGCAGTCCTATGTAACACCACAGATAACACTTTGATATCTCTGAATACAGATAATATAGTAGATGTCACCTACAGTCCCATGTAACATCACACATAACACTGTGATAACAGTACAGATAATGTAGTAGTTGTCATCTGCAGTCCCATGTAACACCACAGATAACACAGTGATATCTCTCGGAGTACAGGTAATGTAGTAGATGTCACCTGCAGACCTATGTAACATCACAGATAACACAATGATATCTCTGAGTATAGATAAAGTAGTAGATGTCACCTGCAGTCCTATGTTATACCACAGATAGCAAAGTGATATCTCTGAGTACAGATGAGGTAGTAGATGTCATCTGCAGTCCTATGTAACACCACAGATAACACTTTGATATCTCTGAATACAGATAATATAGTAGATGTCACCTACAGTCCCATGTAACATCACACATAACACTGTGATAACAGTACAGATAATGTAGTAGTTGTCATCTGCAGTCCCATGTAACACCACAGATAACACAGTGATATCTCTCGGAGTACAGATAATGTAGTAGATCTCACCTGCAGTCCTATGTAACATCACAGATAGAACGCTGCGGAGGGGAACACAAATGTGAAGGTAGCCTAACTCATGCATCACTCATATACAGCACACGCATTACTGACACACATGCATCACTCACACACTACACGCACCACTCACACACATGCATCACTTACAAGCATCACACTAACACACGCATCACTCTAACACACAGCACACACATTTCTTACACACACGCATCACTCACACACTACACACATCACTCACATCACTCACAAACAGCACATGCATCACTCTCACAGCATCACACACACATCACACATACTGTTATACATACATGAACACATATATACTCACTCTCTTCTTCAGTGGCAGTACAGCAGTGGGGGGGGCCTGAAGTTGGAATCATCACGCAGGAGGCCTCCTCCTTCTCTCCCCCTCCTCCTGCTCCCGACAGCAGAGCAGTTAGTGAGATTACAGGAGGGAGGGGGCTCCTGTGGCTGCACTCCTCTCCCTTCTCCTCAGGGCAGACTGCCTTGTGTTTCTCCCCCTCCCGCACAGACTTGGCCCGCCCACCTTCTGCTACAGAACGACGTTCCTCTCCCCTCACTGATGCTGGGCAGTGCACTCACTGCAGAATGATTGATGAATCCTCAGCAACAGCTGGGGTGAGGCGGGAAAGCAGTGTGCGGAGGGAACTGCTGAGGTCGCAGGGCAGTGTCAGCAATCCCCACATGTGTACGAGCGGCACGAAACTTTATTAAAAACAAAAACAAAAGACACTTGAACTGGACATTTGGGGCAGAGCACTGATAATCCATGACACACAGTGCTAAAATGTCTAGGGGGCGTGGCCGGCAGCTCACTGCAGTGCGGGAAATGTAAGATCCCGGCCGGGACAGTGGGGCAGAAGCTCAAAATCGGGACTGCCCCGCTGGATCCGGGACGGTTGGGAGGTGTGCGTTGTGTATTTGGTGAGTATTTACTTCAGTATTTGTAAGGCCACATGCACATGTTGGGTATTTGGTGAGGTTTTTACTTCAGTATTTGTAAGGCCACGTGCACACGTTGAGTATTTGGTGAGATTTTACCTCAGTATTTGTTAGGCCTTGTGCACACGTTGTGTATTTGGTGAGTTTTTACTTCAATATTTGTAAGGCCACGTGCACACGTTGAGTATTTGGTGAGATTTTACCTCAGTATTTGTAAGGCCATGTGCACACGTTGTGTATTTGGTGAGTTTTTACCTCAGTATTTGTAAGGCCACATGCCCACGTTAGGTATTTGGTGATTTTTACCTCAGTATTTGTAAGGCCACATGCACACGTTGTGTATTTGGTGAGTTTTTACCTAAGTATTTGTAAGGCCTTGTGCACATGTTGTGTATTTGGTGAGTTTTTACCTCTGTATTTGTAAGATCACGTGCACATGTTGTGTATTTGGTGAGTTTTTACCTCAGTATTTGTAAGGCCTTGTGCACATGTTGTGTATTTGGTGAGATTTTTACCTCAGTATTTGTAAGGCTCGTGCACACGTTGTGTATTTGGTGAGTTTTGTACCTCAGTATTTGTAAGGCCTCGTGCACACATTGTGTATTTGGTGAGTTTTGTACCTCAGTATTTGTAAAGCCACATGCACACATTGTGTATTTGGTGAGTTTTTACCTCAGTATATGTAAGGTCTCGTGCACATGTTGTATATTTGGTGAGTTTTTACCTCAGGATTCGTAAGGCCACATGCACACGTTGTGCATTTGGTGAGTTTTTACCTCAGTATTTGTAAGGCCTTGTGTACATGTTGTGTATTTGGTGAGTTTATACCTCTGTATTTGTAAGATCACGTGCACACATTGTGTGTTTGGTGAGTTTTGTACCTCAGTATTTGTAAGGCCTGGTGCACACGTTGTGTATTTGGTGAGTTTTGTACCTCAGTATTTGTAAGGCCTCATGCACACGTTGTGTATTTGGTGAGTTTTGTACCTCAGTATTTGTAAGGCCACATGCACACGTTGTGTATTTGGTGAGTTTTTACCTCAGTATATGTAAGGCCTCGTGCACACGTTATATATTTGGTGAGTTTTTACCTCAGTATCTGTAAGGTCATGTGGACACGTTGTGTATTTGGTCAGTTTTTACTTTAGTATCCGTTAGGGTACCTTTACACGTTGCGATATCGCAATGCAACAAAAAGTCACGTGGTACGGCCGTTGTAGTTGATATCGTTCGTGCATTGTGTCGTGTAAATGGGCAATGCGACTCGAAAAAATCGTAGCTACAATATTGCAAGAAGATTGTGCAAGCGCCTCAACCGTAAGATATTGTATATGCGCTGCGGCATGATTGTGCTGTGTGACGGCGCAACTACGATTTGGAGCGCAACTTCCCCTATTCACTCCAATGTTAAATACTCGTTCCCTGGGTTGCTCCTACGCAGCGCAAAAAAGGGGCGTACATCGTAGTTGCGTTGCCAGCCGATATCTCCCTGTGTGACATCTCCTATACGATCTTGGACAAGTGCCAAAAATGTGGGCGCTCCCGTGAGATCGTATGCGATATCGGAACGATATCACGACGTGTAAAGGTACCCTAAGGCCACGTGCACATGTTGACTAATTGGTGAGTTTTTACCTCAGTATTTGTAAGGCCTCGTGCACACGTGTATTTGGTGAGTTTTTACCTCAGTATATGTAAGGCCTCGTGCACACGTTGTGTATTTGGTGAGTTTTTACCTCAGTATATGTAAGGCCTCGTGCACACATTGTGTATTTGGTGAGTTGTTACCTCAGTATATGTAAGGCCTCGTGCACACGTTGTGTATTTGGTGAGTTGTTACCTCAGTATTTGTAAGGCCTCGAGCACATGTTGTGTATTTGGTGAGTTTTTATCTCAGTATTTGTAAGGTCGCGTGCACATGTTGTGTATTTGGTGAGTTTTTACCTCAGTATTTGTAAGGCCTCGTGCACACATTGTGTATTTGGTGAGTTTTTACCTCAGTATATGTAAGGCCTCGTGCACACGTTGTGTATTTGGTGAGTTTTTTACCTCAGTATGTGTAAGGCCACGTGCACACGTTGTGTATTTGGTGAGTTTTACCTCAGTATATGTAAGGCCTCGTGCACACGTTGTGTATTTGGTGAGTTGTTACCTCAGTATTTGTAAGGCCTCGAGCACATGTTGTGTATTTGGTGAGTTTTTATCTCAGTATTTGTAAGGTCGCGTGCACATGTTGTGTATTTGGTGAGTTTTTACCTCAGATTTTGTAAGGCCTCGTGCACACATTGTGTATTTGGTGAGTTTTTACCTCAGTATATGTAAGGCCTCGTGCACACGTTGTGTATTTGTGAGTTTTTTACCTCAGTATGTGTAAGGCCACGTGCACACGTTGTGTATTTGGTGAGTTTTTACCTCAGTATATGTAAGGCCTCGTGCACACGTTGTGTATTTGGTGAGTTGTTACCTCAGTATTTGTAAGGCCTCGAGCACATGTTGTGTATTTGGTGAGTTTTTATCTCAGTATTTGTAAGGTCGCGTGCACATGTTGTGTATTTGGTGAGTTTTTACCTCAGTATTTGTAAGGCCTCGTGCACACATTGTGTATTTGGTGAGTTTTTACCTCAGTATATGTAAGGCCTCGTGCACACGTTGTGTATTTGGTGAGTTTTTTACCTCAGTATTTGTAAGGCCATTTAAAAATTTTTAGTACATTTTCCCCCCACAAAATGAGAAAATATGAAATCAGCGGTAAATAGTAAGCAATGCAATTTGATTTATTAGTTATAAATAAGGTACAAAAAATTCCACAAAATGTGAATTGAAGCAAGTACACAATTTCTAATGTCTCTGTAATGCACTATTGCTTTCATATTGATAATAGTAATAAATAATCTTCTAGCATTTTTTATTTTCGCCTTTTTTTAACTTTTTTTTACTATAAAATATTCTATATGTAACAAAATGTTCCACCACGGCAAATCAGACAGCAGTAGAGATTACAAAACCGAACATGACCATTTCTCTCACCCACGTTATTAAACAATTACCACAAGGAATTTTGTGTATTTTTTTCTTTCTTTTTTGCTATTAAGTTTTTTCTTCATAAAATCATTTGTGCACGTACACAGCATAAGGGAAATCTCCTATAATGGACGTCCCGTACAGTAATTATGGCAGAAAAAGCAGCCAATCAGATCATTGCTTCTATTTTCAAACCCGAACTGGGAAATAAGCTCTAATCTAATTGGCTGCCAGAAGCTACTTGTTTACTTTATACGGTAAACTATGGCCACAAATCATCCAAAATGGTTTTTTTTGCTAGAAATCTACTATAAAACGCTTTAATAAATGGCAAAGTTTTATCGAATTTTGGCATTCTCATACCAGTTTTACCAAATCTACACCACATGGCTGAAACTGGTACAGGATAGAGGTGTGACACTACAGCTCATGTAATTCATGACGAGCTGCGACGACGTATCTTACACCGGTCACTGACTGGAGTAAGATTTATGGCTAGGTACGTGAAGGCGCTTGCTTCTTCATGTATCAGGTGCCTCCGGCTCTAGCAAGCATCCTCGTGAAGAAGGGTGTGAGCAATGCTGGTCTTGATGAATTTGGGCCAAAAAATGTTATGTAACATCTGACTACGGGCAGAGACACACTTATGTGAGCTGCGAGTGTCTCGCATGCATCTCTCATGAGTCACCCGACCTGGCCGCTGGCTCTCTGGACGGAAGTGTGGAGCTGATTATGTTTCTATGGAGCCCCACACATACTGTTTAGAGAGACAGTAGCCGGACCAGGTGATTCATGTGAGTTGCATACGAGATACTCCCACGCATCTCACATAATGTGTTTCCACCTTAACTGATCTCATTTGCAATAATTAATTATTGTGCTTATCCTATTTGTGATCTAATATGTGTGATGAAAGAAAGAGAAAAAAAGAAGAAAGAAAAGAAAGAAAAAAGAAAGAAAAATGAAAGAAAAAGAAACAGAAAGAAGAAAAAGGAAGAGAGAAAGAAATAAAAGAGAAAGAAAGAAAAGATAAAAAGAAAGCAAGGAAGGAAGAAAGCGAAATAAAAAAATAAAAGAAAGAAAAAAGAAGACAGTAAAAAAGAATGAAAAAGAAAGAAACATAAAGAAGAAAAAGAAAGAAAGGAAAAAAATCTAAAAAGGAAAAACTAAGAGAATGGAAGGGAAAGACAGTAAAATTGAAAAGAAAGAAAGAAAAAAAGAAAAGAAAAAAGAAAGGAAGGAAGAAAGACAAGAGAAAAAGGAAATAGGGAAGAGAGAAAGAAAAATATAAAAGAAAGAAAAAGAAGAAAGTAAAAAAGAATGTAACAAAGAAACAGAAAGAATGAAAAGCAAAAAAAAAAGGAAAAAATATAAAAAGTAATAAACTAAGTGAATGGAAGGGAAAGAAAATAAAAAAAGGGAAAAGAGAAAGAAAGAAAGAGAGAAAGAAAGAAAGAAAGAAAGAGAGAGAAAGAAAAGAAAGAAAGAAAGAAAGAAAGAAAGAAAGAAAGAAAGAAAGAAAGAAAAAACTAGATCATGCATAGATATAAGATAGAGATCTATATATAGACATACTATTAGATAGATGTCAGTGTTCTCCGGTTTCCTCTCACTCTACAAACTGAATGTATGAGAACATAGATTGTGAGCCCCAATAGGGACAGTGATGATCATGTCTGTACAGTGCACAGAATATGATGGAGCTAAATAAGCAAAGCATAATAAATAAATAATAATATTAAATGATTGATAGATGATAGATGTGGCATCCATTAATAGAAAGAAAGAAGAAAGAAAGAAAGAAAGAAAGAAAAAAGAAAGAAAGAAAAAGAAAGAAAGAAAGAAAGAAAGAAAGACGGATAATAAAAAAACAGGGGACAGACATTTATGGAAAGAATAATTAGCACCTTGAAATTGTTCCTGAAGATGCAGTTTTTCTTCCAGAACATTATTGTAATTACACACGTTTTGTTATATACAGTTTTATTTTTTTGTGTTTATTGGTACAACATAAAAAACTGAAAATAGGCAAATTGGACATAATTTCACACAAAACTCCAAAAATGGTCCAGACAATATTGTTGTCCCCCTCAGCTTAATAATTTTTTTTCCCCTTTTTAATAAATCCCTGCAATCAGCCTCTCCCCATAGCCTCCACAAGCTTCTTCTCTCCTGGGATTTTGGCCTCTTTATAATCTGCTCCCAGGCTTTCATATTTGAGGCGTCTTTTCCCAAAAACAATTTTCAGATCTCTCCACAGGTGATCAATGGGATTTAGATCCGGACTCATTGCTGACACTTTGTTTCCATCCATTTCTGAGGCTTCTGGAAGTATGTTTGGGGTCATTGCACACAGTCAAGGCCCCCAGTGCCAGAGGCAGCAAAACAACCTCAAGACATCACCCAGCCTCCCCCATATCTGACTGTAGGTCCTGTGTTCTTTTCTTTGTTGGCCTCATTCCATTTTCAGTAAACAGTAGAATTATGTGCTTTACCACAAAGTTCTATCTTGGTCTCATCAGTTCACAAGACTGGGTCTCTTCGATAGCGTTTCATTTAATTCACATTTGCATGGATAGTTTGCACTGACACTGATGCTCTCTGAGCCTGCAGAACAGCTTGAATTTCTTTGGAACTTGATTGGGGCTTATTCACCATCTGGACTATCCTGCATTGCAACCTTTCATAAATGTTTCTCTGCCGTTCACATCCGGGGAGATTAGCTACAGTGCCATGGGTTGTAAACTTCTTGATTATGTTGTGCACCGTGGACAAAGAAGTATCAAAATCTCTGGAGATGGACTTTATGTTGTTGATAGTTTTCAATAATTTTGGTTCTCTAGTCCTCACACAGTTCTCTTCTCTTTCTGTTCTCTATGTTCTGTGTGACACACACAGACACAATGCAAAGATTGAGTCAAGTTCTCCCCTTTTTTTCTGGTTTCAGGTGTGATTTTCATATTGCCCTTCCTGTTACTTGCTGCAGGTGAGTGTGAACGAGCATCATATGCTTGAAACAAAGCTGTTTACCCACAAATTTGGAAAGATGCCAATTACTTTTTACAGACCATTTTGGGCTTTTTGTGTGAAAGTATGTCCAGTTTGTGATAATTTTCTGGGAGAAATAATTCATTTTCTGGAATAATTTCCAGGGTGTCGATACTTTCACCCATGACTGTATTTAGGAAGAAGGAAAGGGAAAGATAAAAGAAATATAGATGACAGACATTTATATAGATTCATAGATTATGAGACAGATATTTAGAGTCATAGGTGATAGAGAGATAGATACCGTAAATAGATAAATTGAAAGAAACATCATAGATAGACAGACAGATAGTAGATAGATAGATAGATAGACAGATAGATAGATAGATAGATAGATAGATAGATAGATAGATAGATTTTGTAGGCTTTTTGCCTGGGAAAAACATGTTTGATATATACTGGAAAACCAAAAAATTAACTGGAATGCAAGTGAATGCATGCAGTGTGTAGGTGCATGTTCACACAGGCCACAAAACAGCAAAACTAAAGAAAAGAAAAAAAAGAGCAGATACCCTAAAATAAGTAAATAAATGCATTACAATAGTGAATGAAAATAAAAACAGGGTGCTTGGTGAAATTATTTTGATCAAAAAATGTAAAAGCCATCCCACCACAACAAGGTGACCCTATTGGGACAGTTCTAACCTTGCATCAAGTATTAAAAGCATGACCAGATGTTAAGTGACATTAGCATGACAAGGTCTGAGCAGGGCTCGGGGCCCCAACAGGGAAAACATGCACCTACAGCCTTCATGCATATACTTGCATTCCAGTTCACTTTTTTGTTTTCTTTGTGTTTTTTGCAGATGATGCGAACCAAGGTGTGGCCTGGCTTACATGAGCTGGACATTATGTATATATAGCTTCCCATTGCTGGGTATTCCCTGTTCCATGGCCTGCTCAGTCCTTATCATGGCTACATTCCTTGAATATTTGATGACAGGATAGGACTATACCGATCGGGTCACCTTGACGTGGTGGGATGGCTTATACATTTTTTGGTCAAAATAATCTTACCATGTACTCTATTTTTGCTCTCATGAACTATTGCAATCTATGTATTTACTTATTTAAGTGTACCTGCTCATTTTTCTTTCTTTTCTTTGGTTTGGATAAAAATTACAATAGGGTCCTATCACTGAAATGTCACATAGTCCTGGCTGGTGGGCTCTCATAAATTAGCAAATGTGTTCATTCTATAACTATATGGCATATAAGCAGTAATGCATCCAACTTTCAGATAGATAGATATGAATAGATAGATAGAGATGATAGATAGTGATGAGTGAGTGTAATAATTACTATTTGCTGCTCGCTCGGATAGTACTGTATTTGGGATACTCGTTACCCGGCGAGTATCGCTGGTGCTCGTGAGTGATGTACCCATCGTTATCGATCTGACACAAATTGACAGCTCCCTTCAGTACACAAAGGGAATCAGCATCGCAGTGAGCTCAGATTGAATGTTAGGGTCTTTATGGGGCACACAGAAAGGTGTTGTATGCAGTGAAAATGCAGAAAAAGCCCACCCTCCTGCCCTGTCCTGGAAAGACTCGTTTTATGGCCGGATGTGTGTGGGCGGAGCCTATTACTAATTGACTAACATAGGACTCGCTATTCGGACAATTGCCTGAGAATTACAAAGTACTCATTGCGAGTATAGCGATTATAAAAATTTGGTACTCACTCATCACTAATGATAGATAGATAGATAGATAGATAGATAGATAGATAGATAGATAGATAGATTTATGGATAAATAAATGATAGATAGATAGATAGATAGATAGATAGATAGATTTATGGATAAATAAATGATAGATAGATAGATAGATAGATAGATAGATAGATAGATATGTCTTTTCTGCCCCCGGTCAGTATACTGCTGGCACTGGCAGCTATGGATGACCTTACAGTGAATCATATCTTGTACATTATGGCTTCGTATCCTCCTCCTGATAATGTGAGTTTTGAGTATTGCAGTGTAATCAGATGATCATGTGACCATATTACTTATCATTGTGCCTTGTTTCATGCAGTAATTGAAATCTCCGGCATATCCCTCCCTCGTTCCCTATCACTGGTGTTCACTCTCCCTCATCCCCCATCACTGGTGTTCACCCTCCCTCATCCCCCATCATTAGTGTTCACCCTGCCTCATCCCCCATTACTGGTGTTCACCCTCCCTCGTCCCCCATCACTGGTGTTCGCCCTCCCTCCACCCCCATCACTGGTGTTCGCCCTCCTTCGTCCTCCCTTATCCCCCATCACTGGTGTTCGCCCTCACTTGTCCCCTATCACTGGTGTTCACCCTCCCTCATCCGCCATCAGTGGTGTTCACCCTCCCTCATCCCAATCACAGGTGTTTGCCCTCTCTCGTCCCCCATCACTGGTGCTTGTCCTCTCTCGTCCCCCCATCCCCCATCACTGGTGTTTGCCCTCTCTCGTCCCCCATCACTGGTGTTCGCCCTCCCTCGTCGCCCATCACTGGTATTCGCCCTCCCTCATCCCCCCATTCACCATCACTGGTGTTTGCCCTCTCTCGTCCCCATCACTGCTGTTTGCCCTCTCTCGTCCCCCATCACTGGTGTTTGCCCTGTCTCATCCCCCATCACTGGTGTTTGCCCTCTCTCCTCCCCCCATCTCCCATCACTGGTGTTCACCCTCCCTCGTCCCCCATCACTGGTGTTTGCCCTCTCTCGTCCCCCCATCCCCCATCACTGGTGTTTACCCTCTCTCATCCCCCATCACTGGTGTTCACCCTCTCTCGTCCCCCATCACTGGTGTTCACCCTCTCTCATCCCCCATCGCTGGTGTTTGCCCTCTCTCGTCCCCTATCACTGGTGTTCACCCTGCCTCGTCCCCCATCATTGGTGTTCACCCTCTCTCGTCCCCCATCACTGGTGCTTGCCCTCTCTCGTCCTCCATCACTGGTGTTTGCCCTCTCTCATCCCCCATCACTGGTATTCGCCCTCTCTCATCCCCCATCACTGGTGTTCACCCTCTCTCATCCCCCATCACTGGTGTTCACCCTCCCTCGTCCCCCATCACTGGTGTTTGCCCTCTCTCGTCCCCCATCACTGGTATTCGCCCTCTCTCATCCCCCATCACTGGTGTTTGCCCTCTCTCATCCCCCATCACTGGTATTCGCCCTCTCTCATCCCCCATCACTGGTGTTCACCCTCTCTCATCCCCCATCACTGGTGTTCACCCTCCCTCGTCCCCCATCACTGGTGTTAGTCCTCTCTCATCCCCCATCACTGGTGTTTGCCCTCTCTCATCCCCCATCACTGGTATTCGCCCTCTCTCATCCCCCATCACTGGTGTTCACCCTCTCTCATCCCCCATCACTGGTGTTCACCCTCTCTCATCCCCCATCACTGGTGTTCACCCTCCCTCGTCCCCCATCACTGGTGTTAGTCCTCTCTCATCCCCCATCACTGGTGTTTGCCCTCTCTCGTCCCCCATCACTGGTGTTCCCCCTCCCTCCTCCCCCATAACTGGCATTCACTCTCTGAATGTAAAATAAATGTTCTCTGCTTTCGACGCCGTTAATTATGATGAAAATCCAGATATTCACTACATTTCTGGCATATTGAAAGATGAGGACAGCGCCAATGTACCTGAGCGGACCCCGGCCTTGTGAACACAGCAGAGAACATACAGCGACAGCTCATCTCTCTTCCGCCATTACTGACCGCCGCAGCCAAGCGAATGAGCAACGTCAAAAAAAATAAAAAATGACTTTTGTACAGATTCGATTAGAAAGCTTTAATTGTAGAAGATGCGGAGTGCTCTGCAGCCGGATGAGCCTGTGCGGAGCGCCAGCATTGTTTTGTGTTCGCCATCGTCTGGAGAGCAGGACATCGGTGTGACAACAATACAAGCCATTATCAAAGCCGGCAGAAGAGGCGCCTCATAAACCTGCCCTGTGTGACGCTCCGAGATTACAATAATTGGATTTTTACATTAACTTTCCTCTTACTCATTCCAAAGTGAGAATATTACATTTTCCACCAGCTCGCTGGATAAATTAGTCATATTTTACCGCATTACAGCAGGATCGTGATTTTTTTTTAAGGAAATATATTACTATGCCATAAATACAGTTTATTTGTATGAGGCTGAGTTATAGGGATGGGACATTTGTTTTGGGCATTTAAAGGGAACCTGTCCACCAGGTTTTTGCCATCTCATCTGAGAGCAGCATAATGTAGTAATAGAGACCCCGATTCCAGCGATGTGTCACTTACTGAGCTGCTTGCTGTCATTTTGATAAAATTAGTGTTTTCGCTGTTGCAGATTTAGCAGTCTGTGAATATACCAGACTACCTGGCAGCAGGTCAAGGAGACTGCTAATGATAATCTCCAGCTGATTAAACAGTGATTTTATCACAACTACAATGATCAGCCCAGTAAGTCACACATCACTGAAATCAGGATCCAGGTCCTATATTTTGCTATTCTCAGATTAGGTTGCAAAAACCTGATGACAGGTTCCCTTTAAAGGGGAACCATCACATTTTACTTACAGTCCTATAAGTGGAAACGGTATAGAATGGGAAAAGAAATAAATTTAAAAAGTTTATAAAAATAATAATCATAGCTATTTTTATTCTTTGAAATTATTTCACTTTCAATGCTTAGGAGTCCAGTGGGCGGATCTAATTCACGGTGTGACTATCTCTACATGCACAGTCAGGCTGTCAATCACTGAAGAGACCCACCCACTGGACTCCTAAACATCAAGAATCCATGGATAATTTAATAGTACAAGCAAGTATAATATAAGAAGCTTTGTAATATGTATAACCAGAGAAACCTGCTTCTACCTATATTTACTGATCACTTTTTCTCCAACCCCCTCCACCTCCCAATCTACTTGGAAAAACAACTAAAATTGGTTCCTGTCCAAAACAAGAAGGCCTTCTAGATCACTGAGGTGTCAGATTATAACTGCCTATTGGGGTCTATGGATAGTGACAGAACAGATCTATGGTGCTCCTTTCTAGTAAGTGTATTGTCTCACCCGAAAGCTGAATTCACAGCTACAGTACTCAGTGCTCGATAATGTCCTGCATGCTGCTCCTGCTACTTTTGAACTTGTGCTACATCAGGAGTCCCCAACTCCAGTCCTTGAGGGCTGCCAACAGGTCATGTTTTCAGGATTTCCTTAGTATTGCACAGGGGTTGGAATCATCTCCTGTGCAGGTAATTAAATTATCACCTGTGCAATGCTAAGAAAATCCTGAAAGTATGACCCTCGAGGCCTGGAGGTCAGGACCTCTGTGCTACATAGAGAGGGGAGAGCAGAAATCCGTCATATCTGTGTGAGCTCTATAGGGGAGACATCCTGACAGCTATTCTCCACCCACCAGCTCAGAGACAACTGAAAATTACAGAGTCTGTATTGGGTAGAATAGGTGACATTGTACTGCATGTACTATGTGACAGGGTCCCTTTAAAGGTGAATCTGAGCTTCTGGTTTCAGGATTATTTATTAGGTGTCAAGACATACCGATAGGGAATTTAGACAGTGAGCCCCAATGGGGACAGTGATGATGAAATCTGTAAAGCGCGGTGGAATATGATGGCACTTTATAAACAAAGCACAATGATAAACATTAATAATAACAGGTTCTTAAACAAAAACTGAAGTCATTCTTAGTTTTTTTTTGTCTGATAAGGAAAACTCTAAAAGATTATTGGATCAAGATCATTATAATAATATTTATTCATTTATATAGTGTCATTAATTCCACAGCACTTTGCATACATCAGCAATGACCATACATTTAACTTGCAGTGGCCACTACTGGGGAAAAGTAGTATTACATGCCGCCCATTAAAAGTAGCGGCAACACATGGACAAGTCCTCCAGAGTTATTTCTTTTCGAGAGCTCTACACTTTAACTCATAGAAATGGTCAATAAATAGTCTATGACTACCACAGGTTTAACAAAACTCACCAGTAAGGAATATTGGTGAATGTCTGAATATGTGTTTCATTTAATATGAACATTGTTGTATTATAGATTACTGTCATTGTAGTTGCATCAATGAAAAGTTCAGAGGTGACAACAGCAATAGTTATGGTGTTGCCACCTTTGAAAAGCAGCTAAATTCCTGGACTAAGCAGCTAAAAGCAACTTTCGCCCCTCCTCGCCCAGACTCCTTCCAAAATCGTGACATAATTCAATTAAAGTCCAACCCCCGTCAATCATCTTGAAGTCTCACCCCTTGTCAATCATCTTGAAGTCCAACCCCGTCAATCATCTTGAAGTCTCACCCCTTGTCAATCATCTTGAAGTCCAACCCCCGTCAATCATCTTGAAGTCTCACCCCTTGTCAATCATCTTGAAGTCCCACCTCTTATCAATCATCTTGAAGTCTCATCACCTGTCAATCATCTTCAGTTCCCGCCCTGTCAGTTATTTTGAAATCCCGCCCCTTGTCAATTGTCTTCAACTCCCACCCCAAGACTCATGTTGAAGTCCCACCCCTGTCAATCATCTTAAAGTCCCATCACCCATCAACCATCTTGAACTCCTACCCCATATCAATGATCTCGAAGTTCCACCCCCTTTCAGTGATCTTCAAGTCCCACCACCTGTCAATCACCTTGAATTCCCACCCCCTTTCAATCATCTTCAAGTCCCACCATGTCAATCATATTGCAGTTTTACTCTTGTCAGTCATTTTTAAATCCCACCCCTGTCAACCATCGTTAAGTCCTGTCCTGTTGAGTCGGAGTTATGGAGTCTGTGTCTACTTTGGTGGAGTTGGGAGTCAGATTTAGGGAAGTTGAGTCGGAGTCAGATGTTTGGCTTACTGACTGCACAGCCCTGGTTGTGTAGTCAGAGTTGTAGCGTTGGAGTCGGTGTCCATGTTGGGTGGAGTTGGATTCAGGGAAATTGAGGAGGCGGAGTCATATGTTTGGCTTACTGACTCCACAGCCTTGCTAACAATCATGTTGAAGTTTTACCCCTGTCAATCATTTTTAAATTCCACCCTTATCAATGACCTTCAAGTCTTGTGCCATCAACCACAATGAAGTCTCACCCTGTCAATCATCATGAAGTCACACCTCTTTCAATGATCTTCAAATCCATCCCCATCAATCATGTTGCAGTCTCACCCTGTCAATCATCTTGAAGTTCCACCCTCTGTAAGTCATCTTGACGTCCCACCCCTTGTCAATCATCTTGAGGTCTCACCCCCTGCCAGTCGTCTGACCCCAATGAATGTCCGGTGCTTTAGTTCTTCTGCTATGAACGTTGAGGGGCAAAGAATTCTGACAAAACAAAAGAAGCAAGAAACCTTCATTTTCATGAAAAGACACGAGTTTACTTCAGTTTCCTACACTGCATGGCATATGCAGCCTGCATGACATCACGGTAATAGCTCTTTATATATCTGCATATATTCAAGTGGCAGCAGCTTCAAGTCAAATACATTTTGCTTGTAAAAGACAAAAAACGTGAGAACTCTCCATAGAGAGCAAATGTAACAATGGTACCCGCCAAGGAGGGCACATAATAAGCCCACCCTCCCATTGGATTTGAAATAACATATTTTAAGACTGGCACTTTTATATACTGTATATGTAGATTCTGATACGATTTGTTGTATATTTGCATCATAGTCATTAACAATCCGCAGACTTTGGTTCTGCTCCGTTCCCACAAACAAACCTTGAAAGTCCAAAATACAAAAAAAATATTCTTATGATGTCATCATGATGTCACAGTTGGGCGTGTTGTGACTCATCGGAATAAAACAAAAAAATTCTCCTTTAAAGGGGTGCATTCACTTTTGATGTGTTCTGGGGTCATACATCTGAGAGGAGCTCAAAAAAAGACTTAAGAAACTCCCCCTCAGACGGTCACAGTGTGCTCACTGGTGGATCCCCAGTTAACTCATTTTGCAGCAGGCAATACAGTGCACCAGAGGCTATTTTTGTAATGAAACTCAACTGCAAAAATATTTTTAAGCCCCATTTGTTTATTTAAGTAAAAAAGTGGACAATCCCGTTAAACTTGAATTAAGGTATAATTCTTAAAATTAAAGAAAATGTCCCCATTTCTTTTCAGTCAAGCTGTTAACAGTTCTTTTCAGAGCTTTAAAGGGATTGTCTACTACTAGCACATGCTCTTCTAAATCCACTTTTCCCCATTAAAATAAAAAACCCTGTACTCACCAGTTGGCTGCCGCCATTTTAGCACTTGGTAATCACAGTTCGAGGCTCATGTGACATCACGCTAGCCCACATCCAAACACTGACGGCTTCTATCTCCCCAAACAAGCTATCAACAGGAAATGAGCGGCAGCCGTAGTGTTACCTCCTGTTGATAGCTGCTACCCACTTTCTGTTGGAAGTCGATGCTCACTTCCTGTTGGTAGCTGCAGTGTCACTTCCTGTTGATAGTCAGTGCTCACTTCCTGTTGATAGCTGCTGCTCACTTCCTGTTGGTAGCTGCCATGTCATTTCCTGTTGATAGCCAGTGTTCACTTCCTGTTGAGAGCCACTCCTCACTTTCTGTTGGTGGCCGCAGTGTCACTTCCTGTTGATAGCCGCTGCTCACTTCATGTCAGTAGGCGCAGTGTCACTTCCCATTGGGAGCCACTGCTGACTTCCTGTTGGTAACTGCAGTGAAACTTCCTGTTGATAGCCGCTGCTGACTTCCTGTTGGTAATCACAGTGTCACTTCCTGTTGATAGCCGCTGCTCACTTCCTGTTGATAGCCGCAGTGTCACTTCCTGTTGGTAGCCGCCGTGTCACTCCTTGTTGATAGTCACTCCTCTCTTCCTCTTAATAGCTCAATTGGCAGGGATACAGAAGCCGGCGGTGATTGGATGTGATTGCCGATGATTGAATGTAGGGCTCGTGTCATATCACAATGTCACGTGAGCCCCAGGAATGTGACTACTGACAACGCTGGAATGGCGACAGCACAGGAGGTGAGTCCAGGGTCTTTTATTTCAACAGGGGGAAAAAAACAT
This sequence comes from Allobates femoralis, assembly GCA_033576535.1. Lineage (NCBI taxonomy): Eukaryota > Metazoa > Chordata > Amphibia > Anura > Aromobatidae > Allobates > Allobates femoralis. The sequence goes on along the minus strand of JARQOC010000003.1, from coordinate 827,620,337 downwards.
GGATTCAGACAGGGTTGTACGAGTAGTGGACAACCCCTTTAATATTTTTTTGGAAACTGACAGTTAAAAATATTTCTGTCATTAATAGTGGCCCAGTAGACTACCACTTAATTTGCCATGTAACAGATCAAACAAAGAAATAGCTCATTGTAGTTTTCTAATGACTTAACAGAAAAGGGTGGCTTAAAAGGGTTGTCCATATTTTTAAATCTTATTTTTCCTGGAAGGACTCACAAAGCTTATTACAGTTTATCCCATCTCTGAGATTCCTAGAGATCAGTGTGCTCTGATTATGTTTAATTTCTCTGCACTGCCTCTGCAGGAAAAAAGAAGCATATACATGGGTTAGGTCCTCCGGGATAAAAATTGTTATTTTAAAGCCCTAATTGATTAGAATCCAGTATAAGATGCCTTTAATAAATAAACAACCCCTTTAAGAATTTAAAGGAATTTTCTTGTTTTAACTTTCTGAAGTGCTTACTACTTACTTCATTACTATTGACTACGAAAAAAATATTTTTTTGGGGTAACATTTCATTTGGCTTCAAGTTTGTAGTACCAGAATTATTTAATAGACGGTGAGGAAAGTGAAATGGTCATCTCGGTTCGATTTATGAGTGCAAATAATATGTATATGTGCTAAACACGTCCACTATATTGCAGTTATCCACTAGGTCACAGCATACAGAATCAAAGGTTTGCATTCGTAAGGAATGTATCCAAGATTACAGCACCACAGTAATACAGTTCATAATCACACACCCTGAATTATTATTACTTGTTTTTTTTTGTTTTTCACAAGATAAAGATTTCATTTGTTTTAAAAGTTACTATCACATGCAAAGCATTCCAGTCCAGAGCAATGCAAAATATGAGGTAATAGGAGTTATGTATATTTATAGATATCCATATATAAAAAAAATTAGTATCGTCTCTAAATAAATAAATTATAATTAAAAAGGCCAAAACAACTATAAAAATAATTAAATAAGAACCCACAAAAAGTCTACAAGTTAGTCATAAATTATGATTGTTAAATATAAGGCATTGAAACTCACAAAACCCTGTAAACTAGCAACAGTTGATTCCTACGGACTCGAAAAAAATCGTTCTACAGTGTCGTTTTCTCACGAGATATTTAACACATGGAACCCTAAACATCAATACGATCTGCGACGTTACGCTTCACCGTTAAGGGTTTCATACACACACATATATACTTCCATTAAAAACTTGGTGCTTTTGCTTTCATTTTTTTTCTTTTTTCTTTTTTTTTAGAAAAAAATGTGCTTGTTCGTTAGGCGATAATGTAATACTTTTTCCATCCTGATACACTCTGATGGGCTTCTTGTACCATGCACTGATTGTTCCTGGCTCCAGGGGGTCTATAAAGAAGACCCCGTATGTAATAGACCCTTCTTTATGTCTGTGGTTTATGGTTTACTCTGCTTGTGCTGGAAGGGGTTGGGTATGACCCCATGGCCATCCCTCTGCATGGCCTAGCCCAGCACCCCATGGCGTTCCCACTTCTTGCCATATAAATCTCTCTTAGGATTGAGCATAGGTAGCCATAAAGATGAACATTTCACATCCAATGCATAAATATTAGTTTCTGTGGTTTATGGTTTGCTCTCTTTATGCTGCAAGGAGTTGGATATGCCGCTATGGTCATCCCACTGCATGGCCTAGCCCAGCACCCCATAGTATTCCTATTTCATGCCATATAAATCTCTCTTAGGATTGAGCATAGGTTGCCATAAAGATGAACATTTCACATCCAATGTATAAATAAATATTATTTTCTGTGGTTTATGGTTTGCTCTTTTTATGCTGCAAGGGGTTGGATATGCCGCCATGGTCATCCCAATGCATGACCTAGCCCAGCACCCCAAGGCCTGAAAATGTGTCTTGGGATTGTTCATTTTTGACATAAAGATGAACATTCCTATTCCAGTGCATAAATATTATTTTGTATGGTTTATGGTTTGCTTTGCCTATGCTGCAAGGGGTTGGGTATGTCCCCATGGCCATCCCACTGCATAGCCTAACCCAGCACCCTAGGCGTTCCTACTTCATACCCTTTAATAAATATCTCTTGTGATTGAACATGGGTAGTTATAAAGATGAACATACCAAACTCAATGCATAAATAAAATTTGTGATTTTCATAAAGCAAAGATATTTGCTGAAGTTGAAAATATTCTTCCTTTATCACTAATTATATGCACTGAATTGGTAGCAGATATTTAGAACAAATCTGTCATTATAGACAGCTATGTCTGAAAACATCTCTTGGGATTGAACATAGGTAGTCATAAAGATGAACATACCAAACCGAATGCACAAATAAAATGTGTGATTTTCACAAAACAAAGAGATCTGCTGAAAGGGGGTAGGTATGCCCCCATGGCCATCCCTCTAAACAGCGTAGCCCAGCACCTCATATTGTTCCCACTTGCAAATCTCTACTGGGACAGAACATAGAAAGCCATGTTGATGAACATACCAAACCCAATGCATTAATAAATTTTGGATTTTCATAAAACTAAGCTTTTTGATGAAATTAGTAGTATTCTTCCAGTATGAGTAAATATTTTCACTGAATTGCTAGCATTCATCTGTTATTATGGGATATTTAATTTATTAGTGAACTTGTCCTGCTCTGACTTGGGAGGCCCTTAGGATCCAGGACTTTGGATAGTTTCCATGGAGTTGACTGGCCATTTGTTTGACGTCCATAACATGCTTCACTGCATCTCAATGGAAGAAAAGGCCTGAAAGTCTAAATCTCCTACATATGGCATGTACCTGCGGAGAATCAGGACCTCTTGACCTACGGCATGTCATACTTCATTAACAAATGTGGATTCCAGGTTATGACAGATGGTATTTTAGCAGCTGAGCAAACATTTCAAGTCTGTCCCATATAGACGTCAAGACAAGAAACTGACTTGAGAAATTTTATTTGTTATAATAATAATTGATTTCATGTTCCCGATTGGATAATTCATCGTTATGGCTACGTCCACCATTATTTGTGCTCTTATTGGAGACTGTAAACAGTTGGTGAGTCCATTGAGGTCATTGAGTAAAAGCCTTTGGGTTACTAATTTTCCACCTGTAGTATGATATTACCCCACAAAAGTTTCAATAATGCTAGATTGAAGGCCTAGGGGTCTTATGGCACAAAAAGAGTTACATGGAATTGTGGGTGTCACACACAGTCAACCTGGGATTTAATGAGGACTTTTCACAGGAAAACCCAAATCTTTTATGCAACCCCAAAAAAGAATGCAACTTTTTAATATAAATTGAACCCCCCCAACAACAAAAAACAGTAACAAAACTAGGACCTATGTGTACTTTAAATGGAACCTGTCATGTCATTTTGTTATATTAAACCGCCCCCCCAATGTGTTTTAAATGATGCAATGTGCATCACTAACATGGCTTTCTAAAGAAAATTCCATATTATCTTATAAAATAATTATATGCTGAGGTGACTGCATTAAATTGTTGCTTTTCAGTGATAGGGGAGGAGGTTTTTCTTGCATCAGGCACTGTCACTCAAGTTCAGCTATGATATTTTCTTGAACTTCATCACACCCCCCTGCATTGTAATTGAGTGCTATAACTGTAGTATAAAAGAAGAGGGTTAAGGACCTGTGGTGATGTCATGACCAGGTGACCTTAATGAGCAGAAATCAGCATGATTCAAGTTCTGCAGGACCTGTGGTAATGTCACGACCAAGTGACTGTAATTGGATTAGCTAAGCCAACCTCACTTCAAATTTGCCTACTTCTGCCTATGTATTTATCTTAATAAAGACTTTATATGCCGAGATGACTGCATACACATACTTGTCTTTAGTCATAGGGGAGGTACTTTTGCTTACTGCTTTTTTCATTTGGTCATGCCCCCTGCATCGGAGTTGACTGACATCACTGCAGGACCTGTGGCGATGTCACGACCATGTGAGCATAGGAGTTAAGCCCAAAGGGACTTTTACTTCAGGCCTGCTTAGCTCTGCCCATTACAGGCACATGGTTGTGACATCACCACATGTTCTTCACCACCAGAAGATCTTCAGTGATTGGTGTCAATATATTATATAGATTGATGTGACTGATTCCAGCTGAAGTATCCACCCCAATGACTGTTTGTGCAGGTACCTTATGTGAATACCTAAGCATCTAAAGTGCTTTTTATGATATATACATGGACCACCAAAGGACCTTCAGTGATCGATGTCAATATATTACACTGCTTATTGTCACTAAAGTTCATTCATGATATTTTTTGAATTTCGTCATGCCCCCTGCATTGTAATTGATTGACATCACTGCAGGATCTGTGGTTCTGTCATGACTATGTGACCATAATGGGCAGACCTAAGCCCAAAGGGTCTTTTACTTCAGGTCTGCTTGGCTCCATTGATTACAGTCACATGGTCGTGACATCACCACGGGTTCTTCACCACCAGAAGACTTTCAGCGATTGGTATCAATATATCACACTGCTTCACATAAAGAGATTGATGTGACTGATTCCAGCTGAAGTATCCACCTCCATGACTGTTTGTGCAGGTACCTTATGCAAACTTCTAAGCATCTAAAGTGCTTATTATGATATATACATTGATTTTGTTATTTTAAACTAGGTTAGTGATGCACAGTGCATGACCTAAATAACATTTGGGGTGGTTTAAAAACAAAAAAGAAAGGACATGACAGGTTCCCTTTAGTACTTAGCTATAGATTGTGAGATAGAGTGTATAAAAGTTGCAAACCATAGGCAAAAAATAATAACCCCCCACCCCACCATAGTAGGCATAGTTTGGCACTATAGTAGAACACAACCCTCTGTCATTACTATAATATCCTAAATTTAGGGTCTCAAGCATTTACCTGATGGTAGTACTAAATTCTAGAATTCGAAAAAGCCCCCTCAACAATCATGGGTGCGATGTCCTCAGAACTCTTGAGGATTGAGAAAATAGACTATACAGAATTAGTTTTTCTATATCGAAGCCCGGCAAAAGCAGAGTAAACCAATGTAAAAGTCGCAGAAGTTGTTTGCCCTTTATATCACCCTTTGTAAACATAAGAAGTGTAATAAATACATCACGTAAAAGAAAAGAACAAACTAAGGCTACGAATCACCTCCGTATGATTGTAAACAGGATCTCTTTTTTTTTCTGTAGCCTCTTATTTTGGAAGTTTTTGGGAATTTTTCCATGAATCAACCATAAAACGGCTCACCCAAGCAAGCAACCAAAAAAAAAAAAATATCAAAAAAAAAAAACTAAATTAAATAAAAAAAAAATGAACACAAAATATAAATTAAAAAAATAATAAAATAATATTTGGTGCAAAATTAGGCTAATAGCAACATGTCCACCACGAGATGACTAGGGCATCAAACACAGAACATTTTTTTTTAAATAAGCTAACATGCTCCAGATGCCATCCACATAAATACTGTAGCTAGGTACCCCTACTTGATTCTACTTATTGGAGAGGTATATATACAATCCTTTGAAGTGCAGGATTGGCAAGCCAGACTAACCACACTAGTACCTCCAAGAGCTAGTCTCCGTCCCCAGCAGTCGCCCTCTTTGGCTCTAGGAAGGCCAGCTTCCAATGCAACGGGGCATTATGGCTGTTAAGATCCTCTGGTTAATTGTTACATGCCCGCAATTCGTCTACAGAATAATGTGCTTGCAGGCTGTCCTCTAAAACAAAATGGCTCAGAAGGCAAAGTTTTGCTGCAGGCGATGGCCACGTGACCTGATAAGGAACATGGGATCCTGACAATAAAAAATTAAAAAATCCTCGTTCTCTCAACTGTCTTCTCCCAGTTGCGTTTCAATGTCCACTCTGCAGATCGGACACTTCTTACTGGTGGCCAACCACTGGTCAACGCAGACTTGGTGGAACAGGTGCATGCAGGGTAACCTCCTGGGGGGGCACAAAAAAAAAAACAATTAGTAGATTCACTACAGTCTTATATGGTGCAACTGACCTAATATAAAGTAATACAGGCCATGCCTCGCCCTGTGATCCTTTAGTTATGATGGAAGTTACAAGATATGGCTTCTATTTAACATAAATGTATGGATTTTGGGCTAGGAAAAAGTTTATTTTCTCTGCAGCACCCCCACAGGGGAAATAAAGTATTACATAATTCGACCTAAAAGCAATAGATGTGTTGAGTCCTCCAGAGCAAGAGTTGCCTTTTCATAACCTCTATGGCTAAAAAAAAATGAGTTTTTTTTTAAATCTAAAGCCATGTTCACTCTGGACGTTTGTGATCCGGCTTTGGTGCTGCGTTTTTTTTTGTTGTGAAATCTGCAACTTAAATGGATCAGTAAAATCATCTGCCAGCAAAGTGAATGGGATGACTGCTCTGTTAGTGGTGCAGAAAGCGGATCCAGAAAATAACAAGCGTCAATTATTGCTTCGTTTTTATGCTGCCTTTCTGCACACTAATATCCAATTACTAACCCTTCCCGGCGATCTCACGGTGAGCCTAGTGATGTCCTCATCCCAGGAGGCGGCCGGGCTTGTGTGTGAGTTGTTCGGTTCTTCTAAGACCTACCCATGTGACTCAGTCACATGGTACAGTGCCAGGTCCTAGAAGCACAAAACAACTCACACACATGTCCTGCTGCCTCCCGGGATGAAGACAACACCAGGGATCACCATGGAAATCACGGGTAGGTTAAAAAAGTATGTATGTCTGTCTGTCTGTGTCCCCCAAAAACAAAGCAAAATAGCAGCACAAATAGATGATACGTTTGTGATTTTTTTTGCAAAAAGAAAATCCATTTTTGGTGCAGAAACTGCACCAAAAACAGATAAATAAAAAACGGTGCCCAAACACTGTGTCTGAACACAGGGCCCCTTTACACACTGAGACTTTCCAGCGATCCCACCAGCGATCCGACATGGCCGGATCGCTGGAAAGTCTCTCTGCAGTTGCTGGTGTGCTGTCAAACAGGCAGACTCACCAGCGACCAGTCAGCAGCGACATGGCTGGTAACTGGGGTAAACACCGGGTAACTAAGGAGCGCGCGCTGCTTAGTTACCTGGTATTTACCCTGGTTACCAACATCCTCTCGCTTACAGGCTGGGCTAAGCGGGAGGACGCTAGTAACCAGGGTAAACACCGGGTAACTAAGCAGCGTGCGCTTAGCTACCGTGTTTACCCTGGTTACCAATGCCCAGCATCTAATGTGCGGCGCTGGGCTTTGGCTGTGAGGTTGCTGATCGTTGGTCCCTTGTTGTCACACACAGTGATGCGTGTTGACCAACGGGAGACCAAGGACCAAAAAATGGTCCTGAACGATTTGCAGCGATCAGCGACCTCACAGCAGGGGCCTGGTCGCTGATGCGTGTCACATACATAGCAACATCGCTGGAGAGGTCGCTCTTACGTCACAAAACCTGTGATGTTTCAGTGACATCGCTAGCGATGTTGCAGTGTGTGAAGTACCCCGTAGCCTAACTCATAGATCTAAAAGGGGGATCTTAAAGGGAATCTGTCAGTGACATTTACCCAAGGCAAACAGAGATACTGCTTAATAGGGTAATGCAAAACATATCTGGTGTCGCCCCTGAAATTCATTATTTATTCATAAGTAAATCAGTTTTGCAAGTGCACTTGCAGCCTTGGCCCAGCCTTCTCACCCCTGGGTCACCTACCAATTCTTGATTGACAGTGGAGATAGAGGCTCTGCTGCTTAATATCACCTCTATCCTTTCAATCCCGTCAGTCAAGAAGTGGGGCGCTGCAAAGATTGAATATAGCATGCATTACTGCTAAGGAACTATATTCAAAAATTGAGATACTTTGCGCATAAAAAGCCAGCAACAGCCAGTGACAAGACGTATCTGTTTTCTGGGTCCCTATCTAATGCCTCTTTCTGGGTTAAAAAAAACTTACAATTTATGGGTGCATAGGAACCTGCTACTAAAAAATTAAAATCGCCTAAAGCTGGTGGAGGAAGGACATAGGGCATGACCTAAAATAAAAAAAACTGATGACACATTCTAACAAGTGTGAACAGGTGCAAAACAACATGAAATATACTCTAAAAAAGAAACAACTGCACTCTGATTAAGAAAACACTAAGTTATGTAAAACTGAATATAGGGATTTGGATATGCATTACTGTAAGGAAATATGTATAAAAAAGTGAGATGCTTAGCGCATAAAAAGGTCATTGTTATGTGAGCCCAGCAGCTAGGGACAAGGCGTATCTCTTTGCTGGTCTCTATCTAATGCCACATTCTGGGTTAAAAAAACCTTACAATTTATGGGTGAATAGGAACCTGCTACTAGATAACTAATATCACCTACAGCGGATGGAAAGGAAAGCACAGTCAGAAGGCATGACCCCATAATCTAAAATGAAAAAAATTATGGCACTTTTTTAACAAGTGTGAACAGGTATAAAACTGAACATGAAATATACTATAATAAATATATATCTGCACTCTGAAAGGATGTGGTATACAAACAGTGAATATAGGAATTTAGATGTGCATTACTGCTCAGAAAATATAGTAAAAAATTGAGATACTTAGCGCATCAAAAAGACCAGTTTTATTGCTGGGTCCCTATCTACTGCCTCTATCTGGATTATCTTCTAATCATAGAGCAGCTGTTTATTTATTGAGTATATCCCATGTTCAGTTTTTGGACCTGTTCACACTGGAATGGAAGTTCCATTTTAAGAAGTGGACGTGGCACCATTTGGAATAAGTGAAGAAAAGCCAAAGACTGCAAGTGCACAGATATGCCTGTGAGTGAACTTGCAGGGCTAATTTGCATATGACAGAAGCACTATAAACCAGTTCTCTGCAAATGTTTTACACTGCTCTTTTTTGCAGGACTTGTTTTCCTTGGACAAATGCTACTGACAAATTAAGTTTAAAGAAAGTACAAATGTGATTCATAAACTAGACGACCCCTTTCGTAAGAGACCACTCTAAGAATAAGCTCATTGAATCTTATGACATACAGTGATAACAAGAGTTAAAATTGCCACTAAACTATTTCTAAGACCGGCTTCACACCACAGTTTTTTGCTGTCAGGTTCTGTCCGGTGTTTTGCTGAATGCACCGGACACAGCCTGACAGCTCCGGACAAACAGAACCGGAGGCCTCCGCTCCTGTTTCTCCTAAATTCGGCACTGCACGGCTGCTGCCACTGTCCAGCCCTTAAATTTCAGATTCGTGACTAGCCGCGGTTCTGAAATGTCAGCGGGGAGCTCTCCAGGTGCTGAAGTTCAGAGCCGGCCTACACTGAACTTCAGCACTTGGGATTCGGATCAGGTTTTCTGTCGGATCCGATGCGATCCAGCGCCCATAACCTCCCTTGTTAGGGGGCACTGGATTGTACCGGATCTAGGAGGATCTGATTTTTTCAGATTTTTGCCCCAGACATAAAAACGCTGCAAGCTGCGATTTTGTGTCCGAGGAAATTAAACAAATTTTGCCGGATCCTCCCTGACAGCAGGGAACCGGATGGCAAATCACTGCCACCCGGCCCCATAGGAATGCTATGGGGAAAAAATTGGATCCGGGACTGCCCCGGAGCCCTAAAGCCGTGGTATGAAGCCGGCCTTAGAAAACCACATAATCATATAAATTCAGTTCTTCTACATTTGACAAGCTCAGCTCGATGCCATAATCTGTGGCTATTATTCATGGTTTATTCTATGTAAATTAATTATTGAACATTTTCTAATTTTTCAATGGCAAATGAGCCTGTAGAGGTTTGTCCAGTGGTGTAACCTGAAGCTCTTGGGCCCCGATGCGAAAGCTCCAACGTGGCCTCCAATTATTGCAAATCTTTAACAGTATTAGCCTTTTTCTATTGGGCCAATCATCTTTTGGGGCCCCCTAGGCTCCAGGGCCCGAGTGTGATTGCAACCCCTGCACCTGCTGTAGTTACGCCCCTGAGTATAACTATTTCTGAATGAGGGAGGAGCTTGAAGACACGTTGGACGAGGCCTTTGACCAATCACATTCATGGTTGCTGAGCAGTCTATGATAGGTCCTGTAACTGACCAATCAGTGATCAGCAAACTGAGGAAGCAGTTAAATTATGTTTTCTAAAATGAAAGTGGAGCCATTTTGATAATGAGTAACACACAATTCTGAAGAAAGTAACACCCCTATAACACAAAATATAGGATTTTAATAATTTTTAAATATTTTAATGATCAAAATGTACAAAAACAGAGGGAAACAAAATTTGTGTGGACTCCCCCTTTAAGAACAAGTCTAATTTTGAACACAATGATGGGTAAAGGGGGAGACAAAAACAGACTGTGATTACCTCACGTCCTCTCCGTCTTCAAGCATAGACAGGCAGATTGTGCACTTTTCATCCGTATCCGTCTCCTCCTCGTCTTCTTTTGTGTCTTTGCCATCATGTGGCATTCTCTATTAGGCAATAAAAAAAAATGTCATAAAAGTGCGAAGAAAAAATGAAATGAGATGAAAAAAGTCAAGAGAATTCAAAGATTTTAAGAGTCCGGAACTGCTGCAGATTATCTTGTGGATTTGCTGAAGGAAACTCTGATCTTTATGGTGCAGAATTTCTCTGCATAGAAATAAATGCTCAAGTTTCCCATTGACTTCCATTATACTTGGATACTTGAGTCATGGCCACCCAGGCAACCAACTGCTCATCTTCTAGAAAAATGCTCAAGTTTCCCATTGACTTCTATCATACTCGGGTACTTGAGTCATGGCCACTCAAGCATCCAACTGCTCATCTTCTAGAAAAATGCTCAAGTTTCCCATTGACCTCTATTATACTTGGGTACTCTATGTCTTGGCCACCCAAGCATCCAACTGCTCATCTTCTGGAAAATGCTCAAGTTTCCCATTGACTTCTATTATACTTGGGTACTCGAGTCATGGCCACCCAAGCATCCAACTGCTCATCTTCTGGAAAATGCTCAAGTTTCCCATTGACTTCTATTATACTTGGGTACTCGAGTCATGGCCACTCAAGCATCCAACTGCTCATCTTCTGGAAAATGCTCAAGTTTCCCATTGACTTCTATTATACTTGGGTACTCGAGTCATGGCCACTCAAGCATCCAACTGCTCATCTTCTGGAAAATGCTCAAGTTTCCCATTGACTTCTATTATACTTGGGTACTCGAGTCATGGCCACTCAAGCATCCAACTGCTCATCTTCTGGAAAAATGCTCAAGTTTCCCATTGACTTCTATTATACTTGGGTACTCGATGTCATGGCCACCCAAGCATCCAACTGCTTGTTACGAGCACCAAGCACCCTAGCATGGAAGAGATCGATCATCATTACTATTCATCATTAATGTAGCTATAGAGGATGCAGAGGAAACTGACATATGTTGGCTCTAGTGTCTGAGGCACCACCCAAATGATCTGGTATGGGTGGTATTAGGGAAGTCATTAATGTTTGTTTGAGGAATGTTCTGCCACGCTGAATGCACTTGAACAGATCATCAAGATCCTTTGCTGGCAGCTCTTTTGCAATTGTAACATGTGGTCCAGCGTTGCCATGTTGAAAAAATGGCACCTGGGACACTTTGGAGAAATGGCTGTAACTCTGGCTCCACAACCAAGTCAATGTAAGGTTAAGCTGTTAATGACCCTGGAACAAAGATTAGAGACTAGCATGACATTCTGTCTTGATTACCTCTTTATAATGTTGACTCATTCTGTACTACAAGTGAAATTAGACATCACACACTAAGCCTAAAGCATCAATCAGTATCTACATAAATCATCAGTAGGTTGGGCTACAACATTGGGCTATGAACCAGAAACCCAGTTGCAGGTGCCCATTAACCATACACCACCACTGTCAAAGGTTATTTTGGGGCAAAGCAAGATATTCGTGGAGATTGGAATGGAGGTCGGTCCTCTTCAGCGATGAGTCTCGTGTTTGTCTTGGATGTAATGCTAGCAACATGGGTAACATGGGAAGTGACCAAAAAAAGGCATTCACAATAAAATGTGAAAGTGTCCGCATAGGCAATTTTCACAACACCAGACCACATGTTGCTGGTGTTACTGTGAGCATCCAAATATTCTCCCATGACTGCAGCGTTTCCAGACTTGTCCCCCATTAAACACATCTGGGCTGTCATAGATCGACAATTACACAGGTGCTGCCAGCAGAGGATCTTGATGATTTGACCAAGTGCATTCAGTATGGCAGAACATTCCCCAGACGACCTTGATAGCAGCCGAGGCTGTAAGTGCAGGGACTTCTTCCGGAGATCATAATAGCGCATAAATTCAGGAAATTTTGAACATTTTTGGTTGCTATATTTTTTTATAATTTGCATATCAATAATGTTTCCATCTTGTGATTTCCAGCAATTTCAATGTTGAGAAATGAATGAAAAAATCTGTGAGTAGAAATGAGTGGAGCCTCTTACCTTCTTGTACTTGTGAGGGAACGTGCACCGCTCTATGATGTTCTGCACGGCTCCTCGCGTCACACTTCCCAGCCTGTCTTCTAGTTGTAGCAGTTCCTTTAATCAGAGAGTCACAACGATTAACCACGTGTCCCTATTGCTGCACCAAGGTCACATACTACTATGTATAATATTGAAAATTTCATGGCAAAAAATGGACACCGAACAGTAACATCCTACCGCCATTGACTCGCATGGTATACTAAAACTAGATTTGTCGGGAGCCTCTTTTCTATTTGTCTTTCCTGCCGGAAACATTTTAACAGAGACAATCAGACAGTTTTTGATGAAAGCCCAAGAAAATCGTAAAAAACTAAGGTTGCTTTCACACTGCTGTTTTTCGGCATCAGTGTGAATCGGCTTACACTGGATGCACCCGCATCAGTTTTCAGTCCCACTCACTTTCAGTGGGGCCGGAGACACTTGCGGGTACATCCAGTTGCGTACGGTTCACCCATGGATTCGGTTGGATCCAGGTGTCCACAGATTTTTCACAGAGACAAAATCTGCATCTTGTTGCTATCTGGTCTCCGTGAAAAAAAAATGTGAAGCCGCAGATCCAGGGCACCACGGTTTAATCTGAATGGGGCTCTATGTGACACGGATTCATTCGGACTCCAGATCCCGATGGATCCGGATTTACAGTCCATGTTCTCTGAATTGCGCATGTGCAGAACCACCCACCAGATTCCTGTCAAATATGCAACCGGATGCTTCCGCACAGGGTGTGAGTACATCCAGCTGCATCATTGCGGGGGAATCCAGGTGCATGCAAGATTTTCCTGCACACCCCCGGATTCCAAAGAACGGTAGTGTGAAACCAGCCCAAGTGGATTATTTGAATGGATAGCCAAATCCATGGGCAGCACAGTGGCTCAATGGGCAGCTCAGTGGCTCAAGTGGTTAGCACTGCAGCCTTTGCAGCGCTGGGGTCCTGAGGTCCTGGGTTCAATTCCCACCAAGACACTAAGGACAACATCTGCAAGGAGTGTGTATGTTCACCCCATGTTTATGTGGGTTTCCTCCAGGCACTCCAGTTTTCTCCCACATTGTAAAGACATACTGATAGGATGTTTAGATTGTGAGCTCCAAGAGAGACAGCATTACTGATGTATGTAAAGTTCTATGGAATTAATAGCGCTATATAAATGAATAAATATTATTATTATTATTATTATCTGATGAGTGACTGTTGGGAAACAAGAGAATAAGGGCACCTTAAGTTACCCTCATGCTAGGTGCCCCTAGGATATCCTTGTTCGCAGAATTACCCCTGAAGGTGGGGATGCCTGGGTCTCCTACCTTGCTAAGCTCCTAGATATGACTCAGCTAGATGCCCCCCTCTCCCCCAAAGGAGTAAAGGGATAGGTGAGCAAGGGAACACACAGGCAACACAACAAATATAAAATGACTCCAAATCTTCTCTAGTAGGAAGCTTTGCTGCTGTAATAAGAATGAACACTTCAGCTTTCCAGAGACAAGCTACTTCAATGTGATCAGTCTAGAGCAGGGTGGGGAACTCCAGTCCTCGAGGGCCGCAAACAGTTCAGGTTTTCAGGATTTCCTTAGTATTGCACAGGGATTGGAATCATCACCAGTGCAAGTGATTATGTTATCACCTGTGCAATACTAAGGAAATCCTGAAAACCTGCACTGTTTGCAGCCCTCGAGGACTGGAGTTCCCCACCCCTGGTCTAGAGAATGTATATCTGACATGTAATGAAGCCAGGGGTGGGTACATATAGCGGAAGGGAGAGATAATAAGAAGCTGCAGCTGGGATTAAGACTAAGAACTCTCAGCCAGAAGGGAAAAGGCCCTTATACCTTTTAACATAGAAGCAAAGTAAATCCATATGATAACAGTCAAGAGGGCTTTATAGAGGACCTGTTATCAATTAATTGCTGAGACCTCCTGATCCCAGTTTCCCCAGAGGTAATATCAGGGGTGAAACACACTCATGACACCTAGCCTTTGAAATATTATTCTAAATATATCCAAACAGAAAGTATAGAAAGACTCATTCCCTCCTCTCACAAAACAATTTCATTCTGTGGCGCAACTGGCTATAGCAGAAGCCCCCTCCACTGCTTTTTATTGAGTAAGAGCCTGGAGATAGTAAAAGAATAGTCAAACATGGTGTGAATGTATTCTTAGGAACAGCCAAAGGTTTCTTCAACATACGTCCCATAAGAATGTTTCCCTTTCTGCCCTCCCAAAATGATTTGCACTCTGTAAGATAACTGCCTGCAGCCCCTCTCCACAGCTCTTTTTGCACTAAGACTAAAACCCTGGACTTAGAAATAGCTACGTCAACATTCACAGAGTTTTTGGAGCAGAAAATGAGCGAAAACCCTAAACTATTTTGAGCTTTGAAGGAGGAATTGAAGAGTTTCTGCTCCAAAAGCTCCACCCCAAACCCTAAGTACTTGGAACCTTTAGGATTAGGGATGAGATAAGTACTAAATACCTAGAAATAGCTAAAAGATTCCCAATACAAGAACATTTTTGCTCTTCCTCACAAACTATTTGCCTGTGTAAGGTAACTGTCTTAAATAGGAGCCCCCCCCAGCTCTTCTTGTGATAAGAGCCATGAAATACCTAAAGGATCACCAAATATGGGGTGAACCTCGCCTTAGTAATAGATAAAGGAATCCTAAGGAATTTTCTAAATGTGTCCTAATACAGGGACCACTTTCCCGAGACCTCACAAGACCATTTCAACTGACTGCAGAAGAAATCAGATTTTTTTGGGGGGGCAACAAGAGCCCAAAATAGTAAATTGATAGTCAGACATTGTGTGAAGCTCAAAGATTACGCTCACCATTCATTTTTACTAATATGGTGCAAAATGTAAGAATGTCATTAGTATGAAAACAAAAAATGTTCTAAAAAACACAATACAGCAGTAATGATCATGGATGGATAGGAAAAATCCTTAATTACCAGGCTCCAAGGCTAAATAATAATGAATGTTACAATCCTTGGTTGATGGTCTCTTCTCAAATACTCTGTGCTGCTGTTTCATAGTTACATGTAGAGTTTCCCATCAATTATATACTGCATTTTCCATAACCCACAATGTCAGTTGTGCTGACAAAACTATGAAAAACAGTTATGTCTTGAGATCTGGACTCTCTCGGAATCGAACCCACAAACTACGTCATTGCAGGCAGTAGCTGCATTATATATATTATATATATTGTAAAACCAACACAGTAAGCGGGTGTGAAAAAGACAAAATACAATGTTCATAAATAAATAAATAATATATAAATACATATAAGTAAACTTCTACAGCCATCATTCTGGAATTCTGGAGATATGTGATGGCTGTAGAAGTTTACATATACCAATTATAGACCAGTACATTTTTCCAGTCCTCCCATTTATAGCCTAGAATCTGCTCTCTATAACAATCAGTAAACCTCTCTTCTAAAATACTCTGTGCTGCTAGGCCATCCTCATAGAATCATAAAATGGTGGAGTTGTACGGGATCTTCTGGATCATCTGGTCCAGCCCCCACTCAAAGCAGGATTCACTGAGTCATCCCAGACAGGTGTGGGTCCAGCCTCTGTGTGAAGAATTACATTGAAGGAGAACTCACCACCTCTCGTGGCCGCCTGTTCATTGATCGACTCATTGATCACCCTCACTGTCAAAAAGTTTTTTCTCTCATCTGTGTCTCCTCCCATTCATTTTCATCCCATTGCTTCTAGTTTTTCCTTGAGAAAATGAGAATAAAGCTGATCCCTCTACAGTGTGACAGCCCTTGAGATATTTTTAGACAAATATCTCTCCATATCATAAAACTAATCTGTAATGTGTAATGTAATGTAACACTGCTTCCTACAAGTTGAACACACTTTTGTCCTTAAATACTCTTTGCAGGAACAGAATCCCTTCCCTCTACTTTATAACTATCAGTCACCACTTGTCCCCATTTCTCACATTACAACGCCACCTTTTTCCAATGCTGCCCTATCCACAAAGACATCGTCAAAGAAATAAACAAATCACCAATGTTCCTCAGATAACTACACCTTTCTGCGGAAATACTTTGAGTTGCTGCGGATTCTGATCCTTGTATTGTATAACTCTAAGCTGCCGACTACTTGACCCTATTGTCACAATGGTCTCACTTAGTTTGGAGACTTGTGACAGTCTTGGACCCGAGTCTCATTCCTGTAGTGAGACTTCAATTTAAATATGTTTCTTTCCTTTGGCAGTGTGGGAGGTAATGTCAGTTCTGTTGCCATTAAACTCCTTAGTTCTCTTCGCAGGTGTACCTACTATGTGATCACTTCCAACCCCTTTATATGGTCACATGATCTGGCATCCCCTGCTGGTGATTGAACTTCATTCTTGGCCAGGCTACCTGAGGTGAAGGGGCTACCTGGAGAGCTGTCTGCTGCCAAGTCGTGCTAGCAGGTGTGACAATGCTGTTTGTTTCCCCTGTCTGTCTTTCCTTCCCTTTTGTTGTCTTTATTGCAATAGTTCGGACTAGTGCTCCCGCCGACCATTCCCCATTGAGGGTTAACATCAGGACCAGTGAGGGCCTAAATATCCTGTTCGGCGAGTCTAGGGCTGTGGGGTACTCGTTACCAGGCCAATTCTTATGGTTCTTTTTCGGGGTATGTCAAGATGGCCACTTGGATCCGTGACCCTGGTGATGTCAATTAAAAGTTCAGATGACAGGGGGAAATGAAAGGAAAAGGGGTATTCGAGATGCCACCTGCTGTGTGCGGCTGTGTGTGGCTGCCGCTGCAGGCAGAACCTCTGGGAATGATGACTGGCAACTTAGATGGTTTTGTCCCCACAGACAGAGCAGTTCCCCAGGGCAGTGAGTAGGTCAGTTCAGTGTCATTGGCCGGTGTTCATTGGGTCCTTGGCACCTCTGGATGTCATGCAGCTTTTGCAGCTGGTGGTCGCCGCTAAGAAAAGTGTCACACACCTCTGTTGGAGTTCTGTACCTTTACTGTAACGTTCCAACCAGGCCACCGGGTGCTTCCCTCTGCCAATCTCCGGTTTCAGCGTTTTCTCTAGAACTGGGACAGTGTCATCGAGACCCCCTTAAGTGTTCCTTGCTCCTACGGTGTTTCCTTCTCTGGTAGTACTCTCAGTGCTCCTAGTTTGTCTCCTCTCCGCGCCTCCCCACACAAAGCTCAGGTACCGACAGCCACAGTCATTTGATGGTACCAGTTCCTAGTAACGTGAATTAGTTTGGCTGCCTTCTCTTTGTTGTGCCGGGTGAAGACTCATGGCTGTACTAGATCAAAAGGTGCAAATACTAAATACTGAACAAATGGTCTGACTACTTAACACTATGGGTACCTTTACACGCCGCTACAACAAGGTGGAAACAACCGGGTGCTTCACGTGCACGAGCACGCACCAACGGTTACAAACGGTACCCGATACCGCCTTTACACGCCGCTACAAGGTGCTTTACAGGAGGTTGAATCTATCTCTGGATGCACCGCCGGGTGCCGCAGGTTACCTTCTGTAGAGCACCGTCCCTCATTTACACGCTGTAACAGAAGGTAATATGGGAGGACCTGGGGCAGCAGGGACAACACATAGGCGTGCCAGAGTTGTGGATTACGAGAATTCCATACGCTGATAGGACAATGCAATAACATCATGATTGGCCAGCCAGCGCAGGAGGCTGACTAATACATGACGCTCGATCAATTGTGTAGTGTGACTGGTCAGCTCCTTAAATATGCCACCCTACGCAGCGACAACCAATCTCAACGCAGGAGCTTCCACCAATGATCGCTGAAGGGGGGCGGTTTCCCGGAGGCTGTGTCACGCCCCGGGAGTTATCTAGGTGACGAATAAACCTTACCCTACCGTATTTACACGCCGTTACCATTGGGTTGAAATCAACCTGTTTTAGAGCACTGCTCTGAAACAGGTGCTGCGAGTGACGGGTGGCAACAACCGCCTTTACACGCCGCTACCTCGGGTTGATTTGACGGTGCAAGATACATTTGTCTCATAAACCCGGTTGTTTCCACCCGCGTGTAAAGCTACCTTCAGGGATACTTCAGATTTTCTTTTTTAAAACTTCAAAAATTTCTACATTTCAGTTTTTTTTCAGTCTAGATGGGGGCAGAGTGTACATTAATGGGGAAAAATGAGCTTTTTTTAATTTACCAGACGCCGGCAATGAAACAAAGAGTGAAGAATTTAAAGGGGTCTGAATACTTTCCGTACCCAGTGTACATCTCAGTATCGTGACCTGCCTCAGTGGTAAGGGTGGGGTTGTAAACCGCTCAGCATTCTGATCTGCATCAGCGGTGTGGGTGGGGTTGTGCACCGCTCAGCATTCATAACTGCAAATCAGTGGTGTGGAGGGCTGTGCACCGCTCAACATTCTGACCTGCCTCATTGGTGTGGATGGGGTTATAAATCGGTTAGCATTCTGAGCTGCCAATCAGTGGTGTGGGTGGGGTTATAGACTGCTTAGCATTCATAACTACAAATCAATGGTGTGGGTGAGGTTATACACTGCTTAGCATTCATAACTGCCAATCAGTGGTGTGGGTTGGGTTATACACTGCTTAGCATTCATAACTGCCAATCAGTGGTGTGGGTGGGGTTATACACTGCTTAGCATTCATAACTACCAATCAATGGTGTGGGTGGGGTTATACACTGCTTAGCATTCATAACTGCCAATCAATGGTGTGGGTGGGGTTATACAGAGCTCAACATTGTGAGCTTTGATATATCTGCAGCAGAGAAAACAAGAATTGTATTAAAAGGACAGCAAGCAGCTCAGTAAGTGACACATGGTTGGAATCAGGGTCTCAGCCCCTACATCATAGCAAAAACTTGGTGATATATTCCCTGTAAAGCGGTTATGATAGTCTCTATCTATATAAATGGATATCATATATAGGCATTCCCCTCTGTGAGCACAGCCACTTAGACCTATATAAAATGACCATTTGGCAGCAGAAATGTCTGACCAGCCTCAGCTTGCCCTGCAATAAAAGCGGAATCGCCTTGTGTCTATAAAGCTGAAAAAACACTAAAAATGTGAAGATCACACACACACATATATATTTATATGAAAAGGCAATATCTGAGAGTGCACATATATCAGATATCTGTGCGTCATGTCATATTGGGTAGAGGGATAGCACGATATAAGACATACATAACATTATTAACTGGCAATCCCGGAGCACGACGTCCCCACCAATGGAGCTATTTTTATTATTTTATTGAAAAACCCCATATATTGAAAAAATGCAGGATTTTCTCATTTTCTCCTCTAAGCCTTCCTCCGCCAGCAGAGATGATATTGGTTTTCGTGACTCACATAGTGGCCCAGAAGATTTAACATTTCATCATAAAGGTCACGAGACGACAGAGCTGTCATACGAAGCTCAGAGGGGTCATACGGGGTGAACTAAAGCGTAAAACACCCACATCAGTTGCTCAGACTGTTCATCAGTAAAGAATACATAGATATAGACGTCAGGAAATACATGGAGACCCCTCATGTGTATACAGAGACCCACAATCTATAGCATTATAACCCCCTCTATGTACAGAGACCCTTCATCTGTATACAGAGACTCCCAATCTAAAGCACAATATCCCAATCTATACATAGAGACCCCTCATCTGTATACAGAGATCCCCAATCCATAGCACAATATCCACATCTATGCAGAGACCTTTCATCTGTATACAGAGACCCTCAATCTATAGCACAATATCCCAGTCTATACATAGAGACCCCTCATCTGTATACAGAGACCCCAATCTATAGCACAATATCCCAGTCTATACATAGAGACCCCTCATCTGTATACAGAGACCCCCAATCTATAGCACAATATCCCAGTCTATACATAGAGACCCCTCATCTGTATACAGAGACCCCAAATCTATAGCACAATATCCCAGTCTATACATAGAGACCCCTCATCTGTATACAGAGACCCCCAATCTATACCACAATATCACAGTCTATACATAGAGACCCTTCATCTGTATACAGAGACCCCCAATCTATAGCACAATACCCCAGTCTATACATAGAGACCCCTCATCTGTATACAGAGACCCCCAATCCATAGCACAATATCCCAGTCTATACACTGAGACCCCTAATCTGTATACAGAGACCCCCAATCTATAGCACAATATCCCAGTCTATACATAGAGACCCCTTATGTGTATGCAGAGATCCCCAATCCATAGCACAATATCCCCGTCTATGCAGAGACCCTTCATCTGTATACAGAGACCGCCAATCTATAGCACAATATTCCGGTCTATACATAGAGACCCCTCATCTGTATACAGAGACTCCCAATCTATAGCACAATATCCTCATCTATGCAGAGACCCTTCATCTGTATACAGAGACCCCCAATCTATAGCACAATATCCCAGTCTATACATAGAGACCCCTCATCTGTATACAGAGACCCCCAATCTATAGCACAATATCCCAGTCTATACACTGAGACCCCTAATCTGTATACAGAGACCCCCAATCTATAGCACAATATCCCAGTCTATACATAGATACCCCTCATCTGTATACAGAGACCCCCAATCTATAGCACAATATCCCAGTCTATACATAGAGACCCCTCATCTGTATACAGAGACCCCCAATCTATAGCACAATATCCCAGTCTATACATAGAGACCCCTCATCTGTATACAGAGATCTCTAATCCATAGCACAATATTCCCATCTATGCAGAGACCCTTCATCTGTATACAGAGACCCCCAATCTATAGCACAATATCCCAGTCTATACATAGAGACCCCTCATCTGTATACAGAGACCCCCAATCCATAGCACAATATCCCAGTCTATACACTGAGACCCCTCATCTGTATACAGAGACCCCCAATCTATAGCACAATATCCCAGTCTATACATAGAGACCCCTCATCTGTATACAGAGACCCCCAATCTATAGCACAATATCCTAGTCTATACATAGAGACCCCTCATCTGTATACAGAGACCCCCAATCTATAGCACAATATCCCAGTCTATACATAGAGACCCCTCATCTGTATACAGAGACCCCCAATCTATAGCACAATATCCCAGTCTATACATAGAGACCCCTCATCTGTATACAGAGACCCCCAATCTATAGCACAATATCCCAGTCTATACATAGAGACCCCTTATGTGTATACAGAGACCCCCAATCTATAGCACAATATCCCAGTCTATACATAGAGACCCCTTATGTGTATGCAGAGATCCCCAATCCATAGCACAATATCCCCGTCTATGCAGAGACCCTTCATCTGTATACAGAGAACCCCAATCTATAGCACAATATCCCAGTCTAGGCACAAAGACCCTTCATCTGTATACAGAGAACCCCAATCTATAGCACAATATCCTCATCTATGCAGAGACCCTTCATCTGTATACAGAGACCCCCAATCTATAGCACAATATCCCAGTCTATACATAGAGACCCCTCATCTGTATACAGAGACCCCCAATCTATAGCACAATATCCCAGTCTATACATAGAGACCCCTCATCTGTATACAGAGACCCCCAATCTATAGCACAATATCCCCATCTATGCAGAGACCCTTCATCTGTATACAGAGACCCCCGATCTCCAATCTATAGCACAATATCCCAGTGTATACATAGAGAACCCTCATCTGTATACAGAGACCCCCAATCTATAGCACAATATCCCAGTCTAGGCACAAAGACCCTTCATCTGTATACAGAGAACCCCAATCTATAGCACAATATCCTCATCTATGCAGAGACCCTTCATCTGTATACAGAGACCCCCAATCTATAGCACAATATCCCCGTCTATACACTGAGACCCCTCATCTGTATGTAGAAACCACCTATGTATAGTACAATATCCCAGTCTATGCACAGAGACCCCTCACCTGTATACAGAGACCCCCAATCTACAGCACAAAATCCCGGTCTATGCACAGAGACCCAAAATATACAGAGCAATATACTGTGAAACAATGTTGATTTGAAAAACTACGTGTGAACAAGCCTTTATAAATGGTGCATGGTACGTCTAGCCCTATTTAGAATTTTGCGTTAGGAGTGGACACACCCCTCTCATACGTATGTACACACTACTTATCTATACATAAAATAGAGAACCCATTTTGTTAGATTCTTCATCTATAGTAGGTGGATTGGATGGGTTGTTACTGACGTCTGGTGAAAAATTCATACCAATAGCACCTTTAGACATGCATTACTGCTAAGGAAATACATTGAAAAATTTAGACACTTAGCGCATAACAAAGGCCAGTGTTATGTGAGCCCAGCAGCCAGTATCAAGGCGTATTTCTTTGCTGGGCCCTTATCTAATGCTTTATCAGGGCTAAATAACCTACAATTATGGGTGGGCAGGAACCTTCTAACAGAAAATGTAAAGTCGCGTAAAGCTGTTGGAAACAAGTACACAGTCAGAAGGCATCTCCTGATCATCTACAGTATATTTTTAGAGTATATTTCATGTTCAATGTTGCACCTGTTTACACTTGTTAGGGGCCTTTCACACCAGTGTTTCTGTCCGCATCCGGCAGATCCGGACAGAAAACCACATTTGTCGCCTAGCAGCTGCACTTGCGGCAGGCCCCATGCATTCTCTATGGGGCTTATTTTAAGTGCGGCAAGTGCACCACAAGAAGAAGACTTGGCATATACAGTGCCTTGTGAAAGTATTAGACCCCTTGAACTTTTCAACCTTTTGCCACATTTCAGGCTTCAAACATAAAGATATAAATTGTAATTTTTTGGTGAAGAATCAACAACAAGTGGGACACAATCGTGAAGTGGAACCAAATTTATTGGATATTTTAAGCTTTTTTAACACATAAAAAACTGAAAAATGGGGCGTGCAATATTATTTGGCCCCTTGAGTTAATACTTTGTAGCGGCACCTTTTGCTGCAAATCTCTTGGGGTATGTCTCTATCAGTTTTGCACACAGAGAGACTGAAATTCTTGCCCATTCTTCCTTGCAGAACAGTTGGAGCTCAGTGAGGTTGGATGGAGAGTGTTTGTGAACAGCAGTTTTCAGCTCTTTCCACAGATTCTCCATTGGATTCAGGTCTGGATGTGACTTGGCCATTCTAACACCTGGAGACGTTTATTTTTGAACCATTCCATTGTAGATTTTCCTTTATGTTTGGGATCATTGTCTTGTGGGAAGATAAATCTCCGTCCCAGTCTCAGGTCTTTTAGACTCTGATGAGCACAAGGAGAGGGGTACTCGGACACTGGGATGGATTGATGGCGGTGTCGGGGAATCATGGGTGGTCGGGTTCCTGGTTCCGTGCCCTGGCTGTCATTTGTTTGGTGGGGAGGAAATATTTACAAGGATTAAGAGTACATGATGCCACTTGTGGATCCCGGTAATTTGGTTACCGGCGCTGCAGGCCGGCCGCTGAGGTGATAATGGGTGCAGCTCAGTGTGGTACAGCTCACCACAGGTGGAGCTTTACCTCAGGACAACGGTGATGGAGGATGAGGGGATGAGGGGAGTAGTTGTTCTTACCCCTCTGAGGAGATGATGAGGCCCTCCGGGCACCGGCGGGAAGGAAGACAGACACCGACTCAACTTCAACTCAACTTTACTGGTTCCGGCAGATGTTATAGAGAACACGGTACAGTCTGGTTTAACAGGTACTAGTTGTCGGTTCAGGGTAACCCTATGGAGTCTCTAGACGTTCCTTCCTTATTATCTTTCGGGGACTCAATTCTACCTTCCTCTCTGTCTTTCACCACCTTTGCAGAGCTCTCTCGCCAGTCCCCTGGTCTTGTATGCTGAGGCACGGGTTATCCTTGACCGGTACGGACGGAAGCAGCAGGAACGCACTATCTCTTCCGCCACCAGAATCCGGACCGTTACCCTCGTAGTCTTGGACCGATTATGGGTCTGAGGAGTGAGGTCTTGTGGCTCCTACGGCTACCCGGTTCTAGAGGGCCCGCGGCTCGTCGGTTTGCGGTCAGGGATGAACTGCTGACCGCCTCAGCTCCCATGTTGCCGGTTTTACCCCAGACGTTACCAGCCGGCTCCAACCGATGCTGGTCAGTCCCCTTCTGTCCCGGGTCACTCTCCTGAAGATGGGTGATCCCTCCTGTCAGAGGGCTTCAGGCCTGTGTTGACTGACTGCCTCCCCAGCACTGTCTCTGACGCTGACTGACTGAAAATCACTCTCACTTCCTGGTTTTACTACTCCGACCTCGGCTCCACTCTCTTGAGACCTACTGTATGACAGTCCCCCTATTCTAAGGTGGCCTAATGTTGGGTGCTGATTTAGACTCCATAGGTTAAACCCAAACCCACAGCTACAGAGGCACTACACATACTTGCAAGGTGTAATACCTCCCTGTTGCGCCTAGCCATAGGGTCGCCACAACTCCAACAGGTTTTCATCCAGAATGGTCCTGTATTTGGCTCCGTCCATCTTCCCATTAATTTTAACTATCTTCCCTGTCCCTGCTGAAGAAAAGCAGGCCCAAACCATTATGCCGCCACCACCATGTTTGACAGTGGGGATGGTGTTTTGAGGGTGATGAGCTGTGCTGCTTTTACGCCAAACATATCGTTTTGCATTGTGTCCGAAAAGTTCAATTTTGGTTTCATCTGACCAGAGCCCCTTATTCCACATGTTTGGTGTCTCCCAGGTGGCTTGTGGCAAACTTCAAATGAGACTTGTTATGGATATCTTTGGGAAATGGCTTTCTTCTTGTCACTCTTCCATAAAGGGCAGATTTGTGCAGAGTACGACTGATTGTTGTCCTATGGACAGACTCTCCCACCTCAGCTGTAGATCTCTGCAGTTCATCCAGAGGGATCATGGGCCTTTTGGCTGCATCTCTGATCAGTCTTCTTGTTCGATATGAAAGTTTAGAGGGACGGCCGGGTCTTGGTAGATTTGCAGTGGTCTGATACCACTTCCATTTCAATATGATCGCTTGCACAGTGCTCCTTGAAATGTTTAATACTTGGGAAATCTTTTTGTATCCAAATCCGGCTTTAAACTTCACCACAACAGTATCTCGGACCTGCCTGGTGTGTTCCTTGGTCTTCATGATGCTCTCTGCACTTGAAACAGAACCCTAAGACTATCACAGAGCAGGTGCATTTATACGAAGACTTGATTACACACAAGTGGATTCTATTTATCATTACCAGTCATTTAGGACAACATTGGATCATTCAGAGATCCTCACTGAACGTCTGGAGTGAGTTTGCTGCACTGAAAGTAAAGGGGACGAATAATATTGCACGCCCCACGTTTCAGTTTTTTATTTGTTAAAAAAGTTTAAAATATGCAATAAATGTCCCACTTGTTGTTGATTCTTCACAAAACAATTACAATTTATATTTTTATGTTTGAAGCCTCACTGAGCGCGGCAAGGTAAGTAAAAGTGCAGGAAGAAAAGCGCAGAAGCGTTCACACACTCGACACTGCGTTCTGTGAGGATCCCTTCTTGGGGCAGTTTTGCAGCAAAAACGGATTCTCGCAAAATGCAGCAAATACGCTGTGTGTGAACGTAGCCTTACTTGCAGTTAAGGATGACTTATGATTTAAAGGGGCCATCCACTATTTGGACAATCTCTTCTTAAACGGGTTGTCCACTACTTGAAAAACCCCTTCTGACTTCACAAGTCTCCCCCAGGCAAAATGAAAAATCGTATACTCACCTCCCATGCTGACACTGTTCCCGCGGTGTCAGTGTTGTAGTTCTGGGGCTCACGTAAGATTGTGATGTCATGACAGCCAGCTTCTGTCTCCCCACTTTCAAAGCAACTGAGGTAATCAACACAAAGTGACACTGTGGCTGCCGCTTACTCCCTGTTGATTACTTATTTGGTCCAAAGGGACAGCGAAAAAAGTCGACAGTGATTGGACGCGAGGCTCGTGCAACATCACAATGTCACATGATCCCTGGAACTCTGATTACTAACAGCCCTGGAACGGTGACAGTTGAGTACAAGGTATTTTATATTACCTAGGACAGTGATGGCGAACTCCAGGCCTCGAGTGCCGCACACAGTGCAGGTTTTCAGGATTACCTCAGCATTGCACAGAGGTTGGAATCATCACCAGTGCAGGTGATTATATTATCACCTGTGCAATGTAAGGAAATCCTGAAAACATGACCTGTTGGTGGCACTCGAGGCCTGGAGTTCGCCATCACTGACCTAGGAGAAATATGAGGAAACAGAAGGCTTAGTCCTAGTAGTGGACAACCCCTTTAAATACCTGAGAATGTCAAGTAAAATAAGAAAAGCTTATACTCATCTCCCACATTGGCTATGCCAGTGCCTTGTTTCTCGATGCTCATGTGACAATGTTAAGTCACGTTAGCGTTAGCGCTGCAGCCAATCCGAGGTTGGTGACTAATATTTCATCAGGGCATATGTCCACCATGATGGAATATTGAAGATCATCAGTTGCCTATTGGCTGCAGTGCTCACGTCACCAACATGGAACGAGGGATGTGTATAAGGTTTTCTTAGGTTCTGTTCACATATCTACACTGTGTTCCAAATTATTATGCAAATTGGTTTTAAGTGTCATAAGGTTTTATTTATTTATTTTTTTCAATGAAACCCATTGATGGTATTGTGTCTCAGGGTTCTTTGGATCATTGAAATCAATCTCAGATATCTGTGATAATTAGTTTGGCAGGTGAGCCCAATAACAGGAAAACTGGGTGTTCCACAATATTGAGGAGGCCACAGTTTTCAAGTAACATGGGAAAGAGAAAAGATGCCTCTGCTGCAGAAAAGCAACAAATAGTGCAATGCCTTGGACAAGGGATGAAAACATTTGATATTGCACGAAAACTTAAGCGTGATCTTTGTATTATGAAGAGATTTGTGGCTGATTCTGAGCACAGATGTGTTTGTGCAGATAAAGGCAGAATGAGGAAGGTTTCTACCAGGCAACTTCATCAGATTAAGAGAGCAGCTGCTAAAAAAGCCTTACAAACCAACAAACAGATATTTGAAGCTGCTGGTGCCTCTGGAGTCCCTCGAACCTCAAGGTGTAGGATCCTTCAAAGGGTTGCTGTGGTGCATAAACCTACTATTTGGCCACCCCTAAACAGTGCTCACAAGCAGAAATAGTTGCAGTGGGTCCAGATATACATGAAGACTAATTTTCAAACAGTCTTGTTTACTGATGTGTGCCGAGCAACCCTGGATGGTCCAGATGAATAGAGTAATGGATGGTTGGTGGAGGCCACCATGTCCCAACAAGGCTGCGATGACAGCAAGGAGGCGGAGGAGTCATGTTTTGGACTGGAATCATTAGGAAACAGCTGGTAGGCCCCTTTAAGGTTCCTGAAGGTGTGAAAATGACCTCTGCAACGTATATAGAGTTTCCAACTGAGAACTTTCTTCCATGGTACAAAAAGCAAAAACGTGCCTTTAGGAGCAAAATCATCCTCATGCATGTCAATGCACCATCTCATGCTACAAAGAATGCCTCTGTGCCATTGACTGCTATGGGTATAAAAGGAGATAAACTCATGGTGTGGCCACCATCTTCCCCTGACCTCAACCCTATAGAGAACCTTAGGAGTATAATTAAGCAAAAGATCTATGAGGGGGGAGCAGTTCAAATCAAAACAGCAGCTCTGGGAGGCTATTCTGACATCATCCAAAGAAATACAAGCAGAAACTCTCCAGAAACTCACAAGCTCAATGGATGCTAGAATTGTGAAGGTGATATCAAAGTAGGGTTCCTATGTTAACATGTAACTTGGCCTGTTAGGATGTTTTGGAGTTAAATAGTTTTTATTTCAGTGAATGTGACCTCCTAATGCTGCAAATTCAACAAATGAGCATTTTCAGTTCTTTCAAACATATTAAATGTTTAGAAACTCTTAACGTGCCTAATAATTTGGAACAGTGCTTTTAGAGGTTTTTTTTACATTTTGAAGATTATACTCTTATCATTGGGAGTTTCTTCAATAAAATTCGATGTATACTCTAAATTGTACTGACTGTCATTTGCACCGACCATTTAGGAAAAGCAGAAAAAAGAACATAATAATAATGCATAATAATTAGGAACACTGTGTATTAATCATCCGTTAGAATGGATCCCGCAGACGCAACTTTTTTATCCGGCAAAAAAAATATTTTAACTGGATCTGTTTTTTCAACATTGAAGTCTATGGAATACGAATCTATTAAGTAGAGATTCGGATTTGAATCTGATCTACTAGGAAAAAATGGATCTGTTTCAAATTAAAAAAATGGCTAATTAATGGATCAGTTTTCCATTGACTTCAATGTTAAAATAACGGATCCAGTTGAAATCAGTTTTTTTTTGATTGACAAAAAACTTGCATTTGCCCAACTTTTTTGCCAATGAATCACTGCTGGATCCGTTCTAATGGATGATTACTGGACATCTGAACATAGCCTTAGGCTGGCTTCACACCACGGCAAGATCCGATCCGGGGCTGTCCGGTGTAAACCGGACAGCCCCGGACCGGATTTTGGCCCCTTAGTATCCTATGGGGCCAGATGGCAGCTCTCTGCCATCCAGTTTCTATGTGTGTATTTGGATTTTTCTCCCGGACACAAAAACGGAGCATGCACCATTTTTGTGTCCGGGGATAAAAATCTCCCCAAGTTGGATCCTTTCGGATCCGAATGGCCCTGGTCCGGAGGATCCAGGAAGCTGACACCTGCGGCTGCACGCCGCTGTTATTTCAGGAGCGCTGCTAGCTCCCCGCGGTCTTGAACCATCAGCAGTGGCAGTTGCATCCGGCTGCACACCGTACCGGAGGGCATATTAGCCCTCCAGTTCTGAGTGCTGATCCGGTCCGGGGCTGTCAGGTTCACCCCTGACAGTCCCGGATCGGACGCTGACGTGGTGTGAAGTCAGCCTTACCTTACTCAATGGACATAAGAAGGGTTTGTCCAAGTGGACAACCACTTTAGATTCTAGATATTTGATGTGATACCTTTAGAGTAATTGCTCCTTTAAGTCCTACCGTAGATGGAATTGTGGAAGACTCTGAGGCTGAGTATGAATGATTTTATGACAGTTTATAGTCTAATATGTACAAGACTTTAGACTAACATCATGGACTACATGGATGGATGGATTGTGGGACAGGGAATAGACTAGAAGGACAGTCATTCAAACACTTGTTGTAGCTGCTTGGATGGATGGATCACCACTCCATGACACGTCACATGAAGAGCACATGCAAAGTGGACTGGACACAGAGGGAGACACGTACACGGTTGTACGGACTATCATGCAGATGGAAGTCACTATGGATGGTCCATCTCTCTCATTTAGGGTGCACTAAGCTCTAGGATTGGTTATGAATGTCAGATTGTCCTGAACACATTCATGTGAAGCTGGAAGCTACTCACTTCATAGCTTTCCCTCACAGCAGACGTATGCCGCGCTGGACTGAGACCCTGGAGGGCAAGGAGATGAAGCTGCGGATAAGGGTAATTTCTGATTTCATGGACAACCTTTTAAAACAGACAGACAAGAGAAACAGTTAATTCATGAAGAACTGTTGCATCCAGCCTGACTATGAACGTCGAGCAAATACCATCTACATTACGGAGCTCGAGGGCCTCAATGATATTGTCCCCAGGAGCCCCATATTCCTGTAGGTGAAGTGCTTATTCTAAGTCAAAATATATGCGTTTGCAGCAGACAAAGCAAGGACAAGACAAGGACATGGTGTTAAGACAAAAAAATGACTCAAGGGAACCATACACCTTCACCTGATGGAGTTCAAACCATTGTTTATCCAAAAGCTTTTCCACCTGACATCATCCTACGCATACAATGCTGGTTCTGTAACCATCAGGGGCCTACCGAGACCTTTGGCTTTAGGACATTCTCTCAATAAGAAAACCTGGTCATTATTGTAAACTCATCTTAAAAACAACAAAATTACTACAAATTTGTTTACCCCAAGGAAAATTTCAGCACAGAAAATGATTCCAAAGTACCAGACACTACGTGTCCCACTTCTGTTTGTGTTAGGCTAGGGTCACACTAGCATTGTGGCCTCCGTCCTGGGGGGTCCACCAAAAAGCAGGATTCTGGCAGCATTAACGCAGCATTACTGTAGTGTAACGCTGCCTTAACGCTACCAATAGAATCCTATAGGTGACAGACTCCCGAGCGCATGCAAACGCAGGCACATAAGTGCTGGAGTTTGATATTTCTGCGCTATTTCGTAGCGCACAGGAAAGCGTAGAAAGTTGCGAGTGGGGGTCTGTTGCTCTACAGGATGTAGAGTAGGTTTCTGTCTTTCAACAGGAAGTGGGGGTGGATCTTTGTCTTTCTACAGGAAGGCAGTGTGGTTCTCTGTCTCTACAGGATGTAAGTATGGGTCTTTGTCTCTCTACACTAAGTGGGGCAGGTCTATGTCCAGGAAGTGCGGATGGGTTTTTGTCTGTCTACAGCAGGGATAGGAAACCTCTAGTCCTCGGGTCATTTACAGTCTACAATTCTATTCACATCTGGTCATCCATCCTGTTACTAGGATGAATACTGCAATACTGCAATGTATGCAGCAGAGTCGCAATGTCAGCCGCTGGAGCTGCGTGCAACTGCACACTGGACCAGAGGGAATGTTAGCCCTCCGGTTGTGTGTGCTGATCCAGTCCAGGGCTGTCAGGTTCATCCCTGACAGCCCCGGACCGGATCACACCACAGTGTGAAGCCGCCCTTACCTGTCAGTATGGTGATGGACATCTCAGCCATCCAATCTGAGCTGAGGCGTGCAAGGTTTGCTCCATGTGTCTCCTATTTGGAGTGATTACCTGCCTTTCTGCCTTCAGCTATTGCCAGTTGTAGAGTTAGCTCAGTGTTGCCTTCATGCCTGTTGTTCCTGTGCTCAGTCTGTTTACCAGACTGTGGACCTTGCTTCTAACAATCCATTTGCCTAGCCCCTTTGTGCTCATCCGTTACCTTATTGGCATTTTGACCTCATAATGTGACTTGATTACACCTTTGTCTCACTCCTTTGTTTATTACTAGCCCTCCTGGTATCTGACCCTGAACCTCTTGACTATCCAGACTCATAGCTATCCACCTTACCACCATGCTTATGCCAAATTTAACCCATCTTTTCAACTAATTATTAACCTCTATTAACTTCCCTTCTCCTTTCAAATATGAAACAATCAGACCTATCCTAAAGAAATCATCCCTCGATCTGATATTCACTACCAGCTATTGCCCCATATCATTGCTCCAGTTTGCTTCCAAACACTCGATCAGCACGTCCATGCTGAACTTCCCTCCTGCTTCTCATCTAACTCAGGGTACCTTTACACGGCACAACATTGTGCCCGACATTGCTCAAAAGTGACGTGTACAACGATGTTGAAACAACATCGTTAGTGTGTCGTTGCATGTAACCAAAAGATGCAACTATGATTAGTCAAATTGGAGTTGCCAGGTTTGTTAACATGTTCTAAAACCTGACGATGTCATTCAAGCAATCATTGTTCTGTGCGACACCGCGATAACGATGTTATGGATGACTTCGCCCATTCACAGCAATGAGCAGGGATCGTTCGCGGGGTTGGCGAAAGATACCTGCTCACAACATCGTTGGTGAGTTGTCCACGATATCCAGACATGTGACATCTCACCAGTGATGTTGAAATAATGCCAAAATAGACGGCGCGCCCACGAGATCTTAACAGACATCATTCCAACTTTGTGGCGTGTAAAGGTACCCTAAGTCTTCGACATCTTACAATCTGGCTTTCAACCCAACCATTCCACCGACACCGCTCAAAATTACTAATGACCTACTGCCAAAGCTAACAGACAATTCTCTAAACTCCTCATTCTAGACCTATCCACCTCCATGGACACTGTAGAGCACTCCCTCCTACTACTCTTCCCTTGGTGTCACCGACCTTGTCCTCTCCTTGACCTCCTCATACCATTCCAACCGGTTTTTAGAGTCTCCCAGCCACACACTGCCTCCTCATCCCGCCCTCTCTCTGCGTGTGTCCCTCAAGGCTCTGTCCAGGGATCCATACTCTATATCTTCACCATACTCATAAAATCCCATGGCTTCCTTTACCATCTATATGCTGATGATATTCAAATCTACCTCTCTGGTCCAGATGTCACCGCCCTGCTGACCTGAATCCCGGACTGTCTAACCTCCATATCCTCCTTCTTCTGTTGCTTCCTGAAGCTCAATGTGTACCAAACTGAACTCATCATCTTTCTTGCATCTCACTTATTTCCACTATCTGAAATATCTATTATAATAAATTATATCTTGCTCTCACCAGTTCCCAGAATCCGTTACCTCTTAGTTACCCTTGACTCTGCTCTATACTTCAAACCGCACTTCCAAGCTCTCCCCACCTGCAACCAACAACTCAAAAATATTTCTAGAATCCGTACTTTCCTCAACTTCCAATCTGCAAAAATGCTCCTGCTTGCCATTATCTTCGGCCTCAACTACTGCAACCTCCTCCTCTGTGGCCTTCCTGCTAATGCTATAGCACCTCTCCAGCCCGTCCTTAACTCTGCTGCCCGACTAATTCACCTCTCTATTCCTCCGCTTCTCCCCTCTACAAATCACTTCATTGGTATTATTAACACTGACCTACACAGCCGTCTATAATATACTTCCTCCGTATACCGTGTTTCCCCGAAAGTAAGACCCTGTCTTACATTAATTTTACCCCAAAAAGTCCCACCTTGTCTTACATTCGGGGGAGGTCTTACATTAGCCGAAAAAAAATGCCGTATCCCACTGCACACAGCCCCATAACACTGCTGGATCCCACTGCACACAGCCCCATACCCCTTAACACTGCTGCATCCCACTGCACACAGCCCCATACCCTATACAGTACACACACACACACACACCCATGGTACAGTATAATGGTACATGTTTCCTTACTTTCTCTTTCAATGGTGGACGCTGGGCCAATCAGCAGGGAGTCAGGAATCAGCTCGAGCCGGGGGCCAGCGGTGACGTGGGGAGCAGGTGACGTCGGGGCTGGGGCGGCCAATGACACCCCGAGCTGCTGAGCCAATCAGCACTCGAGCTGATTGGCCAATCAGCGCTCGAGCCGGGGGCCGGCGGTGACGTGGGGAGCAGGTGACATCGGGGCTGGGGCGGCCAATGAGCGCTTGAGCTGGGCGGACTTCAGCGGGGGTAACACGGCGAGTTAACCCCATGAGCGCCGGACCTGCCCAGCTGCACCTGCGGACACCTGAGCAGCCTTCAGCCTGGAGCCTGGAAACACCTGGGGACCCACAGGGGGACAGCGGCGGCCCAAAGGTAAAGGAGGCCTTACATTTCCCAGCGCCCCCCCCCAACCCTGCCTTACATTCGGGGGAGGTCTTACATTGGCGGACCCCCCCGAAACCCCCACCCTGTCTTACTTTTGGGGGGGTCCTACTTTCGGGGAAGCACGGTATCTCCAAACTAATCTCCCTGTAAACGCCAACACATAATCTCCGGTCTTCCCAAAACCTCTTTATCTCCTCCACATTCCTCATTCAACTACCTCTAAGACTTCCCCCGAGTAGCTCCCTTTCTCTGGAATTCTGTACCCCAACTCGTTCGACTATCTGTTCCATTCAAATGGAACTTGAAACCCATCTCTTCAAGAAAGCTTACAGCCTGCAATGAACCCACTGTCACCTCAACACTGGAGCTGCCGTGATTCCCCCAACCTACTGTCTCCTCCCCATTGTCCTGTATACTGTAAGCCCACAAGGGCAGGGCCTTCTCCCCTCTATACCAGTATGTCTACTGTAATTTATATTTTGCATGTAACCCCTTCTCATGAACAGCACCATGGAATCAATGGTGCTCTACAAATATTAATACAATTAATAATAAAGCAGTGTCAGTGTCTCCTATGTGATGTATATTCAAATTTCCTGTGTCTTCCATGTATTATATACAGTATCAGTCTTGTTTCCTTTATGCATCAGTCTTGTATCCTTTCTGATGTGCTGTAGAGAAGGCAGTCTAGGGAGTCTCCTATATGATGTATATGCAGTAGTCTAAGTGTCTCCTATGTGATGTAAACAGCAGCTTCATTGTCTCCTATGTGATGTACACTGCAGTCTCAGTCTCCTATGTTATATATGCAGCAGTCTCAGTGAATCCTATGTGATGTATATATAGCGGTCTCAATGTATCCTATGTGATATACACAGCAGCCACAGTGTATCCTATCTAATGTATATACAGCTGTCTCAGTGTATCTTAAGTGATGTATTCAGGAATCTTGGTGTTTTTGATGGGAGGTATACAGCAACCACAGTGTCTCTTATGTGATATACATACACTGCAATCACAGAATCTCCTATGTAATGTATACAGCAGCCTTGGTTTCTTCTATGTAATATATATATGCAGCACTCGCAGTGCATCCTATGTCATGCGTACAGTAGCCCCCAATGTTGAAGGTCTAATTTCCTATTTTGAGTAGACATGTAGTGTAATATGCGTCTGTGTTCAGAGCTGTGTTCAGAAACTTGCCATCACAAACTTGCGGTGCAGAATGATGCAAGTCTAGAATCATTATAGAAGGCTTTTTAAGTTGATAATTTTATACAGCTCGCAAATTATGAAAATACCCTAATGGCTCTTGGCAGAAAATAATGTTCCTCATCCCTTCTCTATAGGAAGTGGAGTTGGGCGTCTCTCTACAAGAAGTGGGATGGGTCTATCTTTGTAAAGGATGAGAGTGAAGGTCTCTGCCTCTCTACAGGGAATAGGGGGGGGGTCTATCTCTGTACAGGAAGAGGTGGGAGGGTCTCTGCTCTATTCAGGAAGTGGAGTGGGCATATCTCTGTACAGGAAGTTGAGGTGGGTATCTGCCTCTGTGGTGAGTCTATCTCTTCACACGACACGGAGGGTGCGTCTCTACCTCTATACAGGAAATGGTGTGGGTCTATCTGTACAGGAAGTGGAGTGGGTCACTGCCTCTCTACAGGAAGTGGGGTAGGTCTATCTCTGTACAGGAAGAGGGGGAGGATCTCTACCTCTATACGGAAATGGTGTGTGTCTATCTGTACAGGAAGTGGAGTGGGTCACTGCCTCTCTACAGGAAGTGGGGTAGGTCTATCTCTGTACAGGAAGAGGGGGAGGATCTCTACCTCTATACAGGAAATGGTGTGTGTCTATCTGTACAGGAAGTGGAGTGGGTCACTGCCTCTCTACAGGAAGTGGGGTAGGTCTATCTCTGTACAGGAAGAGGGGGAGGATCTCTACCTCTATACAGGAAATGGTGTGTGTCTATCTGTACAGGAAGTGGAGTGGGTCACTGCCTCTCTACAGGAAGTGGGGTAGGTCTATCTCTGTACAGGAAGAGGGGGAGGATCTCTACCTCTATACAGGAAATGGTGTGTGTCTATCTGTACAGGAAGTGGAGTGGGTCACTGCCTCTCTACAGGAAGTGGGGTAGGTCTATCTCTGTACAGGAAGAGGGGGAGGATCTCTACCTCTATACAGGAAATGGTGTGTGTCTATCTGTACAGGAAGTGGAGTGGGTCACTGCCTCTCTACAGGAAGTGGGGTAGGTCTATCTCTGTACAGGAAGAGGGGGAGGATCTCTACCTCTATACAGGAAATGGTGTGTGTCTATCTGTACAGGAAGTGGAGTGGGTCACTGCCTCTCTACAGGAAGTGGGGTAGGTCTATCTCTGTACAGGAAGAGGGGGAGGATCTCTACCTCTATACAGGAAATGGTGTGTGTCTATCTGTACAGGAAGTGGAGTGGGTCACTGCCTCTCTACAGGAAGTGGGGTAGGTCTATCTCTGTACAGGAAGAGGGGGAGGATCTCTGCCTCTACAGGAAATGGTGTGTGTCTATCTGTACAGGAAGTGGAGTGGGTCACTGCCTCTCTACAGGAAGTGGGGTAGGTCTATCTCTGTACAGGAAGAGGGGGAGGATCTCTCTGCCTCTACAGGAAATGGTGTGTGTCTATCTGTA
This sequence comes from Allobates femoralis, assembly GCA_033576535.1. Lineage (NCBI taxonomy): Eukaryota > Metazoa > Chordata > Amphibia > Anura > Aromobatidae > Allobates > Allobates femoralis. The sequence goes on along the minus strand of JARQOC010000003.1, from coordinate 827,583,823 downwards.
CAGGAAGTGGAGTGGGTCACTGCCTCTCTACAGGAAGTGGGGTAGGTCTATCTCTGTACAGGAAGAGGGGGAGGATCTCTGCCTCTACAGGAAATGGTGTGTGTCTATCTGTACAGGAAGTGGAGTGGGTCACTGCCTCTCTACAGGAAGTGGGGTAGGTCTATCTCTGTACAGGAAGAGGGGGAGGATCTCTGCCTCTACAGGAAATGGTGTGGGTCTATCTGTACAGGAAGTGGAGTGGGTCTCTGCCTCTCTACAGGAAGTGGGGTAGGTCTATCTCTGTACAGGAAGAGGGGGAGGATCTCTGCCTCTACAGGAACTGGGGTGGGTCTATCTCTGCACCAAAAGTGGATTCAGGTCTATTTAGTTCTTTTTACATATCCCTTTAACTGCCTATTGAAGTCCTATAGAAGTTGCGTATGGTTAGTAAGGCTTTATTCACACAGGGAGCCTAAGAACCTTCTATTCTCAGGATAAATGGCTGTCATAACAACTGGATCCCAACTATTATACATTTATCACCGGGGCGTAACTACAACAGGTGCAGGGGTTGCAACTGCACTCGGGCCCTGGATCCTAGGGGGCCTCAAAAGTCCCTTTGACCTATAGAAAAAGACTAGTGCTATTAAAGATTTGCTATAATTAGGTGCCCTGTTGGAGCTTTTGCATCGAGGTGCATGAGCTTCAAGTTACACCATTGTTTATCACCCACCATGTAGATTATTGATAAGCGCTGTATAGCACAACCCCCTTAATACCAGCAATAGTAGGCAGGTAACCAATAGAATAAGTAAAACGTTAGTATATGAATATATAGAAGAGCAATGAAGCTCTGAAGTGAAGTCAGATGGATGGAAGATCAGAGAACAAGAACATAATGACAAATACTCAAACCACGCCTTGTAAGGAAGCCTGTGAAGCTATAGGCTTAAAGGGGTCATCCATTCTAGAAAAAGGTATTATTTAACATTACGCCTGAATGTATGGGGGGAAGGGTCTGTGGTTTAAGACTCTTCCTATTAGCCAGTGACCTGCTGGTATTTATTATATTTCTTGTTCTGGAGGATCTAATAAGGAAAAGACATAATACTTTATTTGTCCTCTTGTGGCGCTGTAGTAAAATTGAGAAAAGCACAGCTAATTACTGAGTATCTAAGAAAACCTGTTATCAATTGTTGGTGACTTTTCTAACAAGCAGGAATTGTGCAATATCAATTTCCCTTTATCAATAATCAAAATTATTCTTCTGTAAACTAACAGACACTTCTACACACTGTGAGAGGGTTTTATAAACCAAGAGACACTTGTGTTGCACTTGTATGGATCAATGGACACTTCTATAGACCAAGAGGCACTTCTATAGAACGAGAGACACTTCTATAGACCGAGAGACACTTCTATAGACCGAGAGACACTTCTATAGACCGAGAGACACTTCTATACAACAAGAGACACTTCTATAGACGAGAGACACTTCTATAGACCGAGAGACACTTCTATAGACCGAGAGACACTTCTATACAACAAGAGACACTTCTATAGAACGAGAGACACTTCTATAGACCAGAGACACTTCTATAAACTGAGAGGCCCTTCTATAGACCAAGAGACACTTCTGTGGCACACCAGGAGTCCGGTTGCCACAGTGGCATTGCCTCCCTCACATGGGGTGATGTCATGCCGGGAAGCAAGAAGGGGTCCTCTAATCAGGCAACACCAGCATCCAACACTTGTCCTGACTCCAGACCAGAAGGGGAAACTCTGAACCCGGATTCAGGGGAGCTTCCCTATAAACTCTGGCCCGGAGGCGGAGTTAGGCAGAACATTTTAGGAGTGAGAACAGTGCTGAGGTCCTGGGGACTGGAGCCGGTTGAGCTTGTCCCAGCACAGTGGAAGGCTAGTGTGGCAGAGTGAAGTCAAGGAGAACCTGGGGAGTGGAGATGTGACCAGGCTTGCCCCAGAGGAAAGCGCTAGAAACCAGACACCGGATTCCGTTGTTGTTTGGGTACTGATATCCCGGCAGCCAAATCCTTGAGGGCAGGGGATTGCAAGTCCCCTGACCCTGTTAGACACCTGACAGCACAGCAGCATAGTAGAGCCAGGAGCTGCCATGGAGGAACGACACCTGGAAAAGACTCGAGCTGCCTGCCATACGGGTAAAGGACTAGACTCGCAGGAAGAGGGCCGTAGCACAGCTTTAGGCAGCGAGGTCCAAGTAACACCATGCAGAAGGAAGGCCTCTACAACCACCTGGCTAGTTGGCCATCACCATCTGTAAGAAGTGCCCCGGACTTACCGCGCTCTCAGTCCTGCGCCCCACCGATTCTATTCTATGAGGGACACTTCTATAGACTGACAAACACTTCTGCGTACTGAGGGAAACCTCTATAGACAGAGGGACAATTCTATAGATAAGAGACACTTCTATACACTGAGGGACACTTTTATAAATCGAGAGATACTTTTATACACCAAAAGATACTTACATAGACCAAGAGACACTTTTATATATTGAGCGATGTTTAGTTAGACTAAGAGACACTTTTGTAGACTGAGAGACACTTCTGTAGACCAATGTATACTTATAGAGACTTAGGGATCACTTCTATAGACCAAAACACACTATTAAAGACCAAAGGACACTTTCTATAGATGAATAGACACTTCTATAGACCGAAGGACACTTCTAAAGACCAAGAGACACTTCCAATAGACCAAATGACAGTTCTATAGACTGAGAGACACTTCTACAGCCTGAGGGACACTTATATAGACCGAGGGACACTTCTATAGCCCAAGGGATATTTACATTGACCGAGAGACACTTTGAGATATTGCTATAGAATGAGAGAATATATAAGGGAAGGGGAAGCGCACAATAGAGCAATAAATGTGGATACAATGGGTTAATATAGCAGCAATCCACTCACCTACTCAGGTTGTGAAGGGTTCACAACCAACCTTGTAAACGTAAAGGGTAGCTGCAGATCCCGTCCAGGATAAAAAAAGGAAGGTTTTTGTATTATCGGGATTCCTCCGTGCTGACCTGAGGAGACATTTTTGATTTTATTCTTTATTCGTCCACACACCAAACAAAAGGAAGCCGATGCGTTTCATAGCCATGTGGCCACTTCATCAGGGTATCAGGAATGCCCTGATGAAGTGGCCACATGGCTACGAAACGCATCGGCTTCCTTTTGTTTGGTGTGTGGACGAATAAAGAATAAAATCAAAATTGTCTCCTGAGGTCAGCGCGGAGGAATCCCGATAATACAAAAACCTTCCTTTTTTTATAGAATGAGAGAGACACTTCTGAAGGCTGATGTACACTTACATAGACTGAGAGACACTAGTATAGACTGAGAGATACTACTGTAGACTGAGGGACACTTATATAGAATGAGGGACGCTTCTATGGACCGAAGACACTTCAGTGGACCAATGGACACTTCTATAGACCAAGATATGCTTCTATAGGTTGAGAGACACATCTATAGAGTGAGGGGCACTTCTATAGACTGAGAGACACTTCTATAGACCAAGGGACACTTCTATAGACCGACGCACAGTTCTATTGACTGAGAGACACTTCTATAGTCCAAGAGATACTTCTATAGACCGAAAGACACTTCTATAGACTGAGAGCCACTTCTATAGACTGTGGGACACTTCTATAGACAAAGGAACAATTTTATAGATCGAGAGACACTTTTATAGACCAAGGGATACTTACATTGACCGAGTGACACTTAGGGTTATTGCTATTGAATGAGAGAGACACTTCTCAAGGCTGATGTACACTTACATAGACTGAGAGACACTAGTATAGACTAAGAGATACTACTATAGACTGAGGGACACTTATATAGAATGAGGGACACTTCTATAGACCGAAAGACACTTCTGTAGACCAAAGGACACTTCTATAGACCAACAGACGATTCTATAGGCTGAGAGACATGTCTAAAGAGTGAGGGACACTTCTATAGACTAAGGGGCATTTCTATAGACCGATGAACAGTTCTATAGACCGAGAGACACTTCTATAGACTGTGGGACACTTCTGTAGACAAAGGAACACTTCTACAGATCAAGAGACACTTTCGTAGACCAAGGGATACTTACATTGACCAAGAGACACTTATGGTACCTTTACACGCCGCCACAACAGGATGGATACCAACGGCAACTTCACGTGCACGAGCACAGCCGAACGGTTACCAACGGGAACCGCACCCTCTTTACACGCCGCCACAAGGTGCGCTACGCCACGCTACATCTACAGCTAGCTACATCGCCGGGTGTCGCAAGTAGCCATCTGTAGCTCAATTACACACCGCTATAACCAGCTACTATGGGCGGACCTGGTGCAGCAGGGACAGCACATAGGCGTGCCACAATTGAGAGTACGAGCCGTCCGTACGCTGATAGGACAAAGCAATAACATCCTGATTGGCCAGGCATCGCAGGAGGCTGAGTAATACAGCACGCTCGAGCGATTGTGTAGTGTGACTCGTCAGCTCCTTAAATATGCCTCCCTAGGCAGCGACTACCAATCGTCATGCAGCAGCTTCCACCAATGATCGCACATGGGGCGTGGTAACACGGAGCCAGGGTCACGCCTTAGCTACATTGCAGGCTGTCCCGAGTTCCCTTCCGTAACGTCTTTACACGCCGATACAGCTCGCTACAATCGGCGATGTAGCCATATGTTTATGGGCAGTGCACGGATACAGAGGTATCTGTAGCCGGCTGTGTCGTCCCGTCTTCACACGCCGCTACTACGGGCGATATTGGCGCTACAAGCTACATTTGTAGCCTGTAGCGGGTTGTATCCATCCTGTTGTGGCGGCGTGTAAAGGTACCATTAGGGTTATTGCTATAGAATGAAAGACACTTCTGTAGGCTGATGTATACTTACATAGACCGAGAGACACTACTATAGACTGAGAGATACCACTATAGACTGAGGGACACTTCTATAGACCGAAGACACTTCTATAGACCAAGGGATACTTCATTATACTGAGGGATATTTTTATTGACTAAGAGACAATTCTGTAGACCAAGAGATACTTTTAGAGACCTAGGGATGCTTATGAAAACTGAGGGACACTTCTACAGACAGAGGGATATTTTTACAGACTGAGTTACACTTCTATGGGTTGAGAGATACTTCAATAGGCTGAGGCTTCTTATAACTGCCTGAGTGATTTTAAAGGGGTTTTGCATTTTCAAAAGAACCCCAGGTGCTTTCAAATATCTAAAAGAGCAAACAGAGAGGATGCTCAGCCTCTTGGGGTCTAGAGTCAGTTTCTCAACCTTTCTCTGGTGTTTTGACTGCAGTCGTTGATGTGCATCACTGCTGCAGATACCCATTTGGCTCCACGGGTTGTACCCTGCCACAGTTGCTGAGCTCAATGATTGGCTACACTAATGATGTGACCTTGATACTGTGCATCACTGCTACAGCCAACCATTGGTCTCCGCAGTTCGTACTGAGGCGCGGCTGCTGGACTCAATGATTGTCTGCAGTGGTGATGCACTGCGGAAGTTAGTGCTGCAGCCATAACACCAAGACAGGAGTTGTGTTAAGGAGCCAACACTGCAACATCCATTGTGTCTGCTGTTATATGTATTTTAAAGTGTTAGCATTTTCTTGGAGGAGGAAACAGCCTTTAGTTATGGCAGATTTTACATGATGGGTTACTTACTACGAGTTAGCTTTGGGATGTAATCTGATCTTTAGCTGCCAAGGGAAATTGTGAGTGAGGCCATTGATTCTGCATTTGAAGGAGTGGGCAGGATCTTTCCTTCTTGTGAGTTGATCGACATCTCAGCTTGAAGCAACTAAAACAAGAAATTGGAAATGTCTTGTCTCCTCCTTTTCCACAACAAGTTTCACTGTGAGTGAATAGTAACTGTGTTGTAAGCGCCCATCGCCTGACCTCTACAAGACGTTACATGACTAGGCGTTGTGGACAAGTAGACTTCATATTTTCTATATTCTAGTCCGGATGTGGAAATGGAGCTATTACCAGTAGAGATGCTAAACCACTTATGCTGAAAGAAAATAATGGCTCTGACACAAAGGATGGCTCTGCGGGGGCAGAAGGAGCTGCAATTTACTTCCACCTTCTCTCGTACAGAATATGTTTGTTGAAAGAAAAATACACAATTTGGCCAAAAGCGTTTTTCTCGCGATCTCATGTGCAAGTACGTTCATTACATATGACACCTATTCCCTCCAACCCCCTGACACTAACCTTACCAACAATGGTGGTGGGAAAATAGTGAAGTTTAACCTGCCAACGTTTAATTGAGTGAGGTGTGCATGAACTCTGGAGGGATCCTATCTTAAAATTTAGGGCACCTAAATAATGTTGCCAACTATAATACACTTGCATGCTCAATTTGGCCGAGTGTGCATGTGTTATTGAGGCGAAAACCACTTCCAGATGCCTCTGTTGTCAGCCTTTTCCTGGCAGTACTCAAGGATCTGGCATTGAAATTCCACCTCTCGATCCTTCTTTCCTCTAAAGTCATCTGTTGGTGGAGAGCTGAGAAGTTGCCAAACACATGAGATGGTCTGCCCTCTCACCGAAATTGGTTGGTAGGCCAACTTTTCCTTAATGTACATGGATTTACCTAGGCAGGATTTACCTATACCTACTGAATATCCCATAATACAAAGGAACATGAGAACCTACCACATAGATGGAAGTCACTGGAGTGGTTACACTGTGTGCCTCTGGCCGGATGCAGTGACTTCCATCTATGTGGTAGGTTCTCATGTTCCTTTGTATTATGGGGTATAGGTGTAGGTAAATCCTTCCTCTTAGACTGGACACGTAATTCACAGGCCTGTTTTGTTCATACTTTGGTCCACTCTGTGACGACATGGACTCTTTCAATGTACAGCATGGGTTTAGTTTCTTAAATTTAGCAAGACATGTTGGTATCTTGTTTGTTAAATTGTGATAAGCCACTCATTGTTTCTACCAGACCCTAGGCTGGCTTCACACTACGTTTTTTGTGATCCGTTCTGTTCTCATGTTTTTGCTTCCCATATAACCCTATAGTGCCGGATTGGCCATATTTGGCCATCTGGTTTTGTGTATTCAGTCCCCGATCCGATTCTATCCTGTTTTTTCACGGTCCCAAAAATGAAGTCTGCAGCATTTTTGGGCTCTGGTGAGAAACTGGACAGAAACGAATCCAATCCGGGACACTTAACATGGGGGCCTATGGAGCCGGATCCAGGAAAAAACTGAATTGTTTCCCGGTTCCAGGGTCACAGAGCATGCTCAGAACAAGAGCACTGCTCTGTACCCGTGGTACATGTGTGTAATTTCACTTTAGCAGTGTATCTACATGCACTGCTAAAGTGAACTTAAGTAAACGGATGGTGAAAAATAAAAAAAATAATAAATTCTCACCTGTCCACCAAGGTGTCCCGCGATGCATTCACCTCCGATGCACCTCCAAAGGCTAAACGGACCTGTGCACCAGCTGAAAAGGAGGGGCAACCCAATCAGCTGATAGGTCACATGACCTCACATGACCGCATCAGCGAGGTTTAAATCTTTAAATGAGCTGATGACCCATCAGCTGAAAGGGTTGCCACACCCCTTCCCGGTCAGCTGATGCACAGGATCCCTTAGCCTTCGGAGGTGCATCGGAGGTGAATGCATCACGGGACACTTGGCGGACAGGAGAGAATTTATTATTTTTTTATTTTTAACCATCCCTTTTGAACCATCCCTTTATTTCATTTCACTTTAGCTGTGAATATAGATACACTGCTAAAGTGAATGTGAACAGCGCTGACAGCACTTGTTTGGCTTTACTCCCCCCTGCTCTTTCTGTGTCCGGATCCCAGACCCGGACACAGAAATGGCATCCGGAGTTGCCAATCTAGACCTGTCACAAAAAAACGGGATCCCCACAGACAGGAACAAAACTGTAGTGTGAAGCCAGCCATAAGAGTCTACCAGTGTCCAAAAGTTTGTGTTTACTAATGTATTTATCTCACCCCTTTGTTAGAAAAGGTCAGAGGCTCAAAGACAATTAAGGATGCAAGTCTTCTATTGTCCAAAGGATGTGTATTGATAAGTTAAACTAAATTCTACTCACCCCTCTCCATCTTGACTCCCTCATCCAACATGTCAGAGACTCATAACTCAGGGATAAATCTAGCCAATGAGAGCACAGTCTTATTCCACCAATCATGAAGTCCCAATAATCTGAATTAAATGCTCAGGCGTATATAACGAGGTCTGTTCATTGACCAAGAGTTCTTCTTCTGCTTTGTGGCCTCAGTCTAGGGACTTCGGCCCCGACTGAAGGTTCACATCAAGTTCACTTGCTACATGGCTGCAATCTAGGTACTGCGGATCCGGTTGGCAGGCCATCATTTTTGGCGCCAACCAAGGGGATCAGAACTTGGATTATACTATTACATGGAACTCAGTCTAGGGATGTGGCCCTGACTAGAGAAGCACCAGAGACTACTTAAGGAAGATATCCAGGTTGGGACATTTCGGTCACCTGGCTACAGCAGAACCTTGTAATCCCTGGTGAGCCAACGGAAGGGTGAGAAACTGTTGCCTGTTACATTTTATGTTTTGATTGGTTATGAGTTATATGCCTTTAACTGTTGGGGATTGAATAAAGTGTTATTATTGTGGTTCCCACACTTTGTGTTGTCTGAGTAGTGTTCTGCCCATGGGTAAGGAGTTTGGGTGTTCAGTTGGGATGAGCCCTGGTCCATGCGGTCTTTCTAAAGGTGGCCGGACTAGTGGATGAGAGCACCCACTGACCCCCGTGATCTCCACACACTCTGTAGAAAATATTGTAACTGCCTATAGTGTGTTTGGGCATTATCCCTTGCTGCCATTGTTGTTGGTAGGTGTAGCTTTTTATTATTTAATTTTGTTACATTTTTATGACAACTTTCTGGGCTCACCAGCCTCATTGATACACTTTATTTCATTTTTTATTTTTTAGGGCTTTAGTCATAGCACCTCTCATTACAGTATATGATAGTTTTTGAGTGGATCCTGTGTACTTTATCTTGCATACAATACAATTGAACAAAACAGTCTCCTTTTGATTATTTCCCATTAATGTTCTACCCACCCCTGCTAATATTTCATTATAAGAGCTAACCCATGAATTTTTGATGTGAACGCTGCTTTCTGCTTAAGGCACTCGTCTCTTTCAAAGCTGTTGTGATTCCCAAATGGCCATAGTGATGTTTCCATGTGTTATATTTATTGTATTTACTTGTGGTAATATATTAATTGAATTTTTCAATAAAGACCACATGCCCTTTATAACTCATCTCTTGTCTCTTTGGGACTTTTTGACTAGTACTTATGCTGGGTGATTACCCCTTTAGAGAGTATGATTAATATAGGAGCTGTGAGCTCACTCAATACAGAAGCAGTGCCCGCGCTCAGACAGAAGCAATGCGCTGTCAGGACAGTTGTGTGCTCATTCAGACAGGAGCAGTGCACTCGCTTAGGCCGGGTTCACACCACAGCACAATACAATCCGGGGGTGTCCGATGTGAACCGAACAGCCCCGGATCAGATTTCGGCCCCATAGATATGCTATGGGGCCGGAAGGAGCCGGATGGACTACTGCTATGTTCCATGGAGGATCGGGTGTATTCGGATTTTCCTTCCAGACACAAAAACTTGCATGCAACATTTTTGTGTCTGGGGGGAAAAATCATGAGAACCTCAGATGCCTGCCGGATCCTCCGGTCCGGTTCGATCGGCGCCCCCTAACATGGGGGTCTATGGTGATGGATCGCATTGGTGTCGCAGCCGGGAGCACGGGTGCTGTAGCTCAGCCCCGGTCGGCGCTGAACTTCAGCACCATCGAGCTGTTCTTTGCTGATAGTTCAGGACCGTGGCTAGCAACGTTTTTGGTGGCTCAGCTAAAGCGCAGTCCACGCAGCTTTGTGTGTGGCTGGTAACTATGATACATCATTGGGAGTTTACCATACCGGTGTTACCGCTATGGCTTCTTGAAAATCTGCAACATTTTTACCGATTGCGGTAAAAGAAGAAGAAAACCGTCATGTGTGGCACTAGCCTAAGGCAGAGCAGTGTGCTCGCTCAGACAGGAGCTGTGTGCTTGCTCAAACAGGAGCTGTGCTCTCGCTCAGGCAGGAGCTGTGCGCTCGCTCAGGAAGGAGCATAGTGTGCTTGATCAGACAGGAGCTGTGTGCTTATCAGAAGGAGCGTGTGCTTGTCAGAAGGATGTCAGGGTGCTGTCGTCAGGAAGGAGCTGTGTGCTTGATCAGACTGGAGCTGTGTGCTTGATCAGACATGGAGCTGTGCTGTGCTGCGCTCAGACAGAGCTGTGTGCTTGCCAGGCGGACTGATGCCCCGGAGCAGTCTGTTCGCTAAGACAGGAGCTGTGTGCTCCCTCATGCAAGAGTTGCGCTCTCTTGGCTCCTGAGCTGCCCACAGCTCAGTGGTCTTTTAAGTAATTGGTAGGGGTGCATTGTGTCATTCCTTTGTGATAACCTCATGAAAATTTTAGTCTTAGGGCCCCATCACACTGAGCGACGCTCCAGTGATCCCAACAGCGATAACAACCTGGCCGGGATCGTTGGAGCGTCGCTACGTTGTCGCTGGGGAGTTGTCAAACAGGCAGATTTCCTCGGTGACCAGGGAGCCACCTCCACATCGCTGGAAGCGGGAGGCTACTGGTAACTATGATAAACAGTGGGTATCTAGGCAGCGCGTGCTGCCTAGATACCTGGTGTATATTATAGTTACCAGCGTCCTCCCTGCTTACAGGCTGCGCTAAACAGGGAAGATGTTGGTAACTATGATAAACAGCGAGTATCTAGGCAGTGCACGCTGCCTAGATTCCCGCTGTTTATCATAGTTAGCAGCATCCTCCCTGCTTACAGGCTGCTCTAAGCAGGGAGGACGCTGGTAACTATGATAAACAGTGGGTATCTGCCTAGATTCTCACTGTTTATCATAGTTACCAGCGTCCTCCCTGCTTAGCGCTGGTAACCATGATAAACACTGGGTATATAGGCAGTGCGTGCTGCCTAGATACCCGGGGTTAACCATGGTTACCAGACTGTGAAGTTGCTGATCGTTTGTCTCTCGCTGTCACATGCAGCGATGCGTGCTGACCAGCAGGAGCGCAACGGCCAAAAAATGATCCAGAGCACTTTGTAACGATCAGCGATCTCACAGCAGGGGCCTGAAACTGCTAAGTGTCACACGTAGCGAGATCGATAGCGAGATCACTGTTACGTCACAAAACCTGTGACATTACAACGATCTCGTTATGTGTGACGGGGGCTTAACAGTTAAAAGGGACATTTACACTGCAAGAACAAGCATTGTTTCATGATTATCTTGCTATGTAAACAGGCTGGCAATCACCAAATGAATCAGCAAAGTGCTTTATCATCAATGATAGTGATAGTGATCTTTTGAGCTTAAAAGATAATTGTTCTTGATGTGCACTGTCCTAGATCTAGATCAGTCATTGTGTTTTTTTTCCTTTGCTCTACCTATTTAAACAGGTAGTCAAACAAGTGTCGATCAGTTATAGTTTACTGATTGGCGTTTGTATCATACCACCTAGCAGTTCCGGTAAACTGATCTTAACTCTATCAGTTATGATTAGACAGCGGACCATAAAGAAATGGAAAGCAAAGTCAAGTTGCACGAGATCTAAAAATGTGCAATACATTATTTTGTGCAAAAATATTGTAGAAAGTGCGAGAAATCAAGGTCAGAAAGAAATTGGAGGGCACAAGAGGTAATAGGTCACCCTTCCACCTCATTCCCCATAGACTAGCTGCTCATGGGCAGATGCTCAAAATACTCAATTGGTTACAGGTTTTGTGGCATAGGACTCCCTACCAAATCCAGTATATCTTATATATAGAACAAAAAAATAAATTAATCCAGCACCAGGCTTTCTTCTATATCTTTTAAAATCCAATGTTTATTGTATGCAACAAGATAAAATCATCATCCCAGAGGGGGCGCAGCCTCGAACGCCTGATGTGTTTCGAACAAAGTTCTTTAGGAAAAATACCCAATATATACAGTTGCTTTGCAGCCTGCTGCACTATATATTGTTTTGTATCTAAAAACATACATAAATAAATCCAAAAATCTAAATACACTTGACTGCCCATGGGGTTGAGGGTCTCAGGGAGTGTAGACATGGCGTGTTGGGCCAACTGGTTCAAGAGTTATGGACTGGACATTGTGATAAGGGAGATGTACAAATAACAAGGTGAAGAGTAACAGTCCATTCTCCATGTTTTTATACATTTCCAGATTAAAGAACAGAGAACTGATAAAGAAAAGGGGCTCTAGAGAATAGATTTACTGAAACAGATCCATCAGGAGTCAACAGATTCCTAACTAATGTGGTTGTCTTATTATTTAGGGGTAGCGGGAATGTTTAGACTGCGGCACGTCTTATAATTCTTTTCCTTTTGTTCTTTATGTATTGACTATTATAAATCAACAAAGAATTAGAATAATGAAATAAGGTATAAAAAGTAAAAATCCATTTGGAATACACATAAGAATGATTCCCCTGGGATTTACCGACAATGTCCAATTAAAAAATAATTTTGGCAAGAAACACACTTTGGCTATGTTCACACACAACTTGCGTTTTTTTTTAGCACTCTTAAAAGCACTTGCGTTTTTTTAAGAGTGCTAAAAAATGTCCCTTGTGTGTCTGAAAGGATTTGCCACGTTTTTGGACTTAGTCATTTTTTCACCAAAAACGCAGGCAAAAACGCAAGCGTTAACGCAGGGTGCATAAATGTGCCTTTTAAAAACGCATGTGTTTCCCATAGGGCCCCCATGTTAAAAAAACGCATGTGCGTTTTTTTAACATGGGCCCCTATGGGAAACGCATGCGTTTTTGAATGGCACTAAAAGGTACTAATGTACCATGCATTTTTGCATGCGTTTCCCATAGGGCCCCATGTTAAAAAAAACGCATGCGTTTTTGGAAAAACGCACATACGTTTTTTTACAGCACCCAAAAACGCTGCATGCAGCGTTTTTTGGACTAGGGGTAAAAAACGCAAATGGAGCTGAAAAACGCAGCTACACTCAAATGTACCCTGCGTTAACGCACCTGCGTTTTTTTTAACAGCCCAAAAACGCAGAGGTGGTCAAAAAAAATGCATGTGTGTGAACATGGCCAATGATACGTTGTTGACACAACACCGTCATCAGCATTTGCCATCTTCCCTCTTCCCCCAGCCCGATATCCTCTCACGTTCTTATCCTTCTTAGGCTGGGGTTACACATGAGCCCTTGGTCCGTTTTTGGCTTCATTTTTGTTAATTTTTTTTCTAAGTCCAAAAACTGACAGAAAAACTGATTGGATGTAATAAACACCCTGTCCGTTTTTTTCTGCACTTAAAAACAATGCTATGTCCATTTTTGAGCCAAAAACGTTGCTAGCAACGTTTTTGGGGTCCGTTTTTAAAAAAAAAAAAAATTTTTTTTTTTTTAACATGGGCCCTATGGAAAAACGGATCCGTTTTTTGAGGTGCCTTAAAAAACGGATCCGTTTTTTTGAGAATTTTGGTCAAAAAATGACTAAGTCCAAAAACGTTCAGGGGTGTAGGAGGCACAAAAAGCACCCAAAAAAAAACGGATTGGTCATGGAAATCACTTCCAAAAACGGATTTCTATGTGTGACCCCAGCCTTAAGGACATATCTAAAACTAAACACAAAAATACATGGAAGCTAATAATACTAAACATCAAACCACAGGACTTCCGAATAGCCTCAACTAGTGTGAACCTCTGCGAGATCTACAACCTGTATGTAGGTTGGATCATCTCATTAAAATAAAGTATACAAAGTATAGGAATGGGGACAAGTGTGGGAACCTTTGAATGTGACACCAGTCTACTATGCACCTAATGGAGTTTGACTTTTACTGAACTTTTCACTATATATGCCATGAGCATAGTCTACAATAGATTCCACCTGTATTTAGAAGTTGCATATACGACACAAGTCAGGCTGGGGTTCCACATAAGCCCTCAGGCTGGGGTTACACATAGAAATCCGTTTTTGGAAGTCATTTTCATCACCAATCCGTTTTTTATAGGGTGCTTTTTGTGTCTCCTGCACTCCTGTACGTTTTTGGAATTTTCATTAAAAAAACGCATGCGCGAACGCATGCGCAAACGCAAGTGCATGCGTTTGCATGCGTTCGCGCATGCGTTTCCCATAGGGCCCCATGTTAAAAAAAACGCATGAAAACGCATGCGTTTTTTAACTGATGCCAAAAACGCTGTTCACTGCGTTTTTGGCTCAAAAACGGACAGGGCAATGTTTTGAGCTCCAGAGAAAAACGCACAGGGTGTTTATTACACCCAATGCGTTTTTCTGTCAGTTTTTGGACTTAGAAAAAAAAAATGACAAAACTGAAGCCAAAAACTGACTGAGGGCTTATGTGTAACCCCAGCCTCAGTCCGTTTTTGGCTTCAGTTTTCTCATTTTTTTTTCTAAGTCCAAAAACTGACAGAAAACGGATTGGGTGTAATAAACACCCTGTCCGTTTTTCTATGGAGCTCCAAACATTGCCCTGTCCGTTTTTGAGTCAAAAACGTTGCATGCAACGTTTTTGGCATCAGTTAAAAAACGCATGCGTTTTCATGCGTTTTTTTTAACATGGGGCCCTATGGGAAACGCATGCGCGAACGCATGCAAACGCACACTTGCGTTTGCGCATGCGTTCGCGCATGCGTTTTTTTAATGAAAATTCCAAAAACGTTCAGGAGTGCAGGAGGCTCAAAAAGCACCCAGAAAAAAACGGATTGGTGATGAAAATCACTTCCAAAAACGGATTTCTATGTGTGACCACAGCCTCACAAGAGTAAAGCACAACAGTCTTAATGCAACTGTAAATGTGGCTTAAAGGCATTGTTCACACTCAATTTGCGTTTTTTTTAGCACTCTTAAAAGCACTTGCGTTTTTTAAGAGTGCTAAAAAATGTCCCTTGTATGTCTGAAACGATTTGCCATGTTTTTGGACTTAGTCATTTTTTCACCAAAAACGCAGGCAAAAACGCAAGCGTTAACGCAGGGTGCATAAATGTGCCTTTTAAAAACGCATGCATTCCCCATAGGGCCCCCATGTTATAGAAACGCATGTGAGTTTTTTAAAAAACGCATGCGTTTTTTTTAACATGGGCCCTTATGGGAGACGCATGCGTTTTTGAATGGCACTAAAAGGTACTAATGTACCATGCATTTTTGCATGCGTTTCCCATAGGGCCCCATGTTAAAAAAACGCACATGCGTTTTTTTACAGCACCCAAAAACGCTGCATGCAGCGTTTTTTGGACTAGGGGTAAAAAACGCAAATGGAGCTGAAAAACGCAGCTACACTCAAATGTACCCTGCTTTAACGCACCTGCGTTTTTTTTTAACAGCCCAAAAACGCAGAGATGGTCAAAAAAACGCATGTGTGTGAACATGGCCAAAGTGTTATCTGGGACTATTTTTATCCTATGAGTCCAAGAACTTGCATGGAGGTAATTTCTATCAACCTGCCTGTTGTGCCCGGTTTAGATCTCTGCCAGCTCAGAGCAGTCATGGATCAATCCTGCTGTTTCCACTGACATCATGTCGACAGAGCAGCTGCTTTTCTTCTGCTCTGCTTTGTAGATGGAGCGTAAGGCTGGGGTCACAGTTGACATGCATTTTTTTAGTGCCTTTTAAAAATGCATGCTTTTTTACATGCGTTTTTCATGTCAGCATGAGTTTTTTAAGGTCTCTGATGGCTCCCTGCGTTTTTGGCTGCGTTTTTGAATCTGCACATAAAAATAGTGCTTGTAGTATTTTTTTGAGCGTTTTGAAAAACGCATGCGTTTTTGTAGAAAACGCATGCGTTTTTATAACATGGGTTCCTATGGAAAACGCATGCAAAAACGCATGTACAGTTAGCACCTTTTAGTGCCATTCAAAAACGCATGCGTTTCCCATAGGAGCCCATGTTAAAAAAACGCATGCGTTTCCGGAAAAACGCATGCGTTTTTTTAACATGGGCTCCTATGGGAAACGCATGCGTTTTTGAATGGCACTAAAAGGTGCTAACTGTACATGCGTTTTTGCATGCGTTTTCCATAGGAACCCATGTTATAAAAACGCATGCGTTTTCTAGAAAAACGCATGCGTTTTCTACAAAAACGCATGCGTTTTTGGATATGCTCCAAAAACGCATGGGACAGTCACACATGCTTTTTGGCTATTAGGGCATGCGTTTTTTAACATGGGGGCCTATGGGTGCGTTTTTTACATGCGTTTTTGAAAACGCAGGTCTCCAAAAATGCATGTGAAAAATGGTACTGTGACCACAGCCTTAGTGTGGATATCATGCTCATCTATAGCTGGCTCTCACTGCCTAACTGTGGGCAGTCATCTCAGTCAGCATGATGTAGGCAATTGTGCCTCTTTGACAGAGCAGAGAGGAAGAGAAAGAGTTGTTCTGTTGCTGTGAGATCATGTAAGGGCGTCGGATCATGTGAGGGCGTCGAAGCAATAGCAGATGCACCCATCTAGATCTTACGGTGTCGGTGAAAGAACATCACCATGTGCTGGTTAAAGGAATCAGTCAAAACATAATAGCAACAAAGCTGGAGGGAAGAGATGCGGAGAAACGCCAGGTCAGGTGGTAGGTGCAGTGCAGCAACTAAGTATAAAAGCTTGGAAGGTTGAAGAAGAGGAGGAGCTAGAACCAGATTTGAAGAGAAAGAAGATATACGAGCAAGGAGGGCGAAGTGACAGCCGCCACTGGTGAGAAAGTACCCGGGGGTGATTAGACTCCTGATAAGGACTGAGTAATGCCTACAGATAAAGAACGGTCAAGAACCTAAGTCTAAACTACACCAATCAAGAACCTAAGCCTATACTATGCCGGTCAAGCACCTAAGCCCAGACTATGCTGGTCAAGAACCTAAGCCTAGACTGCGCCGATCAAAAACCTAACACCTCTAGACTATGACAGTCAAGAACCTAAGCTCAGATTTGCTGGTCAAATACTAAAGAATAGACTATGCCGGTTAAGAACTTGAGCCCCAACTATGTAGGTCAAGCACCGAAGACCGAATACCAACTCCAGAAGTCGAATAGAGTGAACAGGGCCGTTGCTTCCTGTTAGACATACGGCACTTAGTGGAAGAGAGTCATCCACTGATATTGGAGTTGCTCCTCGGTGGGTTACTCTACAGTCCCGTTAGACAGTGACTAATGTCAGCGAGACAGTGACTTTTTTCACAGACAGAAAGACTTTGACCATAGTTGATTCTAGAACTATCCGTTATATTTTAGAAGACCTAGTATACAAAATTTCATTTAGAACTTATGTAAGATATATATATATATATACTGTATATATAAATTATTCACTCTGATTGTATGGTAGTGTATCGTACTGATTGCTAATTGTATTTCATTGTCTTTGTTGTGAGTCACCGCTGCGTTTCTTTCTTCTGCACAATTTCATCCTCTGAACCTGTACTTCAATCAATCAAGTGAAGCAGCAAAATCACCAGTAGGAGGGCTCGTGACTGCTCTTAGCTAGCACCGGGCAGTACAGGTAGGCAGCTAGTAACTGCCTGCCTGTTAGTTCTTATCCCCATGAGACAAAAAATAAAATAGTCCCTGGTAACAAATGTAAGCGCTCTGGGCATGTCATAGCACTTCCAAAGCAATTGCCTGCTCAACCCCACCTTCGTATGCTTGACTGACAAATCATTGGCTTGACTGCACAGTCTTTGACCTGTCAGTCAAGCAGAAGAAGGTGGGGCCTGTCAAATTTGGGAAGTACTTTAACACACCTGGAGCACTTAAACCTCCTTTGCATAGGGAGAGCAACTTGACTCAGTTTGAAGAAGAGGGTGGATCATGTTGAGAGATTCCCATTAAGATGCCCACACAATTGAGATAGTTGCTGGCTGATATTCGTCCTGACGCTTGTGTAAGCATAGACTCTCATTTTGGCCAAGTATAAATGTATTGTCAGTACATAGCACAAAGTCAGACAACTTCAGAGGAGGATTGTCTCTTTTTAGAAGACAGGATTGGTCATATTGAAATGCAATATGACCAATTCTTCTTTTCCCGACATCTGACATAATAAGTGAGTTGGGAAACCTAACTATGTTAGATAATTGGCCATTCTCACCGAAATTAGCACTTCTATCTGCATTTATGTAATGAATATGGTCCTTACCATCATACTCATGGACTCATCTTGGCCTAACCTCCACATGTTCTCAATAAAGTTGGTCTCTTCCAGACACCTCTGGTGGATGCTTATCTACAGAACCAAGGAGCAGGCATGTCGAAAACTCAACATGCCCAATATGCTCAGAAATTAGCGATTGTTCTAAAAAAAGACAACCACTGTCAGACACATCTGGTGAAAAGGTACAGATACAGAACAAAGATGAAGGAATATTGAAATTCAACATGCTCCATCTTTCTTGGGAAGACACTGTCCTTGTTAGATAGTTGGCCAATCCCACCATAATCTGCTGCTTTGTCCAATATTGACCTTATGTGTACGACCGCATTAATATATTTCAATGACTCATTTAAATCATGATTAACCATACACATATACAGTCTTCTATGTATTGAGTTTGATGGGGGTCCCAAAGGTTGCACCACCACAGATCACACTTTCACACCATGCGTGATTGCCATGAAATGGTGAGCTTCACTTTAGGCACGAAATGGACACTCAATAGCAAACAAATAATGGGAAACTGAAGATATATTAAGGCTTAAAGCTTTACAAAAATAGCTAAGGCCTCAGCAAATGATGACACAGAGGGCTTTCAAGACACAAGCTTAAGCCAACTAGAAGTCTCCTCACCATCTGTGTAAGAGATGTGGTCCGGGGGAAGTGGTGCAGACGAGGACTCGTTAAGTAATGTGGATAGTGCTGTGGCACAGGTCTGACTTGGAACTGAGGATGTGTCAAACCAGCATCCACGCTGAGATCCCTAGAAATGGAAAAAAATGCACAAAATTAGCTGCGGAATTAAGTTTAAGTCCACACATGACACATATTGGTGTTAATTAGGCAAGATATAAGGAACTGGGTATTTATCAAAGTAAGGGCTCATGCAGGTGACCATTTTCGATCAAGGGCAATCCAATAAAACATCGGACTAATGTTATTCAATGAGAAAGATATTGTATAATGCACGATATGCCTATGTAACAGAGCAAACTCGGCCATTCAAGCATTTGGGTCCGTGAAAAAAAAATGGACCGCACTTGGATGACATCAAAGTACAGTCCGAACTTTAACGGACTGAGAGAATTAAGAAGATGGAGGAATCTTTAGTTTTCAATCTGAGAAAAAAAGATCCCCCTCTGGTCAAACTCTGACCCGAGTCTGATTAGCATTAATAGACCAGTCTTTCCAGATGGAAAAAATGCAGTCATGTGACCTCAGTCTGCATGAGAACTCCTTGACTTGGCTTGAAATCAGAGCCAAACAAACCAGCCAATGAACAACCAGCAATCCAACCCCTCAATCAGCCATACAAACAGAAACCCCCTTTAACTGAGCCACATTAAAGTGAACCTGTCACCAGATTTGGGTGTTATAAACTAAAAGGCCCCCTTCAGCAGCACCTAAGCAGTATTTTAAGAAGGTGCATATTGTCCCCTGACTGCCCCTGTACATCCAAATAAATACGTTTTTAAAATGTCCCACCCTGTATTGCTTTGTTTCGGTCCGATGGGTTTGATTGCAGCTCGGTCCATCCCACCTCTCCTTGCCTTCTGTCCCGCTTCTCCTCGCCGTCCATCCCACCTCTCCTCACCGTCTGTCCCGCCTCTCCTTGTCGTCCGTCCTGCCACTCCTCACCATCCGTCCCATCTCTTCCTCTGCACCGTCTGTCCCACCTCTGCTTGCCATCCGTCCCATCTCTCCTTGCCGTCCAACAGCTTCTTCTTCTGAGTGATATCCCAATCATATGCCTGCACAGAGGCTCCTTTGGATTGTGCAGGCATGTGTGTGCTTGTGCAGAGACCTTAGTGGTTCACGCATGTGCAGTAGAGTTTTAGGCTGTGCCAACAGTAGGGCAAGCACAGTGTGCAGGTGCTATCCAGAGAAGCCTCTGCAGTGGGCGGGTATTCGGATATCACTAAGAAGAAGAGGTTGAGGATGGCGAGGAAAGGCGGGACAAAGAGTGAGAAGAGGTGGAACAAAGGGGGTGAGGATGAGGACGGGTGGGACGGACGGCGAGAGAGGCAGGATGGATGGCGGGACGGCGGGAAGAGGACAAGAAGAGGTGGATGGACGAGGAGAGGCGGGGATGAGGACAAGAAGAGGTGGGATGGACGGCGAGGAGAGGCGGGATGGAGGACAAGAAGAGGTGGGATGGACGGCGAGAGAGGCGGGATAGACTGAGATGCCATCAAAACCATCGACTTGAAACAGATAATCATAATACAGGGTGAGATTTTTTTTAAACTTATTTGTTGTACAAGGGGCAATAAGGTCATAATAGACACCCTCCTAGAATGCAGCATAGGGGCTACTGAAGGTGACACTTTTAGTTTAAAACCCCAGAATCTGGTGACTGGTTCACTTTAATATAGCTAAGTTACAGCGAGAATCTGTTTTTATGGCTAATTGACGGTTGGCTTGTTGGTTGTTCATTAGCTGGTTTGTTTGGCACAGAATTTCACGTGAAGGAGTTCTCATAGTAGACCAAGGTCACACAGGTTCACTTTAAAACATGATGAAAGATAGAAGAAACTCAGTGAAGGGGACAGATGGGTAGCTTCCCCAGACTGTTTATTGTACAGATAACCAAGATATCGAAATGAGTCGAATATCTTCGGAAATCTACAAGTGACTATCAAGCATGGAGCAATTCTCAGTGGATTTTCTTATCATGGTCTGTGCAATGTTTACTTAAATTAAAGGCTTTATTAATCTATGATTAACATTGCAGGACTAGAATGTCCCACGCATGGCAGCCCGACATCCCTCTCAGCTGTGATGACAGCTCACAGTGAATGCCCAATCTCTATAGAGCCTGGTGTGGCCAGAGGCACCTCTCTGTCTATAGACAATGTACATACAGAGCCTGTGCAGCTGTTGAATGAAACAGGCTGGGGGGCCAGCTCTCTGTCTATAGACATGTACTATAACAGAGCCTGGTGTGGGTCGGGGGCAGCTCTCTGTCTATAGACATTGTCATACAGCGCCTGGTGTGGGTTGGGGCAGCTCTCTGTCTATAGACATTGTACATACAGGCCTGGTGGGGTTGGGGCAGCTCTCTGTCTATAGACATTGTACATACAGAGCCTGGTGCGGGTCGGGGGCTGCTCTCCCATCTCTGCAGTGTTCCTGAAAATGAATACGTTGGTTGCGTCAGAACGACTGCAGCCAGAAATGTTATGTGATACATCGTTGGATTCAGGGTTTCTTTGTCTACATCTTGTTGCTGTCAGGTAAGATAGTGAAAATCTGCTGACAGATGTCCCTTTAACCATACAAAACCACCATGATTATGTATATCAATATTTAACCCTTTTTACCCTTGACCACTAGAGATACTAGGTATTGACCAAATGTGGGAATAGTTAGCCACTCTAGACTACCAGGGATAACGTATAACAGTATTTAATCCTTTACATCCTAGATCTCTAGATATACTTAGTATGAATGGGTTATTTGTTAAAAAGAAATTTACCCCCTATCCAGAAATTAAGAGGATAATTTGCTGAGTGATAGTAGCTTCGGCCTCTGCTGCATTCTTCGTCTATGGGATTGCTGGAGAAAGCCGGAAACAGTGAGGATCACCAGGAGAGCATTGATTGGCCCCTCAGTGATCACCACCCCCTCTGGACCTCCAACATTATTAGATATTACCCCAGAAAGATCCTAAACTCCTGAGATCATATCGATAATCTATCTCTTCTTTCCTAGATCACTAGAGATTCTCTTGACCTATTGACTCTAGACCACCAGGGATTTATTACATCACAAACTCCTAATCTGCATTTGGAAATCCCACTTTAAAATAAAAAAAACAAACCATTACATATTGGTACATTACTGAAAATATAGGGAATTCTTTCTTTATCTTGTGCCTTACGCCAGGGGTGGACATATCATTGGTGCAGCCTGTGTAGCCGCACAGGGGCCCAATGCTAAGGGGGACAGGTAGCAGGTAGGGATTGTGCTATATGATGACCTATGGAACCTATGGACCCATTTACTGTTCTTGCACAGGGGCCCTTTTCCACCTGTGTGGCCTGTGCCTTAGGCCAACATTTGCCAGCCCAGACCCAGTGTTTGGCCTCTCGCTAGGACTCTGTAAATGCTTTCCTCTATGTAAAGAGATCATATCACCCAATGTTCTGGAAAGCTGATTTATAAAAAACGCGGCGGCACTAGGATATTACTACATCATACAGTGAAGGGAATAGAGAACAGCTGGTGCCAGTAAATCATCTCTGAAGCAGGCGCTCCATCTGTTTTATAGCAGGAGCGCTCAGATCACACCGGAGGACGCCGCTCTACATTTACCTTACAAAGACCCCACAACTTGCCCGTATGTTTATGTCTATGACTATGTGTAACCATGCAATTAGTGAAGAGAACCATGGACCGGATACATAAGACAACAGATTGTTCTTGAAGCGACTTTATCGGAAGGCGGCTGATCCCCTGATAATGAAGCAACTCGAATGATTGGAGTCTTCTATGTATGTGAATACCTGCGTACGGGACAATCCCCCAATTATCTGTCCAAACTCATTTATTGCAGTTGATGATATCTTTTTTATGGTAACACTGACTAAACTGACAGTGGTGTAACATGAAACTTACGGGTCCGAATGCTAAATCTCCAACAGGTACTGTTGCAGGTCTTTAATAGTACAGAACCTTCCTTTTGGGTCAGGTCCTGGATGCAAGTGCAGCCCCTGCATCTAATATAGTTATACCCCGGTTTCTACATATTTATAAAATGATACCATAGGTAAGAAAAGGCTGATCACACTGCTGTTCACCCTGGTTATCTGATCTAATACTGAGGTAGCAGTGCTAAGGAAAGGAGAGGCTGCTCATACTGCTATCTACACTGACTACCTAATACAGAATATATCAGGGGAGCTGAGGTAAAAAAAAGGCTGCTTATACTGCTGTCCACACTGTTTATCTGATGTAATGTCGGAGATATCGGGAATGCTCAGGTAAGCAGAGGCTGCTATCCACGCTGTCTATCTGATCTAATACTGGAGATACCCGGCTTTGAGGCAAGCAGAGATTCTCACACTGCTGTCCATCCTATCTATCTGATATATATATATTATATATATATATATATATATATATATATATATATATAATACAGGATATATCAGGGGTGCTAAGGTAAGAAGGGGTTGCACACATTGGTGTCTCATCTTTCTGATATAATGCTGGAGATACCAGGATTGACAAGCTCAGTCCCACTGCTATCCACCCTGTCTATCTGAACTAACACAGGATATATCAAGGGCACTGAAGTGTGAAGGGGATGCTTACTGCTGTGCACAATGTCTATCTGATCTAATGCTTGAGATACCAGAAGTGCTAAGGTAAGAAGAGGCTACTCACACTGCTGTCCAACTTGTCTATCTGATCTAATACAGAAAATATCAAGGGTGCTGAGGTAAGAAGATGCTACTCACACTGCTGTCCACATGGTCTATCTGATCTAATACAGAATATATCAAGAGTACTGAGGTAATAAGAGGCTGCTCACACTGCTGTCCATCCTGTCTAGCTGAGAGAACCCCTTTGAAATGTACTTGTAAACAACATAAAAGGGTTGTCCATTGGTTACAATTTCTTTTTGTTAGAAATTATTTCTGTCTTGTTATTGATGTAAGACCCAGACACATTAGGTCCTCTTTGTAGCGGGCTCACCTCGTTAATAGAAGTCCTGAATGAGGGACGCCCATCTATTCACTCAGAATACCCATTGGGGCATTTAGACAAGCCCCTATGTGAATAACAGGTTTTCCATAGTTGGACTTTAAATTGGTTTCACCAATTGGTTCTCGACATGATTGATATGGCACATTGGGCACTTACCAGTCTGTACCTTCAGCCAAGTACCTGGGCCCCAGAGGCTGAGATATTTGTACTTGTTGGCTGAAGTCAAAGCTTGGGCGTAACCGGTGTGGATGCACAGACATTTGCTCGGGAGTCCGCCTGTTGGACCATAAAATAGAGGGTCATGAAACATAGAAATTTACTTTGATAACACTGGATATTAATTGTGTTTCTGATATTTGGTGAACAATTAAAACTATTGATATAAACTTTACACTATGTATAAAACGTATTCACCTCCAGTTGGAGTCTTGTCTCAATAGAAGATGTACCGTACATTAATAATTGGCTGAACATATCAATCTACATTTATTCCTATCACAAAATTATCATAGCTTTAATTATTAATCCCATTGATATGGGACGGCCATTTGTTATCAGTGATCACAGAGAGAAAGTCCGCTGGGTGGCTTTTTTTTTCTGGTAGGTCTGATTGACCAATTATCCTCTATGCAAATAGAGAGAGATATGTCAATCAAGCCAAGTGCCGCAAGGAGATGTTGGGACAAGCAGACTCCTTATCATTGGTTATCATGGTGTCTCCCATCCTTGGGAGACCTTTAACAAGTCTGGGACTTGAGGATCACATTGACTTTTGAAACTATAATTTTTACATAGATATTCTTTCTTTTGGCACTACAGGGGTTAAGGGCTCTACGCTTGCTGGTAGTTCTTTGTTAGTCCTATCTCAGGTGTATTATTTTGTGACTACTCCCCTCCACTTTAAATAGTTACGTGTTCCATCATCTGATGACAGTTATAGAATCCATGTCTTTGATGGCCACCGTGGAAGGAGCAAGTCTCTGGAAGTTGCTGGAGACGTGATGTTTGCAGTCCTGGTGCTTCACTGCTATTGTTGAGTTGGAGTATATCCTTTTTTTGTCCATGTCCCTTTGTCTGTCTTCTTTCTCAGTGTCTTATTACTGCAGGGGTAAGACTAGTGTGCTCACTGGCCTTTACACTATCCAGGATGAGTGGAGGATAGTAGAAATTAGGCCCGTGACGGCAACAGGGGGGAGGACTCATATAGGGTGTGAAGCGGCCGTCACACGCTACGATATCTTGAAAGATATCGCTTGAACGCGCCAGATAAACATCGCGTGAACGATGTCTCTGCGTGTGACGGCAAGATACGACGAGCGAGAAGTGTTCAAATCGCAAAATCGAGATCTGAGCTCCGGACCTCACATCTTGCGATGAACGATTTTACAACGCTTCATCGTGGTGTGTGACACCACGATGACGATCTCCAGCGGCAGAGCCTATGCTGGGAGATGGTAACTATGTACAGTCGGTAACTAAGCGATGCGCGGCGCCTAGTAACCCGATGTGTACCTAGTAACAGCGATCTCGCTGGTCCACATCGCTGGTGAGTCTGTCTGTGTGACATCTCACCAACGATGTGAGCGATATTGTAAGCGATCGCGTGTGCACGTGATCGCTAACAATACGCTAGCGATTCGAGACGTGTGACGGCCGCTTTAGGGAGATCAGGTACAGACAAAAGTGAGTGTCTGGAGGTGACCCATCCGCCTCTTCCACCGCTAGGACCTTCCTTCCTTTCCATCTCCATTGCTATCTCTGTGTGTGTTGTGTGGCGTGCCGGACATTCCCTCGTCTGAGTGTGGCAATCCTCTTCTCATGACCAGCTCATTTTTAGAAAGACTCAGATTGAAGAAAAGGTTTTTACCAGGATGGTCACTAGTCTCATATTTAAAGCACAGAAAAGGCTTCTTACAGTATATCATATCTAAAGTTTGCTATAAAGTATTTGGGAAGCTCTACAATCAAACATAGACTCCTAACTATAAAGGTTACCATGACTAAATAGTGACTTTGAAGGGGTGAATAAGTGGCCATTCAATGTGTTCACATTTGCTTTGATAACTTTGCCATTGATACCCATGGGTTTTTTTTGCTTTCCTCTGGATCAACATGTTAGGCTATGAGTTGAACTAGATGAACTTAAAGTCTCCCATCAACCTTAAAAACTATAAAAAAAACATATTTGACAAGGATAGATCCACTCACCTTGGGTGTGCGACTAGCCTGCGGTGCTGGGCCTCCAGGAGTTGTTGCTGGAGAAGGTATTGCTGGTGTAGGGCCTGAGGTAGGAAGGAGGGTCCTGCCACCTCCTGAAACTGTAGACTAGTCAGAGACGGCAGGGGCTGGTGCAGTGCTCCATTATGCTGGTGACCAGTAGCCATGTGAGAGGTCATTCCTTGTTGTGGCTGAACCGAGTGGGGATGGATAGGGAAGTCGGAGAGCTGAGGTTGAGGGCTCAGATGAAAGTGGCGGCAGGAGGTAGCATGACCATGTTGGGAACGCTGAAATGGGGCACCTATAAGACAAAAATGGTGAAATTCATTAGAAATATTGGACGACCACCCTAACCGTGCATCAATAGAAAGAAGATTAAAGAAGGGCAAAATGGGATCAGGCCTTCACCATCTTAGGGCCCGTTCACACGGGAGGATAGTGGTGTGTGTTTTCGTCTCCAAAAATCTGCACCTTCAGACAAAATACGCACCAAAAAAGATGTCACCATGAGTTTTTTTGGTGCGGGGAAGGTGGAGATTTTGGTCATATGTGTGTCATTTAATAATACCTCAGAAACAGTGCTTGTGCCCTATGTTAATATGTGTAAATGTATTAAAAATGTATTTGCAGTATGTCTATAAATTGTGAGGGGCTTTCATGTGCAAAAACGATTGTGTTATTATAATCACTCTTTGAAGTCCTGTTGGCTCTTGCACCCAGGGTGGGAACTTCTGTGCCTCTTCTACGCAATTTGCGTAGGCGTGCCAGCTACGCCTATTCTTGAAGGTCCTCTAAACACTGAACTGTCATAAGGGGGCGTAGATCTACGATTGTAGAATGGAGAAAACCAAAGGAGATGAACAGGTTAAAAATCTGTGCTGCCAAAGATCCATGCAGGAAGCAGGAATCAGGACATCTTGAGATGGTTTTATTCATCAACGCGTTTTGAAGAACAATCTTTTTTGTCTGGGCAAGTGGTGGTTTGTCCTAATGAAGAAGATTGTTCTTTGAAACGTGTTGATCAATAAAACTGCATCTCAAGAAGTCCTGATTCCTGCTTCCTGCATGGATCTTTGGCAGCACAGATTATCATTTAATCTTCTTTGGTTCACTTGGATCTAAGCACCAATATATTAGCCCCATACACTGGCATTATTTGTGAACTGCCCAGGAGGTTTTCCTGTCTAAATCCACAGTGCATGTAATATGAGGATTTGTGACACTCCTACTCCAGGCATTGACAGCCCACACCTCTGCCCTACTCAGCAACTCAGCATACAAGGACGAAGTGTCGTATGATCCGCGCTGCTACCAAAAGGAAGACCAGGACAAAGGATAGTCTGGTTGAGTTAACTCTTTAATCCTCCACGTTTCGAGACCCTCCTGGCTCCTTCCTCAGGGAAATATATCTTTCCCTGAAAGATATATTTCCTTGAAGAAAGAGCCAGGAGGGGCTCCGAAACGTGAGGATTAAGCGTTCATACTGGTTGTGGGTTTACACAACCAGATCAGGTGAGCAGGCCCTTGTCGCCATATATATACCTCTATAATTTAGAGATAAGACCCTATTGCGCATTTGTCTCACTTTTTTAGACTACTCAGCAACTGGCTCAGCTCTTTCGCCGCTTCTTCCAGATCGTCAGCGGTGTTAAACTGGACTGGGTTCTTAGCCTCCCTGGTTGTACTGGGAGCTTCTCCTCTCTCACTCCCGCTGGCCAGGTTTTCTGTCTCGTTGCTGGACATGGTGCTCCACACTCTTCGCACCACCCGGTTCTTTCTCGTTCTGTCTTGGGCCTTCCCCTTCTGACCCTTGTTTATGCCTCTCGGTGGAGCTAACACATTTCAGTAGGTCCCCTGGCTTTCTCTCAGTACTTGGGGCGGGCCTCCTCTTTCGCGCCTTCACGTGAGTCTCCACCCATGACGAGGGCTCGGACATGCCTCTGGGCCAACACATGGCGCTTGTTCGCCATTTTGCAAGCTTGTTTTTACACAGTCTTTTAACAGTTCTGTAAGGTGCACGAGACCCATTGTTACCGGGCCGCTCGCATCCTGTTTTTGACACCAAGTGCCACATTCCCACTTCAGGGCCGTGGGGTACTCGTTAACAGGCCAGTTCTTATGGTTCTTTTTGGGGAATGTAAAGGTGGCCACCCAGCTCCGTGACCCTGGCGGTGTCAATTAAAAGTTCAGATGGCAGGGGGGATGAAAGGAAAAGGGGTATTCATGACGCCACCTTCATTGTGTGGTGACTGCTGCTACAGAAGCTCTGGGGACAATGACCGGCAGCTTAGATGGTTTCGCTCCCCACAGGTGGAGAAGTTTCCCAGGGCAGTGAGTAGAGAGGTCAGTTCAGTGTCATTGGCTGGTGTTCATTGGGTCATTGGCACCTCTGGATGTCATGCGGCCTTTGCAGCCAGTGGTCTCCGCTAAGAAAAGTCTCACACATGTCTGTTGGAGTTTTGTACCTCTACTGTAATGATTCAACCCGGCCGCCGGGTGCTTCACTGTGCCAATCTCCGATTTCACAGATTTCTCTAGAACCGAGACAGTGTCGTCGAGACCCCCTTAGGTGTTCCTTGCTCACACAGTGTTTCCTTCTCTGGTGGTACTCTCAGTGTTCCTAGTTCGTCTCGCCTCTCCTCTCAGCGCCTCCACGCACAGAGCTCAGGTACCGACAACCACAGGCATTTGGTGGCACCGATTCCTAGTACCGCGCCTTAGTACGGCCGCCTTCTCTGAGTTGTGCCGGGTTTGCGGCCATAGGTTGCCTTTAGGATCTCAAGGCCTCTGGTTTCAACAGTTTGGGCGTATAGCTACTGTGCTGTGTTCAGGATCAGTCCCCTGTTTTTACGTCCACCAGACCCTCCAGTCCTTCTGCCAGATACGGGCGTGCAGGCGATCTGAGTCTTCTCTGCACCCCTGGGGCTCCTTTCCTTCACTACACCGTTCAGTCTCTCCCTCCCATGGTGAGTGTGACCGTCTTCCAGCCTGCTGAAGCTAGCACCTCTGACCTTCTACTCCTTTTCTCTTCTCCTCCCGACTCCCTAACTCTACACTTCCTTGTTCCCCCTAGTTGAGACTGGGTCCTCCCCCCGGGGTCCACACACCATCCCATCCCGGAGTCCTAAGTATGTGTGCGTGTGGTGCGGGTCTCAACTTCACCATCCAGATACCTAGAGAACAGGAGCACTACTCTCCCGCTAAGGGAGGAGTGCAGTACCCCCGGTGGCGGTCTGATCGGTGGGGCGCCACAGATTCACAGGTCTGTAGTCAGATAGAGTGACACATAGAGTGACTGCCCACTGGTGGATTTAGACCGGACAATCCAATGGTGGACACAGACAGAAGAGGGCTCCTGGGGAAGAACAATATATGGACCCCTCTTTGTGTCTGTGGCAGGACCTGCTTGCTGATTTGAAGGTGACAGTGGCCTCTTACCACTTGGGCCCTTGTGCGGCTGAATACTTTGCACCAATGATATCTTCATCCCTGGGAAAACCCCTTTAATCTGATATCACATCACTTAGGCTGCTTTCACACTGGCAAACTGACAAATCCGTGTCCATCCGTTTTGAAACAGATGGCCACGGATCCATTATGGTCTCTCATGTTATTTTACGGGCACGGATTGGTCCTAAAGTGGCCATCCATGTGTGTCCGTTTTGCCACGGAGCCCTTGGTGTCCGCATTTTTCATGTACTCAGAAATGGAAACTGTCCTGTATCTGGGCCTCCTCGAAAATCGCGGACACCAACAGACAGACATGGATGCATTAGTGTCCGTGTGAAATTAATATGGAGCTCTATGGAGGACGGATCTATGAAAACAACAGATCCGTGAAACAAACCTTTTGCTGTACTGAGCAATCTCAGAAGCGAGGTACACCTCCTCTCAGCCCTATCTCTGGTAACTGATGACAGATCCGTTAAAAAATGTTCTGTGGACATCCGTTGGCATCCTTTTGCCCAGATCCGTGCCTGTCCATGACTATACATGAATTTCATAGAACCACCAGATTTGAAAGTTTGCCAGTGTGAAAGCAATCTATGACAGTAATATTTTGACTCCTAGGAATTGTTCACATGGTGCATTTTTGCTGTGTTTTTAACACACATTATTTACAGCAATAGAAATGCAACATTTTACACTCAGAACCTTCAAGCGGAGCCTGAAAACCCATCTCTTCAGAACAGCCTACAGCCTGCAATGACCACAGTGCCGCCTCAACACCACTGGACCCGGTGTTCCACCACCACTGGACCCGGCGCTCCACCACCATCAGACCCGGGGCTCCACCACCACCA
Organism: Allobates femoralis; assembly: GCA_033576535.1. NCBI lineage: Eukaryota > Metazoa > Chordata > Amphibia > Anura > Aromobatidae > Allobates > Allobates femoralis. The sequence goes on along the minus strand of JARQOC010000003.1, from coordinate 827,553,292 downwards.
GAGCAGACCCAACCTACTGTCTCTCTCCCCATTGCCTGTAGAATGTAAGCACACAAGGGCAGGATTCTCTCTCGCCTCTGTATCGGTCTGTCACTGTTAGTTTGTTCATTTTTTTTTAACTTGTTTGCATGTAACCCTTTCTCATGTACAGCACAATGGAATCAATGGTGCTCCTTAAATAAATAATAATAATATTAATCATATATACCAGGAAGAAGACCATATATACCAGGAGAAGGACCCTATATTCCAGGAGGAGGACCATATATACCAGGAGGAGGACCATATATACCAGGAGGAGGACCATATATTCTAGGAGGAGGACCATATATTCCAGGAGGAGGACCATATATACCAGGATGGGCTTCATATATACTAGTATGCACATACGGCCGTGTAAAACGGCCAAGACTCGCGAGAGTAAGTCTATAGGTGCAAGAAAAAAATGGACGTCACACGGACCATTCGTATGGCGTCTGTTTTTAATGGATACATCACCATCCTGTAGCATGGAACTCTGTTAATGATTGTAGAATAATAATTGCTGAGAAAACACACATTACATACGTATGCCAGGTGAGAAAAATAAGTCACACACTTGCATGACATATGGACACCAAACGAATTTCACTCATCCATACATTCCATATATTCTATACATGTGAGCGAACCCTAAGGCATTGTTCTTTGGGAACAAGATAGTGACGTTGCATTAGGACATAGCATGCTACCATAAATCTTCATTTTACAATATTTTTTAGGACATTCCGATAGTAGACTATTGAATTTACCAAAGATTCTGATCATTTGTAAAATGAAAAATAAAAAGTTGAGATAAAGTTTGCGGTTCGAATAAGAATGAGAATTTATATATAAAAACTAAAAGCAAATACATGTTCTCTGCACATCATATCCTGGGTCACATGAAGAACTGGACACCAATAGCACGAAAAGATTAAATATGGCAAGTTCATGATAAATGACTGTCCGGGAAAACTGGGGCACACAGTCACAGAATCATAGCCCCGAGCAAATGTTTCCACCGGGGCCAATGCAGCAGCCAATTAGTGAATGTTATAGAAGCCATTTTCTTTAGAGGATCCGGTATTATGGTATATATGGAATGACCCTTAGAATCGTCTTCTCAAGATCCAGAGTAACATCACAGTGAAGGAAGAGACAACACAGATCATGGGAGCGAGACTCGTAATGTCATAACTAGTGATGAGCAAACACTAAAATGCTTGAGTGCTTGGTTCTCGAACTGAGTAGGTCAGACACTCTGACGGGGTCGACTAGAGAAACAAACGAGTATAATGGAAGTCAACTAGTGATGGGCAGTCCGGCTCTCCACCTACATACAGCCAACTATAGACAGAACAAGTCTGGGGGAGGGTGGATGGAGTTTTTTTACATAGGGCAGGCAAACATGTTGTTTTTACCCCCAGTGAGAGCCATTCAGAGACAGCCAGCGGCTCTCACTAGGGTGCCGGCTCTGATCCTTCACTGAAGGGAGCCAGCATTTTGAATTGAATCTTTCATGAACTACACATTCAAGCACGATTAACAAGCGTACCTAAGCACCCGAATCGAGCACCAGCAGCAGCAAGCACACTCGATCATCACTAGTCATAACCAATAATATCAAGACCTGTGCTCGCATCCATAATATCATCTGCTATGTTATTATATTCTGTAATGTTATAATTTATGCTGTCATATTCCACAGTATCCTCTATATAATAGAGATAAGCAAATCGAATCGTAGGACCCCGGTGCAGCTCCCAGGCCGCTATTTCATGGCCACTGGAACTCTGTGAATGGCTTACTAGCTGCCAGCTCCTCTCGTGATTAGCTGGGACATCATCTCTCATGACCAGCCAGGGTTGTAACTACAATAGGTGCAGGGGTTGCGATCGCACCCAGGCCCTTCGGCCTAGGGGGACCCCAAAAGTCCCTTTCGCCTTTAGAAAAAGACTAATACTATTAAAGATTTGCAATAATTGGGGGCCCCATTGGAGCTTCCGAATCAGGGCCCATGGGCATGAAGTTACACCACTGCGACCAGCCAATGAAAATAGAGAAGTCACAGAGAACCGGCAGGTACATCTCCTATCCAACAGCCATGAAACACTGGGCCGGTCACAGACCGGGGTCCTGTCACTTACTTAATATCTGCTATATGGTCCCATAATGTCACAATCTATGGGGTGTAACTAAAGCGGCCGTCACACGCTACGATATCGCTAGCAATATTGTTAGCGATCACGTGCACGCGCGATTGCTTACAATATCGCTCACATCGCTGGTGAGCTGTCACACAGGCAGACTCACCAGCGATGTGGGCCAGCGAGATCGCTGGTAACTATGGTACACATCGGGTAACTAGGCGCCGCGCGGCGCTTAGTAACCCGACGTGTACCATAGTTACCATCTCCCAGCATAGGCTCTGCCGCTGGGAGATCGTTCATCATGGTGTCACACACCACGATGAAGCAGATCGTTAAATCGTTCATCGCAAGATCTGAGCTCCGGAGCTCAGATCTCGATTTTGCGATTTTAACATTTCTCGTTGGTCGTATCTTGCCGTCACACGCAGAGACATCGTTCAAGCGATATCTTTCAAGATATCGTAGCGTGTGACGGCCGCTTAAATGATATTAGAAGTAAGGGAATCTACTGAAATTCAATTCTCCAGAGTCGCTTGTTTTTGGCTGTGAAATTTGATTTGCATCTCTCCAGACCCCAAAGTGTAATATATGGAGGGGCCAGGGGCGCCTGGGCGGCCCCAAAAGTCCCTTTGGCCTATAGAAAAAGAATATAGCTATTAAAGATTTGCAATAATTGGGGGCCCTGTCGGAGCTTTTGCATCGGGGCCCTTGAGCTGTAAGTTACGCCACAAGGAGGGGCTATTAAATAAATATACTCACCTCACCCCTCATCCTGTCTTGGAGCTGCCACCTCTCTCCACCCGATTCTCCTCTGGCTCACTTCTTCCGGCTCCAGTATTGTCTTTTCTCTTCAATCTTCTTCACTCTTCGAGACCTCCAGTGCTCACTAGGCTCCTCTGCATTATTCTGTGATGTTAGTCAGGGCTGTGGAGTCGGCCAAACATCTGACTACGACTCCTATATGTCCATGAATCTGACTCCGACTCCACCTAAAATGGACACCGACTCCAACTCCAAGACTCCGACTCCACGACCATGGCTGTGAAGTTAGTAAGCCAAACATTTGACTTCAACTCCTCAATTTCCCTTAATCCGACTCTACCAAAATGGACACCGACTCTGACTCTGAATCCACAGCCCTTATTGTCAGAACCTGAGGCGCCGAAGAGGAAAGTGAGCCAGCGGAGGATTGTTTGAGAAGGATGCCAACTTGACTTTTTATTTTTTTCTGGACAGCTTCTCAAATATCACAGACAATATTTAGTATGGACACAAAACCATAATAAATCATTGTGAGGATAAGTGATCCAGGTCTACAGCCCATAATTCTGATATGAAAACATCAGCAGTATTCACTGAAAAAGAATAGGTTCCAGCTCACCCGGATACTCTTTGCTCATCCACCTGGGGCTCAGACACCGGCCTCACCTTGACCTTGCACCAAGGTTAATTGAAAAAATTGGAATCTGGCTCAACGTGTATGGGTTTTCTTTTTCTTTTCTTTTTCATGCATACAAAAGAAATAATTACATGGCCGACATGACCCAGTCGACGCGTTTTGACTGCATTAATCAGTCTTACTCATTACTCAGGCTGCTTATTGTAGTCGAAACGCGTCAACTGGGTCATGTCGACCATGTAATTATTTCTTTTGTATGCACCATCTTTATTTCAATCGGCATCCAGCTCAACAGGAATGGATTTTCTTTTTTTTTATCTTAAGAAAATCCATTCCTGTTGAGCTGGATGCCAATTTTTTCCATTAGCCTTCACTGTAAACTGAAAAATGAAAATAATTACAGTCAGAATAATCTGGAGAAGTTTCTTCCAATTCACAAACATCATAGACGTCTTACATCTTCTATACGGTGACTCTTACAAGGCGAATCTGAAATTGATTTGGTCATCTCTTGACCTAATATAGACCGTCAGATTCTCATGTAATAATTTATAATGTCATATTTCATAATATCACCATCTATACTGTCATAACCAATAATATCAACCTCTATGTAATCATATTCTATAATATTCTATGCAAAATGGCATAACCATCATATCATGCACCACAGTATCTAATTCCACAATCAATGGCACCATATCCCAGAATATTCTTTAACCTGTACTATCATTGCCAGTTATATCCTAATCCTTAATGTACAGTATTTTCCCATCATATAATCTGTACTATCACAACCCTCAGGCCATGTTCCCAGTGCTGCACTTTATTCCCGCTGTGTTTCTTTGCGCAGAAAATCTAGATTTAACAGTTAGTCAAAATGGATGGAAGCCCGTGCCCAACCTGTGTATATAGGTAATGTATAATCCACCACACTCCCCAAAACGAATTTTTATGGTCGCAATAAGAAAATAAAGAATGCATAATAAATAATATAGGTCCATATATACCAGGATGGGACAAGCATGGGGGCCATATATATATATGCCAGGATGAGTGAAATGTATTCAAAGAGGGGAAAATATATACCAGGATAGGGGACATACATACTGTATCAAGATAGGGCAAATATGGGGGACATATAAAATAGGATGTGGCATATATATACCTGGATGGGGGACATATATACTAGGATAGGGCAAGGATGGGGGACATATATAGCAGATTAGGGGACATATATAGCAGCGTGGAGGCCATATATACCAGAATGGGACAAGGATAGGGAGCATATACACCAGGATGAGGTCTGTATATACAAGGTTGGGGGACATATACAGGGGTAAGGAATACCAGGATAGGGCATATATAGCAGGAGGAGGACCATATATGCCAGGAGGAGGACCGTATTTACCAGGATAGGGAATATATATATGGTATATATAACAGGATGGGGGGGCATATATGCAAGGATGGGGACCATATATACAAGGATGGGGTTAATATATAAAAGGATAGGGGAGATATATACCAGGATATGGGGATATATATACTAGGATTGGGGAAATATATACTAGGACAGGGACCATATATACCAGGATGGGTCATATATATACCAGAAGGAAGACCATATATACCAGGTGGAGGACCATATATACCAGGATGGGGTTCATATATACCTGGATGGGGGACATATATACCAGGATAAGGGAGATATATACTAGGATGGGGACATATATAACAGGATGGGAGACATATACGGTATGCCAGAATGGGGGCCATATATACCAAGATGTGGACCATGTATACGAGGATGAGGGACATATATACTGGGATGGGCAACATATATACCAGGATGGGAGACACATATACCAGAGTGGAGGGCATATATACCAGTATGGGTGCCATATATACTAGCATAGGGTTCATATATACCAGGATGGGGGAAATATATACTGGAAAGGGACAAGGATGCTGTACAAATATACCAGGGTGGGGGACTTATATACATACAAAGGGTCCATGACAGGGGACATTAGTACGAATTGGGGGCATTACCCCTCCCATACCAGTGTCAGCAGCAGATCCTCCTTGCTTTACATTATTTTTTCTCCTATTGCCCTTCTCTAAATCCTGGGCTCCTTCCCTATGAAGAGCCTAACAACTCCAAACCTACATCAAAAATGCATAAGAAAGGCAGCAAAATCGCCACAAGTAGAATGGATTTAGCTGCATTTTGCATAGCCTTGAGCTACGGTATGTTCACACTTGCAAAAATGTTGTTTTTTTTGTTCAATGAAATCTTCATTAGCATAATTTGTATTTTTACTACATTTTCTTAATGTGTTTTTCTTGCAGAATCTCTGAAATTCTGTACTTAAAAGAACAACTGTATTTTTTGCTTGTGTTTTTTACTCTAATCCCATATGATCACTATGTGCACCAAGTATCATAACCCCCATCATTGTATACCCCATCACTGCCTATAATATCATCATCATTTATGTTGTGAAACAATACCGTATAATACCATAATCTATATCTTCATATTCCAAAGTAACGTAATCTCTCCCCAGATGATCCATGATATCAACATCCATAATACTGTAATCCAGAATGTCATAATCTGTAATATCCGGCTACTTTACAATATATGAGACTAGACAGTTATGTCATTTGGACATAATATAGCGCTATTATTGATGCGCTGTATGGTACTATAGTTGTGGCCAAAAGTTCTGAGACTGATACAAATTTAGTCCACGTTTTGCTGCTTCGACCTCTTTAGATCTTTTTAAGTACAATTATAAGAAATTCATATGTTTTTAAACTTAATTATTTTTTTAAAGACTCAGTATTAACAGTGCTGTCCCTTATTGTATAAGACTTCTGCCCTCCCCCCAGGGAGCAGCATATCAACTTCTGAGCCAAATCCTAACTGAAGACCCGTTCTTGACTCATTGTAACATCACCCCCAGAGCCTGCTCCTGCAAAGTCTGCTTCTGTCATCAGGCATCAACATATTCACTCTGTAGCTGGTGCTGGTGATAGAGAAGAAGTCAGAACTAGAAGCTCTGGACAGCACAGGAACTGCCTGTCCACTAAGGTTAGAGTAGCTGGGACCTGTAGTACTTCACAGTCTGACAGAGTGCGTGTGTGTGCTGTCCAGCTAAAGTCATTAACTCCTAAGCTTCAGCCTATTGGAAAGCACCTCACCCTACTACCCTAATACCTTCAACTCACTGCTGGAAGCTGCCAGATATAGCTTATTGCTTCCCTTTCTAGTCTCCTGCTCTGCGTTGGTGTTTTACCTTGGTCTGTTTTCTGGATGCTTCTCCTGCCTCATTATTTTCTACCTTGCTTCTATCTCGCATTTTACTTGGATCCCTGATTACTCTAAAGGTACCTTTACACGCCGCCACTGTGGCTAGCAACAGGTATCCACCGCACGTGCACACGCACGTTTTTAACGGTGGATACTGATCGCTGATGCCGCATATACACGCCGCCATTACGTTCTCCACTGAAGGTATCTTTGTTCCCCGAAAGTGCCGACAGGTGCCGCGGCTAACTTCCTGTGGAGTACCTTCCCTGCTTTACACGCCGCTACCACAAAGGAATATGGGCGTACATATTTTGCGCCGTAAGTACATAGGCGTGACAGAGTTGTGTATTCCGTGATGCACAAACGTTGATTGGACAACGCAATAGAGTCATGATTGGCCAGCCTGCGCAGGAAGTCTGGCTATTACATGACGCCATTGCAATTGTGGACTGTGAGTGGACAGCTCTTTAAATATGGCGCCCTGTGAAGGGACAGCCAATGGTTACACAGTAGCCCCCACCAATGATCGCTGATGGGGCGTGGTATCCATGATGCCGTGGCACGCCCCTGGGAGTTCACTAGGTGACGCAACATCCATGCCTGTGCCCTGTTTACACGCCACTACCATGGCAATTGTGCCTTTCTGTTTTTGAGCACGGCTCAGCAACAGGTATCTGAGTCAACTGCAGGACACGGGGAGGAACTGCCCTATTTACACGCCGCCATTTCAATGCAATTTCATGGCAACAGGCACAATTATCCCCAGTGCCTGACAGTTGCTACCTTCCTGTGGTGGCGTGTGAAGGGGCCCTTACGGATCCTGATTTTGTCCGTTTCAACACCTCCCGGCTCTGACCCTGCTTGGCGTCTATTCTTGTCTCTGGTTTGCACCTCTGGACAGAAGTCCATCTGTAGGCAGATCTGGACCCCATTGGAATTCCAGATCCCTGATAAATGGTGTCAGGGTTTCCTGGGATTCTGACAAATGGAGTGGCTTGTGTCAAGTCTGTCCTAGGTAGCCGTTTTGAGCCTGTGGCCTCAGACAGACGTCACACTCATCATTGCTTGGAGATTATCTCAGTTTTTATTTTTGTTTCCCCACCGTCTTTTTGAGGATTGATCACAGGTTCTGAACGGTATTGAGATTTGAGGAGTTTCCTGGCCATGGACCCACAAAATGTCAATATTTTTTTCAATTAACCATCACTTTTGCCTTATTCATTTTCCAACATGATGGAGGCCATGTTACGTTTTGGCCATGAGTGTACATCACATCAGTACTACATGACACTACTATTTGGAAACTCTATTGTAATATTGTGCACATTGTACGTGATTCTTTTTCCAGCTCGTGTCCTCTACATACATGGTACACAGTGACGAAGCAGCGCAGCACCTGCTGCAAGGAGAAACAGCTGCTGTAAGACAAATCCAAGAGCAACTGGAAATGACTTGGCTTCAATTAAAGGACACAGCAGTCTCCTCACCAAATGTTAAAGAAACAGTAGCTCCATTCAGCTACTAATCCAGCTTCACCCACATTCAGAAATTAATGTCCTTCTCATATCAGTAGGAATCTAATTAATTTGTATAGATTTAATCAGCAAAACTTCAGAGGGTCGGACGCAACAGCAGTTTTCTAATATATTCTGTTTTGCCAGTGTGGCACCCCAGAGTCCGGATGTCACAATGTCATTGCCTCCCTCAGGGGGTAGTGTTATGTCTGAGAGCAACAGAGGGTATTCACACCAGCTAAAACCAAAGCACACAACACCTTCTGCCTCCAGGTCTGAAGGGGGAGATCTTAACCCGGTTTCAGGGCAGCTCCCCTATAAATTCTGGTCTGGGGCGGAGTTAGTCAGTTCAGTTCCTTAGGAGGACTGAGGAAGACATCCTGTTGACTTGAGCAGTGCTAAGCTAATCCCATAAAAGTTAAAGCCTAGATTGTGGGACCCGTAGGCAAGGGTCTGAGGAAGTCGAGGAGAGCCTGGGGAGCAGAGTGGTGTCGAGCTCATCCCACAGGAGAAAGTGCAATGAACCGGACACCGGAGTCCGAGGCTGTGCAGGGTCTAATGTCCCCGCAGCCAATACCACCAATTCCAAGTTCCCATCCACACCAAGTGCCCAGAGGCAAAGCAGCGTTAAGAGCCCGGAACAGCCACCGGAGAAGTGCTACTGGAAAAGGACTCGAGCTGCCTGCGATACAGCACACGCAGGAGAGAGTGAGAGAGGGCCGCAGCTTAGCTTAAGCAGCCACAGGGACTCGTCAAGAGAAAGCACAGCAGAGAGGCCTCAGAACTTGCCGGGTGTGGAGAAACCCGAGTTGCTCCCAGGTTACACGGACTCACAGCAACATCACCTGTAGTTAAACCGATATTGCCAGTAAAGGACTTGAGGAACTGACAAACAGTGAGTCTGTCTGTTATTGTGCACCTTCCATCTTGCACCCTACACCCTTTCAACATCCACGGCCCTGGGGCACATCAGTCATTGGCATCACGAACAGGATTCTGTAGCCCGGTGGCATCGGGTACTGAACTTTATTGAACTGTGTGTTTTTGACTGTCGGAATTACTGAGGCGTGAGGCGCGCGGGAAGCTGAGGGGGTGTATCATCGTGGGCGTTACCCTACAAAGAGCATAAAGAAAAGCCCAACCTGCGCTCTGATGACATCTAGTAGAGATGAGAAACCCTGTCCCACCGGCAGAACCAGAAACTGATCATCCCCATGGAAGTGAAGGACGCAAAGTCTAAGGTTCACTAGGGGGGAGGAAAATGTTGGAGCCGGGTGGAGAGGAGCTTGCACGAGGGGTGGCCGCAGGACAGCCTGCAGCACTGGGTGCAGCTGAAGTAGCAGCCAGAGCCCCAGCTGCCGCGATACCAGCCATTGCCCTTGTAATGCTGTTCCTGATACCCTACACACCAGGGGAGACGTGGTGGGTGCAATACTCAGGGGAACCAAATACCCTTACAGACTTCAAGTAGAGAGTGGATAGTTATATAGAGTGTACCTTCTGACGGAAGACCAACGAGTTAGTAAATTAATGGGACAATTCACTTGTGCAGCCCAGCGGGAGGTAAAGTTCTGGCCGGACACTGATAAAGATACTGTTGAACATCTGATGGTCAGACTGAAACTCACCTTTGATACCCGTACTGCTGCAAAGTTGAAAAAAAGATTCTTCAGGAGTAAACAGAGCGTGCAGGACAGTATAAGAGACTTTGCTTTAAACCTTCAGGTAGCGGTGAGGGTAATGAAACAGGCAGACTCTAATGGTGTATTGGAAGAAATCAAATTGATAATTGAATAGTTTATTGAGGGGCTCTTGTCACCTGCCCACAGAGTACAACTGGGCATGATGGCCATACAGAACCCTGATCTAGACTTTGCACAATTTAAGGACAGGGCCATCAGGATACTGCAAGAGGAAACAGCCAGTGGCTCAGAACCTGCGCAACACCTGGACATAACATACCACCAAGAGGGGACACAGAACCCACAGACCACAGCAGGGGCCAGTGCACAGTCTCTTGATAACTACTGAGGCTCTAGATAGAGTTAGCATCCAGTCGAGATGACGTCCTGTGGATGCGACGGAGAAGAAACCCACCAATCAGAGGGCGCTATGACCCCGAAGGAAAGCCCATCTGCCGCCGCTGTGACAAACCATATTGCAAGACTTTGTACTTTAAACGAGAGTACTCTGGGGCAGCGGGTGGAATTGAAAGCCCAGGGATTGATAATTGTCGATGAGAAAGTAACCCGATGATAACCTTAGGCACTAATGTTATTGAGAATTGTCTTGGGGAGATTATTGTGTTGTTACAATAGGTTGCCGAAACTGCCAATTTCGGGTAGCAGCGACTTCTGCAGAAAGAGATAAAAGCCCTGATGCTGAGGCAGCAGGTGGAGTTGTCTGGAGGAAAAGTCAGCAGTGTAAGAGTAAGTGACCCAGTACCCATTGTAATACGCCCAAGGAGTGAAATGATAATCTGGTATAGGGCAGTAATAGGACTTAAAGGGCAAGATTACCAAGCCCTGGTAGAGCCCGTGTACTCAGACAGTAAGACCACTGTCCTGACAGCCAGAGGGGTAGTTGATGTCCGCAAGGGGAGGTTACCAGTACATATCTTAAACTGAGGGGAAAAAGAAGTCAAACTGCCTAGGTATGCTCCCATTGCTAAATTGTACACTGTCAATAACAACTCCATCACGGCAGTAGAACCCTTGAACCCGTCTAACAAGGCGGAGGACAATGGCTCTTAGGGAAAACTGGAGGATTGGTGCCACAAGTTACATGTAGGCACAGACTCCACGCCTTCACACCAAAAGCATGGAGCTTACTAGGTAGTGCGGGAATATGAACAAGTCTTTAGTAAACATCCTTTAGACTTTGGGCAGGTAAAAGGGGTCCAACATCAAATCCTCACAAGTGATCATCCATCTATTAAAGAGAGATACAGGCCTGTGCCTCCTGCTCACTATCAATCTGCCAGAGAAATGTTACGGGAGATGAAGGAGGCTGGGGTGATAAGAGATAGTTGTAGCCCCTGGCCAGCTCCTCTAGTCCTAGTTAAAAAAAGATGGTATAATGAGAATGTGTGTAGATTACAGGCAGATAAACCAAATAACTTGTAAGGATACATGCCCATTACCCAGAATTGAAGAGTCACTAGTGGCATTAAGAACTGCTAATGACTTTTCCACCTTAGATCTAACCAGTGGGTATTGGCAGGTTTCTGTAGCAGAGTCGGACCAAGAGAAGACAGCGTTTGCCACGCCAATGGGCCTCTATGAGTTCAACTGCATGCCATTCAGACTCTGTATTGCAACGGGAACATTCCAGAGGCTGATGGAGTGCTGCCTGGGGCACATGGTATATAAAACCCCCAAAAAATCTAATGTGGAATTGCTCTTTTTTCCAATTTCTCCACATTTGGAATTTTTGTCCCGTTTTCCAGTACACTTTATTGTAAGATCAACAATATAATTCCAAAGTCCAACTCGTTCTGCAAAAAATAAGCCCTCATATGTCCATCTTGATGGAAACATAAAAACGTTATGGCTCTTGGAAGAAAGAGAGGGAAAAATGAAAAATCACCAGGTTTTGAAGGGGTTAATATTTAAAGAAAAGTACAAAAATACCCAATAATTAACATTCCTTTACTGATGTGAAGCAGGTTCATCTTACCACGTAAAATATTGTCTTCCATTTCCCTCTTTTTCTGTACCTATTATCTTGGAGATAACATTGGCCGGCAGCCACCTTGGCTGATAGACGTCCAGATGGTCGGCTCTTTCTGATTATATAGAAAAAGTTTTTCGTTTCTTCATCTTGATTCTCATTTTTCACTTGGATATGAGGTTTTCACTGCATTGTGCCAGGGCCTCATTGTACCACCCCATTCTGATTGATGTAGTGACATTCACATCATGCAGAATTGACAAGTCACTTGGCACCGCTCGTTGTAAGAATGATGTGTGTTTTCTTTCCTATGTACTACAGTATCTTAAATTATACTTCTTGGGAGATGAATCTGGTGTATAAGATACCAGTTTTAAAGTAAAAAGATGAAATTCAGCTGCTGAACATTCAGAACTTTCTAAGACAAAGCCATAAAACTGACATTGAATTCCATAACAAGTCTGTATGCAGTGAGCTCCCCCTAGTGGTCGCTAGACCATCACAACTTTATTATGTATTTCTAAGGATTTGTCCCAACCCTTAAAATCAGGGGCAGATTAAGAGTAGCCAGAGCCCCAGGGAGTTTGGAAGGCATGCCCCTCTGCCCCTAGTGTATCAGGTGACTTGCCACAAGATCCTCTTTGATAGATCATGGCATAGCTCATGTGATTATCAAAAATACCTGCCTGGTACACATCTGTAGACGCAAAACCAGAGAGACAATGGTGCAGGTAGCACGTTGCTTACATTTTACAGTACGATCCCCCACATAGCCTCTCTGTATACATCATAAGCCCTTACATAGCTCCCTGGATACAGTATGAGCCCTCACATAGCCCACGTAAATGCAGTATGAGCCCTCACATAGCTTCATATATACTGTATGAGCCCTCACATAGCCACTATATAAAGTATGAGCCCTCAGACAGTCCCCCTATATAGAGCTTAAACCCTCACATTGCCTCTCTATGTACATATTATGAGCCTTCACAAAACCCCTAAATACAGTATGAGTCCTCACATAGCCCTCTATATTTAATATGAGCTCTTACATAACCTGCTATATACAGAATGAGTCCACACATATCCACCCTATATACAGTGTAAGCCCTCACATGGTTACCTTATTTATAGTATGAACCCTCACATAGCCCCTATATAAAGTATGAGTCCTCATATAGCTTAATATATGCAGTATAGCCCTCTCATAGCTCTTATATACAGTATGAGTGCTCAATTAGCCTCCCTATATACAAGATGAGCCCTCACATAATCCTATTTATACAGTATGAGCCCCCATATAGCCTTCCTTTATACAATATGAGAGGCCACATAGCCAGCTATATACAGTATGTGACCTCATATAGCCCGCTCCATATGCGTAGTATGAAAGCCCGTATAGCTCACTATATATAATATGAGCCCTCACATAGCCCTCTATATACAGTATGAGCCCTCACATTACCCACTATAAATAGTATTAGTGCCTCCATATATATATAGTATGAGCCCCCACATAGCCCCTATATACAGCATGAGTCCTTACATATCCCTCTATATTTAATATGCACCCTTACATAACCTGTTATATACAGAATTAGTTCTCACATAGATTCTATATGAGTCCACACATACTCTCCCTATATACAGCATGAGCCCCCACATAGTCCCCTTATTTACAGTGTGAAAACTCACATAGCCCCTATATACAGTATGAGTCCTAATATAGCCCAATATATATAGGATGAGACTTCACATAGCCCCTTTATATAGTATGAGCTCTCACACAGCTCCCAATAAACAGTATGAGTGCTCACATAGCTTTCCTATATACAATATGAGCCCCCATGTAGCCCTCCTATATACATTATGAGACCACACATAGTCGGCTATATACAGATTGTGGCCTCACATAGCTCACTATATGCAGTATGAACTCACACATAGCTCAATATATAGCATGAGCCCTCACATAGCCCCCCTATATGCAGTGTGAGCCCCCACATAGCTCACTATATACAGTAAGAACTCTCACATAGCCCTCTACATAGAGTATAAGCCTCCATATAGCTCCCTATATACAGCATGAGACCTCACTATGTCTCCCTATATACAGTATAAGCCCAATCATAGCCCTATATATACAGACTTGAGCTCTCACATATCTCTCTATATACAGGGTGAACCCCCATTCCCCTGGCACTCTGGCTCTGGTCCCCAGGGTGCAACATCTTATAGCCAGCGTGTCCATGATGGCGTAATGACATCATTGTATCGGCTTTGGCTGATGACATCATCTCACTGGCATGTTACAGTAGAGCTCCCCTGGAGCTGCGATGTCATTCTGCATTGCCATCAGCAGAAAGTTCCCTACCCGGAGATCTGCGCCGATGGCACAAAACATTGTATTGAGGGCAATCTGTCCTCGGTAGTCCAGATTGCCCTTATTATACTCCGCCAATGCTTATAATGATATGGTATAAAGTGGTCAGCGCACAACTTTGGACCTATCCTGATTGCACGACAGTCCCACTCACTGAATCCCTCGGCTGGGTGATATTTGTAGCTCAGGATCTCACCTGTTCCTGCTGTTTGATCGGCCTGACACCAATTAGAAGCCCCAATCTACTGTAATAATGTTTGCTCAATATTGCAGATAATTGAAACTGAATTTGCTTTAGAATTAAATAAGAAAAAATTAATATTTAATGTTAAACCTGCAAAGAAAAGTCACTTTTCCCGGAGTCTTAATGCAAGGAAATTATGTCCAATATTGGCTTCTTTTTAGAGTAATTACTGTCATAGCTGAAATTAATAGACAAGTTAATTTAATGAAGCGAGCGTGTGTCAGGTGGGAGATGGCAAAGGAGAAGCGATATTGGGGACTCTGACAGTCCAGACTTGTCTATTTTTACAAGCGAGATATTTTTTATTGCAGAGGGGATTGAAATTTTGCACTACTGGATGCTGAAAGCGTCAGCTTCAACAGCAGCACAGAGTGTTTAAGAGGAGTGTGTGCCGATCTTATATGAGGCAATGAACTAGCCACTCATTTGATGAGTTTGTTAAAGGGAATTTGCTACGTAAGTGTGGCGCCCCTGCGGACTAGTCGCCACTAGATGGCCACTAGATGGCGCAGCAGCCGGGATTGGTAAATCGGTCTCCCCACACAAATACCCAATGTACTCCCGATCCTAAGTCTAGGGACTCTATGCCCAGCAACTAGATAGCGGGAGGAGCCAGGTGGTGGGTGGAAAGTTAGAGAGGAACCCGTGTAGGGGAGTTAATAAAAGGACACAACACCAAGTTCAGGGGAGAGAAGGGAGGAGAGAGGAGAGTAAGACCAGACCGGTGGAGAAAGAGCAGACAGAGAGAAAGAGACCCCAGACCAGTCAAGTTCAGTCAGAAGGAGAGGCGAGACCATCATACAGGACTGAAAGGACACAGACCCGACAGCCTGTGCCTCTATGGGCTTGCCCAGGTCCAAGGCTGTTGATCGTGGTGAAAGACAGAAGGAGTTTAGGTGTGCCCGGATTAGCGGGGACACTAAGGACTAGGCCGGAACCAGGGTGCTGGCTCTGCTGGAGCGGCCAGGAAGCTTTATGCCCCAACCACGATCTCCGGAGGGGTGCGGGATCTTTACGTCCCGAGACCCAACCTCTGGCGCAGTGAAGAGAAGGCCGTCATATTGAGGCTAGGTGACCTGGAAAGTCACCCACAGAAAGCCTGTGACCACTGGATCGTAGCTAGCATGCGGACAGACTAAGAAAGGCCCAATAGAGACACGAAAGGGGGTGATGCAGACGAACCATCCTGGCTGCTCAGACTACACCGTAGCCGCTGCTGAACTGTTGTGAGCTGTATCATCTGTTGAGAAAAGAGAGTAAAGCCCGGTTAAAGCTCTTTGCTGCCTGAGACTGACATTCTTGTGCGCCTGCGAGGAGATAGACTGACTTGGGAACCCGGCAGCTGCAGGCTGCCTGTGACTGTGAACACTGCGCCCGTGCACTACAATAAGACTTCACGGTTGCCCTGGGGACCAGCCCTACCCTTGGAGGGCTCAACATCTACGCTGATACTCCCATCATCCCCAGAGGTTCTGACTACAGCATCGGCTACCTATAGCCGCACACCATGGGTGGCGTCATGTTAATTCCCGAATATTTTCCCCTGAACGTTTATTGACCGCTCAGGGCCACAGAGCCGGGTCTCAACCTCCGTGACTCCCACAGCAGAAACTGCCACCTGGTTCCGAGTAGCCCATGGCCCTGGTGGGCAAGTCATAAGCTGAGGACAGCATGCTGTAAGGGTTAAAAAAACAAAAATCAACTGTGTGCTATTGTTTACTTAAACAAATGGCTTTATTACCCTGTGATTAACATTGAAGGACTAGTAAGTTACATGCATGGCAGCCCCCTTCCTGTGATTGACACCTCACAGTCCATACGCATGCTTTATTGAGAGCCTGGTGTGGACAGGGGTAACTCTCTCAGCTCTGCTGTGTTGCTAAAAGTAATCTTAATTGTGAGAGAATGGCTGCAGCCAGTAATCTATGCGATACAACGTTAGATTCAGGATCTCTTTGCCTACACTAAGTTGCTGTCAGATGAGGTAGCAAAAATCTGCTGACAGATTCCCTTTAAGGATAGGGCTTATATGAGCAGGTATGGAGGCCAATGAGAAGTAGAAAGTCACAGAGTAAGAGGAAGTCACGGCTGTGCAAAGTGTAAAGCCTGCTGATCTTTAGAGGAGTAGGACCTGTCCTCTGACTTTTCTAATGATATAGTTGTATATGACAAGTCATGATGTGATGAGAAAAGAAGAAAAATAGGAAGCCACAGACCAAAATGTAGAGGGCTCACAGCTTTACAGAGTATTTCAGCAGCATGTTGTAAGGAGCAGTGATATGTGCTCTGTTATATTTATCTTAATGACATGTGAAAGGAGAAGGAAAAAGCGGAGACTTTCCATAGATTGGTAGTCAAGGAGGTGGAGTTTGCAGGAGCACAAAGTATTTCAAATGAAGAATGTTCTGATACAATTCAGCAGCTGGAATTAATCTACAAAAAATCCACATATGATACATATGATCCTGGACAGCTCGTGCTGGCGATTCTACCGCTTCTACTGATTTCTCATTGACAGATCGTTGTTTTTTCTGCTTTGTTGCCTGGAAATGGGAGGGGGGCGGGGGTTGTGCTTATATCTTGTTGATGGATGACAGGTGGCTCCCCATTGTCTAACTGCAGGGATCTGGCTGTCAATTAGCATGACATCTGTAATGACAGTCTGTTCACAGAGCGGACTGGAAGAGAAGGTGCATCTCTGTTGAAAGAGGTGAATAAGCAGAAGAGTTGCCGGCTAAGCCAGCAGAGATTGCCCTGTGCACAATAGGCACATAGTTAACACCTACCTGCATGTTACTTCACTACCTGCCTGTTAGTTCTTTATTTCCGTTAATTCCTACCTGCCTGTTAGCTCTCTACGTGCCTATTAGCTTCTACTTGTCTGTTAACTCTCTACAGTCTATTAGCTTACTAAATAGTAGCTTCTACCTGCCTGTTAGTTCTCTACCTGTTAGTTCTCTACTGTCTGTTACTTGTTTACCCGCCTTTTACGTCTTTACACACCTATTAGTTCTTTTACCTGCCTGCTAACTCTCCACCTGGCTATTAGCTCTCTACCTGCCTATTAGCTTTCCACCTGCCTGTTAGTTCTCTACCTGTTAGTTCTCTACTTGCCTGTTACTTGTTTACCCATCTTTTATGTCTTTACACGCCTATTATTTTTTTTTTACCTGCCTGTTAACTCTCCACTTGCCTATTAGCTCTCTACCTGCCTATTAGCTTTCTATCTGCCTGTTAGTTTGTTTACCTTCATTTTAGCTCTTTACACGCCTATTCGTTTTTTTACCTGCCTGTTAGTTCATTGCCTCCCTGTTAGCTCTTATGGTGGGTTTACACGTCGCGATATCGGCGTCCAACTCCGACCCAACTCCGATCAAAAGTCATGTGGTTCGGGCGTTGGAGCCGATATTGTTTGCGCGTTGTACGGTGTGAACGTGCAACGCGATGCAGGAACGATGGCAAAACAATATCGGTTGAATCGGATATTCACCCGCCCGATATCGGAAGCCGGTTGTAGCCGCATCGTCCCGTCTGACAGCCCAACTCCGATGTGTACTGCCACGTCCCCCCTTCACTCCCATGTTAAATGGTCGTTCATGGGTTGGGGGGCGTACACATCGTCGGGACGTTGTATCCCGATATCGGGGTGTCTAAACCGGCGATGCGATGGCGGGAAAAGCGCGCTCAAAAAGCGTGCTCCCGCGTCGTTGGCTACGATATCGGCCCGATATCGCGACATGTAAACCCACCATTAGCCCCATACTTAAAAATATTTAAAATCCAGGATAGCCACAATGGCTGTGATTGTTTGTTGAAGCCATAGTACAAATTCAAGTCCGTCCAGTCCAGTCCAAGGGTCAATGGTGGGATCTAACCTCCTAACTCCTTTGCCTTCAATTGAATAAGGAACAATGCAAATGTTCAATTGGTTTATTTGTGTTTGATTTTTTGAAAATTATCACTTGTTATACGTTTCCTACACAGTCTGATCCTACAGTCACAAATTCTCCATCCATGGTGTTCCCCCTGTCCTTGCTAACCTTTTATAATTAACTTTTTTCATGTCCAATCTATTACTACTTTTTTTCGATTTATAATTTTTAATAATATCTTACAAGTTTTTAATTCCTTACTATTTTGTCATTTCAGGAACAGTTTTCAGCAGGCTCACTATCATCAAAAGCAGGATTACAATGACAGATAACACATTTATACATGGTAAATAACCAATAATGTCCCAGATCCACTCCTGTACACAGTTACTTTTGTACACACTCATTAGATGCCTCAACACATAAGATCATTAATTGTGGCTCATGTGAATGTGCTTCTTTCCCTAAATCATAAGATTTATATATACAGTATAGATATACTGGTAGATATATATATATACACACACTACCATTCAAAAGTTCGGGGTCATTTAGAAATTTCCTTATTTTTGAAAGAAAAGCACATTTTTTTTTTCAATGAAGCTAACATTAAATGAATCAGAAATACACTCTACACATTGTTAATGTGGTAAATGACTATTCTAGCTGCAAACACCTGTTTTTTAATGCAATATCTACATAGGTATATAGAGGCCTATTTCCAACAACCACCACTCCTGTGTTTTAATGGTACATTGTGTTTGCTAACTGTGTAAGACGGCTAATGGATATTTAGCAAACCCTAGAAAACCCTTGTACAAATGTTAGCACAGCTGAAAACCATGTGGCTGAATAGAGAAGCTATAAAATTGACCTTCCTTTGAAATAGTTGAGAATCTAGAGCATTACATTTGTTTGTTTTATGAAACTCTCAAAATGTCCAGAAAAAGAGAACTTTCATGTGAAACTCGACAGTCTATTCTTGCTCTTAGGAATGAAGGCTATTCCATGCGAGAGATTGCTAAGAAACTGAATATTTCCTACAATGGTGTGTACTACTCCCTTCAGAGGAGAGCACAAACAGGCTCTAACCAGAGTAGAAAGAGAAGTGGGAGGCCCCGCTGCACAACTGAGCAACAAGACAAGTACATTAGAGTCTCTAGTTTGAGAAATCAACACCTCACAGCTCCTCAACTGACAGCTTCATTAAATAGTACCCGCAAAATGCCAGTGTCATCGTCTACAGTGAAGAGGCGACTCCGGGATGCTGGCCTTCAGGGCAGAGTGGCAAAGAAGAAGCCATATATCAAACTTTTGGACGGTAGGGTATATGGATATACATATATATATATATATATACGTTTAGGAATAAAGTTACAAATGAATAAAATAACATTACCCGAAACGTCGCATTGTGTACCATGCTGCAATAAAAAAGAGCCCTTTTGCACAAGAAAGGACCTGAGTGCTGCAACTTTATTCATAAACGTATGTATTGGGAGCCGATAGTGGACGGCTTTGGTTGCGGGCACCATATAGAAGCACAGTGCTGCCCTATATTTATGAAATATATATATATATATGGTATATGAAATATATGTATATAAAACTTATGATTTTCACATACATCTATATCCGTCTATATATATCCATCTATATCTCTCTGTCTATATCTATATATATACAACTATATAAATATATATACATATATATACATATATATATATATATATATATATATAAAAGAGAAAAAAAACTGCACAGCACTCACAGACTAAATGTGAACTGGTGCCAGCAGGGACGCTGGGTCAAATAACTAGAAAAAGTTCTCTGCAGCACTCAGTTACTACCAATGACGTACAAATGCTAACAAGCTATATGTATATGAGAAAAAAGTTTAAAAACTTACGTTTTTTCAAAAAACTCAAAAATCTTATCTTTTTATTTCTGAAGTTCTTGGTACATACATTGGCCAATGTCTGCTTGCTCATCAACTGCGACAAAGTGACTTCAGGTCTGATGAGTCCTATCGCTGACATCCCTGTCCTCCTTGTCACCCCCCACCTCTCAGTGGGCAGACTCCATCTTGACCCTAGCTTGTTAGCATTTGTACGTCATTGGTAGTAACTGAGTGCTGCAGAGAACTTTTTCTAGTTATTTGACCCAGCGTCCCTGCTGGCACCAGTTCACATTTAGTCTGTGAGTGCTGTGCAGTTTTTTTTCTCTTTTTTGTATCATATGGAGATGCTGGCTCCATGCCGCAATTGCACCCTCATTGACCACAGGTGATCTAGGGTCAAGATGGAGTCTGCCCACTGAGAGGTGGGGGGTGGACAAGGAGGACAGGGATGTCAGCGATAGGACTCATCAGACCTGAAGTCACTTTGTCGCAGTTGATGAGCAAGCAGACATTGGCCAATGTATGTACCAAGAACTTCAGAAATAAAAAAATAAGATTTTTGAGTTTTTTGAAAAAACGTAAGTTTTTAAACTTTTTTCTCATATACATATAGCTTGTTAGCATTTGTACGTCATTGGTAGTAACTGAGTGCTGCAGGGAACTTTTTCTAGTTATATATATATATATACATATATATATATATGTTTATTTATATAATACATGTTGTGATATGGAAAAAATAAATGCCAATATATTTTATAAAGGCATTTTACACAAAAACTTGATCTGGACAGAAGATCATTTTCTAATAATAGTTTCTCTGTAAAGGCATGTGAACTTAAAAAGAGAAATGTTTGGGGAAGAAAAAACAATACTGCTCTGGTTCTTTATGATGGGTCACATAGCAGCTAAGATAATGCTTTTTTGTGCCATATGACTTCTTTTCTCACATTTTTCTATGCTATTTTAAAAACTGCATTTTATGGCAGTGTGGGCATGGCCAGCAACTGATAGGGAGCAGTGCAATGTGGCAGCAGAGAAGGGGTTAACAGAGATCCTGATATGTGTGGAGCCAACAGACAAGGGGTTAACAGAGATTGTGACACATATTTCTTTGACACAAACTAGTTTGACCGGTCCAGAACTCTGGCATTGGTTAGCAACTGTGCTGTGAGCTGAACCTAATCCGATACATTATTACATGTCCGCATTCACTGTGAAGATGGATTTGACTGAGAATGAACATATGTCTACTTCACATACAGTGCAGTGGGTACACCTTGTGGAAGGTTTATGAATGGTTTTCAACCAGAATTTTCTAATGAAGTATATGAGAAAGTTTATTGAAATCTCTTGCTCTACATTATTATTAAATAAAAATTTAAATGGCGGTTACGCTTTAAATACAAATGTTAACCTATTAAAGTGTGTGCGTTGTTTCAAATCCTACTGATTCTACCTACCAGACATTTTCTGGTACCATCCAATATTGTAAAATTACATATAAAAGGTCCCTTTTTCATTTAGAATACCTGTTTAATTGTCAACTTGTAGGTGCCATAGCACCATAGGTGTTGCCGCAAATGACTTTCCATGCGTGTACGTATGTAGCGATCTCTTTATATACAGTTAAGCTTTTTTGTCAAGAGTTGGAGAACTTTGATAGCAAAATTTAGAATCAAATCAAATCTTACACTGTTGTCCAAAGTGTATGTAAACTCAAATATGGCACAGGGAATGGCTATGGCAGGGCTATAGAGGAATAATCTAATATCACTGATTAGAATGTGGATTCCGCTAGAATCACTGGTAGGTTCTGGCAACAACCATCCCATCAGAAGTAGTAACAAACTCAAGTCACACTTGTCCTCCTTTGCAAATCCTAGTAAGTGCATAGGCAGGGAGGAAGCTGAGGGCGTGTAATGGAGCATACAGGGGCATCTCAATGAATTACAATATTATCAAAAAGTTCATTTATTTCAGTATTTTAATACATAAAGTGAAACAAATATATTATATAAAGTCATTGCACAGAGTGTTTATTTCTGTTAATGTTGATGATTATGGCTTACCACCAATGAAAATCCAAAGGTCATTACCTCAGAAAATTAAAGTAGGGAGGATGAAGGGTCTGAGAGATAAAATATGACCTAAATAGGTATCAGAGGCTTCACCTTGTGTGGTTGTGAGAGTCACAACCACTATAAAAGCAGATCACGGCTGCTGCAGTCCCCAGCGTGGGACATATAGAGTAGGGAGGATGAAGGGTTAAAAATTGCGCTGCTGTATTCCACAAGACATCAAAGGATGAATATAATATTGATTTATTAGTCAATGCGTTTCCGGGCTCCCTGGCCCCTTCCTCAGGACAAATCAATATCATATTGCCATGTTTCAGGGCGTTTCTGGGAGCCCTGAAACGCGTTGACTAATAAATCAATATTATATTCCCCTTCCTCACCTTGTGACCGGTTTTCTGGTAACCAGTCTGCACCTACAAGTTGTGCGTTGTCATTGTTATCATCCCCACCATCATCTTCCTCTACCTCCATTGTATCACTTTGTGTGCCCAAGAAACATGCAAGTTACATAGAAATTGTTCTCCCATATGTCCAAATTCACCAGAAATGATGCCAGACCACCTGGATTTCATTGCTTTTTGCAAATGTGCACTCAGGGTCAATACGTTTGTTCAAAATTATCCAACCAAAATTCTTTAAGCGTCATAAGTCCATTCAAAAAAATACCGTATTTTTCGCATTATAAGACGCACCTGATTATAAGACACACCCCCAATTTTGGTGAAGGAAAAGAGAAAAAAAATTATTTTTAATGTTAAATGGGGTCCGTCTTATAATGCCAGTGTCCGTCTAACAAATCATATACATATATGTCCCACATAGCCCCCTCATCCTGGTACATGGTCCCTCATCCTAGAATTAGCCCCCTTAATCTGGATATGGCACCCTTATATTGGATATAGCCCCCTTGTGCTGGCACACGTACCTCATAGCTGGCACACGTACCCCATAGCTGGCACACGTACCCCATAGCTGGCACACGTCCCCTTGTGCTGGCACACGTCCCCTATTGATGGCACACGTCCTCTTGTGCTGGCACACGTCCCCTATTGATGGCACACGTCCCCTTGTGCTGGCACAAGTCCCCCACTGCAGGCACACGTCCCCTATTGATGGCACATGTGCCCTATTGATGGCACACGTCCCCTATTGATGGCACACGTCCCCTATTGATGGCACACGTCCCCTATTGATGGCACACGTCCCCCACTGCTGGCACACGTCCCCTATTGCTGGCACACGTCCCCTATTGATGGCACACGTCCCCTTGTGCTGGCATACGTCCCCCACTGCAGGCACACGTCCCCCCTTGATGGCACACGTCCCCCCTTGATGGCACACGTCCCCCCTCTTGATGGCACACGTCCCCCCTTGATGGCACACGTCCCCCCCCTTGATGGCACACGTCCCCTCCTTGATGGCACACGTCTCCTATTGATGGCCCCCGCACTTAATATACCCAACCCCTCCATATGCTGCCCCCACGTAATATGCTGCCCCCCCTCCATTATAAAGATGGTCTCTCGCCCTGCACTTCCCCCATCATTAATATGACCCCCACGCTGGCCGGCAGCAGATAGAATAAAAAAAGCGCCTCCTTCCTCACCCTCCGGCGCTAAGCTCAAAGCGTCACCGCCGGCTCCTGGTCTCCATGGTGCTCGGCTTTTTCCGCCCATGTGATCGGGCGATGATGTCATCACTGTATGCCCGATCACATGGGCGGAAGAAGCCGAGCACCATTACGTGGGGGCAGCCTATTGAGGGGGTGGGTGTATTATGTGGGGGGCCATATGCAGGACATGGGGCTGCAGAGACAGCGGGGGGGGGTGGCGGAGTGCAGGCTCATTTAATATGCACTGCTCCCCGCCGTCCACCTCTCAGTGCAACTTCAGCAATGAGAGGTGGACAGCGGCAGTGCATATTAAATGAGCGGGAGCAGGAGATCTCCCCGCTCTCTCTGCAGCCCTGCAGCCAGCCCACTCCAGCCTCGGACACGCTCCAGAGCTGCCCCCCAGCCTCCCCTGCCTCCCCGTATTCGGATTATAAGACGCACCCCCACTTTCTCCCAAACATTGGGGGAACAAAAGTGAGTCTTATAATCCGAAAAATACGGTAATACTTTTTTTCCTCTACAAAAATATGTGTGGCACTCCACCGGGTAAGCCGCCACCAGAGGTACTGCATTCCCAAGGTTAGGAAGTGTGGTGCCCCCTATGCAATATTGCTGTTCTCCCAGAACTTGACATGACGCTAGTAATAATGATGACTTTATATCTGTGCTCCCTATTGTATGATAACACATTTTAATTTCTTTAAAGGTACCTTTATACGCCGCAATCACAGGAGACAATTTTGGCGGCGATATTTCTCGCTGGAACGATCGCCGCCAAATTGCCTCCTTATTGCGGCGTGTAAATAGGGAATTTAGCGGCGATAACACCAGTGTCGCCTGGTTTCGATTTTGGAGCAGTGCTCTAAAACCAGGCGACCGAGGCGAGGCGACATATTGCCGCCAAATTCCCTATTTACACGCCGCAATAAGGGGGCAATTGGGTGTCAATGTGGCAGCGATATTTCCAGGTCACAATATCGCTGCCACAATTGTCTCCTGTGGTTGCGGCGTGTAAAGGTTCCCTAACTGGGACTTGTGTTTTTTGTTTCTATATTAATTCCAATTGTATGTACTCTTGATGAATATTATACACATTGATATGAGTTTTTTTCACCTTTTACATGTAGATATTCTTACTGTGATTAAGGTCATTGTTAGACCGAAACGTCAGAAAAAAGAATATCATTGAATTATCAAATAAAAAAGTTTATTTAGCAGCAATCTCTGTCTGTGTGCCGAAGTTATTTTTGGACAACATTCATGGAATCTGTCAGCAGGTTTTTGCTATGTAAGATGGGGATAGCATGCTAAGGGTTAAAAACATAAACTGTGTCTCTCTTATCAGACTTAGGATGTCGTGACACTTGGCGACGTTCCAGCAATCCTGACAACGATACGACCTGGTAAGAATCGCTGGAACGTCGCTACGTGGCCGCTGGTGAGATGTCAAACAGTCAGATCTACTCAACGACGCAGCAACGATACGGCGACCCGTATAACGACCTCAGCGGTCGTTGGGACCCTGTCACACAGCAGCTAGTCTGATGACCCAGACCTACGTGGCTGAGTTCTGAGTCGTCAACGAGGTCGTTGTTAAGGTATCATACACACCGATGCATGCTGCCCAGCGGGAGCGCGACGATCAAAAAATGGTCCAGGCCATTTCGACACGATCGGCGATCTCAAAGCGGGGGCCCGGTCGCTGCTATGTGTCAAACAGCGAGACCCTGGCAAGGTCACTGTTACATCACACAACCTGTGACAAAACAGCGACCTCGCTATGTGTGACGGGGGCTTTATCATCTGGTGATTGGTATTACAGGACTACTTTGTCACGTACATGGTAGTTTGACACACCTCCTGCTGTGGTTGACACCTCACTGTCAATGTACAATCTCTATTGAGAGCCTGGTGTGGACAAGGGCAGCTCTCCCACCTCTGCTGTGTTCTTAAAACTAAATGCTTTGATTGTGTCAGAACGGCTGCAGCCAGTAATCAACATGATACATGGTTGGATTGAAGTTTCTTTGCCTAAATAAGACTGCCTTCACATTTGCGGACCCTCCACAGCGTCCTGCGGAGGGAATCCGCAAGTTGTCTGCAGCCGCTATCTTTATAATGGGAATGCATGGTGGTCATGCGCAGGTCTGCGCATGACCGTGCGCACCCATTCACTGCCACTTGTGACCTGTGCCCAGGCGGACGCCTGCGCACAAATCACACAGTCTCGTCCGCACCAGGGACGCGACATGTTGCGTCCCTGGTGCGGACGAGAGTATGTGATTTGTGCGCAGGCATCCGCCTGGGCACAGGTCACACATGACAGTGAATGGGTGCGCACGGTCATGCGCAGTCATGCTCAGTTATAAAGATAGGGGCTGGCGGTGGCTGCGTTCACATTGAGGATCCCCTCCGCAGGACGCTGCGGAGGGTCCGCAAATGTGAAGGCAGCCTAATGTTGCTTTTAGATGATATAGCAAAAACCTGCTGACAGATTTTCTTTAATGCATCTGTCCTCCAATGTGATAATTTTTAGACTGTTTATAGTCATTTAAGTAAAATAAAAACTGTCATTAAATTAAAAAGATGTGTTTGCATTACAGAGGTCAAAATATGTTCAAACTGACACTTATGGTACCTTCACATGCCGCAATTCCGCCTGGGAATCCCAAAGGCAATATGTCGTCCCAGAGCAATCGCCGTGAAATTACCTCACAGTTGCGGCGTGTGATTGGGGAATTTCGCGGTGATAAATCTCCTGTCGCCTGATTCCTGATCACTGCTCTGAAATCAGCCTCAATCATAAAGGTGATATTTCCGGGTTGTGGCGTGTGATAGGGCGATAGTGATGGAATCAGCGTCGCCTATGATTTCCGGTAGGCGTGCCTCAGCGTGCTGGAGTCCGCGCCCTGTGTGAACTGATTGGTGTGGGCTACTGTGTTCCCATTGGCAGGGCCGTATTTGCCATTAGGCACCCGTAGGCACGTGCCTAGGGCGGCGCCATTCATAGGGGGCGGCGCCTCTGCGTGTTTTCATTTATTTATTTTTTTTATTTTATTTTTTTGCCGCCCAGTGTCGGCCGGGTCTTAAGCCCCGCCCCCTCATACCCCCCCCCCCCTTCCCGCTCCCCCGTCGGCGGCGTCATCAGGCCGGCCATCTCACATAGCCTGCAGCAGCCGGAAGAGAGAAGGACTGGAGGGGGCCGGCCCGCCGCGGAGTAGAAAGTACTGAGGCGGCACTGTTTTGCAAAAGTGGCAGACTGGCAGTAGCAGCACATCGCCCCAGTCGGCGCCGCCGCGCCGGGACGACGGTGTGTGTATTGTGCCAGCGGCCAGCCTGCCAGCAGTCACCGTGCATCGGAGGAGGGCGGAGAGGGAGCAGAGCAGGACCCAGGAAGAAATCCGCAGCGGGCCGGCAGCACATTCCCGACAGCCAGGCAGGCAGCGGCTGGGCTCAGCCTCAAGTATGTGTGAGTCAGCGGTGCCGCTGCCCGCCGGCCGTGTGTTAATGTTGAAGTGCAGCTTGGCCAGCCCTGGGCATTGCATATTGTATAGAAACATAATGTGGCTTGTGGTAGGTGGGAGCGGCTGGGGGTCAGTTATGTGTATGTATGCAATGCTGCAGCTGCCAGCATCCCCAGCCCCAGTTATGTATGGGCCGCTCCCATCCCCCACATTATGTATGTATGCAATGCTGCAGCACCCCCAGGCTGGGAGCCCTGCAGCATTGCATAGATACATATGTGGGGGATGGGAGCGGCCCACACATAACTGGGGCTGGAGGCCCAAGATATGTGTGGGCCGCTCGCTCCCATCCCCCACATATGTATCTATGCAATGCTGCAGCGTCCCCAGCCCCAGTTATGTGTGGGCCGCTCCCATCCCCCACATTATGTATGTATGCAATGCTGCAGCACCTCCAGGCTGGGAGCGCTGCAGCATTGCATAGATACATATGTGGGGGATGGGAGCGGCCCACACATAACTGGGGCTGGAGGCCCAAGTTATGTGTGGGCCGCTCGCTCCCATCCCCCACATATGTATCTATGCAATGCTGCAGCGTCCCCAGCCCCAGTTATGTGTGGGCCGCTCCCATCCCCCACATTATGTATGTATGCAATGCTGCAGCACCCCCAGGCTGGGAGCGCTGCAGCATTGCATAGATACATATGTGGGGGATGGGAGCGGCCCACACATAACTGGGGCTGGAGGCCCAAGTTATGTGTGGGCCGCTCCCATCCCCCACATTATGTATGTGTGCAATGCTGCAGCGTCGCCAACCCCAGTTATATGTGGGCCGCTCCCATCCCCCACATTATGTATGTATGCAATGCTGCAGCACCCCAGTTATGTGTGGGCCGCTCACTGGGAGCTGTCCGCGGTCCGGAACTGTTAGCAGGGAAGATCCCATAGTGCTGAGCTTCAGCACCGGCCGTCCGGCTCCCGGGTGCCAGATTTTGTCGGCTCTGGTGCGATCCAGTGCCATAGACCCCTATGTGAGGGGTCACCGGATCGCATCGGACTGGGACAATCCGGGAGGATCCGAGGTTCTCAGCATTTTTCCCATGGACACAAAAACGTTGCTTGCAACGTTTTTGTGTCCGGGAGAAAACCCTGCAACCTCCCGGAACACAGGGAAACTAGATGGCAGATAGCTGCCATCCGGGTCAATCTGGGCCCCATAGCAATACTAGGGGGCCGAAATCAGACCCGGGGCTGTCTGGTTCACAACATCCATGTGCAATCTGTTTTGTTTCTCAGCAGCTATTACTGTAGACTCATTTACAGGAGCATTTTACAGTGCTTTCAGCTGCAGAATGATAATGTATCAGTGAAAAAAAACAAATGCCTCTGGGTCTCGGATGGTCCGTGTGCGGTCCATAATTTTGTCAGACCCATAGCCTTGCATTGGCGAGTCTCGCACGTGAATCGCAGACTGTTGCAGCATCTTGTGACTTTTTTCCCATCCAGAATCTGGCTGAGAAAAAAGCGTCTGACAGATGCCAATGTGTCTCAGACATTGATTAACATTGGTCTGACTGCAATGTGAGAGAATGACAAATTGCAGTCATCCGAGTTTCACGCCAGTGTGACCGTACCCTATTAATAAAATCCATATAGTAATCCTACAATGTCTGCCGGACATGGTATGGGGAGGGTGTAAGGCTCAGTTAGTACACTCCATGCTTCTTGTTATTAACCAGTTAATGCTCTCTTGTCCACCGCACTGCAGTGTGAAAAGAGGAAGACAGCGAGACAGGCAGCGACAGCGCATCAGAGAGCCCCTGACCTCGAAATACAAGATCCTCAGATCCCGGTATTGTGACGACACATGAAGAAATATTCTTATACATTTATATTACACTATGCACTCCACAGCACTTTACATACATCATCAACACTGTCCCCACTGGGGCTCACAATGTAAACATCCTACCAGTATGTCTCATATTCTATATCACCTTTCTTTAATATCACCTTCACAAATATTGCATTTATTGAACTTGTCAGGTTTTGGATGTTTTAAGATTGCATTTGTTTGCAGGATGTCAGAATTGACTCCCAGAGCTGCTGGTTTGACGGTTAATGTCTTACAGCATCTTAGATTTTTTTTGCTTAAAGGTACTTCCAAGTTTCTCAATAGGGCTGAGATCAGGGGAGACTGGTAGCCACACCATGGTTTTCTCTACTTTTATGTTCATAGCAGCCAATTACTCAGGGCTATGCTCTGTACCATTGTCATGCATGGGGATGATTTAGTACTAAGAAAAAAAGTGGTCAGTCTAAAAGTATATATACTTTGCCGTGGTCCTTTTCACTCCTTCATGGACCCTATGGGGGCAAACTAGCTCTCTCCACATGATTACGACCCAAAACATTACTGCCACCTCCTTGCTGATGTCACAGCCTTGTTGGGACATGGTGGTGGTCATCTAGCAACCATCCACTACTCCAACCATAATGGGAACCTCACAACTTCTTTTAGCCCCTCGTAGCTATCACTACTCTGCACCTTGCTAGCTCATCCCTAACCATCCAAAAGATGATTTAATAACTTACATATTCCTATGATTATCAGTGCTGCAGTCTTTGTCCGTAGACTGGAATGGGCAGTCTTTGTGGCTCCATTCTCCTATACCCCCCCCACCCTCGCAGGCTCCTATCATGTCCCTCTGGACGTCATCATTCCTTCTTGCCTCGCCCCCTATTTTGAAATTCCCGTCGCCTCCTCATAGTATATGACATGACACGCAGCCGGACATAATTTCCGATCCGGTGCATTGTGGAGGCTAAGGCTAGTTTCACACTACGGATTTTTTAAATCCGATGCTGTCCGATAAAAAACGGACAGCATTGGACCGATTTTGGCCCCCATGCAGCCCTATGGGCATCGGACCGAATCGGATGTGCACTAAATGCCATCCAATTTGGTCCGATCCGATTCTGTCCGATAAAAAAATCGGACAGAATCGGATCAGACCAAATCAGATGGCATTTAGTGCACATCCGATTTGGTCCGATCAATTTATCATGGGGCCCTATGGAGCAGGGTCCGAGGATACATTGGATGTCTCCTCGGACCCGATTTTACTGTACTGAGCATGCTCAGTACAGTAAAACTGCTCCAAACTGGAAGGCAGGGGTTAAAAAAAAAAATAAAGTTTATGCTCACCTCTCCACGAGCCCCCGCCATCTCCTGCCGTCTCCCGCAGGCTCTCGGTGTCTGCAGAGGTCTTCTACTGCAGTACAGGACCTGCGGTGATGTCACAGTCACGTGACAGCAGGTTACCATGGTGGAACCTGCTGTCACATGACTGTGACATCACCGCAGGTCCTGTACTGCAGTAGAAGACCTCTGCAGACACCGAGAGCCTGCAGGAGCTTGCGAGAGCCAGCGGGAGACGGCAGGAGACTGTGGGGGCTCGTGGGGAGGTGAGCATAAACTTTTTTTTTTTCTTTTTTTCAGCCCGGAGGCTACGATTTAATGCCGGAATCGGATGCCTATTTGGCATCCGATTCCAGGCATCAGAAGGGAGCCGATGCTGTCCGAATTTATCGGACAACATCGGCTCCCTTCAAAATCGTAGTGTGAAGGTAGTCTGTCTGCAGGGGGGCGTGGCACGTTGGGGGTGTGGCATGATGGGGGGCGTGGCGCGGTGGGGGGCGTGGCACGATGGGGTGTGTGGTGCGAGGGGGGGGGCGGCACCGCTGACAGTGCCTAGGGCGGCAGAAACTCCAAATACGGGCCTGCCCTTTGGCTGTCAATTCTATATTTGAAGAGCTGTCCATTCACCACCACACAATGGCAATGGCGTCATGTATTAGCCTTCCAGAACAGGCTGACAAATCGGAACGCTGTTGCGTTGTCCAATGAGCCCATATGGGGTGCGGTGTGAACCACTGTGGCACGCCTATCTCCTCGCCGTGCTGAACATGTACGCCCACATTGCCTTTGGGATTGCTGCGTGTGAAGTGGCGAGGGAATTCCACCGGATTGGTTCTACTGTGGGTGAGGCGATTTCCGGGGCGACACATCGAAACACATCACCTTTCTTTCAGGGCGAGATTGCGGCGTGTAATAGCGCCATCAGCGAACTGAGGCAAGCATGAAAAACAAGCACGTGCACGTTAGATCGCCTCATATCGCCAGCCGAGATTGCGGTGTGTGAAGGTACCATTAGGGAACTCACAGTGTTCTATGTAAATTTTTGTGGCAATTGGAGGCTTTTCAATTATGTAATTTGTACACAGCAAATCAAATTCTGTGTGAACCCCGGCAGCGGGTGACACCACCTGTCACTAAGACATCTAAATGAACCTATTGATTGATATTGTGTAACTTGTCCACATAAGCAATGTCCAAGCAGAATAAATAAATCGAGCCAATTCCCCTCTGTGGAACAACACTTATTTATCATCAGCGGCGGCGCTGTGTTATCAGCGGAGCCCGATCCTCCATCCCCGTAGATTCACTAATGACTGACGAGGATATAAATCCATACACTGATCTGTCATCCCTGACAGCTCTGAACGCACGCTGATTTTTAGAATGTCAGATAAGAGGAATGTCGGAGCTATTTCAGGACTCCTGGTTATTGGAAACAGTATCCGCATGGATCTTCTGAATTACAATCAATTATTATTATCAGTTTCATCGATGTTTTCCATAAATTATCCATACCAGTGAGACATACTCAGGATTTACACATAGCGATCACTGGCATGACAAGCATGGCATTACTTGTATCTAATTTTGTCATTGTAGGACTCAGATGTAGCACACCCGATGCTATATATGGCCAGAGCGAGCACCTGCACCTATACTACCCTCCGGAGGTGACAACCCACCCCTCAAGCCAAGTGAGGGGTGACAGGTGACACCCACCAGAGAGCTGGAGTACGCACAGAAGTGCGAGAGTTCCTCTCGGGTATAGAATCGCCATACCTGACAAATTGTCCAGGAAGTGACACAGACTACTCCCCTCTTCCCCAAGGGTTGATATGCGACTTGCATGCACAGCAGAGCGTTATTCGGGTATATACTATAATGTTATTATCCTGCCTTATCTAGACCTTCAATGGTACAATATAGCATTAAACTACCCGGCCCCCAAATGATAAGGAGATGACCCGCTTCATCTAGTTTCAATCTGTACAGTAAAGCTACAAAACAGGAAACGTCATCAACATCACTATGGGCGGCTTGCCGTAAACTGGTGAATTGCTAATTACAGAGACCCATATTTTGCAATAATCCTCTGTGACACATGTAATTGCTCAGTGAATTAGGATGATATCTGGGTTATAAAGAAAAGTGTTGGTGCCCCCACCCGCCCACTCCCCCTATCTCTGAGTCAGGTCTGCTTAACGTGATTTTGACCCCTGAGATCTTTAGTCATCAGGATTTCATTGCTAAACAATCAATGGCCATTACTTTTTCTGATCGTCTGAGAGCAGAATTCCAGAGCCGCTCCGAGCACTCGATGCTGATGAATTTGGGATGGACGAGTGAAACATGATTGGGGGAACATCTATTTTATTGGAGAAACCTTTCTATTAAAGGGACCCTTACATCAGAAAAAAACTTCAGAATTTGTGTCATTAGCCCGATGATAAGGCCTTAAGGCTTAAGCTTCACACGCTAGGATCTCAGTACCGATATCGTTGAAACGTCACGGATGTGTGATAGTTCAAACGATATCGTTTGTGCGTCGTTGCGTGTAAATGAACAATGTAGGAAGGAAAAATCTTTGGAACGGTAATCAAAAATTTGACATCCTGACCTCAAATCTATCGTTCGTCGTCCAATCAACGTCCTGGGAAGCAGCAACATCGTTCAGTGTGACGCCTTTTTGAACGATGTCGTTCATAATTCTCCTATTCCTGCGGCTGTTTTACATCGTTCAATCGTTCTTCTCCAAGTAGCTGGCGCGTTGCCAAATTTAAGATCATTAACGATATCCTTGCGTGTGACAACGCACTAACGATGTTGGAAGGATCGTGGTCACGTGCTATAGCTAATAGGATTGTTCACCAATATCCTAGTGTGTGAAGTGGCCTTTAGAGCAGAGGTGGGGAACCTTTTTCTGCCAGGGGTCATTAGCAAAATTCTACCATCCTTCGGGGGCCGCAAACAGGGCCGCCGCTAGGGCCTGACAGGTCTGTCTGGTGTCAGGGGTCCGCCCATCATTGGAAGGGGGGGGCATTGGAACAGGGGCAGGGGGGCATGACCATGGTGGTGGTGGCCATGGCCGTCTACAGCAAGGAGGCCCGCCCCCCCCAGCCATCAGTCCCCACTCCCCAAACCAGAGTGACCTCCCCTGTATACATGACACATCCAGCCTTATATTACTGTACATATACACATGGCAGAACTGGGGGAAGGAAGAAGGGTGACACTATCTCCGGGAATGAAGGAGTTACTGTGTCCAATAATGAGAACGTGCACATACCTCCACCTGCAGAGCTGCACACTACATCTATGGCTGCTCTGTGCTTACAGGACCTGTGATGATGTCACATTGAGGAGAGGAGTCAGGGATCACATGATCAGCTCCTTAGTGTATGCAGGACTCTGCTGTGCTGGTTGTCGTGTTGCTGGATGAGGTGAAGTTAATGTGTGGAGTCTGGAGGGATTTACAATGTGGATGTAGCAGAGTTGTGTGTTTATGAAGAGTCTGGAGCGGAGCCGTGTGTGTACGAGGTAAACAGAGTGGAGCCGCGTGTGTACAAGGTGTACAGAGAGGAGCCACGTGTATATGAGGTGTATGGAGTGAAGCTGCGTGTGTACGAGGTGAACAGAGCGGAGCCGCGTGTGTACGAGGTGTACAGAGTGGAGCCGCGCGTGTACGAGGTGTACGGAGCGGAGTCGTGTGTGTACGAGGTGAACAGAGTGTAGCTGCATGTGTACGAGGTGAACAGAGTGTAGCCGTGTGTGTATGAGGTGTACAGAGTGGAGCCGCGTGTATACGAG